>JAQPPZ010016943.1:14891604-17337407 GCA_028583015.1 Wollemia nobilis
CATGGCACAAACCTTTAGAGATTTGTTTAACCAATGGAAATATTCCTTTGTAAGTGAGAGCCTGACAAGATTATGGAGTCTAATTCTCTCTCACTATATATGAGACATGTGGTGGGAAAGGAATAATTGTATATTTAGGAATGAGATGAAATATGAAGTATATATTTTTAAAAGAATCAAAGCTGCTAATGAATACAATCCATCCATTCTCCCAAACGTTATGGGGTATGAAAAAAGAGAAGAAAAAAATGATTGTTGAAGGGTGGAGGTAAAACAATCCAAACTATGCATAATGGAGTCAACCCAAAAAATATTGAACACAATATGGATGAAACCAAGACAACATTGGATAATCCTTATTTTTGATGGGGTAGCCAAAGGAAATACAGGAATAGCAGGAGGGGACCGAGTGATTAGAAATGATAAAGGATAAATTTTATGGGCTTATGCAGAGGATTATGGAATTTAGACCAACCATATGGTAGAATCCAAAGCTCTTTTTTTAGGATTTCAACAATTATATGATAGAGGTTATAGAAAATTTATGGTCCAAGGGGATTCTCTAAACATTATTAGATATTTAAATCAAGATAAATAGAGAATAGGTTTATACTTAAAATTATAAAGGACACTTCAAGGATCCTAAAATAGATGAGTGATATTTTAATTGATCATATCTATAGAGAAGGTAATCATATTATTGATGTTATGGCCAATATGGGGGTGGATAGTGGTCAAAATAGAATTTGGGATGACAACTTTCCACTGCCATTACAAAGAATAGTTGCATTGGAGGTTGAAGGTCAACCTATTAGAATGAATAATATTAGAAATTGAATGAAGTGGGTTGTCAATTATTATCAAGGACATTGAGTTGAAAGACAATGCTTAATATAAGTCCAGTCCATTTGGGCAATATCTTTGTAATTTGTTTCTTTTGATAGTGTTTCTTTAGCATCATCATTCCTATGAGGAAAGGTGTGTGATTTTCGCTAGGATCTCTTTTGTTGGCTTGTGGTTTTTATTTTCCAATATGATCAGGTATCTCTTGTAAAAGGTCTAGGGGCCCTTTCAAAACCCTATTTTTTCACCCAATATAAAAAATAGAACTCATTAAAATTTACAAAAATTGAATTCCTTTGAAGTAGTAAACCTTATATCTCCAAAGTTTCAAATAACTACTTAAATAAGAAATTTGAAATTTTTAAGTTTCTAAATTTCTAATGTTTTAATCCTTTTAACCCCCTATTAAATGAAATTTACAAAATTTTCAATTTTGTCAAATTTCTATTTTTTTTAAGTAAAAAAAAAACTTTAAAGATCTTAAATAACTTCAAAAACAAATCTTCAAAAATTTAATTCTTCAAATAAATTCAAATATAAAAATTTAGAAAATAAAATCCAAATATTTAAATCCTATTTGAAGTAGAAAACATTATTACTTCATACTTTAATAAATATTAAAAAATTCAAAAATTATAAAATTTGAAATATTAATTTCAAACTATAGTAGAAAACCTTATAAATCGTCCTAATAATCAAATCATAAAAACCTTATAACTTCAACTAATAATAAAATCATAAAAACCTTATGAATCTAATTAAAGCACCTAATATATTAATCTTCTAACTTAGATATTTAATTTTACATTAAGGTAATGTAATGTCTCTTACCTTTTTATCCTCCTAGCTAGCTTGCTTAATGTTTCTATAGACACTACGAACTTTATTATTCCTCATGATGCCTTCTTCAATAACTTTCAATGCATGTTGAGAAATATCTACAAGTAGTTAAATATATGTAATAATAGACATTAACAAGAAATATTATAATGTTGTTTCACATAAGCATAAGAACAGGTGTTATATTCCATGTTGCATTAACTGTTTCACTAGCATTTTAGTTAACACTTCACAAGACCTTTCACTAGCCTCTCTTCTCTTCTCTCAAAATGCTTTAGTGAACATTTTTTCTAGCTATATTATATGGCTACTTAATTTATTAGACATTCATATCTTCCTTTATGTGCTTATTGTAGAGATGGAAAATTAACCCATTAAGATGAGATATTTTCCTTAGATCCTAAGTTTTCCCCTTAGAAATGTAGGGTCATATTTGAGCCAAATTTTCCCCATAAAATCTTCTCCATTCCTCTCAAAACCTATATCATTAGAGTAGGCTCAGAAAGATATTTTTTATGGTATAAGTTTTGTCCTATTTTAACTCCGTTTGGTCCCCCAAAGTGCAAAAAAATTGCACATGGATCTAGCTATCATGAATTCACGATCATCCAATATAGGGCATGAATTTTCCATCTTGGGTTTTTTATCTCAAAAACCTTTTTTAGCATCGAATATTTATGATGTCGACCCTTGCCTGAGGTTAAGTTTTTTTTTCCCACTTCAAACCTCTTATAAAAAGAGGATTGGATCCCCTCTTTTTTAATCTATCAATCATACCATAATCCATCAACCTAATGAATCTTCTTAAGAATCCTAATCTTGACTTGCTCATGGTTAATGCTAATAAGTGATCTTTTATTATGGGATTGCTATTGCACTACCTTCTTCTTTTGTGTTATTTACTCTTGGTGGATAAGTGTTAGAGCCCTAAGGAGGAGTCTACTATCTTAGAGGTCTTCATCCTTTTATCTGATTTTTCACCACCACCAAGTTGTTTTCACTTATTTGCATTCATATAGTGTTAAATTGTGCATTTTTTGTTTGTTTATTCATATTTTTCTACTCCTTTTTATTTCTGTTACAAATTTGCATCTCATAATTACAGGGTACAATTTTTTGTACAAGGCATAAATTCACTATACAGGATAAAATTTTTCTTGTGATAGGCTTAAGATAAAATTTTACCCCCAAAACCTAGATCTATACTTCATGTTACATATAGAGCATAATTGTATAATCTGTACTCTATTCATCATACTTTTCTTTTTTGCATTGTATTTTGTTTGTTCATCTTCCAAAAAGGTCAACTTTCACTTTTGCATTCTAAAGGCTAGATAAAAGAACCTAGGGAGCTTGAATACTATGCCTCTAAGTATAGTCATACAATGGCCTAAGAAGGCCCCTTAAGGCTGATCATATTTTTTGAGGGTTTTGTGAAGTTATTTTGCAAGATTGAAGTTGTGGGACATTGTTGGACGCAAGATAAAGCTTGGAATAACCATCGAATTAGATAAGTTCCCTAATAGATATTTAGGTTGTTTGGTGTTTGCTTTCTATTCATTTTTTATTCAAAAACCTAGATCACAAGTAAAGAAAAGCATTTGATCAAATTTCTAGGAATTTGAAAGAATAAAAGCATATAGTGTGCATCTAGGGTTTTAACATTGTTTGTGCATTTTCCTTGGACTCTTGCTCAAAGGATTTTGTTTTGAAATCCTAGAGGTAGTGATCATTCAAGAAAAGAATCATTCTAGGAATAGATCTTGTCTTCTTGCATCTTGTATCTTGCGTTGTTCTTTTTCTTTATATAATGTAGTTATAGAAAGGCCAAACATAGGTGCATGCTTCATTGACACATTCAAAAGACATTCCACCCTGGACTTGGAGCAAGTACTAAAACTATTCCTGGTGAACCCTTACCTTTGTCCATTGAGTGTAGAGTTATAACATACCCTCACGATCACTTTGACTCCCAAAAAATCTAGTCGAGAATCATACATGGTAGGGAAAATTTCTCCCTCTACATATTTGGTGAACCTGATGTGAACACATGTCTTAGTGGCAAAATTAGGAAGCCTTTTCCTTTGCTAAACAAGACCAATAATTACATTTGTTTAGATAGTGAACATTAATAAATATTTTTAAAATATTCTTGTGTGTATTTTGTTAGTTTTCTCTTCTATCCTTTCACTTCTAATGGTTCCATTCCTTAGAAGTTAGCTAAGGTAGATAGTGTCTGATCATATTCCCTAGGAAAATCATCATATTGATAGAGAGAACCCTAACCTTAATGAATAAGAGCAATAAAATATTGAAATTGAAACAAACTATGATCCCCTTGAAGGGACCGATGGTGGCTACTTATTTAAATTATTTGAACATGTTTGGGGTTTCATGAAATGTTATAGAGAAGACTTAAGGCTATGGAATGGGAAGCTCAACTTGAAAGAGGTGAGACCTCCCCCTACTATAGTAGTCTCTCCTAGGTGTATTCATGCTAATCATTTTTTTGAATCTTTGAATCATGGTAATCATGTCCATCAACCAACATATGCTACTACTGTGACCATCGACATTGGAAGGATTTTGCAAATACCTCCAACTAGTAGTACATCTCAATATTATGTTCAATTTCCTCCTCATTCAACTAATTTCAACATTTTTTATTCTGTTCCAATAGTTGTTAGTTATCCTCTCCAGCAAGATACCACATATCACAATAGTATCAATGCCTTCAATATAGGCCAAGTACCCGTTCAACAACCTACCTATACCCATACCTTAGGGAATATAGGGGCCTTACACGACAACAATAATGAGGTGCAAAGTTTAACTAATATGGTAAAATAATTATTTTCAAGTGTGGATATGATTGAAACCCCTAGTTTCACCTACAACTATACATAAATATGCAATCAACCCTTAGATCCTATCGTAGCTACTAAGTCTTATACTAAGCATTTTCACATGCTAGTTTTACCTATATATAAGGGGATAGAAGATCTAATTGAGCATTTGAGAATGCTAGAAAATCTTGCTATGATATCATATATGATGACATGTTGTTGCTAAAGACGTTTCCTAATATTCTTGGTGGCATGGCATTAGTGTAACAACCCTAAATTCTAACCCATTTGAGAGAGAATTGTTTATGTTTTTGTACTAGTTAGAGATATACGTATCCCCACATTGCACACATCATACAATGCAAGCGTCTATTAAAGTAATATCCCATAATTAATTTATCCATCTCATCTCTGTGATGATCCAAATTAACCCTTTTAGTTCATAAAAAGGGCATGCCCATATCTACACCATACATAAGTCTATCTATGCAAGTGTACTAAGCGTATTGTGATCATGTTATCTCATTTCATTTAGTTACTATCTCTCTCTTACATATTTATGTGCTTCTAACTCATAATCATAAGAATTAATTAGATGTTATTCATTACTCATCAACGCTTCAGCATAGTAAGGACTATTCAATATTACAAGGAGTGTGCATCACTTAATCTCCATGTCTAGATCACTCTATTTTAACCATTTCAAACACCACGAATGGCACTTCATACTATTCACTTATAATTCATAAAGATGTAGAATAACCAAATCCATAACAAGTTAACTCTAAATAACAATAGAATCAAGATCATAAGATATCAACAATCCAATCACATATGACACATATTTTATCCTGGGAAAACCCCTAAGGGAAAAACCCAACCTTAACATATATCCATATTTCATTTATTATAATCAAATCCAATACAATCAATCTAGGAATATATTAATTCCTTTTTTCAACATTTTAATACAACTAAGGGCACATAAGGAACCCATAATATTTATATCCCATAATTATGAAATTATCCCTTTTAATCCATATTCCAAAACAATAAGGGAATCCCCATAAATTCCCTCGAATGAACTTTGTGTTCACCCTCCAAGGTAGCCTCTATATTTTAATCCACACTTAAGGAATATCTATCTTCCATGAGTCTAATATGTCCATACATCAGTACCAAAAATAATACATGAGAATCAATTTATTTAATCAGCTAAGAGTCCATACTATTAATCATTCAACCACTTATCAAACCACTTTCCTTAACCGATTAAGAGCCCACACTCCTAATCAATCAAGTACTCATCAAAACCACTTTCCTTGACCAATTAAGAGCCCATACTCCCAATCAATCAAGTACTTATCAAACCACTTTTCTTTACCAAAGCATAATATTTAAAGGTTTTAGAAAAAAAAGGTATTTCTTCCATTTATATTCAAAACATAGTCCATCTATGTCTTAACAACATAACCCATCTATGTTTTAACAACACGATCCACTACATTTTTTTAGCTCAATTAGTAAAAAAAAATTCACTATGCTCAAGTGTAATTCCCTCTCAAGATATACCTAACATGTAAGATGCAACATAGTATCCACTACTATAAATTATATCCACCCTATCAAAATGATCCATAATATCCACTAATATAATTCAAGTCCATTCAATTAGAGAGAAATATAATATCCCTTATTATATTTCAATTCCATTCTAATTTAAAATGAAATACAATATCCACTATTAAATTTCAAATAAGCTCTAATCCAATGAAATACAATGTCTCATATTATACTCCAAGTCTATTCCCTTAAAAGAACCATAATATCCATTATTATGTCTCAATCTCATTTAATCCATAAATAAATAACCTATTCAATCAAAGAATATATCATTTTATTTAATCAAAATATAGACTTTCCTCTCATAAAATCAAAGGTCAATTTGGTCCAAATATCAATGGCTCATTCATTCCATAAAGTAACCTTTATTAAGATAAAAAATATAAAATATCCCCTCATAATTTTATAGCTAATTCGGCCCAAATATTTAAACAAACATTTATCAAAATAAAATATAAACTATGAAGAACACAGGCTTATACTGAGAGGGGGGTGAACAATATAAGATCAAATTTTACTTTTCTTTCCCAAACAAAATTATCCAATATTATTAATGAAAATATCAATAGCAGTAATAAAAGCAACACACAAATCATCACACACACGAGAGAAACAAAGTTAATGTGGTTCACCCAATGTGGGTTACGTCCATAGAGAAAATATTTCTTCTAAATTTTATCAACAAATATCTTGGGAATAAATTCCCTATTACAATGTTTATGGACCTCTATCCAAAGGAGACACTAATCCCCTATGCTCTGATTTATGGATCTCTCTCCACATGAGAACTCTATCCCCTTGCTCTGGTTTGTGGATCTCTCTCCACAGGAGAACTCTTTTCCCTTTGCTCTAGTTTGTGGATCTCTCTACAGGAGAACTCTTTCCACTTTGCTCTAGTTCATGGATCTCTCTCCATAGGAGAAATCTATCCCCTTATTCTGGTTCATGGAAATTGATCTAGGAGAACTCTATCTCCTTAATGGGTTCATGGATCTCTATCCATAGAAGAACTCTATCTCCCCACCTGGTTCACAAATCTCTTTCTATAGGAGAACTCTATCCCCTCTTCTTTGGTTAGTAAACTTCAATCCAAAGAAGACCTCTGTCCCCACTGCTTTGGTTAATGGACCTATATCCACTAGATACCTCTATCCCCACTACACTAGCTAATGGATCTTTATCCACTAGAGACCTCTATCCTTTTTTATCTAGTCACCTCCAAAGTTTGATCTCAACTCTATATTAAATATGCACCAAACCTCATCACAAGTATAGCACAAATATGCTCTAATTTTGCTCAAATATTTCCTAAGCCTTAACATAAATCTTGATCAAATCAACAACCAAAATTGTTCTCAATTCTGTCTCAAATTTTTCCCAAGATTTAACACAAATCTTGATCAATTAAGCAACCAAACCTGCTCTCAAAGCTGCTTCAAGTATTCTCACAAGACATGCTCAAATTTACCTCAAAGTTTCTTCAGGTCTTCTCACAAGACTTGCTCAAATTTCCCTTCAAGCCTTCTTCAAACTATAATGCAATTGTTTCAAATTTCTCTCAACAATTGATGCACATGTGGGTCTCAAACCCTAACTCAAGTATTTTCAACAATGCTTACCAAACAACCCTTTTATCTCCACCTTATGTTTCAGAAAAATTTACTCAATAAAACACCTTTAAATAAGGAATGATGTGCCTATACCTCTTAATTTGCTCTTATGGAGATATGTCTTCAAAAATTTGTCTCACAAACAACTGATCTTTCTAGTTCCACTACAAGGGTTAGATAGCAAAATACTTTCTCAAACCATTCACATGAAATTTCTTCTCAAAACGATACGCTCAAAGAAATATGAAATTGATATTCAATAAATCTTCTCTTATTCTCAAAATCTAGGGCATTAATAATTATCAAAGACCTTCAAACTCACTTTCACCATACAAAAATTACAATAAAATAACAACCACTCTAACACCTTATTACTCATATTCTTGCATGCAAACATATTCCCTTTGTTTTTCTTAATGCTTTTGCAAAATAAAATATATATGGCACTCTTTGTAATTTATGTCTGCAAAAACAAAACTTTTAAAATAAGTCCTTGCACACAAAATTTTATGAGTTCACAACCTTATGACTCCCTAATTATAAAAACAGAGCTTTAATAAACTCAACCCTTATAACTCCTAATAGCAAAAATCATGCATCATTAATTTCAACCCTTATGGCACTCTAAATAAATCCTAACCCTTATGTCTCCCTAATAGCAAGCAAAAAAATTATTAAAAATAATCCTTATGACTCCCAAACATTAAACAAACACTTTATAAATTTTTTTCCCTTACCAAAATGTTACCACGGGGTTTCAAATGCTCAACCTAATGGAGCCCACGCTCTAGTGCATTCTAGAGCACCACGTGGGCTAACTGCCCACACAAGACCTCAAGGCACTAACTTCCATTTAACCTGTCACTGTCGAATGAATTGTCATTACCCAAAATAAAATGTGAACAACCTGTCACTGCTGCATCTCGAACACAATATCTCATCTATGCTACTCCATACATGGGGTCCACTTGCCAACTGAGCTACTTGCTCAGTTGGAACCAAATACCTATGCTCTCCTTATTAACTTATGTGCACTATCCAAAAAGGAAAACGTGCATCCTATTTTACCTCATGATTCCTTGCTCGAAGATCGTGTGCTGTTATTCGCAAAGCATTTTGATGCCTTAGGAATTTTGAATGCTAATCCTTAATATTTTTCCACACAATGCCAAATGATTTTAGGTTCCAATTTATGTATGCACTTTGACTTTAGGAAGACGACGTCAACGCTTGCCACCTTAGGAGAATATTTAAATTTTGGCACCCATTTTAAATATAAATAATAATATTATAATATTTAAAATTTTAATTTAAATATTATAATTAATCCTTTTAACCCTTTGTTTTTTGCCTTGGAAACTTCCTCAACTTGCATTTAATTGAACCTTTTTCAAAGGAGCTTGTCTATCTTGTGTTCTTTTTCAATGAAGGTATTTGCATTGCAGTTTAATATTTCAACCTAGAAAATGATTTTCAATCATTTTACTTTTGACATCAATCCTTTGACATCAATGACAACCAATTAATCAAAAATTCCAACAATATTCCCCTTTGTCATTGATGGCAACCCTTTCTAAAAATTCCTTTTTCTATCATTCGATTCCAAATATGCTCCCCTTAATAAATTGCTCCCCCTGACTAAATACTCTCTCCCTTACTCAAATCTCTCCCCCTTTGACATCAATGGCAAAGGGACTCCTTTGGGGCTAAATATAAGACTCTTAGCTCAACTCCCTCCCCACCTTCTCTCCTTGAGGTGATTAATTTTGGTGTGGGAGTATCTCTACTCCCAGCATACAATGCTCTTTTTCTTTGTCAACCTTCTTTTTAAGCATCTTTGTAGCCATACTCTTTTGAACCTTTTGAGTGTCCATGTTCTTGCTTATCTCTAGAAGTTATAGAAACTTTGTTCTACACCACTTGGCCTTATGCCCAAGATTATTGCACTTGTAACACTTAATGTTGTAGTTCTTGGAAGGTGCAAATGTCTTGAAGTTCCTATTGGTGAAGCCATAATCATTCCTGTTATGAACCCTGTAATGGATTTATTTATGACCAAAGTGATTACAAGAGTAGCAATACCCTTGGAAGAAATATTCATCTTTGAATTAGTTGACATTCCTTTTAGTGAGACCATACTCTATTTTTCCATGAATCTTGTAATGCATAGCCTTGTGACCAAATTAATTACATGAAAAACAACGTCCTTTGAAGAAATCTTATCTTGAACCCTAGTATCTTAGTCCTTTATTTTCCTTATTTGTGATGATCCATGTTTCTTGTTTGTGCATTTTTTCCTTTCTTAGTGAATCTTATCGTCTTCAACTTATCCTCATAAGTCTCAATTTCTTCTTCACTCTCTTCCTCTAAAACTTCCTCTTCTTTTGAGCTTGAGCTTGACCCTTCTTCTTATTTCCCTTGTCCTTATTCAAAACCAAGTCATATTTTGATAGATGAAGATCTTTGTGCATTTATAATATTATCCAATGTCTTTGAGCTTTTTACAAACCTATGTAGCTTGTCCTTAGAATCTTTCACTTCCATCCTTAGTGAAATTACCTCATGTTCTAATATTTCACATTCTAACTCTTTTGTCTTTAATTTTTCAACCATGACCTCTTTAAATATCCTTGCCTTAGCTTTTGAGTTTGTCATGTCTTGTAGAAGCTTTTCCTTTTCTTCCTCATGTTCTTGAACTTGAGCCTTTAGTATTGAATTTTGCTTTCTAACCTTTTCCAATTCTCTAAGAGTAACAATAAGTTCTGCTTCTAGGTCAACTATGACTTCCTCTTCATTTTCTGAATCTTTCTCTACTTCTTGGTCTCCAAGAGCATCTTCATACTTTTCAATTTTATCTTCAATAGGATCATCTTATTCCTCTTCTATTGCCAAAAATAGAATATCTTCTTATTCACTATTTGAGAGTCTTTCATCACTGTCGCTTGAAGCCTTGCTTGCCTTGTTAACATAGAAACTCTTTTTGTGCCTTTGAAAGAACTTCTTTTCATGCGTACCTTGACCATACCTATTTTCTTTTCATGCCTAGATTTTCCTCCTTCCTTTTTCTTATGATCCTATTTCTTTTCATTGCTACTACTTACAACTTCTGGATAATTAGATGCATAGCAACCAAAATTACCACAATTAAAATATTTTACAATATTCATACCTTTGTGCTTTCTTGAGTCCTTGTTTCTTCTTCCATACTTAGATTCTTCATCACTGATCGACTCACAACTTGATTCTGGTTTCTCATATTTTGACTTCTTTGAAGCTTTGAAAGCTTCCTCTCTCTTGGAGTTGAGATTATTTACTATTCTCATCTCATAAGCTATGAGAATTCCATGTAACTCATCCATAGTCAACTGATCAATATCTCTCATCTCTTCTATAGATGAAACATTTCCATAATACCTCATAGGGAGTGACCTTAATAATTTTTTAGAAACACTAGAGTCTTCAATTTTAAATCCAAGTCCACGCATGGTATTAACAACCTCATACACATGAAGTAAGTATGTAGCAATATATTCCTCATCTTCCATATTCAAATCTTCAAACATTTCTTTGTAATTTTGTAGTTTTGCCATTTTGACATTTTTGTCTCCTTCATATGTTTGCTTAAATTTATCCCATATATCTTTTGCTGATTTGCAGTGCATAACCTTCACAAATTTTGCTTCACATAACCCACTTAATATTCCATTCATAGCCTTGGCATTATTCACGAGTAAAAACTTACCATATTTGTTTGTGGGGGAGTAGTTGTAGGTGTGAATTCATCCTCAAATGATTGCCATGTCTCATATCCTTGTGCCATCAAGTAAGTATTCATTATTATACTCCATAATGCATAATTGTTCTCATCAAACAATGGTGCCTTATTTTATGAAGATCCATTATGAGATGCCATCATGTTCCTATAATATCTTCCTTCAAGATGTTAGACTCTTCTGAAGGAACCCACTCTGATACCAATTGAATAACATAGGCTTATACTAAGAGGGGTGGGGGTGAACAGTATAAGATCAACTTTTAATTTTCTTTACCAAATAATATTATCCAATATTATCAATGGCAATATAAATAGCAGTAATCAAAGCAATGCATAAATCCACACACATGAGAGACACAAATTTAATTTGGTTCACCCAATATGGGTTACGTCTACGAAGAAAATATTTCTTCTAAATTTTCTCAACAAATATCTTGGTAATAAATTCCCTATTACAATGTTTATGGACCTCTGTCCAAAGGAGACATCAATCCCCTATGCTCTAATTTGTGGATATCTCTCCACAGGAGAACTCTATCCCCTTGCTTTGGTTTGTGTATATCTCTCCATAGGAGAACTCTTTCCCCTTTGATATAGTTTGTGGATCTCTCTTTGTAGGAGAACTCTTTCCCCTTTGCTATGGTTCATGGATCTCTCTCCATAGGATAAATCTATCCCCTTAATCTATTTCATGGAACTTGATCCAAGATAACTCTATCTCATCAATTGGTTCGTGGATATCTATCCATAGAAGAACCCTACCTACCCAACTAGTTCATGGATCTCTTTCCACAGGAGAACTCTATCCCCTTTGCTTTGGTTGATGAACTTTAATCCATATAAGACCTTTGTACCCACTACTCTAGCTAATGGAACTCTATCAATTGGAGACATATGTCCCCACTACACTAGCTGATGGATCTCTATCCACTAGAGACCTCTATCCTTTTTGCTCTGGTCACCTCCAAAGTTTTATCTCAATTCTATCTCAAATTTGCACCAAACCTCATCACAATTCTAGAATAAATATGCTCTAAATATACTCAAATATGTCCCAAGACTTAACAAAAATCTTGATCAAATCAACAACCAAACGTACTCTCAATTATATCTCAAATTTACCCCAAGCCTTAACACAAAGATTTATCAAATCAACAACCAAACCTGCCCTCAAAGCTACTTCAAGTCTTCTCACAAGACTTGCTCAAATATACCTCAAAGTTACTTCAAGTCTTCTCATAAGACTTGCTCAAATATTCCTTTAAGCCTTCTCAAAAGACTTGCTCAAATCTGCCTTCAATGTTGCTCACAAAACCTGCTCAAATATTTCCAATTTTTGCATACAAACAAATTCTTAAAAATCTTTCAGAAATACCTTCTTCAAATAGGTAATTCAGACATATTCTACCTAGAATTTGTTTAAACTCTAGAACATATAGAGAATGATATGCTCTATAAAAAACTCAATATGTTCTTCACACTCACAAATATTGTACTCAACTAATCCAATCTCTATATCTTGCCAAATCCCTTTCAAATCAAGTCAAAACAATGTATAACTTGTTTCACAAAACTGATCTATCTTCTTTGTAAATTTAATCTCAAACATCAACCTCAATAATGCATAAATTTCCCTCACAAGATTGATCTCAAACACTTTCACAATTGCTTTCAATATATTTCAACAATGGAAGCACACTTGTTCTCAAAATTTATCCCCAAATATTTCCAAAATCATTCAACAATGAAGTACAAGAAGATCTTCAAACTCTAATGCAATTGTTTCAACTTTATCTCAACAATTTATGCACATGTAGGTCTCAAACCCTAACTCAAATATTTTCAACAATGCTTACCAAACAACCCTTTTATCTCCACCTTATGTTTCAAAAACATTTACTCAACAAAACACCTTTAAATAAGGAATGATGTGCCCATACCTCTTTATTTGCTTTTATGGAGATATGTATTCAAAAACCTATCTCACAAACAACTAATATTTCTAGTGCCACTACAAGGGTTAGATAGCAAAATACTTTCTCAAACCATCCACATGAAATTTCTTCTCAAAAATATATGCTCAAAGAAATCTAAAATTGATATTTAATAACTCTTCTCTTGTTCTCAAAATATAGGGCATTAATAATTATCAAAGAGCTTCAAAATCACTTTCACCATAAAAAATTACAATAAAATATCAAATCACATAACACCTTATTACTCCTATTCTTGCATGCAAACATATTCCTTTTTTTTTTTCTTAATGCTTTTGCAAAAATAAAATATATAAGGAACTCTTTGTAATTTATGTTTGCAAAAATAGAACTTTTAAAACAACTCCTTACACATAAAACTTTATGACTTCACAACCTTATGACTCCATAATTATAAAAAAAAAGCTTTAATAAACTCAACCCTTATAACTCCTACGAGAAAAAATCATACATCATTAATTTCAACCCTTATGACACTCTAAACAAATCCTAACCCTTATGTATCCCTAATAGCAAGCAAAAAATTTATTAAAAATAATCCTTGACTCCAAAACATTAAACAAACACTTTACAAAAATTTTCCCCTTACCAAAATGCTATCATAGGATTTTAAATGCGTGACCTGATGGAGCCCACGCTCTAGTGCATGATAGATCACCGCATGGGCTAACTGTTCACACAAGACCTCAAGGCACTAACTTCCCTTTAACTTGTCACCACCGAAAAAACTGCCACTTCCCAAAACAAAACATGAACAACCTGTCACTACCACATCTCAAACACGAGACGTCCTCCATGCTACTCCCTACGTAGGGACTACCTGCCAACTGAGCTACCCACTTGGTTGGAACCAAAGGCTTGCACTTTCCTTATTAACTTCCATGCACTATCCAAAAAGGAATACATGCATCCTCTTTTCCCTCATGCCACCTTGCTCAAAGATTGTGAGCTGCTATTTGCAAAGGATTTCAATGCCTTAGGAATTTTGAATGCTAATCCTTAATATTTTTCCACACCATGCCAAATTATTTTAGGTTCCAATTTATATATGCACTTCGACTTTAGGAAGACGACGTCGATGCTTGCCATGTTAGAAGAACATTTAAATTTTGGTGCCCATTTTAAATTTAAATAATATTATTATAATATTTAAACTTTTAATTTAAATAGTATAATTAATATTTTTAACCCTTTGTCTTTGACCTTGGAAACTTCCTCAACTTGCATTTAATTGAACCTTTCTCAGAGGAGCTTGCCTACCTTGTCTTCTTTTTCAATGGAGGTAATTGCCTTGCAATTTAATATTTCAACCTAGAAAATGATTTTCAATCATTTTACTTTTGACATCAATCCTTTGACATCAATGACAACCACTTACTCAAAATTTCCAACAAATTTTCCTTTCATAAAGTTATAGGTAACTTGGCCCAAATATCTATGGCCCACTTATTCCATAAAGTCACATTTTATCAAAACAAAATATAAACTTCCCTTCATAAATTAGGAATCAAAACCAATAACATAATTTTCCTCTATAAAATCTAAAGGCCATCAAGGGCCATCCAATAGCCTCATCCAAGTTTAATTCATTAATTTTTTTTCCCTTTAAACAATAATATGTCATTTAACTCTTAGTTTAAGAGTTCTTACAGATGCAAATTTAGATCTTAGGGGAAAACGTATCTAGAGATTGTACAAAGAGAGTCAAATATATTGGGCAAGAATTCTTCTAAGTATGGTGATCCCAATAACCCAAGTTTATTATTTACATCATTCTCTCTTCCAAATGGTTATACTATTTAGAATGGTTTCAAAAATTCTATTGATATTATGATTAAAGGTTTAAGATGGGTGGTGGAAATTGGAGAAAATTTTTCTATTGGGATGGATACTTGGTGTGATAAAAAACCACTCAACTGAAGAGATTTATAGAAACTTATTCCAGAAATAATGTAGAAATAAACAACTTAGAAGAAATGACACCACACAATGCACATATAACACATGAGATTTATCCTGGTTCACCCAATATGGGCTACGTCCAAAAAAACAAGAGCCACACCTCCTTGATATTATTATTCACTTTCTTGCCTAAAAATGGGACATTACAATAAATATAAAGGAAACTCTCACAACCCTAAACCACTATGTGGTATTATAATACAATGGGCACAAAACCATGGGCTAAAACACCCACACCCACAAACCACCCACCAACCATGGGAATCCCAAAAATCACTCCAAAAAAAGGGGAAAAATTTATTGGGAGTTTGCAAGAGCAACTATCTTATGATTTGGAAACTACAACTATCACATATTTTGATAAAGCACTTGACTTAGAAAGAAAGGTAGAGCAATTTCTTATCAAAAGAGGATAAATTAAATTAAAAGAAGATAATACCATTAAAAATTAGTATAAGAACAAGCATGTGGTAGGTGATGGAGTCACATATAGTAGGCTTATTAATATTATTGTTAACAACCTATAAAAGATGGTGCTTAGTCAACCTCCAAAATATCCATAAAGTAATTTCACAAGGCTTAACGTACCTATGATAGTGGTTCTAAATCAACTTTTGGAAGCTAATATGATTGATTTTCCTCCTATAAGGAAACCTAATACCATAGCTAATTGGTATAAGACTGGTCAACATTGTGAGTATCATAGAGTGGAGGGCATTGAACAAATTCTTGTAAGAGGTTGAAACATGTGGTTTAGGATATGATTGATGCATGTCACCTTGTATTAGAAAGTTCTCACCCACCCAAAAATCAATATTCTACTCAACAAGCACCCACAACTAATCAAGATATGGGAATCTTCTAAGATCCCCTACCTAAGCATGGGAAGTAGGCAGCTAATAAAGTATCATATTAGAATGTGCCATCTCATTATGATAATATGGTTGGTATTATAGTAGCGAATACAAGGCAACAAGTGTAGAATCATCAGACCCAACGCTCTCAATAGGAGATGAATTCTTCAACCAATATTTCTTTCTTAGAACTTTTACAAACTTATCCTATTCATGGGGAAGCTTTGTTAGAACTTCTAAGACATCAATTTGTCCCTGTAGATATTTCCTCTAGTGTTGTAGCTAATACCATAGGTTCTCTTGGAATACATCACATCAGATTTTTAGATGATGATATGCCTTCCTCAGACTTGCCAGGGGATTCTTCCCTTTACATCATAGTATTTATTGGGAGAACTTTTATCAAGTGAATATTGATTGAATTCTTCTTTTAACTTATGCACTTATCAATTTTTTCAAAATTTTGGATTAAAAGAGGAAGATTTAACTAAATCTGATATTATCATCAAAGCTTTCAACAACAAATCCCAAGAGGCTTGTGGTATTGTGTCCCTCCTCCTTAGGGTTGGACCTCAAATCTTAGATACCTTGTTCTATGTGGTGTCTTTCCCTACATATTTTAATCTACTTCTCAGACATCCTTGGATCCACACGATGAAGGTTGTACCTTCTACCTTTCATCAGTGTTTGAAGTTTAAATTTAAGGACAAGTTTGTCACTATTTTAGGTGAATCTCATCCATTCAAATATTGTTTGATGGTTGAGCAAACTCAGTCTGGTCTCAACATTTGTCCTTCAGTTTTATCATCTACTTCTCTAAGTTCCTCATATCAAATATTTGAGAAACTTGAAAGTATAAAGTGAGTGAGGAACCTCTCATCCAAGTTTCATCTCGAGATCAAGTTAATAATTTTATTTAGGAGCTTGTTATAGATATTACCAAGCTACCACATTCACCAAGGACTATGGGTTTATCTCGTAAAAAGGGTGAAGTACACATTGGCACATGTACCTTTATCTTCATAGGAACAACCTTTGAAGAAAAGATCCATGGTAGCAACCCTTCTCCTGTGGAGTGTTATTTTACCCATTTTTATTTATCCAATGACTACCCACTCCCAAAATAGATCCTATCTAGCATAGAATATATTGGTAAATTTTTGGTATCCCAACAGAAAGGCATTCAAGAGCCTTTAGGTGTCAAAATTTGGCCTAGGAGGTGTGGCGTAGGCTACATTTCCAACAAAAACCAACCTTTACCATTTGATAATGATGATCAAATTAAAACCTATGTTGAATATTTAGGTCATCAAATATTGGAGTGGAATGATGAGGATGGAGGACCCCCTTATACTTATAACATTTTGTTTTGTAATATGGTAAATTTTATACCTTTGGATGGTAAATCTTTTGCTTCTCAAGAAGACCCTACTTCACTATCTTATAGAGATATTGCAAAATTAGGGATCACTCATTTTGTTAAGAAAATGGTTCAATAAGGGTTAGAGAATATTTTCATGCAAAGGTTACCAAAGAAAAAGCTACAAAGGAGATTCCTTGTGATTCTAATCACCAAGATGATCCCTATTCTATATTTTTCTTTGATGGATCAGTCCCTTGTATGCCTGTTCTTTTTGTTAATATAGAAGGCACAATCAAAATATGTGTTGACTATCGTGTTGCTCACTCACATTAATAAAAATAATAATTATAAATAAATTTAATATTTAAATAAATACTAAACCACTAATTAGGCATACTTTGTATTTTTCATCCATTGTATTCATTTGTCTGATCATAATGCATGATTGTCTATCATATTTTACATGTTTTATCTAAAATTTTGTTCCATTTACATTTTTTCTTGTCATAAATTACACTTATGTCTATTCATATTTGCATGATTGCTTGTCCATATGGATTATTGGAGAATTCATGACAATGGCAAGTGATGTCACCTAGTTAGGTCATAGCTCACATGCATTGCACTCTCACTAGGATCTGATGCCTAACAAATCCCCAACCTAGGGCTCACCTTTGCGCATTTCCATTATTCCACTCGCTCATGTTGTTCTATATCCCTTGACCTTGAAAGTTTTCATTGCTTATATCTCTCCAAGTTAAGGGATATGGTTCTCATTTTGCTCCATTGACCATGTCCATATAATTTATTGCACACCACACCCCTATCAGGTAGTACTCGCTTTGTTCATCACCTTTTTGTACACAACACACTCCATAGTGGATAGCTTCATGGTCACAAGAAAAGGGTAGCCTCAATTTGACCATTTGTGAGCATACATCCTAGTGGGTACATATATTTTTCTCTAACCATCTTAGTGAGCATTATACCCATAGTGGGTTCAACTCTGTCTTGTCCATCTTTGTAAACTTACAACCCTCACAAGATAGCTTCATGTCCACACACGAGGGGAAGCCTCCATATTGGTCATTTGTGAGCATAAATCCTTATAGGGATTTTCATTTTATTTTAGTATTTTAGAGCTTTGTTTCATTCACCCATACATTTCATTTAGTCTTGCACTTTAGTTGCATTGCACTTAGTTAGATTTATACCATCCCATAGCTTAGGAATCATTCATTGCATCCATTACGTCTATGTTCACCATGCATACACAAAAAAGAGCAAAGAGCAAATGATAGAGCTTAAGATCTAGTCCACTTTCATATTTTCTTGTTCATCCTTTTTTTCTTCTTTGTTTGTTACTCTCTTATTTTGGGTCCATATTTTTTGAGTTTCCATAGGAATTTTATATTCCTCTTGAAACTCGAGGGGGCACCCCTAGCCTTAGAGGCATTAATGGTAGTATTGGCTCATTTTGCAAGCAAATTTGTGGTGTTCAGGCTAACACCTCTTTTTACACAACCCCTTTGTCCAAACCCAACCATCCCCTTTTATGTTTGCCCATAGGTGTCTACATATTTCTTTGATGCATTTATTAGGCCATAAATGCATCAAAGAGGGGGGAAATTTAGATATGGAAAATTGACCCATTAAGATGAGTCATTTTCCTTAGATCCTAAGTTTTCCCCTAAAAAATGAGGGTCATATTTGAGCCAAAATTTTCCCCATAAAATATTCTCTATTCCTTTCAAAACCTATACCATTGGATCAAACTCAGAAAGAGCTTTCCAACAGTATAATTTTTATCTTATTCTAACTCCGTTTGGTACCCCAAAGTGCCAAAAAACTACAAATGGGTCTAACTATCATGAATTCATGGTCATCCAATATAGGGTGCAAATTTGCCATCTTGGATTTTTTTCTCTTAAAAACCCTTTCTAGTGTTTACTCTTTGTGATGGCAGTCCTTGCCCGAGTTTAAGTTTTTATTTTCCTACTCCAAACCTATTATAAAAAGAGGATTTAATCCCATATTTTTTAATCTATCAATCATATCCATAATCCATCAAATGAATGAATCTTCTTAAGAATCCTAATCTTGACTTGCTCATGGTTTATGCTAATAAATGCTCTTTTACTATGGGATTGCTATTGCACTACCTTCTTCTATGTTAGTTGCTCTTGATGGATAAGTGTTGGAGCCCTAAGGAGGAGTCTATTATCTTGGAGGTCTTCATCCTTTTGTCTAATTTTTTTCTACCACCAGGTTGTTTTCACTCATTTGCATTCATATACTATTAAATTATACATATTTTGTTTGTTTATTCACATTATTTTGCTCATTTTTTCTTTCTATTGTAAATTTACACCTCGTAATTATAGGGTATGAATTCACCGTACATGGCATAAATTCACTTATGATAGGCTTGGGGGTAGAATTTCACCCCTAAACCCTAGATCTATATTTGATGTTACCTCTAGGGCATAATTATATAATTTGCACTCTGTTCATCATACTGTTTTGCTACATTGTATTCTATTTATTCATATTTCAAAAATGTCAACTTTTAATTTTGTATTAGCTAAAAGGACATAGGGAGATTGACTACTACACCTCCAAGTATATTCATACAGTGGCCTAAGAAGGCCCCCTAACGTTGATCATATTTTTTGAGGGTTTTATGAAGTTATTTTACAGGATTGAAGTTGTGGAACATCGATGGACGCAAGATAAATCTTGGAATAACCACTGAATTAGATAAGTTCTCTAATATATCTTTAGGTTGTTTGGTGTTTTATTTCTATTCATTTCTAATTTAAAAACCTAGATCACAAGTAAAGAAAAGCATTTGATCAAATTTATAGGCATTTGAAAGAACAAAAGTATATAGTGTGCACCTAGGATTTTAACCTTGTTTTTGTATTTTCCTTGGACTCTTGCTCAAAGGCTTTGTTTTGAAATCCTAGGGTTAGTAATCATTCAAGAAAAGAATAATTCTAGGGATAGATCTTGTATTTCTGCATCTTGCATCTTGCCTTGTTCTTTTCCTTTCTATAGTGTAGTTTTAAACACATGTGCATGCTTGATTGACACATTTAAAATACATTCTACCTTAGACTTGGAGTGAGTCCTAAAACCATTCCTGGTGAAACCTTCCCCTTTGCCTATTGAGTGTAGAGTTATAACTGTAGATATGGAAAAATGACCCACTTTAGAGGGAAATCTTCCCTGAGTCTTCTAGGAGACCCTTGGACTTTCCTAGGGCAAGGGTAAGGCTTCTCCTCCATGTTTTACCCATTTTCTCCCTCTATGTAAAATCATGCTCACCCTTGATGGGGCGCAACTTCGTATAGGTGAAATCGTAATTGGCCTTGATAGGGTGTGATTTCACCTTGTTAGGATTTGGTCCAAGAAAACCCTAATTCTTTGGGTTTGGCATGTTTTACATCAATCCTACTTGGTTTTACTACCTTTTCCACCTTCAAATCCACTATATAAGGAGGGTTTGAATTTGCTTTTCACACACAATATGATCATATGGTTACACAACATTATTATGCGATAACTTATTGATTTATTGCTAAAAATTATTTCTCAAAAAGTATTCTTTCAATTTGCATTCTTCTTCTTCTTTCACAAGCAAGTTAACTTTGGAGTACAAATTTTGATTTTAGTTTGTTGCATTGGATTGCTGATTGCTATCACTCACTCTTGGTGGATTGGTGTTGAAGCCCTAAGGAGAGATTGACCATTCGGGAGGTCTCAACCCTTCTAATTTGCTTTTGCACTCTCTACTAGGTGAATTCGCTCTTCTACATGCATATTTGGATTTTTTAGGTGACGTAATTGAGTCGTCACTCTAATATTTTATTTTTCACATAGTTTATGTGAAATAGCACCCGACTCTCTATGGGGTGCAATTCCACCTATGTGTTATCGCGCTTGCCTATTAAGAGGAACGATCTTACTTGAACAAAATTTAGGGGTAATATGCCATCCTAGACTTCACCATTGCATTCTAGGCTATATTTAGAACTTGATGCTACATTCTTTTTTGAAATTCCATCATTCAATTCTATTGTATTGTATTATGTTTATTTTCTTCCAAAGGTCAATTTTTGCTTTTATTTATCAAAGTTCAGCTAAAAGGACCTAGGGGGCTTGACTACTATGCCTCCAAGCACTACTGTATAGTGGCCTAAGTAGGCCCCCTAATGCTAATCATATTTTTCAAGTGTTTATCAAGTTATATTGCAGGAACAAGAATTATTGATAGCATTGGATAAAGGAATAAGGGTAAGGATAAATCACCAGATAAGCTAAGTATTATTGTTAGTCTTTAGGCTATTTTTTGGGTGCTTTTATTTTTTTTGTAAACCCTAGATCTAATTTTATAGAAATATATTTAATTTATTCTAGGCATTTGAAAGATAAAAAGCTTATAGTGTGCACTTAAGTTTAATTCTATTTTTGCATCTCTTCTTGATCCCTTGCTTAAAGATTATCTCTTTAGTACCTTTGGGTTAGAAAAGCATTCAAAAGAAAGAATCATTCTAGGGTTAGCTCTTGTATTCTTGCATTATATATTTCTACATTGTCCTTTATATTTTATAGCATAGATCTAGAAAGGCCAAATATAGGTGTTTGTCTTGAATTGAATACATCAAACATTCTTGAAAACCATAGGACTTGGAGTGAGTCCTTAAACCATTCCTGGTGAATCCTTCCCCCTAGCACCGAGTGTAGAGAACAACATAGCCCCGTGGTTCACCCAAAATGCTCTCTCTCTCTTATGGATCTAGATTTTAGGAATTGTATGTGGTAGGGTAGTTTTCCCCCTCTACATCTTTGGTGAACCCAATGTGAACACCTTATTTTATTTTAAAACCTTAACCAAGATCATTAATTTTGTGTGTTAGATCAAAAAATATTAAAAACATAATTTTTGGTGCTTGTTTTTGTGGGTCTTAGTTCTCTCCTTGTGCTCGTAGTTTCTATCCAGTTCCAATGGCTTCCAAACTTGGGAATGGAAGAAGGATTTTTAGATTTGATGTGATTTTTCAAGAGAATTATCAAGTTGATAGAGAAAATCCTAACCTTGAGGAAGAAGAGATTGATAATAGTCTTGATCCTATTAAGGGACCTAATGGGAACCTTATTTTTAAATCCTTTGAGCATGTGTGGAAATTTTATAAATATCATAAGCATGCATTGGATGTAGCTTTAGAGGAAGAATCCCTACTTGATGAAGTTAGAACATCTCATGATAAGTCCTTGAGTGAATATTTAAATTATGGTAATCATGTTCACCATCCAACTTATGCCACTACTATAACCACCAACATTGGAAGGAATCCACAAGTCCCTCCAACTAGTAGTGTCAATCAAAATTTTTAATTTCCTCCTCAATCTGCTTATCTAAACACTATTGGATCTATTGCACCAAATTTTAGTTATCCTCTTCAACAAGAAACCACATAATTCAACAATATAAATTTGTCCAACACTCCTCCTTTAGAGAATCTAGGGACAATGCATAATAGTGATCCAAAAGTACAAAATTTGACAAAAATGGTAAATCAGTTGGTTTTAAAAATTGAGATGATTCAACATTCAAGTTTTACTTACAGTTATAAGGAAATGTGTAATAAGCCATTGGATCCTATTATTGTTGTTAGGCCTTATCCTAAGAATTTTCCTATGCTGATTTTACCTATTTATAAGGGTACACAAGATTCGATTGAGCATTTAAGAAAATTTAGAATAGCTTGTCATGATCTCATTTATGATGACATATTGTTACTTAAAAAATTTCCTAGGAGTCTTGGTGGCATGGCATTAGAGTGGTATTATCAATTACCCAATTAATCCTTGAAGAATTTTGAAGAAACAAGAAAATTATTTGTTCAACAATTTGGTGCTAACATTGAAAAGGAAGTGATAATGAAAGATGTTTACAATTTTAAAAAAGTACAAGATGAATGTTTTTTAGAGTTCTTGGCTAGTTGGAGAAGTTTGATTGGACATTGAAGTTATGCTTTACCTCCAAGGAACATGCTTGAGATATTTATTGGTAATTTACAAGAACAATTATAAATTTTTTGGTAGATAAGATACTATAGCATTAATCCTGAGTTTTACAGGTTGACCCAAAACCTTTTACAAAAATTAGCCTAGGGCTGTTGATGAACATGTCCTTACTAAGGATCCTATATATGTAAAATCTACATGTCGCAAAAGCCATTAAATTCGGTAAGGCACATAGCCTATTATCAAAAAGAAACTTCCAATACAAAATTTTAGGTATACCCCGAGAAAACACACCTGCATCATAATTACAAAAAAAGAAACAGACATAGATCCCTTCCTTGAAATAGTGGAGAAATAAAAAGCTATAGACACACATAGTAGAGTACTGAAAAAAACTCCCACAAGCTCTATATTGACAGTTACTATTAATAATTCTTTGGTAATTGCTTTCTTTCATGTATGACATGCTTTGGGACTACATCCCGTCTTGGCCAATTAGCCTTGGAGAAGTGAACCTGCTGGCTAGATTTATGGTGATGGCTATCTGGTGGTCTAGGTGGCTCTGATTCGAAGTCTTATAATACTATTTCTTTTCTACCCTATGATTATCAACCAACCTCAAATTACCAAGACAACTAGGAGCTATGTTATTTGACATGTGATTATCCCCATTAGTCTTTGTGGTATTTCCAAGCAACATCCACCAAGACTGACAACTCGGATAATTTTTATTGTGATTCCATTTCAAAAAGAGATGGGAATACTCATAGCCTTCAAACTTATAGTGACTTCCCTATTGGTAAATTCGACTATAATTCTTGATATTCTTGTTGAATAAGATCCTCTACTTCACTTGAGACACTATGTTCCAATTTTAAAAGTCCATCACCATCGACACCCAAATTGGCCAGCTTATCAGCAAATTTTTTAGCTTCTCGAAAGACATGTTGGGATTTTCTATCGTGTCTTCCCTGGAAAAGGATCCTAGCCTCTTCAACAATTGTTTTAATCCTCCAAGGAGGTGTTTTCCAATTATTTAGGAGATTTATAACATGCATAGTCTCCTTCTATGATCAAATTTCCTTCTAAGTCTTGAGTCATTTGAAGGCCTCTCCACATAGCTCTAGCTTTAGCTTCGTTGTTCATCCTTGTTCCCAAATATTCAAAAAACACAAGCATCATATTCCCATTATGATCTCACACAATACTGCCAGCACCTACTCTGCCAAGATTTTCCTTAGCCACTCCATCAAAATTAAGCTTAAACCAACCCGTAGGAGGTGGGGACCACTTAACATTGGCTCTGGGGTTGACTACCCTAGGCACAAACTCATCTAACAAGGTTAAGCTTAAATATTGAGCAATCATGGTCTCCTCAAGATGAGGTTTACGAATATCAAAAGGGATAAGTTTCACATTCTCATTGGCAAAGGATAGTATCTTGGCAATGGTAGTTTGATGATCATGGATAGACTCATTAAAGACTCTATGGTTCCTTTCTAACCACACCTACCAAAGATAGTGATTGAGACAAATTTTCCACATGTATCTAAGTATTTGGCTTGAAAAGGGGTAAGGCCACTGGACGAACAAATCGATGTACGATGGCTGGTTTAACCGAGGAAATATTGTAGGCCTAAAAAACCCCACTTAGAACAGTTATCTTATGCATTAGAGACTACTACTATTACATCTTTAGATCAAGCAATTGATTTAGCAAGAAAAGTAGAATATACCATTATCATAAGAGGCCAACTCAAAGTCAGAGAGGAGAAATCTACTAAGTCTCAACACAAGAGTAAACACATAGGAGGTGAAAATGGAATGGATAGTAGGCCTGTTAATAATGTTACTAACAACCTACAAAAGATAGTACTTCAAAAACCTCCACAAAGGAATTTTACAAGGCTTAATATGTCTATGGAAGTAATTTTAAAATAATTTTTAGAATGTAATGCAATTGAGTTGCCTCCCATAAGACAACTAGTTACTAAAACTCCTCGGTATAAGGAAGGTAACCATTTTGTATATCCAAGAGTGGAAAGACATTGGAAAAATTCTTGTAAGAGATTAAAACATGTGGTTCAAGATTTAATTGATGTAGAATGCCTTGACTTGGGAAATTTACAACAAAGATCATCTGTTAGTCAAAATATAATTATATAGGTATCTAATAAAGTATATTATAGAAGTGTACCACATAATTATGATAATTACATGGTTGGAATGATAACAACCACCTTATAAAAATCAGTACAAAATCAACATATTCAAATATCTCAGTAGTAATTAGTTTCTTCGCAAATATCTCCCTTTTGGAACTATTACAAAATTATCCTACTCATGTACAAGCCTTAATAAATATTTTAAGAAATAATATGTCCCTCCAGATATTTCCCCTAGTGATATGGCTAATATTGTAATATATCTTGGGATACATCATCTCACATTCTCAAGTGTTGATATTTCTTTCTTAGACTTGCAAAAATATTCTTCTCTCTACATCACTGCATTTATTGGGGATACTTTTATCAAAAGATTTATGATTGATAATGGTTCTTCCTTTAATTTATGCACATACCATTTCTTTCAAAAATTTATATTAAAATAGAAATATATAACTAAATCTGATGATATCATTAAAACTTTCAACAATGAGTCCCAAAAGCTTATGGTACCATATCACTTCCCCTCAAAGTTGGACCCAAAATTTTAGATACATTGTTTTATGTGGTATCTTGTCTTGCATATTTTAATATTCTTCTTGGGCATCCTTGGATCCATGCGATGGAGGTCATCCCTTCTACCTTTCATCAATGTGTGAACTTTGAATTTGAAAATCAACCTATTTTTATCTTGGGTGATCCTCATCCATTTGAATTTTTCTCACCAAATGATCTAGCTCAATTTCATTCATCAGATTCCTTATCTAACAAAACCAAGCAACTTGAAAAAATTGATAAGGAATTACAAATCAATATATCATCATAGGATCAAGTCAATTCTTATTATCGATAATCTCTCTTAGATAAATCTCATCACAATTTAGAGTGGAGTATTGAGGATGAGGGGCCACCCTCCTCATCATCCTTAATCATAACCCCTGAGCAATATGATAAATATGAGTATGCACCTCATAATGACATCTGCTTTGATGGGTATATCCCTTACACTATGTAGGTTGAATCTTCTAGTTCTCATGTGAAATTTGGTTCTATGTCCCCCAAGGACCTTGGGAAATCAGGTGTGATTCTTGCCCTAACTTCTCTTGAGGATGACTTGTCCATCCTTATTGAGGAGACCATAGATGTGAACATAGGTTTTGAGGGAGCCCTTATAATCCTTAAGCTAGGTAAATCCTTGTCCATGGATGAGTAGGAGTAATTGATCAATTTATTAAGAGAGTATCAAGATATTTTTGCTTGGTCATATGCTGACATGTTAGGGCTTGATACCTCCCTTGTCATGCATCATTTGGTAGTTAAAACTAGTGCTAAGTCTGTTAAGTAGAAACTTAGGAAGATGCATTCTAAGGTCACCCTCTTAGTCAAGGAAGAGCTCCAAAAACTCTTTGATGTTGGTTTTATAAAAGCTATCAACTATTCTGATTGGATCTCCAACATCATTCCTGTAACTAAGAAGGAAGGGATAATAAAAAAATGTACCAAATTTCAGGACATTAATTTAGCATATCCCAAGGATGATTTTCCCTTACCCAACATAGATAAGATTGTAGATTTCACTACCAAATGTGGAATAATTTTTCTTATGGATGGTTTCTCAGGCTACAATAAGATTATGATTGCCCCTGAGGATCAGGCTAAGATAACATTCACTACTTTGTGGGGAACATTCTATTGGAAGGTCATGCCTTTTAGCTTGAATAATGTAGGAGCTACCTATCAGTAGGCCATGACTTATATTTTCCATGACATGATGCATGATATTCTCTAGGACTATGTGGATGATATTCTAGCTTGCTCCATAGAACGAAAGGATCATGTTTATAATTTAATATGAATATTTGAAAGGCTTCGACAATACAAGGTTTGTATTAAACCCACTAAGTGTGTGTTTGGAGTCACATATGGCAAGATGTTAGGCTTCATAGTGTCTAGGAGAGGCATTGAAGTGGATCCTGGTAAGATAATGACTATCACTGATATACCTCCTCCCCACACCTTGACCAAACTGCATAGTCTACAAGGTAAACTTTAGTCTATCTGATGGTTCATTGCCCAGTTAGTCGATAAGTTTAAGCATTTTCTTAAGCTTCTTAAGAAAGATGTGGTCTTTCGATGGGATTCTAAGTTTCAAAAAACTTTTGATGATCTCAAAAAGTATATCACTTTCCTGTCTATCTTAGTTCCTATTGTGCCTAGTAGGCATTTGATGCTTTACATAGCAGTCA
The DNA here is from genome assembly GCA_028583015.1 of Wollemia nobilis. Classification (NCBI taxonomy): domain Eukaryota; kingdom Viridiplantae; phylum Streptophyta; class Pinopsida; order Araucariales; family Araucariaceae; genus Wollemia; species Wollemia nobilis. The sequence continues at coordinate 14,919,759 of JAQPPZ010016943.1, forward strand.
CTGCTCATGCTTTAGGAGTCATGTTGGTCCAACATGATGATAAAAATAAAGAATGAGCTATATACTATATCAGTAGAACCTTGGTTAGCTATGAAACTAGTACACTCCCTTAGAGAAATTTTACCTTATCGTAGTGTTTGCTTCTCAAAAGTTAAGACACTTCATGCTCAGCCATAAGACATTGGTGGTTGAAAATTTTGATTCTTTGCACTATTTGATGTCTAAGCCCCACATTTCAGGTTGAGTTGCTAAGTGGGTGTTGGCCCTTAGTGATTTTGACTTGAATTTCATACATCAAAAGGCTATTAAGGGTTAGGTGATTTATAATTAGTTAGCCTCTACTCCCCTAGAATATGTCCATCATATAGTTGTTAAGTATCTTGATGAGTGCTTCAATGTTGAAATTGAAGAGTTTGAGTCTTGGACTTTGTTTTTGATGGAGCTCGATGCATGAAGGGCACTGGTGCTGGAGTCATTCTAGTCACCCTAAAAAAGCAACTCATCCCCTTGTCCTTTAAGATTTTTTTCTCTTGCCTGAATAATATTGCAGAATATGAAGCTTTGATCCTCAGTCTTAGAGTTATCTTAGCTTTACAGGTTAGAGTTTTGTCGATATTTGGTGACTCTCAACTTGTGGTTAATTATATTAATGATTTTTATCAAACTCAAGATTATAAATTTAAACCTTACAAGGAGATTGTTACTGAGTTGTTATCCTCATTTGATCAAGTAACCATAGATTCTATCCCTAGATCCTCAAACCACCATGTGGATGCCATGGCTACTGCTACATCCTTGTTCCATTTGAAGTTAGAATATGATCAAAGATCAATTACCATTAGACAACTCTGGGAACCTACATCACTTGGTTCTTTTCTTGTCCCATTAGATTTTTTGACCATTAGAGCTTCCCCATCTAATCCATGGTATACTGACATATTTAATTTCCTTAAGGATGGTTCAATGCTTGATGGTTTAGATCACAATCAATGTAAGATTTTGTGTAAAAGAGCATGTCGATTCATCATAATCCCAAAAACCTTGTATCAACATTCTTTTGAAGGTATCCTCTTACGATTTATTAACTCTAATAAAACCTGGCTTACTCTTAGTGATTCTCACAAAGGTTCATGTGGAGGCCATTTTCCAAAATCTCCTTCGTATGGGTTACTATTGGCCTTCCATGGAGAAATATGCATGTGACTATATTTTGTGCTACAAAAAGTATCAATGCCATGATCATCTCATTCATGTTCCTTCTTAGGACCTTCAGATTATCTCTTCCCCTTGGCCATTATCCATGTGGGTATTGGACATTATCATGAAAGTTAACCCAATGTAATTAGAAGGTCATAAGTTTATCATTACTACGACTAAGTATTTCACTAAATGGGTTGAAGCCATGCCCCTAACTATGATGATTGGAACTCAAGTTTCTAAGTTCATTTTAAACTAGATTCTTTGTAGGTTTGGGATTCCTTCGATGATTATTTCTAACAATGACACTCCTTTAAAGAATAAGGATGTTCATAACCTTTGTGCTAAATACAAAATTTAGCATAGGTGGTCAACTCCTTATTTCCCCCAGGGTAATGGGTAATATGAAGCATCCAACAAGTCCTTGATCAAGAGTAGTTGGTTAGTAAGATCGATTGTGACTGGCATATCTAATTTTATCCTTCCTTGTGGGCCTCTCGTACTAGTGTGTGTAATCCTATAGGGGCATCACCATATGTCTTGGTATATGGGTCTAAGGCGGTGTTTCCTTTTGAGCTTGAGGTTCCTTCATTATGAATCTTGTTGCAATATGCCAAGGTTGGTGATGAGTATCATGTCGACCGATTACAACAATAGGAGGTGCTAGATGAAAAGCTCATTCATACCTTAGAGCACTTGAGATCCTATCAGGATAGACTCTGATAATATTATTCTAAGTAATTTTGCAATCATTCTTTTGAGGTTGGGAACCTAGTCCTTAAGGAAAACTAGAAGAACACCAATGCTCATACTGATATTCAAGGCAAGTTTCAACCCATTTTGTTAGGGCCCTTTGTCATAATGACCAAGTTTGGCTCAGGTGCCTATTGTTTGTCTTCTCTAGATGGTAAAGAACTTAAAGAACCTATGAATATAATGCATTTAAAAAGATATTATGCTTTATCTATTGTATATATTTTACATTTAGTTTAGATCATATTGCATCTATTTGCCTACTCATACTGCATGACTGCTTGTCATACTTTGCATGATTTACTGACATTTTGTTTCTCTTACACTTTTACTTATCATTATTGCATTGCTGCTTGATTATTACTGCTTGTTCATATAGTTTTTGGGGATTCACAACAATGGCATGTGATGACACCTAGTTAGGTCATAGCTCACATGTATTACACTTTTCACTAGGGTTTTGATGCCTAGAAAAACCCTAACCTAGGATCTATGCATTTTTATTCCTTCTTCTCTTCTCATCTTATTTTTCTCTTTCTCTATATTCTCTCTTCTTCTTATATTTCTTGACTTTGAAAGTTTTTACAATGACTATCATTTCTCTCCAAAGTCAAGGAATGCAATCCTATTTTGGTATAATTTTATCTTTTGCATGCTTCTTATTTCTCTGTTTAGATAAGGATATACCTTCTTATTTCCCATTTGTTTGGAGATTTTCCTCCTCTTGACTTTTCACTAGTTGAAAATTCAAGCTGGGGGCACACACACATAGTTATATGCTCCTCATTTTTCATCCTCTTCTTTATTCTAGCACATGCACACACTCATTTTGTGTTATTCTTATATTTATTGGTCTATATATTTCACACACCCCTATTGGGTAGTACTTGCTAATACATCATTCACATTATCAACAACGTATTCCCCTATCAAGTTATGCTTCTTTTGACTCAGTGGGCTCAACACCCCATTATAGGATAAGCTTCTTGGCCATTTTAGTAGGCCTCAACATACATCCTAGCGGGTAATCACCCCATAGTAACTAATGAGCAATCATCCATAATGGTTTATGATCCATCATGTGATCATTTGAGCAATCACCCATAGAGGCTACACTCCATATTTTACCAATTTTTCCATCTTAGTGAGTGCTACACCCATAGAGGGTTTTAACTCCACACTTGGACCATTATTTTGGGCATAATACACTTCATTTAGGGTTCTTTTATCGATTTCTCTAGCTTTCTATTATTAACCTTTGGATTCTTGTGCATATTCTTCTTGTTTTTCTTCTTCTATATTCCCTTCTTCTTTATTTCCCTTTCTTCTATTTCATCTCCACATTTCATGTTAGTTGCATTAGATTCATGCTATACCCAGTGATATTTGTTCTACTATTTGTTTACTTGTTTTTTTCTTCATGTTTTGCTCTTTCTCTCCTTACCTATTTCGAGTTTCCTAAGGAATCTTCATTCCTTTCAAAAATCGAGGGGGCACCCTAGCCGTTAGAGACATTAATGGTAATAATGTCTCTCATAGTATGCAAAAGTCTATAATATCCTTCGTGATACCTTTTTTGCATCACCCTTTTACCCAAACCTGGCCATCTTGCCTGTAGGAGTCTACATATTTCTTTAACGCGTTTACTTGGCCTTAAATGCATCAAAGAGGAGGTAAAATGTAGACACGGAATATTGACCCACTTTAGTGGGAAATCTTCCTTGAGCATTCTGATAGACCCCTTGGACTTTCCTAGGTCAAGGGTATGGCTTCTCCCCCCATGTTTTGCCCTTTTTATTCCTTTATATGATATCACACTTGCCCTTGATGGGGTGCAACTTCGCATAGGTGAAATTGTGATCGACTTTGACGGGGTGTGATTTCACCTTTTTAGGATTTATTCCAAGAAAACCCTAATTATATATGTTTGGCATGTTTTACATCAGACCTCCTTGGTTTTCCCACATTTTCTACCTTCAAATACACTATATAAGGAGGGTTTGGATTCACTTTTCACACACAACACGATCACACGGTTACACAATATTATTATGTGACAACTTCTTGATTTACTGCTAACAATTATTTATCACAAAGTATTCTTATTTGGTTTGCATCCTTCTTATTTCATAAGCAAGTTAACTTTGGAGTATGAAGTTTGATTGTTTTCTACTGCATTGGATTACTGATTGCTTTCACTCACTCTTGGTGGATTGGTGTTGAATCCCTAAGGAGATATTGATCATTCGGGAGGTCTTAACTAATCTACTTTACTTTTGCACTCTCTACCAGGTGAATTCACTCTTCTACATGCATATTTAGATTTTAAGGGTGATGTAATTGAGTCATCACACTTGTATTTTGTTTTTCACATAGTTAATGTAAAATCATGCCTGGCTCTCTATGGGGTGCGATTTTGTCTATGCATTATTGTGCTTGCCTGTTATGGGGTGTGATCTCACTTAAAAAAAATTTGGGGGTAATATACTATCCCAAACTTCACCCTTGCATTCTAGGATTCATTTAGAGCTTGATGCTACATTCTATTTTGTTGTATTGTATTATATTTGTTTTCTTCCAAAGGTCAATTTCTGCTTTAATTTATCAAAGGTCATCTAAAAGGACCTAGGGGGCTTAAATGCTATACCTCCAAGCACTGCTGTATAGTAGCCTAAGTAGACCCCCTAATGCTAATCATATTTTTCAAGTGTTTGTCAAGTTATCTTGTAGGAACAGGAATTATTGATAGCATTGGATAAAGGAATAAAGGCAAGGATAAATCACCATATAAGCTAAGTATTCTTGTTAGTCTTTAGGCTATTTTTTGAGTGCTTTTATTTTTGTTGTAAACCCTAGATATGATTTTATAGAAATATATTAATTCTAGGCATTTGAAAGATAAAAAGCATATAGTGTGCACTTAAGATTAATTTTTTTTGTGCATCTCTTCTTGATCCCTTGCCTAAATATTGTCTATTTAGAATCTTAGGGTTAGAAAGCATTCAAAAGGAAGAATCATTCTAGGGTTAGCTCTTGTATTCTTGCATTTTGTATTTCTATATTTTCCTTTAACTTTTATATCATAGGTCTAGAAAGGACAAATCTAGGTGTTTGTGTTGAATCGAATACATCAAACATTATTGAAAACTAGAGGACTTGGAGTGAGTCCTTAAACCATTCTTGGTGAACCCTTCCCCCTAGCATTGAGTGTAGAGAAAAACATACCCCCGTGGTTCACCCTAAAGGCTATCTATCTCTTATGGATCCAACTTTTGGGAATTATACACGATAGGGCAGTTCCCACCCTCTACAATAACATACGCCTGTGATCACCTCAACTCCCAATGGATCCAATCAAGAATCATGCACGGTAGAGTAGTTTTATCCCTCTATACTTATATAACATATGCAAGCTCCCTAAGATGTTATTCTATTATATTAGATGTGATTCTCTCCCAAAAGACTCTACTATTGGTAGGACTACTTCCTATTTATCTTTGCTTTGGAATTATAGATAGCAATTACTAGGTCTATGTAGGTGTTGCTAAATAAGGTCTACCTGAGTACTTGCTTAGCCATTTTCTTTGGATGCATAACCATGGTATTTTACTATGCTTTCGTTACTAGGGCTTTTGAGTGATCACCTCTAGCCACTTTCTTCTCCTTGAGTGAGTGCTATACTCCACTACCTAAGCTATGTGAGTGCTTCTCATGCACTATACGTGTGAGCTATGTGAGCACTTCTCATATGCTATATTCCACTAAGTGAGCTATGTGAGTGCTTTTCATGTACTATATTCCACTATGTGAGCTATGTGAGTGCTTCTCAAGTGTTATACTTTACTACTACTTGAGTGCTTTATGTGAGTGCTTCTAGAGTACTATTTGGGTGTTATAATTCCTTATTGTATGCCAACCAAACTCGATATCTTCTTCTCTATGATTGGGAACTACCTGAATTGGGCACTATAAACCAAAATTAGTTACTTCTCCTTAATGCTTGAGCACTATCTAACTTAGGTTCTACCAACCAAAGTTGATTACTTATCCTCTACTTGGTCTCTTCTAAGCTTTTGCATTGATGTTATAAGTTTTACCAAGCTTGAGTGCTTCTCCTCTATGCTTGGTCTCTTCCAAGATTGTGTTCTTCTGCTTTATGCTATGCTTTATCAGGCTCGAGTGATTCTATTCTATATTTGAGATTTATCAGGCTTGAGTGATTATGCTCTACACTTGGACTACAATAGGCTTTATGTGATTCTTCTATACTTGGGTACCACCAAGGCCCTTTCTTATTTACCCTTAATTTAATATTACTTTGAGTAAACTTAGCTACAAAATAATCTTTCAATATTAGTAGAAAGAGATAATTTTATTCTTTCTACTACACTTTGGATTCAATCTAAATTATACTGATCTTTGGAATCTTATATTACTTCTCAATAATTGGAAGCTATGATTCTTCTCAATAATTTGGGATCTTTGATGCTCCTCAATTATATAGGAGCTTTTATGGTCCTCAATACTATGATGTATTAGGTTGCACCTAAAAATAATATGAATATCCTCTTTTCTAGAGAATCCAAAATCAATATCAGGGTGACTATAATGTCCCCTCATTTCCAACTATCTTTTGAGTTGGCTCTCTCAATCAATTCAAGTTGTCCTAGTCTTCATTAGGTTTTATTGAACCAAGTGGAAAGACCCTAACATCCAAATCAGGGTGACTATTATCTATCCCCTCAATATCTACTCAATCATACCTTTAAAATAGAGTCCAAGTCTTCACTACTTTCAAAGTGGATAGACTTTAATATAATGGTGGCTCTAAAAAATAACTATAAAAAATGGATAGAGTTAAGTGGTAGCTCTGATATTGCTATTGGATTTTAAGCCTAACTATATTAAAAATATAATAGGTCCTAATATAAATACACCACAATATTATAGGTCAAAATACCAATAATCAAGAGTAGAATTATATATAACCAATCAAATATATATACAAGACAATATAATAATTAAATAAAATTCACTTATAATATCAAATATGAATGTAAATGGACAAAATAATTCATGTAAATGCATGAAGAATACTTATAATAATAAATTTCTCAAAATTTGTATACAAGCTTTATTATCAATGCTTTCTATGTCATGATCACTACAAACCATTTTCCTTTACATTGTATGGAGCTTTATCTCCATAATATAGTTGTAGTAATACGACTCTTCAATATTTATCTATTTCACTTTTCAAATATCTAGGAGATGCAATATTTCCTATTCTTGACATTTGGCTTCTCATCTTTCCACTTGTAAACTAGACTCTTCATTCTCTTCTTACATGCATAATTGAATCTATGACACTTTCACACTTCTACATGACTCTTACTCTCCTACATGCACTTCTAATACTAGACACTTGTGCACATCCTCACTTTACATATTTGTACACTTACATATATGACACTCGTGCACATTATATCAATACACACTTGCACTCTTACTTACATGACACATGCATATCCTACGCATTGATTCTTACATAATAGAGGGAATATAAATCACTCATCTAAATTAAAGACACAAATTTTAATATATTATATATTTACATTTGTACCATGAAGGTACCATGAGGGTACATTAGCATGTACCAAATATAATATTCTTCAACACCCTCATGTATTACATTATTTGGTTATTGAAGACTTTAGTCTTCAATATTTATCTTCAGATTCAATCAAGCAACTCTACATTGAGCATAATCTCCTTCTTGAGATCCATATTCACTTGATTTTGATCTATATCTCTTTTCACTTTCTTCCTCTTTGCTTTTTTTATATTCTTCTTCTATTTATTTATTCTATTCTTTTCAGTCCTGGTATTGATCTTGCCTTATCATCTTTTTGAAGTCTTTTCTCTTCTATCCTGAATTTTTATAACATTTGCAACATTAGTATCTTTAGAAATATTTGAAGAATGAATATCTTCATTGATTAAGAGTTTTACTATAAGAGCTTTGAATTCATTTCCTTTTTATTATTCTTCTAAATATTGAATTTCATGAATTTATTAAACTAAGTTTCCTTTTTTATTTTCTTCTCTAAATTGTTGTTGAAGTTGTTGTTGACAACCGTATTGATACTAAATTTGATATTGGTGTTGTTGATACTACAGCTGAAATTGATGTTGTCATTGTTGATTATATCAATACTAATGTTGATACTATCTTTGCTGAGATATTTTATTGATTTGATTTTCCTGATTCATATTCATCTTATTTTATTAGTTCTAATTTGGTTGATTATATCTATAAAAATATGTACTATGGCATTTTATCTTACATATATGAAAGAATATTGAATTCCTTTTAGATATATACTTGGATGTTGTAGTAATATTACTTGGTACTTTTTATTTAGACACCAAGGTATTATTAGTCATTTTATCCTTGATTAAATTTTCTATGTCATATTTCTGAAGAATATTGACTAAATCATCAAATGTAGTCTCCTTACTTAGAACTTATAAAGAAGTAACTAAATATTTATAACTTTTTGGAAGTGCTCTCAAAGTAACTTGGACAAGAAATTTGTCTTCTATATTTTTTCAAGGATCAATTTTTTTCCTTTATATCTACTACTTTTCAAAGAAAGAGCTCTATACTTTCTCCACTATTAGCCTTTAAAGAATATAATTGAGATTGCAAATTTTAAAGTTGTTGCTTTGTTTTTCCCTTCAAATATTTTGCATAATGTATTCCATGCATCTGTAGAATTTTGTGGTCCACTTAAATATGGTTGTATTTCATCATTTATTTCAAATGTAATTAACATGAGTGCCTTTGCATCATTCTCTTCGTTTTTTTTGTAGTTTTATTTCATCCTTGCTAGGTTTTTTCTTATTACCATATCCCATAGTTTTTCTATAGTAAGAATTGATTTCATTTTTTTTTCCATGATTCAAAATTTGGTCCTTTCAAAAATTAAGATTCATAATTTTTTTCTTTATTGTTTGACATAATGGAAGGAATTCAAATTTGTAAAATTTGAATTCCTTTGAAGTAGTAAACCGTATATCTCCAAAGTTTCAAATACCTACTTAAATAAATGTAGTAATCCTTTTAACTCATTAAATTAAATTTGCAAATTTGCAAATTTTCAAAATTTCTCAAATTTCAATTTTTTTCAAAATTAAAAAAAAAAAAAAAACACAAAACAAAACTTCAAAAATATTAAATAACTTTAAAAAAAATCTTCAAAATTTTAATTCTTCAAATAATTTCAAATCTCAAACTTTAGAAAATCATATCCAAATATTTAAAACCTATTTGAAGTAGAAAACCTTATCACTCCATACTTTAATGAATATTAAAAAACTCAAAAATTAAAAAAATTGAAATACTAATTTCAAACTATAGTAGAAAACCTTATAACTCATAATAAACTCATAAAAAACTTATAACTCCAACTAATTATAAAATCATTAAAACCTTATTACTCCAATTAAAGTACCTAAGATATTAATATTCTAACTTAAGTCTTTAATTTTGCATTAAGGTAATGTAATGTATCTTACCTTATTCTCTTCCTAGCTAGCTTGCTTAATGTATATATAGACATTACTAATGTTATTATTCCTCCTTATACCTTCTTAAATAACTTTCAATGCATATTGAGCAATGTCTACAAGCATTTAAATAGACGTAAGAATAGAAATTAAGAAAAAAATTTATATGGTTGTTTCACATAGGCATAAGAACAAGTGTTATCTTCCACATTGCATTGATCATTAGTTAATGCTTTGCAAGAATTTCACTAGCCTCTCTTCTATGATCTCTAGATGCTTGAGTGAAAATATTTGCTAGCTACATTTTGTGGCTACTTGCTCTACTAGACATTCATCTCTTTCTTTATGTGCTTATATTCCTTATACATGTTCCTTGAGATATTATTATGTTTTCTTATACGTGTTTCTATCCCAAAAGACTCTACTCTTGGCAGGATCACTTCTTATTTTTATTTGCTTTAGACTTATAGAGAGTAAGTACCAAGTCTATGGATGAATTTCTAAATAAAGTCTACTTGAGTACTCGCTTAGTCATCTGCTTTGGATGCATTACTAGGGCTATTTTACTATGCTTTTGGTACTAGGGCTCTTGAGTGACCACATCTATCCACTTTCTTCTCCTTGAGTGAGTGCTATACTCCACTACCCAAGCTATGTGAGCACTTCGCATATGTATATTCCACTGCATGAGCTATGTGAGTTCTTATCATGCACTATATTCCATTGCATGAGCTATGTGAGTGCTTATCATACTCTAAGATCACTTCTCAAGTGTTATACTTCACTATTTCCTAATTGCTTTATGTGAGTGATTTCATATCACTATTTGCGTGGTATAATTCCCTATTTTATGTCAACCAGATTCAACCTCTTCTTCTCTATGCTTGGGCACTACCTAACTTAGGCACTATCAACTAAACTCAACCAATTCTCCTTGATGCTTGAGCACTTTCTCACTTGGGAGACACCAACCAAACTTAGTCACTTCTCCTCTATGCTCATTCTCTTCTAAGCTTATGCACTGATGTTTTGAGTTTTACCAGGCTTGAGTGCTTCTCCTCTATGTTAGGTCTATTCCAAGCTTGTGCATTGATATTCTCAGTTTTACCAAGCTTGAGTGCTTCTTCTCTATGCTTGGTCTCTTCCAAGCTCTTGCACTTTTGCTCTCTATGCTTAGTTACATTCTCTCAATACACACTTGCACTCTTACTTACATGACACTTGTGAATTACTGCACATTGACACTAACATAAAAGGGAAAAAATAAAAATCACTCATCTAAACTAAATATACAGACCCTAATCTATTATATATTTATATTTATACCATGAAGGTAACACGGGGTTACATTAGCATGTTCCAAATAATGTAATATTCTTCAACAAATGATCCAACCATTTTATCGTGCTACCATGGAAGTTAATAGAATAGCAATATTACCATTGGTAGATACTAAAGATACATGGCAAGCATATCGATAGTCCACAAAGCCTCAAGTTTCAAATTTACATCCAAAGAAGATTCATCGTAGATCACAGATAGGTGGTAGATCCAAAAGCCTATAGAATATTGAAGGGAACATCAAAGTATATATATCATAAAGTCACATGGACTATCCAAGTTCACTTATCAACAACCCATGAAGGAAAATATGGATAAAATAGGAGATCAAAGGAAGCAGTGCCAACCATCCAATCAAATGAGAAGTAGACTAATCCAACAGACTACAACCTTCAAGTAAGTAGAAATATTATTTCAATTTCAAGTCACAAATATTCACCTTCCATAGCAAGAAGACTCCATAAAAAATGACTTCATTTTTATCTCCCTACACTACTTGGGCACAATATTCTAGGAAAAATGGTAGGCATGTTTGTTGGAATATATTATATTATTTGGTACATGTTAATGTACCACCTTGGGTACGTATTTACATTAGGAAAGATAATCCTAGATTAGAGTGTGAGTACTTACTTTATGCAATGTAATAAATGCACACGTATTATTAAAGTGTGCAAAATATTTTGGTATTGTATGAAGAACACAAGCTTATACTGAGAGGGGGGTGAACAGTATAAGACCACTTTTTACTTTTTCTTCCAATTCAATATTATGTTGTGTAAAGATAGCAGTATCAATAGCAGTAATCAAAGCAATGCACAAAAACCATACACAATAGAGACACCACAATTTACGTGGTTCACCCAATGTGGGCTACTCCACGGAGAAAATATTTTACTAAAACTTTCTCAATCAATCTCTTTGGGAATCACTCCCAATTACAATGTTTATGGATCTCTATCCAAAGGAGATGTTGATCCCCTAATCTCAAGTTCGTGGATCTCTTCCACAGGAGAACTCTTTCCCCTTCTACTTTGGCTATGTGATCTTCTAGAAGACTCTGTCTCTCTGTTGCACTAACTGGTGGACCTCTCTCCACTTGAAGACTCCTCACTCAGATCTATCTTCAACTATGCTGGCTGTTGGATCTCTATCCACTGAGACTCTATCCTCTGTACTCTATCACCTCCAAAGCTCTATCAATAGGCTCACTAAGAACCTGCTCAATAGGCTCACACAGAACCTGCTTAACAAGCTCACACAGAACTTGTCCAACTAAATAACAAGCTCACAGAACTTGTCCAAACAAGCTCACAACTCCAATTAACAAGCTCACACAAAACTTGTCCAAATCTGCTCTAGCAAGCTCACCAAGAACTTGCCCAAATATGCTCTAGCAAGCTCACCAAGAACTTGCCCAAATCTGCTCTAGCAAGCTCACCAAGAACTTGCCCAAAACTATCCACAAATCTATCCCAACACTATCCTCAAATCTATCTCAACACTGTCCTCAAATCTATCCCAAAGGCCTTCTCAAAGGCTCAATCAATCATGCTCAAGTAGTACTCAAATATGAACTCAACAATGAATGGCACATCTCAACTCAAATTAACTTCATAGAAGCATAAAGAGAATTGTTAGAGACTCAATATGTTCTAATATCACTCTCAACCCAAATCAATCTCAAATCAACTCATAGAAGCATAAAGAGAATTGTTAGAGACTCAATATGTTCTAATATCAATCTCAACTCAACTCAACTCAAATCAATCTCAACTCAACTCAAGTCAATCTCATAGAAGCATAAAGAGAATTGTTAGAGACTCAATATGTTCTAATCTTAATCTCAACTCAAATAGAATAATGGAATAGTTTGTTTCATAGAACTTGAACAATCACTTCACACATCACTTGACTAGGCTCAATCAACTCAACTCAACCAATCACCACAAGGGACAACTCTCTCTCACACAACCCTAGTCCAAGTATGTATCAACCAACTCAAATGTTTCCAACAATGCTCAACCACAAATCTCACATAACAATGATACTCATGTTCTTTTCTAACTCAAGTTCTTTCACAACCAATGGGCTTCAACAACTATGCTTATCAAACAAGGTTTAGACACAACTCTCAATTCAGAAAACCTTGAAGCATTCAACCAACCACTTTCGAAAAGGAAACCACAAACAATCCTTTTCCCTCCAATGATATTTCAGAAATCAACCACCATAAACAATCAATAGGAGAATGTGCCCATACCTTTTATGAAGATGAAAAAACCTCTTTGTAAATCTGCCACAATCACAAAATTCTTTTGCCAATCTTCACAAGGGTTAGTAGATCACAAAATAATCAACATTACTCCACTTTTCAATAATCATCACCAAGGCCTTTAATTGCACAACTTCCTTATCTCTCCTAAAACCACTTGTACCATAAAATAAAATAAATCAAAACATTGCATAACCTTTTCACTCCCAAAACCACTTATACCATAAAATAAAATAAATCACAATATTGCATACCTTGTCACCTCATGAAAGAATTAATCCTCTTGAAAAAAGAACAAGGCAAACTTCACTTTTGGAACCCCTTTGCAAAATCAGAAATATCTCTTTACACACACCTTATTTCTCCTTCTAAATAAGTTAGTCAAATAGCCCTCGAAATAAGATTTCCGACGATATATAATATGCCCACTTTCCAAAATAAATTGAAACCTTTACATATATATATATATATATAAAATATATATATATATGCCAACCTCCATTAATTGCACATAGGTCGGCCCTCCATTAATTTAAACTTAAACTTTAAACTTTAATATCTTCATCACCGGAGGTCCTTTTTCGATGAAACAAAATTCCACCTTGGCTTTTAAGAAAAGCCCTTTCCACATAAGCCCACCATGGTTTTAAATAAAACCTTTTATTTTTCCTGCCTTGGTTTTCATAAAAACCCTGTATATATCCATGCTCTCCAAAATATCATAAATGCTTATCTATGAAATATTTTGGCCACCAAAACATCATGTGACATCAATGATCCATGTGACATCAATGACAACATAAAATACCTCAAATTAACTCAAATTTCCAACAATCTCCCCCTTTGTCATTGATGGCAACACCTCTAATGCAAACACCACAATCACTGCAAAAACCATCTCTGAGAATCAAAGCTGCTCCCCCTGACTCAATACTCTCTATGGAGGCTGCTCCCCTAACTCAATACTCTCTTTGGAGGCTGCTCCCCCTAACTCAATGCTCTCCCCCTTACTCAAATCTCTCCCCCTTTGACATCAATGGCAAAAGGGACACCTATGGGGCTAAAAGATATGACTCTTAAGCTTAGCCCCCTCACCCCCTTTTCTTTTGAGGTGATTAATTTTGGGGTGGGAGTACTTTTACTCCCATATCACTTTGTTTCTTTCCTCTATCAACTTCCTTCCATGTTTTTCTGATATCCTTCTCTTGATGAATTACTTGATCTTCTTGTCTAGAACCTTTTTGACCTTCTTGCCTTGAACCTGTTTGGAATTGAGTCCTACACCATCTTGCAATATGCCCAAAGTTATTGCAATTAAAACACTTGATATTGTAGCCTTTGGTTGGTGCCCATGTCCTGAAATTATTCTTAAAATAATTTCCATATCCATTCCTTTCCTGAACCCTGTATTGTGAAGCTCTATTTTCATGACCATTATAACCATGACTTCTGAATTGTGTAGCTCTAAAACCAAAACCATGTTGCTCATTTCCTTTGCACTTAAAAGCTCTATGACCAATCCTGTTGCATGAGAAGCAATGTCCCTGAAAACCATACCTTCTTCCCTTGAAGTTTCTTCTAGCAAAATCAAACTTCTTTGATCCATGGATCCTGCAATGTATAGCCCTGTGTCCAAATCCATTACAAGAAAAACAATATCCTTGAAAAGCCCTTTGTTCATGCCTTGGTTCCTCATACCTTTCTTGACCATTATCCTTATGATCATCTTCAACTTGTGCATTGCATTCTTGAACCTTCTTTGTAGCATCTAAAACCTCTTCCCTGCCTTTCTCTTCAAGAATTTCTTTTCCCTTTGAGCTTGATTCACCTATCTCAAAACAAGAACCAAACTGAATATTTGAAGCCATAGGAACTTTGGAACTTTCCTCACAAATCTTAGGTGCTTCCTTGCTTTCATCTTTTAGAACTTCCTTTCCTTTTTGAATCTTTTCATCTAATGTATCATGTCTTGTCATTGTTACCCTTAGTTCTTCATTCATCCTCTCTTCTATCCTTTTTGCATTTTGAAGCTCTTCTCTGAGATTACTGATTGTTTGAAGTAGTTCTTCTCTGATTTTGACATCTGTTCGAATCTTGTTTTCAAGATTCCTATATTCTTCTTTTAACCTTTTGATTTCTGATTTTTGTTTACTTGGCTCATCCTCTTCCTTTTCTATTACCAAAAATGAGACTTCTTTGTTTTCACTACTATTGGAATTGTCACTAGAACTACTGCTTTCTTTCTTCAAATACACTTTCCTTGTTGTAATTGTTGTAGTATGTGCAATCATCATCTATATACCCAAAATCTCCACATATGAAGCATTTTAGTATCCTTAGACCTTTCTTGTACCTATCTGCTTGCTCAATGGCTATGGCAAGCTCTTCATGTCTTTATTCAATAGGCACATCCTCTTCTTTAACTTCAATACCTAGGAATGAAATGTTCTTCTTCTACTTCTCTTATTCCATAGAAAAACCCTTCTTCATCTTCACTATCACTAAGATCATTATAATCTTCTATAGCAAACAAACTCTCAAGATTTCTTTGACCATGCCTATTTCCTTGATGTGTCATCTCATCTTCACTATCACTGAAACCATTGCAATATCCTGATCTGTGATCTCTTTGACCACACACAAAACATTGTTCTCTTTCACCTTCTATTCCTAGGAATAAATGCTCTTCCTTTTCATCATCTGAATTGTCTCTATCACTATGATCTGAGCTATCACTTGCTTCTACAATGTAGTAAGATTTCTTTGCCTTACGAAAAATTTTCTTCTTCTCATACCTATTTTGCTTGAATTTGTCATCTTTGTCATGCTTATGCTTTCCATCTTCTTTTCTTCTATGACCCTATTTTTCATCATCACTGATTTCTTCATGTGGACACTTGTATGCATAGTGACCAAGATCACCACACTTGTAGCACCTAACTTTCCTTATATCTCTGAAATTCCTTGAGTCCTTATTCCTTTTGATGAAGTTAGCTTCCTCATCATTTTCTAAAACTCTATCTATTTCTGAAACTTTCCCTTTCTCTTTTTCTGAAGCCTTGAATGCAATCTCTTTTATTGGAGCTTGATGCTTACTTACCCTCATCTCATAAGCTGTGAGAGTACCTTGCAATTCTTCCATTGTTAACTTGTTGATATCCATTGTCTCTTCTATTGCTGAAACCTTAGCATCATATTTCATGGGAAGTGATCTCAAAACCTTTTGAGTAACTTCTGATTCTTTCATCTCAAAACCTAGGCCTCTCATGGTGTTAGTAATCTCATCAACTCGAAGTAAAAACTTTGCAATATCTTCAGAATCTTCCATTTTCAATTCCTCAAATATTTTTCTATGAGTTTGTAGTTTTGCCAACTTTACCTTGGAATCTCCTTCATAAGTATTCCTCAACTTGGTCCACATCTCATTAGCTGAAGTACATACCATGACCTTTGCAAAATCTATCTCACGTAGCCCACTCAAAATACAATTCATTGCTCTTGCATTGATCTCAACCAATTTCCTAGTAGTCTTATCTTCCTCGGGATCACCTTCAACCTTATACTCTTTTTCAACCATCTGCCATACCTCATATCCTTGTGATATCAAGTAGTTCTTCATCCTCATGCTCTAGAAAGCATAATTGTTACCATCAAACAATGGAGCCTTATTTGAAGATAATCCTTTCTATGAAGCCATCTGTGTTCTTTGTAGAATCTGCCCTCAAGTTGTTAGCCTTTTCGAAGGAACCCGCTCTGATACCAATTGAAGAACACAAGCTTATACTGAGAGGGGGGTGAACAATATAAGACCACTTTTTACTTTTTCTTCCAATTCAATATTATGTTGTGTAAAGATAGCAATATCAATAGCAGTAATCAAAGCAATGCATAAAAACCATACACAATAGAGACACCACAATTTACGTGGTTCACCCAATGTGGGCTACTCCACGGAGAAAATATTTTACTAAAACTTTCTCAATCAATCTCTTTGGGAATCACTCCCAATTACAATGTTTATGGATCTCTATCCAAAGGAGATGTTGATCCCCTAATCTCAAGTTCATGGATCTCTTCCATAGGAGAACTCTTTCCCCTTCTACTCTGGCTATGTGATCTTCTAGAAGACTCTGTCTCTCTCTGCACTAACTTGGTGGACCTCTCTCCACTTGAAGACTCCTCACTCAGATCTATCTTCAATTGTGCTAGTTGGATCTCTATCCACTGAGACTCTATCCTCTATACTCTATCACCTCCAAAGCTCTATCAATAGGCTCACTAAGAACCTGCTCAATAGGCTCACATAAAACTCTTAACAAGCTCACATAGAACTTGTCAATAACAAGCTCCAACTTATAACAAGCTCACAGAACTTCCAAATTGAATAACAAGCTCACCAAGAACTTGTCCAAATATGCTCTAGCAAGCTCACCAAGAACTTGTCCAAATCTGCTCTAGCAAGCTCACCAAGAACTTGCCCAAATCTTCTCTAGCAAGCTCACCAAGAACTTGTCCAAAACTATCCACAAATATGTCCCAACATATCCCAAATCTTCTCAACTATCCTCAAATATATCCCAAAGGCCTTCTCAAAGGCTCAATCAATCATGCTCAAGTAGTACTCAAATCTATGAACTCAACAATGAATGGCACTCCATCTCAACTCAAATTAACTTCATAGAAGCATAAAGAGAATTGTTAGAGACTCAATATGTTCTAATCTCAATCTCAACCCAAATCAATCTCAACTCAACTCATAGAAGCATAAAGAGAATTGTTAGAGACTCAATATGTTCTAATCTCAATCTCAACTCAACTCAACTCAAATCAATCTCAACTCAACTCAAGTCAATCATAGAAGCATAAAGAGAATTGTTAGAGACTCAATATGTTCTAATTACTCTCAACTCAAATAGAATAATGGAATAGTTTATTTCATAGGACTTGAACAATCACTTCACACATCACTTGACTAGGCTCAATCAACTCAACTCAACCAATCACCACAAGGGACAACTCTCTCTCACACAACCCTAGTCCAAGTATGTATCAACCAACTCAAATGTTTCCAACAATGCTCAACCACAAATCTCACATAACAATGATACTCATGTTCTTTTCTAACTCAAGTTCTTTCACAACCAATGGGCTTCAACAACTATGCTTATAAAACAAGGTTTAGACACAACTCTCAATTCAGAAAACCTTGAAGCATTCAACCAACCACTTTCGAAAAGGAAACCACAAACAATCCTTTTCCCTCCAATGATATTTCAGAAATCAACCACCATAAACAATCAATAGGAGAATGTGCCCATACCTTTTATGAAGATGAAAAAACCTCTTTGTAAATCTGCCACAATCACAAAATTCTTTTGCCAATCTTCACAAGGGTTAGTAGATCACAAAATAATCAACATTACTCCACTTTTCAATAATCATCACCAAGGCCTTTAATTGCACAACTTCCTTATCTCTCCTAAAACCACTTGTACCATAAAATAAAATAAATCAAAACATTGCATAACCTTTTCACTCCCAAAACCACTTATACCATAAAATAAAATAAATCACAATATTGCATACCTTGTCACCTCATGAAAGAATTAATCCTCTTGAAAAAGAACAAGGCAAACTTCACTTTTGGAACCCCTTTGCAAAATCAGAAATATCTCTTTACACACACCTTATTTCTCCTTCTAAATAAGTTAGTCAAATAGCCCTCGAAATAAGCTTTCCGACGATATATAATATGCCCCCTTTTCAAAATAAATTGAAACCTTTACAAAAATAAATATATATATATATGCCAACCTCCATTAATTGCACATAGGTCGGCCCTCCATTAATTTAAACTTAAACTTTAAACTTTAATATCTTCATCACCGGAGGTCCTTTTTCGATGAAACAAAATTCCACCTTGGCTTTTAAGAAAATCCCTTTCCACATAAGCCCACCATGGTTTTAAATAAAACCTTTTATTTTTCCTGCCTTGGTTTTCATAAAAACCCTGTAAATAGCCATGCTTTCCAAAATATCATAAATGCTTATTTATGAAATATTTTGGCCACCAAAACCAAATGTGATCCATGTGACATCAATGATCCATGTGACATCAATGACAACATAAAATGACCTCAAATTAACTCAAATTTCCAACATTGTAAATGTGCATAATAGTCCATGTGCGCATGAGTCCATAGAATAGGAAGATGAAGAGTCTCTAGAAGAGTGAAGGCCAAGAGTACTCCATATGAAGAGTCACATTCCATTATATATGTGTCATGTGTGTGAGATATAGAGATGTATAGTGAGACATATACATTTGTACAATGAGAGTTGGATACGTATAGAGCATTTGAGATCTTTATTCAATTGAGATACAATTTTTGTGAGCATTTGTTAATGGCATTTCTATGAGTTATTTTTGAAGTTATTTATGAGTTTTATATGTTTAATATTTTTCCATTATCATATATTTCATATTGCAACTTCATTTTAGATCTTGTGGTTATTTTATCTTAAGTATTTAGCTTCAAAAGCTAACAATATTAAAAAATATAGCAATGGAAGATCTAGTTTTAGAGACCATGAACCAAGTGATATTGATTGTTAAAGGATCCTATGATCAATTTTAGAGTAAATCCCCAAAAAATTAGTTGGAAGTAGAAATAGAGGATCCAAATGCAAAGTCTCCAAACACTTTGACATTAATAGATCTAGTTCGAAAGACCATGAAGTCATTAGCATTGAATATGGATTATTCTCCTACTCGATTTTGGAGAGAAAAATTTTAATTACTTGTATAATTTTTTAGGTAAAGAAACCCTAGTTTTGCATATAAATGGTGGTTTCACCTCCATTTCAAGGTATTGAATAATACCAAATCATGCCTAATACCTAGCATTATATGCATTTATTTTCACTTCTTCTTCCATGTATCTGGACTCAAACCTTGAGTTGTTTTATTAATGCCATTTCAGCCTCTTTTGATCTAGCATTTTAGTACAAAATTTTATGATATGCATTATGTTGGAACTATTTAAATCTACTATGTTTCTTGTATACATTTTGTGCATGAATGCTTATATGTTAGATAAAAATCATGTTCACTTATATATAAGAAGTATTTTGATATTGGTGCATTGCCTTTATTATATTAGGTTTTATTTAATTCAACTTCTCTCCCTTTTCATTTGATAAAGCAAGTAGTGTAGGAAGCATAGCATTATAGATCATATCAAATATGAAGACAACCTTAGAAAAATCTTAGAGGTTTCTGCTGAGTGCATCCCTCACTCATAAGGATTCTAGACTATTTTGCTCAATGTAATGCATGAGTGTTAGGTGCACCTAGCCATTGTGTAGGAGACCATGATATTATGAGTGGATAATAGTTATAATGGCATGTTCACTAGAAAAAAACTTATTTTTTATTTTTCTCATGAAAGAAAATAACTATATTAGGATTTTGGTGAATATCTCGATCCATTTTGATTATTAAAGCATCAAACCTTTCGCCTAGAAACTTTATTGAATATGAAGGACCCAAAATAACCATCATGTGCATAACAATTTTTTTGGAATGCATGGGTCTGAGGGCTTGGTTCAATGGTCAAAATGCTTCTATATGAGTATGGAGACCGGGGTTCCAATCCCTTGGACCCCATAGTATTGACAGGTATGTCACATAAGCATCACTAAATACGTAAAAGGTTTACCCGATGCAACTAGAGGTTATAGTGGCAACAAGAAGTGATATTCAAACCCACAAAGAGGCATAGAAAATTGTAACATGTTATCGATTCCTCTAGTATAATAAAAAAAATATTGTTGGCATACATATTTGATTAATATTCTAATGAATATATCAATCAATTTGCTTATTAAAGCACAAGAGCATTCACTTGGTAGCTTTTATCTACAAAGAATGAAGGATACAAATTTTTATGAGCAAAAGCCCTATCACTAGATCCTTTATGAGAGAAAAATCATGAGCATTGGTGTCACCATTGAATTAATTATCTAGAAGAAAATTCCAACATCTAAACATGGATGTAAATTATAACCAACCTCTAAGAAGGTACCCATATTGGAATGATAGAGGTATCCTACAACCACTTATTTCTTCTATGACATAGGACTTGATTCTAGCCTTACAATTCAAATAGCTACCCTATTTCACTGGTGAGTATGTGACCATACCTATAGAACATTAGCATCACATGGTGAGCCTATGCATGCTTCATAATATCAAGGAGAAGCATGTGGTCCTCAAAATATTAGAAACCTCTTTCAAAAGTGAGGCATAAGAGTGGTGCATAAAACTTCCCCCACACTCAATTGGAAGTTGGGACCAAATCATAGATCTATTGGTTGATCGATTTAGCTATGAGGTAGATGGTGTGTCTCTGTTGAGAAAATAACAACCAACAAGAGAGCACCCATGGAGATGATGAATGATTTCAACACCCAATTTTATAAAAACTAGTATATAATCCTAGACAAGATTAGACCCTCCTAGGTATGGCTTTTATTTTATTAATTGAAAGCTATTAATTCTAAAATAGCCATGATGATAAAGTATAGGGGAGAAAAATCCCTAATGGAATCCTATGGGATAGTCATCCAAGATAAAAATAACCTCATCCAAATAAAACAATTAACCCCTAGACCTGCTATGCCTCTGTTTCCAGGAATCCAACGTCAATATCAATATCATCCAGTAGTTTAGCCTACCACTATCTAGCCTATTTCTATTGTGAACCATGTAAAGGATCAAACCTCTCTCCCTACTACCAAATACCTCTATAAAAGTACTTACTCTATTGAGCTAAATAAAATGAAATACTTGTTGAGTATAGTCTCTAATGAGTTCATAGCCCTTAGAAGGCAATGAAATACCTAGAAGTTTTAATATCAAAACTACCCAAGACCTCCTTTACAATAGAACATACAAGGTTGTAGGCCTCCTCCAAATGGATATGAGAGCTCTAATTTCCACCTCAATAGAAATCTAGGACAAACCTAGTGCTCAAACCAATAGATAGTACTTGTACTAGTCCCATTGTAGCAAGCTTCCCCTAACCCTATTAGGGATATAGTTACCATGCAACTACATAAAATATTCTTATGCATGTTACTACCCTAATGCCTACTTCTCTAATGTTGCTTATCCTAAAAACAAATCCTTAGTAAGCCATGTTGGTATCCAATGAAGTTGTACATATCTAGCCATTTGCTTCTTACTCAAGGTTGGAGGCATAAAAACATAGTCAAACCTCTCCTATCCAAACACAAAGCTATCTCTTAGGAATAAATTCCACCAATCAAGAGTAGAATCTGATAACATGGGATGATGATGAGGTATATGCTGTATCTGATGGAGTAGGTACCTTAGCACCTAACATGCCACAAGTCTAATCAAACTATATGGCAAGGGCCAAGAGGAAGGTGATAGAGGAGAAAGGGAATCCAATGGACCTCAATACCTAAAATAGGCTAACTAATCCTAGAAAAGGTATTAAACTTATAGTTTAACCCAATAAAAATGTGCAAAACCCTCTAATGGCCACTAAGAGAAATATCCCTAAATCCCTAAGGTAGTGTGTTAATTCTAGAACTAGCTAAAACCCCCCAAGCTGATATAGAAAGGCCTAGACCTCAATGGCTATTAGGCACCATTTTGAAGGTTTAATTTTCCATATTATTTAATTTTGTAGACCATATAAATAATTATCCTATGGCTATGTCTCTCTAGTATGTCCTCTCCATGCTTGAGTAGATGAAGCACCTAGAGGAAACGATAAAGAGACAAAAGGTATTAGGAAAATAGAAGCCACCTATGGTCCTATAGATATATGACCCTAAGATAATCCAATATAAACCAATGTTATTTTACCTAACCCTAATATATAGAGATAGGTTTATACAAAATTGTATGGTAGATTCTAGGTCTAGTATCTCAACCATGTCCAAAAATATACTAGATGCATTGGGGCTGGCATATGATCTTGTTAACAAAGATATGGTCTGGCTTGATGGAACTCCTATTCAAATATTTGGACTAGTAATAAAACTTCCACTCATGCTATAGTATTAACATAATCTTATAGTCCATATAAACATAGTAGTAATTGAGTTCCCAATGACTTTCAATATTTTTTTATCAAGGGACTTGTTGGATCCTCAAAATCCAACTTGAGTTTACCCCATTTTTTTTGAATTTTTGGTGTCCTTTGGTCTTTTTCAAATTTTTACAATACCCCCTTGTACTTTCCAATTATTGTAAAATTTTGGTCCTTTTGAAGTCCTATTTCATCCTCCAAGAGAAATATTTTTTTTTATGTCACCAAGGTCAGGCCTTTGTTTCGGTTTTCCTAAGGTCTTTTTGTTAGTAAATGTTTGGCCCAAATAAGTTTAATGCAAAGGCCTATCTTATGGAGGGCATAACTTTTGATCTTACCATTGGATCAGCTTGAAATTTTACATGGAGCTAGATAAATATGGGGAAAATCCATGGTGTAAGAAATCCTGTGGCTAGGGGTGTTTTTCAGGATTTTTTAAGGCCCTAATTCCTTCATCTAGTGCCTTGAAAATGGATTTTAGTGTTTTTTTAGAAATTTGAAATAAAGAATTTTTGGAGTTTAAAATTTTTTAGAAATGAGTATGTGTTGAGATATTCTAGATGTCTTAATATGGTTTATATAATAATGTCTATTAATTTTGAGGCTCATCT
Source organism: Wollemia nobilis (assembly GCA_028583015.1). NCBI lineage: Eukaryota > Viridiplantae > Streptophyta > Pinopsida > Araucariales > Araucariaceae > Wollemia > Wollemia nobilis. The sequence continues at coordinate 14,943,635 of JAQPPZ010016943.1, forward strand.
GAGTTTTTTTGGTAACTTACTAAAAATAGGGTTGTTTTTGGTTGAAAATGGAAAATTGTCCAAAAATAGTAATTTCTTATCTTTAGGGCTTTAAAATGCAGGGTTTTGTTTTAGGGTTTCTCATATTGTAAAAGTGGGGGAAATACTCAACCATAAACCTAAAAAAAATCCTAAACCCTAAAACCTAAACTCAACCCTAAATCCTAAAAAAAGAAAAAAGAAAAAGAAAGTGAAGGCGATGGAGATAGTGGTTATTATGGATCATTTTCAATTATGGGCCATAATCAAGGTAGTTATAGTTTTTGTAATTATGGACCAAGTGATCAAGCTATTTAAGAGAGTTGCTGCAACAAGAAATATCATCAAGTTTTTGCACAATAATTTTGTAAGAGGTATACCAGTGTTCCCATCCTTATTGGTTGTAATTTCCTTTGTGTGTCTTGTCTCATTATTGTACATGTTTTGCTGAGGAGATGCCCAATTTACTAAGATCATTTCTAGTGGTTGACATTGGAATCTAGGAGGCTCTTTATTACATCATTTTAACAAAGAGTTACAATTCTCTATTACATCATTTGAATGGAGAATTTGTTTGTACTAGTTCAATAAGATTTGGTTATTCTGATTAGACTCCCATTGTAATGATCTATTATTTAATGCAATCCTATTTCCTCCTTTCAGTAGTTCTATGTGTAATTTTGTGTGTTATCCCATTTACATGTTACATCATTTGAATGTGTAAATGGCATCTTATTTCGCTAGCATGTTGAATCATTTTTGTTACATTATTTGAATGGATATGATTGGCTTATTTTTTATCTTATCCTCCTATATTCATCATATTTTAAGTCTAGCTATAATTACCCAATGGATAAGGCACCGGTCTATAGTTTAAGCACTAACTGGGAGTTACTTTCAAACTTGGTCAAATTTTATGTTGTATTTTTATCTCATTTTTGTAAATCTGGATGAGCTTGAGAATATAAGAAATATTGTAGGTCCACCTCCAAGATTTCATTACCCTACTCAGTATATCTAGAGTCTTAATATAATATTTTATCAAGTTAAAGAGGTGGATCCACCAAAATCCATAGTGCTGATTGGATCAGGGAATTCTTGTAGTGTGATAAATCTATTAAGGGTGCAGAATTTCCTCCAATAGTTTTTTATGCCATTGCCGGGGAAGACTCAGTACAATTTTGAGTTTGTTTTTCTCATAGTATTTCCTAAAGTGAAATTTGTGAGAATTGAGTGAATATCACACTGAGTAATCTTAGCCCAAGTATTGTTGAAGATCTTTGAATGAACTTAGAAATTTAAAAATCAAAGAAGGAAGAGCTAGATCTGGAATCTACAAGAAGAAGTGGCAAAGAAGTGCTTGTTGGATTGCCAAATCCTAAGGTATTCTTCAAGTCTCATAAAAAATATTCAATTTCAATTTTTGTTTCTAGCCCAAATATTGGTTTGAATCAGTATTATCTTGCTGTAAATCAAGTACCTATAGTGAATAAACCTGTGGTGAGTATGGTAGCTCCTAAAGAAAATACAAATATAAATGTAAATTAAAATATTAATAAAAATAATAATGCTAATGTTAATTAGTGGAGGACCAATATATATAGATCTTTTACGTTACCTACAAATCTGAATCCTCTCCCCGATAAAGCTCATAAGTACTTACCTAAATCCCAAGGAAATAATATTGTGACTAGTGGAGACCATATTAGGGATTTTCTATATGCCATGGATAGTCTTGAGGTAGATGATGAAGATGTTTTCCATAGATTATTCTTTCAAAATTTATAGAAGGATGCTTGAGAATGGTTCAACAACCTTGGAGCTGGTACTATCAATAATTTTTAAGAGCTAGAGCACACTTTCCTTAAGAAATATGGAGAGAGGAAGAACAAAAAATCCTTGCTAACAAAATTGGCTACCATGAAAAAAATTTAGTGGAATATTTCAATAGAATATTCTTTAATACCAAAAATAAGATTTCGATAACATTAATGCCAAATGATGATTAGTCTATTTGTTTCTACAAAAATGTTTTCCCTAGAGATTTTAGTTATGAGATGAGACAACAAGTAGTAGCTGCCATTGACATATGTATGGAAAGGGCTATTGAAATAGAGAGACATAATATTGATAGTGGTAAGATGAAAGCATACTCTTTAGAGCCTAATCAATATGAAAGGAAGCCCAAGAAAGTTGAGTTCTTTATACCTAAGAAAACATATCAGGATCCTATGAACAAAATAACTAGTCAATTGAGTGAGATGTTTACTACTTTGAATAACAGGTTGGTTAGACTTGAAAAAATTAAATATAGTAGTGCAAAAGCTTTACAGGGTAATAATAGACAACAAGAAGATAACATGCCTCCTTTTAGAAGGAATTTTAATAGAAACTAGAATAACAATGGAAATGAAGAGGGAAATAGGAATCTGAATGGGAATTGGAAAAAAAATAAGTAGAGAGAGATCTAGATTTTGTTTCAATTCCCATGCCATCAAATAATATAGCATTAGATCATCTATTTTATTGCTTTACCTATGATGCACCACATAACCCTATTGATTGTGGTATTTATCTAAGTATTCATTTTAATATTGATTTAAATATTGACTATGAATATGAAGATGTTAGAATTAATGTATGTTGGACTTAGGAGGATGAAACCAGAGAACACAAATTTGAAAGGGATATGGACATATGTATTGATAATATTGAGAAAAGAGCGTTGGTATTTGGAGAGGAATCAACCTCAAGTGAGCCTGCTAATACTAGATTTGATAGAATGAAGCAATAAAAGCTTATACCTACAACAGAAGAGGTTGAGTCTTTAAAAAGAAAACATGCTATCAATATTAGGAATAGAATAGTGGAGGACAATGTTGATGAAGGACCTACACAAAAAGAAAAATCTACAAGAATTATTTCATGGAAAAAGGTAAATCAGATGAAGTTGTGAATGATTCTTGAAGAGCTTGATGTAGAGAAGATTATCCAAAAGAAAACTAGAAAAGGAATTGATGTTAAAATATATTAGTTTGATATGGATTTAGGGGTTGCCAAATAGAAGTTCAGCATCAATTTTGGATAATTAATGACTATTCCAAAGTATCAATATCAAGTATGTAGAGCCTTCAAATTAACTTATCAGTCAAGAGGACAACCTCAAAATCCTATAGGCATTGTGAATAATGTAGTTAGAGCCTCATATTCAGTTAAGCAATTTTACATCTCACTAAGGTATACATTAGGCTATGGGAACCGATTTATTATTCATAATTGCATACTTGATAGTGGTGCTTCCATGAATATAATATCAAAACAAGTCGTTGATCAGTTAGGATTTATTTATCAAAAAGAGCACCCTCCTATTTTTGTCATGGATAACCAGAGAGTACCTTGTGTAGGAATTATCACTGGACTTCTTGTACATGTTGAACAATATCCTAAGAAAGGAGTAGTGATGGATGTTGTATTTGTATATGTTGACCTTTTATTTTCCATATTACTCTCTAGGAATTTGGTAGAGCAACTAGGTGGTACTATTTAGTTGGATTTGTCATATACCACTATTCCAGTACAGGGTAAGGAAAAAGTGTTTTTGAAAAGAGAAACCTTCAATAGGTATTCAATTGAATTTAGACATATTAATGATAAGATGGTTAATTTCATGAATTATGTTGAGGAAAAAGACACGGGGTTTACTCTATATGGCATTTTCCTTTCTTGTTGGAAGTACCTGAAGCTCAAAATATGGATCCAAAACTGAGGGTTGAAGTAGATGTAGAAACTGATAGAATTTCGACTTTTTAGTTATGGACTATGAACTTTTATGGGGAAAAATCTAAAGCAGGAGTAGGAATTGGAGTATTGTTGATAGACATCAATGGAAGCTATCTTGGCATACCATACAAGTTAGAATTTTCTTGTACAAATAATTTTGCAGAGTATGAAGCTTTATTGCTAGGGTCAAGAAAATCCATGGAACTAGGTATTAATTACCTCAAAGTTACTGGGGATGCCGAGCTAATAATTTAGTAGATCAAAGGGAGATATCAAAAAAAGCACCCTAGATTAAAGAAATATAAGCAGGTAGTGTTGGATGAAATAGATAGATTTTTATATTTTGATCTATAATTTATTCCTAGAGCACAAAATCACAATGCTAATTTTTTGGCCATTAATGCTTTTGGAGTAGAAAACCTTGAAATAGACACTTGGTTTATGGAAATGTTCCCAACCATATCTATTTATAACCCATTTATCCCAAATAATGTGGTATATTTACAAGTTTTTCATGATGACAAACACATTAATTATTTTATGACTATACAAAATGAGTTTTGTGATGTTATTTGTGATGAATGTGATGAAGAGAAACTGAAGGTTGTTATTGGAGAGCCTAAAAAAGTTATACAATTGAAGACCAACACGATTCCTATGGGGTTGGTGTCTTTAGAGAGCTTGTTTGATGACTTTGATAGAGCATATAAACCTTTGATTTAGGAATTTGACATGGATGAAGTTAATATCAGAACAAAGGAAGATCCCAAGATTGTTATGAACAATAAAGCTTTGTCAAAAAAAGAGAAGCAACAATATATCAATTTTTTTAAAAAGAACATGGATATTTTTGCCTAGAGTTATGAAGATTTGAAGATATTCAATAGAAATATAATGACTCACATAATGCCCATTTAGAAAGATAACAAGCCTTTCAAGCAAAAATAAAGGAAGTTCAATCCCACTTTGCATCCAATTTGTAGATTAAAAATACACGCCAAACAAAAGATAAAACCACAAGAATGGAATACAGAAAAGTTGCACAAAACAAACGATTTATATTAATCGATGGAGTTTAAAAACTCCTTTTTGAATACAACTGGGCCTGTAACCCTTTTTGTGATACAAAAATTACAAGTTATGCTAGGGTTCTCCGAAACCCTAGCTGGCACGAATGGTGGCGCTTCCGAAGAACGTATCTTCAATCCCAACAGAGTGAGTGGGCTTTGTCGTATCCCTTGCTTGGACCACTCCAGCTTAATCAGTTGCCATCAATAAACTGGATCTGTTATCAAAAACCTGCACACATTAACACTATCAAGGAGTTAGAAATTAATGAGAGGGCTCCACTGCGTGAGCCCTCGGAAACAATCTAAAACCCTATAAAAATGGAATGCAGGAAATCAATAATAGATTAATACATAAAATACGGCTACTTGCTTTAAACTAATTTATACCTGTTCTTTGTTAACGCAGCTAGACCAGGCGACACCTAGAAGTAATGTTGTTGTCAGAATAGGCTACGGAAGGCGCCCTGGTGCACTCGCCGAACGCCTGCGTGCTTCTGGATCTGGATTACAGACGTCGGTCTGAGTCTGTGGTTGTAGGTAAACGCCCGTGGGCACTTGGTAAACGCCCGTGGGCACTTGGTAAATGCCCGTGGGCACTTGGTGAAGGGGTAAACGCCCGTGGGCACTTGCGACAGGAATGGGAGATTCTACAGAGTGCTGCAGAAGGAATGGCGGTGAAAGCGGCGACGGAAGCGACGATGGATGCGGCGAAAGGGTAGCGGAAGAGAGGAGATAACCGTAGAAGAATTAGAATCAGAGATAGAAGTAGCAAAAGACATAGGCGAAGAAGATAGATAGCAGACATAGATAGAGTTTGAGCCATCAAAGTGACTCGATTTATAATCCACTCTTAGGGCACACTTTAGGGTTTTAACGACACTTTGAACGTGTGGCTAAGATTAAAGCGGATCCAAGGGTAGAGAATAAATCTTGGTTGTGGAATGGATTAAGATGGATGGACGGATGAGATTAAATGAAGGATGGATGGCTCAGATTAAATCACTTAAACTATTATTTAAATATATATATTAAAATATTAAAATATTAAAAAATATATATATAAATATTAATTTAAATAAATTTGGGGATGAAAAATGGCGGGAAAGGTGAAATTGGGCCAAATAATGGCGGGAAAGTGTGGATTTGGGCCAAATAATGGCGGGAAGGTGGATGACCGACATGTGGCCGACAGGAAGGTATAGATGACTTGCAAGTGGCTGGATTTTGGTGTCTACAGATGCCCCTTTTTGAGCTTGCTTTGTGTGAAGACACAATGCAGCACAAAAACTTAGGACACCTGAAAAGCTGGATCAGACGCAACTCTCTCTCAAGACTAAAGCACAACTTTGAAGACCAAAGAATAAAAGAATATTTAAAATTTATCAGCTTACCCCCTCAATTGGCGAGCGAGAATGGTTCTCACGAGCCAATTGGAAGAAATTCGAAAGAAAATGAACCGTTTTTGCCCCAACGGTGAAAAAAGGGGTTGGTGTATGAACCATCTGTTTATGTCCCAACAGAAAAGGGGTTGGTGTACAAACCGAGAAAAGAATATGATTGAAGACGATATGAGTGATGTGAAAGATGAACCATTTTCTGCCCCAACGGTTAGAAAGGGATTTTTGCCAAATTTTAAATTCCATGATCATGTAAGATGAATTCTACTATTAGGAAAGTTAAAAATTGATAACGGATGCCCCAACTCCTGTGGGTGAATCCATACTGTTGATGAAATTGCCTTGTTGGCGCCATTGATATGCGAGAGATGCAATATGAAAGAGTCCAGAACTTCCAGAGATGCTCCTAGTGATTGTATGGATAATTCCTCGGGTCGGAACCAATCAACCTAGGTAGCCTTAATCTCTAGCAAGACTCAAAATAATGATGATATTGAAGATTTGTCCACGTTTAAGGCCCCATGAACTAGGCCATCAATGACAACTGTTGAGCAAATTGATCTTGGTATGAGGTCACTTAAAAAGTAGGATACCCAGAATTGATTTCCAATTTTCAAACGGTGAAATAATTGATGATGATAAATGGTAAGTGTCCTTATGGTGGTTTAATCCTCTTACCGAATTGCATGGATGCAAATCGTTGCAATCGCCAAGGTGATAGAATATACCACTAGATACGAGGTTTACTTTAATTTAATTTGGCAAAAATATGCATGATGAAAGAAGAATGAATGAAATTAACGATAGATCAGAAGAATTGATGAATGTGGTTAATTTTGTGAAGGTTTTGAACATTTTTAACCCAATTTGTAAATCAATGATGAATGATGCGCTTTTTGAGCAAAATGACAAAATTTGTTTCCAAAACTGTTGTAACCTTCACAAAATGTTTTATTATGATAAGAAGAATGGATGGATGCAATTTGATGAAATTTGGAGGAGGTAAGCTTCAATTTTGTAAGTTTTGTTCTTTTATTCCATACTGACATCAAACGCCGGTATGCATTTGGAGGTGGCAGAAATGCCCGTCGGTGTTTGAATGCATCATGAAACACCCCACTGCGTCTGAATGCACCATGAAATGCCCCACTACGTTTCAGGGTGCCAAAACCAGCTATTTAAACAGTTTTAGCAAGAATTTCGCTCATTTGTGCGTTCGAGCTTGAGAGAAGTGCGTCTGAGGGAGTGGAATGAAGTGAAGTGAAGTGAAAGGTTGTGTGGGAGAGTGAAGCACGCGGGAGCTATGGCGGAGATGGGAGCGGACGCACCGGTGCGATCAGCTGAGGTATTTGTTTATTTAAGCAAGTACTTTTATTTGTTTTTTTTTTTTTTTTTTTTGCAGTTTTTTTTTTTGAAACAAATTTGTAACCAATTTTTGTTTTGTTGTTTTGCAGCTTAGGGTGTTAGAGGCACGACACCGATTCTCCCCTATCATTCCGGGGATGAGGAGGTCATTGTCCCAGGAAGACTGGGAGATATTGGAAGCAGTAGGGCTAGCGGAGGCAGCCCGGTTGGAGGTAGTTGGGCGGATGAGGGGTACCCCGGCTTGGCCGAGAGGTGGGATCCGGATCGGGGGACGTTCCAGCTCCGACTAGAGAGATGAGGGGCGAGGAGACCCCAAGGCCGTGGAGGGGCGGTGGAGGGCACGAGAAGGGACGAAGATGGCCAAGGTCGGGAGATGACGGAGGATGATGGAGAGGGCCTAGGAGAGGCCACAGGAGAGGCTAGGGAGGTACCCCCTAGCGGGCTCGAGGACGAGCTGGCACAGCTGTAGCAATAGATAGCAGAGCGCGATGCTATGCTAGCTGTCTGGGATGAGAGGATAGCTCGACTGGAGCAACAGGTTGCAGAGCGGGATGCCCTGATAGCTGCTCGGGGAGGAGAGGATGGCCCAGATGCAGGCGGACTTGGATGGAGCGACTAGGGTGCCCCAGGATGACAGGGTGACGAGACTCCAGGCAGAGCTAGCGGAGCGAGAGCGACGACACGGGATAGACATATCTAGACTTAGGTCTAGGACTCGTTACATTGAGGCTCTGGAGGACACATTGTTTAGGCATCACATTGTGTTGCCTGATCCTCCATCCTCTTTTGTCTCTAGGCGTAGTGAGTCTAGGCACACCACTAGGTCTAGGGCTCCTACTAGGTCATGGGGGTCCTCTTTTTATGGTTAGCTTAATGCTTAGATGCACTCTTTATGAGCCTTGGTGCTCTATTGTATTTTGTAGCCTTTTGGAATTCACTGTACGGTTTGACCTTTATACAAATATATATACATGGCTTTTATTTTTTAGTGTTTTACTTTTTTTTGTGTGAATGCCTATGTTTTTGTGATGCATGTTTTTATATGTTTTAATGTGATGCATATGTGATGGAATGGAATGCAAACTTATAGATGATTAATGCGAGACTAAGTAAATGAAATATGCACTAAGAAGCACTCATACTTTTAGATAGTTAGATTTAGCCAACTGGTTATCATAATTGTTTAATCGGGGGCACCGAACTTGGTGGCTTGTGAATGGATGACGTATGGAATGACATGAATATGGAAGAAGATATGGAGGTTGATATGGAAGAAAATATGGAGGAAGACTGTTTTACAAAGACTCAAACATGCTAGTGGTATCAAACAAACTTACTAATACTGCCTAATTCAACTAGGACCAAATGTGTGTGCATGTGAGTTCATTAACCAAATCAGAAGCATGGTAGTGACTCTAGGCAATCAAAAACCTGTGTGTGTGCAAGTGTGTTCATTAACCTCATCTTGCATAAATTAGGTAACCTTGTTATGGAGAAGACCCCGAAGCTAGTTTGTCCGTATGAGCATTCGGAGGTCTCTTTTTGAGGAGAGACATGTCGCCACGCAATGAGTATACTCCACTTGCCGATCAAGCGTCTATAGCCCCGGTGAAGGTTAACTCCATAGTCCATGTTGTTTTTGACCTTTGTAAGCCTTGGGGATGACTACCTATCCGTCCGATTGGACAAGTAGTACGATCCTTACAACTTATTTGGGATCGGTGGTGTGTGAAAAATGTTCATTTCCTTAGAGCTTTGGGGAATCGGATTCTCAACCGAAGTATGATGAGAATTTTACCCTATCCTTACTACTCTGTTTATATTTATATTTTGTGATTGCTTGTGATAGTGGTAAGAACCACTATTTTTATGGACTATGTTTGCATGATAGGACAAACGAGGATTACCCTTTTCACTTCAAGGCACAACCCAAGGATGGTGTTATCTCTCTTTGACACAAGATGTTTTTAAGATGTGAAAATGTGATAGGTTCAAGACCGCTTTTGAAATCATTTCCCAATACTCAAGATTTTATTTAGTGTAATTTGTGATATGGCCCTAGAGAACTTTGACATGCATTTCAAAGTTTGCTTAAAACACTAGAAATGGGTGAGTGATTGAAAACATTTTGGCAATGTAAATATGTGCAAATGGAAAATGGGTGTACGAATGACAATTCGGTTTGATGGATTTTATGAAGGTGCCCCTGATTAAGGCAACATGACTTTTGCTTGACCAAATTTTATATCCAAAAGATAGAATGGTCTCTAACATGATATGCAACTATGGCTGAAAATGAAATGTTATGGTTTTCAATGAGATGTATGCACATGAAATGCAATGTTTTTGAATGAGATGTATGCAACTAACAATGAAATGCAAATTCTTTTTATTTTATTTTTTTTTTTTTTTTTTGTTGTACAAGCCATGTATATATGTACATATAAAATTCAAACTATGCGTAGAATGCCCTCAAGTGTATAACATTAAGTGGTTCGGGTTCTTCCTCTCCCTCTAAACTGGCAAGTCTATAAGTTCCATTACCCACTCTTTCAGGTGACCATATATGGACCTAACCAATTAGCCGTGAATTTATCTCGAAGATGCGGCAATGCATTGGTGTTTTGTTGATTCTCTTTAAGGACAAGATCCCCTACTTGAAATTCTCTTAGATGAACTTTGGCATTGTAAGCACGTTTCAATCGGTCTTGATAAACTCGCAAATGCTCTAAAGCATTGATTCGTTTTTCATCTATGAGTGTGAGTTGATCAAGACGTGCTTGTCTAGAAGTATCATCATCGATAAATTCCTGCAAAGAAATTTGCAAGGAAGGGATCTCGAGCTCAAGAGGCATGATTGCTTCAGCTCCATAGACCAAAGAAAATGGCGTTGCCCCAATGGGAGTTCCGATGCTTGTTCCGTAAGCCCATAATGCCAAGGGGATTTGTGTATGCCAATCTTTATGATTTTCTTTAACAAGTTTCTTAAGAATAGCAATTATGGTCTTATTGGAAGCTTCAGCTTGTCCATTGGCTTGTGGGTAGTAAGGAGTTGAGAAACTATGTTGGATATTATACTTTTCGCAAAGAGCTCGAACATCCTTATTCTTAAAAGACTTGTCGTTATCAGAAATGATTTTAGAGGGAATACCAAAACGACAAATGATATGGTGAAGTATAAACTCCACAATTCTAGGACCTGTCGTACTGGTTAGAGGAATAGCTTCAACCCACTTTGTGAAGTATTCAGTGGCTGTAATGATGAAAGTATGCTGTCCTGAAGAGGCAGGTGAAATCTTGCCAATTAAATCGAGACCCCATTGTGAGAAGGGCCAAAGGCTTTGGATGGGCTGTAAAGCTTGTGATGGTATATGGATTAAATTAGCGTGTTCTTGACACTTTTTACATTGTTTAACATATTTGCAACAATCTTGTTCCATAGTGGGCCAATAATACCCCATACGTAAAATACGCTTCGCAATGGCCATTCCACTAAAATGACCACCACAAGTACCATCATGGGCTTCAGCAATAGCTCTATGTGTTTCACCTGCTTCTAGACAATGGAGGAGTACTCCATCATATCCACGTTTATACAACACATCCCCCAAAAGAACAAAACGAGCTGCATTTTGCTTAAAGCAGCGGCGGGAAGTTCGAGACAAATCAGGTGGAAGTGTTCCAAACTTGAGGAAGGCTACTATCTCACTAGACCAAGGCTCATATGGATCCGAATGGATAAAGCAAACATCTTTTTCATCTTTAGACTCAAGCACGGACAATTGCAGACTTAGAGATTGTGGAAATGATTAGGGGTTGTACCTCTCCAAGGGAGTCCTTTGGAATCAATGATCCAAGAGAGGCCATGGCATCCGCAAATCTATTAGTCGAACGAGGCAAACTAGTGATCTCATACCAATCAAACTTAGAGAGCAACTTCATTGCTACATCATGATAAAGCTTAATGGTAGGTTCTTTGGCTTGGTATTCTCCTGTAATTTGTTTAACCACGAGTTGAGAATCCCCAAATATCCGAATACGCTTAATGCTCATAGCTATGGCTGATTGAAGACCTAAAATTAAGGCTTCATACTCTGCTGTATTATTGGTGCATTGGAAGTCTAGTTTGAATGATAAAGGGATGGGAATCCCTTGAGGTGTATGAAACACAACTCCAAGACCTTGACCTTTCACACACTTAGAGCCATCAAAGAATAGTGTGATGTCAACATCTTCCTCCGGAATGATGTCCTCTTCTTGTTCGAGTGATAGCAAATACCGAATCATCCGGGAGCTCAATAATCAAAGGATGATCACTAGGTAGTGGAGCTTCCGCAAGTTGATCGGCTATAACTTGACCTTTAACGGATTTTTGGCTAATGAATTCAAGATCGAATTCGGTAAGCAACATTATCCATTTAGCGGTACGAGTGTTATTATAAGTGCGAGACATCATATAACGCAGAGGGTTTTCTCTAGCTATGACATATGTTGTATGGCTAAGCATATAATGACGAAGTTTCTTAGTGGCAAAAACCACTGCTAAGCACAACTTTTCCACATAAGCATATCGGGTTTCATAGCTTACCAATGTTCGACTAATATAATAGATAGCTTGCTCACGATTTTGTTCATTCTTTTGTGCAAGCATTGTCCCTAAGGCAAAGTCCGTTGCTGAGATATAAAGGTTGAAAGGGACCCCTGGACGAGGCGGAGCTAAGACTGGCGGAGATGCTAAGTACTGCTTGATGTCATCAAAGGCTTTCTGACATTCATCTGTCCATGAAAATTGTACCCCCTTTTGTAGTAGGTGGCAAAATGGCCTACATTTATCAGAAAGTTGTGCAATAAAGCGACGGATTGAATTAATCTTTCCTTGTAAACTACGCAACTCCTTCAAATTAGTTGGGGGACACATTTCCATAATGGCTTTGACCTTGTTTGGGTCCACCTCAATACCTCGTTTAGAGATAATAAAACCTAGGAGTTTGCCTGAGGTAACACCAAAGACACATTTCTTAGGGTTCAACCTTACTTTATGCTCTAGAAGCCTATCAAAAACTTTTTCCAATACATCAAAATGCTCTTGTCGAGTTTTAGATTTTGCCAATAAATCATCCACATAATCTTCGATAATCTTATGCATATAATCATGGAAAATATAAGTCATGGCTCGTTGATAGGTTGCACCTGCGTTCTTAAGGCCAAAGGGCATCACCCTGTAACAAAAAGTTCCCCAAGGTGTAGTAAATGCTTTTTTGTGTTGATCTTCAGGGTTTATTCGAATCTGGTTGTATCCTGAAAATCCATCCATGAACGAAAGCATTTCATGACCAGCGCAGGTGTCGACAAGAGTATCAATGTTTGGAAGAGGAAAGTCATCCTTAGGACACGCTTTATTTAGATCTCAAAAATCGGTGCAAACACGTATCCCCCCGTTAGGCTTGCGAACGGGTACCATGTTAGAAAGCCACTCAGGATAATCAATCGGGACGACAAATTTAACATCCAGAAGTTTCTGAATCTCCGATTTAACTAGGAGGGCCACAGTAGGATGCATTTTCCTAAGTTTTTGTTTGACAGGTTTAGCATCTTTTTGTAAGGTGAGGTTATGGACAACCAAATTAGGGTCTAGGCCTGGCATGTCTTTGTAAGACCATGCAAATATCTCCTTCTTCCGCTTGAGTAGAGCAATCATTTGCTCTTGTTCCTCTGATGATAGACTTTTAGCCAGTTTCACAATTTGGGTGCCATCTTGGTCTGTACTAAGGTCTACATCGATAGTTTCTTCAATAGACATGTGGGAACCTTCCTCAAGCTGATGGGGAGTAGGGATCAGATTTATGTCATCTAAAATGTCATCAAGCTCCTGTGCCTTGCTCTCATCTATGTCTGCCTGGAAGACCTCTGGCTTAGAAGATGAAGGTGAATGTGGAGGTGAAGGAGGAATGTAGTTGGCGGAAGCCCTTAACAATTCCTCGGAAAGGATGAACTCTGAAATAGATGGAGGGGATGAAATCCGATCCATGTCAATCAGGCTTGGATTGATCGGGATTGGCTTATCCGGATCATATGGATTATGGAGCGAGGTGAATAAGTCTTCAAAATTCATTGTCAACTTATGAAAGAAAGAATAGGCGGAATGGAAGGGAAAACCGGTGAAGACCTCGGAAGACCTGAAGTGCAAAACAACATAGTTTTTCAGTTTTTTTTTTTTTTTTGTATTTTGAGTTTTTTTTTTTTTTTTTTTTGTAGTGGTGAAAACCACTATTACACACATACATAAAGAAATAAAGTATTTTTTTATATATTTTGATTTTTTTTTTTTTTTGGAAATTTTCTGAATTTTTTTTTTTTTTGGTAGTGGTGAAAACCACTATTTTAGTATATACATATAATACAGGTTTGGATTATGGCTTATGGATGTGGCGGAGGGGGTGGTTCACCTCGTTCTTGTGGAAGAAGCAAGCGAAAGATGGCCTCTTGGAGAGGGAACAATTGGAGATAAAACTCGTCTTGTTTAGTGAGGGGAACAATGGGCGCCGACTCTTCTTCAGATTCATCACCATTTGACATGACGTCAAATTCTTCATAGACTTCATCTTCGGATTCGTCGGGGTGGAGGATTTCTTCTTCTAATTAAGATTAATGCTTTGAAAAGCTCGTTCAAAAGAAGAAAGGGATGGAAGTTGTTGGTAGCCCAGACCAAAACGCTCGGTGGGTCTCCCGATATGGCATATCGATGCGTTCGGTTACCCCTTGCTCGTATCGACCTAGGCCAAATTGCCGCCAATTATGTCCGTGGAAATAGCGAGAGGGAAAACCCTCCATCCTTTCGATATTGGCAAGGACTGGATGCTTGGGTTCTAGTATGGTGGTAGGACTAGAAGATGACTCTATTCCCCCATATACAAAATTAATGGAATTTGGCATAGAACCCATGTTATAAACCGATCCAATGGATAAATGTTGGTCATGTGGACGACCAAAATCTTTAACTGTTTGCACATTGAATGGTGTGATGTGGACATCTTGAATGGCATACTCACCAATACCGCATCAATGAGATGGACCTTGACTTGGGAGGGAGATGGACTAGATGATGGAATAGAAGAATGTGGGATAGAAGAATTGGAAGGATTTGGTTGGGTTGATGCTTCACTGACTTGTGAAACATCAGCTGGTGATGGTTGGGAAGATGGAGGAATAATAGGTGATGTTGAAGAAGGTGTAGAAGAAGGGGGTAATGACGTGGAAAGAGATGATTGGTCATGGCCACATGTGCATGTGGTCACTGATGAAGAAGAAGGAAGATTAGTTGATGAAGAAAGTGGTGAATGAGATGGAATAGCGAAAGAGGAAGATGGTTGCGATATGATGGGTGGCTCCTCAGGAATGGGAGCTTTAGAAGAAGATGGTATAGAAGAAATAGATGGGGTCAAGAAAAGATGAGTGGATGGCAACACAATCTCATAAGGATTTGAGACATAGTTGCAATGTTTGAAGGGTTCTGTGTCGGCAGGTACACAATGAACCTGTCCCTCATATACATACTTCAGACATTGATGCAGTATAGAAGGGACACATCTCATCTCCCTAAGCCAAGGCCGTCCAAGCAATACATTGTATGCCATGGTCCCTTCCAAGATGTGAAACAAGGTATGCAAAGTTCGGGCCCCTACCTCAATGGGCAAGATAACTGTGCCAACCGTGGAAGATAAAGCATCATTGAATGCTTTAAGAGTAAAAGTTGACTTTGTGATAAGGGATGGCGATAGCTTTAGATGACTCAACGTCGATGTTGTAATGATATTGATTGAGGAAACGGTGTCAATTAAGACTCTCTTGAATGGCTTGTTATCGATCTTGGCCATGATATGCAGTGGAGGATCTATACTTTCTGTTGACATAGGTTTGATTTCAAAATCATAGAAAGTGATGGAGGGCTCCATGCATGTTTGAATACTCCCCACAAAGTTTTTGAAGGCATTAGTATCTTGAGTTTGAAGCTCGATTGACTTTAATATTTCCATTAATGCCTCTCTATGCGGGGGAGATTGTTGAATGAGGTCATAGATCGATAACTTGGCAGAAGCCATTTTTAAACTTGTAGTTAATCGGCTACTCAATGACATGATGGGTCATTGGCATTGAGTAGAATGATTTAGCGGTTGTTGAGAAGTACTAGCACGTCGTTGGGTCACTGTTACCTGAGGTGGACTAGGGATTTGTACAGGTGGTTGTGGTTCAGCCTGATTTGGTTGGTTCGCCCTTTGACCCCGGGTTACTACGTTAATAGTACCCACAAAACCTTGGTATTGTTGTACATGGTTGACTTGATTAGGAGGAGTTACCTGAGTTACTCCTCCTGAAGTTGTTGGAGCTTCCTCCCGATGTGGAAGGGGTGTTTGAAATATACCAAGATTTTGATTTTGTTGGGCTAAGGGGCTATCCAATTTAATGGCTCCAATCTCAATAAGATCTTGGATCACATGTTTGAAAGTTGTACAATTATTGATATCGTGCCCATTTTGCCTATGATAAGGACAAAATAGGTACTCCTTGTAATACTTCCCCCTTCTAGATGGGTCTAAAGGTTTAAACTCAGGTAAAGTTAACTGATTTGTGCTATATAACTTGTTGAATATGACCGCATATGGTTCATCTAAAGGTGTGAATTGTCGCTTGGGACAATTATTTTTCCAAGGTCGAGTTTCCATGGTTGGCCCAGTATTGGGAGCTGGTTGAGTAGGGGCGGGTACCGCATGATAAGCAATTGGTTGCGGTTGACTTTGCATTATTTGTTGTTGTTGAGCCATTACGGGCTGGCTCGCCACCACTTGATTAACTTGGTTAACATTTGAGGCTGTATTAGCCTATGTTTGCTTATTTTGGCCATAATTATTATTTCATTGTTGGCCCTTTTGTTGCCATTCTTTTCTACGGGGTTTTAAAACACCCTCTTGGACTTTAATGTCTTCTATGATACTTGCTTGGGCCAAAGCCTCTTCAAAAGTCCTGTATTATTGTAATTGGAGTAACTAAGAGATAGGTTTTAAACAACTCTGGGTAAACATTTTGGTTAACTCCTCCATTGGTAGGGAGAATGGCAGTTTATTAATCATAGCCCTCCAACGGTTTCCAAAGTCATAAAAAGTCTCATCGTCATGTTGCTTGAGATTGTATAAGTCAGACAATGAAACTCTCTTTTGTACATTCAGGGAGAATCATTCTAAAAACAGATTAATCAATTGCTCATAAGCATAAATGCTATGGTGAGCTAAATGATTATACCACTGTACAACATCTCCTCCTAATGTTCGAGGAAAAGTTCTGAGCATAAGAGCATCATTATTTTGGATTCTAAAGCAAGCATGCATGAATGAGCTCACATGTTCATGAGGATCCTCAGTTCCTCGAAATTTGTCAAACTTCGGTAATGTGAAATCGATCGTATATGGTGGTGAAGGTACCGAAGGATGAATTGGTTGATTGATCAATGACCTTAGCGTAGGTTTCTAACTAAATGAGCCAGGCGCGTTAAGCATAAGGTTATCAATCTGCTGTTGCATAGCATGGAGTCGAGAATCTTCATGAAAATTCTGACTCGTTTGATGATTATGATGATGTAATGGAAGAGTGGAAAATTGATGAGATGGGATGAAATTGCCTGGATTAGGCGGTGTAGAATGGACATGTTGTTGGTATGGATGATACCGAAAAGAAGATGATTGGGGGCCATATCAATGTGGGTAATATGACAGGAATTGTCTTCCTCCATGGGCATGGCCATGTGATAGACGGTAGAAGGACGTGAAAGACCTGCAGGCGAACCTGCCTGAAATTCACTAGGATAAGTGGCTATGTTGGTGGTGGGGATATTCTGTGAATTACCCATTTGATTATTTATATTTAACATTTTAGATTGATTCCTTGTTAAAACCATGAAGCAATAAATCTAAAAAAATTCAGAAAAGAAGAATGCAAAACTAGAATGATAAATTTACACTACAAAAATTATCAGAAAACAATCACAACCTAGGTTTCAACCAATGTGTCTTACCTGCGGTTAATTAATTATTTTTTGATCTTAATCTGTAGTAAATTTTAAGTGTTCGGTTTATGAGTTTTGCATGTAATCTAATCTTGAATTATTCACAAAAAAAGGTAAAAACTATGGCTAGGAAAGGACAACGAGATTCTTACTGGTGATGAAATCCAGCAAGTTTTCTCGGGGGTGACCTATGGTGTATAAGGCAAAATTTTAATGGATGGAGATGAATTCCACCGTCACTAAACTTCAAGCAATACCTGGTGATGAAATCCAGATATCACTGTTTTAAATGCAGTATGAAAATGCAATGAATTTTTTTTTTTTTTAATGTTTTAATTATCTAATGTGTACATACAAGGCTATAAATCAAAAGTTCTAATGATCTAAGCAAGAGGCTACTGAAAACATGTCATTTCCTCTGAAGATAAAACCACAATAATGAAATACAGGAAAGTTGCACAAAACAAACGATTTATATTAATCGATGGAGTTTAAAAACTCCTTTTGAATACAACTGGGCCTGTAACCCTTTTTGTGATACAAAAATTACAAGTTATGCTAGGGTTCTCCGAAACCCTAGCTGGCACGAATGGTGGCACTTCGAAGAACGTATCTTCAATCCCAACGGAGTGAGTGGGCTTTGTCGTATCCCTTGCTTAGACCACTCCCGAGCTAATCAGCTGCCATCAATAAACTGGATCTGTTATCAAAACACCGCACACATTAACACTATCAAGGAGTTAGAAATTAATGAGAGGGCTCCACCGTGTGAGCCCTCGAAACAATCTAAAACCCTATAAAAATGGAATGTAGGAAATCAATAACAGATTAATACATAAAATACAGCTACTTGCTTTAAACTTATTTATACCTGTTCTCTGTTAACGCAGCTAGACCAGGCGACACCTGGAAGTAATGTTGTTGTCAGAATAGGCTGTGGGAGGTACCCTAGTGCACTCGTCGAATGCCCGCGTGCTTCTGGATCTGGATTACAGACGCCGGTCTGAGTCTGTGGCTGTGGGTAAACGCCCGTGGGCACTTGGTAAACGCCCGTGGGCACTTGATAAATGCCCGTGGGCACTTGGTGAAGGGGTAAACGCCCGTGGGCACTTGCGACAGGAATGGGAGATTCTACAGAGTGCTGCAGAAGGAATGGCGGTGAAAGCGGCGACGGAAGCGGCGATGGATGCGACGAAAGGGTAGCGGAAGAAAGGAGATAACCGTAGAAGAATTAGAATCAGAGATAGAAGTAGCAAAAGACATAGCCGAAGAAGATAGATAGAAAACATAGATAGGGTTTGAGCCATCAAAGTGACTTGATTTATAATCCACTCATAGGGCACACTTTAGGGTTTTAACGACACTTTGAATGTGTGGCTAAGATTAAAGCGGATCCAAGGGTAGAGAATAAATCTTGGTTGTGGAATGGATTAAGATGGATGGACGGATGAGATTAAATGAAGTATGGATGGCTCAGATTAAATCACTTAAACTATTATTTAAATATATATATTAAAATATTAAAATATTAAAAAATATATATATAAATATTAATTTAAATAAATTTGGGGATGAAAAATGGCGGGAAAGGTGAAATTGGGCCAAATAATGGCGGGAAAGTGTGAATTTGGGCCAAATAATTGTGGGAAGGTGGATGACCGACATGTGGCTGATAGGAAGGTATAGATGACTTGCAAGTGGCTGGATTTTGGTGTCTACACAATTATACAAAAAGAAGTTTATAAATTACTAGATACGAATATAATCAGGAAGGTGATATTTTCTACATGGTTAGAAAACTTGTTTCTAGCTAGAAAAAAGAATGGTGAGATTAGGCTTTGTGTAGAATTCAAGAATCTGAGTAAGAGCTCTCTCAAAGACAACTATCCACTTCCAAATATGGAGTAATTACTTCAAGCAATGGTTGGGTCATCAAGAATGTCTTTATTGGATGGCTTTTCAGGTTATAATAAGATTGAAGTGAATGTAGAAGACAAACACAAAAAAAATTTCGCTACAGCATGGGGAAAATTTGAATACCATAGGATGACCTCTAGATTGATGAATGTAGGGGAAAAAATTTAGATAGCAATGGATGTTGCATTTAAGGGATTGATGTTCAAGATAGTGATAGTATATCTTGATGACATTATAGTTTTTTCAAAAAATCATGAAGATCATTTTGCACATCTAATTCAAGTGTTTGATAGGTGCAAGGAGTTTGGCATATATTTGAATCCTAGAAAATGTGTGTTTGGGTCCACACAAGGTAAAATGATTGGGCATATTGTTTCAAAATACGAGATTATCATTGATCCATAAAGAGTATAAGCCATTGCTAAACTTCCCCCTCCTAAGAATATTAAGGGAGTTAGATCATTATTTGGAAATTTTAACTTTATTAGGAGGTTTATCCCTAATTTTTCTCGGATTTCCAAACCAATAAATGACATGATCAAGAAAAATGGGGAAGTAAGTTGGACAGAGGAAAATACTGTAGCTTTTCAAAATATCAAAGATGCAATCACTCAAGGTCTGGTATTGAATTGCCCTGATTACTCCAAATATTTCAAGATCTACTCATTTGCCTTAGAACACACTATTTATGTAGTTCTATATCAAAAGTATGAAGAGAAAAATGAAAGGCCCATAGCCTTTATGAGTATAGTATTGAAGTGTCCTAAACTAAAATACTCTATGCCAGGAAAACAAGCTTATGCATTAATCAGAGCATTAGATCATTTCAAGTGTATTTTTGGGTCCAATAAGGTAATAGTCTGTATCCCTTACATTGTTGTTAAAGATATTTTCACTCAAACTGAACCTTTAGACAATTATGCAAGGTGGATGGCTAAATTACTACAATATGATGTGGAATTCAAAGCAGTTAGATTGTTAGAGGATAGGGATTGGTGAAGTATCTGGCTAACAAAGAAGGGGAGGCTATAAATAGCACTATTACAGGACATGAATAACAATAAGTGAAAGCAGTTTATAATTTTGATTGTTGGTGGTATGATGACATTATATTTTACCTTCAAACCTTGTCATTTCTAGAAGACTTACCCCAAAATAAAAGAAGGTCTATCAAGCAATTGGCTCAAAGGTATTACATTCAAGAAGGTAGATTGTATTGGAAGCATCCATATGGTGTGTTTCTTCTTTGTTTGTTTGAAAAAGAGGTCTCTCAAGTTCTAAAAGAATATCATTCTAGATTTTGTGGGGATCACTTTGCTCTAAAGGCTACTTCTCACAATATCATGAGAGTTGGTTATTATTGGCTCTCCCTATTTAAATATGTTTATCAGTTTGTTAGAAGTTGTCATAACTGTTAGATTTTTTTAGAAAAGAAGAATTTGCTAGCCATGCCCTTAAAGATAGTGATTGTGGAAGCTCCTTTTAATCAATGGGGAATATATATCATAGGTGAAATTAACCCCAATTCTTCTAGAGGTCATAGGTGGATCATTACAACAACAAACTATTTTACCAAGTGGGTAGAAGTAGCACCTCTCAAGAAATTCACTACAAAAGTGATCATCAAGTTTTTAAAAGAGCACATATTAACAATATTGGATGTTCCCAAGAATATAGTCATAGACAATGGTAACTACTTCTTTTGAAATTGAATTTTGTGCTAGGTACAATATAGAGCTTTCTCATTCTGCAAATTACTATCCTCAAGGGAATGGTTTAGCAAAATCCTTAAATAAGATTTTGATCACAAGAATTTGAAGAGTATTAGACAAAAATAAAATAAGTTGTGATAGTGAGTTGAAGTATACTTTATGGGTAGATAGGATATTTATCAAAAGAAGCATAGAAAAGTCTCCCTATGAACTAGTATATGCTGAGAGTGCTTTACTACCCCCTCAGGTGGAAAGTCATCCTTTATCTTTACTTCTTCAGGATCATGAAATTCCAAATGTCTTGCAAATAAGACTTGATCGAATTACAAAGTTGCAGGAATAAATAAAGGATGCATTAATGAATATGATCGAGAAAGCTCACAAAATAGTGCAGTTTTTCAATAAGATAGCCAAAGGTAAACCTTTTCAAGGAGGAGATATAGTGTTGTACTAGGAACCAAAAAATGACAAACATGGTGAAAATGGAAATGGGAGTCTAAAGGGCTTGGCCCTTATCAAGTCCTCCATAATGTAGGCCAACATACTTATAAATTACAAATTCTAGATGGTGTGAAATTTTCAATTCCTTTCAATGGCCAATATTTGAAATTGTATCATTCAACACTAAGGGCTTGAGAAGCCACAAACAAAAGTGTGTTTTAGTCTTGTCCTTTTTAGGTGATTAAGGTTTTAGTTTTTAGCTGATTAATGAATCTCTTTTAGGTGATTAGACAAGTTTTTGAGTTTTTGTGGTTTGCTAGAAATTCTAGAATTCTCTTGTGATTAAAAAAAAAAGAAGTGTTTGTTGGAGTGCCAAATCCTGAGCTATTCTTCAAGTCTCACATAAAATATTCAATTCTAATTTTTTTTCTAGCCCAAATATTGGTTTGAATCAGTATTCTCTTGCTGTAAACCAAGTACCTATAGTGAATCAACCTGTAGTGAGTATGACAACTCCTAATGCAAATAAAAATATCAATGTAAATCAAAATATCAATCAAAATGTCAATAAAAATACTAATGCTAATGTTAATTAGTGGAGGACCAATAGATATAGAGCTTTTGTGTTACCTCAAAATTTGAATCCTCTCCCTGGTAAAGCTCATAAGTACTTGCCTAAATTCCAAGGAAATAATGTTGTGACTGGTGAAGACCATATTAGGGATTTTCTATATACCATGGATAGTCTTGAGGTAGATGATGAAGATGTTGTACTTAGATTATTTTTTCAAACTTTAGAGAAGGATGCTCAAGAATGGTTCAACAACCTTGGAGCTAGTACTATCAATAATTTTCAAGAGCTAGAGCACACTTTCCTTAGAAACTATGGAGAGAGGAAGAACGAACAATCCTTGCTGACATAATTGGCTACCATGAAAAAGAAAGAAAATGAATCAATGGAATATTTTAATAGAAGATTATTTAAGACCAAAAATAAGATTTTGGTAGCATTAAGGCCAAATTATGATCAGTCCATTTGTTTCTACAAAAATGCTTTCCGGAGATTTTAGTTATGAGTTGAGACAACAAGTAGCAGACACCATTGATATATGTATGGAAAGAGCTATTGAAATAGAGAGACATATGATTGATAGTGGTAATATGAGAGCATACTATTTAGATCCTAATAAACCTAAAAGGAAGCCTAAGAAGATTGAGTTCTCTATCCCTAAGAAAATAGATCAGGACCCTATGAAAAAATAGATAATAAATTGAGTGAGATGTTTACTAATTTGAAAAATAGGTTGGCTTCACTTAAAAAAGGGGAAGACAACAGTGCAAAAACTTCACAGGGTAATAATAGATAGCAGGAAGATAGCAGACCTCCTTTCAGAAGGAATTTTAAGAGAAACTAGAATAACAATGGAAATGAAGAGGGAAACAAGAATCAAAATGGGAATTGGAAAAAGAAAGAAGTAGAGAGAGATCTAGATTCTGTTCCAAATTCCATGCCACCAAATAATATAGCATCATATCATTCCTTTTATTGCTCTTCTTATGATGCACCACATAACCCTATTGATTGTGGTATTTATCTAAGTATGCATTCTAATGTTGATTTAAATGTTGAATATGAAGATGAAGATATTAGAATTAATGTATGTTGGACTCAGGAGGATGAAACCAAAGAATAGAAATTTGAAAGGGACATGGACATATGTGTAAGTAATTCTGAGCAAAGAGCATTGGTCTTTGGAGAGGCATCAATCTCAAGTGAGCCTGCTAATACTAGATTTGATAGAATGAAGCAAGGAAATATTGTACCTACAATAGAAGAGGTTGAGTCTTTAGAAAGAATACATGATATCAATCTTAGGAATAGAATAGTGGAGGACAAAGTTTATGAAGGGCCTACACAAAAGGAGAAAGCTACAGGAGTGATTTCACAAAAAAAGGTAAATCAGATGAAGCTGCAAATGATTCTTGAAGAGCCTAATGTAGAGAAGATTATCAAAAACCAATATCAAAAAAGTAGAAAAGGAATTGATGATAAAAAAAAGATCAGTTTGATCTGGGTTTAGAGGTTACCAAACAGAAGGTTAGCATCACTTTTGGAGAATTAATGACTATTTGAAAGTATCGGTATCAAGTATGTAGAGCCTTCAAATTAACTGATCAGTCAGGAGGACAACCTCAAAATCCCATAGGCCTTGTGAATAATGCAGTCAGAGCCCCATATTTAGTTAAGCCATTTTATATCTCACTAAAGTATACATAAGGCTATGGGGACCAATATGTTATTCATAAATGCATGCTTGATAGTGGTGCTTCCATGAATGCAATATCAAAACAAGTAGCTAATCAGTTAGGTTTGATTTGTCAGAAACAACACCCTCATATTTCTATCATGGATAATAGGAGAGTACCTTGTGTAGGCATTATCATTGGACTTCTTGTTCATCTTGAACAATACCCTAAGAAAGAAGTGGTGATGGATGTTGTAGTTGTAGATGTGGACCCTTTCTTTTCCATCTTACTCTCTAGGCATTGGGTAGAGCAACTAGGTGGTACTATTCAGTTGGATTGGTTATATACCACTATTCTAATGTAGGGTAAGGAAAAAGTGATATTGAAAAGAGAACCCTTCAATAGGTATTTAGTTGAATTCAGAGATCCTAATGATAATATGGTTAATATCATGAATTCTATTGAGGAAAAAGATATGGGGGTTTACTCTATCTGGCATTCTCCTTTCTTGTTGGAAGTACCTAATGCTCAGAATATGGATCCAAAACTGAAGGCTAAAGTAGATGCAAAAATTGATAGAATTTTGACTTCTGAGTTATGGACTATGACCTTTGATGGGACAAAATCTAAAGAGGGAGTAGGAGTTGGAGTACTGTTGACAAACATCAATGGCAGCTATCTTGGCATACCATACAAGTTAGAATTTTCTTGTACAAATAATGTTGCAAAGTATGAAGCTTTATTGCTAGGGCTAAGGAAAGCCAAGGAACTGGGTATTAATTACCTCAAAGTTAGTGGGGATGTTGAGCTAATAATTCAACAGATCAAAGGGAGATATCAAACAAAGCACCCTAGATTAAAGCAATATAAGCAGGCAGTGTTGGATGAAATAGATAGATTTTTGGCTTTTGATTTGCAATTTATTCCTAGAGCACAAAATCACAATGCTAATTTGTTATCCATTAATGCTTCTAGAGCAAAAAACCTTGAGATAGACACTTGGTTTATGAAAAGGTTCCCGACCATATCTGTTTATAAGCCATATGTCCAAAATTATGTGGTATATTTACAAGTTTTTCATGATGATATACACATTAATGATTTATGACTATGCAAAATGAGTTTTCTTATGTTATTTGTGATGAAGGTGATGAAGAAAAACTAAAGGATGTTATTGGAGAGCCTACAAAAGTCATACAACTGAAGACCAATAGGATCCCTAGGGGGTTGGTGTCTTTAGACAACTTGTTTGATGACTTTGATAGATCATATAAACCTTCGGTTCAGGAATTTGAAGTAGATGAAAGTTAATATCAAAAAATACGAAGAGCCCAAGATTATTAGGATCAATAAAACTCTGTTAGGAAAAGAGAAGCAACAATATATCAAATTTTTGAAAAAGAACATAGATATTTTTGCTTGGAGTTATGAAGATCTGAAGACCTTCAATACAAAGGTAATGACTCACATAATACCCCTTCAAAAAGATACCAAGCCTTTCAGGAAGAAACAAAGGAAGTTCAATCCCACTTTGCATCCAATTATGCAAAAAGAAGTGCAGAAGTTATTGGATACCAAGATAATCAGGAAGATGAGATTTTCTACTTGGTTGGCAAACCTGGTTCTAGTTAGAAAAAATAATGGTGAGATCAAATATTTGTGTAGATTTTAGGAATTTGAATAAGAGCTCTCTCAAAGACAACTATCCACTTCTAAATATGGAGCAATTGTTTCAAGCAGTGGTTGGAACATCAAGAATGTCTTTATTGGATGGCTTTTCAGGTTAAAATCAGATTGCAGTGAATCCAGAAGATAGATACAAAACAATTTTCACTACACCATGGGGAACATTTGAATATCTTAGGATGCCCTTTGGATTGATGAATGCAAGGGAAACATTTCAGAGAGCAATGGATGTTGCATTTAAGGGATTGATGTTCAAGATAGTGGTAGTATATCTTGATGACATTACAAATTTTTCAAAAAATATTGAAGATCATTTTGCACATCTAACTCAAGTGTTTGACAGGTGCAAGGATTTTGGCATATCTTTGAATCCTATAGAATGTGTGTTTGGGCCACACAAGGTAAACTACTTTGGAATATTATTTCAAAATATGGGATTAGCATTGATACACAAAGAGTAGAAGCCATTTCTAAAATTTCACCTCCTAAGAATCTTAAGGGAGTTAGATCATTCTTTGGAAATATTAACTTTATTAGGAGGTTTATCCCTGATTTTTCTCAAACTACCAAACCAATAAATGTCATGATCAAGAAAAATGGGGAAATAAGGTGGACAAAGGAAAATATTACAACTTTTCAAAAGATCAAAGATGCAATCACTCAAGCTCCAATATTGAATTACCCTAATAACTCCAGATATTTCAAGATCTACTCCTTTGCCTCAGAATACACTATTTCTATAGTTCTAGCTCAAAAGGATGAAGAGGAAAATGAAAGGCCCATAGCATTTATGAGTACAGGATTGAAGGGTCCTAAACTAAAATAATCTATGCTAGAAAATAAGCTTATGCATTAATCAGAGTATTGGATCATTTCAAGTGTATTTTTGGGTCCAATAAGTTAATAGCCTGTATCCATTACATTGCTATTAAATATATTTTAACTCAAAATGAACCTTTAGGAAGTCCTCAAGGTGGATGGATAAATAGTTGTAGTATGATGTGGAATTAAAAGCAGTACATATTATCAAAGGATAGGGATTGGCAAAGTATCTGGCTAACAAAGAAGGGGAGGCTATGAATAACACTATTGTAGTAGATGAACAACAAGAATCATGAGCAACTAATAATTTTGATTGCAGGTGGTATGATGGCATTATATTTTACCTTAAAAACTTGTCATTTTAGGAGATATATCCCAAAACAAAAGGTCTATCAAGAAATTGGCTCAAAGGTATTACATTCAAGAAGGTAGACTGTATTGGAGGCATCCAAATGGTGTGTTGCTTTTTTTTTTGTTTGAGAAAGATGTCTCTCAAGTGCTAAAAGAGTATCATTCTGGATTTTTTGGAGGTCACTTTTCTCCAAAGGCTACTACTCACAAGATCATGAGACCTGGTTATTATTGGCCCTACCTATTTAAATATGTTTATCAGTTTGTTAGAAGTTGTAGCACCCTAAAATTGGCACAGTAAAACCTTAATAATTACACTTACTCTAGTAAATAATTCAAATTCGAATTTTAACATCCAAAACCGCTCCCAAACCATCGCTTAATCCGTTTCATTATTTCTTTCACCATTTTTAGAGGTTGTTTTGACCGTTTGACGATATCGTCGCCGATCAGACGATATCGCCTCAGATCAGACAATTTTTTTTGGGCTAGGACGTCCAGACGATCTTGTCCCAAAACTAATTTTTCACAATTAGTCTCTGTTCCAACGGTGTCTCTAATCCGGGTAGAAGCATGTCTGCATCGTTAGAGACCCTCCCCATTGGAGATCTCCAAAATAGGGATGATCTCCAACCTCCTAACCTCCCTCCTAAGCCTATTTAATCCTATGCCCTCCCCTTAGCATCCCCCTGGATGAAATTCCTTGTAACTCGAATTCTACATGCACTAGACATCCTAAATTACCATCTACATTTGTTGCATCCAATTTTGTTGTAGGTACCTTAGTATTTTTCAGCCGGAGCAAGCTTACATCGTCGCAGATGATCCTATTCAGATCGGAGGTGATCCTATCGAATCAGAGACGATTTTGACTATAGTCCACATTGGGGGCAATCAGTGCCCAGAGTTTGCATTTTCCTCTTTTCAATCTGCTGTGTTATTCTGCAATTAGCTAGTTTATTCATTATTTTTTGCTATTCTGCATTTTGGAGTTCACCCATCTAGATCAAATGCATAATTAAGTTATAATTGTCATTAAATTAGTATAATGCATTCATGTTTCTATTTATAATTCTTAGTTTGATATTGTTATTGTCATTTTACACTATTTCCCTCTGTTAGAATAGTTGCATTTTCTGCATTTTGTGTCTACTTCTCTGATTGCAGGTCTCTGACGAATTCGTCGAATCTCAGATGATCCTGTCTGATAGCAGATGATCCTAGCAAATCAGAGGTGATCTTGACTGCTTCAAAAATTAGAACCTTCATTTGACATCCGGATCAGGTATGGCTCTGCAATTTAGCCTTTTCTCTCTATTTTTTGTCTAATTTTGTTCTTCTGTATTCATTTAATCAACATATTCATATAGAATAGCTTAGACACATTTTGGCCAAACCTAGGACTTGGATGATTAAGGCTAAAACTAAACACATTAAACACATTTCCAACCTAGGCATGGAAACTGCCATTAAATGTTTCCTGGTGAACCCACCATCCGTCGAAAAATCACCATAATACACCTCCCTTGAGAGTCGGGACCTTCACAAGGCCTCTCAGTCCGAGGTACCATGCCATCCTTTTCCCATCCTCCTTTCGAGCATGGATCCTATAGCCTAAAGGTAGGGATGCAAAAAATTTGGAGCGATACATTTTGGTTAACTCGACGTGAATATCCAGCCATAAATATTTTGATGAAGACATTTTGGAGCAATAATATTTTTGTAGGAAAGAAGAATTTGCCAGCCATGCCCTTGAAGATAGTGATTTTGGAATCTCCTTTTACTTAATGGAGAATATATATCATAGGTGAGATTAACCCCAATTATTTCGAGGTCACAGGTGGATCATTACAACAATAGACTATTTTACCAAGTGGGTAGAAGCAACACCTCTTAATAAATCCACTATAAAAGTGGTCATAATTTTTTTAGAAGAGCACACATTGACAATATTTGGGGTTCCCAAGAAGATAGTCATAGATAATGGTAACTACTTCACTTCTTTTGAGATGATTGAATTTTGTGCTAGGTACAACATAGATCTTTCTCATTTTGCAAATTACTATCCTCAATGGAATGGTTTAGCAGAATCCTCAAATAAGAATTTGATCACAAGAATTATAAGAGCATTAGGCAAAAACAAAAGAAGTTGGGATAGTGAGTTAAAGTATGCTTTTTGGGCTGATAGGATATCTATCAAAAGAATCACAGAAAAGTCTCCCTATGAACTAGTATATGGTGAGAGTTCTTTACTACCCCCTTAGGTGGAAAGTCATCATTTATCTTTACTTCTTCAGGATCATGAAATTCCAAATTTCTTGTAAAGAAGACTTGATTGAATTACAAAGTTGTAGGAAGATAGAAAGGATGCATTAATGAATATGATCGAGCAAGCTCACAAAATAGTGCAATTTTTCAATAATAAATCCAAAGGTAAACCTTTTCAAGGAGGAGATATAGTGTTGTAATAGGACCCTAGAAATGACAAACATGGTGAAAAAGAGAAATGGGAAACTAAATGGCTTGGAATTTATCAAATAATCTAGAATGTAGGCCAACATACTTACAAATTGCAAAATCTGGATGGTGTGAAATTTTCAATTCCTATCAATGGCCAACATTTGAAATTGTATCATTCAACACTAAAGGCTTGAGAAGCCACAAAACAAAGTGTGTTTTAGTCTCATCCTATTTAGGTGATTAAGGTTTCAATTTTTCATTGATTAAGGAGTCTATTTTAGGTTATTAGGCAAGTTTTTGAGTTTTTGTGGTTTGCTAGAGATTCTGAAATTCTCAAGTGATAAAAAAAAAAAAGTGTTTCAGTCTTGTTTTTTTAGGTGATTAAAGTTTTCAATTTTTAGGTGATTAAGGTGTTCTTTTTAGGTGATTAGTTTAGTTTTTGAGTCCTTGTGGTCTATTGGAGATTCTAGAGTTCTCATGTGATTCATTTTCAAAGAGTATTTTCATCACTTGTCCCAGTCGAAGCTTGTGTCGGATCCTCAAAATCCAACTTGAGTTTGCCCCAATTTTTTTGAATTTTTGGTGTCCTTTGGTATTTTTCAAATTTGCAATACCCCCTTGAGTCCTTTACAATTATTGAAAATTTTTGGCCCTTTTGAAATTATGTTTCACCCTCCAAGAGCAATACAAGTTTTTTATATCACCAAGGTCATGGCTTTGTTTCAATTTTTTTAAGGTCTTTTTGTTAGTAAATGTTTGGCCCAAATAAGTTTGATGTAGGGACCTATCTTCTGGAGGGCATAAATTTTGATCCGATCGTTGGATCAGCTTGGAATTTACATGGAGCTATATAAAGAGGAGGATAATAAATAGGCTAAGAAAACTTGGTGTCTAGGGGTGTTTTCAGGCTTTTATCAGACCCTAATTCCTTCATCTAGTGCTTCAAAAATGGATTTTAGTGTTTTTTAGAAATTTGAAAAAAAAGAATTTTTGAAGTTTAAAAAACTTTAGACATGAGTACGTGTTGAGAATTTTTAGATGGATTAATATAGATGATCCAATAATATGTATTAATTTTGAGGCCCATCTGAGTTTGTTTGACAACTTACTAAAAATAGGGTTGTTTTTGGCCAAAAATGGTAAATTGTCCAAAAATAGTAATTTCTTATCTTTAGAGATTTATGATGTAGGGTTTTGTTTTAGGGTTTATCACATTGTAAAAGGGGTGGGAAACCATAAATATTAAAAAAACCCTAAATCCTAAATCTCAAAACCCTAAACCCTAAACTCAAAATCCTAAACCCTAAAAAAAAAGTGAAGGCGATGGAGATAGTGGTTATTATGGATCATTTCAAGGCATAGGGTTTGGAAGAAATCTATGGGATTATTTATTGATGTCAAACCTGATGGCACAACATAGTTGTTCACTGGTCATGTGTTAAGTGTTGGGTAGAGAAAGGTCTTGGGATCGAGTCCCATCGATGATGGTTTTGGGTAGAAGATCTTTCACTATTTCAAGGTAGAGTTGAGTTAAAATACATGGGCCAACTTTTTGTGTCACTATGTCATGCTAAGCACGGTCGGTCATTGATCACTTTGGAGAGTGTTATCCTACGTGTTAAAAGAGTTCAAATCATGAAAAAATGAGAGGTAATTATTTTATTGAGCACAAAAATTAGAGGCATAAAGTTTGATTAATTTAATTTTTGCAAGGTGTAAAGGTGTTTGGGTAGCAAGTTGTTCTAAAATATTTGTTAGAATAAAAGTGTTGTTGAGAAATGTGTATCCAGGAGGTATAAGGATTGTGCAAGTATTTTAGAATTTTTGAAAGTTTGGAAGGAAGTCATAAGGTGTAATAAGATTGTTTTATTTTTGTAATGCTTGTATGAAATAAATTAACATTAAGAAGTTTTGGGTATTGTATGAAGATTGAAATATTGCATTATTATAAAGGAGAGAAAAGGGTGTACTTGTAATCATTGTATTTTGTAATTCAGGCACATAATAAGAAAAGGATTTAAGGGTTCTACAAGTTATATTTTGTGAAAAAAAAAGGAAATAATAGAGTATAGAGTATTATTTTCAAGTTTTACATGCATATCAATTGAGAAGTTTTTACATGTGGATGATTTAAAAAGTGATTTTGCTAACCCTTGAAGAGGTACAAGAAATATAAGTTGTTTTTGAGATAGGTTTTTATGGGCACATTTTCATCAAAGCAATTTTGAGGCATGTTGATATAACTCCCTATCTCAAGGGTTGTACTTTGAGGAAACATTTTTAAGGTGGAGATAAAATGTTTTATTAGTGTGCATTGTTGGAAATATGTGAGCTAGGATTTGAGAATAAATTTATGCTTCATTGTTTAATGAAAGTGGAGACACATGTGCTAGGGTTTGAGAAAAAAATGTGCATCATTGATTAGTGAAATTAGAAACACTTGTGCTAGGTTGAGAACAAGTTTGTGTATTATTGTGAATAATTTGGGTATTGATTTGAGTGACATTGAAAGTGATTGTGAAAGTGTTTGAAATCACATTTTGTGAAACAATTTGTGCATTAGTCCTTGAGTTACTTTGTGTAGACACCTAAAACACGTCATGTCAAGGTGACTACTCATATGGGACATGCTAAAAGACCATATGAAATATCTTGGATAGATTCCAAGGTGAGGTAGTGGTTCTAACCACTCATTTAGGCATTTTGGCCTAATCAATGTTGGCCGTGGATAACACCCATGGTTAATAGAGCTGATCACGTCTTAGAGCCGTAGCTAGCCTTCAAAATCGATTAGACCTCGACCGATCCAAAATCAGTTACAACGGCCAATTGGTTGAAGATCCAAGAATTTAGAGGGCAAAAATTTCTAGAAGTTTCCATCCAACCGCCCCAATTACCCTTTCTTGATCTTCGCTTCTCCATGAAGCTAAGACTATGCCTTATCAAATATTGTATAACCCCCCTCCAAATTGGAGACAAGCCTAGAAAAATATCAAATTGAAAAGCAACGAATCCCTATAAAATTGTATACTCACTTGCATCCATTGATAGGAATACTTTTGTTACCCAATTGGAGATCACATGACACTTGGAACCAAGAAAGCTATGGAGGGCTAGGAGGAATCAAGAAAACCAATTGAGCCAATTCCATCACTAATATGAGTAATTCAACCACCAAATATGTCAGAGGACATTGTGGCAACCCTTGATAATCAATTCATCAAGGGGAATTGGAGATCTAAGACTGGCATCTGAGAATAACTTTATTTTCAAATCAGTCATGACTGTCAGTTGTGACTAACAGTGCTAGATGTGCTCAGGTTCAATTTACTATTTCCAATGGTTTTAGCTGTAGTTTATATTTTATCTATAGTATATTAGATGCATTTAATCTATATTTACTTTATTAGAGATAATTATCTGGTAGAAATAGGGATTTAAGACTTATTTCCTTCATTTTCTTATCATTTGGTAGCTAGAATGGTTATTGCTATTTCTTATGATTTCATGCTTCCAATGGTTTAAATAGGACATTAGATAGATTGATCTATGTTTATTTTATATTTTTTGATGGTTAATTATCATGTTTAGAGTAGATTTCCATGCTTTATGCATTTTATTGATTTCAAGCTTTCATGATATTATTTTGTATAATTTCATCTAAAAGCCTCATTAAGAGAGGCCTCCTTTGCTTTTAATTGCTTCTTGTTGTTTCTTGAATGTAGGGTCAGAGGGGTTTTTTCATTCAAAGAAACAAATGCCTCTAATCATGGAGAAGAAGGCTACATTTTCCTTGGAGCATTTTATGTCAACCTAGAAAGCCTATGGATTACACCTACCCTTGCATGGGGACTTTCTATAATTGTAATAATTGTATCACATTGGGTATCCCTAAGAGGGATGGATTTGTAACTGCATTTTGATGAAAATATAATAAAAGAAGCCTTTATTTGTGGTTATTTGAAAATTCATCTATTATTTCATGCTTTATGTGATTTTTAAATTATTATTAGCTTAGGTGTATGCATCTTGGATCACCACAAAAGACGATCACAATGGGGACCCCACATTTTATGACACATAATACTAACTTACTATATTTTGTGATGATATGCCTTAGCCACGATTTACAACCATAGTTAACAATTTTCACTACCCCATAGAGCCGTGGACAATAGTTGCAGCCGCACCTGACAGATGGGGTTAGTAGAGAACAAAACATACAAAAAATATCAAAAACTTCATCAGACTTGGATCTGAGGTAGGCTTCATTTTACTATGTTTTTTTTTGTCTGTCCATGTTTTATTTTTTAGAATTTAGAAATGTTAGATTAATTAGAAATCTTAATGAAAGGTAGACATGGAAAAATCCTATCATTTTTAGTTTTCTAATAGCCACTGCTAGGAATAGAGAATCTATAATTGTAGTTTGCCCTAGTATCTAGTAGTTTAGGCCATTATATGTTTCGAGTTTGCATGTATGAGGCCCAATCAGTGGCTATTTTCTTCATAGATAATTGCATTCTTTGAAAAATCATCTAGCATAGTCATGCATTCTCTTCAAGGTGAAATGTTCTTTTGAAAAACATGTAGGAAAATTATGTGAATGTTGTTTTATACATTTTTATTTCATGCAAAGTAAAAATAACCATACACACCATGACACATTGTAAATTCTAGTGAATTGGAAGTGAAATCTAACCACTAATAGGGTTCAACGACAGTGGCACTGATTTCCCTCCATTGGCCCAACTCCCTTGATCCTTTTGTTACTATACTAATACCGGATCCAAGATGCCATCATAGCCCATGCAAAATAGCACACATTCCTCTTCAAAGGGGTGTATCACTACACACAGGTGAACATGGTGAGGACCGAGAGGACTTGTGCTCCCTGCTTGAGTGTGGGTTTCATATCCACATTTTGGGGGGTTTATGTGACTGTGACTTTCATTTTAGGTTGTAGAGCTACGAGTATATAGGTGAAAATACTTAAACAATTGAGTATATCATCAAATTAATGAAAACATGATGAGAGTTACTTTCTGATACAAAAAATCTTAAAACACACTATAGACACCAAAACAACACCAATCCGATTATGTGACTGCAAACACTGATCGCTTTGACACACACAGCCCCAAGGGCAGCCCCTAGAGGTTAAACAGTGGTCCTAACCACTCTCACAACAATTTTGGAAGGTCAGAGATCAATTTGGCACCTTCAGGCACTTTGCTCAATATCCATTCCACCCAGGGACGAATTCAAACTGGGATTCGCCCCACCCAGGGACGAATTCTAGATTCGCTCCAGGGTGGGGCGAATTTCAGGTTTGACTGGAAAAAAGTCAAATCTTGACAAATGGCAGCTCAGATCCACCACTCAACGCTTCCTTCATCGCATGGGAGTATGGGTGAGCATTTTTGAGCGTTAGAGGCATTTACAAGGTCAGTCATGAAGTCCCTATTCAGGGAGGAATCTCCTTCCCCCTGGGAAGGCATGATTGCCAAGTGGCGCCTCTGCATGCCCATTTCAAGAGACCTCCAGGTCTATAAATTGGTGAGTTTCCTCACCCCAAAATATACGAAGAAGGAGCATTTTAGAGCAACGAAGTGCTGTCATTTTATTGTCATACCTCACACCTTTTGGATTTGCGCCTTTCACATCCTTGATCTCCTTTAGAGGGGAGGTCATTGGGTGACTATTGGGAGGACGAATCTTGAACCCAAAACCTGAAATTTGGCCACAATATCCCACCAAATTTTCTGAAAATACCACATAAGAGGTTTTGGACCCATCCCAAGTGGATTGGTGCCAAAATCAGGCCTCAAACGGCGGGCGGCCTGCCCCATGGGCGCCCCCTCCCACACTGCCATAGTCCTAATCGCCCCCCTTTGGAGTGATGGGAATTCCATGGTAGATTTGCTTTCTTTCATTTTTGCATTTAATTCTATAATGCTTAGATAGGTTGTCATTTAAATTTCGTCTCGTTTTGAACAATTTTGATCATATTTCTAGCTTTGCTCGCTTCCACTAACCTACAGGTAGCATCATCAAATTCCCATTGATGGAGGCCAAATTGGGAAAATATGACCATCTGGGTCTTCCCAAAATGCCCCCAATTAGCTAACCCCAAGTTTGCAGGTCTTTTGGAGCTTCCTAGGCAGGACATTTGGGATAGTACCTTTTCGGCATTTTGTTGCAGGTGAATTCGTCCCGCCCGGAGCGAATTCAAATCGGTGAGGAATTTCCTGACTGTTATTTTTGTAGAGCCTTCCTGGTGGTGTCTTGATGCCCCTATAAAATTTTTAGAGCATTTGGACCTATTTTAGTCATAGTTTAATTCATTTTTCTCATTCACTTATCGTAGGCTTGGGGATTGCATGCTTTGTTTTATCCGTAGGTGCTACTGACCATTTCTTGTTCCTTTGAATGCAAGGTTTGGACATCGGAGGAGCAGCAAGGAGTCAAGACTCATCAACGCAAGTGGTGGTGACGTTTGGTCCACCCATTTTACATGTGGGCACGCGGAAGAAGGAAAGGCACCCATGGATGTAACCAAAAATGCATCTTAAACGCTCCTAGCCCTTGAAAAGGGAGGATGCGCATTGTAACCGAGTTGTGAAACATATCAATAAAAAAAGGGCTGTCTTCTTTATTCGCATTTGTTTCATTTTGATTCGCTCATGCTTTTCCCTCTTTTCATGCACTTTCAAATTCCTAGGAATTAGCATTAAGTCTAAGTTTAATTTGAATCGCATCTTCGCTTTCCTTTTTGCTTTCGTATCCTCGTGCTTTCAGTGGCGATCATGGTGGGACCTTGTCCTCTATTTTTAAGATCAGATATCTGATCCAAACTTGGTTGTTTTTGCTTGCAGGTACCGCATTTTCATACGTTGACTGTTGTTCGTTCCATCAGAGGGCGAATACAGAGTTGTAATTCGTCTCACCCAGGGACGAATGGGAATGCGCCCCACCCTGTGATGAATTCTGTTTTGTAATTCATTCCCCCTCGAGATGAATTCTAGTCTATGAAGTTTTCGGGCAGAAACTCAGAACCAACAGATTCGGGCAGAGAAGAGGTAAGAGTCCTAAACTTTTCCTGTCATTTTTTGTTATTATTTTTCTATTTTTCTGGTTTCTTTTTGCGTGCTTAGGAAAATTTTTGCTGCATGTTTATTTTGTTCCATGCAAAATAAAAAGAACCCCACACACCACGTGGAAAATTAAACACCAAGGAGCTGGTCGTAAAACCCCAGCCCTTGATCAAGACCAACGGTGGATTTCATCACCACCTTGGCTTGAATTTTGCATTCATAAACCCCGATCGCTACTATTGCTAGACGTAAATCCCGATGAAAGCTGACCGAGTGTAGTTGGGGTGATTCCCAGTGCACGAGGATAAGTCTTCTATGGTAGGTGTCATAAACAGGGTGATTCCCCTTTCGTACCGCCTATGTTCCATGTACCATCTGCTCTCACGTACCTATAGTTTCCCTCACGTAAGGGCGGGTATATAGAGAGGTTGGTATATCGGCCTGGAAATGGTATATCGAAGGGGCGACCAATTTTGGGAGTCATAAGAGCCCTCATTTTGCATTTAAACATTCTTTACAAAAAACCTTCAAAAAAAAAAAAACAAAAAACAAAACACACTAAACCAGGTTTAGGACACACTTTTAATCTTTAAACGAGATAATCACCGCTTTGTGTATGTGTGTGCTCTTTTCTATTTAGTGTAGCCTAAAAAAAATCATAAAAAAGAGATAAAAATCTATTTAGCTTGTAGAAAAACAACACCATGGTGTACACCCGTAGCCAAGCCCAATCAAGGGTAGAAGCTACGAAAAGTGTACAAGGGGGGACAAGTCGCCTCCGCTATAGCACCAAGGACTTGGTCATACCGCCTTGGCGGCCTGACCCACAAGAGAGTCCGCATCATTCCATGTCAAGATGGAACTATAGGGACACCCCTTTGGGGGACACGCCCGTTCATCATAGCCCCTTTCAGGAAGAATCCTTACACGTGGCACTCAACATAGACAAGAAAGCTCCCTTAGAAGCTCGATATGAGTGGCCACGGTGTGATGAAGTGCTAGAGCGGCATAGTGTCCATGAGGAGAGGCCACATGACTATGGCATCCCTCCTTTGCCCCCCATCACTGTTAGAACCAATAGACAAACCCCAGAGCGCAGGGCTCTTCAAGCAGGGCGAGCTAACTCTACCCGCCCCTTTCACACCTATGAAAGGGAAAATGAGGAAGACCCCTACCTTCCTCCAGAGCAATATACAACGTGGGAGCCATGCGCTTCCGCACCCGCTATGTACCATGGTCACCCACTGAGGCTAGAGCCTCGGGTAAATGCCGCCAACCTCGACAGAGGGAAGCGACCCATTGAGATCTCGGATCATCATGACCGAGGTAAATGTATAGGAGAGGCATCCAGGCCTCCTAGGCTCAATATGGCAGAACAAATTGACCTGGCAGTCACCAGACATGCCGCCCGCCAAGCCCAGATCACGTGGCTTGAGCAAGATCAGCAGTAGCTAGAGCATCTATACCGCCTTAGCAAGGAGCGCATTCAGTGCCAAATAGATGAGTTGCTTCATAACCCAATGCCTGAGAGGGTTCCAACCCCTCGCACCCAAAGAGCGGAACCATATGAGAGGCATAATCCCTTGGTGCGAGATAGGTCCCCATGACCTTATCAAGTGTTGCCTCCGAGACCCCCTAGACCTGAGAGGGAGGCCACTCCCTGGAACAACGATGGGTACCCTCCACGGGGACCCACCCAGGGTCATAGGTCTCATCCAGAGACTCCTCAGGAAGCTTACGAGGAGTATGAACAAGAAGTAGAATGGGCCGAAATGCCCTACCAAGGTGGAGGGGTTGTTATCCGGCCACCCCCCCATAGGCCTCAAGTCTCCCACAATCCACAATGGGAGCAAACTAAAGAGGAAGAGATTAAATCTTTCGATGCATACAAAGCGCTGCTAGAGCGTTTGGAGTCTATGGAAACCAAAGCTTCTGGGCCCCAAAAGCCCACGTTACGCCAACTCCGTAGTCATCCTATGCATCCGTCAGTGCTTGCACCCCCTTACCCCGAACACTTTAAGCTGCCTCAGTTGGCAATCTTTAAGGGTGAGGAGGATGCCCAAGAGCATGTGACCAGATTCTTGAGCCAATGTTTTGGCATTCAGGACAATGATGCATTGTTGCTAAGGACATTTATAACCACATTCATGGGCCCTGCCTCGGATTGGTTCACTCAATTGCCGAAGCACAACATCAGTAACTTGGATCAGTTAGTGGATGCATTCCTCGAACGCTTCACCTTCAACACCAAGAAGAAGGCGTCACTAAGTGACTTGGCCAGCCTCAGGTAGTATGAGGAAGAGACCATGGCGGCCTATGGGAATCGATGGAGGACTCTACTTTCCAAGCTACCCTACCTCCCTCCTATGTCCGACCTTACACAAATGTTCTCACGAAGTTGTTTGAGATCGATCTCTGTGCTATTGCAGCTGCAGCAATATGCCACCTTAGAGGAAGCTCTGGCGCAAGCCAGAATCATCGAAGAGATCAAGATACAGGATGGCGAGATTGCCAAACCTAAGAAGAAAGAATGGAACAAGAACACAAAAATAGGGACTACGCAACAAAAACCCGCTACGGTAAATCAAGTTGCTATAAATGTCCCTAAGCTTGCACAAGAAATACAACCTCAAAAGGCTAACTATCAGGCAGTGCCTCCTAATAATTATGAAAGAGAAAACCAGAAGCAGGAGCAAAATCAGCAGCGTCACCCTAGGCGACAGTACACACCTTATACGGAGTCTAGGGACTCCCTATTTGACCGCTTGTCAATGGCAAACTTGATCAACCTTCTAGAGATTCAAACCATAGATCCCAATGCTCCCAAGCCTAAGGGATACCGGGAGGACTTGTATTGTAGGTTCCACAGGCGGAAGGGACATGACCTGAATGCATGTTGGAAGTTCAAAGGATTGATACAAGACCTAATTGACAATAAGACGTTGGCGGTGGACAACCCCGTAGCGCCAAACAACCAACAGATGGGAGTTTTCAAAGACCCCTTGCCTGCCCATGAGGCACAGGCAAAACCCCTTCAAGTCAATGAGGTGCAACAGAATTGCCCCATGCAAGGGTATGTAGGAATGATAAGCATAGTGACTAGGAACAAGAGATACCCAGGAGTTGCCCCCGAGGCAGCCACAAGAGAGGTTCCATCGACGTCACAACCTCAACAGCACCCTATGCAGCTACCTCCGCCTAGACCCGCGGCCATGATTCGGACCAAACTCACATAGAGTTTGAGGACCACGTCGGCTAGGCTCTCCATATACGAGCTTATACAACAGTCAACGCCCCATCGGGAGGCTCTAATGGAGATATTGAAAGCCATCGAGTTGCAGCCCCACGAAGCGAATTCCTTCAACAATTTCGTGGGACATGTCAAACGATGCACGGAGCCAGTCATCACCTTTCGAGAGGATGAAGTTAAATCAGTGTTTGATGACATGGCAGATCCACCCCTGCACGTTATCGCATGGGTCAATGGGATCCCGTATAAGAGGGTGTTGATAGACACTGGCTCATCCAGTAACATCATTACCACAGCAGCATTGAAACATCTAAAGTTGCCAGCCTCTCACATCATGGCTTCCACCTATACACTGCGAGCATTCAATGATGCGATATGCTCGACAGTTGGCACAATTGTCCTACCCATTCAAGTAGGACAAAAGATGATACCTACATTGTGCCACATTTTGGAAGGCGAGATGGCTTATAACATCTTGCTAGGGTGACCATGGATCAGGGACATGAAGTGTGTCCCTTCGATAGCTCATCAGTGTTTGAAGTATACATTTGAAGGGGAAGTACATGTAGTCTCGATGGACTTAGAACCCTTCAAATATTGCAATGCGGTGCAGCTGATGCCGCAATCGACCCTCCCATCGATGCACTTGGATTTTTAGTTAAATCCATCTAGACAGGGTCCGATGCCGCAAGCACCACTAGTGATAAATCCATCAAAACCCCAGCCAGGTACATCTTCATCGTCCGGTCCTTCACCAACAATGCCACCTATCATGGCTAAATAGAAGGACAAAGGGAAGCAAAACCTGGAAGAGGCTCAACCCCTAGAAGAGGCGCTGCCAATAGTATCAACCATCTCTACCGAAGAGATGCCTAGCACAATGGAAGTTGAGGCTCCTAGTTCACCCAACATGGAGTGGACTCAGGAAGAGCTTCCGTTCCCTCCCCCTCAATCGCCAACAATCACTATTGAAATGGCCAATACGGGCCTAGGGGAGTATCTGGTGTGGAATGTTGTAGCAACGACCGCGCTAGAGTCCATGCAAGACATGGGGAGACCTCGCCTCCCCATCGGTACAATTGTTCCTTTAGGCTACCCACCAAACCAGACAAATTTTGTGTATGGGGGCCTTGATCATGGTACTTGAGCCAAGCATGCAAGAGGACGAAGATGAAGAGCCTTTTGCAGAAGATGTCAACTATCTGTCTAACCCGGACTTCGCTCTGAGATATCTTGGCCAATGCAATTGGCATGGATACGGGCTAGGTAGGTATGAGCAAGGAGTGCGTGTCCTTTGCCAGCCAAGATACCAAATGCCTTATGACAAGTCGGGAGTAGGGTTCAACCACCCCCTGCCCTTGGACATCTTGGTGGAAAACATGCAAGGCCTAGGGATAGGCAACAAGGGTGGATTGGCATCAGATCCTTATGCCAACCCAAACACAATGTATACATTGGGTGATTACCTCCCATGGTCAACAACCACCCTTGTTAGCCTCAATAACCCTTCTCCTTTGCTAGAGAGAGGTGAAAGTTTGGGGACTCACTTTCAAGGAAGGTATAAATAGTGTCAAGAGGGATCTTCGGAGGATGAATCAGAATATGAACCAACATCATATGATCCCTTTGAATCCGATAGTGATCACTCACAAGTGATCCCCATGAATGACTGTCAAGAGAGCCTCTTGACAATGTTCCCTCTAGAGGCTCCAAGCGAGCCAGTGCCGCATCAAGAGAATCAGGTCCCCCCATGGAGAGTGGAACAACCACAATGGGGCCAGATTAATTTGCTCGAGCAGGATGAGCCTGTAATGCCTCAAACAGTTGTCGGAGCCAACGAGGGCTTTTGGATCTTCGATAGTGATTACGAAGATGAAACATAAATGACATATCTTAATCACATGTGGCAGAGGCCGCAACCATACCCCTTGGAGATTAATGACATATTTGAATAGATGGGCATAGTGCCAGGACACGAGTGGTACGTAGACCCAACGGGGTGGGATCAAGTGTTGGATCCACCACTCTAGGTATACGAAGAGCACCTTCCACTCCGAGACCCTAGGGTGATATCAGTGCCGAGGGTAGACCCTATCCTCCTATCAGCACATAGGGCCGATCCATTCGTGCCAATACCTCTAGAGCCAGATCCGGAGCACAGAGAACATCCAGAATGTTCGAGTCATCACACCCATGGTAATGGAGACCAAAATCATTTCATCAACATGATCTCCATTGACTTAACCACCCCCATCCGTAATCCGGCCGATCCAACATGGTCCTTGCATCTAGACATAGATGCCATCGACTAGGATCGCGTCAATTCGCCTCCATCCCCATCAGAGTACTGGCCTTTCGGTGAAATGCTTCATTTTACCCTAGGGACAACTCAGGATATCTTTCATGCCAAAGAGGAACCCGAGGTTCCCAACGTAGATTTAAACTCAGCAAATGATATCCATTTGATCCCAACTCCACATCAATTGGAGGACGGATCCCACATGTCGATCGAGGAGACGACTGACGTAGACATCGGCTCGGATCCAATGAATCCACAGATCATCAAGCTAGGGGTAAGCTTATCCCCTGAAGAGCAAGCCGACTACATTACCCTTCTCAAAGAGAAGAAGGAGGTTTTTGCATGGTCATACAGAGACATGTCGGGGCTAGATCCATAGCTAGTCACGCATAATCTAATGCTTGATCCGACAATCAAGCCAGTTAAGCAAAAACTACGTAAGATGCACCCAACAGTGGCCTTGATGGTCAAAGATGAATTGCAAAAGCTGTTGGATGCACAGTTTGTCATCTGCATGGATTATCCACCATGGCTGTCCAACATGGTGCCCATCAAAAAGCTCGACGGGAGGATTCGCATATGCACTAATTTTTGAGATCTAAACAAAGCGAGTCCTAAGGATGATTTCCCCTTGCCGAGCATCGACGCATTGGTAGACGCTACAATAGGTCATGAAATGCTATCCCTCATGGATGGTTTCTCGAGATACAATCAAATTCGTATCAATCCCGAGGACCAACTAAAAATGGCGTTCACAACGCCTTGGGGGACATTTTGTTATAAGGTCATGCCCTTTGGCCTTAAAAATGTTGGCGCCACCTACCAACGTGCCATGACGTACATCTTCCATGATTACATGCATAAAACTTTGGAAGATTACATGGATGATTTGTTGGCCAAGTCTCTTTTGCGCCCAGATCATCTCGATGACCTAAGCAAGATCCTCGATCGCCTCATGGAACATAAAGTCAGACTGAATCCCAAGAAGTGCGTATTTGGCGTCACATCTGGAAAACTCTTGGGTTTCATAGTCTCAAAGCGAGGCATCGAAGTGGACCCAAACAAAGTCAAGGCAATCCTTGAAATGGTTCCCCCAACTACCATTAAGCAGCTCAGAAGCCTACAGGGAAAGGTCGCGTCAATCAAGCGCTTCATAGCGTAGCTATCTGACAAGTGCCGACCCATGAACAAATTATTGCACAAGGGGGTAGCATTTCATTGGGATGACGAGTGCCAGTCAGCCTTTGATGACATCAAATGATACTTGGCTTCGTCACCAGTATTGGCACCACCTAGACCAGGCGTGTCGTTCTACTTATACATCTCAGCTACTGAGGTGGCACTGGGTGCCATGCTAGCCTAGAAGAATGAACTTCACAAAGAACAGGCTACTTACTATCTTAGCCGCACCCTGGTCAGTTATGAACTTAACTATGCATACATTGAGAAAATCTGCTTGGCAGTGGTGTTTGCTACCAAAAAGCTATGCCACTACATGTTGAGCAACACTACGTATGTTGTGTCTAAGGAGAATCCATTGCGATACATGATGAGTCGTACTTATCATAGTAGCCGCATGGCGAAATGGATTATGTTGTTGATGGAATTTGACATAGAGTTTATTGGACAAAAATCCATCAAAGGACAAGTCATAGCCGATCAACTAGCAGAGGCTCCTCTCAAAGACGATCAGCCTCTGGTCATAGAACTACCCGATGATGGGGTCTTCCATGTCTCAGAATCACCATATTTTGATGAGCCTGAGTCACAGGCCGACATAACCCTATTTTTTGATGGTTCTAAATGTGAGCAAGGTGGTGGCACGAGAATTGTATTCTTCACACCGCAAGGGGCTCCAATGCCTCTGTCCTTTAAATTAGACTTCCCGTGCACCAACAATAATGTAGAGTATGAAGCCTTGCTCATAGGTCT
Organism: Wollemia nobilis; assembly: GCA_028583015.1. Lineage (NCBI taxonomy): Eukaryota > Viridiplantae > Streptophyta > Pinopsida > Araucariales > Araucariaceae > Wollemia > Wollemia nobilis. The sequence goes on from JAQPPZ010016943.1 coordinate 14,987,533, forward strand.
TCAGATAGCAATCACCATGAACATCAAACGATTGAACATCTTTGGTGATTCGCTGTTAATTGTCAACCAAGTCAAAGGGGTATTCCAATGTAAATGCCCAGTTCTGTAGGCCTACAAAGCCCTTGTGGACAAATTCCTGGCAAATCTTGAGTGGTACGACATCGAGGCACTCCCTCGATCATCGAATCATTTTGCGGACACTATGGCCTCCTTGGGGTCACTAATCTCGCAAGACCTTTCTGGTGATATGACAACCATTCAAGTCAAAACACTATCGCAATCCGCGATGGACCGTGCAAGTTCTAACTTGATGCCAGGAATCCACATGATCTAGATTGAACCATCCTTGGATAAGTTCTCTCAAATCCACGATCATCTGAAACATGCCAACTAGGGGTCCTTGTTCTCCCCTACTCCCATTAATAGCAACACAACGCTATTCTTACAAGTTCTTTCCCGCTCAATGTTTGCTAGGGATGAACTTCAAGAGGGATTGGTTGTTCATACCATCGAGGCTTTTGATCAGCAGGATTGGTATTCACCCTTAAGGGACTACCTCAAGTTAGGTAACCTCCCGCTTGGATTGATGCATGCCACAAAATGAGCATTCAAGCAGAAAGCGGCAAAGCATGTCTTGTTAGGAGACATTTTGTACCATCGTAGCTATGAAGGGATCCTCCTTCGGTGCTTGGACCAGCAAGAGTCCACTTGGGCGATCGCCCAAGCGCACGATGGTACATGTGGTGGCCACTTCAGTGGTATGGCTATCGCCAAGCGCATTCTTCGCATGGGCTATTACTGGCCATCTTTAGAGCGAGATTGTAGCGCATATGTCGGGAAGTGCGTGAAGTGTCAACATCATGCTAATTTGATGCACGTACCTTCCCAGGCCTTGCAGTCGATCTAGTCAGCTTGGCCATTTTTGTAGTGGGGCTTAGATCTAATCGAAAATATCTCCCCCTGCATCGTCGAGTCATCACACGTTCATCATAACGGCCACGAGTATTTCACCAAGTGGGTGGAAGCAATTCCGCTTACCTCTACGACTGGAACCCGCATTGCGGAGTTCATTTTGCATAACATCATATGTCATTTTGGTATTCCATCCAAAATAATCTCGGATAATGGGACGTCATTCAAGAACAAAGACGTGCGTGCTTTGACCACAAAGTACAAAATTCAGCATAGTTTTTTGACACCCTACTATCCGTAGGCAAATGGGCAAGCAGAGGCGTCAAACAAAATGCTAGTTGCTATCCTCAAAAATACAGTCGTAGACAGTCATAAGGATTGGCACATCCAAATCCCACTTGCCCTATGGGCTTATCGCACTAGCATTCGGACACCCACTGGGGCGACTCTATTTTTGCTCGTGTATGGCTCCGAGGCAGTCATGCCTCTCGAGTTGGAAATTCCTTCCCTGCGCATATCAATGCAAGAGTTCATCGATGATGACACTACATGGCAGGCCCGATTAGACCAGCTTACGTTGCTTGATGAACGACACGTTAATGCCCTCGAGCATTTACGTATCTATCAAGAGCGACTTAAGAAAGCTTACAACATGAAAGTTCACCTGAGGGACTTTCGGATTGGTGACTTGGTCTTAAAAGAGAACCAACAGAACTCTAGTTTGCCATCCCATCTAAGGGACAAGTTCACGGCAAATTGGTTAGGTCCCTATGTAATTGATAGAAAAATAGGACCCGGGACATACCGGCTAGCCTCTCTTGATGGAATCAAGGAACTAGAACCCTTGAACATCAGTCATTTGCGGCCATTCCATATCTAAAAGAGCCGTATCCCAAACAAAATGCTCCAAGGATTCCTACAATCGCTTGGTCAATCCCAAAATGCTCCAAGGATTCCTACAATCGCTTGGTCAATCCCAAAATGCTCCAAGGATTCCTACAATCGCTTGGTCAATCCCAAAATGCTCCAAGGATTCCTACAATCGCTTGGTCAATCCCAAAATGCTCCAAGGATTCCTACAATCGCTTGGTCAATCCCAAAATGCTCCAAGGATTCCTACAATCGCTTGGTCAATCCCAAAATGCTCCAAGGATTCCTAAAATTTCAATCTCAAAATGCCCCAAAGGTACCCATTACCGCTTGGTCAACCAAAAAGCTCCAAGGATTCCCACAATCGCTTGGTCAAAAATAAGAAAATTCAAAAATAGTAAAATCATCAAAAACAATAAAAATTTGCATCTCATTTCCAGGCATGCTCAAACTCATCACACCAATAGAGAGCTCTTCTCGCATCTCATCTTCATATTCACAAAAATCAATCCATCAAAAAAAAAAACAAAAAAAATATATAGCTGCATTAAGCATCGCATCCATACATTGCATATTTGTGGTCATCTAGGTCAGGGCGCCATAGACTATAATTACTTGGAAAATCCATCTTGTTCCATATTTTTCTGCTCTATAAATAGTCCATCACAAATAAATGCCATTCACATCATTTCACCATATCATAGTCAGTGGTCTTCTAATGTATCAAGAGTTTTCGTCCTTCAGCTGTCATTTGTTTTTTAGCCACATGCTGTACCAAGTCCGACAGATTTTACGAAGGTAGAGTTCTACTTGGATCACACCTTGTTACGTAGCATCCCAACACAAGTTAAAACACATAAAAATTCCCAAGTTGTGTGAATGAAAGATGAAACCTGCAAAGCAATCCAGGTCACCATAAGCGAAACGGTTATCTTGCTCATCCCCCTGTGCGAATGACCCCAAGAATGCTGAGAGTTGGCAAAAGGACAAGCATCTTCCCTACCCAATTCCCCAAGAATCCCAAGTTCTCAAAAGTTGCAAACATCAAAATTTTGCAAAAAGTCAAAACTCCAAAAAATTTGACATCACCACCAAAGTGCATACATCCAAAGGCACATACAATAGTGATTCTCATCACTCAAAATTCAAATCCCTTGCTCAAAAGAAGAATATATAAAAATAAACAGTGATTTTTATCACTATAAAAGAGCAAGTATCCCAATACAATTGAAGAAAAGAAGGGAGTCAAACTTGAATCCCTGGAACTCTCAGCATTCCGATAGGTCATGAGATAAACCTCAGTACTGGTTTGGTTGATAGCCTATCGGTCACTCGTGGCAAACCTCCCGCATGACGATATATCTGTCGCATTAACTTGTGTGCAGATCAATGTTTGCATGTGGATGAGCTAGCTTATGGTATCCTGGATCGCACTACAGATTAATCTGACTAAATACAACAAAGGAGTTAGTGGAGCTAATTAGGTGATCCTCAGTACAGATTTGGTTGACAACCTATCTGGCACTGGCGGTATCCTGACAAATACCACATAAACGAACTCAATTGCACACACAGGGATGTGAAATAACTTGGTCAAAGACAAGTCCGATTCATACCTTGTCCAAAAGTCTTGTAAGATAAAGTACAGTCGTGGCTAGTTAGTTAAAACCGTCTGAGTCTCAGAAAACCTTAGCTACATTCTAAACCAACTGCGCTATCATTCATCCTCGCATTGCCATCAGCAATCGCCAAAAACACAAAGGTCTAAACAGTCTATGGTGCTCTCGCCAAACAACACAAATTCAATTCATCCATTACCTTTGCATATCCTAAAATTTAGAAACATTTGCATTTATCATAACATATGCATCCATCAAAATAAATTAACATGCACACATCCATACTCATCACTCATCATGCATAAAATCAAATCATCACTCGCATAAACAAAATAAAATCATCTGTATATATATCATCAAAAATGCCCGCAGGCTACAATATCCGGTCATCTGACCCCAAAAGCCAAAAGCTCAAAAACCCCCAAGCCTAGGGCATCGGCCACCATGATCACGCAGGATCGGTGCGACGGGAACTACCCCCCATGGTGTGGGTCCTATGGGACCCCTCAGGGCGGCTACTGCTAGCCCCCGCATCACGCCTACTCCCCCCCTCATCCAGTCGCCTACAACGAGATGATGCTGACTGCTCGGTCTCACTCCCTCTCGAAAGACGGATGATCCACCTCTCGGAGCATAGGGAACCACCCACCAAGGTGGCTAATCTCTCCCTCCATATCCATCCATGTTGCAGACCGATGTCCATCTCTCACCGCAATATATCTCCAAGTTCTCCTTGCACTATGCCAAAGCCCTATCCCTCTTCGCTAGTTGTGTCCATAGGAGATCCCTCTCCCATGTAGCATCAGTACCCCCATCCTATCGGTGGTAGGCAGCCCCCCCCACCATCACCATAGTACCCACCATCGTCATACTCTATAGTAGTCCATGTCATCCACGTCGGACCGATCACACTCTAAATCCTCGCCTAGTGGTGCGATGACCGATTGATCCAAAGTCCTCTCATCCCCCTGATGTCGATAGACCAGGCTCACCAGCAACCCCTGGCGCACCCCAAACTATCATGTCACCCGATTGTAAGGGAAGAACTCATGCTCGGTCCCATGCCTCCCAATCAGCCACCTCCCCCTCGTACCCATCGGAGCCACTCTCCACCTCGGCCGGTGGACTCCCGATAAGGGGCAGGACACCTCCCTTGGAGTAAGCAGAGCGAAGGCATCGACATAGTGCCCTACGACACCTACCCACCATTGAATTTGCCTCTACTCCTCAGAATGCCACCACAGAACTGCATAGCCTATATCCTGATCCTCCATCTCCATCCGAGTCATCCAAGGTAACCCGATCGGCCTCTCCACCGCTATGTGTTGCCAAGCCTAGCTCTGCAATAGATAGCTATAGCTAACCCCTTTCGCCTTCGATAGCAGACCTCGTACAGCTCACCATAGAGCTATGCCAGTAGCATCTACCCCCACCTCATGATCAATGGTGCCTCCATCGAGCACTCTACCAATCAGCAAACTACATCCAGTAGGTTCCATGGGAACCTCACACCTAACGAGTCAGTAGTAGCATGTTGGAAATGAGGCCCATGAGTACTGCGTGCCTCACTCCCAACACCCCTCTCTCAAGCCACCATCGGACCAGAATCCTGCCAATATGGCAGTCACCCTCTACCCTCTCCACTGGGCTCTCCACACCCAGCTCCTCCCCATGCCCGAAGCATCGTATCAGTATAGCTATTCGCTGATCACGCGACGACGTTCGATCGGCAGTCCATCTATCAAAATCCGTAGAAGTCGATAGACATCCTCCAAGGTCACTGTCATCTCCCTTATTGGGATATGGAAGGTGTTGGTCCAGGGATCCCATAGGTTGATCAGGGCCATCAGATAGGCCCGATCCCCGACCATAGGCTCCAGTCGAGCCACTCGCTTGAGCCCAAGGGCATCAAGCCACTCCCAGTCGACCACGATTAGCGCCCCCCATGCTTTAGCAAAAGCAGTAGGTACATGATACCGGCTCTTCACAACCTGCAAAAGAAAACAACACAAAAACATTAAAATCATGAAAAATTGTACAACAATAACATGAATATACAACACTGCCTACCAATGTACAGCTCAAAAACAACAAAATTCACAAAAATTCATAACAAAGAAAAACAAACAAATAACTTGCAGTTTTAAAACATATAACAAACAAAAGCAATAACGCTAAGGAGCACTTACTGGTCTCGCTTCGGCTCCGCCGCTCGATCCGGTTTGTGCGCTCATGATGTCGAGAGAAATTCGACAGTGCTTCGCTTCGTAAATTAACCTCCTCCTCCCTAGAGCTCCAAATCGCAAGAAAATTCAAATGCAAATGAGCCCAAACCCTAGTTTTGGCCTTTAAATAGGCCTTTTGAGCTTATATTCGTTCCTCCCTGGGACGAGCACTCTGGTTAGCACTCGTCCCATCCTGGGACGAATCCTAAGCTGGTATTCGTCCCACCCAGGAACGAATTCAGGGCAAAAATTTCAAAAAACAACAAAAATTGAACAAAAATGCACCAAAACAGCTAATAAACTTGCCCGATGAGAGTGCTTTTGCACTTGACATTCCGGGCATGCAAAATAGATGTCGGGGTCACAAATCCTCGCTATCCTATTCCCTAAGAAGGCTACCATAGCTGGACCACTCCACGGGAAGATGGATTTTTGAGAATTTCATCCCCAAACGGCGTCATCCAAATGGGTCGCAACCCACCCAAAAATAATAATAACATTGCCGAACGAAGGCGCCTTCGTGCCTGACATTCTTGGCATCCAAAATAGACGTTGGGGTTACAAATTGTCACTATCCTACTCCCTAAGAAGGCTACCATAGCCGGACCGCTCCACGGGAGGACGGATTTCTGCCAATTTCAGCTCCAAAACGCGTCGTAAAAAGGGTTAACACCCAACAAAAATAGGTCTAAATGTCAAAAAATTGCACACGCTTAATGCTAAAACATCTAAGGGCACCCTCACACAAGTCATCTTGGGTCAAGCGACTCATCACTTTTCTCATGAAGGTCATTCCCTCATCGATTCGTCGCTTGAGGGGGTAGTCACACTTAGTCACCAATCAACAAATACACACCCAATTAAGGAAAATGGCATGCATTCAAAGAATCATTGACAAAGACAATTACGCTCCTGCTTGGGGTAGTAAACAAGCAATAATCACAAGTTGATCAAATCACTTGGCATTTCGTGAATCATGAACTCAAGGTTCTCATAGACAAAAGGTTGCGCCCTTTGCCTATTCATGACCGATCAATGTCCAAGATCAAGTAACACCTCACCGAAAAAGGTTAAATACTTGAATTGAGTTCCTTCGCTCGTCAGAAGCAAGGATTCAAGAATGCATGCCCTTTTCATACTTGGGGCATCAAAAGTTGGTTAGGTTACTAAGAAACCCTAATCATTAGTGCTTTGGTTATCTATTTTTGCTTGGCGCTGCGCCATGCACAACGCATCCCAAAAAGGGGCATCTGTAGACACCAAAACAACACCAATCCGATTATGTGACTGCAAACACTGATCGCTTTGACACACACAGCCCCAAGGGCAGCCCCCAGAGGTTAAACAGTGGTCCTAACCACTCTCACAACAATTTTGGAAGGTCAGAGATCAATTTGGCACCTTCAGGCACTTTGCTCAGTATCCATTCCACCCCGGGACGAATTCAAACTGGGATCCGCCCCACCCAGGGACGAATTCCAGATTCGCTCCAGGGTGGGGCGAATTTCAGGTTTGATTGGCAAAAAGTCAAATCTTGACAAATGGCAGCTCAGATCCACCACTCAATGCTTCCTTCATCGCATGGGAGTATGGGTGAGCGTTTTCGAGCATTAGAGGCATTTACAAGGTCAGTCATGAAGTCCCTATTCAGGGAGGAATCTCCTTCCCCCTGGGAAGGCATGATTGCCAAGTGGCGCCTCTGCATGCCCATTTCAAGAGACCTCTAGGTCTATAAATTGGTGAGTTTCCTCACCCCAAAAGATACAGAGAAGGAGCATTTTAGAGCAACGAAGTGCTGTCATTTTATTGTCATACCTCACACCTTTTGGATTTGTGCCTTTCACATCCTTGATCTCCTTTAGAGGGGAGGTCATTGGGTGACTATTGGGAGGATGAATCTTGAACCCAAAACCCGACATTTGGCCACAATATCCCACCAAATTTGCCGACAATACCACATAAGAGGTTTTGGACCCATCCCAAGTGGATTGGTGTCAAAATCAGGCCTCAAACGATGGGCGGCCTGCCCCATGGGCACCCCCTCCCACACTGCCACAGTCCTAATCGCCCCCTTCGGAGCGATGGGAATTCCATGGTAGACTTGCTTTCTTTCATTTTTGCATTTAATTCTATAATGCTTAGATAGGTTGTCATTTAAATTTCGTCTCGTTTTGAACAATTTTGATCATATTTCTAGCTTTGCTCGCTTCCACTAACCTACGTAGGTAGCATCATCAAATTCCTATTGATGGAGGCCAAATTGGGAAAATCTGACCATCTGGGTCTTCCCAAAATGCCCCCAATTAGCTAACCCCAAGTTTGTAGGTCTTTTGGAGCTTCCTAGGTAGGACATTTGGGACAGTACCTTTTTGACATTTTGTTGTAGGTGAATTCGTCCCGCCTCGGAGTGAATTCAAATCGGTGAGGAATTTCTTGACTATTATTTTTGTAGTGCCTTCCTGGTGGTGTCTTGATGCCCCTATAAAATTTTTAGAGCATTTGGACCTATTTTAGTCATAGTTTAATTCATTTTTTCTCATTCACTTATCTTAGGCTTGGGGATTGCATGCTTTGTTTTATCCACAGGTGCTACTGACCATTTCTTGTTCCTTTGAACGTAGGGTTTGGACATCGAAGGAGCAGCAAGGAATCAAGACTCATCAATGCAAGCGGTGGCGATGTTTGGTCCGCCCATTTTACATGTGGGCACGCGGAAGAAGGAAAGGCACCCATGGATGTAACAAGAATGCATGCTTAAACGCTCCTAGCCCTTGGAAGGGGAGGATGCGCATTGTAACCGAGTTGTGAAACATATCAATAAAAAGGGTTGTCTTCTTTATTCACATTTGTTTCATTTCGATTCGCTCATGCTTTTCCCTCTTTTCATGCACTTTCAAATTCCTAGGAATTAGCGTTAAGTCTAAGTTTAATTTGCATCGCATCTTCGCTTTCCTTTTTGCTTCCGTATCCTCGTGCTTTCACACACCAAACAGTTTAGGACTCACAAACAAAAATTTAAAAGAGATAATTATTATTGTTTACGTTTTTTTGCCTTAAATTTTACATATGAGATAATATAATATCATGGTGCAAATATAGAGAGGTCGATCTGGGCATAGAAATAAGGTAGAGGTCAAAGCTCCACCCAATGTACAAAAAGATGCACAGAACCCTCAAACACACAATCCTTGCAAACATTTTTTAGTGAGTATTAGAGGGGATAATTATATGCATGGGGATCCAACAGAGAATACCTCGATTAAAGGAGCCATTAGACACCCTTCGAGACATAGATCAGAGCATGGGGCTTCCCAACATGGGGTCCTAGATAGGTTAGTATTTATCATGACCACATTCTATGTGGTTCCATGGGATCTACTAAAGAGTATGTCATAGATATATCTAGGTTGGTACCCCTTCGACCCATAGCTAAGGGAGGTGCAAGGCCCCCACCATCTGAGTATAGACAAGTTCAATATTCACCCATTTAAAGGTAAACAGAGAGGATCACTTTTGAGAGTAGACCCATGTGAACTCCCAATAGAAGTGAACCTTGTAGGATCACCATAGACATGTCTAAAGTGGGAGGAAATGGTATGCCACATCATGAGCCATGGTGTAGTAGATAGTTAGATGGTCTAGACAAAGTCTTAGGACAGCTAGGTTATAAACCTTCACCTGCGCCTTCTCATTCTATGAGTGTGCATAGTGGAAGTACAATTAGGACCATCAAGGAACCTAGAGAATGCTCCAAGAATTCTCATGATATGCATGCCCCTGCATCCCATGTGGGCATAGAGTATAGGTGACCACTGGATGCAAATGTCATCTTCACAGACAAGGGCAAGAGCATAGCAAATTAGTCTATTGGGGGACACACCCACAAAGTTGCTCGAATAGAGCACACACACTAGAGGCCTCATACGACTGATCACATAGATAGATCTCACAAGTTGGTGTTAGAGCAGAGATGTCAGATCCTCCAAGACCAATTGGAAGATGTTCGTGTAGAGTGGGAATGCCTCAAAAATGAGGACACTCAGAGGCAAAGGTTCATAAGACAATGATTATATGAATAGCGCATGCATGAGCAATGCATCCTTGATCAAAAGGAGTGTGCTGAGAGGGAGGACCGATTGGCCAATGCCGGTTTACCTCCCCATAGTGAGTATAGGGAGAGCATTGATAGATGAGTTGCTTCATAGCCCGAGTTGCACCTTGACCATATAGACACCCATACTCACCATATGACCCAACATAGAGATCGGCATCCCATGTTCGAATATCATGGGCATAGGTAGTATGAAGAAGAAGTGGGAGATGAACTAGATCAAGAATATCCTAAAATATCCCAATTCAAAGTGGATGATGAGCCTAGTCCTCCACCTCGATCGAAGAGGAATCTACCTCCAAAGGTGCCTCAAAGGTAATCCAGAGAAGAGGAGTTCCTATCTTCGCAGGCCTATAAGGCCTTGGCAAAAAAGGTTAAAGCTATCGAGAAGCAAGGAATGACTTATCAAAAGCCTACCTTGAATAAGATTCATAATGAACCTTTATGCCCATCAGTGCCTATTCCTACCTATCCTGAGCATTTTGAGATGCCTAGGCTGGAAAATTTTCAAGGAGAGGAGGATGCTCAGGAGCACATCACGAGTTTTCTAGACATGTGCTTTCAGATCGAGAGCAATGATGCCTTGCTCCTATGGACCTTCATTACAACCCTCTTAGGCCCAGCCCGGGAGTGGTTTAATCAACTCAAAAGGCACAACATCACCAACTTTGAGCAATTGGATGATGCATTTCTTGAACGCTTCTCCTTCGGCATCAAGAAAAAGGTGAACCTATCCGACCTGGCTACTTTAATGCAACATGATGATGAGCCAGTTATGGATTATGGGAAATGATGGAGAAATATGATGGTAAAGCTACCATTCTCCATCCCTACTTCTGAATTAACCTGGATGTTTACGAAAAGTTGCGCCAAGCACATTTCGTTATTGTTGCAATTGCAGCAATATCAAACATTCGAAGAGGCTTTGGCGCAAGCCAAAGTGATAGAGGATATCAAGTTATAGGAGGGTAACTTGAAACTTAGAAGCAAGAAGGAATGGAACAAGAAGAGCACCAAGAAACAATAGGCCAAGCCGGCCCACATTAATCAGGTGGTTTTAAACCTTCAAAAAGGGGATAAGGGGCAGCAACAATGAAATTATCAAGCCCAACCTCCTCTTGCATAGTATGAGCAATGCAACAACAACCAGAAGGGTAAGGACAAAGAAAGATGCCCTCCTCACATATTCACTCAATTATCAGAATCGTTGACATTGATTTTCCATCAATTATGCAAGGCAAAGGTAATAAACTTACCTGAGGTCAAATTAGTGGACCCTAATCAACCCAAGCCTAAGGGATATAAGGATGATCAATATTGCATATTTCATCGAATGAAAGGTCATGACATAGAGGTATGTTGGTCTTTCAAACATTTAGTGCAAAATATGATCGAAAGAGGTACGCTTCTTATAGACAATCCACAAGCATCTAGATAATCAAAATATGGGGATTTACAAAAATCCTCTACCCAACCATGAGGCACCAAGGAATAATGTTGGCCAAGTCAATCAAGTACGCATCGAACCACCAACCCATGGGTTCATCGAAATGGTCAACGTCATCACAAGACATGTGAGGTATGAAAGACCAAATCAACCTCCAATGCCTATTAGGGTCCAAGTTATGCCTCCTCCAAGGCTAGTCCAAAATGTGCCAGGCCCACCAACTAGACCAGTGGTGACAATCAAGAAGTAGGTTAGTTCAAAACCTACAGATGACTCCAATGAAGTTGTCAATTTATGAGTTGATTCAGTAGTCTCCCAAGCATAGGGAGATACTTATGGATATTCTAAGGTCCATAGAAGTGCAGTCCCAAGATCCTAAAGCATTCACACACTTTGTGGGACATGTGCAACAGTGTCAAGAACCGATCATACAATTTTATGATCATGAAATCAAGATGGTTTCCACTGTCACAATGGACCCATCGCTCCACATCATTGCATGTGTAAATCACATACCTTTCAAGTGGGTTTTGATTGATACGGGATCATCAATCAATATTATCATGACCAAGGCATTAACATACTTGAAGTTTCCAAAGATGCATATCATACCTTCCACCTTCACGTTGAGAGCTTTTAATGATGCATTATGCTCAACTATCGGCACTATAGTCTTACCTATTCAGGTGGGACTGAAGACCATCCCGGTGATGTGTCATGTGATTAAAGGTGCTATGCAGTATAATATACTTCTAGGGAGGCCTTGGATAAGAGAAATGCATTGTGTCCCTTCCATTCTCCATCAATGTATTAAATACATGCATGAGGGATAGGTTCACGTGGTACCTTCAGATGAAGAACCATTCAAATACGTGAATTTAGTAGATTTGCTGAGGGACTTCATGCTCCCCTCAATGCACCTAGACATATGGCCAGCATCATCGATCAAAGATCCAGGAGGTAAAATGAAAGAAGTGTGTGCCAAACCTACAACATCTGCATCTCAAAGATCGGAGCACATGACAGCTAATTCTACCAAACCATCTGCATCCATAATACATCGAGATGATAAGAAGCTAAAAGTAAATATGGATAAAAAAGAGATAAAACAAGCACCCAAACCAGTTGTCATCGAGGTCCCTACTCCCATGGAAGTAGAGGATGCTCAAGGAGAAGTCGAAGAGGCACCTCAACCTACTTCACCTACATCTTCAATAGGGTCATCTACACCATAGGTGACCATTCATTTGGTTAATCCTAGATTAGGGGAGTATATTATGTAGAATGTGATATTTACATCGATCATCGAGACTGCATAGGATATGGGCCGACCACAAGCCCATCACCTTCCCATAGGGATGGTGGTACCACTAGGGGTACCTCCTAACCAAACCAATTTCATCTATGGAGGGCTCGACCAACTTGCATCTCGCACTCCCATGGATGAGGATGATGATGAACCATTCACTATGAATGTTCATTATCTCTCTAACCCAGAATATGCCTTATGATATTTTGAGTATTACCATTGGCATGGTTATGATCTCAGATTATTTGAGTAGGGGCGTAGGAGGCCTTACGAACCATAATATCAATTTCCGACTGATAGGTTCAGGTTAGGATATTATATTAGAGGATAGGATGAACTCCTCATAGCATCTTTAGACCACTTATACCTCAATTTGGGGGTGAAGTCGACTTCAATCCTTATCACCCCAATCCCTCCACCTTTCAAAGGGATAACTAATTAGTGTCTTACGTCACTATAGAACCACTCGAGATATATCATGAGAACATCTTGGTGGAGACTAGTCCAGAGCACATTCCAAGAGACAACTTGGATGAACAAATCTATGGGATAGCCGATGACATAAGACTACAAGTTCAAAATACTAGCATAGTAGAAGATTCTAAGTTAGAGGATAATTCTGATGAGGATATAGCAGAGTCCATCTATGAGAGAGGCAGACCGAGTTGTATGTATGAGAGTGATGATAATGATGAGTCCTCAAACAATGAGCAATATGAGGATGAAACTGAGTTGGCCTACCTAGGCCCTCTAAATTTATATCATATATTACCCTTGGAGATAGTCATCAAGGATGAGCAATCCTCCATTGATGATAGTGATTATCAAGAGTGGGCTTACATGGGGCCTCATCTTCTTGATCTCCCAGTTCTAGTAGGTAGTGGTGAAGGTTTTTATTATGATAGTGATGATGAATATGAAACAGAGAGAGCCTATTTTGGGCCTCCCTACTTGCATCATCATAATGCGCCATACACTATAGAGGATATGTATAGAGATATCAATATCCATCCTCACCTTAGGGGAAGACCACCGAATCTCAATGTTATTTATCATATGGTCTTTCCTAATCCATCAACATACATGGAGCTCCTAGAGCCTAGTGATCCTATTTTCGAGTCTGTCCATAGACCGGATCCAGATATCCCCATACCCCTAGAACCACATCTCGAGGATGGAAGTTATATAAATTTAGAGTCACATGCATGTGGTCCTAGAGACATGATCCATTCCATCAATATGATCTCCATTGATTTGACCACTCCACTTCACAATCTAGTCGATCCCTCCAAACCATTGTGTCTTAATGTAGATGCTATTGATTGGGATCACGTTGATTCACCATTAGAGCCTAAAGATTTCTTCCCTAATGAAGAAATGTTGCAACCTTTTCATTTTGCACTAGGCTATGCACATGATGTTTATCATGCTGAGGATGCTTCCAATGTGGAACCCATAAACCCAGAAGATGACATCCACTTGATCCCTACGCCTCACCAGCTTGAGGAGGGATCCCACATGTCAGTAGAGGAAACCTTTGAAGTGGATATCAACAATGATCCCATAATTCCTAAGAAGGTTAAATTTGGAGAAAGTTTATCTCCTGATGAGCATGCCAACCTCATCCCTCTACTGAAAGAGAGACCTGATCTCTTTGCTTGGACTTATAAGGACATGTCGGGTCTAGATCCAAAATTGGTTACTCATAACCTTTCGCTAGATCTCTCAAAAAATCTAGTCAAGCAGAAACTCAGGAAGATGCATCCAATAATAGCCTTAATGGTTAAAGATGAATTGCAAAAGCTGCTGGATGTAGAGTTTGTCATTTCCATCGACTATCCAAAATGGGTATCAAACATGGTGCCTGTAGGAAAACCTGATGGAAGGATCCGTATCTGTATAGATTTTAGAGACCTCAATAGGGCAACACCAAAGGATTCATTTCTATTGCCAAACATAGATGCTCTCGTAGATGCAACTGTGGGTCATGAGATGCTCTCCCTAATGGATGGTTTTTTTGGTTACAACCAAATTTGGATTAAGCCCGAAGACCAACATAAGACCATGTTCATAATGCCATGGGGGACATTTTATTATAAGGTTATGCCATTCAGCCTTAAGAATGTTGGTGCTACATATCAATGGGCTATGACATACATCTTTCATGACTACATGCATAAGATCTTGGAAGATTATATCGATGACTTATTGGCAAAGTCATTACTACATTCAGAGCATGCAGAGGTCCTGAGAAAGGTCTTCGATCACCTGATAGAGCATAATGTCAAGTTGAATCCTAAGAAGTGTGTATTTGGTATGACTTCAGGAAAGCTCTTAGGATTCATCATTTCAAAATGAGGGATCGAAGTTGACCCAGCAAAGGTCAAGGCCATTTTAGAAATGCATCCTCCCATGAATATCAAGGAATTAAGAAGCCTACAGGGCAAAGTAGCATCCATAAAGTGATTTATCACACAATTATCAGATAAATGTTGACCCATGAATCGACTACTACACAAGGGGGTCCCATTCAATTGGGATGAGGACTATCAAGTAGCCTTTGCTGAGATTAAGCAATACCTGGCGATGCCACTAGTACTAGCTCCACCAAGACCAGATGTACCATTCTTGCTATATATATCAACAATTGACTTTGCATTAGGGACCATGTTAGCCCAAAATAATGTGCAAGACAAAGAGCAAGCCATATATTACATTAGCCAAACCTTGGTGAGTTACGAGCTAGGATATGCCTACGTGGAAAAGTTATGTTTAGCAGTAGTGTTCGCTAAAAATAAATTGTGGCATTATATGTTAAGTCATACGATGTATGTCATATCAAAACAAAATCCTTTGTAGTATATGATGAGCAAGATGTATCATAATACACGTACTACAAAGTGGATCATGCTATTGATAGAATTTAATTTGGAATTCATTAGCCAAAATTCCATCAAGGGATAGGTCATAGTTGATCAACTGGTTGAGGCACCTCTAGAAAATAGTAGGCCTCTCACCATAGAGCTTCCTGATGATGCAATATTTACATTATCAGAAGCACCCAAACCTAAAGAACCAGATAACAAAGCTGATATGACCTTGTTCTTCGATGGTTCAAAGTGTGAGCAAGGGGGTGGTGCAGGAATAGTGTTGTTCATGCCACAAGGTGCTCCCATGCCCTTGTCATTTAAGTTGGACTTTCCTTGCACTAACAATAATGTTGAATATGAAGCCCTAATATTGGGCCTCCAAATAGCTATCGCCATGAAGATCAAAAGGTTAAATATCTTTGGTGATTCCCTTCTCATTATCAACCAAGTGAAGGGACTTTTTCAATGTAGGTGTCCTATCCTGAAGGCCTACAAAGATCTTGTTGACACTTATCTAGCTCAGTTGGAGTGGTATGACATCGAGGCAATCCCTCATTCATCAAATATATTTGTAGACACTATGGCATCTTTGGGATCCTTAATCCCTTAGAATCTGTCTACCGATTTTACTACCATCCACGTAAAAATGTTGTCACACTCTACCATGCAGCATGAAGCTTTGGATAACAAAGAGTCAATCAACATGATTCATATAGAACCAAACCATGAATGGTTCTACAGAGCCAGAGACTTTCTCAAGAGGGCGCCTTGGGGGTCATTGATCTCGTAGGGTCCTACGAGGAATGGTACTACCATTCACCATAAGGTTGTTTCCCAGTCTGCATTTGTGAATGTTGAACCATAGGGGGAACATGTTATCTTGTCAGTTGAGGTTGAGGTCTATCAGAATTGGATGTCACAAATACATGACTTCCTAAAACTTGGTGTAATCCCTCAAGGATTATTGTGTGCTGCAAAACACACATTTAAATAGAAAGTGACAAAGTATGTCTTGTTAGGAGATATTTTGTATCATAGAAGTTACGATGGAGTTCTCCTTCATTATCTTGAGCCCCAAGAATCATCTTGGGCAATTTTGCAAGCTCACGATGGTACGTGCGGTGGCCATTTTAGTGGCATGGCTATCATCAAGTGCATCCTTCGCATGGGCTATTATTGGCCTACTATGGAGAAGGATTGCAATGTGTATGTCAGGAAATGCATTAAATATCAACATCATGCTAATCTTGCACACTTGCCATCATAGGCCTTACAACCCATTCAAGCGGCTTGGCCATTTGCTCAATGGGGTTTGGATCTCATCGGTAAGATCTCTCCTCCATCATCGAGATGGCATACATTCATTATTATGGCTACTGAGTATTTTACTAAGTGGGTGGAAGCAATCCCATTAACAATGACAACTAGAGCATGTATTATGGAGTTCATACTCACCAATATCATAAGTCATTTTGGGATACCATCCAAAATAATATTAGATAATGGAATGTCATTCAAGAACAAAACTATGAGGGCTTTGACATCCAAGTATAGGATCAAACATAGTTTTGTGACTCCATATTATCCATAGGAAAATGGGTAAGCTGAGGCTTCAAATAAGATAGTGGTATCCATATTGAAAAATATGGTACAAGAGCACCACAAATATTGGCACATCCAGCTACCCCTTGCATTATGGGCTTATAGGACTAGCATTCGGACACCCATTGGGGCAACTCCATTTTCACTAGTATATGGTGCTGAGGCCATTATGCCCTTAGAGTTGGAAATTCCAATGTTGTGCATCGCATTGAAAGAGTTCATTGATGATGACACTACATGACAAGCTCACCTAGATCAATTGATGCTACTTGATGAACATCGCATGAATGCCCTTGAGCATCTCCATGTTTATCAAGAGTGCTTAAAATGAGCTTACAATAACAAAGTCCATCTGAGAGACTTTGAGGTTGGTGATCTTGTGCTGAAAGAGAACCAACATAACTCAAATCTATCACCAAAACTATGAGATAAATTTATGGCTAATTGGTTAGGTCCTTATATAATCTCTGAGAAGATTGGACCTAGGACATATCACTTAACATCGCTTGAAGGTGTTGAAGAGCTTGAACCTCTCAACATCCTTCATATTAAAGCATTCTATGCCTAAAACCATTAAAAGGCTCCAAAGGCATCTGTAAGCCCTTTGGTCAAACCATTAAAAGGCTCCAAAGGCATCTATAAGCCCTTTGGTCATCCCATAAAAGGCTCCAAAGGAATCTAAACCCTTTGGTCAAATCAAAATTTCAAAAATCCATAAAAATTAAAAAGCAATAAAATCTAAAAACATTGCATTTTCATTTGCATCATTGCATTTCATTTGCATCAAGCATTTTCATTTTGCACATGCATTTCATTTAATTGCATTGCATTAGGCATTTCCATCCATCGCACTTGCATTAGGATAGGTTGTGTTTACAATCTTACAAATGACACCACATTTGTGTTTCAATCATGCATCTATGCATTATCATTATCATTCATCACCCTTGTGAGTAATTGTGTTTTTCAACACAACCCTTCCTATTGCTATGAAGAATATACTAAGGTTTTTCGATCATTCAACCATACCTAGTGGTCTTCTCAAGAGTTTGGTAGAAAGCTTGCTTTGCTTTTATAGATGAGGTCTAGTTTTGATAGCACTTAGCATATCAGAATCCTATCACTAATCAAACACATTTAAACAATCCTAATTAGGGTAAGGAAATATGAACACTACGAAGTGGTCCGGGTCACCTTAGGTGAAAGGTTTTGTTACTTGCTCATTTTGTGAGGAGCAATGGTCTAGAGTAGAGGTCATTGGCAAAAGGACAAGTTTACCCCCTACCCAAATAAATCCCTTGCTTACAAATGAAGGAGCAAAATCCTAGAATGAAATCCCAAAATCAAGTCAAATCAAGATCAAATTCAAAATAAAATCAAATCAGTATCAAATCCCTTGCTCAAAAAAAGAAAAAGAGAAATAAAAATAAATAGTGATTTTATCACTATAAAGAAAATAAATAGTGATTTTTATCACTATACATGAGCAAGTATCCCAATAAATTGAAGAAAAGAAGGGGGTGAACTTGAATCCCTAGAATGATCAATACTTGAAAGCCATAGAGTGATCCCCAATACAACAATGGGCTGAATGAATCCCGCATGACATTGGGGTAGGTCTAAGCAATTTACAAGTGAGCTAGCTTTAGGTGGCCTAGATTACCTAGTGGTCTAGTCTAACTAAATCCAAACCTAGGATCAGATAGAAATTTGAGGATCCCCAATACAACAATGGGCTGAATGAATCCCGCCTAGCATCAGGGTATGCTTATGCCTTATCTAATATATTCATTTGCACACACAGGGGTAATGAATAGTTGGGTCTTTCATAGTGAAAACTTTATTTTTAAGAAGTCTAGTATAGTCATTATACAACTTTTGATAAGTCAACTAGGGTGTTTGAGTTTCATGGAAAACCTCAAAAATTCCCAAATAGCAACAACCAATTTTCGCAATCATCAAATATCAAATTTCTCTTTATGAGAGTTTGTTTATTAGAATAATATTCATAATATAGGTTAGATACCGGATGGATGTCAAAAATGATATTTAAATGACCATTGACTATGTTATCCATATTCTTTTAATTTACAAAAGCTTATGAATAGAAACAATATATCATGACATAGTGCACATGGGTGTTTAATTGATTAATTCTTATAATAAGATATATCAATTACAGTTCATGATTATTATACATTTTGTGGTGTCATCCATTAGATTGTTAAACTCATATTGCATTCATACATTATGTTTTAAGTGATTAAAGCATACATGTCCATTTACAAAAAATCATCATCATAAAAATATGCAATACATACATGGCATGAATCATGTCATAACATCATAAATTAAATGCATACAAGTACAATAAATTAAACATGCATTTAACATCAAACATTGCATTCATATACATTCATCATAAGTAGTCCATCTACACATATATATCACTACATCTAATCATACATCACATAGCTATCTAGTGCATGTCATACATACATCACATCATATAGCATAAAATAAACATAACATATAAGCATTGCATCCATATGCATCTCATAAACATAAAAAAATAAAACTACACATATAATGAGTCTCAAATGTCAGATCATATATATATATATATGTGTGTGTGTGTGTATCAAATAATAAAGAGTACATCGACATATGTCAAAAATACCCATAGGCTACAACTGTGTAGGTCCTCGACCTTACACTAAAAAATGGTACAATATCTGGCATAGATCTATACTAAGCAGCACCTACACCCCCAGTCTGTGAGGCTCCACCATCACCTCCACCCTCCCTGTGAGTCCATCTGGAGCTAGCACCTGAGGTCCTCTCTGACTTGTGTGACCTATGACTAGAGCGAGCTGAGGACTACCCTGTCTCCCTAGTGTGAGTCCTCTAAGATCCTAGAGCTATGGACCTCTTAGGAACCTCACCCTTGAGTAGCTCAATCTCTCCCCTCAAGGTAGAGATGTAGGCAGCATCTGATGATCGCTCACTGATGTGTTACTACACCAGAGCCCATAGTCTCCTGATCTCTACCATAGGGTCCACCACTACTAGTCCCTATACTACTAGAACTATTGGAGCAACTAGAGCTGCTAGAACAACCTATGAAGATGAGGGGTCTCCCCTCATAGACCTGAGTGAGTCACACTCTACAATCATAGCATCTAGCTAGGACTGTAGGAGGATGCGCTACTCTGTGACCCTCTGGATCTCTATCCTTGCTATGGTAATCTATGCCTAGAGAGTTAACTTCTCCTCTACATATACTCACCACTAAGACTGCCCTACTATGAGATGTGACTGTAGGTCACTAACCCATGCCTATAAGGTAGCTATGGAGGTATCTCTCCCTAGCATCTATATGGAGAGTGCCTACCTGAGTCTATAGGCTAGCAACCTAAGCCTTGAGCTACCCAATCTCACTATCAAGAGCTACCTCACCCTCTACTAGTGCCTCATCCTCCTCCTCAGCCTAGGGTGCCTCCTCTGTAGCTCCTCCCTCACCCCATCTACCCTCAGTCCTCTAAGGACTCGATGCCCATGAGGATCGACCTCGACTCCCTCTACACCCTCTATTATAGTCTCATCTATTATCCTACCCAAGGGGCCCTCCAAGCCCCACCATACCCTAGTCATCCACCAGGTGTCATAGTTAGGAGTAGTCCCTATATCTTCCAGCCTTGACTCCTAAAAATCATCATCCTCATCACCCAATGGAGTCACCCTAGGCCATGTCAAGTCCCTCTCTAGAGTGAGATAATGGTAGATGGTGGGGAGCTCTAGGATGTCCTACCTGATACCAAACTATCTGGTGATATGAGAGAAGTAGAAGAACTCTCATACCTTGGACTTGCATCTGAGGAGCCATCTATCTCTACGTGCCCATCATAGGTACTCATCAACCTCTATCCATGGAGGGTAGTCTAGGTAGGGGTGCCACTCAATATGATCCACCTACAGCCATGCAAACTACTCAATGTAGTAGCCTAGGTCCCCTATGTGAGACCTACTCTGAAAGCCCTCCTACTCTCGAGGCCAACATGTTGCATAGCACTAGCGATCCTCCTCCTCAATATCTATTATATTGAGTGGTAATCCTAGTAGGGTGCTCAATATTGATATGCTACCACCCCTAGATCTGAAAAAGTAAGCTACAATCGATGCCCACTCTACTCCTCTAAGTGATATGATACAACTCATTATAGAGTTATGCTAATAGGGCACTCCCCAAGATAGGATCAAGGGTTGTTGAATGGTGCTCACTAGGACATCTCATAGTCCTAGCTAGGAGGTTCCAAGGGAACCTCACTCTAGAAGTATTAGGGAGCATGATCTACACAATCAAGTGCATGAAGATGGTTGCTCATCGAGAGAAGACCTGCTAAGTGTACCAATGCTCAATATGGACCCCTCCATGGTCTGAATGCTATTATGCTACATCACTATGGTGATCAAAGATCTGATCAAATACTACCTTCTTCACCTTGATCGATGAAGATGTGATGGCCTCACCATCCAGAGGGAGTCAGAAGATGTGGTACACATCCTCTAGTGTCACAATCATCTCACCTATCGGTAGGTGAAAGGTATTGGTCTATGCATCCTAGCATCGGGCCAAAGCAGTCATGTAGGCCTGATCGGCCTGAATAGTGGGGAGGCGCAAGACATAGCCAAATCCCATGGCCCCAAACCAATCCTGCTCTACCTATGTTAGGGCACCACATAGGTTATGAAGGATCTCTGATTCCCTCACCCTCATAGTCAGAGTCTGGTCGAAAGTAGAATAATAAGGCAAAAATGATTAAAAATCAACCAAAAACATAAAAAAATGACTTAAAAATATCAAACAAAATCACAAAACTTCAAAACACATAAAAATCAAAAAATGCACTCAAAAATAAAAAAAATGGACAAAGCACTTCAAAAAATTAAAAAAATATTCTAAGGTTGTCGAACCACGGTTCAGACCCACGGTCGGGATGGTAGTCAATTTTATGACCATTGGGATTTGAATCCCACCATGGATAACAGCCATGGCCCCCAATTTACCAATTGGGGACCGTGCCTACTAGCCATGGCTAGGAGGAGATGACCTTTTTAAGATCATTTCCCATCCTGAGACACCCCAAAAAATTAAACCCTCCCCTTCTAATCTAACCTAGGCTAAACCTATCTAGGGTGAGGTTCATTACCGATAGTTTAATGATGTTAATTTAACCCATTACTTAATGAGGTTCAATTTTATCCGGTAATTGAAAAATGAGGGTTTGTGTGCTTCTACCTTAGTAGCACCGGCACCTCCAAGTTGGTCTGCCATCAGTATAGGTGGTAGTGAGGTCGAGTTTGTAGTAGTATTCCACATCAAATTTAATAACTCACCTCTTAGAGCACTCAAGTTTGCAAAGCTGTCAATTGGAAATAATGACGTCAAAAATGATAGATTTTTCTTAAATATTTTCTATTTTTCTCTGACCAAGACTGACACCCGTAGGCGCAGAATTAGGGTTTTCCAACCACGGGTCAGAGCTGTGGCTAAGAAAATTTTAAAATTTAGCTATGTTTGACAAGCGTGGCTAGCAACCTACAATAAATGCTCCAAAAATCCAACCATGAGGAGTTTCAAAATGTAAAATTAAAAATATCAACCTCACCAAAATTTTCAAAAATATTAAAAATAAAAAAAAAATTAGATAATTCAAAAGTCAAATGTGCCTCGTATCTAGTTATTTACCCTATACACTTGGTGGTTGTAGTGACTTGTGCTCCATGCAATCTGAAAAGATGAGTAAATTACCATAAGGACATTTGGGGTAAATTCATCATCACTGAATTGATATGCTTCATTTCAATCCCGAAGAAGGCCTTGGAGGTTGGACCGCTCCACGGGAATGAAGCAATCATGTCAATTCTTCTATGACATTTTTAGTAGATCATCAAAAAATATGATTCAACACATGCCTAATTGGAATTGTTATCATTTTGATTCCCTAAGAAGGCCTTCAAGGTTGGACCGCTCCATGGGATAGAAATATACAATTACTATTAATAGTTGTAATCATAGCTGATTAGGCCTAACCAAGTATCAAATGCTAAACTTTAAATCAGTTCAAGTCATTCATAGTGGTCAAGTGACTCGTCGCTTCATTTAATTGTCATTACCCTCATCGACTCATCACTTGAGGGGGTAGTCATAATATCATAATCATAATCAAAGTCAATAGAAGATCCCTTGATCATAGATCCCTTGATCTTGTCAAAATTGTGTTCATCTTATGAATCATTACCAATGACTATCATAAGCTTACCCTTTGCTGGGGCAAAAAGCAAATATGATAGTTAAGTTAGTAGCTCTCCTCATTTCAGATCTATATGGCGTAGAAGCCTATAGTAGCACTGAAGCTACCCGATCGTCGTTGGAGCTTGCCAAAGATTTTTCAATTTAAGCCTTCCATCCAGTTGGAAGCAATGATTCTAGGATGCGCATCCTTTTGCAGGACTTGGGCATCTAATGTTGATCAGACTAATGATCATCATCCAACCTATGACATCATTTTAGGAGGTCTATTTTTGCTCAACATTGTTCGATCTCACAATGCATCTCAAAAGGGGCATCTGTAGACACCTAAAACGCATCATGTCGAGGTGACTACTCATATGGGACATGCTAGAAGACCATATGAAAGATCTTGGATAGATTCCAAGGTGTAGCAGTGGTTCTAACCACTCATTTAGGCATTTTTGCCTAATCAGTGTTGGCCATGGCTGACACCCATGGTTAACAGAGCTGACCGCGCCTCAGAGCCGTGGCTAGCCTTCAAAATTAGTTGGACCTTGGCCAACCCAAAATTGGTTACAATGGCCAATTGGTTGAAGATCCAAGTGGTTAGAGGGTGGAAAGTTCCAAAAGTTTCCATCCAACTGCCCCAACTACCCTTTCTTGATCTTGGCTTCTCCATGAAGCTAAGACAAGGCCTTCCCAAGTGCTATAAAACCCCCTCCAAATTGGGGATAAGTCTGGAAGAATCTCGAGTTGAAAAGCAGTGAAGCCCTATCGAATTGCATACTCACTTGTATCCATTGAGAGGAACACTTTTGCTGCCCAATTGGAGATCACATGGCACTTGGAACCAAGAAGGCTATGGAGGGCTAGGAGAAATCAAGAAACTCAATTGAGCCCATTCCATCACCAATCTGAGCAATTCAACCACCAAATCTGTCAGAGGACATCATGGTGACCCTTGATCATCAATTCATCAAGGGGAATTGGAGATCTAAGATCGACATTTGAGAGCAACTTTATTTTCAGCTCAACCGTAGCTGTCAGACATGGCTAACAGTGCTAGCTGCATCGTAGACCCATGGTCAGGTTTAATTTCCTATTTTCCTTGGTTTTAGTAGTAGTTTACCTTTTATTTGTAGTAGATTAGATGCATTTAATCTAGATTTGCTTTATTAGAGATAATTGTGTGGTAGAAATAGGGATTTAAGACTTGTTTCCTTCATTTCTTGTCATTTGGTAGCTAGATTAGTTATGGCTAATTATCATGTTTGTATGCTTCCAATTGTTTAAATAGGATATTAGATAGATTGATCTATGTTTCCTTTACATTTCTTGATGGTCAATTATCATGTTTAGTGTAGATTACCATGCTTTATGCATTTTCTTGATTTCAAGCTTTCATGGCATATTTTGTATAATTTCCTCTAAAAGCCTCATTAAGAGAGGCCTCCTTTGCTTTTAATTGCTTCTTGTTGTTTCTTGAATGCAGGGTTAATAGGGTCTTGTCATTCAAAGCAAAAAATACCTCTAATCATGGAGAAGAAGGCTACATTTGCCTTGGAGCAGTTCGTGTCAACCTAGGAAGCCTACGGATTACACCTACCCTTGCGTGGGGATTTTCTATGATTGTAATAATTGTATCACATTGGGTATCCCTAAGAGGGATGGATTTGTAACCGAATTTTAATGGAAATTTAATAAAAGAAGCCCTTCTTTGTGGTTATTTGCAAATTCATCTATTCTTTTATGCTTTATGTGATTTTTCAATTATTATTAGCTTAGGTGTATGCATCTTGGATTACCACACTGTGGATGAGAACATATTGAGAATTTGCATTGCATATTATTATTTATATGTTATTGAAATAATTCTAGGTAGAATATGTCTGAAATGCCTAGTTGAAGAAATCATTTCTGAAAGAGATATAAGCATTGTTTTGAACATCATTTGTGTGCAATATTTGGGGTTTGGTTGAGCATGTGCTATGAGTTATTTTGAGCATGTTTTGTGAGCTCTTTTGAGCATGAGGGATGAGAAGTCTTGAGAAAAATTGAGAATATATTTGTGAGTTGTGAGTGAGTCTTGAGCAGAGTTGAGAACAGGTTTGTGAGTTGGTTTGAGCAGGCCTTTTGAGAAGGCTTGTGAGTAGTTTTGTGCAGAGATAGTAAGTAGATTTGAGAAGGCTTGTGAGTAGTTTTTTCAGAGATAGTGTGTAGATATGAAAAGACTTGAATGATATTTGGATAGAGTTGAGATAGATTTGTGCATATAATATGTGCATTTTTGGTACAAAGTTAAGACAATTTTGTGCATGTAATGTGTGCATATTTGGGATAAAATTGAGACAAATTTATGCATGTAGTGTGTGCAAATTTGGGATAGAGTTGAGATATATTTGTGCATTTATGTTGGACATTTTGAGTCCTCTAAGTCAAAGTTGTCATTGATGTCACCTGATAGAGTTATCACTCATATCAAGGAATTCAGCAAGAAATAAAGTCATCCAAGGTTGTCACTATCATCCAAGAAAAAGCTTCAACAGTGCAAAAGTGAAAGGAAAAAGGCTCCATAATATTTTAATATTATTGGGAGCACAAGTTAAGTGATTGGTTCATAAAAACCCAAGATGGGTTATTGCAAAGGTTAAAAAGGAGGTTTAATAATTATTTATAAATTATTTAAATTCACAAGGAATTTAAATTTTATAAATAATATTCGTTACACCAAGGTTGTGCATTAAGACAAGGCTCCAAGGTTTAATTAATCTAAAACCTAAGGTTGGTCTAATTTAATTTATAATATTTAAATTTAAATATATTATAAATTAATCAACCACGCCGACGTCGAATTAAATCGATGCACCGACGTGATTGCATGGAAGACAAAGGCATTATATATAATTCCCTAAAAGGCATTAATCAAATTAATCCTTGCTAATTCATTTGGAGTGCATGCGAATTAAGGCTCATGTTTAAAAGGCTTGACGATTTAAGAAAAGGTTGAAGTAGGGAACGTTCGGGGTTTTGGAGCACATAGGCCAGCTTGGCCTAGTGGTGTGTTGGCTTGGCGAGATAGAGGAGGTCCCGCGTTCGATTCGCTTGGAGGTTGCTTGCAAGGTCAAAGCGCTCGAAGCGCATTTTGATTATTTTGAAAGGCGCCAGTTCATGAAGTTGTTGATGTAGTTCATGCCTTTTTAGGCAAGTGTGGGTGCGTGGCCCAATGATGGCTTGGCCATGGTTAAGGCATTGGGAAGGAGGACGTCGGGGGATCGAATCCCTCCGAGAGGAAAGGCAAGTTAATTTTTATATTTTAATTTTTATTAAATAGCCTTAAGGGAGAAATAAGGGTTATGCTATGCCCTAGAAAATTGAGAGATTTTTGATGGTTTTATTTTTGGAAGGGTAGCATATTATATATCATTGGAAAGCATTTTTCAAGGGCTATTTGATTAACTTGCTTAGAAGGAGAAATAAGGTGTGTGTAAAGAGATATTTCTGTTTTTGTAAAAGGGGTTCAAAAGTGAGTTTGATTTATTCTTTTTCAAAGGGGATTATTTCTTTCATGAGAGGACATGGTGAATTTTATTGAGTAGGAGTAATAAGGTGTTATTGGGATATTATTTTTATTGTTGTGATATTACTCAAGTCCTCTAACCTCTTTGTGATTGAAAAGGAAATATTTGAAAGTGTGTTGAGTTTGACAGATTTTGTGGACAACTCCTTGGCATCAAAAAGGTATGGGCAATATTCTCCATTGACTTGATTGGGTGATTGATTTCTAAAAATATCATTGGAGAGAAAAGGATTGATTGTGGTTTCCTTTTCGAAAGTGGTTGGTTTAATGCTTCAAGGTTTTCTGGATTGAGAGTTGTGATTAAACTTTGTTTTATAAGCATTGTTGTTGAAGCCAATTGGTTATGCAAAGAACTTGAACTTGAGTTAGAAAAGAACATGAGTATCATTGTTATGTGAGATTTGTGGTTGAGCATTGTTGGAAACATTTTGAGTTGGTTGATACATGCTTGGACTAGGGTTTGTGAGAAAGGGTTGTTCCTTGAGGTGATTGGTTGAGTAGAGTTGATTAAGCCTAGTCAAGTGGATGCATGTGGTTGTTCAAGTTCCATGAAACAAACTATTCTATATTCTGATTTGAGTTGAGATTGAGATTTGAGAATAGAACATATTGAGTCTCTAAAAATTCTCTTTATGCTTCTATGAGATTGATTTGAGTTGAGATTGAGATTTGAGAATAGAACATATTGAGTCTCTAACAATTCTCTTTATGCTTCTATGAGATTGATTTGAGTTGAGATTGAGCTTTGAGAATAGAACATATTGAGTCTCTAACAATTCTCTTTATGCTTCTATGAGATTGATTTGAGTTGAGATTGAGCATTGAGAATAGAACATATTGAGTCTCTAACAATTCTCTTTATGATTCTATGAGATTGAACAAGTTCTATGTGGACTTGTTAAGATGATTTGAGGTAAGTCTTTGAGAAGGCTTGTGGACTGATTTTGTGTAAGCTTTGTGGAAGCTTGCAATGCAGATTTGAGCAAGTCCTAGAGAGGACTTGTTGAGAAGATTTATTTGGAAAAGTTCTATTAAAAAGAGCTTGTTGAGATATTTGGACAAGTTCTAGTGAGCTTGTTGAGAGATTTGAGAAGTGATTTAGAATTAAAGTTCTAGTGACCTTGTTGAGCAGATTTGAGCAGGTTTCTGAGTGGACCTATTGAGCATATTTGAGCAGGTTCTAAGTGGACCTATTGAGCAGATTTGAGTAGGTTCTAGTGGACCTATTAAGGAGTGGACTTTGAGCATATTTGAGAAGGTTATGAGTGAACCTATTGATAGATATTTGGAGGTGATAGAGTATAGAGGATAGAGTCTCAATGGATAGAGATCCAATAGCTAGGACAATTGAAGATAGATATTCTGAGTGAGGAGTCTTCAAGTGGAGAGAGATCCACCAGTTAATGCAGTAGAGAGACAGAGTCTTCTAGAAGATCACTAGCCAGAGCTGAAGGGGAAAGAGTTCTCCTATGGAAGAGATCCATAAACTTGAGATTTAGGGGATCAACATCTCCTTTGGACAGAGGTCCATAAACATTGTAATTGGGAAGGATTCCCAAAATATTATTTGAGAAATATTTAGAAGAAATATTTTCTCTATGGAGGTAGCCCACATTGGGTGAACCACGTTAAAATCTATGTCTCTATTGTGTATGGTGTTTTATGCATTGCTTTGATTACTACTATTGATACTGCTATCTATACACTACATAATATTGAATTGAAAAGAAAAGTAAAAAGTGGTCTTATACTATTCACCCCCCTCTCAATATAAGCTTGTGTTCTTCAATTGGTATCAGAGTGGGTTCCTTCAGAAGAGTTTGATAGCTTGAAGGAAAAGTGGTCTAAGAACACAATGGATCAAAAGGATCAAAAGGATGGGTCCTTCAATAATGCAGTACCAATATTTGATGGAAGTGACTTCTTGTATTGGTGTGTGTTGATGAGATTTCACCTGATGGCACTTGGCAATGAAGTTTGGGATGTAGTGGAATTTGGATATGATTCAATAGCCAATCCTCCTACAGATAAGGAAGGTAAGCTTCTAATGCATGCAAATTCAAGAGCTATGAATGCAATTATAAAAGGGTTGCATAGATCAGAATCTATGAAGGTTATGGATTGTAAAACAACAAAAGATATGTGGGAACTATTGCATACCATATATGAAGGAGATAAAGGTGTCAGAAAAGCTAAAATCAAAAATCTCAAAGGAGAGTTTGAAAATTTGAGAATGAGGGATGATGAAAACATTCATGACTATCTCAATAAGATTGATGAACTTGTACATGAGATGAGAGGTCTTGGAATGAAGGTTGATGAATCTGATGCTTGTGATAAGATCTTGAGAACTCTTCCAAAAAGGTATAGTGAAAAGGTTTCTGCTATAGAAACATCAATTGATAGTGATTCTTTGACAAGGAATTCTTTGCTTGGCATGCTTACTACTTTTGAGATAAGAACAAAAGATCCTATTCCTCCAAAAGAAGTTGCATTCAAAGTGGACAAAAATAAAAAGGGTAAGAAGATAGAATCAAGCAGTGAGTCATCTAGTGATGAAGAAGCAAATTATGGTAGAAGAGATAAAGGTTCCAGAAGACCTATAGATCTAAGATCTATTAAGTGTTTCAATTATGGAAAGTATGGACATTATGCAACAGAGTGCAAAGAGCCAAAGAGCAACAATGATGAAGAAAAATAGGATCACAGGTACAGGGAATCAGAAAGACACAGGTACCAGAAGAAAAGCAAGGATGGAAAAAATAGACAAGGGAAGAAGTTCTTCCAAAGGCAAAAGAGAAGCTACTATGTGGATAATGCAAGTAAGTACTCAATTGATAGTGATGCTAGTTTTTTAGACAATGATAGAGATGAAGTCCTATTTATGGTTGAAGAGAAAGAACCAATTAAGAGAAAGACTCCAGTTATTCTCAAGTGTTTTAGATGTGGTAGATTTGGACATCTTGAAGATGATTGCACAAGGGATGGTTATAGTTTTAGTGATGATGATTTTGAAGATGCACTTGATAGACCAGATGAAAATCTTCTAATGGCATTAGAAGATGAAGTGAGTGATCCTATAGAAGACAAGCCAAAAGAAAGAAATGATATGGACAAAGGCAAAAAAATAGAGGATTATTCAGTAGAGAATGGCTATGATCTCAAGGGAGAACTTATCTATGCCCTTGACACAGTAAAGAAGGTAAGAAAGCAACACTCTAAGCTTGAAATTCAGTTTCAAGAATGTGATGAAGAAATATTATTGCTCATAGAGGATTTAGAAAAGTCAAAGGCTAAGGCAAGCAAGTTCAAAGATAAGTTAGAAGCAAAGATTTTGGAATGTGAAAAGTTAACACAAGAAGTGGCACTACTAAAGGAATATTTAGAGGATTCCAAGAATAAGCTATACAAGTATGTGAACAGTGCAAAGAGTGTGGATAAAATAGTCAAGATACAAAGAAGAGCAACAAACAAGATAGGTCTTGGTTCTAAACAAGTTCAAAAGAAAAAGGAAGAAGAGTCTACTTCAAGTCCTGAAGAAGAAGAAACTTTAGAAGAAGATACTTAGAAGAAGATAGTGTAAGTGGGAGTGAGACATCAGAGGATGAGTTGGACATCAAAGAGTTCAACAAATATAGGAACAATGCACAGAGAAGATACAGATGGAACAACAATCAGAACAGGAGACCAATGAGGTCAAGACAAGGAAGCTTCAATGGAAGATGTTTTTCATGTCACAGGTTTGGGCACATGGCTTCACAGTGTAGGACACATGAAAGACAGGAATATGGAAAAGGATAACTTTTCCAAGGGTATTGCTACTCATGTAATGAGTTTGGTCACAAGGCAATGAATTGCAAGATTCATGACAAAAGAGGATATGGCTTCACTAGGAGAAGTCCTAAGACAGTTGCACCTCCAAGGAATAATAACATTAAGTGTTATAAGTGCAATAATGATGGTCACATAACAAGATGGTGTAGAGAAAATATTCCAGAATCAGGCATGAACAAGAATAGGAATATGAATAGGAACAGAGGCTGGAATAAGAACATGAACAAGGATGAGAACAAGAATAGGAATAGGAACAAGGATGAGAATAGGAACAAGAACAGGAACATGGATGAGAACAAGAACAGAAATAGGAACAGAAGTGATGACAGGAACAGGGATGATGACTTGGAAAGAAACAATCAGAGGATTCAAAAAACTCAAAAAAGAAGAGAGAAAGATAAAGGTAAAGAACAATGCTTTTAAGGAGTAGAAATACTCCCACCCTAGAATTAACCACCTCATGTGGAGGTGGGGGAGGGGCTAAGCTAAGAGGCTCATTCTTAGCCCCGAGCCCCAAAGGTGACCCTTTGCCATTGATGTCAAAGGGGGAGAGATTTGTATATATTGGGGAGAGATTTGATATGGGGAGAGATTTGATATTTGAGAGAGAATTGAGCCAGGGGGAGCAAAAAGAAGGTCAGGTTTTGATAAAAGGATATGGGTTGCCATCAATGACAAAGGGGGAGATTGTTGGACATTTTGAGTCCTCTAAGTCAAAGTTGTCATTGATGTCACCTGATAGAGTTATCACTCATATCAAGGAATTCGGCAAGAAATAAAGTCATCCAAGGTTGTCACTATCATCCAAGAAAAAGCTTCAACAGTGCAAAAGTGAAAGGAAAAAGGCTCCATAATATTTTAATATTATTGGGAGCACAGGTTAAGTGATTGGTTCATAAAAACCCAAGATGGGTTATTGCAAAGGTTAAAAAGGAGGTTTAATAATTATTTATAAATTATTTAAATTCACAAGGAATTTAAATTTTATAAATAATATTCATTACACCAAGGTTGTGCATTAAGACAAGGCTCCAAGGTTTAATTAATCTAAAACCTAAGGTTGGTCTAATTTAATTTATAATATTTAAATTTAAATTTAAATTTAAATATATTATAAATTAATCAACCACGTCGACGTCGAATTAAATCGATGCACCGACGTGATTGCATGGAAGACAAAGGCATTATATATAATGCCCCAAAAGGCATTAATGAAAATTATCCTTGCTAATTCGTTTGGAGTGCATGCGAATTAAGGCTCGTGTTTAAAAGGCTTGACGATTTAAGAAAAGGTTGAAGCAGGGAACGTTCGAGGTTTTGGAGCACATAGGCCAGCTTGGCCTAGTGGTGCATTGGCTTGGCGAGATAGAGGAGGTCCCACATTCGATTCGCTTGGAGGTTGCTTGCAAGGTCAAAGCGCTCGAAGCACATTTTGATTATTTTGAAAGGCGCTAGTTCATGAAGTTGTTGATGCAGTTCATGCCTTTTTAGGCAAGTGTGGGTACATGGCCCAATGATAGCTTGGCCATGGTTAAGGCATTGGGAAGGAGGACATCGGGGGATCGAATCCCTCCGAGAGGAAAGGCAAGTTAATTTTTGTATTTTAATTTTTAATAGCCTTAAGGGAGAAATAAGGGTTATGTTATGCCCTAGAAAATTGAGAGATTTTTGATGGTTTTATTTTTGGAAGGGTAGCATATTATATATCATTGGAAAGCATTTTTCAAGGGCTATTTGATTAACTTGCTTAGAAGGAGAAATAAGGTGTGTGTAAAGAGATATTTCTATTTTTGTAAAGGGGTTCAAAAGTGAGTTTGATTTATTCTTTTTCAAAGGGGATTATTTCTTTCATGAGAGGACATGGTGAATTTTATTGAGTAGGAGTAATAAGGTGTTATTGGGATATTATTTTTATTGTTGTGATATTACTCAAGTCCTCTAACCTCTTTGTGATTGAAAAGGAAATATTTGAAAGTGTGTTGAGTTTGATAGATTTTGTGGACAACTCCTTGGCATCAAAAAGGTATGGGCAATATTCTCCATTGACTTGATTGGGTGATTGATTTCTGAAAATATCATTGGAGAGAAAAGGATTGATTGTGGTTTCCTTTTTGAAAGTGGTTGGTTTAATGCTTCAAGGTTTTCTAGATTGAGAGTTGTGATTAAACTTTGTTTTATAAGCATTGTTGTTGAAGCCAATTGGTTATGCAAAGAACTTGAACTTGAGTTAGAAAAGAACATGAGTATCATTGTTATGTGAGATTTGTGGTTGAGCATTGTTGGAAACATTTTGAGTTGGTTGATACATGCTTGGACTAGGGTTTGTGAGAAAGGGTTGTTCCTTGAGGTGATTGGTTGAGTAGAGTTGATTAAGCCTAGTCAAGTGGATGCATGTGGTTGTTCAAGTTCCATGAAACAAACTATTCTATATTCTGATTTGAGTTGAGATTGAGCTTTGAGAATAGAACATATTGAGTCTCTAACAATTCTCTTTATGCTTCTATGAGATTGATTTGAGTTGAGATTGAGATTTGAGAATAGAACATATTGAGTCTCTAACAATTCTCTTTATGCTTCTATGAGATTGATTTGAGTTGAGATTGAGATTTGAGAATAGAACATATTGAGTCTCTAACAATTCTCTTTATGCTTCTATGAGATTGAGTTGAGTTGAGATTAAGCATTGAGTATAGAACATATTGAGTCTCTAACAATTCTCTTTATGATTCTATGAGATTGAACAAGTTCTGTGTGGACTTGTTAAGCTGATTTGAGGTAAGTCTTTGAGAAGGCTTGTGGACTGATTTTGTGTAAGCTTTGTGGAAGCTTGCAATGCAGATTTGAGCAAGTCCTAGAGAGGACTTATTGAGCAGATTTGGACAAGTTTTGAGTGAGCTTGTTGAGCAGATTTGGACAAGTTTGTGTAGATTGAAGTAGGACTTGTTGAGAGATTTGGACAAGTTTAGTGAGCTTATTGAGCAGATTTGACAAGTTCTGAGTGAACTTATTGAGCATATTTGAGCAGGTTTTGAGTGGACCTATTGAGCAGATTTGAGCAGGTTCTGAGTGGACCTATTGAGCATATTTGAGCAGGTTCTAAGTGGACCTATTGAGCAGATTTGAGCAGGTTCTGAGTGGACCTATTGAGAAGATTTGAGAAGGTTATGAGTGAACCTATTGATAGAGCTTTGGAGGTGATAGAGTATAGAGGATAGAGTCTCAATGGATAGAGATCCAATAACCAAGACAATTGAAGATAGATATTCTAAGTGAGGAGTCTTCAAGTGGAGAGAGATCCACCAATCAGTGCAACAGAGAGATAGAGTCTTCTAGAAGATCACTAGCCAGAGCTGAAGGGGAAAGAGTTCTCCTATGGAAGAGATCCATGAACTTGAGATTTAGGGGATCAACATCTCCTTTGGATAGAGGTCCATAAACATTGTAATTGGGAAGGATTCCCAAAATATTATTTGAGAAATATTTAGAAGAAATATTTTCTCTATGGAGGTAGCCCACATTGGGTGAACCACGTTAAAATATGTGTCTCTATTATGTATGGTGTTTTGTGCATTGCTTTGATTACTGCTATTGATACTGCTATCTATACACTACATAATATTGATTTGAAAAGAAAAGTAAAAGTGGTCTTATACTGTTCACCCCCTCTCAGTATAAGCTTGTGTTCTTCAATTGGTATCAGAGCGGGTTCCTTTAGAAGAGTTTGATAGCTTGAAGGAAAAGTGGTCTAAGAACACAATGGATCAAAAGGATGGGTCCTTCAATAATGTAGTACCAGTATTTTATGGAAGTGACTTCTTGTATTGGTGTGTGCTGATGAGATTTCACCTGATGGCACTTGGCAATGAAGTTTGGGATGTAGTGGAATTTGGATATGATTCAATAGCCAATCCTCCTATAGATAAGGAAGGTAAGCTTCTAATGCATGCAAATTCAAGAGCTATGAATGCAATTATAAAAGGGTTGCGTAGATCAGAATCTATGAAGGTTATGGATTGTAAAACAACAAAAGATATGTGGGAACTATTGCATACCATATATGAAGGAGATAAAGGTGTCAGAAAAGCTAAAATCAAAAATATCAAAGGAGAATTTGAAAATTTAAGAATGAGGGATGATGAAAATATTCATGACTATCTCAATAAGATTGATGAACTTGTACATGAGATGAGAGGTCTTGGAATGAAGGTTGATGAATCTGATGCTTGTGATAAGATCTTGAGAACTCTTCCAAAAAGGTATAGTGAAAAGGTTTCTGCTATAGAAACATCAATTGATAGTGATTATTTGACAAGGAATTCTTTGCTTGGCATGCTTACTACTTTTGAGATAAGAACAAAAGATCCTATTCCTCCGAAAGAAGTTGCATTCAAAGTGGACAAAAATAAAAAGGGTAAGAAGACAGAATCAAGTAGTGAGTCATCTAGTGATGAAGAAGCAAATTATGGTAGAAGAGATAAAGGTTCCAGAAGACCTATAGATCTAAGATCTATTAAGTGTTTCAATTGTGGAAAGTATGGACATTATGCAATAGAGTGCAAAGAACCCAAGAGCAACAATGATGAAGAAAAATAGGATCACAGGTACAGGGAATCAGAAAGACACAAGTACCAGAAGAAAAGCAAGGATGGACAAAATAGACAAGGGAAGAAGTTCTTCCAAAGGCAAAAGAGAAGCTACTATGCGGATAATGCAAGTAAGTACTCAATTGATAGTGATGCTAGTTTTTCAGACAATGATAGAGATGAAGTCCTATTTATGGTTGAAGAGAAAGAACCAGTTAAGAGAAAGACTCCAGTTATTCTCAAGTGTTTTAGATGTGGTAGATTTGGACATCTTGAAGATGATTGCACAAGGGATGGTTATAGTTTCAGTGATGATGATTTTGAAGATGCACTTGATAGACCAGATGAAAATATTCTAATGGCATTAGAAGATGAAGTGAGTGATCCTATAGAAGACAAGCCAAAAGAAAGAAATGATATGGACAAAGGTAAACAAATAGAGGATTATTCAGTAGAGAATGGCTATGATCTCAAGGGAGAACTTATCTATGCCCTTGACACAGTAAAGAAGGTAAGAAAGCAACACTCTAAGCTTGAAAGTCAGTTTCAAGAATGTGATGAAGAAATATTATTGCTCATAGAGGATTTAGAAAAGTCAAAGGCTAAGGCAAGCAAGTTCAAAGATAAGTTAGAAGCAAAGATTTTGGAATGTGAAAAGTTAACACAAGAAGTGGCACTACTAAAGGAATATTTAGAGGATTCCAAGAATAAGCTATACAAGTATGTGAACAAGTGCAAAGAGTGTGGATAAAATAGTCAAGATACAAAGAAGAGCAACAAACAAGACAGGTCTTGGTTCTAAACAAGTTCAAAAGAAAAGGGAAGAAGAGTCTACTTCAAGTCTTGAAGAAGAAGAAACTTTAGAAGAAGATACTTCAGAAGAAGATAGTGTAAGTGGGAGTGAGACATCAGAGGATGAGTTGGACATCAAAGAGTTCAACAAAGATAGGAACAATGCACAGAGAAGATACAGATGGAACAACAATCAGAATAGGAGACCAATGAGGTCGAGACAAGGAAGCTTCAATGGAAGATGTTTTTCATGTCATAAGTTTGGGCACATGGCTTCATAGTGCAGGACACATGAAAGACAGGAATATGGAAAAGGATAACTTTTCCAAGGGTATTGCTACTCATGTAATGAGTTTGGTCACAAGGCAATGAATTGCAAAATTCATGACAGAAGAGGATATGGCTTCACTAGGAGAAGTCCTAAGATAGTTGCACCTCCAAGGAATAATAACATTAAGTGTTATAAGTGCAATAATGATGGTCACATAACAAGATGGTGTAGAGAAAATATTCCAAAATCAGGCATGAACAGGAACAAGAATATGAACAGGAACAGAGGAAATAGGAACATGAACAAGGATGAGAACAGGAACAAGAACAGGAACAAGGATGAGAATAGGAACAAGAATAGGAACATGGATGAGAACAAGAACAGAAATAGGAACAGAAGTGATGACAGGAACAAGGATGATGACTTGGAAAGAAACAGTGAGAGGATTCAAAAAACTCAAAAAATAAGAGAGAAAGATAAAGGTAAAGAACAGTGCTTTTGAGGAGTAGAAATACTCCCACCCTAGAATTAACCACCTCATGTGGAGGTGGGGGAGGGGCTAAGCTAAGAGGCTCATTCTTAGCCCCGAGCCCCAAAGGTGACCCTTTGCCATTGATGTCAAAGGGGGAGAGATTTGTGTATATTGGGGAGATATTTGATATGGGGAGAGATTTGATATTTGAGAGAGCATTGAGCAAGGGGAGCAAAGTCCCAGGGGGAGCAAAAAGAAGGTCAGGTTTTAGTAAAAGGATATGGGTTGCCATCAATGACAAAGGGGGAGATTGTTGGACATTTTGAGTCCTCTAAGTCAAAGTTGTCATTGATGTCACCTGATAGAGTTATCACTCATATCAAGGAATTCAGAAAGAAATAAAGTCATCCAAGGTTGTCACTATCATCCAAGAAAAAGCTTCAACAATGCAAAAGTGAAAGGAAAAAGGCTCCATAATATTTTAATATTATTGGGAGCACAGGTTAAGTGATTGGTTCATAAAAACCCAAGATGGGTTATTGCAAAGGTTAAAAAGGAGGTTTAATAATTATTTATAAATTATTTAAATTCACAAGGAATTTAAATTTTATAAATAATATTTAATTACACCAAGGTTGTGCATTAAGACAAGGCTCCAAGGTTTAATTAAACTAAAACCTAAGGTTGGTCTAATTTAATTTATAATATTTAAATTTAAATTTAAATTTAAATATATTATAAATTAATCAACCACATCGACGTCGAATTAAATCGATGCGCCGACGTGATTGCATGGAAGACAAAGGCATTATATATAATGCCCTAAAAGGCATTAATCAATTATCCTTGCTAATTCGTTTGGAGTGCATGCGAATTAAGGCTCGTGTTTAAAAGGCTTGACGATTTAAGAAAAGGTTGAAGTAGGGAACGTTGAGGTTTTGGAGCACATAGGCCAGCTTGGCCTAGTGGTGCATTGGCTTGGCGAGATAGAGGAGGTCCCACATTCGATTCGCTTGGAGGTTGCTTGCAAGGTCAAAGTGCTCGAAGCGCATTTTGATTATTTTGAAAGGCACCAGTTCATGAAGTTGTTGATGTAGTTCGTGCCTTTTTAGGCAAGTGAGGGTGCATGGCCCAATGATGGCTTGGCCATGGTTAAGGCATTGGGAAGGAGGACGTCGAGGGATCGAATCCCTCTAAGAGGAAAGGCAAGTTAATTTTTATATTTTAATTTTTATTAAATAGCCTTAAGGAGAAATAAGGGTTATGCTATGCCCTAGAAAATTGAGAGATTTTTGATGGTTTTATTTTTGGAAGGGTAGCATATTATATATCATTGGAAAGCATTTTTCAAGGGCTATTTGATTAACTTTCTTAGAAGGAGAAATAAGGTGTGTGTAAAGAGATATTTTTATTTTTGTAAAGGGGTTCAAAAGTGAGTTTGATTTATTCTTTTTCAAAGGGGATTATTTCTTTCATGAGAGGACATGGTGAATTTTATTGAGTAGGAGTAATAAGGTGTTATTGGGATATTATTTTTATTGTTGTGATATTACTCAAGTCCTCTAACCTCTTTGTGATTGAAAAGGAAATATTTGAAAGTGTGTTGAGTTTGACAGATTTTGTGGACAACTCCTTGGCATCAAAAAGGTATGGGCAATATTCTCCATTGACTTGATTGGGTGATTGATTTCTGAAAATATCATTGGAGAGAAAAGGATTGATTGTGGTTTCCTTTTCGAAAGTGGTTGGTTTAATGCTTCAAGGTTTTATGGATTGAGAGTTGTGATTAAACTTTGTTTTATAAGCATTGTTGTTGAAGCCAATTGGTTATGCAAAGAACTTGAACTTGAGTTAGAAAAGAACATGAGTATCATTGTTATGTGAGATTTGTGGTTGAGCATTGTTGGAAATATTTTGAGTTGGTTGATACATGCTTGGACTAGGGTTTGTGAGAAAGGGTTGTTCCTTGAGGTGATTGGTTGAGTAGAGTTGATTAAGCCTAGTCAAGTGGATGGATGTGGTTGTTCAAGTTCCATGAAACAAACTATTCTATATTCTGATTTGAGTTGAGATTGAGCTTTGAGAATAGAACATATTGAGTCTCTAACAATTCTCTTTATGCTTCTATGAGATTGATTTGAGTTGAGATTGAGATTTGAGAATAGAACATATTGAGTCTCTAACAATTCTCTTTATGCTTCTATGAGATTGATTTGAGTTGAGATTGAGCATTGAGTATAGAACATATTGAGTCTCTAACAATTCTCTTTATGATTCTATGAGATTGAACAAGTTCTATGTGGACTTGTTAAGCTGATTTGAGGCAAGTCTTTGAGAAGGCTTGTGGACTGATTTTGTGTAAGCTTTGTGGAAGCTTGCAATGCAGATTTGAGCAAGTCCTAGAGAGGACTTATTGAGCAGATTTGGACAAGTTTTGAGTGAGCTTTTATTAAGAGACTTTTGAGAAATTTGGACAAGTTTAGGGAGCTTTTAAATTAGAATAATTTGAGCAGGTTCTGAGTGGACCTATTGAGCATATTTGAGCAGGTTTTGAGTGGACCTATTGAGCAGATTTGAGCAGGTTCTGAGTGGACCTATTGAGCAGATTTGAGCAAGTTTTGAGTGGACCTATTGAGCATATTTGAGAAGGTTCTGAGTGAACCTATTGATAGAGCTTTGGAGGTGATAGAGTATAGAGGATAGAGTCTCAGTGGATAGAGATCCAGTAACCAAGACAATTGAAGATAGATCTTCTGAGTGAGGAGTCTTCAAGTGGAGAGAGATCCACCAATCAGTGCAGTAGAGAGACAGAGTCTTCTAGAAGATCACTAGCTAGAGTTGAAGGGGAAAGAGTTCTCCTATGGAAGAGATCCACGAACTTGAGATTTAGGGGATCAACATCTCCTTTGGATAGAGGTCCATAAACATTGTAATTGGGAAGGATTCCCAAAATATTATTTGAGAAATATTTAGAAGAAATATTTTCTCTGTGGAGGTAGCCCACATTGGGTGAACCACGTTAAAATTTGTGTCTCTATTGTGTATGGTGTTTTGTGCATTGCTTTGATTACTGCTATTGATACTGCTATCTATACACTGCATAATATTGATTTGAAAAGAAAAGTAAAAAGTGGTCTTATATTGTTCACCCCCCTCTCAGTATAAGCTTGTGTTCTTCAATGTAATATGTGCAAATTTGGAACAGAGTTGAGACATATTTGTGCATGTAATATGTGCATATTTGGGATAGAGTTGAGATATATTTGTGCATATAGTATGTGCATATTTGGGGTAGAGTTGAGAGCAGATTTATGAGTAGACTTAAGCAAGTATTGTGAGAAGACTTGAAGCAGGTTTTAGATAGATTTGTGAGTAGACATGAGTCAGCCTCATGAGTAGGCTTGGAGAAGAGTTAATAAGAGGTTTGTATTAGCTATGGAGGTGACCAAAGTAGAGGGAATAGAGTTCTCATGTGGATAGAGTTCCAAAAACTAGAGCAAAGAGGATAGAGTTATCCTATGAATAGAGTTCCACAAACTAGAGTAGAGGGGATAGAGATATCCTCTGGATAGAGTTCCATGAACCAGAGCAGAGAGGATAAAGTTATCTTATAGATAGAGTTCCATAAACCAAAGTAGAGGGGATAAAGTTCTCATGTGGATAGAGTTCTACAAACTAAAGTAGAGGGGATAGAGTTCTCCTATGGATAGAGGTCCACAAACCATAGTTGAGGAGATAGAGTTCTCCTATAGATAAAGGTACATGCACCATACTTGAGGGGATAGAGTTATCCTATGGAGCAGCTTTATTTTCAAATTAGCCATGGTTGTCAACCATGGCTAACAGTGATAGCTGCATCGTAGACCCACGATTAGGTTTAATTTCCTATTTCCATTGGTTTTAGCTATAGTTTATCTCTTATATGTAGTAGATTAGATGCATTTAATATAGATTTGCTTTATTAGAGACAATTGTCTTATAGAAATAGGGATTTAAGACATTTCCTTCATTTTTTGGTTATTTGGTAGTTAGAATGGTTATTGCTATTTCTTATGATTTCATGCTTCCAATGGTTTAAGTAGAACATTAGATATATTGATATATGTTTATTTTACATTTTGTGATGGTCAATTATCATGTTTAGAGTAGATTGCCATACTTTATGCATTTTATTGATTTCAAGCTTTCATGACATTCTTTTGTATAATTTCCTCTAAAATCCTCATTAAGAGAGGCCTTCTTTGCTTTTAATTGTTTCTTATTGTTTGAATGCAGGGTAAAAAAGGTCTTATCATTCAAAGCAACAAATTCCTGTAATTATGGAGAAGGCTACATTTTCCTTGGAGCAGTTTGTGTCAACCTAGGAAGCTTACGGATTACACCTACCCTTGCATGGGGACTTTCTATGATTGTAACAATTGTATCACATTGGGTATCCCTAAGAGGGATGAATTTGTAACTGTATTTTTGGGTATCCCTAAGAGGGATGGAGTGAGTATTGAGTAGATTTAAGAACTAGTTTTTGAGATGGATTAAGCAAACTTTTTGGGAAGGCTTATGAGTAGTTTTGTGCAAATATTGTAAGTAGATTTGAGAAGGCTTGTGAGTAGTTATGTACAGAGATAGTAAGTAGATATGAGAATACTTGAATGATATTTGGATAGAGTTGATATAGATTTATGCATGTAATATGTGTAGATTTAGGATAGAGTTAAGACATATTTGTGCATGTAATGTGTGCATATTTGGGATAAAATTGAGACAGATTTGTGCATGTAATGTGTGCAGATTTAGGACAGAGTTGAGATAGATTTGTGCATGTAATGTGTGCAAATTTTGGATAGAGTTGAGACATATTTGTGCATGTAATATGTGCAAATTTTGGATAGAGTTGAGATAGATTTGTGCATATAGTGTGTACATATTTGGGGTAGAGTTGAGAGCAAATTTGTGAGTAGATTTGAGCAAGTCTTGTGATAAGACTTGAAGTAGGTTTTATTATATTTGTTAGTAGACCTGATTAAGCCTCATGAGTAGGCTTGGAGAAAATTTAAGAAGAGTTGTGTACTAGCTTTGGAGGTGACCAAAGTAGAGGGGATAGAGTTCTCCTGTGGATAGAGTTCCACAAACCAGAGCAAAGGGATAGATTTATCCTATGAATATAGTTCCACAAACCAGAGTAGAGGGGATAAATATCTCCAATGGATAGATTTCCATGAACCAGAGCAGAGGGAATAGAGTTCTCTTATGAATAGAGTTCCACAAACCAAAGTAGAGGGGATAAATTTCTCTTATGGATAGAGTTCCACAAACCAAAGTAGAGGAGATAGAGTTCTACTATGGATAGAGGTCCATAAACCAGAGTTGAGGGGATAGATTTCTCCTATAGATAAAGGTCCATGAACCATACTTGAGGGGATAGAGTTCTCCTATGGATAGAGATGCATGAACTTGAGCATAGGTGATTGGCGTCTCCTTTGGACAGAGGTCCATAAAAATTATAATAGGTATTTGGTTCCCAAGATATTTGTTTATAAAATTTATAAGAAATATTTTCTCTGTGGACATAGCCCACATTGGGTGAACCATGTTAAATCTGTGTCTCTCATTATGTGTGATGATATGTACATTTCTTTACTACTAATATTGATGATATTGGTTAACAATGCTTTGGAAAGATATTGCAATTGATAACATTGGATAATATAGTTTTGGAAATAAAAGAAAAATTTATCTTATACTATTCACCCCCCTCTCAGTGTAAAATTGTGTTCTTCAATTGGTATAAGATCCAGGTTCCTTAAAAAAAGTCTAACAACTTGAAGGCAGATCTTACAGGAACACAAATGGCTTCTCATAATGGATCTTCAACAATAAGGCTTCAATATTTGATGGGAATAATTATGCTTTTTGGAGTATTTCAATATTTGATAGGAATAATTATGCTTTTTGGAGTATAAGGATGAAGACTTATTTGATGGCACAAGTATATAAAACATGAAAATATGTTGAGGATGGGTGCACACCTACAACTATGCCTCCCATAGATAAGGATGACAAGAAATTATATGTAAATAATGCCAAAGCTATGAATGGAATCTTAAGTGGATTACATTAATCATATTTTATGAAAGTTATGCAATGTAAATCAGCAAATGAAATATGGGAAAAATTGAAGCAAACATATGAAGGATATAACAAGGTTAAGTTAGCAAAACTTCAAACTCACAGAGGAGGTTTGAAGAGTTGAATATGAAAGATGAGGAAGATATTGCTAAATACTTACTTCATGTTGATAAAGTTGTTAATTCCATACATGAACTTGGATTTTAAATTGAGGACTCTAGTGTTGCTCAAAAAGTATTAAAATCACTCCCTATGAGGTGTGATGCAAAGGTTTCAAAAATAGAAGAGATGAAGGATATCGATGAGTCGATAATGGATGATTTACATGGAATTATCATAGCTTATGAAATAAGGACAAAAAAGATCAAAATTCCAAGAGAGAGGCAACATTAAAAGTTTCAAAGAAGATAAAAGATAAGGAACTAGAACCAAGTGATGAGTCAAGAAGTAATAAAGAAGCTAACTATGTGAGAAGAAATAAGAAAGACTCAAGAAAACACAAAGATATGAATACTGTGAAATTTTTTAACTATGGTAATTTTGGTCACTATGCATCTAATTATCCACAAGCTGGAAGTAGTAGCAGTGAAGAGAAACAAGATTATAAGAAAAATAAAGAAAGAAAATTTAGGCATGAAAAGAAACATAGGTATGGTCAAGGCAAGCATGAAAATAAGTTCTTTCAAAGGCACAAGAAGATTTTCTATGTTGAAAGAGCAAACAATGCTTCAAGTGATAGTGATGAAAGATCCTCAAATAGTGAAAAATAAGAGATTCTATTTTTGGCAATAGAAGAGGAAGAGGACACTCCTATTGAAGATCAAGTAGAAGATGATTCTGACCAAGTAGAAGAAAATAATATGCTCTTATAATTGAAGACCTAGAGGAAGGTTGAGAAAAAGAAGAAGAAGCCACAATTTATCTAGAATAGGAACTTATTGTTGCTCTTAGAGAGTTGAAAATAGTTAGAAAAAAGAACTCAATACTGAATACTCAAGTTCAAGAAGATGAGGAAATAAAAGAAAAGCTTCTACAATATCTCAACAACTTAAAAGTTAAGGCAAGGATATCTAAAGAGGTTATGGCTAAAATGTTAGAGGCAAAAGAGTTAGAATGTGAAATATTAGAACATGAAGTGGTTTCTCTAAGGATGGAAGTGAAATATTCTAAGGATAAGCTGCACAGGTTTAGGAAAAGTTCAAAATTTTTGGATAACATCATCAATGCACAAATATATTCATTTATCAAAACAAGAATTGGTTTTGAAGAAGGTCAAGAGGTACAAAAAGAGGAGTCAAGCTCAAAATAAAAGGAAGTTTTAGAGGAAGATATTGAAGAAGAACCTAAGACCTATGTTGATAAGTTGAAGAGTGGAAGATTCATTGAGAAATAAAACAATACACAAACAAGAAATAGGGATCATAGAAGAGAAGGCAACAAAATAACTAAGAGACAAGATTTTTCAAGACAAGATGAATAATTATTTCAAGGTTATTGCTACTCATGTAATTGCTTTGGTCATAAAGCTATACACTACAAGGTTCATGACAGAAATGATTATGGCTTCACCAAGAGGAACTTCAAGTCATCTGCACCTTCCAAGAACTACAACATCAGGTGTTACAATTGTAATAATTTTGGGTATAAGGATAAGTGGTGTAGAACGGAGTTTCTAGAACTTCCAAAGACAAGCAAAAATAGGGACACTCAAAAGGATCAAAAGGGTATGACCACAAAGGAGTGGAAAAAAAAAGTTGAGAAAGGAGAAGAGCATTGTAAGTTGGGAGTAGATTTACTCCCACCCCAAAATTGAT
Organism: Wollemia nobilis; assembly: GCA_028583015.1. Classification (NCBI taxonomy): domain Eukaryota; kingdom Viridiplantae; phylum Streptophyta; class Pinopsida; order Araucariales; family Araucariaceae; genus Wollemia; species Wollemia nobilis. The sequence goes on from JAQPPZ010016943.1 coordinate 15,032,262, forward strand.
CACCTCAAGAAGAGGAGGTGGTGAGGGGGCTAAGCTAAGAGTCTTATTTTTAGCCCCAAAGGAGCCCTTTTCCATTTATGTTAAAGGCAGAGAGTTATAGTAAGGGGGAGAGAAATCATTAAGGGGGGCAGCTTCTCAGGGGGAGCAGATTTGGAATCTATTGGTAGTAAAAGAATTATTTTGTGAAAAGGTTACCATCAATGACAAAGGGGGAGATTGTTGGAAATATTAAAGAAGTGTGTTGTCATTGATGTCAAAATATGCATAAGGTAGAAATATTTTATGTTCAAGGGTTGATGATAAAAAGAGCATGTTACAAGGTTGGCAAAAAGAAAGCAAGGCAAATAGAATATCCTTCAAAAGGGATGAAGTTACAAGGTTGGCAAAAAGAAAATAAGGCAAATATGTTAAGGAGTATAATATTTAAATATTATTGAAACATACATAAGTAAGAATTTGATCTAATAATTTGATAGAACACATATTATTCAAATTTTTTTATTTTATTCATGATATAAGTGTTTTTGTGTTACAAATGGGAGAATTTCCCTTTATTTATTCCATAAATTTACAATAAATATGATGCTTTCTCTTGGGCTCCTTGATGTAGGTGGGCTTCATGCATAATGTGTGCCATCGCTGGTTGTATTTGTTATTTTTTTCCACTTTGCATTTGTGCTAGACCTAAAAAATAGAATTAGTATATTTGGGGGCTTACCTTAGTCAGGCCCCATGCTAAAAAGGATAAATAAACTCAAAATATGTAATGAAAAATGAAATAAATTGCATAGAACATTATAAAAACACAAAATGAAGCTTACCTGATAGATTTGGAGTAAAAATCCTTCTATAGGACCAATTCATAAGCTGGGGTGTGAATTGGATGTCGGATTCATAGGCTGGGAGGTGAATTGGATTGTGAGTACCTTCTACTGGAGATCCTTGTTTGAATGGAATCCTCAAGTGCTGCAATGTTGCTGGTATGGATCAGATGTATTTTCTTGCATCTTTGGTTGCATTTTGATAGATTTTTTGTAAGCTAATTAAAAATGGAGAGAGAGGTATAATGAGGAATTAGGTTCGTTATTTATAGAAAAACCTAAGGTGTAGGGGGTATGATTAGGAGTACTAAACCCTAGGGTAAAGTCCTAAAGTGGTTAGGTTAGGGTTTATGAGGTGTCATTCCTACGTTTCCTAAAGAAATATCTCATCCTCACACATGTGTGAGGAGAGATTAGGGTTTACTAGGTTTAGGTGATCCCTAGGTTAGATGAGGGTTAGGTTAGGGTTTCCTAGGATATAACCTAACTAACTTGGTGCACACACATAAGGGAGGGAATAATTAGGATTTAAATACCTAATTAACATTTTTAATCCAAAAAGTGCACTTTAAGTGAAGTCACTTTAAAATTAGAATTGGAATTAACTTTAATTAAGACTTTTTAGGAACTAATAGTCTCGTGGGGTCCTAATTAGGTCTAGGAAGGGCTTAGGCTACCTTAGGTGATTGATAAGTGGTATTTTGATGGATGAAAGGTGGTTATGATGTGGATTGTGTAGTTTAGTAGGGTTTCATGCCTATAGACCAATGAAATGGCCTACATGGGTCTATGAAGGTCTACAATGGCCTACACTAATCTAGAGTGGTCTACACTGGTCTAGAGTGATCTATGATGGTCTAGAATAGCCTACACAAGTCTTCGATAGGCTACACTAGTCTACAATAGCCTAGAGGTATATAGGATGGTCTATGCAAATCTACAAGTGTCCTTACAGATCTACAAGTACGTAGAGGTAGACATGTGCAACTTTTGGATGTCTAGATTTGCCCCTTTTTTTACTATATTGTGTAGAATATAATTTAATACAAAAATGTGAAGGGAAAAAGTAGAAGATGAAGAAGAGAAAATAATGAGATCCAATAAAAGGTATGTAGCCACTTGAAGCATGAATATACAATATTGATCGATAGCTAAGGGGAGAAGGAAAATAATGGGTTGCAATCAAACGTATGTAGTCGATCAAAGTGTGACCATACAACATTGATCGATAGCCAAGGGTAGAACAAAAAAGAATGGGATCCAATCAAAGGTATGTAGCTTCTCGAAGCGTGACCATACAACATTTATTAGGGATCCAGGGGGAGAAGAGAAGAAGAAAGGAAGAAGAAGAGGGGAAAGAAAAGGGAAAGAAAATGATGAATGATGAATGTGGATGCAATGCTATGGTTTTGCTAATTTTGTATGATATTTTTTAATGTCATACTAGTTTCTTGTGGAGGCTACTTATGAATACTTTGCTTTTACGACTAATATAGGATGGTCCAAAGTACGAATAGAAAAAATACCTATTCAATTTTTTATTGTTGATTGATTGATGAGTGCATGGTGACATGTGTCAAACCATTTGAGTTAAGGGACATTGGGTTTAGTCATACATGTCATTTAGTATACGATAAGGACTGCTTTACCTGAATTCTAAAAATAACATGCCAGAATTCTATGCTAGGATATGGTCAAACACATCATTCAGTATACAGTAAGGACCGCTTTACCTAAATTCCAGATTGACATACCCATGGAAATGTATAACTCACATGATATAACAAATATCTAGTTTGGATTGAGATTATTATCATAATAAAATATTCAACAAAAATTTTTGTAGACAAATACGATATCCGTCATTTGGATGTTTGGTTTTTTGGTTGCATGCAAAGCTGATTTTTGGATATGAATACCCCATAAAATGAGGAATTAGCAATGAGGTGAATGAAATATGGTGATGTGATGATGGATCAATTGATAGAATAAAAATGCATTATGATATTGATGAAAAATCATATGGGTATATTTTCTAGGATTTGGGATGACATTTGGGTGATTTTGGGGCTTCTAGGCTCAATTCATAAGGCATGGAGTGAATTGGATCTGGATTCATAGGTCGGGGGGAAAATTAGTATAATTCACATGCCAGGGGATGAATTGGGTCTAATTCCTAGGGAAGGGGGTGAATTGGGTCTAATTCATAGGTTGACGGGTGAATTCCACCTAATTAAGGTTTTAGGTATATTTAAAACTTTTGGAAGCATGGGGGATCATTTTGACGATGACAAACTTGGAGAGTGAGGAGTGAGCGACGGTTGGTGATGTGGAGCTCTTACGGTTGATAAATTTGAGCAATAGGACGGTGAGGGGATGCAGTGGCACTCAAACTCGACATGGAGACCCATCGGTAAGTGCTCTTTATTTTATTTGTTTTTAAATTTTGTTTCTAGATAAATGTAAAATAGGGGGGAGGTTTTCATGTTATTTTTAAAATTTAGGCAAATTTTAATTGAAATTGGAACACAAAGTGTTAAACAAGCTAAATGGGTACCCAAAAGTGTGATTACTTTTTAGGTTTGACTAGTTTTTCCTATAGTTTGACTGGGTAACAGGTATGATAGTCTCATAGTTTGACTTTGCATTTTTGGAATGATTTTGCAATATTTTTGAAATGTGGTTGAGTTTCATCTATAAAAGTGGGAAATGGGTATCCAACCGTGTGACTGTATTTTTGTTTTGTCTTTTTTTGACGTGTTATCTGAGTGTGATGCATTAGGATATAAATTGAGTAACTTTGACTGTTAAGTTTTCCACTGAGGGTATATTATTTTTGAAAACCGTTGACACTTTCACCATAGAAGGGTGAAATGGGTATTCAAAAATGTGATTTGTTTTGGTGTGTTATTGCATTTAGTGTATGTTTGAATTATGTGCCATGATGTAGATAGGAATGAAATTAACATTGGCTATTGGGAGCCCGATTTGTACTATTTTTTATTTTTGTTGGAACTTTTATTGTAAAATGGCGAAATGGGTGTCCAAAAGTGCGATTGTGTTTTTGTTGTGTTGTGATTTGGCATGTGCACTGTATTTATGAGGTTCGATAAAATTTGGCATCGAAATTTGTGCATATTTGTATGCTATTTTTGAAATATGTTGACACTTTTACCAAAAAAAAGTCAAAATGGGTGTTCAAAAATGTATTTTGTTTTTGTATGTCTGGTGGATTGATGTGGTTTTGAATTTCGTGACACAGTGAGTATGTGGGAATTTTAAAATTTGACTATTGGAAGCCAAATATATATTTTTATTCACATCTATTTGGAATTTTACCATGAAATGGAAAAATGGGTATCCAAATATGTGACTGTGTTTTTTATTTGTTGTGATATGTATATTGTGCATGTTTTATGTCTCAAAGTGCATGATAAATTAAATGAATTAATTTGTGTGTGACATATATTTAAATAACATTAATTTTTTTTTAATTGGAGGATTGTGTATTGAAATGATGTGAATTTTGTTGTTCTTTTTTGTGTATGGACAGGTAAAGAAGATCGAGCCATGAAATTGGGTTCGTACTATGAAGGGCGAGTTGGATAAGCTCATGAAGAATAAGGATGATGAGGCATGGTTGGATGTAGTGTGGTTTAGAGGTGTGTGGGAGTGCAAGAGCATTCATGCTAATAGGGTATATATTTTTGCATTGTGTGAGAGATAGGATGTGGATCGTAACACTTTTTATTTTCTAATGGATGAGATGACTATCACCCTAGAGGATGTATATATAATATATACGTTGCCTATTGAGGGTGTTCTAGTGTGGGTAGTGGCTGAGGATAGTCAGGAAACTATGATGGAGTGGTTATTTATGTATAAGTGGAGGGAGGTGAATATAAAGAAGATGGATTATGAGCTTCTATGGCACATAAGATGTTATCTAAGTGCCAATGTGCGGTGATGATGATGATCTCCACTTATGCTTTACCTGACATTTTCAGGGTATTATTTACTTGGAATATGTTGGGTGTGGTGAGTGATATGGTGGAGCATAATATTGTGTTTGCATGAGTGCCTACACTTTTGGCCTAGGTGTATAGAGAGTTTCTCTATGGAGTACGTGCTAGGAGGAAGGGGTTGAGTTGGACTCCTTTGCTATATGTGTGGGCATGGGAGCACAGAGCCATTGAGCGATTATCTTTATTACCCTATAAGGTGCATTTTGAGGGACAAACATATTTTCCCTATGCTTTGATATGGAGGAAATATGAGGAGAAGGGTATTTAGAGACCACATGAGGCTGATCCTTTGTTTTAGAGGGTGGAGTTTGGGAAGTTGGTACCTGATGTGATTATGTGGAGGAAATTTGGTACCTGATGTGATTACATGGAGGTCATGGAAGGGTGAAGTGGTATGGGAGCATGATGATGAGCAATTGGGTGCCATTCATCAAGGAAGGTGGTTGGTGGGATGGTACACTTGACAGACCGAGTTCTTTCAGTTTAGTTGAGTCATGTGATAGTTTGGACTACGATAGGATATTCTAGAGGTGTCTATTGTATATTATCAGTGATAGGGTTATAGGGGCATCCACCTATATTTTTACATGGAATGATGAGAGAGATCCATCGATGGTGATCGTAGATGTGGATAATGTAGGAATGACACCAAAGTATGATGCCTAGTGGGTGATGCAGAGCTGGGAGATAGGTGTTGGGTAGTCAATCGATGGGTACCATTTAGTGGTGGGGTACCTATAGTAGGGGGAAGGGTAGTGAGAGGTACTTGAGCCAGATCATAGGATAGATATAGTAGTGAGATAGAGGTACCTATTTGATTATCCAAGTGATGATTGAGTGGTGCCTGAAGTTCCTTCGTAGAGAGAGTGGAGGAGGTTCTTGCGAGTAGTGGGGTGTAGCCTATGGAGGAGGGAGCTACCATGGAGGAGGTAGGTGGGGGTATGTCTATGGGTGTATTTTATGATACCATGGATGTGGATTTATTTTATGAGATGGAGGAGATTCCCATTGAGGAGTAGGAGATGTAGGATGTGGAGGAGGAGGTATTATTACTACGAGATCGAGTGTGTCAACTAGAGGGAGAGCTCTGCAAGGGTGAGAGGAGTAGGTTGGTAGAGGTGAAAAATATAGAGGAGAGACTGATAGCCTTCGAGGCTACTAGTAATGTAGATCAAAAGGCCTTCAAGGCTAGGTGTGCTAATATGGTAGAGGATATGGAGCTTCTAAGGGTAGAGGTGCAGAGAGCAATCTATGGTGGAGGCCCAGGATGCAAATATTATAGAGCTATGAGATGATATGGTGAGGCAATATTAGGCATGATAGGAGGCTGAGGGAGCTCAGGTGATAGGGGAGGTGATAGCTAATGTGGCTTCTTTGAGATAAAAGTTAGAGTAGCTATAGGAGGGTAGTGAGAATGCAGGAGGGCTGCTGGCTATGGAGGCATCCAAGAGAATGATATGTTAGTTTACCTTGGTGATATGTGGGATTACACTCCTTAATTATGACCAAGTGGTGTTGTAGTCTAGGTCATGGTCATGAGTATAGACTCACTCTTAGAAAAGTCATCAAAGTGTAGCTTTTATGGGTTGAAGAGGCATGAGGGTTGAGGCACAAGATGTGGTGCAGGGTGTAGATGTAGCTGCTAGTTCAAGGATGGCATTTTATCCTATAGGGGCTTAGGGATCAAGAACGAGGGTAGAGTCTAGTAGGGTTGAAGTGGCATGTGGGATAGCTCAAGGGAGGGCTATATGTGAGGGGAGTGGAGAGGCTCCTAGTGATAGTTAGGTTGATTATCATTGTAGCCTACGGGCAGTTTTGGATGATGTATGGTAGGCATGGTCCCAGTTTGTAGCCTATGAGCATTTTTTATGGATTACAAATATATATATATATATATATATATATATATATATATATATATATATATATATATATATATATATATATATACTTTTTGGTTGCAGCTTATATAGATACATGCATTATGATGATGATTTTAATGTGTTTGAATTGTATTTGAATTGTTAGCATAGTATAATGTGTGAGTAAATGTGCAATGCCTGAACATATATGTGGTAGGGTGTAGGCATATGATTATACTATATAATGATATGAAATAGTGTAGTTTGAACATAATAAAATGTGATTTTATGTGAATGTGACAATGTATGTTAGAATTATGGTAAATGTATGTAACATAAATGTGATGATGCAATGTGAGAGGATGTATGTAGGATAAATGTAGTACTATAATGTTTGATGACTCTATGTAGCATATATGCATAGATGCATGTATGAGAGGACTAAAATGCATAAATTAAGCACTTATATCATGGCATGTACCTATGTGAATGTGATCCATTCTATAATATCAAGGATGTATAATGGTATAAGGTATATGTAATGGCTTTGATAAACATAGTTATAGTAATAAGATCTCAAACCAAAAACTGTGCAAGTGTTTGTGACAAATCATAACTAATATGACTGGTTCAAAGTCTATCAAGGACATGTGCATGTAAATGAGTGATGTTCATATATCCATTTTGAGGGAGGTAGGATTAACCTATTGTAAAAATAGCCAAACTATCTAGCTTATCCACAAGCGTGCAGTGATTTGTACAAAATAAGGTCATTAATGTGATAAATATGTCACCACTTGTAAAACTATTACTCTGGTAGGTAGGCTCTTGGAGCCTATTTATAGGGATGGAAATCATCCCATGGTTTTATGTTAAACCTAAGGACCAAATTCGATGAAGCATAACAATTGTGATACCTGGAGGCTTTTCATTTTATTTTTTGCCCCTTGTTTATTACATGTATTTGTTTTGTGGCTCTCTTTTTATTTCTTTTCTCTTTTTTTTTTGTATGGGTATTGGATTTTTTTTTCTACCCATTTGTCTAATTTTTTCTTATGCTTATCCCTTTGTTTATCCTTAGGTTGTATTTTGACCATGCAAGTGATGGGATGAGTAGGGGAAACTGTTCACTAGATGTTAATATCTACGCAAGGTGTTATATTCCCTAGACTTAAAACTTGTTTAAGCATGTAATCTATATGAGTGATACGTAATAGAAGTTGAAACAACCTGAAAGAACTATAATAAGTGTAGAAAACATGTCATCTAGAGGTGAAATTTGATTGACTAAACTAGTGAATGGTCAAAACTAAACAAGACACCTATATACACCCTAATTATGAAAAGGGAGAATGGACATCCAAATGGTGATTCTAACAAGTGCATATGTTATTCCTGGTGAAGGTGCATTTATAGTGGAAGAATATACAAACATGCAATAAAATTGTAAGAAAATACAAATGGATATATGCAATGGATGTAATGTAAACAATGCAAATTGGAGAATGGTATATATACAAGAGGAAGCGAATGAAATGCATTGATTGTGGATTTAAAAGCTTATTAAAAAATAAGTGTAAGGTGTGATGAGAATGGAGATAGTGTGTTGTGGTAAAGGTGGCCCCAGTGTGTGGGGTGTGTGTGGAGTAGGAAAATAATATGTGACTAGTGGGGATGCATGCGATAATGAAAAAAAGAAGAATTTGAAGTTGGAATTTACAAATGGAAGTAAGAAGAAACAAGTATTGGTAACCAATAAGATGAGGGGATTACCAATGTAGAGGGGTAAGAAGAAATACACTCGATCAAAATAGGTATGTAGCAACTCGATGCATGACCATGCAAATACGTGAGAAAATAAGAAGAAGAAGATAGAGGAATGAAAATAGAGGATGAAAAGAAACTACTAATGGGAAAAGTGATGGGGGTCAAGTAGTGAGTGAGGGGGTGAAGTGATGATACTGCTAAGGCTTTGGTGGTTTGTGTTGTTTGAAATGTGGTGGATGTAGTGGGAGGGATCTATAAGATATTTACATAATGGAAAAGTGTGAGGAACGATGTGGTGTGGGGGACTTTGAAGTTGGGTGGATGAGAAATAATGCTTAGATGATGGAACGTGATCACCAATAAACATGTTGTGTACTAGGGTTTCAAATATATTATAGGCATCAATGTCATGATCTAGCTGGTGTTGGTATATGAAAAACTGATACTCATGGTAATTCCATGGTTTGGGACATGATGGGTCAATAGGCCTAATTTTAGGTAACACTAGGAGGCCTTGGTGAAGGATATGGTGAAATATTTTAGATAATGGTGCGAATGGAATAGGCATGGGGTAGATGTAGGGGTCCACATAAGGTGAATATGAAGCAAATAGAGTGAGATCAAATGGTGGAGGATTGGGTTGAGACTCTAATGTGGGTCAAACCCAGGGATGAGAAATGGACTTGGGGGGAGGTGAAGATGTATGGGCCATGGTGGACTAGCAAGTAGACATGAGGCAATGGTAATGGTTCAAATGTAGCTCTAGAACCTTGAATCGAGCTAGGATGTGCTAGATATCAGGATGTGGAGGTGATGGGATTGGAGAAGGTGGAGAGTGAGACTCTAATGGATAAGAAGTGAAATATGGGTGTGAAGAGAAGTTTACATGGGAGGAAAATGGGGGTGAGTGGAATTATTTCATATATTATGAGGTTAGTTGGAATGGTAGGACGTGAAGTGGTGAAGGTGGTATCCGAAGTATGGGTGGCACAAAAGAAGGCTATGGGTAACACCATGTATGGTATCAAGGTACATGCATAGGAATGGATTGGGAAGCATGTAGGTGAAGAGCTTGAACATATGGGGACATGTCATTCAGAAGTGGGGGAGGTAGGTATGAAGGATGTGTAGGATGAAGTGTGTATCCTCGATTGGGAGGGTGATAAGTTTTGGAAGGATGGAAAGAGGAAGAGGATAGTGAGTATGGGTTCCTTGCATCCTCAAGTGGAGGTGGAGGAGACCCCTAGGTGCGAACATGGGAGGTTTTATCCTTTTCATCAAAGGAGGATAGGGAGACCTGATTGTCTCCTGAATGAGGCAAGTAGGATGACCCTCTATGATGGGGTGAAGGGCATCATGGTGGAGTGTGGTGATCCAAAAAATATGAGGGTGAGGACTATCTAGTATGTACAATGGTAGGTGTCCTAGCCAGATTGGTCAGTGTGATTAGAACTGGGGTAGTGGGGAATGATCCTACATGGTGGTAGTATAAGATGTTGATAGTGTGTGTGGATAATCATGTATATCTACTGATGATGTAGCAGTGTATGATGTGAATCCTATAAAAATAAACAAGTACCAACAACATATAAATAGTATAAAAAGCAAATGTACATCTATAAAATAGAAAGTAAAGAATGTGTGTGTGGTGATGTGCATAGTGAATGATGTGTATGTAGATAGCACTATGTATGATGTGTGGTGGTGGATAACTACATAAGATATGCATTAAATGTATGAAGGAGAAGGATATTAATGGATTCATTTTCAGAGAGACCTTCAATATTAGCCAATCAATAGGCACCTAAATTGAATTTGTGTGTGATTATGAATGGACCTAGCCAGTTTGGGATGAAATTTTTGTGTTGTTGGCAAGGTTGAATTGTAATTTGTTGGTTCTATTTGAGAACTAAGTTGCCAATTTGAAACTCATGTTGGTGTACCTTACTGTCATAGGCATAATGAAGGTGGTCTTGATAGACTCATGTGTGCTCGATGGCATGAATGCGGTATTTATTGGAGTATAAGTTGATCAAAGTGGGTTTGATGAGCAGTGATGTCATCAATGAATTATTTTATAGATATCTATAGGGATGGTATTTCTAGTTCGAGGGGTATAATGGCTTTAGCACCATAGACCAGTGATAAGGGGGTTACCCTAGTGGGATTAAAAATGCTCATATGGTAGTCCAACAAAGCTAAGGGTATTTGGTTATGCCAATCATGATGAGACTCTACTACTATCTTACGAACTATAGGGCAGATTGTTTTGTTGGTAGCCTTTGCATGACCGTTACCCTATGGGTAGTAGGAGGTAGAGAAACTATGATGAATGTTGAATTTGACACAAAGAGAATAGACAATTTTTTTCTTGAATGATTTTCCATTGTTAGAGATGATTTGGGAGGGGATTCCAAAGTGACATATTATGTGGTTTGTGATGAATGCCACAATCTTAGCTCCCATGGTTTCGATGAGTGGGATAGCTTCAACCCACTTTGTAAAGTACTCTATGGCCGTAATGATAAATTTGTGATTACTAGATGAGGTAGGTGTGATTTTTCTGATAAGGTCAAGTTCCCATTGAGATAAAGACCACATGGACTGAATAGGTTGTAGCTCTTGATATGGGAGATGTGTGAGATTTATGTGTTATTTGCACTTGACACAACACTTCACATACTCAAAACAATCATGTTTCATCTTGGGCTAGTAGTAGCTCATGTGAAGGATATGCTTTGTGATTTCCATATCACTAAAGTGGCCACTACATGTACCGTCATGTATTTCTTGGACAACCCATTGAGATTCATATGGTTCTAGGAAACGTAAAAGGATACCATCATAACTACGATGGTATATGATGTCCCCCAAAAGTGTATAATGAATCACTCTTTGTTTGAATGCTTGATGATGAGCATGTGGTAAGTCACATGGTAGGAATCATAACTTAATATAATACTTGATTTGTGTAAACCAAGGATCATGTGGTTAGGTATTGACTACATAAATACCTCCATCATCTATGGGAGGTTTAGGTGATATGCCAGATTGGGTGATTATGTGAATGGATACACATGTGGTATCCGATAGGGGGTTTTATAGGATTAATAATTCTAGAGAGGCCATTATATTAGCAAAATGGTTTGATGATCGAGGAGTGACTTCGTTGTTATACCATTCAAATTGAAAAAGAAGTTGTGCAACCTACTTGTTTTGTTGAAGGACTAGATAACAACATTGCCAAATTTCTTATACTTGATTGACTATTAAGAGGGAATTTCCTATGATTTTGAGGCACTTGATATGCATGGCATGGGCCTGTTTTAATCCTAGGATTAAGGCTTTGTATTTTATATTATTTTTTATGCAAGGGAAGTCTAATTTAATGGAAAGGGGAGCAGTTCCCCTTCAGGTGTGAAGAAAAAAATACTTGCACCCCTACTGAGAGTGCATCGAGAGCCATCAAAGAATAGCATAAGATCCACCAGTGATTCGAGCTCAAAATATTCTTTGGATTTGGTAATATGAAATATGGAATCGTTTGGAAGTTGAATAAGGAGAGGTTGATCATCTTGTAGTGAAGCCTATACAAGTTGGTCTACAATGACCTATCCTTTTATGGATTTTTGTGAAATTAACTATAGGTCAAATTCAGTGAGAAGAATAATCTATTTTGTAGTGCGAGAGTTGTGGTAACTTTTGTTCATAATATATTGTAAGGGATTGTCTTGGGCGATGACAAAAGTAGTGTGGTTTATCATATAGTGATGCAGTTTTTATGTGGAAAAAACTACAACTAGGCATAGTTTTTCCATGTACTCATATCAAATTTCATAGCTGACTAGTGTACAATTGATATAATTGTAGCGACCCCAAGATGCACACAACACTCTTTTTATGCTATTTACAATGTATTAAAAACCCAAGATGAAATGGAAGACAATGAAAAGCATATAACACGGAAATAAAAAATATGGATCTCTTTATTCGTATTGAAACCCGATTACATGTTAGTCCCTCTTAGGCATACCCATTTTGATACAATAAGGTTACAAATAGGCAAAGAGTGCCGCTTTCGTGAAGAGGTGGTGTGCTTTCAAAAAGCTTCCCGATTCTGTACACAAAAATGTATGAGGACTTAAATATGCCTCCTTCTCTAGGTCTATTTCCTAGAGGGATTCCTTTTGCTCTCATATGTTGTAGATTCTGTCCGATCAACATGTGGCCCTGTAAGCAATGAAATAACAACACACACTTAGATGTCCGAGAATGCCTCTCTGGATGAGGTTGCAATGGATATAACAAATGAAAGCAAGTGCAAATTATACTAATGCTATGAACACAAATGAATGAAATGATGCTATGCTAATGATATGCTAAACAAAATAATGAATCTAATATTTAAACCCTAAGCTAAGCCTACGGACCACTATTCAAGACAATGTCTGCTAAAGTGACTCTCATATTCTTTGCTCCAAAGCTATGGATCAAAGCTTGTATCTGATGTTAAAAAAATGGATGCTATGCTCTTAAATTCATTAGGGCTTCGTCATACATGTGATCTCAAAGGGAACTCTCCAAGTCTCGAAAGCTCTCTTCAATGACCTATCCTGATAAATTGTCTGGATAAATATCTCTTAGATAAAATGTCTCTCCTCTCTTCTGAGATCGATAAAAAGATTCATTTTTTTTGGTTCTCTTAGGCTTGCACATTTTATAGTGTGAAAACCTAGGTCTATGTCAAAGCCCTAAGAATGAATTTATCATGCGTAGTGTGAGTTAGCATGAGAAGATTTTTGTCTTTTCTATGTTTGGAGGCCAGTTAATTGAAATATAACTGCCAAATTGAGTCTCCTATGCAAACTGATCATTAGCATGAGAAGCTTTTGTCCTTTTTTTATGTTTGGAGGCTAGTTAACTAAATTCTAAATGCAAACTCAAGTATCCTATGTGAACTGGTCATGAAAATGAATGCAAAGTTACTCCCACTCACCTTTATTACATGTAGACTGCCACTTATGCTTGTGATTAGGCCTATTTTTTGGCAAAACTACTTTTAGGGTCTAGCCATTTTTGTCTACAACAACTAAGATCTATTTGCTATCATCTATAGTGGCTAAGGTCAGGCCACTCTAGGCTTGAGCAGTTAGGATTTGGCTGCTTTTGGCTTGAGCGGCTAGGCTTGGATGGCTTGAAAAGGCCCCAAATGAGTGATGAGAACCACTGTTAATGCTTGGAAAGTCCAAAATTATGTCATATGATCTTATGAATGTATCTATATGAGTAGATCACCTAAGCATGACATGATTTAGATGTCTATAGATGCCCCTTTTTGTGATGTGCTGTGTGAAAAATACAATGCTAAGAAAAAACATAGACTGATCTATTTGTAGGGTGTATGGTGATCAATGATCTGATCAACACTGGATGGCCCAATCATGTAAGATGGCACAATCCCTTGAATCACTGCCCCAACATTTAGAGGACTTAGCTTAGTGGCTTGGGCATGTTAAATTGCACTCATTTCTCAAACTCAATCGGGTAGCTTCAACTGCTACAATAGTTCCGATTGGTAGGAGAGCTACAATTGAATATGTCATGTCTGCTTACGTTCCCAACAAACAAGGGAAATTTGTGATTGTTGTATGCAATTATTCATAGGACGAACATTATTTTGTTATAATCGAGTGATATTTTGTTGATTTTGATTATGATTATGTTGAAGTTTTTAACTACTTCCCTACACAATGGATTGGTGAAGAAATGACAATGAATTAAGCGACAAGTCGCTTGACCAATATGATTAATCTGGTTCCTTTATAGCATTTGTTGCTTTTAATGGGCAATCCCACATCCAAGTGTGATTTAAATTATTTATGATAATCATCCATTCCTATCCCGAGGAGCGGTCCAGATATCAATAGCCTTCTTAGAGAGTTAGGATAAGTGATTCTATTTATGTTTATATTGTATCACTTTGGATTAATATTTTTGGTATCATAGAGAAATTAGGATGATCCTTTTACACCCGTGGAGCAGTCCGACCATTTTGGTCTTCTTAGGGATTGAAGGGTGGCACATCGTAATTCCAAAATGAAATGCTTTTGCTCCAAGTGGCATTATGGTAGCCTACTCATATCATAAAAATGCATGGAGTGTGAATCGTTGCAATCATCGAGTGGATAGAGTAAGGTAACTAGGTACGAGGCCTACTTAAGATTATGTTTTTATGTGATTTTTTTGTTATTTTGGTCATTAAGATGACTTCAATTCATCAAAATGCGTTTATTTAATGTTTTTGTCATCCCCCCATGGAAGGATTTTTCTTGTTTTTATCTGTGGAGTAGGTCGTTGTTAGGTCTAACGGCCTCTAAGTTTTTGCCTGTGGCCTATGTTGCCTTGAGCAGCCACAAAGTTTGGGCCACTGACGTCAGTAGCGGCCAAGGCATAATTTGAAAATATAAAAAATACATTTTTAGGGTTTTGACCTATCACTTTCATTTGCTATCAACTCACTTTTCATAGATCTAGTGAGATAGTGATAGTTGTGATTTATGAAGCTACCTGCATCGAAGACATGGCTGCACAGGGTGAGGCATCAACTACTGGAGGAGCTGGAGCTTCTTGGGTATTCTTATTTTTTTTAACCCTAACCTCTTTTACTTTTTTGGGTAAAACTGAACCTCACTAAGTAATTGGCAAATGAACCTCACTAAACCTATTGGTAATGAACATAATTCGTAGTTAGGCTTAGTTTAAATTTTTAAGTGGTGGGTTGGTCCCCATTTTTGTTATTTCCAATTTTGTTTTAATTTTATGGCCTAGGGTTCACGGGCTTGCCATGTTACCTTTTGATCATTGTCACTCATAGTTACAAAAATTTGGTTGCTATCGCTCAAAGCGGCTAAGTTTGAACCCCAAAGGTCAAAAATTTGACTGTTGGGATTTGGTCGTTGTTGTCTCTAGTAGCCAGATTCCAGCCACTATAGGTGATAGTGGCTAATCCCCTTAGCCAATTTTACACAATGTTTTTGCTTTTTATTAGATTTTTGAGATAGTTTAATATTTTTTTTGGAATTTGGAACTACTCTTTAGCCTGTGCTACACTGTAGTTATGTTTCATCTTTCTTTTGCTTTATTTAGATCCTTAATGCTTAGGCTTAGGACCCAAGGCTCATGAATGACCTTTTACCTCTTCTGGATGACACGGATTGGAGGTGGATTAAGGCTCATGGGCTCTAGTATGTTACTAAAATACCTCATATTATGTCTAACTAGGCTTACCTTATGGATTTGGCCCATCACTGGGACCCTCAGACTAATACCTTCCACATCCTGATCGAAAATATGACCATCATGCCAGAGGATGTGTATAGGATCTTCTGGATCCCTTTTGATGGGGTGGCTATTGTTTCTTTGGCCACTAATAATCAGGTGGCCGTATTCACTCGGGTGTTTGGAAGGTATTCTAAGGATGCTCTCAAGGACACCAAGTCTGGGGGAGTGTCTATCATTCACTGGTATCGAGAGCATGTTTTCATAGCGAGGCATGCGAAGCTACTAATGGTCATCAGTAATGTCCTTATCCTAGATTGCTCAGGCTTGAGGTTCCCTTGGAACCTACTTGCAATGGTTTAGGACCTAATGGATAGCGAGGATCCTATCAGATATGCATGGGGTAGGTCTCTATTGGCTCAGTGTTATGACAAGTTGTACCACATCCACTGGAGGGGTCGTGTCAGCATCACCTGTAGTTGGATTTTATAGATCTAGAGATGGGAGCACATTAGGGTAGATCGCCCTAAGGGGTTTCCTATTGAGATCATAGTTGTGGATAGGAGGATGTAGTGCTATGGTGCTAGAGGTCCAGAGAGAGTGAGGAGTGTAAGAGACACACTTTTACAAGGGAGTTGCCTCATTACACTGATACTTTTACTAGAATCCAGGATGGAGATATCATATGATGCCCGTATCATGAGTGTCCTACTTGGGATGACCCTGATAACTTTACTGCTAGGATGCAGTATGAGTGATGGATTATTGGTTGCAAGGTTAAAATCCAAGAGCACTTATTCTACTCTCAAGTTCTTCATCAGTATGGGTTGTAGCAGGATGTGCCACTAGTACCATTTTTGTATAGGCGCATTGGAGCAGAGAGAGACCTTCCTCCCTGATAGGTTATAGAGCTAGATGATGAGGAGGATGCCCCAACTATTGATCCTGAAGTAGCTGGTGGAGTTACAAATGAATTTACATAGTTGTGGAGTGACTTTATGTCGTATGATGAGGGTAGTCTAGGCCGAGAGGATGATGGTAGAGATGGGGTAGATCCATAAGGGTGTAGGGTTCATGCTAGGACTACGGTGTGGGGATAGAAGGTATAGCAAGTGGCAGTAGAGGAGCAGGAGGCTCTTGAGGAGGTGGAGGAGGAGATGGATCCTGAGGAGAGAGATTCTCCTCTCAAGGCACAACTACATGATGTGGAGGTCAAGCTCCAATCGACCAAGATATAGGTACAACAGTGCGATGCCATCATAGCTCAAAGGGATACTACTATAGCGCATCTATCAGACCAAATAAAGGATTTACAAGCTACTATGGGAGGAGCTACCTGGATGTAGGTTGTTGTTGCTCCTCTTGCTCTCAAGGGTTGTTCGAGGGTAGCTATTGAGGGTGAGATCAGTTGTCTACAAGGTTTGCTGGATGAAAGTGATGTTCATATTACTAAGGATGCAACCTAGATTACCGCTCTCTCAAGGCAGATCAGGAGGCTAGGAGCCATACCTAGGGAGATATGGGCTACAGGTGGGTTATAGATTAGTAGGAGCTCTACAATAGGGCAGTATTCCATCCAACTTGGTCATGGGGTCCAGAATCATACTGAGAGACTAGCAGGGTCTAGCTCGCACCATTCTACCAGAGATTTGTCCATAGGGGGCGATGTTGCCAGGGGTGCAGGCCCAGTATTCGATTGATGATGCTCTTGGTTTTGATTCATTTTTGAGGTTGAATGACCTATATGACTATCGTCCATGGGTATTTTTGTACATCCATGGACTTGACACACATACTTTTATGATATCTTTGCATTATGACTCTTTATGTGTATCATTTATTGCTCATGTTTTTGTTGTTATTTTGTTTTATGATGTGCTGTGATGATGGTATTATGATGATTTGAGGTATATGCTATATGATAGATGATATTGTAGATGATTATATGGATGTGTAGATGCTTATATGATTTGATGATATGACATGATGTATTTTGATTATGAATTATGAATTCATGATTATATGTAAATGGATATTGCCTATATGTTTTATGATGTGTTCTATGATGCGATGATGGACGATTAATGACTTGTGTTTGTGGATGCGATGTTATTGTTAAATGCATGTTTAATTTTTCTTTAATTGTATGCATCTAACTTATGTGATGGGATGGTATAAATGAACTTGTATGCTCTAATCACTTAAAACATAAGGAATGCATATGACATTGACAATCTTGATGGGTGATACCACAGAAAGTAAAAAAGAATAATCATGAATTTAAATAATCACTCTTATCATAATAATTTATTAAGTGTTCATATATGAGATGTAATGGTGTGTAATGTATTTTCTTGATAAGTTTTTGTAAATTAAAAGATATAAAGTAATCAGTGGTCGTCTATATACTATTTCTAATATATATGTGGTATCTTTCCTACTATGTTGATACCCCTAATTTATAGAATCTTATAAATAAAGTGTTGGTGTGAATGATGATATGATTTGTTGCTATGTAAGAATTTTAGGGTTTTTTTAAGATTCAAACACTCTAGTTGCCCTATCAACAATTGTCTACTAACCACTCTAGACTTTTGAAAAGTAAGGCTTTTACCATGGACCTAGATATTCACGATCCTTGTGTGTGCAAGTAATTGTATATTTTGAGATAGAACTCAAGCATTTCCTTTGATGTCAGGTGGTATTCTTTTAGCCTATTTCTAAGATCAGGGATTTTCAAGTGTTTGTATCATCCTAAGTTGGACTTAGTTGGACTATACCACTAGGCAATATTGGGTTACCTAAGCTAGCTCATCCACATTCAAACATTGGTCTACATAAATGCATGAAGCAATTATGATAGACATATCATCATGCATAAGGAACTATCCTTTCGATTTTGTATAATGCTAAGAATTCCAGGGATTCAAGCTTTATTCCTTTATTTTCTTCCTTTTGGCTTTGGATATTTACTCATATGTAGTGATGAAAATCACTGTTTATTTTTTATTGATTTTCTCTTTGAGCGAGGATCTTTGTAGTGATGATAATCACTATTTATTTTTCTCATATGTAGTGATGAAAATCACTGTTTATTTTTGATTGATTTTTCTTTGTGCGAGGTTTCTTGGAATTTTTGTGTATCGGATCATTGCTTTAAAATCTAGATTGTATGCTTGAATTTTTGAATTTGTACTTTGCTTTGGGTTTTTTCTTATTTTGATTTAAGCAAGGGATTTGGATAGGGCAAAGCTTGTCCTTTTGCCAATTCTCAGCACCTTTAAACCGGTTTCATAGGGGGATAAGCAAGTAAAATACTTTTCGCTTAAGATAACCTAGACCGCTTTGTAGATTTTATCTTTTCCTTGTCCCAGCTAGGATTTTAGTGTTTTAATTAGTGATAGGATCTTGAATATCCAAGGCATTATCACAGCTAGACCTTACCTTCTACTAATAAAAGTTTTTTTCCATAAAAGTTGATAAGATCACTAGGTGTGGTTGATTAACCAAAAAACCTTAGTAAATTATGTATAGCAACAAATAATGGTTGTGTTGAAAAACACAATTACACACGTGTTAATGGAGGTACAGATTTGAATGATTTGTGCAACAAACTGTGGTATCACTTTTCATGCTCTCATGACATATGCAATTGTAATGTATGTAAAAATACAATGCAATTATGTGGATGCAAGATATGAGATGTAATTTTTTTTGTATTTTTTGATTTTTATGTTGTTTTTGTACTTTTGTTTAATTTTGACCAAAGGGATTATTATGCCTTTGGGGCTTTTTGATTTTTGACCAAGTAGCATGAAGTACCCTTGGAGATTTTTTATTTTGACCAAGTGGCATGAATTACCCTTGGAGCATTTTTGATTGAAGTTGACCAAGCAGTTTGAATACCCTTGGAACATTTTGAATTGATTTTGACCAAGCGGCTTGAATGCCCTTGGAGAATTTTGAATTTGATTTTGACCAAGTGGTTTGAATACCCTTGAAGACTTTTAAATTGATTTGTACCAAGCGTCTTGGATACCCTTGGAGCCTTTGACATATTTGAACCAAGTGGCTTGATATCCATGTTTTTATGCGACAAACCTTGAGGTATTATTCTAAGCTTCAGGAAGTCGCATAGTTGGGAAAGCCAATCTTGATAAGCCACGACTTCTATAAAAAATATGGTTTTATTTTCCTGTATTTCTGAGCTAGCAAACATGGATTGAGGAACAAATCTATGGTGTATGGTTGCACCACACTCCATAGGTCCTTGGGAGATCAAAGACCCCCAAGGTGTCATTTTCAAGAAATCTCTGGCTACAAAGGACCAATATTGATTTGGCTCGATGTTGATCATGTTGACTGATTATTGATTGTTAAAAGCTTCACGACGTATTTCTGAGTGTGAAAGCACTTTCACATGAATGATTGTAAAATTAGCAGATAGATTTTGAAGGATTAAAGATCCCAAAGAGGCCATGGTGTCTACAAATATATTTGACATATGAGGGATTGCCTCGATGTCATACCATTCCAGTCGGGCTAGCTAGGTGTTAAAAAGTTCCTTGTAAGTCTTTAGGAGTGGACACCTGCATTGAAATAGTCCTTTGACCTGGTTTAATATGAGTAAGGAGTCACCAAAGATATTCAATCTTTTAATTCCCATTGCTACAACTATTTGTAGTCCATGCTTCATATTCTGTGTTTGTTGCGGGCCAAACAAGGTTAACTTTTTCCTACTTTTGTCACATGCCCATGCATTTAATTTATCAACCCAGGGAGCTTCGTAAACTTGCGAAGGGTCTGGAACGAGATTGCTTACAATACCACTTGAGATGAGTCCTGCTAATTCTACTATTGGGGGGTGTTTTCAAAATGGTTGTCAATCACTCATGCACTCCTCAATAATTTACGTAAGAAGAAAATAATTAAATCTACGAAAATAAAACATTCACACATTCCTGAAAATGAATCTACTACAAATACTGGAAATAGCAATGCGGTAAACGATCCTATAAAAGCAATAAACTAATCTAGAAAACACAAGAAAAGTGGGGAAGAAATACTGGCTTGGAGTGGGCCCAGGCTCCAATAGCTTCCTCCCAGCTGAACACGCGCTTAGAACTCTTAGAACTGTAATATATTTATCAAAGTGTTACAATATCTATCTCTTCTATCTGTCTCTATAACTCTATATAAATCTATATCAATCTATATATCTCAGAGCGGTCTGCATGTGTTTATATAACACACCCATAGAACTTCTGTTACAAAGAAGTTACAATAGTCGATTCATCCCAGACTAAATTAAGACAGTCTGGTGAATGCAATCGACGTCTGCTTAAAACTGGCATTTGGTTCTAACGGCGACGTGTTCGCTGATTGGTTCGTGCTTCACCTGGCATTGGTAAGATGCTTTCATACATTGGTGCGATCTCCAATTTAGCTCTACATGACGTAGAGTTGAAACTGCACCAGCCGCTATTGTCCACATCATGCAAATCTGGTCAACGGGCGAAGAACAGAGGCGCCTTCCCTATGAGGAAGGCGCCTAAGTATATCGGGTGCCTTCCCTATACGGAAGGTGTCTTACTACCGTTGGTGCCTTCCTGGAAGAGGAAGGCGCTTACCTTCTGTTGGTGCCTTCCTGTGAGAGGAAGGCGCTTGCTTTCTGTTGGTGCCTTCCTGTGAGAGGAAGGCGCTTGCCTTCTAGTGGCGCCTTCCTTATGGGAGGAAGGCGCTCGCCTTCTCGTCGATGCCTTCCTTATGAGAGGAAGGCGCTTCCTTCCCTTTGGTGCCTTCCTGGAGGAGGAAGGCGCTTGTCTTTCCTTGGCACCTTCCTGGAAGAGGAAGGCGCCTACTTACTCTTGGCGCCTTCCTGGAAGAGGAAGGTGCCTACATTCTCTTGGTGCCTTCCTGGAAGAGGAAGGCGCCTACTTTCTCTTGGTGCCTTCCTGGAAGAGGAAGGTGCCTATGTTCTCTGCATTGATCCCCAAAGAAACAAAGTGCCAGGTCCATCAAAAAGACCTCGACTGATCCAAATCTAACTAAACCAACTGCAATTCCACAAAACACACTGAAAACACACAAATTAGGTAACATGCATAATTTCATCAAATAATTACATAATCATTCATAAATATATGCAATCCTTATTATATAGCCACATAATAATCAAGAAATGATGTACAAAATATGAGCATTTCTGATGCTCATCATCCCCCCATGCTTAACATATGCCACGCCCTCGTGGCATCAAAACTACAGGTAGTCTTGCTGACCCCTTATCGTCATCGTCTCTTGGTGGATCCGGCTGTACCTACGGCCCGTGTCTGCCTCCTCTGCGTGGGTGCGGCTGTAGGCTATCCTCTCCTCATTTTGGCCACTATCGATGGTGATCTAGCCAGCATCATTTTTGCTGACTAGAATGCAGCCTCTACGGCTTGCCATAGGTCAGCGTCTGGAGGTCTAACTGCTGTGAGAGGGATATCTGAATTGTCTCTCCTAGAATGAACTACTTGGGCTCTGTATAACTAGGCTGCTTCAGGAGTAAGCCCTATGTTCTCCTTTGCAATGGCAGTGGCCTCCAATTTGGGGCCATATACCCCCCACCATTCAAGATACCTTCTCATCATGGAGGGTCATCCCCGGGATGAACCGTAAATATCCTAGAACTGGCTGTCCTCTGCTAGATTGACGTAGATGCTAGAGTCTCCTCGCATCCTCGAGGCTGCCTTCCTGGCCTCTTTGGCTGCTTTCATCTCCTTGAGAAGTCGTTCGAATTGTTTTTGCCTTTTCATGAATGGCTGCATATCCCACTCATCCTCTTCTAGCTCGACGAAGGTCACCTTCGCCTTCTTTCGAGCCATCCTGGGCCTTTTTCCTTTGGCCTCTATAGAAAATGTGATAGCTCGAATAGGGGTCTTCTCCCTCTCCCTAGCGGTCATCTCCTCGCTCCGAGGGGCCTGCTCTGTGGTCCCTGGAGTGTTCATTTCATTCTACACTACCGCCCCTAGGGTATTCTCTTCATTCTACGCTATCATCCCTAGGGGTACTTCTTCATCCCCTTGTCTGTCCTGCGTCGACCCCTCAGGTTCTGTCTATCTGGGAAACTCCTCCTTATCCTCTGGCCCTATCTGCTACTACTGACCATCGTCCTACTCTATATCACTAAGGATGATGATAGGGGGTGTTGCGGGACTTCTCTCCCTTTCATTCCCAAAAGTAGGGGAATTCTCCCCTATTTCTAGGCTGCTCTGATGGGCGTCCGATCGAATTTCTCTCGAAGAAAAGACTCATTCTATAGAGGTGGGAGAATTCATCAAAATTTTTGTTGCCCAGTCAGTTTGGGCTGATGCATCTTTCCTTTCTGTTCCTCTGGCCTAGAGTAGCTGGTTCTCCTCTCGCAACTGCCAGACCAGCTGCTCGAGGTGGGCGATTCATTCTTCCCGCTCCTTCAACTCCCCTCTATGCTTGTTCTGGCAGTCTTCCAAAATTTTTTGGGCCATCCAGCAATTGGTTTGCCACTCCAGCACCTCCTCCAAGGCCGCGTCGACCTGATCGTTGCTCCCGAAGGTCCCTGCATCTTGTGGGCTCTGGTTTATCAATTCTCAGAGGGTTTGGGCCACCACATCGATTTTTAGGTTGCCCTATTCCTCTTCTATCGAGAGGAGGAGTCACCATAGTCATTTCCTCCTAGGGCCTGGTGGTCGAAACTCGGCCTCACTGCTAGTAAGCGGTGCTCCCTCCTCTTCATGTTTAGGCATTGGGGAATGCCCTCTTTCCCCTATGTAGTCGGGCACTGGAGAATGCCCTAATTCTTCTATACATTTGGGCACTGGGGAATGCCCTCTTTCCTCCATGAAATAGGGCAATGCCGATTTCTCGATACTCACCATTTCCTCCTCAGGGCTTCCCTCTGCTTGCCCTACTTTGGCAACAGCATCCTGTTGCCTTACTCGGCCGCCATCTCCCTCTACGTCGGGGTTCTGCCTACGCGCTTCTGCATGGCAGACCAGAACTGATATCAGCCCATGGTGGGCTAAGGTGGATGGTGCTCCTTTTTGATACCTAGCTGCTTCATCCTTGAGGGCATTTGCTAGATAGAAAGGCATATTTAGCTTCCTTCCATGCACCAGGTGGTTCAAAAACTGCACATGGTTGGCATGCAGATGGGTATACTTCCTGGTGCATGTAAGAAATCGAGCAACCTGCTTGAATATCTTTCGTAGGTGCATGGGGAGGCTATTTTTGGGCAGCCCTTCCTTATCTATCTGCACTGTCTCTCTAGGCAGTAGCACTTCGGCGTACTGCTTCAATAGTCCACCTTTGTAGATGCATTCCCCCGTGAGGGGTAATCTAGTCGCCTACGAGATGTATTCGGGGGTGACTGGAATTTCTACTCCTCGCACCTGAGCTACGTCGCCTCTCAAGGAGGCAGCGAATTCCTTGGCTGCCTCCACATCCTGGCCCTGACTGACCAGGGTACAGTATTCGAGCCATCCTTCGGCCTTGAACTACGTTCTTATAGCCCCCTTGATTCCTTTCGTGTCGCTCGGCTCATTCTTCTTCACTGCGTGATTCTTCGACCTTCCTCCCATGGTGCCTTCCTTCCCTACTACGTATTTTTTTTCTGTCTTTCCTTCTTCAGGAAGGCGCCTTCTTATAGGGAAGGTGCCTTACTATGGCATTTATTTTGAGCCATATCATTGGCACGTGGTTCCGGCTATGGGGGGATACGATTTTTATGACGATGATATTTTTTTGGTACCACATAATTTATAAATGATTATATAAAAATTTGAATTAACATGCGCGTACCTGATTCGGTGGTTCATGCGTTGTGAAGATCAGTGATTCACCAATTTGTGACACAGGGGAGGGGTATGGTCATCTGATGCCGCTCGTTCGTGTGGTGGCTACGTCTCGATCGAGGCATCCGGGAGGTTTGAGTGTTGGTTGTACGTGGAAGGCGCTCTTTGGTACCTTCTCGATGTGGAAGGCGCTTATATAGCACCTTCCCGATGCTGTCGGTGCTTCCCAAATGGATGCGCCTTTCGATGGTGGAAGGCACCTCTGATTGCTTGCGCCTTCTCGATGTGGAAGGCGCCTCCATCTGTATGTGCCTTCTCGATGTGGAAGGCACCTCGGTCTCATCCACCTTCTCAATGTGGAAGGCACCTCGGTCTATATGTGCCTTCCCGATGTGGAAGGCGCCTCGGTTCGTATGCACCTTCTCGATGTGGAAGGCGCCTCGGTCTGTATGCACCTTCTCGATGTGGAAGGTGCCTCGATCTGTATGTGCCTTCTCGATGTGGAAGCTCTTCCTTCTATGTGAAGGCCGTCTGCATGTACCTTCTCGATGTGGAAGGCGCCTCGGGCTCTGCTCTTTTTTTTTTCTGTGGCGCCTTCCAGCCACGGAAGGTGCCTATGTATATATATATATATATTTTCTCTTTTAAAACTCTTATGTGCACCTTCTCTATAAGGAAGGCGCCTTCTTCTGGCGGGGTGCCTTCTTTATAAGGAAGGTGCCTTATTCTGGAGGGGCACCTTCTTTATAAGGAAGGTGCCTTTATTCTTGAAAATCATGCTGCAATTGACCAGGAAAGGGTGATCAAGCCTTCTCAGTCTCGCCTCATGCTGCCTTCACTTCTACCTACGAGCCGGTGTCGGAATGCTGAGCCGAATCAGGCCTGGTTTCCCAGATACCTATTCCTCATGCTGTCAGGTCCTCCACCTACAAAAAGCAACCAAAAAAGAAAGGAAAATAAAGGCAGTTAGATGCATTCCATGCCTGTTAGGCCCTGGGTTAGGATGCCTGCAGCTTGCATGCGGGCGTCATCCCTACAAAAACACACTGTAAGAAAAAACTACATTAACTAATTTTGGGTGAGCACTTCCATGCCCACCATTTCACCTGTGAGAGTTTGGTCTAGATCTAACAAGATGGGGTCTCCCCCATGCCTATTCTGGATTCTACCTGTAATGTTTTGGACGTGTTATAGGGGCGTAGTCGGTGGCCATTGATTGTTAACACGGTGTTGCTATCGTCAATTGTCTTAACGTGCACTGCCCCATTCTTGATGAGCTCTACCACCTCATACGACCCCATCCATCTCTGCATTAATTTGCCTTTCCTCTCTTGGAACCGAGAATCGTACAACAGTACCCATTCCCCTTCTTGGAACTACTTCAACTTAATGTGGCTATCATGCCACCGCTTTCTTTGCTTCTGTATAATTTTTGTTCTCTGCAAAGCATCTAATCGGATTTCGTCCAGCTGATCTAGCTATCGAATCCTTTGTTTTTGAGCTTCATCCAAGCTCAAGTTCAATTCTGAAGCCGTTCTCAGCGTCTTGATTTCAAATTCGATGGGCATCATCGCATTTTTCCCATAGACCAGTTGGAAAGGTGTAAAGCCTGTGGTGGATTTCCACGTGGTGTTATATGCCCAGACTGCCTTCGAAAACCGTGTAGCCCAATATTTCCTATGTTGTTGCATGGTCTTCGTCAGGATGTTCTCTATTTCTCTGTTTGTCACTTCCACTTGCCCGTTTGCCTACGGATGGTAGGGCGTAGTTTTATTGTGCCAAACTCTGTATTGCTCCATCAGCTCCTTGATCAACTTGGAGGTAAATTGAGGCCCTTGGTCTGTTGTTATCTCCCTAGGGACCCCAAATCATGTAAAAATATGGGCAAATAAGAAATCGACAACCGTTCTTTCCTTTGAATCCCTCAATGCCTGAACTTCAACCCATTTGGTAACGTAATCTGTACAGACCAAAATAAACCTCCTCCCCATTGAAGGTGGATTAAACGGTCCCACGAAGTCCATGCCCCACTTATCGAAAGGTTCCAGGTGTACCTGAGGCTGGAGGGGCATTTCATCTCGATGGGTTGGTCTACCCATCCTTTGGCATTCATCACACTTGCTGGCGTATGCAGCCGCATCCTTAAACAGAGTGGGCCAAAAGTACCCAGCCTGTAGGATTTTGTAGGCAGTTCGTTTCCCTGCAAAGTGTCCTCCGCATGGTTCGTCGTGACATGCTTTGAGTACTTCTGAGAACTCCTGTTCTGCTATGCATCTTCTTATAATTTGGTCATGTCCTATTTTAAATAGGAGGCCATCCATCCATAGGAACGATGCACTTTTCTCTATGACCGCCTACTTTTCTTGGAAATAGAGAGCAGGTGAGGTCCTTTCGATGGCCAAGTAATTGGCTATATCTGCATACCACGGGGTTTGCTCACTAATAGTGAACAAATGTTCATCCAAAAACTGGTCTTCCACTACTTGATGGTCTGTTGGTATCAATCTGGATAGAAAATCTGCCATGACGTTATCCTTGCCTGGTTTTTCGACTATGGTGATGTCGAATTCCTATAGTAGCAATAGCCATCTGATAATTCTTTCACCAATGGCTGACTTGCTCATTAGGTATCTGATAGCCGCATGGTCCGTATGGAAAAATACCTTATATCCGGTGATATAGTGGCAGAATTTGTTTATAGCATGGACAACTATGAGGAACTCCTTCTCTGTCACCGTGTAGTTGAGCTCTGCTCCTGCCAAATTTTTACTGACATAATAAATGGCATAAAATTCTTTGCCATATTTTTGTTCGAGGACTGCTCCAATCGCACCGTTGGATGCATCACAGTAGATATGGAATGGTATGGCCCAATTTGGTCCTCTTAAAACTGGTGCAGATATCAGTTTCTCCTTAAGCAATTGGAATGCTTCTTCGTAGTCTTTCGTCCAATTGAACTCCACATCCTTAGATAATAGAGTGTGCAGTGGTTTGGCAATTTTGCTAAATTTGATGATAAATCATCGATAGTACCCGGCTGATCCAAGAAAACTCCTCACCTCTTTCTATGTTCTGGGGCTGGGTAGGTCCCTGATGACCTCAATATTCCTTTTATCAACCTTTATTCCTTTTGTAGAGAGGTGGTGCCCTAGTACGATGCCTTCTTGCATCATCATAAAGCATTTTTCGTTACTTAGGGACAAATTATTTTTCTTGCTTCTGTCGAGCACTCTTTCCAAGTTTGTCATTGCCTCCTCAAAGGTTTCTCCATAGACGGTGAAGTCATCCATGTATACCTCGACCCCGTCTCCCATCATGTCTGAGAATATGCTAAGCACCGCCCTTTGAAAGGTGGCAGGTGCGTTGCACAGTCCGAAAGGCAATACCCTATAGGCAAACATTCCCCATGGGTAGGTGAACATTGTCTTATCTTGATCTTCTTCTCCTATCTGGATCTGGTTGTATCCACTGAATCCATCCAGAAAGGAGAAGTACTTCCTCCCCGAGAGTGTGTCCAAGACCTGATCAATGAACGGGAGCGGGAAGTGGTCTTTCTTGGTTGCTTTGTTCAATGCTCTGTAGTCCACATAGATTCGCCACTTCCCATTCTTTTTAGGGACCACCACTAATGGTGATACCCACTCACTGTCAAAAATTGGATATATGAATCCGATAGCCAAGAGTTTGTGCAGTTCTTCCTTGACAATGTCTTTCATTGTCGGGTTCATTCTTCTCTGCGGCTGTCGGCTTGGAGTTGCCTGATCATCTAGATAAATCCGATGGGTACAGATCTCTGGGCTGATGCCCTGCATATCCGAGTAATCCCATGCAAATGCTTGTTGGTGCCTTACCAGGAGCTCTTCTAATTTTGTCAGTTGTGTGGGCATCAACCTACTATTGACATTTAACGTTCTTCCTGGCCCAACGTGTATCTACCGAACGTGGTGATCTTGGGCACCAATCAACGGTGATCCAGGTGCGGAGATGGAGGGCTCTCCATGGAGAAACTCCACAATAGCACCATCTTCATCTTCTTCTATCAACTCCTCCAATGTCATCACCGGCTGGATCATGGACAGCTCCGAATTTCCATGCTCGGTGAACATGGGTTCTCCTACTGAGTCGACAGACTATGCTGGGGGTGAAATGGTCAACCTTTTAACGTTTCGCCCATCGGAGATGGTCATCAGCCCATCCCGATAGCTGATGTAAGCGTCAGCTATTGCTAGCCATGGCCTCCCCAAGATGAGCGGGTAACCACCCAGCCTAGTTTTGGATTGCAAGACTAAAAAGTTGGTTGGGTATTCCCATGTGCTGACCGTTACTATCACGTCTTCCAACATTCCTTTTGGCGCTACGGTCGATCGATCGGCCAGCTACAGCACTATCATGGTGGGTTTCAGGTTCGTGAGTTGTAGCCTCTGCATGGTCTCCTGAGGCATTACATTGATGGCTGCTCCGAGATCGACCAACGTATTGGATAGGGAATGTCCCTCAATTTTTATAGTCAACATCGGGCTGCCTGGGTCTGCATACTTCGGATGGCATGTTCTGCCCATCATCAAATCCGCTAGTTTACCCATGATGTTGATAGTCTAGGTTGCTCTTCATCCCGGCTTCCTCAGACACATCTCTCTGATTGCCTTGGTATATATTGGAACATCTCGGATTGCTTGGAATAATGGAATTGTCACTATGAGGTTCTTCAAGCTTGACAAGATGTCGAATTCTGGCTGCGTTACTTTTCTCTGTTCTTGCAGCCGGTTGGGAAATGGAGCCTTCACTCTCTCAAGTGTTTCTTCCTCCTCTACCAAAGGTGTTTCTTCTACCTCCTCCTCCTCTTCTACCAGTGGAGGTGTTCCTACTCCTAGCTGCCTACCTGACCTAAGCTGAATATTGTACATAGGATACATCTCACCCTCCATGTTGTATGTTGGTTGGTTCACCCTGTTATTCGGATTTGCCATCGGTTGTGCGGGTAGCTGCGTAGGTCTCACTGCTGGCAATGCTGATAAATTCTGTTGGGGGTGAGCAGGTGCTACGTTCTGTGGAGCCTGATTCCACGTAGTGTGGCCTCTCCACTGCTGCCCAGGATATGGATATGGCATCCATGGCTACTGGTTCGGGAATGCTGCTGGGGGTGCGTTAGACTAGGGTGATGGCCCCCACCACCCCATGTTAGGTGGTTGAGGTGGTCCTTGGTGCATGTATGGTCCTCCCCCATATGGTGGCATTTCGGTTGGCATATTCCCCATAGGGGGCTGTGGCCAACTCTTTCGATTGCCTATGAAATAGGCATCCATGCTTTCAGCCTCCTCCTGATTACTGGGTAGTTGTGGGCACAATCGAGTTTTATGATTCAGCCTACAAACTATGCATACTCTGACTTTGTTCTTCGGGCATGCATTCTTTGCATGCCTCCCTCTACATTTTGGATAGAAATAAGCCAATGCTGCCTCATTTTCTTGCTTATTTTTCTCTAACAATAGCGTATCCATCTGCAATGCTAGAGATGAGAGCATTTCACTCTTTAAATCCTCCAGCATGTTACCTATTTCTGTCTTTGTGACTGAAGCAGTCACTTTCATGGTTCTGGAGGTGGCCTTGCCTCGCCTTCTTGAGTAGTTCCGGCATAGTTTCCAGATGTCTTCCATAGCATGCTGGTAGACATCACCTCCAAAAATCATGTTAAGAGCCTCCAGTGATTCATTGGTAAGTCCTCTCAAAAATATGCTCTTGAGGGACTTATCAGATAGTCTCGTGTGAGGAGATCATTGAAGGTTGAAGTTGAATCTCTCCCAGTATTCCTTGAGAGACTCATCTTCTTTTTGTGTCATGCTCAGGACCTCCTCTCTGGAGTCTCTTGCTCTCCCAAAATCTTGGTATTGCTCTAAAAAGAGCCTCTTCATTTGATCCCAAGTGGCAATGTGTTTGTCTCCCAGACCGATGAACCATCGTAGAGCTGCATCATCCAACATGGAAGGAAAGAGTTTTAGCTTCTACGTATCAGATTTGTAGTCCACAGACCTACATAAGACATCAAACTTGAATAAAAATAGGTCAGGGTCCTCAGTTGGGTATCCTCTGAAGGTCGAAAGGTGAGCAGGGGATATGTTTTTCATTTTAGTATCTCCTACTCCTTCCTCAATCGAGAAACTAAAGCCAGATGAGACTTCTTCGTTGTCAGCCATTTTTTCAGGAAATGTGGTCTCAAATGCAGTGTTTATGGCCTTATGGTCATTTAAGACTTTTTGAGTCAAGGCTCTGAGGTTGTCCGGTGCTATCATCCGATCTTCTACAACTTTCCACAATAGGGCTTCCTCTAAGGGTGTCCTATTAAATAGGGGATTTATGATAATTCGTTCTTCCCCATGTTGATGGGATGAGGAGGCACTTTGCACAAAGTGTGGTTCCTCACTCCAATGGATTGCTGGTGGGTCGGGTGAGTCTAATTCAAATTTAGAATGCTCGATTGACTTAGGTTCTGATGGATTGGTTCTTATAAACCGACCGTCCGGTCCTCTTCTTCTCGAAGAACTCATACAAGGTCAGATGGAAGGTTTTAGGGTATTGTAAATAATCTAGTTGAGACGCTTCCTCGACAACGGTGCCAAAATGTTGTGGGCCAACAAGGTTAACTCTTTTCCTAATTTTGTCACATGCCCGTGCATTTAATTTATCAACCCAGGGAGCTTCGTAAACTTGCGAAGGGTCTGGAACGAGATTGCTTACAATACCACTTGAGATGAGTCCTGCTAATTCTACTATTGGGGGGTGTTTTCAAAATGGTTGTCAATCACTCATGCACTCCTCAATAATTTACGTAAGAAGAAAATAATTAAATCTATGGAAATAAAACATTCACACATTCCTGAAAATGAATCTACTGCAAATACTAGAAATAGCAATGCGGTAAACGATCCTATAAAAGCAATAAACTAATCTAGAAAACACAAGAAAAGTGGGGAAGAAATACTGGCTTGGAGTGGGCCCAGGCTCCAGTAGCTTCCTCCCAGCTGAACACGCGCTTAGAACTCTTAGAACTGTAATATATTTATCAAAGTGTTACAATATCTATCTCTTCTATCTGTCTCTATAACTCTATATAAATCTATATCAATCTATATATCTCAGAGCGGTCTGCGTGTGTTTATATAACACACCCGTAGAACTTCTGTTACAAAGAAGTTACAATAGTCGATTCATCCCAGACTAAATTAAGATAGTCTGGTGAATGCAATCGACGTCTGCTTAAAACTGGCATTTGGTTCTAATGGTGGCATGTTCGCTGATTGGTTCATGCTTCACCTGGCATTGGTAAGATGCTTTCATACATTGGTGCGATCTCCAATTTAGCTCTACATGACGTAGAGTTGAAACTGCACCAGCTGCTGTTGTCCACGTCATGCAAATCTGGTCAACGGGCGAAGAACAGAGGCGCCTTCCCTATGAGGAAGGTGCCTAAGTATATCGGGTGCCTTCCCTATATGGAAGGTGTCTTACTACCATTGGCACCTTCCTGGAAGAGGAAGGTGCTTACCTTCTGTTGGCGCCTTCCTGTGAGAGGAAGGCGCTTGCTTTCTGTTGGCGCCTTCCTGTGAGAGGAAGGCGCTTGCCTTCTAGTGGCGCCTTCCTTATGGGAGGAAGGCGCTCGCCTTCTCGTCGGTGCCTTCCTTATGAGAGGAAGGCGCTTCCTTCCCTTTGGTGCCTTCCTGGAGGAGGAAGGCGCTTGTCTTTCCTTGGCGCCTTCCTGGAAGAGGAAGGCGCCTACTTACTCTTGGCGCCTTCCTAGAAGAGGAAGGCGCCTACGTTCTCTTGGCGCCTTCCTGGAAGAGGAAGGCACCTACTTTCTCTTGGTGCCTTCCTGGAAGAGGAAGGCGCCTATGTTCTCTGCATTGATCCCCAAAGAAACAAAGTGCCAGGTCCATCAAAAAGACCTCGACTGATCCAAATCTAACTAAACCAACTGCAATTCCACAAAACACACTGAAAACACACAAATTAGGTAACACGCATAATTTCATCAAATAATTACATAATCATTCATAAATATATGCAATCCTTATTATATAGCCGCATAATAATCAAGAAATGATGTACAAAATATGAGCATTTCTGATGCTCATCAGTGTTGTTGTTCATACAAGGGAAGTCTAGTTTGAATGATAAGGGTAATGTAGTGCCCTATGGTGTGATGAAGATAATCCCTTCTCCACCCCCTTGTTCACACTTTAAACCGTCAAAGAACAATGACATATCTCTGTCTTTCTTAGGTTCTTCGAGTTGTGGCAAATATGATAATGCAAAAACTGCATTGTCAGGCAATTCTATGGTGAGCGGTTTGTCATCCTGAAGAGGCACCTCTGCTAATTGATATGCTATGACTTGTCTCTTGATGGAATTTTAGATTTTGAACTCTAGATAAAATTCTATAAATAGCATGATCCACTTTGTGGTACATGTATTATGATATGTCTTGCTCATCATGTACTGCAAAGGATTTTGTTTTGATATGACGTGGGTCATATGTCTCAACATGTAGTATCACAAATTTCGAGTTGCAAAGACCACTACTAAACACAATTTATCGACATACACATATCCTAGCTCATAACTCACCAAGGTGTGACTAATGTAATATATGGCTTGCTCTTTATCTTGTGCATTATTTTGGGCTAACATGGTGCCCAATGCAAAATCAATAGCTGATATATATAGTAAAAATGGTATGTCTAGCCTTGGTAGAGCCAATACTGGTGATATGGTCAGATAAGTTTTGATATCTACAAAGGCTTGATGGCATTCTTCATCTTAATGAAATGGTACCTCCTTTCATAGAAACTGATTCATAGGTCGGCATTTGTATGATAATTGCATGATGAATATTTTGATAGATTCTATCTTGCCTTGTAGGCTCCTCAACTCTCTAATGTTGGTAGGGTTGGCCATTTCCAATATAGCCTTTACCTTTGCAAGATCTACTTCGATGCCTCTTTTGGATATGATGAATCCCAGAATATTTCTAGAAGTTATGCCAAATACGTACTTCCTAGGATTCAATCAGACATTGTGTTCTATGAGGTGATCAAAGACTTGTCTAAGGACTTCAACATGCTCTTGCCAAAATAGGAACTTGGCCAGTAAGTTATCCATGTAATCCTCTAAGATCTTATACATAGTCATGGAATATGTATTTCATGGCCTGCTGATATGTGGCACCAACATTTTTGAGACCGAATGACATCACTTTGTAATAGAATGTTCCCTGTAATGAAAGCAGTTTTATGTTGATATCTAGGCTTAATTAGAATATGGTTGTATCTAGAAAAACCATCCATTAGGGAGAGCATCTCATGACCTATGGTTGCACCTACAAGAGAATCTATGTTTGGCAATGGGAATGAATCCTTTGGTGTCTCCCTATTTAAATCTCTGAAGTCCATGTAGATACAAACTCTTCCATCGGGTTTCCCCATGGGTACCATGTTTGACACCCACTTAGAATAGTCTATAGGGACTATGAATATTGTATCTAGTAGTTTTTGTAATTCGTTCTTCACCATCAAAGTGATGGTTGGATGCATTTTCCTCAGCTTTTGCTTGACTGGTTTCTTCATGGGATCCAATGTAAGGTTGTGAATGAATAACTTTGGATCTATCCCTAGCATGTCTTTGTAAGTCCAAGAAAAAATATTTGGCCTCTCTTTGAGTAGAGGAATTAGGATGGTTTGTTCCTCTGGAGATAGACTTTCTTCAAACTTGAATTTCCTTGGTTGGGTAGGATCATCGCTGATGTCCACCTCAAAAGTTACTTCTATAGCCATATGTGAACCATCCTCTAGTTTATGAGGCATGGGTATCAAATGAATATCATCAGTGATATTTATAGGACCTACTGATTCAGGTTCCAAACCAAAATGGAAGATGTCATACGCACAACCTGAGGCAAAATGAAATGGTTGTAACATCTCTTCATTGGGGAAGAGGTCTTCAGACTCAATGGGTGAATTAGTGTGATCCCAATCAATAGCCTCTACATAAATATGCAATGATTTGGTAGGATCTACTGTATTATGAAGTGGAGTGGTCAAATCAATGGATATCATGTTGATGGATGGAATGAAATCTCCAAGACCACATGGGTGCAATATTATCTCAGGGGTTTCCCTTCCATACTTATGATGAGGTTCTAGAGGAATGGGAATTTCTAGATCTAGACCATGAGCAGGGCGGATAATAGGATTATTGGGCTCTAATCACTCTCTAAATGTAGGTAGAGGGGGATTGACCATTTAGTGAATAGCCACTAGGTCAATAGGTCTCCCCAAAAATTATAGATGAGGGTCTATAGCATAGAGTGCTGCCTCTCTCTCTACTAGCTCGTTGACTTACCGCAAGTGGCAAGGCCCAAGATAGGCCATCACAGTCTCATCCTCAAAGTTATCATCACTTATCCAAAAACCATTAGCATTGGTATGCAGCTCTAAGATAAGGAGATCATGTCTTAGCCCCAAGTAGGCCATCTTCATATTATTCATAACTTGTGAAGAATCCATTTGCATTTGTCTCTTGCCACAAAGTTAGGTGTTGATGGCTCAGGCTTAAGTAGGCTCTTTTTGTTGACTCATTTGATTCATAGTCACTTTCCTATGATGTATATCCACTCTCATCATGGATGGACCATGTGAATATTTGTAAATAACGAGGCTCTTGGTAGGTTAAGCCAAGTTGTACCTCATCATCACTTGCTTCATATCCATTATCCTCATCCCATGAGTTGTATCCTATTGGGGTGGAATCAATTGAGATGTTTGGATGATAAATTTCTAGTGGCGGTATGTTTACCGTGGCCACTTGTATGTTGCTCAAATTTCTTGTTCTTAGGGGGTGATAAGGAATGAAATTGATTTATTCTCCTAACCCTAAGCTTAATCTATCCAATGCCACTACAAGAGAGTCATATCAACCTCTGATATAATAGCCTAACCCAAAATTGTCGAAGGGAAGCTGATATTTTGGCTCATATGGTCGCCTACGCCCCTACTCATATATACCAAGGCCATAGACATGCCAATCACAATGCTCAAAGTAGATTAGAGAAAACTCAGGATTAGAGATATAATGAACATTGATCATGAATAATTCATCACTATCCTCTTCTATGTCTAAAGACTTATGGGCACAGTCCAGGTTGGCATAGACAAAATTGGTTTGGTTGGGAGGGGTTCCAAGTGGAACCACTATTCCCACTGGCGACCTCAAGTCCTTAGGTCTTCCCATGTTTTGTGAAGACTCAATGATAGGCATAAAGGTAATGTTTTGCACAAGGTACTCCCCTATGCCTATGCTTTCCAAGTGTATTGATGCATGCAATATGGATGACCCTACGGATGATACTGGCGAAGCGGGGTGGTAATCACTATCTTCATATTGATCTTGAATATCTTCTTCTTCCATAGGACTTGGAATTTTAGCAATGGCTACATTTGGCACTTCCTTGGGTCTTTCTTATTTGGTGAAGGGCACCTTTAGATTTTGATTGTCTTTTGGTTTTGACGTTGATGGTAATTTAGAAGCATTGACTATTTTGAGTGCATTAGGAGGTTTTGATGTGCATGGGTCTTTTCTTACCATTTTATCTTCGTTATCCATTTGTGTGGTTGGGGATGAAGGGATTACAAACTATCCCAAAATGTCCACATGATGGATGTATTTAAAAGGCTCTTCATCGGCCAGAACCACATAGACTTTATTTTCGTGCACATACTTGACACACTGGTGCAATATCAAAGGCACACACTTCATGGAACTTATCCAAGGACACCCTAAGAGGATGTTGTACTGCATAGCTCCTTCCAAGACATGACACATCACATGGATGGTCTTGTGCCCCACCTTGATGGGTAGGACTATCGTTCCCATAGTATTGCATAAAGTATTATTTAAAGCTCTCAATGTGTAAGCTTCTGGAACGATATTGGACTTGGGGATATTGAGGTGCTCTATTGCTATTGTTGTAATGATGTTTATTTATGAACCTGTATTGACCAAGACCCTCTTGAAAGGTAATTTGTTGATTGCCACCACAATGTTTAGCAAAGGGTCTAGTAAGGAAGCAGGTACTATCTTAATCTCATAATCATAGAATTGAATTACAGGTTCTTGGCATTCTTGTATTTATACCACAAAGTGAGTGAATGTATTTGCATCTTGTGGTTGGAGCTCAATTGTCCTTAAAATATCCATTAGAGTCTCCCTATGATTTGGGGACTATTGTATGAGCTCATAGATGGATAAATTAGCTAGAGTCATATGTAGGTTTCGCTACCATCTACTTCGAATAGTTATCACAGGTCATGTTGGTGGACCTGGAAGGTTGTATTACCTCTTTCTAGGTGCAACTAGGATGTTCATGGGAGCTGCAGGAGGTTGCATTTGACCATAATGCCTAGTCCTTGTTGCTATGTTAAAAATCTCAACCATCCCAATGCAACCTGATTGACTTGGGCCCCTTGATCTCTAGGGACCTCATGATTGGGCAACGAGTTTTTGTATATGCCCATGTCTCTATTATCGGGAGCCAGTGGGTTGTCAACTTTGAGTTCTCCTGCCTCAATCATGTTTTGCACTTGATGCTTAAAACCAACGCAAGCCTCAATGTCATGCCCCGATATCTTGTGATAAGGGAAAAATTGATCTTCCCTATATCCTTTTGGCTTAGGATGGTTGGGATCTATAAGAGGTATATTAGGAAATATTATCCTCCTCACTCAACTGATTAAATATTTATTACATTGACTCTATCTGAGGCGTGAAATAGCGAGGCAGTTTGCATTCTCTGTTTCACCCCTAATTGTTCCTTTGGTTGTGATTGGCTAGAGGGGATGTACTTAATAGTTCTGGGGTTTTTTTGCACCCTCATCCTTGGGTGTATCCAATACGACTTGATTTACTGGAGTAGGGTTGCCTTGATTTTGTTTGTACTTGTCATTATTACCATTCTTGTTCCTCTCCTTTTTGTTTTAGAGTTTAATGGTTCCCTCATCTACTTTTATTTCTTCGATGAGCTTGTCTTGTGCCAAAGGTTCCTCAAACGAAGGATACTACTAAAGTTGTAGTAAGAGGGAGATGTGTTTAGAGCAACTTTTTGTGAACATGCGAATGATCTCTTATATAGGAATGGAGAATGATAATTTTACCATGACTTTTCTCCATCTATTACCATAATCCATTACTGGATCATCATCATACTATTTCAAGTTGGACAGGTCTGAAAGGTTTACCTTCTTCTTAGCACCAAATGAGAAACACTTTAAGAATGCGTTCACTAGTTGTTCAAAATTGGTTATGCTATGCTTAGGTAGTTGGTTGAACCATTGAGTGGCAACACCTAAAAATATCATTATGAATGTTCTTAGCATGAGAGCATCATTGTATTCAAGATGAAAATAGGCATTGATAAAATTTGTGACATGCTCTTGTGCATCCTCTTCACCCTTAAATTTTTCTAACCTAGGCATATAAAAGTGCTTAGGATATGGAGGGCTAGGGATTGATGGGCATAATGGTTGGTTGTGTACTTTGCTCAATTTTAGCGAGTTCCCAGCTACCTCTTGTTTCTCAAAGGCTTTCATATTTTTAGCAAGATATTAAAATGCCTTTGATGCATGGATTTCCTCCTCTTGTAGGCCTACTCGTAGTGGCAATGGAGGTAATTCTCTATCCATTTGATTTGTTCAATTTTCTTCCCTCCTATGAGGGGACTCAGGATTGTGATCCTGATTTTTTATGTTTGCCCTTTCCCCACTAGTTGGATTTCATTCTTGATTTGGTGGGGAATTCCATTGTGGGATATCTTTTCTTGTGTGCCTCTCCTTAGGTGAGTCAGTGCATCTAGTTATTTGGTGGTCACCACCATTTATCTATAAATTGTTAAGAGCTAGCTTCTCAACTTACTCTCTTAAGCGTTGCTCACGTTGGTGCAAGAGTCTATCTTTTTTTATCCTATTCAAGAGCTTCCACTAGCTCTTGCTCCTTACGTAATGCATTTTCTAACCGACTCACTTGGTTAGTTTGCACTATCATAGAAGACTCATGTTTATATGACTCTATTCTTGTTGTCTTGACTCATAGAAACCTCAAGGAGGTTTTTGCTGTACCTATACTCTTGCTAGAAAATATGACTTGTTCAGTGTACTTTTGAGTATCCCTATGATCAGACTCTATGCGTCTACTGTGGGGTTGCTCTAAGGCACCCCCAAACTGAGAGATATGTTTAGAAGTCATAGTTTGTGAGCTTCCAGATGCAGAGTTCTTAGTAGCTACAGTTCTTTGAGTTGGTCATGTAGGAAACCGATCCAACCCATCTAGCTCTCTTATTTTCTATGGATAGTCCCATGGGGTGCCATTCACTTCTATGAGGTCATAGTATATGGGAATATTTCCTTTTGTGTGAAGGGTTTCTTCTATCTAATTTCCATGACTAGATGTAGCTCTAGTTTCCTGCCCTTTAGTGGACAGACCTATTTCATATGTTTCTTATGAATCTTGAGGTGTTGTGACTCTTGCTTGCCTTATTGTTGAAGAGGGCTTTGTGGTGACATGTTTTCTCCATGTGGATGGAGATGTAGTAGTCTCGTCATACCTATGTGAAAAATGAGTTTTAGAACCTTCTTTATGTCCATGTGAGGAGGAAGCCCTTGAAGCTTCCTCTCATATTTGAGATGTTTCTGTGTGTTTAGAGGAGACCATTGAGGTCTCTTCATGTCTCCTTGATGAGGATGGATATGAAGCCTCTTTTTTTCTATGTGAATTTGTTTCATGACGTGGTTCCCTACTTTGGGTTTCTCAAGGAGATCCACAAAGGGTTGATTTATAACCCCTTAGGCTCACAAAGCTACATCTCACGGTCTTACGGGTAGGTTGTTCAATGTTACTATGACTCTGCCTATGGGTAGTTTCTTTAGTCTCTCCCTCGATATCAGATCGAGGGTGTTTACTTCTTGGTTTGAGTTGTAATTTAGGAATATCCATACAATACCAAACAAATGTTTATCTTTATTATCGATATAAGTGTGCCCTAAATTGTTTGGTATGTTTTGATGTGTTGTTCTTTCGATTTCTTGCTCTTGTTCTTGGATTAAGAATGAGAAGACTCATCCATAATGACAATCAAGTACACCCATACCAAACATGGTTTTATCAAAAGAAGCTAGGGTACACCATTGAAGACCTAGTGGGGGGTTTGCCTAGCTCTTCCACTCTGAACCAATGATTATTCCAACAGTAGAAGACAATTTGAGCACAAGTAACTTAGTGTCACTATAAGTAAGTTTCTCAATCAATTTCTAGGAAGCTCTAGGGGGTAAACCAGTGGAATGAAATGAATTCCAATGCTACTAGATTGAATTAAGGGTTGGTAATGAAATCCAACTCCCCAATGTTTAAATGAGATGTGCGTGTGTGGTGTTCATTTTAAGCTTGCATAACATAAAGTGCATCATATAGTAGCAATGAGTCTTTCCTATATGCCTAAGTGAAAAAATACATTTCAATATTCAGAAAGATGCATGAAATACTATGATTTGTATGAGAACACTTTATTTCGT
The DNA here is from genome assembly GCA_028583015.1 of Wollemia nobilis. NCBI lineage: Eukaryota > Viridiplantae > Streptophyta > Pinopsida > Araucariales > Araucariaceae > Wollemia > Wollemia nobilis. Next base: position 15,072,436 of record JAQPPZ010016943.1, read on the forward strand.
GCAGCTATAGCCTCTAGTAGGGCCTTAAAGTAAGCAAACAACATACAATGTCTAGAACATTGGATTCTAGGGTAAAATTTTTAGGCATAAGTCGCTATTCCTAGAAACGCCTACTAAAAATATAAAAGAAGATCTAAGATATGCAAAATGCTTGATTCTTTCTCCTTTTATTATTTCAATTTCCAAACATAAATGTGATTTAAGTTCTATGATTTAGACACACAGAAGTAGATAGAAAGCTGTAAAATATCAGAGAAGTTGTACCAACCTTTAATCCAACTCAGAGAGTCAATGTTTTGACCTCTGTTGCACTCCAATTCTGGCCACTATTGACTAGAGTGACTAGTTCTTGGCCACTATTAGTGGAAGCGACTAAAGCTCTATTGGCAACTATGGCTCAGGGCAACTGATTTTTGGCTGCTATAGCTCAGAGCGACTAGAACTGCACATAAAAATTAGTTAGTATTCTGGCAGTAAATGAAATATTAGTGGAGGTCCCATCGTGATCACCATCTGTAGCGACCTCGAGGTGCATGCACCACTATTTTTACGCTACTTGCAATGTATTAAAAACCCAAGATGAAATGGAAGACAATGAAAAGCATATAACATAGAAATAACAAATATGGATCTCTTTATTCGTATTGAAACCTGGTTACATGTCGGTCCCTCTTAGGGATACCCATTTTGATACAATAAGGTTACAAATAGGTAAATAGTGCCCCTTTCATGAAGAGGTGGTACGCTTTCAAAAAGCTTCTTGGTTCCGCACACAAAAATGTATGAGGGCTTACAGATGCCTCCTTCTCCAGGTCTGTTTCCTAGAGGGATCCCTTTTGCTCTTGTATATTGCAGATTTTTTCTGATCAACCTGTGGCCCTGTAAGCAATGAAACAATAACACACACTTTGATGTCCGAGAATGCCTCCCTGGATGAGGTTCTTAGAAATGAATATAAAAAATGAAAATAAGTATAAATTAGACTAACGAATGAAATGATGCTATTCTAATGATATGCTAAAAAAAATAATGAATCTAATTTAAACCCTAAGCTAAGCCTATGGGCCACTGTCTAAGACAGTAGGCACTAAAGTGACTTTCATCCTCTTTGCTCCAAAGATATGGATCAAATATTATATCCAATATTGAAATAATGGGTGCTATGCTCTTCAATTAGTTAGGGCTTTGCCGTACACGTGATCTCCAAGGGAACTCTCCAAGTTTCGAAAGCTCTCCTCAATGACCTATCCTAATAAATTATCTGGATAAAGATATCTTAGATAAAATATGTCTCTCCTCTCTTCCAAGATCGATAAAAATATTCCTTTTCTTTTGTGCTCTTAGGCTTGCACATTTTATAGTGTGAAACCCTAGGTCTATGTCCAAGCCCTAGGAATGAATTTCTCATGCGTAGTGTGAGTTAGCATGAGAAGATTTTTGTCTTTTCTATGTTTGGAGGCTATTTAAATGAAATATAACTACCAAATTGAGTCTCCTATGTGAACTGGTCGTTAGCATGAGAAGATTTTGTCCTTTGTTTATTTTTGGAGGCCATTTAACTAAAGTCTAAATGCAAACTCAAGTCTCCTATGTGAAATGATCATGAAAAGAAATACAAATTTACTCCCGCTCACCTTTATTGCATGTAGACTACCACTTCCACCCATGATTAGGCTTGTTTTTTGACAAAACTTCTTTTAGGGTCTAGCCGCTGTCGTCTGTAGTGACTAAGATCTTGCCGCTATCATCTATAGTGGCTAAGGTCTAGCTTCTCTAGTCTTGAGCAGTTAGGATTTGGCTGCTCTTGGCTTGAGCATCTAGGCTTGGATGGCTTGAAATGGCCCCAAATGAGTGGTGAGAACCACTGTTAATGCTTGGAAATTCCAAAATTATATCATCTGATCTTATGAATGTGTCTATGTGAGCAACTCCCCTAAGCATGACACGATTTAGGTTTCTACAATAATATATAGCTTGCTCTTTTTCGAGCATGTTCTTTTGATCTAGCAATGTGCCTAGCATGAAATTTATGGCTGAAATGTATAGCATAAGTGGTAAGTATGGGTGTGGGGGAGACATAATTGGTTGAGAAGTGAGGTACTCTTTTATAGAATCAAAGGCTTATTAACAATTGTCATCCCATTTAAAATTGAATTATTTTTGTAGGAGATGATTGAATGGTTTGCACTTGTTTGATAGTTGTGCTACGAATCGATGAATGGACATGATTTTTCCCTGAAGGCTGCATAGTTTCTTTATATTGGTAGGTTGGGGTATATCGATGATGGACTTTAATTTGTTAGGGTCTACCTCAATGCCATGTTGGGTGATAATGAAACCTAGTATCTTGCCTGAGGTAACTCCAAAGACACACTTCTTTGGGTTAAGGCACACATTATGTTCTAGTAAATGGTTGAAGATCTTTTAGAGATCTTCTAAATATTGTGAACATTCCTTGGATTTTGTGATGAGGTCATAAAAATAGTCTTCCATGATTTTTTGCATGTAATCATAAAATATATAAGTCATTACATGCTGGTAGGTTTCCCTAGTATTTTTAAGGCCAAAAGGCATGACGTTGTAGAAAAAAGTCCCTGAGAGGGTTGTGAATGATGTTTTATGTTGATCAGTAGGATTGATCTTAATTTGGTTGTACCCAGAGAATCCATCCATAAGGGAAATCATCTCATGGCCTTCTATGGAGTTGACTAGCGAGTCGATGTTTAGGTGGAGGGAAGTTGTCTTTAGGACACACTTTGTTTAAATCATAGAAGTTATTGTAGACAAAAACCTCATAAAAAGGCTTAGGCACTAGAACCATGTTGTAGTCCCATTCAAGATAGTCTATGGGTACAATAAAGTCTATATATAAGAGATTTTGGAGCTTATATTTTACTAGCAACGTAATTATCAGGTGCATGCATTGTAGCTTCTATATGACAGGCTTGGCCTTTTTATCTAATGTGAGATTGTGGACTACAAGGGTAGGATCGAGGCCTAGCATGTCCTTGTAGGACCACACAAATACTTTGATGTACTTTCTAAGGAAAGTAGTGAAAAAAATGTGCTCTTAAGGTGAAAGGCTAGCGGCTAGTTTGACAATGTGGGGGTTGTCAGGGTCATCATCAATATCTATGTCAACGGTTTCTTTGATTAGCATGTGAGGGCCATCATGAAGTCTTTCTAGGATTGAAATGAGGTGAAGGTCATTGATGGCCTTAGGAAATTTGTATTCATAATCTATGTATATGTTCGTGTGATGAATGCACAAAATGTGAGGTGGTGTAGAATATGAAGGAGCGTTAGTGGTGCGCAGGACATGAGGTGAAAGTAGAAAATACTAAGGTGATGGTATGGGTGAGATGTGTGTGAGATAAAAAAATTTGTATTTGGTGTGTTATCATAAATTTGTTGATGCATGTATCAAAGTGGGGATAAGAAATCCACATTGACCATATTAATCGATATCGTGGGGAAATTACGTAATGAAGAGTCTAATGATGTAGACTCACTAACCTGTGGATGTTGTAGGAGGCTCAATGGAAGGCACATGATGATAGGTGGGTAACGTGGTCAAGTAGTGGATCAGTGGAGTTGCTGATGTATAGGTGAAAACATGGCCAAATATTTTGGCGATGGTGGAGGAGATGCCATGTCATGCTTTAAAACATGAGCATTTAGAGACAAAGCAGTCAATTGACTTGTTAATTCATCAACACAACATGACGATGTGGTTTCAAAAAGAGGATTTTTTGAAAGAAGTCACAAGGAACTATGAAAGTTGAATGGGGGGATGGGTTGTCCTCTAAAATATCCATATTGATATACTCTTCCAAGGTGTGTGTTGGAAGTGCGAAAGGGTGTAGGGATAGGTCCTGGAGTTCATCCTCTAACATGTGAACGGTGGTTAGGCGATAACCTAGGCCAAATTTTTAAGTAAAAACACATGAGGGTTAATGGGTGTACACAACCCTTTTTCCTAATGGCCTAACCCAAATACGTGCCAATGGAAATACCAAAGGTAGTGTAAGGTGAAATAAGGGTTAGTTATATTATCTAGTGTACCACAAAAATTGAATTATGGTGGTGGAGGGGCTATAGGAGAGGGTGAGGAATCAACTCTTGCATATACAAAGTTATTTTAGTTTTCAGAAAGCCCTAATTGTATAACAACTACTATGGTAAAAAATGAGGTTGAAGGGCAATCGAAGTCACATGTGGACTAACTGCAGGTGGACGTATGCGGGCATCATGCACATTGTAGTCACCTAGGCCTAAATTTATCATAAAAATGGAAATACGTGATGGTGTATGCTATGGTGAGCGAGGTGACAATGTTGAGTTGCAATATGAGGATGCAATCTGGGAATATCTTACGGTAGCAGTAGAAGGATATAAAAATTGATAATCAAGATAGGAAGCTCATTGTTTCCACTCTTGGTATTCAGCTATCATGGCTAGGATAGGGTGATTCACATGTGGGAATTGGGAAGGAGGAGGAGTGGGAGCCGATGTTGGGCTACGAGGCAAGGTGAAGGACCTAGGTCATGGGAAAAAAGGAAGGGGAGGTGTTTGAGGTGTAGGAAGAAGAGGAGGTTTCATGGAGGAATATAGATGAGGTGGAGTGGTAGGTCATGGTGTAGTTAAGGAAACTGGTCTTGATGCTATGGGTGAATTTTTAGAAGATGACGGTTGAGATGGTGGTGGTGGCCATAAGGAAAGTGGTGAGAATGGTATGGCAACCAAATTGGGTACTACAATAGATGGTGCTAATGGTGTGAGTGTGAAGCAGGAAAAAATGATGCACCAAATTATGTGGAACAATAAGTGTATCTACCCCATCTCGCAAAATGAGCATAACAAGGAAGCATGCATGCAAAAAGGAAACAATACCAAACAAAAGGAAATGAATAAAAGCAAGTCTTTTCTCATTAATTTGTTGGATCCAATCCAAGATTACAGAAGTTCCCTTAAGGGCTCAAAATTGTGATATAATTTTTCAATATTGGGTGCCCAAAGACCAAGTCTTTCATAGAATCTGGGTGCACATCCAATGTTTCTCCATGTACCCAAAATCGAGGTGGGTGAGCCAATGCTGCAGATGCTTGTATCTAGGTTATCTGATGTCTTATCTTGCTTCCCAAAGCCTTCTGAGGACCTGCACCTGCACACAAGGAAGCAAAAAGGGTCAAATAGCAAGGGTGTATGGTGAAAATATGCAATCCCCATACGAGTAAAATAACATATGAATTAAAAGTGCATAAAATGATATCCAAATGACTTCAAAAATTTTAGAGATTTTTTTTTTTTGTTTTTTTTTTTTGAATTTACATGGTGGAATCGGTAGTCGCTATGAATCCGGGTAGGTTGTCTAGCTTTTATGGCCGCCACAATATTCTGCGTTGTCCACCCCAGAAGCTTCCACATAGATCTTTGCGCAGTCCGCCCCTATAACCACCATGCCACAATTATTTTAAACCTTTTATGCCACTGAAAGCACCAGGAAAGGGACAAGCGTTCAGTCCGACGAGGCCCGAGATTTGAACCTTGGACCTTCACCCCCCTTATGGGGTTTGGATGAAACAATTGGTCTACACCTCGGACCTATTTTTAGAGAAGTTAAAGAGGAGGTTTTGGGAAGATATTACCCAAAAAATATCAGAAATTGCACCCGTAGACCCCTCGATTAAGCGCTGCTCGACTGCAACCTGCGAAAAGGAGGACAAAAAAATCTCAAACCTGAACTCATCCAAAATAGTATGCATAAATTGGCATTTCAAGACATCCCATATGTTCAAAATTTCCAATTGGAACCCGGATGCACCTGCATCAAACTGGGGTGCCCGGATGGGCCCTACGAGCCTTCGAAAATTTAAAAATAGCATAACTAATTCATTTTAACTCCAAATGACCTAAAATGTGGAATGTAGCATCATGGAATAATGTAGAAAATAACCAATTAAAAAAAAAAAAAAATTGATTAAGAATTTACCCTCATCCCGAGGGAGGGGGGTGATGGTGACTGCAACTATTTGGGGGCCCCCCTAGGAGGGGATACCCACCAAATATGGTCACTTTTTGTTACCAAACCACTGGAAGATGTTCCTAAACTACCTAAGGTGTGTTTTCATCAAATTTTGTGAAGAAATTCACCTAAATGGAAAAGTTACGCTCGAATTACCTTCTTGAAGTCACCTGGTAACCTCCTTGGAAAAAGGGATATTACAAGGGCAAAAAGGTGCAATAATGTGGGGGGAAACCTTGGAAGCACTCCATTGCATATCCTAGAACTCCTATCTATATGTGTCTAACTTTTGTGTGGAAATTACATCCACTTTATAGCCCAAAGGGGCTCAAGTGCAAAAAGGCATGCAAGGGCATGCATGGCAGGAGGTGTCATTTGTCAAAAAGGAGGCATGCATTGGATGGGGAATATAATCTCCATTCTTGGCCTCCATAATGATGTGTATCATGATTATTCAGTGTCCTCTACCCTGCATGCTATGTTTGGCAGGTAAAATGGCAGTTTCTGGGAGCCATTTGGCCCAAATTTGATTTTTTATGGGTCAATCTTCACCACCGTCCCACCTTGGGATGAGGGATCACCACCATCCTAGGGTGGGATGATGGGAATCTTCCATCATCCCAAGGTGGTATTGTGGTGAATTTTGGGCCAAAACCTCCCAAAATTGGGTCGGTAGCCTCCAAAATGCCTTTCGGAGTGGCTAGAACCACTATGAGCCTCCTGAGGGTTGCCCAAGGGGTCATGTGATGTAAATTTGATCATTTTTTGTGTGTGCTTAATCAGGTTTACCACATTTTAGTGTCTACAAATGCCCATTTTTGAGATGCATTGTGTGCAGCACAACATTGAGCAAAATTAGATGATCAAAATGTAGAATGATTAAGGTTACTCGATAACCTAATCAACTTTAGATGCCCCAATCATGGAAAGGGCATGTGTTCTTGAATCCTTGCTTCTGACTCAGTAAATACATTGGTCTTGGTTTCTCTTCAGCTTCCAGGTATGCTCAAGGTACTTATAACCCTAGGTGTTTAGAGAAAACCAAGTATTTTGGTAAATTTTGAGGTTACCAATAGGTAGGTTCATCTGCACTATTATGTGCTTAATTGAGATATTTTCTTATTTTCTGCCCCAAGCAGGGGCATTATTGTCTTTGTCAAAGTTTCGTTGGATGAACGCAACTTGCATGATTGAGTGTTTAATTTTTGATTATGAATTTTTTAAGCATGACTGCCCCATCAAGCGATGAGTCGATGAGGGAATGACCAGTGAGAAAATCGATGAGTTGCTTGACCCATATGACATTTTTTAAGGTTGCCTTCAGTTGTTCTCATTGAAAAATGACATAGTTTTGAAAGGATTTGGATGATGCTATGGAGATTTCATGGAAGCAAAGAGTTGAAAACCTCCTTCCCGTGGGGTGGTCTAGCCATAATGGCCTTCTTGGGGAGTGAAGTATTAACTTGTCCATGCATCCATGAGAAGTTTGCATTCCATCTTGACCCTGAATGAATTCCATCATATTTGGATTTTTTTGATGGGTGTTGAACCCTTTTATTTGGATTTTTGTGTTGTTTTTGTTGTGTTTTAATTGTTTTTAAATTTTTGGGTTTTGATGAGATTTCATAGAAGAATACCTCATAAAAATTGGATGACCCAACCATGGAAAGGGTATGCCTCTCAGAATTAATGTCTTTGACAAGTTAAGGAACTTTATTTTGGTGTTCTTTGGCATATTGTCAAACAAGCTTAAGTCTAATCCTAGCCTTGGCGAAAGTTGGAAGACGAGCTCATGTCTACGCTTTAGACTAGACTTGATGGCAATTAGGAGATAAGATTAAATCAAATCCTAGCCTTGATGGCAATATGAGATAAGATTAAATCAAATCCTAGCCTTGATGGCAATAGGAGATAAGCTTAAATCAATTCCTAGCCTTGATGGCAATAGGAGATAAGGTTACTAGTTTGCTTGAATTTGCTTTTGATATTTTGCTTATTTGCCCCAAGAAAAGGGGGTGCATGTCTTTGGGAATTATTCATAGTATGAACATGATTAAATTGAGTAAGTTATCCATTACTTATTTGGATTAAACATGTTGTTATTACGACCAATGGACTTAGTGGATGCCATTGGGGCATTTGGGGTGACCTAAGGGTTTATGGATACCTTTGGAGATTTTAGGTAACCAAAGGTTTTATGGATACCTTTGGGGATTTTTTAGGTTGATTTCTTAACTTTTTGATTGCTGATTAGGGGAGGTATGATACCAATAATGCCCTAGTTGATGTTACAAAAATGTTTTCTTGATTTGCAATTATGATAATTTGGAGCGTTATATTCCTTGTGTTATGATCTATGGATGCATGTGTTGTACTATGATGTTATTTGATGATATGCAATGTGTGTATGCATAATGAAATGGATGATCTATTCATGTGTATTTATGTAATATGAACACTATATGACATACTATGTTAGCACCATAGACTGTATAGAATTCATCAATTCATGTGGAATATTGTCATGAGACTATGTAATGGATTTGTGCAAATGGAAACTGACATACATGTGATAAAATGGAATGAATAAAATGCATGTTCTAGAAGGCCTATGAGGTTTTCATGAGACTCAAACACTCTAGTCAACTGATCAAAAGTTGTATACTAACCGTGCAAGACTTTTTGACAAGGTATGAATCTGTTAGGACGACCAAGGTACTTCATATCCCTGTGTGTGCAAGTGAGTTCATTTCTGTGAGATGCATAAGGATACCCCCAGTGCCAAGTAGGATCTCAACCAAATCTGTACTGAGGATCACCAAATGAATGCCACCATAGTAGGTTTTGTAGTAAGTATGACTAGACCACTAGGCAATCTAGGTTACCAAAGCTAGCTCATCCACATGCAAACATTGGTCTACACATATGCCCAAAAGCTAATGTGATAGACATATCATCATGCATGAGGCTACCACCATTGACGGGTAGGCTATCCACCAAACCCATAATGAGGATCACCTGATGGTTTTCCAAATGCTGAGAGTTCCAGGGATTCAAGCTTAGGTTTTTTTTTTTTGGTTATTCACTTGATTGGGATTACTTTCTCTTATATATAGTGATGAAAATCACTGTTTATTTTCTCTTTTTAGTGACTATAATCACTATTTATTTTGAGTTTTTTTTCTTTTTATCTTGAGCAAGGGGTTTGAGTAGTGGTGATAACCACTGTTATTTTTTATTGTTGCTTTTTAAGGATTTTGATTTTAAAGTTGAACTTGTGGGATTTTTGGCTTGTGGATGGCATTGATCCTTTAGGCCTTAGGGATGACTACCCGTCCTTTGCAGGGACGTGTTGTATGAATCCTTATGACTTTTAGGATCAAAGGTGTATGGAAATATTGATGGGATACTTTTGGGATTTTGTTGTGGAGTGGTGTTGATATTTTAGGCCTTGGGGATGACTACCCATCCTTTGTAGGGATATGTAGTATGAATCCTTATGACTTTAGGGATCAAGGGTGTTTGGAAATTTTGATAGTGGTGAAAACCACTATTAACTTTGAGGAATTGGGTGGGTAAGATCTTGTCCTTTTGCCAACTCTTAGCATTCTTGAACCATTCACATAGGGGGATGAGCGGGATGACCTTTTCTCTTAAGGTAACCTAGACTACTTCATGGATTTCATCTGTCTTTGTGCAAAACATATATTGTTAATGATTAATTGTGTTTGGGATATGATGTACACAAGACATAATCAATGGAAGACTCTACCTCCTAAAAATCAAGCTAGTATGCTACAAAATCTGAGTAGAGACTAGATATGGTTGTGACCGAAAACCCTATTGACATTCTTTAAAAAAAATTGCTAAGTGAAGGGAATAGACATGATTATGGAAATGTGAAAAATGTGGGTCAAAAATGCTAATTGCGGTATTTGAACTATGAGTACTTTCATGATATTGATTTTGAGCGGTAAGTAATGTACCATCATGGTGCTAGACATGTATGCGCAACTCTAAAATGTAAAATGCTAATGATGAATATGCCTAGATGCAAGTGATGATAAAATGTAATGTGGTGTGATGCCATATTTTTGAATTTTTGAAACTTTGATGAATATGTATATATGAAAATGTAATGCGATGCAAATGTTTTTGTATTTTGATGTTTTGATGATTTTGTTTTTTGAATTTTTGATTGATATGTATCCACATGTGACCAACAAGATTATTTGGGAGCCATTGGGGAATTTGGGGAGGACCAAAGGGATTATGGATTTCTTTAGGGTTTTTAGGTTTGACATAGATGATCGTAGATAGTCCAGGAGCATTTTTACTTGACCTAGATGGTGAAAACCCTCTAGGAGCTTTTTGGGGTGACTTAGACGTGCAACGGTACTTAAAAAGTGTCTACAACTACCTAGGGGTATTTGGATATGACCAAAGGGCTTATGGATACCTTTGGGACTTTTAGGGTTGACCTAGATGATCGTAGATAATCTAGGAGCATTTTTAATTGACCTAGATGGTGAGAACCCACTAGGAGCCTTTTGGGTGACCTAGATGTGCAACGACACTTAAAAAGTGTCTACAACTACCTAGGTGCATTTGGCTATGAACAAAGGGCTTATGGATACCTTTGAGGCTTTTAGGGTTGACCTAGACGATTGTAGATATTCTAGGAGCATTTTTAATTGACCTACATGATGAGAACCTGCTAGGAGCCTTTTGGGTGACCTAGACGTGCAGTGACACTTACAAAGTGTCTATGACTACCTAGGGGTATTTGGCTATGACCAAAGGGCTTTGGGATGCATTTGGGGCTTTGAGGGTTGACCTAGATGATCATAGATATTATAGGAGCATTTTTACTTGACCTAGATGGTGAGAACCTGCTAGGAGTATTTTGGGTGACCTAGACATGCAACGACACTTAAAAAGTATCTACGACTGCCTAGGGGTATTTGGCTATAAGCAAAGGGTTTATGGATGTCTTTAGGGATTTTAGGGTTGACCTAGATGATCATAGATACTATAGGAGCATTTTTACTTGACCTAGATGGTGAAAACCTGCTAGGAGACTTTTGGGTGACCTAGGCATTCAGAAACACTTAAAAAGTGTCTATGACTACCTAGGGGTATTTGGTTGTGACAAAAGGGCTTATGGATGCCTTTGGGGATTTTAGAGTTGACCTATATGATCATAGATAGTCCAAGAGCATTTTTACTTGACCTAAATGGTGAAAAATTGCTAGGAGCCTTTTGGGGTCACCTAGACAGTCATAGACCACCTAGGGATGTTATGGGTTGACCAAGTGGTATGTAGATACCCTTGGAGCCTTTTGGGGTCACCTAGATAGTTATAGACTGCCTAGGGGTGTTATGGGTTGACCAAGCGATATGTAGATACCCTTGGAGCCTTTTGTAATTTTGTGTTCTTAGGAGGAAGGTGCAATACCTTGTATACCCCCAAAATTTGTGGTGATCAAAGGAATCAAGGAAGGTGTGATACCTTTAAAATCTCCAGTTAGCTTCATGTCTTGTGATGTAAATAGTGGGGAAGGTGTTACACCTTGGATACTCCTAGTATGTACTATGATTGGTGCAAAGTTATTGTCTTTGTTAGAAGGAGCAATAGAAATTGATCCCCTTTATTGTGCTAGGGTATTGTGGGTAATGCCCATGTTTTGATGGGGTGAAATGAGTTCTCCACTCATGGATAAAGCTCCCTCATAAATGAGATCTTGGACCTAAGGATCATTCCTATCAATTATATCCTGTACTAGGTGTTTGAACATGATGCACCTATGGATGTCATGCCCATTTTGCTTATGGTACTTGCAATATAGGTCTTTGTGATATTTTTTGGGCTTTGGTGCATTTTTATTGATAGGTCGACACTCAGGGAGGTTGATCACATTAGCTACTAAGAGGCACTCAAACAAAGAGTCCATAGACTTGATAATGGATGTAAATTGTTGCTTAGGTAGACGTTACCAGTTTAGCCCTTGATTTGTTTGAGACTTAATATTGGATTGCATAGGAGTTGGTTGGTCCAGATACTCGGGGGTTGAGATTTAAGATTACTCAATTGTACCTCAATTCTTGTGAGTTGACTCAAGATCTGTTGTAAATCATTGTGTTGTTGATTCATGTGTAACTCCATATTGGCTAGCCTATCTAAGATATGTTGTGGAATTGGTGGGGATGATGACTGGATGACTATTGAAGAACCTAGATGGCAGCTGATAGTTGGTGGAGTTCAACTAGGTGTGGGAGCTAGGAGATAGTTGATCGAGGGTGGATAAAAAGTCCCTAATATTTGAGCAGATGTGGATGCTTCATGATGATTGGAGTTGGCGATTATATCCACATGTTCTTGTTCTTTATTTGGCTCATGCTCATGTTCCAAATTATATTTTTTAACTATGGTAGTTGGGTTACCCCCACTTTGGTATAGAGGGTACATCGGCTCTTGATCTTGTGGAGATGTTGAGTGAGATGGAGTAGGTGTGTCCAAATCCATCAATGGTATCTCCAATGGTGTGGATGGAATGTTGGATGTATTTGTAAGTTGCATAGATGGATTCAAAGGAATTTGGTTCTTTGTCATCACATTGATCATTCCCACAAACTCATGAGAAGATGCATTTGCAATTGAACAAGTTATGGCTTCCTCATCAACTTGTCCAAGATGATCTGCTTGGCCTCCATGTTCGAAGGGTGCATCAGGAATGCTATCAATGGGTGGAAACTTGGTAGGGGAACTACCTATATTTTTGATCGACTCGATGATGGGTATGAATGCAACATTGGGTACTATGCACTCATCGAGTTCTAGGTAGGTCAATTGAATTGTATCCTCAACTATGGTGGGTGAATATGGTACGATATGTTTGATTCATCCATATCAATAGGGGGTTCTTCCTACTTTTTGGTGGGAGTGATAAGATATTCTACAGGTGTATTGATGATAGCTATGGGAGTTTCTATAGTTGGCTCTTATGATCCTTACTTGCTTTGAAATATAGAGGATGGTACTAGCGGTGGTGAAGGTAACTTCACGACTAACCATGGGGTTGCATCTAGAATTTGGATAAAGTCATTGGGTTTAATATCCAAATGCTTGGGTGACATTGTAGGCATTTTTGGATGATCCGCATACTTATAATACTTGAATGGATCTGGGTCAACATTGATCACATGTACCTTACCTTCATCAATGTATTTAATGCATTGATGCACTATAGATGGAACACATTCCATATCTCTTATCCATGGTCTTCCAAGCAGTATGTTGTACTGTCTTTTACCCTCCAAGATGTAGAACAACATAGGCACAATATTTTGTCCAACTTCAACAAGTAGGATTATTATACCCACATTGGAGGATAAAGCATCATTAAATGCTTGTAATGTGAACTTGGAAGGTGCAATGCACGAGGATGGAAGGTTGAGATGCTTTAGTGAAGCTATAGTAATAATGTTTATCGAGGAACCTATGTCAATCAATACTCGCTTATAGGGGATCCTATTTATACTCGCGATGATATGCAAAGAAGGATCTGGTGAACTGGTAGGCATGGGTTTGACCTCATGATTTTGAAAGTATATAGCAAGCTTATGGTACATTTGTATGTATTCCATAAATTTGGTGAAAGCATCAGAGTTATGATGTTGTACCTCAATGGAATCCAAGACCCTCATGAAAGGTTCCCAATATTTGGAGGACTATAGTAGAAGCTCGCTCATGGTCACTTTTTTTGATGGTGCATGCGAACTTCGCACATGCCTACTCTAGGTTGCTAACACTTGTTGGATGGGAGTTCTAGGTGGTGAAGACCACGATGTAGAGGGAGTGTAGACCTCCCTGCTAGGCCCTTTGGAAGGCTGATTATATCTAGTTTATGATTGGAATCGGTGTTGGCTAACTGAATAATCCACTTGATCATGTGGGTAACCCATCGATGTTCTTTTGGTATAGGTACCTTGGTGGTCAGGTATTCTGAATGAGGAGTTGACCTCATGATGACTTTTAGGGTGTCGTGCAGGAATAATGATCCTCAAGAGAATAGCGTAGGTGACTACTATTAGGGATCCATGTAGGAGTGAGGAGATCCTCATACCTATAATGATGGTGCTCAGGGTTTCCCCTAAATTTTTCTACTTCACTAGCTTGTAATCGAGGTCGGCCATGCATAGTTGTCATGATGTGCTGACTAGATGAGCCCTGAAGGAAATCCACACTAGAGAAAATTTTGACTTCAAAAAAAGGTTAAAAGTGTTATATATCAAAACTATTTGTACGACGAGATGATCATAATGGGATAGGTCTCAAAAATTTGATTTTTGGATCAAAAAAATGTATTTTTGTAATATTTGGCTGACCGGGGCCTATGGGGAAATGCCCACTTTTGGGAATTTTGGGGAAATTTTGAACCGTGAAGAGTTAGGAATAAAAATTTCTAGGAGAGGTGCACAATGGGCTAACTAAGAAAACAAAACAAATTTGGCAAGTTTTGGAGTTTTCTAGCCCACTCTATGACTATTTTAGTGCAGTTTTTTGCTATTTTCGGGGTCGAAAATAGAGTAAAAATAAAACCAAAATAACTTTTTCGTTATAGCTACGTTTTGCATGATTATTGAAGCATTGGATGAAAAATAAAAAAGTAGATTTTGAAAAATCAGGGTTAGGTTTTGGTCACAGATAACAAAGAAACGCACAAAGTAGACAATATGAGTATCTTTTTATTGATTATATGTGTCCTAAACTGATTTTAGTGTGTTTGGATTTTTTTGTTTTTATTTGCTCTTGTTGTGGAATTAGAATTATGGAACTCAAAAAAAGTGGTGACTGGGGACACTAGTACCAAACATGATTTCTCAAAAGAGTCTAGGGTACACTGCTTAAATCCCAGTGGGGGGTTCGCCTAGCTCTTCCACTCTAAAATAGTGTTTCCAACAGTGGGAGGCAGTTTGAAAATTAGTGACCTATTCCATATTGAGAGAGTCCCCTATTATATCTAAGACATGTATGGGAAATCTGGTGGAAGGAGGTGAAATCCAACATCACCGATCTGAATTGGGGGTTGGTGATGAAATCCAACCTTACCAATGTTATAGTGGAACGTGC
The DNA here is from genome assembly GCA_028583015.1 of Wollemia nobilis. Taxonomy (NCBI): domain Eukaryota; kingdom Viridiplantae; phylum Streptophyta; class Pinopsida; order Araucariales; family Araucariaceae; genus Wollemia; species Wollemia nobilis. Next base: position 15,087,594 of record JAQPPZ010016943.1, read on the forward strand.
AAGTGTGTGTGGTTCCTTTTAATCCAAAGAAAGTAAGCAAAGAAGCATTCAATGATCATTCACTAAATGCATGTAATAGGTGTGTTTTAATTTCAAAAAGCTAGGATAAAAGGAACCTACAAATGTAATTTATAGATGCAAGCCCTAAATGCTAACCTACCCATTGGGTATGCCACAAGCAATCAAGCCACAAAGAGGCATTGCTACTTCAAATTTCTTTTGAATTTTCTTCTTCCTTTTGCTATGTGATGTTATAAGAAAAGAAAAAATGTAAATTTTAACCTTTATATGCAAGCAAACAAAGCAAGAAAACTGATTTTTGACAGTCTCTGAAAATGTAGCCAAAAAATAGAGGTTTTAGGCACTTACCTTGTCCACTTTGAAGCCTCCAAATTCTGAAATTTTGGGCAGAAATCTCTCTGTTTCACCACCACTCCAGGGTGGGATGATTAGAATCCTCACCACCATCCTAGGGTGGTACAGTGAAGCCACCATCCCAGGGTGTGCCAGATAAAGGCTCTGCCACCGTTCTAGGGTGGTGAGGGGAGCACCTGCAACACAAAAAGGGCAAAAATGCAAGAAAGAAGTCAAATTTTCACCCAAATAAAAAGGGATAAGGATCCCACCATGATAAAAACTTAAGTAGGGAAAAAAAGTGTACCAAATTATGTGTAAAAATAAGTGCATCTACTCCATATCGCTAAATGAGCATAAAAAAGGAAGCATGCATGCAAAAAGGAAACAATACCAAAAAAAATGAAATGAATCAAAGCAAGTATTTTCTCATTAATTTGTTGGATCCAATCTAAGGTTACAGCAGTACCATTTAGGGCTCAAAATTGTGATGCAATTGTTACAATATTGGGTGCCCAAAGACCAAGTATTTCACATAATCCAGGTGCACATCCAATGTTTCTCCGCGTACCCACAATTTAAGTGGGTGAGCCAATGTTGCTGATGATTGTATATATGTTCTATGATGTATTATATTTCTTAAAAAATCCTTCTAAGGACCTGCACCTACACACAAGGAAGCAAAAAGGGTCAAATAGCAAGGGTGTATGGTGAAATCATGCAATCCCCATAGGGGTAAAATGACATATGAATTAAAAGTGCATCAAACGATATCCAAATTACTTGAAAATTTTCAAAGATGTTAAATAGTAGGTTTTTTGAAGATATAATAAAAAAATATCATAAATTGTGCACGTAGACCCCTCGATTAAGCGTCGCTTGCCTACAACCTACGAAAAGGAGGACAACAAAATATTGAACCTGAACTCATAAAAAAATCATGAAATTTTGTTACTATGCATAAATTGGCATTTAAAGACAACCCACATGGTCATATTTTATAATTGGAGCCCGTATCCATCTGCATCAAACTGGGGTGCCCGGATGGGCCCTACAAGCCTGTGGAAACTTAAAAATAGCATAAGTAATTTATTTTAAATCCAAATGACCTGAAATTTTTACTATAGAATCATGGAATAATTTAGGAAATAAAAAATTAAAAATAGTAGATAAATTTCTTAATAATTTACCCTCATCCTAGGCGGGGACGATGGTGACTACAATTATTTGGGGGCCCCCCTAGGATGGGATACCCACAAAATCTGGTCAATTTTTGTTAAAAAACCATTGGAAGATGTTCCTAAAATACCTAAGGTGTTTGGTAATCAAATTTTGTGAAGAAATTCACTCATATGGAAAAGTTACGCTTGGATTACCTTATTGAAGTCACCCGGTAATCTCCTTGGCAAAAGGGAGATTACGAGGGTAAAAAGGTGCAATAAGGTGAGGGAAAATATCGGAAGCACTCCGTTGCATATTATAGAAATCCTCTATATACATTTCTAACATTTGTGTGGAATTTACATCCACTTTATAGCCCAAAGGGGATCAAGTGCAAAAAGGCATGCAAGGGCATCCATGGCAGGAGGTGCCATTTGTCAAAAAGGAGGCATGCATTGGATGGGGAAGATAATATCCATTATTGGACTCCATAATGATGTGTTTCATGAGTATTCAGTGTCCTCTACCCCGCATGCTCTATTTTGTGGGTTAAATGGCAGTTTATGGGCACCATTTGGCCCAGATTTGACTTTTTATGGGTCAAACTTCACCATCGTCCCACCCTGGGACGAGGGATCACCACCATCCTAGGGTGGGACGATGGGAATCATCATCCTAGGGTGGGACAGTGGTGAATTTTGGGCCAAAACCTCCCAAATTGGGCCGATAGCCTCCAAAATACCTTCCAGAGTGGCTAGAACCACTGTGAGCCTCCTGAGGGTTGCCCAAGGGGTCATGTGATGTCAATTTGATCATTTTTTGTGTGTGCTTAATCGGGTTTACCACATTTTAGTGTCTAAAAAATATTGAGGTATGCATCCTTGGTGATGATTGTGGTAGTGAAGAGGTTGTAGGGGATGATGTCGATGCTCCTACATACTAGTGAGAAGAAACAAGGAATAGTTACGTGGAGGATGACGGAGGTACGAGTGGTAGGACTATAATTTTGCAAAATTTAAAGGGGTACCCATTGGTGGGAACACAATAGATAAGTTTTTCATGGATGTATTTGATGCAATGGTGCAATGTAGAGGGAACATATTGCATATCCCTTATCTATGGATGGCCAAGTAGGATGTTGTATTGCATTTCATTCTAAATGATATGAAAGAGGATGGAGATAGTGTAGATACCTAACCATATGGGTAAGACAATAGATCCTACTATAGGTTGTATGGATCCATTGAATGTACATAGGTCAAGTGATGGGGTGGTAAAATGAGCTAGTGGGATATCTAGGTGATGTAGAGCTGATGTGGAAATGATACTAATGGAGGAATCTATATCAATGAGAATATACTTGTATGTAATGTCATTGATGGTCACTTGGATATGGAGAGGAGGATCTGATCCTTCTACTACAAGTTCCATGATATCATGATCATGAAAGTTTATGGAGGGCTAAAGGCAGCATGGAATATTTCCTACAAATTTTATGATGATATTTGTGTCACATGTCTCAATATCAATAGAGTGTAGAATGTCATTCAACATCTCATGATGGGGTTGAGACTATGGTAGAAGATAAAATATGGATAAGCAAGTGGGAGCATTGCATAACTGGTGAGTAAGGCTACCATAGATTGTGATGATATTTTATGGTGATGGAGGTGTGGTGTTGGAAGTCATAGGAGATGATGGGAATGTGAATGGTACCAATGGGAAAATAATAGGTGGTGTTTGGTGTAGGGGTATAATTAATTTTTGGTAGTAAGGTTAATCATGCCCACAACATCGTGTGAATGGGGATCACGTTGGACACTATTTACCTACCTAGATAGCCCTTGGGGATTTGGTGGTATTTTGGGGTTAGTTCCCCTATGATAAGGTAAGGGAATTTGGAAGATCCTTAAGTTTTTATTTTGTGGTGCAAGGGGGTTTGAGACCTGAATGGTACCCCTATCAATAAGATCTTGAACTTGACCATGAAAGGAACAACAAGTATCGATACTATGGCCACACTGTCAATGGTATTTACATAAGGCTTGAAAATTATATCTATGAGGCTTAGGTAGGTTTAGATTGAGTGGTCAGATGTGGCATGCATCATATAACCTCTAGAATAATGTTGGTAATGGTTTAGAAAGTGGTGTAAGGTTACACTATAGAACCTATGGATGCATACCGTGAGGTTGCTGAGGCCTAGGAGGGGGAGGTGCATTGGTTTGAAAATATTATTATTGTGGAGTAGGGAGTTGTTGGACCGATGAGGGTGCTAAGGTAGCAACTACCACTTGGTTGGCTTGTGGTGGTCAAGGATAAGGTTGGTTAGGTATGTTTATGTTAAAATACAAATTGGAATTGTAGTTTGGTTTCTATCTCAACTTAATATTGCCTACCTGGACCTTGATGTCCTCAATTACTTTGACTTGGACAATGGATTATTCAAAGGTATGGCTTTGATGAAGTTGCAAAGATGTGTATATGTATTTGTGGCAACTCTTGGATAAGAGCTTCACTAACTCAATAGTAGTAAGGCTATGAGTGAGGTCATGGATGATAGATCTCCACCATGAGATAAACTCGGTAATGGGTTCATCATCTACCTATCGTAGGGCATAGACATATGAAAAATTAGTTTTCTTTTTAATGTTTATGAAAAAGTATTCCAGGAAGGATTTGGTCGACTATTCGAGGGTATACAAGCTATGGCACAAGACCATATTGTACCAGTCTAAGGCTTACCCCCAAAATGAAAGGGAGAAGGTATGTAACATGAGGGGATTGCTACTATGAAGCTGGTAGAAATCTAAGTTGTAGTTTCTCACATATTCTCTAGGATCTTCCTTACCCTTGTATTTATCAAAATTTGGGATCTCAAAGTGATAGGGATAAGGTGGGATTGGCACTGATGGGTGTACTAGCTTATTGTAGAGTTTATTGTAGGTTAGCTTCTATGGTCCATAGTTGGTTGTGTGAAGGTTGAACATATTCACTTCATCTTGCAAAAGTTGAAGTTCTGGTGCTAAAGGTGTAGGGGAAGGTGTGGAGGTGGATGGAGCCTATGAGTGTGGTGGATATTGGAGTTGCTATTCTTCTCAGTATTGAGGAGGGAAGTATTGTAATTGGTCCTGGTAGGGTGGCTACTGAGTGATGTACGATGTCATAGCCAATGGAACAGTGGGCTATGGAATAGGTATTTTTGAGGATAATAGTATTATGGCTATTGAGTATGTGGTTGTGGCATAGGTATCTATTGGTATCGAGCCTACTATAATGGTTGGACCATAGGATGTGATGACCAAGAAGAAGGAGGCGTAACGAATGTAGGCCCTATGGATACTAGTGGAGGTATCAATATTGACAATGCGAGAGGTGAATGAGATGAACTATCAAAGGATGGTACTTATCTCTATCCTAATGGATGAGATGTAGGAAAACTAAACTGGGTGGAGTACCATAGAGGAATAGGAATATAGGTTGCAAGTCTTGATCCATAGGTGGGAAGAATATCGACAATGGGAAATTGAAAAGGAGGAGGGAGTAATCTAAAGGTAGATGTAGCCAAAGGTGGAATGGTCGATTGCATAGCATACTCCCCCATTACCTGAGATGTAGACAAGAAGGATGGAGAGAAAGAAGGATAAGATCCTAAAGTAGGAGCTTGGGAAGGTGGAGTGGTAAATTTATTTACTCCAGATTAGATGTTTGTGGTTGGTTTATGTTGTTGGTATTTCATTGGTTGCATTTGAGGAGGTGGTTGGGATAAATACTCAAAGTCTAGAAAAAATGGTGGTTGGGAAGATGGTTGTGACTCTTGAAAATATTGTAGGTGTGATGATGGAGGTGGTACTTGTTGTTATTGCAAGGGGGGTTGTTGTGGTGTATATTGGAAGGATGGCATCTGGGTTCTTTGTGTGGATGAGGAGGGGTCTAAAATAATCCCTACGATAGGGGTAAAATATTCAACATGAGAATGAGTACAGTTTAGTAATGAGGAGTCATTTTCAAATAGAGATTGAGATAATATCTGAAAGAAAGAGTGTGCGAAGGTAGGATATGTAGGTGGGGTCTCCTCTTCTATGGTGAATAGAGGAGGGGATTTTCATAGATCAGTGTAGATCACATGGTCACAGAACATGGAATGTGGATTAGTAAATAATGAAAGATAAGTAAGTGGATGATCTTCTTCGAATGAAGTAGCAAGGGCTTCAATCAAAGTGGATGTCTCACCTTGAGACACTATGTGTGTATAACATGGATCAAAACCTATGAGTAGATCAGGTGTGCATGTGGACTTTCCCTTCATGGATGAAGGAGGAGGGGTAAACTGACTAGAAGTGGTGCTAGAAGCCTTCTCTATATGGCGTTCTTGCTCACATGTTTGACTATGGGTAACAACAAGCATGATGATGTATATAATGTTGTGAAGATTCAAAACTACACAAAGACTGGAGTCTGATGTGTGAAGGAGTTATGAAACAATCCTGTGATGTGTGGACTCAAACTATGGTAGTAAGCTATGTGGAGATGAAAAACAGAGTGCTACATGGTGTGATGTGTTGAAATCAATTTGTGATCATGTAAACAACATGCAACTAGAATCAGATATAAATGCAAAAAATAAAGTGTTTTGTTCATTTGAGTGTGTTTTGATGTTGATACTTTCTAGATAAAATCATGGGTAATGGAGTGAATACTCTAGAAAATTAGGAGTGTTATCGATACTGAACCTCTTACAACACCCAAAAATGCACAGAATAGAATAATATCATGACGTACGAATGGTGACCTGTATGGAAGGCATAGCAAAATGATAACCTATGAGGGGAGAACTTAAAATGCTGAAATAAGCTCACTATATCCTCTCATGAGAAGAGGTGGTATTATCTAAGACCTGCTAGGCATGGTTAAAAACCCCATGCTTTCATTTCACCCTCAGGTGGACTTAGTCAATAATGATAGTTACCTTGTTCATGAATTATGTAAGCCTTGTGAGCAAAGGCGTCTAATCCTATCCCACTCCGAAGGTAACTTCTAGTGATGAAATCTAGAAGCCCAATCTCAAAAGTGTGGGTTTTCTGATGATGAAGTATAGAAAACCACTCCTATGGGGCTGCTAGGTGTCTAGGGAGGTGATATGGTGGAGGGTACAACTCCTGCTGCACCAATCTCGAGCAATGGATTGGGGATGAAATCCAATATCAACACTTGTTTTGAACCACATGTGTGTGTGGGTTTGAATTTTCTAATGATGATGTACAAAGAAAAAAATATAACTAAATTCCTTTTGAAATGAAATCTATCCCTAGATGCACTTTTTGGAAGCAAAGGCTAAATTAAGATGCATTTAAAAAAGAAAGCTAGTCCTATGTGCCTTTTTGGAAAGAAGCTAGGATCTATGCTTATGAAATAAACAAGCAAACCAAATAAAGCATGTGATTGTCTAAGAAGTGAGAATTCTAAGCTAAAGACAATAATGGAATGTGAAATTTGCTTTTGTAAAAAGGAAATGATTCACGATCATAAGGAAATGCAAGAAGGAATTTGAAAGTCTAATCTAGTTACAAGAAAAAAATGGGAAAATGATTTTGGTACAAAAAGAGATTTGAAATTTGTGTTGCTAAGGAAATGCAAAAAGATATTTGAAATTCTAAACCCTAAATGCATGAAATAAAATTTAGAATTGCATTTATACAAAAAAAAGAATGTAAAATATGTTTTGTAAAATTGATGCGGAAAGAGATTAAAAGACTTTAATCCTAGATGCATGAAAGGAATGGAAATTGATTGTTTTGGTGCAAAAAGAGATTTGAAATTTGCCTTAATAAAAATGTACAAAAGAAAAGTGTAAACCCTAATCCTAAGTACAACTTTGGAGAAAGAAATTTGCAATGTACTTTCAAAATAAATTGATAGAATGATACAAAAGAGGAATAGAAATATATTTAAAGTGCAATTTGAGGCAAGAAATAGGAATGTTATTGAAATGTAAATAAAATGAACTTTCTAATTTTACATAGGTTTTTGAATAGCAAATTGGAATATCTAACTATTGCAAGAAAAAAGGGCTTTAAGAAATACAATTTACAAAATAAACAATTAGAAACTAGAGCCTATTCCAATCCCTTAAGCAAAGAGGGATGTAAATATAATTTTTATACAAAAAGATAAAAATAAAGCAACTAACCTAAATGTTCTTGACATAATAAGTGCATTGAAATAAGAGGTTCACCGAATGACATGATGCATTTTCTAGTGAAATTTTCATTGCAAGAAATTGATAGAACATAGAAGAAAAATAGGAATACCTGGTTCCTTTTGCTCTAGATGAGTTGGTATGTTTTTCTGTTGTTGACCTCTACAAGTTTGAGGATTTTTAGTGCTGTTATGCTCAATTCATAGGCCGAGGGGTGAATTGAAACTAGATTCATAGATTGGGGGGGCAATTGGATCTAGAGGCTTGAAATCCCTATTTTGAGGGCCTAAGGAGGTTTTCAGGGCTTCAAGGGTCTCTGTAATGCTTAGATATTGTACCTATAACAAAATAGAAGTAGTAAATTGTGTTAGATTTGTGATTAAAAAAGTATAGCACAATCCTTTGTGGGGGTCCCACCGAATGTCAGAATGAAATGTACAAAGGTAAGCATTTGATCTAATAATTTGCTAAAACATAGATTATTTAGAAATTTTGATTCTATTCATGATAGAAGTGTTTTTGTGTTAAAAATGGGGGAATTCTCCTTTATTTCTTCCACAAATTTACAATAAATATGATGTTTTCTCTTGGGATCCTCAATGTATGTGGGATTCATGCATAATGTGTGCCATCACTGGTTGTATTTGCTATTATTTTGCTGTTTGCATCTATGTTAGAACTACAAAATGGAGTTAGCATGTTTAAGGGCTTGCCTCAGTCAGGCCCCATGGTAAAAAGGACATATCAACTCAAAATATGTAATGAAAACTGAAAAAAATTGCATAGAACATTATAAAAACACAAAATGAAGCTTACCTAATATATTTGGAGTAAAAATCCTTCTATAGGATAAATTTGTAGGCTAGGGTGTGAATTGGATGTCAGATTCATAGGCCGAGAGGTGAATTGGATTGTGAGTACCTTCTACTGGAGATCCTTGTTCGAATGGACTCCTTAGGTGATGCAATTTTTTTGGTATGGATCATATGTATTTTCTTGCACTTTTGGTTGCATTTTGATAGAGTTTCTATAAGCTAATTAAAAAGGGAGAGAGAGGTATAATGAGGAATTTGGTTCACTATTTATAGAAAAAACTAAGGTGTAGGGGGTATGATTAGGAGTACTAAACCCTAGGGTAAACTCCTAAAGTGGTTAGGTTAGGGTTTATGAGGTTTCATTCCTACATTACCTAAAGAAATATCTCATCCTCACACATGTGTGAGGAGATATTAGGGTTTACTAGGATTAGGTGGTCCCTAGTTTAGATGAGTGTTATATTAGGGTTTCCTAGAAAATATCCTAACTAATTTGGTGCACACATGTGGGAGGGAATAATTAGGACTAATTAGGGTTTAGGGACCTAATTAAAATTTTTAATCCAAAAAGTGCACTTTAAGTGAAGTCACTTTAAAATTAGAATTGGAATTAACTTTAATTAAGACTTTTTAGGAACTAATAGTCCTGTGGGGTCCTAATTAGGTCTAGGAAGGGCTTAGGCTACCTTAGGTGATTGATAAGTGGTCTTTTGATGGATGAAAGGTGGTTATGATGTGGATTGTGTAGTTTAGTAGGGTTTTGTGCCTATAGACCAATGAAATGGCCTACATGGGTCTACTAAGGTCTAGGATGACCTACACTAATCTAGAGTGGTCTACGTTGGTCTAGAGTGGTCTATGGTAGTCTAGAATAGCCTACGCAAGTCTATGATAGTCTACACTGGTCTAAAATAGCCTAGAGGTATCTAGGATGGTCTATGCAAACCTACAAGTGTCTTGACGGATCTACAAGTATGTAGAGGTAGACATTTGTGACTTTTGGGTGTCTACAATTATAAAGAGGACTTAAAAAGGATAAATGGACCAAGGTATAAAGGACAAGAGGAGAAAATATTTAAATGCAATGGACCAAGGTTTACAAGACAAGAGGAAAAAGTATTAAATACAAATGGACCAAGGTTTTAAAATAAATATTATAATATTTTTAAATATTATAATGCAAAGTTTCAAAAAGGAGGATGGTGCCAAAATGCACGTAGAGGAAATAAATTTGAATTGTTTCTAGCACCGACATAGTCCAAGGCAAAGGGAGGAAATAAAATTATTTCTAGCACCGATGTAGTCCAAGGCAAAGGAGGGCACATGTATTTATACCCAAGGTTTTACCTTAGGAAATCACCACTTGCAAAGCACATCGATTCCCATTCATGAAGTGAATGAGCGAAGGGCAAAGATAGTGAGTATCTCAAGGCATAGGGTGTGGAAGAAATCTATGGAATCATTGATTGACGTCATGCATGCAGGTGCAGTGTAGTTGGTTTATGATTGTGTGTTAAGTACTGGGTAGAGAAAGGTCTTGGGGTCAAGTCCTCTCGATGATGGTTTTGGGAAGAACTTTCAATGTTGCAAGGAAAATTTGATTTAAACTATGTGGTCAAGCTTTTTGTGTCACCAAAACGTGTTAAGCATGGCCGGTCATTGAGTACTTTGGAGAGTTCTATCTTGTGCATTGGTAGAGTTAGAATCATGGAAACATGATAGGTATTTATTTTATTGAGTGCAAAAATTAGAGGCATGAAGTTTGATTAATTAATTTTTGCAAGGTGTAAAGGTCTTTGGGTAGCAAGTTCTAAAAGCTTTGTTAAAATAAAAGTGTTGTTGAGAAATGTATGTCCAGGAGGTATAAGGGTTGTACAAGTATTTTAGAATTGTTGAAAGTTTATAAGGGAGTCAAAAGGTGTAATAATATTGTTTTATTTTTATAATGCTTTCATAAAATAAATTAACATTAAGAAGTTTTGGGTATTGTATGAAGATTGAAATATTGCATTATTAGAAAGGAGAGAAAAGGGTGTACTTGTGATCATTGTATTTTGTAATTCATGCACATAATAAGAAAAGGGTTTAAGGGTTCTACAAGTTATATTTTGTGAAACCAAAAGGAAATAATAGAGTATTATTTTCAAGTTTTACTATGCACATCTATTGAGAAGGTTTTACATGTGGATGATTTGAAAAGTGATTTTGCTATCTAACCCTTGAAGAGGTACAAGAAAGATAAGTTATTTTTGAGATAGGTTTTTGTGGGCACATTTTCATCAAAGCAATTTTGAGGTATGTTGATATAAATCCCTCTCTAGGTGGTTGTAATTTGAGAAAATATTTTTAAGGTGGAGATAAAAGGTTTTATTAGTGTGCATTGTTGGAAATATTTGAGCTAGGATTTGAGAATAAAATTGTGCTTCATTGTTGAATGAAAGTGGAGACACATGTGCTAGGGTTTGAGAAAAAATTATGCATCATTGATTAGTGAAATTGGAAACACTTGTGCTAGGGTTGAGAACAAGTTTGTGCATCATTGTGAAGCATTTGGGCATTGATTTGAGTGACATTGAAAGTGATTGTGAAAGTGTTTGAAATCAAGTTTTGTGAAACAATTTGTGCATTAGTCCTTGAGTTACTTTGGAAGATAACATATTGAGCATTTTAATTGCATATTATTATTTATATATTCTTGATAGAATTCTAGGTAGAATATGTCTGAAATGCCTAGTTGAAGAAAGCATTTTTGAAAGAGATATAAGCATTATTTTGAACATCATTTGTGTGCAAGATTTGGGACTGGTTGAGCATGTGCTATGAGTTTTTTTTAGCATGTTTTGTGAGCTATTTTGATAATGAGTTATGAGCAATATTAAGTAGAATTGCAAATAAATTTGTGAGCTATGAGTGAGTCTTGAGCAAGTTGAGAATAGGTTTATGAGTTGGATTGAGCAGGCTTTTTGAGAAGGCTTTTGAGTAGTTTTGTGCAGAGATAATAAGCATATTTGAGAAGGCTTGTAAGTAGTTTTGTTCAGAGATAATAAGCATATATGAGAAGACTTGAAGGAGATTTAGATAGAGTTGAGATAGATTTGTGCATGTAATATGTGCAGATTTAAGACAAAGTTAAGACAAATTTGTGCATGTAATGTGTGCAGATTTGGAATAGAATTGAGATAGATTTGTACATGTAATGTATGTAGATTTAGGATTGAGTTGAGACATATTTATGCATATAATATGTGAAAATTTGGTAGAGTTTAGAAAAATTTGTGCATGTAATGTGTGCAAATTTGGGATAGAGTTAAGACAAATTTGTTTATGTAATGTGTGCAAATTTGGGCCAGAGTTGAGAGCATATTTGTGAGTAGACTTGAGCAAGTCTTATGAGAAGACTTGAAGCATGTTTTAGATAGATTTGTGAGTACACCTGAGTAAGCCTCGTGAGTAGGCTTGGAGTAGAGTTAAGAAGAGGTGTGTACCATATTTGGAGGTGACCAGAGTAGAGGGGATAAAGTTCTCCTCTGGATAGAGTTCCACAAACCAGAGCAGAGGAGATAGAGTTCTCTTATGGGTAGAGTTACACAAACTAGAGTAGAGTGGATAGAATTCTCTTGTGGATAGAGTTCCATGAAATAGAGCAGAGGGAATAGAGTTCTATGGATAGAGTTCCACAAACCAGAGTAGAGGGGATAGAGTTCTCCTATGGATAGAGTTCTATGAACCAGAGAAAAGGGGATAGAGTTCTCCTATGAATAGAGGTTGATGAACCAGATTTGAGTGGATAGAGTTATCCTATGGATAGAGGCCCATAAACTAGACTTGAGGGGATAGAGTTCTCCTATAGATAGAGATCCACAAACTTGAGCATAGGGGATTGGTGTCTCCTTTGGATAGAGGTCTATAAACATTGTAATAGGGATTTGGTTCCCAAGATATTTGTTGAGAAAATTTATAAGAAATATTTTCTCTATGGACATAGCCCACATTGGGTGAACCACGTTAAATCTGTGTCTCTCATTGTGTGTGATGATATGTGCATTGCTTTACTACTTCTATTGATGATATTGGTTAACACTACTTTGGAAAGATATTGCAATTGATAACATTGGATAATATAGTTTTGGAAAGAAAATAAAATATTTATCTTATACTATTAACCCCACCTCTCAGTATAAGCTGGTTTTCTTCACTTATTTAGACTTATTACTAAAAATGATAATCCTTGAAATCATACTTCTATTTTTAGTAAGTCACTAGTAGTCATCCAAAATAGATAAAAATGGTTGCTGGTACTTGTGGACACCAAGAAAATATGGAACAATCCATAGCATTAGACACCATCACAAAATAGCTCCAATTTATTCTTCAAGGCAATCAATCAATGTAGATAGATATCCAAAGTTTTTGTTGAGGATATGATTGTACCTTAGGCTTAATTATAAACCTAAGTTATTATTTTATTATCATTTCCTATTTTTTGGACTTTGTATTCATGTGAGACATAGTATGCCCATGTTGGAATAGGTTTTTTATTTGTTAGGATGTTCAGTTAGATTGTTAGAGTTGTCCTTTATCTTCTAGTAGTTAGTTGTAATCCATGTTTAGTAGATTACTATCTATTAGTTATAGTGGTTGGCCATGTTTGGCTATTTGTTACAACCACTATAAACTATGTGATTTTATTGTAAGATTATATATTCCATTGCACCTAATGAATAATCAGCTTCACTTTTGGTATTTTTATATCAGTGGTAATCAGAGCCATAGGAAATTTTAGGTGACTAGTACTATTTTTCTAGTGCACCAAATACTAGGGTAGTTGTTGTGAGGTTTTGGTTTGGGCCAACCCATAGCATAAATTGTGAAGCTCAAGAGGTAGCAGAGGGTATAAATTACCCCTGCATAGAATACCCCTAGAAAAAACTAGAAGGTAACCAAACTTACCATGAGGAAGGCAAGAAAAGTTTTTCCTATTTGGGAAAGTTGTCTACTTCAAAGATCAAAGAGATCAAAAGATATTTGAGAGACAGTTGCAATTTTTGAGGAAAAATTTTGGCTGAAAGGGGATAGTGGCACTCCTTTCTGAGAAATAAATTGATTAATTAGAAGGCGTGCAGGTGTGGTGGTGGAAAATGATGGATAGATAATACATTACATCTAAGGGTTGGATTTATCTTTGTTAGTCTCACAATGACACTGAGAGGGGGGGTGAATCAGTGTAGCTCTTTAAAACTTAAATATTCAACACTAAAAGCCAAAATAATGAAAACATAAAACAAATAAAGCAAGTATAACAAGAGAACATCACACAACACAAGATGTACCAAGGTTCACCGATTTGGCTACATCCTCCAAAATGACTGTTTGGACTCCCATCCAAATATAGCCTTTGCAAAGCACCAACTTTATAGTCAATTTATCAGGACCCACTAGAAGGATCACCAACCCCTAATTTATCTACACCAATAGAAAGGAGCACCAACCCCTGATTTATTTGCACCAATAGAAAGGAGCACAAAACCCTCTATCAAGCACCCACTTGATTTTGATGTTGAAAATAAAATGACATATATGAATGTCTTAACTAAAACTAGAACCCTCTATGGTCTGTAAGCTCAAAATCTAAAACTTTCCCAGTATAACATCCCTCTCTCTGCATTACTTAGAATTTGAATCTTCTCTTCTCACAAAAAAATTGATTGTTATCTTAGCTCATTTTTCCAATTGCTAAATTATTTTTGGGTATTGTGTAGCACATTGTCTGTGAACTCCACTTAAAATTTCAGCCAAAATGGATATCATATGAAAAAGTTATGTCCAAAATCCTGAAGTGATGTTTTTCACCACTATCTAAAAATCACGGATTTTCACTCTTTATATTTCTCCACACACACTTCTCTCTTCAGAAAATAAAGTCCCCACATTTCAATAAAATCCCTTGTCACTTAAAAAACACACACTTAAATTCTTTTCCCTTTTCAATTTTAAAAATATTTTCTTTAATGAAGCTTCTTAAAACAATATAACTTCCTTTTTTTTTTATTTTGAGAAGGCATTTCGTCAAACACGTCACATGCAAAGAATTGACACCTTACTCGTTATCTTACTTCGGAGCCACGTGACACCTCAAACCAAAAACAAAATATGCTCTATTTTATGCCTTGAAGGTGTAACAACACTGAAACCGAAACTCTGGTGACTCTACAAGGTCGAAACAACCAACTAAAGGATTTTGCACAAGTGGAACAAATTGACATAAAAGTGACTTATACCATTTTTGCAACCATCATAACTCTCACCTCGTAACTTTTTTTTCCCTAAAATTTGAAACGTAGAATCTCTACAATTCTGAATACATCCAGTATGAATCTTTCTATATAACTCCTTACATTTCATCTGTACTAGCTCCACAAAAATTGCTGCTAATACACTTTTTCCAAAAAGAGTGTTTTTGTGATAGTCTTGCAACGCTTGTAAAATTCACCTCATTTCTCATTTTTGGTGGAAATTTGGAACACATGTTCTTGAAGATAACAATCACCTCTAGTTATAATTAAATTATCAAATTATTATCCATTTTATTACAGTGATTCTAACAAAATTACCCTTTTTTGGCCTGTACAACCACTTGCCAAATCATCCGCCAAGATACCGAAAACATCACTGATCAATCCAAACAATGTGCTGACACCTCAAATGATGTTCTTGAATTTTTATTGACATGCTGGTATGTTCCAAACTGATCCATCCTGTCCAATTGCACCCATGATGACTTTTGCAATTTTTTGACAACTTCTTGACGATTTTTTCAACTTTTGCAAATTTGCACGAACAACCTGTAACAACTTCACACGAACATAAAAAACATCCTCATAAGCATGAAGAACACAAGCTTATACTGAGAGGGGGGGTGAACAGTATAAGACCTCTTTTTACTTTTTCCTTTATACTTCAAAACAGTAAAGCAATATACCCAAAGCAATATCAAAGCAATGCACAAAATCATCCACAAAGTGACACCAATTTTAACGTGGTTCACCCAGAATGGTTGGGCTACATCCACAAAACTTTTCTCTAAAAGTTATCTCAAAGTTCTTTGGGAAACCTTCCCAATTACAATGTTTATGAGCCTTGGCTCAAAGGAGATACCTTCCCCCAATCTGAATTTATGAGCCTCTGCTCAAAGGAGATACCTTCCCCTAATCTGAATTTATGAGCCTCTTCCCAAAGGAGAAACCTTCCCCCAATCTAAATTTATGAGCCTCTGCTCAAAGGAGATACCTTCCCCTCTACTCTGGATATGATCCCTTAGAAGATCAACTGTCTCTACCTCTTGCCAGCACGTGGAACTCCTTTCCACCGAAGACCTCCTGTCCTCAATGCTTAGCCTAAGAGACCTCTGCCTTCTATGATCACGTCCACAACAGCTCAGCAACTTATACCAAACACAGTTAGTCGGTCTAGTACAAGTCTTCCTCTGTCTATCAGATCTGTCCAACTCTTGAACAAATCAATCCTCTGTCCACAAGCCTTCTCAAAGACTTGCCAAATCTGTCCTAAGGTTCTTTGATAGAACCAATGTACCTCTGTCCTCAAGTTCTTTGATAGAACTATCAATCTCAGCTCACAAGTCCTTTGCTAGGACCTATCCAAATCTGCTCACAAGTCCCCATCGAAACCTGTCCAAAACCTGCTCACAAGTCCCCAATGGAACCTATTCAAAACCTGCTCACAAGTCCCCAACGAAACCTGTCCAAAACAGCTCACAAGTTCACCAAGAAAAAACTTGCTTAGCATGAACCCACAAAGAGAATTGTTAGAGACCCAATGTGATTCATCAACCTCATAGAAGCATAAAGAGAATTGTTAGAGACTAAATATGTTCTATACTTAACTCCCAATCTCAATCTCAACTCAATCACAATCTCAAAAGAATAAGATAGATGTAGTATGCTTTTCTCAAGAACATGAAACACAACCCAACAATTGCCAAACAAGCAATATCTCATATAACAATGATACTCATGTTCTTTCCACAACCAATATCTTTTCTCAACCAATTAGGGCTTTAACAACAATGCTTATAGACAAGGTTTAACCAATATCATTCAACTCAACATTAACCTTGAAGCATTCAACCAATCATCACAAGAAAAGGAAACAAGTAGAAATCCTTTTCCCTCCAAAGATATTTGAACAAAACAACCACCAACACAATATCACCAAATGCAAAGAATAACTTGCTCAAATAAACTCAATGGAGTAAGCCCAATATCATGAATCAAGTAAAGCAATAACTTGATCAAACAACCTCTATGGAAGCAACTCAACCATCAAACTCAAAACAGCCAACCAAGGGTTCCACCAACTCAATGCAAGTAGCTTGACTCACAAACCCTAGTGCACAAAGCTTCCACTATCTCAAACCAAAAATTATGCATTCATCAAAAACTCTCCTTAAGGATAACAATGCATAAGTAGTCTTCAACAAACCAAAAAATAGGATTTACACCCAATCAAAGAAAACCTAGTTGAAAACCTTTTCACTCCAACCTTATTTCAGAAAACATACACCAATCATACTCATAAGAAGAATGTGCCCATACCTTATTGGAGTAGAAGAAAATTGATCCTTAAAGTTGTCACCACACACAACCCTCAAACTTCCAACCAAGTTAGGGTTAGAACCAAGATAAATGAGCATATAAAAACTTTCCTTAGTACACCTTTTAGCTTCTCTTCTTTTGAAAACAACCACCAAAGAAGTCAAAAAACAACAACCAAAAATTACACCTTATATCTCCATTTTAAACTTTAGCATAGCAAAAGACTAATCTCAAAAATACAACCAAAGAAATATCCCCTTATTTCTCCTATGTCTTTTAAACAATGCTAAACAATGCCAAAAATTATATCAAGAAATTAATCACACCTTAGAATGGTTGCCCTTGAAGAATCCAAAAATCATGGAATGGCTGCCCTTGACAAATCCGAAAATCACGGAATGGCTGCCTTTGATGAATCCAAAAAATGCGGCACAAAATACGTTTTAACAAAAACGTGACTTAATCCATGCACAACTCCCTCCGTGGGAATCGAAACATAGACCTCCACCTATGCAAAGCCCAAACGCAGCCTATGCTGCCACTAGCCCACAAGGGGCTAACGAAGTCTAAGACAGACTTCCTACCACTTCAACGAACAAGCACTTCGTAAGTTTTTCAAACGCTAGCTCTCTTCTTTCGCGGCCTCAACAGAGCATCGATCGTAGCCAAAAATTAATGCATTCGAAAATCTCAAGAGGAGTTAAACCTTAGGATCCTTCCCATATTTATAGTCCAATCGTGGACTTTAGAACACGTCGACGGCAGAGAAACGTAATTTCGAATTTAATCGAAATTGCTTTCTAAAGGGTTTAAAAACCCTTAATTAATTTTAATAAATTAAGAATAAAAAAGGTTTAAAAACCTTTAAATATTTTTAATAAATTAAAAATAATTTCTCCCTTAATTAATTAAATAATTAATTAATTAAAACCTTGAAGGGTTTTAAATAATAATTAAATAATAAAGAGAACCTCCATTGGTTTTAATAAAAACCATTTAACTTGGTTTTAATAAAAACCCTATCCAAAAACCTTATCCAATGGAATCTCTCCGGATTCTCTTAAAAATATTCTCTTGGAATCTTTCACCTTTGAAGCCAACACATCCTCTTAACATTAATGCCATTTCCTTTTGACATCAATGACAACTCATAGACAAGGAGCTAGGATCTCAAACCCAAAATTGCCAACAATCTCCCCCTTTGTCATTGATGGCAAACCATGCTTCTCAACAACAAAAAACTCAACATAAACAACTCCCCCTATCTTGAGGCTCTCCCCCTTACTCAAATATCTCCCCCTTTGTCATCAATGGCAAAGGGTCACCTTTGGGGCTCGGGACTAAGAATGAGCCTCTTAGCTTAGTCCCTCCCCCACCTCCTGATGAGGTGATTAATTCTGGGGTGGGAGTAAAACTCCCATTAGGCACTGATCATCATCAGCGTCTATAACTTCCTTGCCGGGCCTTCTCTTGAACTCTTTGTCCATATTCCTATTCTTGTCACTGTTCTTGTTCTTGTTCTCATCCCTGTTCTTGTCCATGCCTTGATCCTTGGACCTGATCATGCCACTGTTCTTGTTCCTGTATTCTGGAATTTCAGCTCTACACTGTCTAGCTATGTGACCTTTATTGTTGCACTTATAACAAGTAACAATGTTATTTCTCTACGGTAAACCTGATCTTTGAATCCACCAGTTCTGACCAAACCTATTTTGGCCAACCCTGTTCTGACCAAACCTATTCCTGTTATTTGCCTTGCAATAAACTGCCTTGTGCCCAAACTGTTGACAAGAGTAGCAATACCCTTGAAAGTAACTAGCACTTCTAAAACTGTCATTTACCTTCTTCACTTGAGCCATGCAATGTGAAGCCATGTGACCAAACCTGTGACAAGCAAAACATTTGCCTTGAAACTTTCCTTTATTTGACCTCTTGGGTCTTGAAAACTTCTTCTTCTTCTCATTCTGAATTCTATTTTCTGTTTCTGTGCATCTATCATTCAAGGACTCATGATCTGAAATACTTTCCTCATTAGAACTCTCTTCCTTTTGGAGTCTCTTACTAGACTCTCCAACTTGTTCCTTGTGAGACTTAACAAAACCAAGGCTTGTTTTATCTGTTGTCTTTCTTTGACCTTTGATAAGTGACTTAACCTTTTTGGAGCTATCTTGAAACCTGTAAAGCTTATCCTTGTACTCTTTAGTTTCCTCTTTCAAAGAAGCCATTTTCTGTTCTAACTCACTATACTCAAGAACCTTAGACTCTAACTCATCCTTGAGTTCTTGTGTCTTAGCTATAGAGAAATCAAGATTTTCAATAAGATCATCTCTCTCCATACAACATTCATCTAACTTATCCTTGAGTCTAGCATTCTTCTTTCTTTCCTTTTTCAAAGCACTAAGAGCACTAATAAGTTCACTCTCAAGATCCTTTATTTGATTTCCTTTTGAATCATCAAAGCCATTTTTAGATTTCTTATCACTAGAGGTGCTACCCTTTTCAAAAACCATACATGCATCTTCCTTATAGTTTTCTGAAGCATCCTCATACATACTAGAAACCAAATCATTATTTGTGCAATCATCCTCAAGGTGACCAAAATTTCCACATCTAAGACATTTCATGATAATGAATCTATGTTTTGGTTCTTCCTCTTTTTCTGATATGAACATCTCATTTTCATTATCACTTGAAGAACTTTCACTATCACTACTAGAACACTTACTTGCCTTGTCTAGGTAGAAGCTCTTCTTGTGCTTGTGAGAGTACCTCTTTCCTTGATTGCTGTGCTCATCTTTGTTTTTCCTGTGATGCTTGTGCTTTTCAGAATCCTTGCTCTTAGAATCCTATTTATCTTCATCACTTTCATCCTTGGAAACAGATACAGTCAGTAGCATAATGACCAAACTTTCCACAATTGAAACATCTTACATTTTTCATATTTTTGTGCTTTCTAGAGAACTTGCCTTTCTTGCTGTAATATGCCTCTTCATCACTAGAAGACTCATCACTATCTTGAAGTTGTTTACCCTTGGATTTCTTGGTAGCCTTGAAAGCTGCCTCTTTCTTGACATCAACCTTCACTTGAGTTCTCAACTCAAATGCTGAAAGTATACTATGGAGCTCATCCTTTTTCAATTTATCCAAATCTTTAGCTTCCTCAATAGCAGAAATATTTTCACTAAATCTATTAGGAAGAGATCTTAAAATCTTATCACAAACATCATTTTCAACAAGCTCAAGACCTAAGTCTTTCATGGAGTTAACAACCTCATCCATACGAAGCATGTAGTCACTAATATTTTCATCATCATTCATCTTGAGTTGTTCAAACATACCTTTGAAGTGTCTCAACTTGGCCTTTTTGACATTTGTATCACCTGTATGAACCACCTGCAATTGTTTCCACATTTCACTAGCTATCTTGCAATGAATCACTTTGGTGAGATCTACTTTTTGTAAGCTTTTCAGGATAGCATTCATTGCTTTTGAATTGTTGTGATGAAGGAGCCTTTCTTCTTTAGTATTAGGACCATGTACAGGAATAGTGTACTCATCTTCAATCACTTCCCATACCTCATTCCCAAGTGCCATTAGATGAACCTTCATCCTTGCACTCCAAAGACCAAAATCTGACCCATCAAGAATAGGTGCTGCATTGCCACTTGAATGATCCATTGTGTTCTTTACTAGCTTTTCCTTCAAGCTATTAAACTTTCTGAAGGCACCCGCTCTGATACCAATTGAAGAACACAAGCTTATACTGAGAGGGGGGTGAACAGTATAAGACATCTTTTTACTTTTTCCTTTATACTTCAAAATAGTAAAGCAATATACCCAAAGCAATATCAAAGCAATGCACAAAATCATCCACAAAGTGACACCAATTTTAACGTGGTTCACCCAGAATGGCTGGGCTACGTCCACAAAACTTTTCTCTAAAAGTTATCTCAAAGTTCTTTGGGAAACCTTCCCAATTACAATTTTTATGAGCCTCGAATCAAAGGAGATACCTTCCCCCAATCTGAATTTATGAGCCTCTGCTCAAAGGAGATACCTTCCCCCAATCTGAATTTATGAGCCTCTGCCCAAAGGAGAAACCTTCCCCCAATCTGAATTTATGAGCCTCTGCTCAAAGGAGATACCTTCCCCTCTACTCTGGATATGATCCCTCAGAAGATCAACTGTCTCTACCTCTTTCCAGCATGTGGAACTCCTTTCCATCGAAGACCTCCTGTCCTCAATGCTTAGCCTAAGAGACCTCTCGCCTTCTATGATCACGTCCACAACGAAGCTCAACAACTCTGTACCAAACACAGTCAGTCGGTCTAGTACAAGTCTTCCTCTGTCCGTCGGATCTGTCCAACTCTTGAACAAATCAATCCTCTATCCACAAGCCTTCTCAAAGACTTGCCAAATCTGTCCTCGGGTTCTTTGATAGAACCAATGTACCTCTGTCCTCAAGTTCTCTGATAGAACTATCAATCTCAGCTCACAAGTCCTCTGCTAGGACCTGTCCAAATTTGCTCACAAGTCCCCACCGTAACCTGTCCAAAACCTGCTCACAAGTCCCCAACGGAACCTGTTCAAAACCTGCTCACAAGTCCCCAACGGAACCTGTCCAAAATAGCTCACAAGTTCACCAAGAAAAAACTTGCTTAGCATGAACCCACAAAGAGAATTGTTAGAGACCCAATGTGATTCATCAACCTCATAGAAGCATAAAGAGAATTGTTAGAGACTCAATATGTTCTATACTTAACTCCCAATCTCAATCTCAACTCAATCACAATCTCAAAAGAATAAGATAGATGTAGTATGCTTTTCTCAAGAACATGAAACACAACCCAACAATTGCCAAACAAGCAATATCTCATATAACAATGATACTCATGTTCTTTCCACAACCAATATCTTTTCTCAACCAATTAGGGCTTTAACAACAATGCTTATAGACAAGGTTTAACCAATATCATTCAACTCAACATTAACCTTGAAGCATTCAACCAATCATCATAAGAAAAGGAAACAAGTAGAAATCCTTTTCCCTCCAAAGATATTTGAACAAAACAGCCACCAACACAATATCACCAAATGCAAAGAATAACTTGCTCAAATCAACTCAATGGAGTAAGCCCAATATCATGAATCAAGTAAAGCAATAACTTGATCAAACAACCTCTATGGAAGCAACTCAACCATCAAACTCAAAACAGCCAACCAAGGGTTCCACCAACTCAATGCAAGTAGCTTGACTCACAAACCCTAGTGCACAAAGCTTCCACTATCTCAAACCAGAAATTATGCATTCATCAAAAAATCTCCTTAAGGATAACAATGCATAAGTAGTCTTCAACAAACCAGAAAATAGGATTTACACCCAATCAAAGAAAACCTAGTTGAAAACCTTTTCACTCCAACCTTATTTCAGAAAACATACACCAATCATACTCATAAGAAGAATGTGCCCATACCTTATTGGAGTAGAAGAAAATTGATCCTTAAAGCTGTCACCACACACAACCCTCAAACTTCCAACCAAGTTAGGGTTAGAACCAAGATAAATGAGCATATAAAAACTTTCCTTAATACACCTTTTAGCTTCTCTTCTTTTGAAAACAACCACCAAAGAAGTCAAAAACACAACAACCAAAACTTACACCTTATATCTCCATTTTAAACTTTAGCATAGCAAAAGACTAATCTCAAAAATACAACCAAAGAAATATCCCCTTATTTCTCCTATGTCTTTTAAACAATGCTAAACAATGCCAAAAATTATATCAAGAAATTAATCACACCTTAGAATGGCTGCCCTTGAAGAATTCGAAAATCATGGAATGGCTGCCCTTGACGAATCCAAAAATCGCGGAATGGCTGCCTTTGATGAATCCAAAAAACGCGGCACAAAATACGTTTTAACAAAAACGTGACTTAATCCATGCACAGCTCCCTCCGCGGGAATTGAAACGTAGACCTCCGCCTACGCAAAGCCCAAACGCATCCTATGCTGCCACTAGCCCACAAGGGGCTAACGAAGTCTAAGACAGACTTCCTACCACTTCAACGAACAAGCACTTCGTAAGTTTTTCAAACGCGAGCTCTCTTCTTCCGCGGCGTCAACAGAGCATCGATCACAGCCAAAAATTAATGCATTCAAAAATCTCAAGAGGAGTTAAACCTTAGGATCCTTCCCATATTTATAGTCCAATCGTGGACTTTAGAACACGTCGATGACAGAGAAACGTAATTTCGAATTTAATCGAAATTGCTTTCTAAAGGGTTTAAAAACCCTTAATTAATTTTAATAAATTAAGAATAAAAAAGGTTTAAAAACCTTTAAATATTTTTAATAAATTAAAAATAATTTCTCCCTTAATTAATTAAATAATTAATTAATTAAAACCTTGAAGGGTTTTAAATAATAATTAAATAATAAAGAGAACCTCCATTGGTTTTAATAAAAACCATTTAACTTGGTTTTAATAAAAACCCTATCCAAAAACCTTATCCAATGGAATCTCTTCGGATTCTCTTAAGAAGATTCTCTTGGAATATTTCACCTTTGAAGCCAACACATCCTCTTAACATTAATGCCATTTCCTTTTGACATCAATGACAACTCATAGACAAGGAGCTAGGATCTCAAACCCAAAATTGCCAACAAAGCATTGAACATCACTCTACATACTCCGAAAAACCTCCGAACAACTGTCCACTACATCAACCTGTCCATTTGAATGTGTTGACAACAATGACAATACTTTCGCTACACCTTGCTCAACAATCTCCCCCTTTGGAATTTTTGGCAACACACACACAATTTCCTATAAATCTTCTCCCCATTTGAAAACGAGACCAAAGGGCTGCTACAAACTCCCCCTAAGTCCATGCACAATATTCTCAGGTAAAAATTATTACACTTAGCAAAAATCACAAACATGAGCAAAAAGATAAACAAATACACAAATACTCTCCCTGAGAATGTGGCCCCAATAGCTAGTCAATTCTTGGGAAGTGTGACCACTCCCAATTTATTGCAAAGGTACTCAAAGACTTATTTTGGCAATGGTTTGGTGAAGATATTCGCTAATTACTCTATTGTTGGAACAAAATCCAACTTAACCTCACCTTCCACAACTTTCTCCTTCAAAAAATGATACCAGATAGCAATATGTTTTGTGCGAGAATGCATAACCAGATTCTTTGATATGTTAATGTCAATGGTGTTATTACACTTAACTAAAATTGGTTCACTAAAATTAATGCCAATATCCTTCAAAGTTTGTTTTATCCATAACACCTACGTACAACATGTTGTCACTACAATGTATTCTATCTCTGCTATGGATAAGGAGACTGACTTCTATTTCTTACTGTGCCACGTGACCAACCTGTCTCTAAGATAGAATGCACCTCCATTGGTACTCTTCTTGTCATCTATACATCCTACCCAATATTCATCTAAATATGTAATAAGGGTGAAGTCCTTACCTTTTGGATACCATAACCCATACTCCATAGTACCCTTGAGGTACCGAAGAATCCTCTTCACTGCTGTCACATGAGTCTCCTTGGGACTAGCCTGAAATTGTGCTACCATGCATACTACATGTAAAATATCTAGTATGGTAGCTATCAAGTATAGTAAGCTCCCAATAATAGATCTATACATAGTTTGATCAACATGTGGAGATTTGTCATCCTTGCTCAACTTGCAACTTGTCATCATGGGAGTGCTAACTAGATTACAATAATCCATTGTGAACTTTTTTAGCATCTCTTTCACATATTTAATTTGAGAAATAAATATGCCCTTCTCCTTTTGATTAACTTGCAATTCAAGGAAATACAAAAGTTCACCAATCATTGACATTTCAAATTCTTTCTGCATCTTATTTGCTAAATATTTACACAACTCATCTTTGCTACTGCCAAATATGATATCATCTACGTATAGAGCAAGAAAAATATGATGACCATTTTCTATTTTGACATACAAATTACTATCCACCATACCTTTATTGAACCCTTGCTAAGTAAGATAATTGTCTAGCCTTGCATACCATGCCCGGGGTGCTTGTTTTAAGCCATATAATGCTTTCTTCAACTTGCAAACCAAGTTGGGATCATCACCAAGCTAGAAACTATTTGGCTGCTCAATATAAACCTCTTCTTCAAGTTTTCCATTCAAAAATGCTAATTTCACATCCATTTGATAAAATTTGAAATTCTTGTAAACTGCTAAAGCCAGAAACATTCTAATTGCCTCTAGTATGGCCATAGGTGCAAAGGTTTCCTCAAAGTGAATACCTTCAACTTGTGCATAGCCTTTGCATACCAATATTGCTTTGTTCCTAACTACTTGCTCATTTTCATTCAATTTGTTTTGAAAGACCCATATAGTACCAATTATATTTTTATTTGCGGGTCTTGGTACTAACTCCCAAGTCTTGTTTTCTCGATCTAATCTAATTATTCATTTATTGCCTTTACCCAACTTTCATATTTACTTGCATTAGCAACATTTTTGGGCTCAATGCTAGATAATAAAGAGTAGTTACTAATATTCTTCTTGTCTTAACAACAATTGTGGTATCTCCAATTATTTTCTCTCTAGGATGATCTTTTTGCTAGATGCCTGTTTTGAATTTCTTGTTTTCTTCCACTTCTAAATCACTGTTTGAATCCTCTGAGTCAATTTTTGGTTTCTTTTCCATTTCCTTTTCCTCATCTCCTTTAATGACCTCTTCATAAATTGGGTAGTTCTCTTAATATCTAATTACTCGTTCCCTTCCTTCATCAACTTTAACATCAACACTATCCACAATTTTCTTTAGCCTCTTGTTGTAGAATTTGTAAGTTTTGCTTTTTGATGAATAGCCAAGAAAAATACTTTCATCCACTCTATATTAAAACTTACCAAGGTTTTCTTTAGTTATTTTTATATAACACTTACTGGCAAAAATTTTAAAGTACCTTGTTGTTACCTTTTTACCGAACCACAACTCATAAGGAGTTTTGCTTTCATGCATCCTCAACATGCACCTATTTTGGATGCATACCGCAATATGAACTACCTCTTTCCAAAATCTGTCTGCTACTTTGATCTCAATCAAAATAGTTCGTGCCATTTCCTACACTGTCCTATTATTTGTTTCTACCACACCATTCTGCTGAGGTGTCCTAGCTGCTAAAAATTATCTCCTAATGACATATTTTTCACAATACTCTATGAAATACTATGAAATGAACTCTCCTCCTCTATCTGACCTTAAACATTTAATAATTTTTCTTGTTTGATTCTCAACTTGATTTTTGAAAACCTTGAAAATCTCAAAAGCTTTTGATTTATGCTTCAAAAATAGTACCCATGCCATCCTGGAATAGTCATCTATACACAAAATGAAATATTTGTCATTGTTTATGCTTTGCGTTCTCATGGGTCCACATAAATTAGTATGTACTAGTTCCAAAGGTTTGCTTGTGTAGTACTCTTTTGTTTTAAATGAGACTATAGTTTTCTTCCCCTTTTGAAATAAAGCAAAAATGCTATTTGATGGTTTGCCAATTGTGGGAATATCTCTCATTGCTTTCTTTGAGCTAATTTTTACTAGATTGTCAAAACTGATATGACCAAGCCTCTTGTGCCACAACCAATTCTCTTCTTCCTGTCCAATCAAGCAAGCTCCTTCGAAGTCTCTGAGAGAGTGTACAGGTTGCTAGATATCCTTGATCCAGTTGCTATCAACTTCCCATTGTTTGCCTTTATGACTTCACAACCTTGCTTCTTAAAGATCACTTCATGACCTCTATCACAAATCTAACTTACGCTCAACAAGTTATGCTTCAGACCAACCACAAACAAGACTTCTTTTGACCTAATTTTTCTATCACTAATCTTAACTAAACCTCTGCCAACTATCTTAGCTCCATCATTGTTTCTAAACTTTATTGAACCACCTTCATATTGCTGCAACTTCTTAAATTTTTGTTTGTCATCTGTCATATGACTGGATCATCCACTATCAAGTATCCATGGTGAGGATTTATTCTAAACTTTAAATGTCGTCTATACGATCAAGGATTCATTTTCTTCCTCAGGTCACTCTTTTTCTTTCCACTCAGGTTTGATTACAATTTTAGGCTCTTGTTTTGGCTTTTATTTTTCAGTAGCTTGTGCATGTTTTTTAGGAAATTTTCTATTTTGCATTATTCCATTTGGCTGAATTTTTTTCCCTGAAATTGATTTGATGCAAATGTACTTTGACAATTTCTTGCAATATGCCCAAAATTATGACAATTATAAAATTCTACTGCATAATCCATCAAAGGTGAAAAAGCATTTCTATTGGTAAAATTCCTTGGTCCTACATTATACTTGCAATCCGAGATCTTATGTCCATAACCATTGCATTTAAAATAGTAACTAGAAAAGAGATGATTGAACCTGGGTGGTGGTCTTTGCCATGTTGTCGTAGGAGCCATAAATCTTCTTCTTATTTGATGTGTGACATTGGTGAAGCCATCATTGTCAATTCTCCTTTCATGCCTTGCATTATTGCTTTCCTTTCCATGATTCATTTTTGCTTGATCAACCTATTTCTTCTCTTCATTATTTGTGGATTCTTCATTTATGGCATTTGATCCATTTTATGATTCTCATTCATCAAAACCCAAAACAAATTTGATGTCTGTAGTATTTTGGTTATTTATGATCTTATCCAGCTTCATAGAATTTTATTCACGTTTGTGATAACAACTAATTTTTTGATTCATCTCTTCTAGCTGCATTCTTAAACCAACAATCTCTTCTTCTAGCTTGCTACAATAATCTATTTTCATGGTTATTTGCACTTCGATATCTTCAAATATTTTCTTGGATTCTTCTATCTGTACTTTTAAATTTGTTATGATTTCAATTGCATCCTCAAGCTTTCTTGAATTTTTTTTATTCTTTTTTCTTTCTATATTCAATTCATCTAGAGCTGCAATTAGTTACTCTTCCAAATTCACTTCTGCATCAATTTATTCTTCATCACATTCCTATTATTTTTTTGGTTTTTCTTCTTTGAGTGCCATGAAAAGAGCTTCACCTATTTCCTTTTCAGAATCCTCACTGGAGCTATCTTCTGATGAACTGACATTCTTGGAGATGAAACTTTTCTTCTTGAAGTTGCCTTTTTTGAAATTTGTTTTTTTCTTCTAGTCACTTCTTTCTTCGTGTGATCATTCATCACTTATGTTCTTCTCATTAAGTGGACATTTAGCTACAAAATTCCCAATGCCTCCAGAGTTGAAACATTTAAACGGTAACTTTCCTCTGTATTTTTCTTTTCCCCTTTTTAGTTTTCGAACAAAGTTTACTTCTATTTCATCTGATGTCTCTTCTTCCTCGAATTCTTGTTTTGCTTTCATATTTTTATGGGCTTTAAAAGCAACTTCTCTATCTATGGGTTTATATTTTCCTATTCTCATATCATATGCAGTCAAAGAACCATGCATCTCATCCATACTAAAAGAATTTATATCTTTAGCTTCTTCTATAGTTGAAACTCTAGAATAAAATATTTTGGGAAGGGATCTTAATACCTTTTTCACGATGATAGAATCTTTGATTTCTTCGTCGAGTCCTCTAATCACATTAATAACTTCATTAACTCTCAACATATATGCCTCTATATTCTCATCGTCATTCATCTTTAATACTTCGAAATGAGCTTGATGTATTTGTAACTTTGCCTCCTTGATCTTAACGTCTCCTTCATGAATACTCTTTATTTTGTCCCATATTTCCTTTACCATTTTACAACCCATAATCTTTACCAGTTCATTGTCCACTAATCCACACATGATAGCATTATTTGCTTTTGAGTCATTCTCAAACAGTTTCTTACCGACATCATCGATTGGAGAAGTGGTGGGTATTGTATATCCACTATTTACAAAATCCCAAATGTCGTATCCCAAAGCACAAAGATATGTTTTCATACTGAGTCTCCAAAATGTGTAATTAGTTCTATCAAACAATGGTACTTTGTTTGATGAGAATCCTTCATCACCTACCATTGTTTCACTTCCAAGATCACCCTATCCGGTTAAGCCTATTCAAGAACCTCACTATGATACCAATTGTTAGTCTCAAAATGACACTGACATGGGGGGTGAATCAATGTAGCTCTTTAAAACTTAATTCTTCAACACTCAAAGCCAAAATAATGAAAACATAAAACCAAATAAAGTAAGTGTAACAAGAAAACAACACACAACATAAGATGTACCGAGGTTCATCGATTTGGCTACATCCCAAAAAATGACTGTTTGGACTCCCATACAAATCCAACCTTTGCAAAGCACCAAATTTACAATCAATTTACCAGCACCCACTAGAAGGAGTACTAACCCCTAATTTATCTGCACCAATAGAAAGGAGCACCAACCCCTGATTTATCTGCACCAATAGAAAGGAGCACAAAACCCTCTACCAAGCACCCACTTGATTTTGATGTTGAAAATAAAATGACATATATGAATGTATTCACTGAAACCAGAACCATCTATGGTATATAAGCTCAAAATCTAAAAATTTCTATTTCACCCAGTATAACATCCCTCTCTCTGCATTACTTAGAATTTGAATCTTCTCTTCTCACAAAAAAAACTAATTTTCTCTTAGCTCATTTTGCCAATTGCTAAATTCCTTCTGGGTACTGTGCAACACTTTGTCTGTGAACTCCAATAAAAAATTTAGCCAAACTGGATATCATATGAAAAAGTTATGTCCAAAATACTGAAGTGACATTTTTCACCACTGTCCAAAAATCACGGATTTTCACTCTTTATATTTCTCCACACACACTTCTCTCTTCACAAAATAAAGTCCCCACATTTCAATAAAATCCCTTGTCACTTAAAAAACACACACTTAAATTATTTTTCCCTTTTCAATTTTAAAAATATTTTCTTTAATGAAGCTTCTTAAAACAATATAACTTCTTTTTTATTTTATTTTGAGAAGGCATTTCGTCAAACACATCACATGCAAATAATTGACACCTTACTCGTTCTATTACTTCGGAGCCACGTGACACCTCAAAAAAAAAAATGAAATATGCTCTATTTGATGCCTTGAAGGTGTAACAACACTGAAACTAAAACTCTGGCGACTCTGCAAGGTCAAAACGGCCAACTGAAGGATTTTGCACAAGTGGAACAAATTGACATAAAAGTGACCTATACCGTTTTTGCAACAATCATAACTCTCACCTCGTAACTTTGTTTTCTCTAAAATTTGAAACATAGAATATATAAAATTCTGAATACATCCAGTCCAAATATCACTACATAAATCCTTAGGGTTCACCTGTACCACCTCCACAAAAATTGCTACTGACACACTTTTTCCAAAAAGAGCATTTTTGTGATAGTATTGTAACACTTGTAACATTCACCTCCTTTCTCCATTTTTGTAGAAATTTGGAACACATGTTCTTGAATATAATAACCACATCCAGTTCAAAATTTTCTATCAAATTCTTCTTTGTTTGCTCACAACACTTCTGACAAAATTTCCCTTTTTTGGCCTGTACAACCACTTGCCAAATCATCCGCCAAGATACCAGAAACATCACCGATCAATCCAAACACTATGCTGACACCTCAAAAACTATTCTGGACTATTTATTGATATGCTGGAATGTTTAAAACTGATCCATCCTATCCAACTATGCCCGTGATGACTTTTGCAATTTTTTGACAACTTCTTGATGATTTTTTCAACTTTTACAAATTTGCACGAACAACCTGCAACAACTTCACCCAAACATCAAAAACATCCTCATAAGCATTGAACATCACTGTACATACTCCAAAAAACCTTTGAAAAATTATCTACTGCATAAACCTATTCATCTGAGTGTGTTGAGAACAATGACAATACTGTCGTTGCACCTTGCTCAATAATTTTTGCTATAATTTCCTTTCTCCTTGTTTTTGGATCCCTTCCTTTTGTTTTTAAACCCCCTCATGCATTGTCATTGATCGGTTGATTGTTGGTCAATCAATACTTATCTTACCAGATATCCTATCATTTGGTATAGTAGGGTTTTACCTATCCTACCATTTTCCCCTTCCTTATAATTCTTGCCACTTTCCTTCTCTCCACCACCACCATTTTACTTCCACATGCAGCAAGTTCACTCTCATCATAGCCACCACACAGTTGAATGTAATAGTGAATATAATACCACTAATTATAGTAGATTAGCTACCATCAAATATAGTAGCCTGCCACAAAGGGAGCTCCCCTCCCTTCTAACAATTGCAGCAAAAAACCTCACAAAGAGACCCCACATTGAGCATTGATAACCAACCAACACATAAAAAGTTTTTGTAGGTAGAGGAGAGATCACACCACGTAGAAGTATTTGTAGAAAAAATAAGATGCCTTACTAAGTTTAAAAAATTGCCAATCGAAGTGTGAGGACAAAAACCTAAACACATCCCAATAGCAACATGCCATGTGGCATCTCGATGACCTCCTCATAAGCATTTAAAGCTCCAATTGCATGTGGATGCATGGCAGGTGGTTTTTAACTAAAATTGCAAGGTTTTTGACCACCAAAGATGGTTTTCTATTTTTTGCAGTTTTCTGACAAAGCTCCTATTTTTCGGTAGCTCCTGAGAGTCATGACTACTTTTGGTTGTTTATTTATTTATTTTTGGAATCATTCAATGGATTTTATGAGAACAACATTCCAAGTTTCATCATGGTAATTACAGGTGATTTCCATCATTTTTTTGACCTATTTACATAATATTCAGTGAGCAAAATCAAACCTAGCATTTTGCATTGATCATTCTAGCAATGTGTCTCAATGATGAAGTGCATTTTTTTGTGGTTGGTTCTCAGTACTCCAATAGGCAGGAAACACCATGTTAAATCATCAAGGAAATTTAGTCCCACATTGCCCATGTGATGGGTTGCATAGTGTTTAAAAGCCTATAGTATATCAGTTGCTGACTATATTTTTCAATTCAATAGGCTAAGGGTGCTTCTTGGTGTGAAAGATTCAAAAAAGTATTTGATTAACAAGTTCACTTGTGGATTGCAAGATTAGATTTTTAGGAAAATCAAGTTCAATGATTTCCTCACTTTGGATGTGGCATTCAAGCATGCCATTCTTGTAGAGGATAA
Organism: Wollemia nobilis; assembly: GCA_028583015.1. Lineage (NCBI taxonomy): Eukaryota > Viridiplantae > Streptophyta > Pinopsida > Araucariales > Araucariaceae > Wollemia > Wollemia nobilis. The sequence continues at coordinate 15,119,931 of JAQPPZ010016943.1, forward strand.
ATATGATGCCTCTTATAGATATTGATAGGAAAACAGTTCCAAAGGCACAAATAAATATTAACAAAATGTGAAGAAAAATTCTCATCTCCCATCATTCTTTTTCTCCTCCTACTTCACCTAAAGTGCGTTCTTCTTATTCTCAATCTAAAGATCATTCTTCTTAAATGTGTTGTGATTTTTGTAAAAAACTTGGTCATAGCTTTACTTTTGAAAGAATGAATAATAAGTCCCTAATTGTATAGCCTACGTATGAGGAACCACAATATGGTCCCATTGTGACTATAGAGACAAAAGAAGAATATCCTACTTTAAAGGGTAAACTAAACAAAGTTACCCTCATGATGAATTTTTTAGCACAAGGGGGCCATGACCATTTGTTTGTCACTAGAACCCACCTTACATATGATTTTTATGTGGATTGTATCATAGATAATGGCTCACAAAAAAATCTCATCGCGAGGTCGATTGTTGATAAGTTAAATATTTCCACAAAGCCACATCATCACCCATATGCACTTGGGTGGAAGGATGTATAATCCACATCTAACATCACACACACTTGTACCTTATCTTTTGCTTTTGGTGATAAGTTTATGGATAAAGTAAGATTTGATGTCACAGAGATGGATTGTTGTGGAATATTGCTTGGTAACCCCTATAAATTTGATAGGAATGTAGTGTATCATGCTAAAAAGAACACATACACTTTGGAATTGCATGATAAAACATATTTGATACAAAGTACTACACCCACATCAAATTTGATGCTAAGTTATAGGTAAGTTCATAATCCATTAATTCAAGCACTTATTTTGGCTCCTACTTGCATAAGTACCACACAAGAGAAATAAAAAGCACCATCAAATACTGATGATAAAGAATAAGATTCACTTCCATAAAATGAACAATCACAAGAGCTCGTGGTTAAGGAACCCATCATTCTCACTCATGAGAAAGATACCAACCATTCTATTGGCATCATTTTGGGTACACCTCTGAACACACAATAATTTGCTTCACTTTTTTACCTTTAGCTTTACCCTCTTCCACCATTATACAGACAAAGGAGTAAGCTAAGGTTATTTTCTTCATCCAGCACTGACAGAGCCTTCAGGGCAAGATAACACAGGACTTGCAGAAGACTCAGTAGGAGTAGCAGCAAGTGATGTGTAAGCATCACATTCCTCACTCATCTTAGTTTGGAGATAGATTTTGGTATCATTTGGATAAGCGATGCTTTATATAGACTCCATATCAAGATCCTCCTTTGGTACCTAAACCTATTATCAACCCTACAACAATAGTAGCACCTGATTTTCAGCTTCTGCTCACTACAAATAGAGTTTTTAAGATGAAGACTCATCACACTCGATAGGGTTCTTCCACTTATTACCTTATCACCCACTGCGATCAATTTCCACATTTGGATTTCTAGATTCCTCACCATTAGATGGTCCATAACTTTCCACATTTGGCTTGCTAGATTCCTCACCATTAGATGGTCCATAAATTTCCACATTTGTTGATAGCATTGGAGTCCAATGATTCTATGGTTGGGAGGAGTGTTGAGGATAGGATTGTACCTTAGGCTTAATGATAATCCTAAGTTATTATTTTATTATTATTTCATATTTCTTGTACTTTGTATTCTCATGAGGTATAGTATGACCATGTTGGAAATAAGTTTGTTATTTGTTAGTATGTTCAGTTACGCTGTTAGAGTTGTACTTTGTTTTCTAGTAGTTTGTTGGCATCCATGTTTAGCAGATTGTTATTTGTTAGTTGCAGTGGTTGGACATGTTTGGTAACTGGTTACAACCACTAAAACCTACGTGATTTTATTGTAAGCTTATATATTCCATTGCACCTAATGAATAATAAACTTCACTTTTGGTATTTCCATATCAGTTTTAGAAAAGAGTACATTGTATACAAAATCGAATTCCATGACAAAATTCTAGAGGTTGAGTCCAAGCTTCAAACAGGTCTTCAAGTTTTTGAGAATCATGAGATTAAATAGTCAAGGAGAGGAAAAGGACCCTATAAGGAACTAGACAGTCTTCACCTTAACTTTGACTGTGATCCCACCTTCAAGATGCTTATATTGGACTTTACAAATTTCAATGGGAAATATGTAGAGGGATGGTTATATCGTGTTGATAAATTCTTCCAACTCCACAATATCCTTAAATTTTATTGGATCAAGATGGCTTCTTTCAATCTTGAATCGAAATCTTTCTAGTGGTACAAATGGTTTCAACAAACTATTTGTAGACATAGAAAATTGACCCACTTTGAGTGGGCAATATTCCTTAGTACCCCTAAGAAGCCCTCAACCCTTGCCAAGAGCAAGGGAAGACCTCTTTGCCTCCCTTTTTTAATTTTTTTACCTTTTAGTGAAATCATGCTCTATCTTTATGAGGTGTGACTTTGCACCAACGATATCACACCTCGTTAGGACGGGGCGCGACTTCGCTGTTTAACCTAGTTTTTTAAATTTTTTTTATTTTATTATTTTTGAGGCTACTTAAACCTAGTTTTAAACCCTCTCATGTGTTTTGGTGTTGGTTGTGAGTTTATTTGTGCCCTATTTCTTCCTCAAATTTTATCTATAAAAGGAAGAATATCTTTTCTTAAAAAAATAAGAATAAATGAAAGTGTGATATGTAAAATTTTGTGCGATCTCTATGCAAATTTATTAAACTCAAAATTTATAGTTCATTCTTATTTTCTTTGCTACAAGTTAACCCCCAAAGTGTGAATTTTGTATTGATATTATATTGCATGGATTGGATTGGTTTGGCTGTGTAACTAGATGGATTTGTGGTGTAGCTCAGAGAGATAGAGTTCCAATATGGATACTTGGCTCTCTTCTGCCTATTGTGACATCCATTAGGGTTTGATTACTTTGTTGTCTATATTTATTTCATCGTCTACATTTAATTCTTATTTTTATTTATTCTATAGTGAAATCACACCTGGTATTAGTGAGGTGTGAATTCACCTACCCTAATTAGGGTCAATATATTCATAGAAGTGAAATTACACCTCATACAGATAGGTCTTAGATTTTCTACTATGTTATCATGCTCACTCCAGGTGAGGTGTGATTTTTCCCTAGGGCACACCGGGGGCAATTTCTAGATTCTACTTTCACTGTTGCATTCCATTCTATTTCTAGATCATACTATTGTACTTTTCTTTCTATTTTATGTTGCTATATTTTTTATTTATGATTAATTATCTAAAGGTCAATTTCCACTTTTGTATTGAAAGATCATCCTAAAGGACCTAGGGGACTTGACTACTGCTAGATCTATCACACAACAACCTATGCATACCCCCTAATACTAATTCTATTTTTTAGTGTTCATGAGTGACATGTAGAAACAAGAATTCATGATATCATTAGACAAGATGCATAAAAGGCTAAGTCAACCACCGATCTAGATAAGTGCTCTATCAATTCCATTGGTTGAAAATCTAGTTTTATTGTTGATTCTTAGGCATCTGAAAGAGAAATGCATCTAGCTTGCATTTAGGGATAATTTTTGTGTAATTGTCTAGTGCATCTCTATTTTAAAGGTTTTTTGAAATAAACCCTAGGTTAGTGAGCATTCAAATAAAGAATCATTCTAGGATAGCTCTTGTATGGATGCATTCTGTTTTCAGTTGCATTATTCTATTTTCTGCATTATCCTTTATCTTTTCTAGCTTAGATCTAGAAAGGCCAAACTTAGGTGTTTTCTTAAATCTCGAAGACTTAGAGTGAGTTCTTAAACCATTTCTAGTGAACCCTTCCCCCTAGCATCGAGTGTAGAGCACAACATACCCTTGTGGGTCACCCCACAAAAGGTTCCCTCCTTGCGGATCCAACCTTTTGTTTGGGAATTGTTCATGGTAGGGCAGTTTTCCCCCTCTACATATTTTGTGAACTCGACGTGAACACCTCCTTTATTCTTAAACACTAAGCAAGATCATTAATTCTACTTGGGAAAATATTTAAGTAATTAAGAATTTTTTTATTAGTGTTTTCCCATATTTGTTTTTCACTACTTCTAATGGCTCATTTTCTTAGAATTCAGAGGAAATAATTAGAATAAGATTATGTTCCTTTGTAATATGATCATATTGATAGGGAAAATCCTAATGTAGATCCAAGAGAGAAAGAAGAGGTAGACATGGAAACTGAAACCAATCATGATCCTTTTGTTGGACCTAATGGGAGTTATGTATTTTCATCATTTGATCACATTTGGGAATTCATGAAAGCTCATAAGGAAAAACTATTGGAATATGTGGAAAGAGAATATCATATTGAAAAAGAGGATGCTACTCCTTCTCCTCCCAATAGGTCTCCTTTGCTTCATCATGATATTCCTACATCTCAATATTTGCATCAAATAAATATTAAGGATCAAGTGACTTGTGACAATACTAATACCACCAATGTTGGAGGGAATTCGCAAGTCCCTCTAACTAGTAGTGGTTTCCAATTTCCTCCTACATCCTCTAACATCAATATTATTGCATTTTTTCCACCAAATGTTAGTTGTACTTAAAATTTCACATACAACCAAGGTATCCTAAGTTTGAATCCAACATCAAGGTTTCAACTTGCATACATTCTTCCTTTGGGAAGTCTGGAAAATAATTAGTTTTAATAATGGATATGATTCAACCATCAAGGTTTACATACATTCTTCCTTTGGGAAGTCTGGGAAATAATGAAAATCCAAAACTGCAGAATTTGATAAGTGTTATGAATCAATTGGTTTTAAGAATGGATATGATTCAAACATAAGGGTTTACATACAACTATAAGAAAATATGTAGTCAACCATTGGATCCTATTGTTGCTGCTAGACCTTATCTTAAGCATTTTACTATGCCAATATTACCAATATATAAGGGGACTGAAGATCCAAAAGAGCATTTGAGAGGGTTCAAAATAGCTTATCATGATCTTGTTTATGATGATATGATTTTATTGAAAACATTTCCAAAGAGTCTTTCTAGAGTGGAATTAGAATGGTATTATCAATTACCCAACTATTCTTTGAAAAGCTTTGAGAAAATTGCAGAGATGTGTGTTCATCAGTTTAGTACTTATATTGAAAAGGAAGTAACAATGAGATATTTACATGATTTAAAGAAAAGTAAAGAGGAATTTTTTTAAGAAGTTTTAGCTCATTGTAGGAGTTTAGTTGGCTAATTAAGAAAACCTGTGTCTTAGAAATATATGCTTGATATATTTACAGGGAATTTATAAGAACTTATATTATGCTTTAGAAAATACTACTATCACATCTCTAGATCAAGCAATTGATTTAGCAAGAAAAGTTTAACAAGATCTCATCAGGAGAGGTCAACTCAAGATTAAAGAAGATAGGCCAACTAATTCTTAAATTACGAACAAACATATAGGAGGTAATAGTGATAGTAGACTTGTTAACAATGTCAATAACAACCTACAAAATATTGTGCTTCAAAAACCTCCTCAAAGGAATTTCACAAGACTCAATATCCCTATGGAAGCAATTTTAAAACAACTACAATATGCTAAGGCAATAGAATTACCTCCAATAAGACAACCAGATACTACAACTCATTGGTATAAGGCAGGTCAATATTGCACTTATCATAGAGTAGAAGGACATTGGACGAACACTTGTAAGAAATTGAAACATGTGGTTCAATATTTAATTGATGCGGGATGCATTGATTTAAGAAATCTCCAATCAATGAGTAGTCAAAATCCTACTCAACAAGCTCCAACAAAAAATCAAGATATGGGAATATTTAAGGATACTTTACCTAATGATGAGCAACAAGCAACCAATCAGGTGGCTCATTAAGATGATTCCCTGCACCATAGCATTGTGGTCAGTATGGTTGGGGTATCCAAAAGAAAATAGGCTCAAATTTAGAAACAACAGTAAGGATAGAATTCGGTATCTCAACCCAATACAATTTCAAAGGAAAGCCAGAGAAAAGATTTAGCTACAAGGATTCCACCTATAGTATTGAGACCACAATCACATGTTTCAATTTGATCTTCAAAAGCAGTTATCTAGTAATCCAAAAAAGATATTAGTGTTAGAAATTTTACAGACTTCTCGTAATCATCGAAATACTTTAATAAGATTTTTACAGCAACAATCTATTTTCCTAGAAATTCCTCCTGATGCCATAGTTGACACTGTAGGTTCTTTTGTGATACATCATGTCTCATTCTCAAATGATGATAAACCTCCCTCAAACTTACATGGAGATTCATCAATTTACTTAACCACACTAATTGGGGATACCCTTATCAATAAAGTGTTGATTGGTAATGGCTCATCCCTCAATTTGTGTACATATCAATTCTTTCAAAAAATTAGATTAAAAGAGGAAGATTTAACAAAAATTGATATCATTATTAAAGCTTTCAAAAATGAGTCCCAAGAGGCTTGTGGTGTCATATCTCTTCCCTTAAAAGTAGGGCTGAGAATATTGGATACTTTATTTTATGTGGTACATTGTCTTGCATATTTTAATATTCTTCTTGGGTGACCTTGAATCCATGCTATGAAGGTCATCCCTTCTACTTTTCATCAATATCTCAATTTTGAATTCAAGAATCAAGTCATCACCATTTCAGGTGACCCTCAACCATTTGAATTATGTTCAAATATAGAGTTAGCCTAGATAGATTCTATTTCTTGTCCTTCTATTTATTCAAAAACTTCCTCATGCTCCTCCTCTCAAATTTTCAAGCATTTTTAAAGTTTAAAATTTAGTGAGGAACATAGGACCCATATTTTCCCCTCAGATCATGATAATCAGTTTCTTTAAGAGCCTCTTTTGGATCTAGCCAAGCTACCACCTTCACCTAAAACTATGGGCTTACCTCATAAGAAGGGTGATGTTATACACTTTGGCACATGTGCTTTTATCTTTGGGGGCATGGCTTCTAAAGAAAAACTTTATGGTAGCAACCCATATCTCAATGAGAAAACTTTTGCTCAATGCTATCTCACTAATGACTATCCCCTTCCTAATAAAATCCTTAATAAAATCCTATCTAGCATGGGATATGCAGGTAAAGAATTAGGACCATAGTAGAAGGGTATTCAAGAACCCTTGGATGTTGATATTTTTCTTGGGAGATGTGCTATAAGTTTTATACCTAATAAAAATGAACCTTTGCATTTTGAGGATGATGACCATATTATGACTTATGCATAATACATGAGGTATCAAAATTTGTTGACAGATGATAATAAAAGTGTTAATTTTTCTTTTCCTTCAAAGATAATGTTTTGTAATATGATTGGTTATATTTTTTCTAAATATAATTTTACTTATGTATTAAAGAATAGGGAATATTTGTATAATGTATTTTTTGTTAAGAAGAATGGTTCTACTAGAAAATGTAGTGATTATCATGCCATGGATGTTAAAAGAATACCCTTGGAAAAAATTTCTCATGCTTTTCATCATCGAGAAAATGCACTCTTTGGGGATATCTTCGATCAAACACCTCATGGCACATTAATCCATTTTAATAAGATGAATGGTGCATTCAAGTTTTGCATTGATTTCAATCCTTAAAAAAAAAAATTAAAAAAAACAAACTTTCATATAGTTGCACTTTCATTTTCATTGCATCCGCTTGCATGTTCATATTGCATGGTTTCTTGTCATCTTTGCATGATTGCATGTGATAACACCTAGTTATTTCATAGCTCACATGCATTACACTTTTCACTAGGAATCTGATGCCTAGAAATATTGCCCCTAGAGATCATTTTCCTCTTTTTATTTATTATGATCACTTATTCTTCTTTTGTTGTTTTCCTCATGATGTCGTATCAAATATTCCTCATAGTCCCCCTCTGGGATAGCAATTGCATAACATTTTACACACACACACACACACACACACACACACACACACGCATATACGGTGGGTCGTTCATTCTTATTCTTTTCTGATGGTTGACCTTTGGGCATCCCTTATTTTCTCTCCCTCTCTTCTTCTTCTCTTTCTTTTTCTTCCTCTTCTTTATTTTTCTCTTCCTTCTCTTCTTCTCCTTTCTATTATTTTTTCTTCTTCCCTTATTTCTCTCCTTATTTCCTTCTTTATATTTTGTTTTCTTGCTATTTTCTTCTTCTATTTCTTCCCTTTATTCTTCTTATATTTATATTCATTTTTCACCCTTCATATAGTGTGCATTAGGATAGTTTACATACATAAAATTATTTTAAAAAAATAAACATATAAAACATAAAATGCATTAAATCATTGCACATAAACACATAAAAATATATAATACATAGCTATGTATTACTTATAGGAAAATAAGTACATCATGTGAGGTTGGTGTACCATAATATAGACTCGGTACACTCAACCTAGGGATGCACACCATAATCAAAAATTGGTGCATCATCCCAATCCCTAGCCTAGTCTATCCTAGACCTAAGAGCTAGCTCCCTCTAGCCCTCCCTGGGGTGGAGGTAGTATCAACTATACCACAAAATACTAAGATGTGAAGGCACTCATGATTGAGACCATAAATTACTCATTGATTTAAGGGATGGAGTAATCTCCATCCTTTGCTCTAGAGGGACAACTACAAAGTAAGCCATCTCAAAGAACATGACCCTCTGAATATCTATCTCTAGCCTATCATTGGTACACCATAGCTCTACTTGAAGTAGCTACATCACATTCCCTTATTGGATAATCTCAATAGTAGCCATCCCCTAATCTTGAGCCCATTTGTGCTCTCCATCCAACTGGACTACCTCTCCTTGCAGTCGAGTAACCTATGCTAGTGTAGTGTCCCTCTTTGTTTGTATTTGAGCCACCTGCATATTTAGAGAAGCTAGCTATACCCATAACTCCTCTATCCTCTGTCTCTGGTCACCTACCACTACTAATGTAGATGCATCCCCAAAGTATTGTGGCCCCTCTAGCTATAAGAGGGTATACCCCATCCCTCCTTTATCGATCCCTGCTCCTGGGATGGTTTCCTACACCACCCAAATATAGACTCATGTTAGCCTCTATATAGGCATAGATGGAGCCTATTGTGCCCTATTTACAACCTTATGAGCTACCTCTCAGAATTCCCATTGCATGTCCAGGCCCATCACCTAGCACCTCTATACCAATATAGGTGATGAGATCCTCTGGGGGGTGATCCCTCTATACCACCACCTATACCCGATGGCCATCTTCATAGCGCCTACCCCTAGGTTGACATAAGGAGGATCATCCTGGTCCTCCTTGGCCCACCTAGTGATGTATGGCTCACATCTAACCCTTGTTGGGTCCTAGGTCACCCTTCGATACTAGTAATCCCCCAAGTACAAGATTCCTTGTAAGATCTTGAACTACCACAGGAATCGATCAAAATTTGAGAACCTCTAGCTCTCCCCACTCTGACCTTAGCTACCTGATCCTCCTCACCCATGCTAGATCTATCATATAATCTAACCAGTTAGGTTGAAGCCTCCATGGTCACTAGATGAGTTGTGTCTCTCACAACTCTTCAATCACCTACATCGCTAGTGGTAGGTTCCTTGCATAGGACCTTGCGGTCCTCTCCAGAGATTGAGGCCATCTATATACTACTGGATGCTCTAGGTTAGGAAATGGTCTTGGTAGTGCTAAAAATATTTGCACCATAATGTGCTTCCAACACTACACCTAGATCAATATCGTACAAACTAGTCATGTATGACATTTATACATGATGTTGTACAATGTCCTGTATAAATAGACCACCTCATAAGGATACCATGCAAATCAGACTCCCTAATACCACATGTCTGCCACTACTCCTGCTAGTACCCATGGAAAATGTCATATACTAGTGTGGTAATTTAGGATACCTACCACTGCCCCTATGAGCACTATGGTCAAAGTATCTGCTTTGTAGCGGCCAACCAGGTCATCAACTGCTATGAAGCCCTCTCGTACCTAGTGGGTGAACCTTGTGGAAAATTGTTATAAAGCAGTAGCCTTCCCTCGAGCCCTGTAAATCTATCTCCCCCTAATGGGGATCCTCAAGATCTGCCACACATCCTTGAGTGTGACAATCATCTCCCCTATTGGTAGTCGAAACATAGAGGATTCCAAATACCATCACTTCGCCAAGGCAGTCAACATATCCCTATTTATCTCAATTCATGGCATCCTCACCATGTGGTCTAGACTAAATGCCTCCATTCTAGCTCTCTCCACCAACCCTAGAGTGTCTAGCTCTACTAGTTTTCCTACTCATCACTCTCAAGTCTCGAGAATACCTAGCTGTATTTAATAAAAAAACATAACAATTAATAATTTTCATCATAAAAATCAAATTAATTAATCAAAATTATAAATCAACATAAAGAAATTTTAATTCATCCTTTACACTTTAGGTGTCCTTGTTTCTTTTTTTTTTCTCTTCTTATTTCTCTTCTTTTTATAAATTTTTATGAAGTCATGCCCCATTTTTAGGGTGTACGACTTGGATTTTGCAAAGTCGCACCCCATGTTTTCCTAGTGTGACTTCACGAAATTGTGCTTGGTTTCACCCAGGTGCAATTTCATTATGTTTCACCTAAATTGAAATCATGCCTAGGTTACAAAGTCATGCCTAGATCGTGGTACATATTTTGATGACTTTTACGATGATTTTCCAAAAGAAATCCCTAAAACCCTAACCAAATTACATGAACCCGAGAAAAAAAATAATGTAAAATAGGAATGATGATGATTCTTACCCATTCCTGAGCCTTGAAATCACCCCTCGTATTCATTTCTTGATGAACTAGAAGCACCATTACTATTTATCTAGAGCCCTTTTCTTCTCCTCGTAGTAAAAATGAATTAGGGTTTACCCTTGTTTTTATTTTTAACCCTATTTTTGGATTTCTCTCTCCTCTTTTTCTTTGATTTACTGTCACTCGTTCTTTCTCTTCTTTCTTCTGTGTCAAGTTATTTTGAGTTCTTATGAAATATAATTTTTTCATAATCACTCAAGGGGGAACCCTGACCTATAGAGGTATTAATATCCCTAATGCCTCGATTTATGTGTAAATTATAGTGTTTAGAATGACACCCTTTTTGCACCATCCCTTTCTTCTAACCTGACCATCCCATTTTTGTTTGTTGTTCTTTTCTAGAATGTGCCTACATACTTTATTTGACACATTTAATAGGCCATAAATGCATCAAAGAGGGGGAAAAATGCAGACAAAAAAAATTGACCCACTTTGAGTGGGCAATCTTCCTTAGTGCCCCTAAGAGGCCCTCAACCCTTGCCAAGAGCAAGGGAAGACCTCTTTGCCTTCCTTTTTTAATTTGTTTAAATTTTAGTGAAATCATGCCCCATATTTATGAGGCGTAACTTTGCACCAATGATATAGTGCCCCATCAAGATGGGGCACGACTTCACTGTTTAACCTAGTTTTTTAAATTTATTTTATTTTATTATTTTTGAACCCACTTAGACCCAAGTTTAAACCCTATCATGTATTTTGGTATCATATGTGAGTTTATTTTTGCCCACTTTCTTCCTCTAATTTTGTCTATAAAAGGAATAATATTTTTCTTAAAAAAACAAGAATAAGTGCAAGTGTGATATGCAAAATTTTGTGCAATCTCTATGTGAATTGATTAAGATCAAAATTTATAGTTCATTCTTATTTTCTCTACTGTAATCTAACCCTCGAAGTGCAAATTTTGGATTGATCTTATATTATGTGGATTGGATTGATTTGGTTGTGTAACTTGGTGGATCCATGGTGTAGCTCAAAGAGATAGAGTGCCCGTCTAGATACTTGGCTCTTTTTTTCTTACTTCTACGATGTCCATTAGGGTTTGATTACTTTTTTATCTACATTTATTTCATCTTCTACATTCACTTTTTATTTTTCTTTAGTCTGAAATGAAATCATGCCTGGTATTAGCAAGGTGCCACTTTTCCTACCCTAATTAGGGCAAATTTATTCATAGAAGTAAAATCATGCCCCATCCAAATAGGGCGTGACTTCACTGCTATATTATCACACCTACTATAGGTAAGGCATGATTTTGCCCTAGGGCACACCAGGGATAATTTCTAGATTCTAATTTCACTGTTGCATTCCATTCTATTTCTAGATCATACTTCTGTACTTTTATTTCTATTTTCTATTTTTGTATTTTTGATTTATGATTAATTCTCTAAAGGTCAATTTTTACTTTTGTATTGAAATATCATCTAAAAGGACCTAGGGGGCATGACTATTGCTAGATATGTCACATAGCGGCCTATGCAGGCCCCCTAATACTAATTCTATTTTTTAGTGTTCATGAGTGATCTTGCAAAAATCGAAATTCATGATATCATTGGATAAGATGCAGAAAAGGCTAAGTCAACCACTGGTATAGATAAGTTCTCTATCAATTCCATTGGTTGTTTATTATTGATTTGTAGGCATCTAAAAGAGAAAGGCATCTAGCTTGCATTTAGGGATAATTTTTATGTAATTGTCTAGTGCATCTCTATTTTAAAGGTTTTTTGAAATAAACCCTAGGTTAGTGAGCATTCAAATAAAGAATCATTCCAGGATAGCTCTTGTATGCCTGTATTCTATTTTTAGTTGCATTATTCTATTTTTTGCATTGTCATTTATCTTTTCTAGCTTAGATCTAGAAAGGCCAAACTTAGGCATTTTCTTAAATTTGAATACATCAAATAATACTGAATATCCTGAGGACATAGAGCAAGTCCTTAAGCCATTCCTGGTGAACCCTTCCCACTATAACTAAGTGTAGAGCATAATATACCCCCGTGGTTCACCCTACAAAAGGTTCCCTCCTTACGAATCTAACCTTTTTTTTGGGAATTGTACATGGCAGGGGAGTTTTCCCCCTCTAAACTATTACTGACCCTTCTTGGGAAGATTTTGAATCACAACTACTTACTCACTTTGGCCCTAGTGTGTATGATTATTTCCAAGGAACATTGACCAAGTTGCATCAAACTTCTACATTTTAAGACTACCAGGCCTGATTTGAAAAAATAGCTAATGAAACCAAGGGGTTGAGTGAAGGGTTTTTATGATTTATTTCATAAATGTCTTAAGGGATGATCTTCAAGTCAAGGTTTAGATGTTTAATCTAAAAATAATGATGTAGGCCATAAGCCTAGCACATTTTTCTAAATCTAAATTTTTAGCTCAAAGAAGGACATATAAATTTCAACCAATAAAATCCTCTTTTCCTCCCAAGTTCATAAGTAAATGGATGCTTAACCATTAAGGAAATGGATGCTCAGTGATCCCAAAGGTTGTGTTATAATTGTGATGAAAAATATGTTAGGGGGCATAGGTGTTCCCAAAATAAGTTGTTCCTAATAGAGGTAGAGGACCCCACTAGTAGTGATCACAATGGTAATGAAGAGGACACAACCGATGAACAATCTCACAATGAAGAGGACACACATGAAGAACCTAAGCATAAATTTTGGTCCACACTCTTGTAGGTATTACTACTCCATAGACCATGAAATTTGTGGGTTTCTTCAAAGGCCAATGCCTTACAATCCTTATTTATTCAGGTAGCACACACAACTTTATTGATTCTCAAATTTCCAAGCAAGCTAATTGTTACATACACACATGCAATTTATTTGAGGTCATGGTGGCAAATGGAGGGACCTTACCTTACAAAGGTAAATGTCATAATATCAAATTAAAAATTTGGGATTATAAGCTCGAACAAGAACGCACCATGTATTGTTTGTAGGCATGTCATAATCACCAAGTTGGAGCTTTAATTAATTGAAACCTAAAATAAAATAGCAATGCATAAGAAATTACCTAGATCCAAGTAAATAATTTTTTTTTTAAGTATACATGCTTGAATTAAATTTTTCCTCCTATACAAAGTAGTAAACTTATCCCAATATTGCTTTGGTTTTTTCAAACCTTTCAAATGTAACTCCAAGCCATCTAAGACTGACATGTGTATTATTCCTCAGACTTCATATGCTCTTTTTAACCACTTAGACTTATTTTATTCATCTTCTTGTTCTATTTTTTCATTGTAATTTGGTATAGCCCTCTGCTATGCAATATATATTCATGTAGGCTTGCCAATAATAATAATTTGAGATGTTAAGGTGAACTTCTTTTGGAATAATTCAAGAGGCCTTTTCTCATTTGGATACTAACAAGGATACAAACACCTATTGGTTTCCAAAATAAAAAAAATTTAAAACATGACTTGGATTGGGTTTAAATCAATTATGCTTAAGCCCCTTACCACACACATATATTGGAAATTACTTGAAATTTATAATAACATTGACTAGATTGACTCAAAATCACTTTTAAATCCTCTATGTTTATTCAAAATGGGGATAAACCTCTAAAATGAGTAGTTTTATGGGAATATTGATCAACAAATTATAAAAGTACCTATTTATAAGCATGCCAAGATATGTTATCAAAGTGTAATTTTGGATAGCTCTAAAAAATACCACTTATACTAAGAGGAATAGTTATACAATATATTATGGGAAGTCACTCTATGTCTACTTTCTAATGGAACTAAAATAAATAGGAAATTATTTTTCATATAGAAGTTATAGCATTGAAAATATACAAAGGTAGATACTATCCTTGGTTTTGGAAGAAAGTTAATTTGGATCCTTTCTTACAATAACAATGAAATGGGACTATAGATGCCCAATTTTGAATGTATGGATAATCTGCAAGTTTTCTAACCTCTTCATCAATTGGTTAATCAATAATATAAATTGAATCAATCATCTGCATGCCCAAATTTAGAGCATTTATTGCTCTATAAGTGAAAGTGTCAAGGCATGATTAAAAGTGTCACCAATGCTTTGGTGTATTAGGTAGCAATTTTACCAAACTTAAATTTTTTACTTTCTCACCCAAAGTTGATCTCCAATAGTCATGTTGACAAAAGCACTAGGGAAAAGATACTACTAGCACTTTTTATTTTCATGTACCAAAATAAAAAAAATGACTACTGTTACCCCCCAAGTCATCCACCACTAATTAATTTGATTAGAAAGATCTAATTTGTATCCCCTAGCTAAAAATCCTAGGTCCAAGGTTTTCCATTTTTAATATTCCTTCATTTATGGCATATTGATCCTATTTGAAATTCCTACCCTCTCTATTCCTATCAAATTCAATACAATCCTTCCTCCAAGGATCCATGGCTTCCTATAAATCTAGCACTTGTGGTGCTCAATCCATAGGATATATATATATATATATATATATATATATATATATATATATATATTTTAGTAGCTACCACAAATCCGGGAAGGCTATCCAGCTTTTATGGCCACCATAGTATTCTACGTTGTTCGCCCTGGAAGTCGCCACACAGATCTTCGCATAGTCCACCCCTATAACCGCCATGCCATAATCATTTTAAACCTTTTATGCCGTTGAAAGCACCAGGAAAGGGACAAGCATTCAGTCCGACGAGGCCCAAGATTTGAACCTTGGACCTCCACCCCCTTATGGGATTTGGATGAACCAATTGGTCTACACCTCGGACCTAATCCACAGGGTCTTTTGAAAGCAATAAAATTTTGCAAAAATACCTCTAAATTCATAGGAATTTATCTTCATGCATGGAAAGGTTATGCCAAAATATTATCACAATTTGGTGAAATATCTCATTCAAGCATCAAGTCTCCAAGCTATTTTTCAAGAATCCAAGTATACAAGCTCAATATTTCAAGTGCCTTCAAGCAATAAGCAATCTTCAAAAAATACTCCATAACTAGGGAAAATAACTAGAGCACCTTGGAGCAACAAGTGTGTATATGGTTGTACTCTTTTCTCTTACTTGATTTCAAATTTTTATAATTCTTGTAGCTCTAATATTTAATTATATTACATGATAATTTGTTTTGGTTACCTCACTTTAATCTAGCTTAACATTTCACCTTCCATACTTATTAACGATGTTTTTAAAGCACTTAATCTCTTTATTTTCTATCATTGAGCTACGTATCTATACTCCTAAGTCATAGGTCTTCATCATACAAATAATAAAGTCACTCAGTATTACATCTGATATTGTTTTACTACTCCTTAAAGCAAAATTTTTTATATTGTGGGTCTGGTGGCACTATCATAATTTAGTTTTACATAGACAAAGATCAAAATTATTTTCTATTATATGAAAGCACCAATAGTGCTATCGTTGATCTTGTGGTATTTTTTCCACTAGTCATCAATTTTTTTTTTATCATTATGTAATTTTTTAATCCACATCTAAATGGGGTTCTGATACTATCTAAGGGAGTTTGAAATTTTCCTTTGGCTTAGGAAGGACCCTTTACTGCTAATCCTCTCTTTATTTTTTTATTTTGTAGGAAGGAAAAAGCACCATCAAAAGTGTTGTCTATTAGACAAAAGCACCAATAGTTTCATTGATATTGTGGTGCTTTTGCAACAAGTGATTGAATATATTCATATATAATTCTAGTTTTTAATCATCCTCTAAATGGGGGTTTGATGCTAGCCAAGGAAGTTTGACATTCTTCTTTGGATTAAGTAGGCCCATTTACTACTAATCCTATATTTATTTGTTTTCTTATTTACTACTAATCCTCTATTTTTTTTTTTTTTTTTTGTTCGTAGTGCTTTTGTAGGACCAACAATGCTTCTTGTTGGCTTTTTAAGCCTTACTACCATAAAATATCATAGGTCCCAATATAAAATAACCATAATATTAAAGGTAAAAATAATAATAAGATGATTAGAATGAGATAATAAATATGTATATAGAGGCCTATATAATACTAAATTAAACATTAATTTATATATAATCAAATATGAATGTAAATGGCATATGTCATTCATGAACTAGGCATGAAGAAAACTTACAATATTAATTGCTCAAAAATTTATACAAGATATATTTCTTTTCTATAACACAGCGGTGGAGTATTCCCGGTGGGGAGGTGTTTTCCAGAGGTAAGAATGATCCCTAGGTTGAATCTACCAAATCGAATAGTCTTCTAATTCCTCGAATGACCCCTGTACGATCTATCAATTGCTTGTACGGACCTCAAATACATACACTATATGATCTCAGATCGTACAGTGACCAAGATGGTATGATATTGCACTCAGAAAAACTGAAAGATGCTATTTTGGAGGCTTTTTACATAGTTTTGTAATCATTCAAGCCGACTTACCAAAACTACCAAATCGGGTAAGTTCCTATCAATCGCCTATTTTACCAAATCGGGTAATAACTCTTTGTACGATTTGTATGATGTACGATGTATGATATGTACGATCCAAAGGTACAATAGGATGTTAATTACTATACTCTTCTACTCCAATCTCTCTTTGGGATGTTTTGTAAAGGTTTAACAACCTAAACAAGATAGTTTCATTCACAAGCAAAACATCCAATCTGGACTAGTGAGAGATTCCATCCAAGCAATTATGCCCATAAATCATATAGTTTACTTCAATACATCTTTTCCAACATCCTCATACTCCTATATCATTCTCCATGATTCCACCAGTAACAATATGCTCACAATATGCAACAAAGCCTACAACTAACATATAACAATAAGGAAGAAACTCAATTACACAATGATCATCCACAATGCATCAACCATACACAACAGGATCATACACTATCATCCACAACGTCTGTTATTCTCATTAATGGTTATCAACTCAGTTACAATGTGGAAAACTCTCTCATAGTAATTGCAATAACTCAGAAATATGTCTATCTCTCTACTCTAGCAACTAATAACCAGTAAACTAGTAGCCAGACCTACAAATTCAAAAATGGGGCCTTATATAACATTGCCCAAGCCATTCCAAAGTGGTTCTTGAGACAATCCATTATTCACAACTACCCATCTACAACTGAATACATTATTTTGGCAATTTCCTAAGTTTACACCTTAGGTTAGCAAATCCATGCGATATTTCATCCCAAAATTACATTTCCTTTGCATCTGAGTGAATTTTGGTGTGCCCTGTATGATTTGCCACTGCTCTATATGGTTTGCCACTTTAGTTGTATGATCCCTTGTATGATTTTCTCCCACTGTACGGTTTCCCAAAACTTGAGCAAATCATCCCAAAATTGTCAAAATTTAGCAAATCACCTTTTCTTCTTCTGGGAGGTGGATTTGCTGCCTACATCTGCCCTCCCATTTATTTTAGTTGATGTCCTCGATGACTCATTCTGCTTCTTTTGTTGGGCTTCCAGTTGAGCTACCTCAGCCTCCAAGTCCTTGACTTGGGTCTTGTACATTTCCCGTTCATTCTTCAGCTTGGCTGCATAGCTCCCCATCTCGATGGCTTTGGCTCCATGAAGGTTAGCCTTTTCCTCGATAGCTTTCATGAAGTCCATCATCTACTTTTCTTATTCGGAGGCACTCTTTGTCAACTTCTCCTTCCAATGAGCTTCTACTCGAGCCACCGCTTGGAGTTCCTCATTCTTCTCGTCAATGGTCTCCAAGTGGTGTTTGATGTCAGCTTCTAGAGCTCAAACCTAGTCTTCTTTGGTCCTGACTTGAGCTTGCTTCTCAATGACCATCTCATTGAGCTTCTTGTTGTCTCTTGTCAGCTCCTCTATCTGCTTGGCCTGTGTAGCCATTTTCTCATTCTTTTTGGCCAACTGAGCTATCAGTTGCTCATCCTTCGCTTTGAGTTGTGCCTCCAACTCCTTAATCCTATCTTCTACCATCTAGAAAATCTGTCACTTCTCTTCTTCAAGCATTGCAATCTTGGCTTCAGACTCTACTCTAAGTCTTGATAGATCCTCCTCCAACTTCTTTATTTTCTCCTCTACCATAGTTCTACTTTTCTGCAGTTCATCTTCCATTACGGCCAATTCCTTTTGAGTGGTTGTGGTCTCTTCTACCTGTGCCTCCTTGAGCCGATGGATTTTTGCCAACCCAACGCTCAGCCACTCTATCCAGTGTGTTAGGAAGTTCAACTTCCGTAGGGTAATGGACACTCCTGTAGTGACCCTTCTATATTCCACTTCTATCGTATTGGTTGGGCAGGTTGGATGACTCACTCGGTCCAAATAAATCCTTGGGTCCTTCCTGTAGTTTGTGACCATCCCTTCTGGCAAGTCTTCTCTTCCCAACATCATTGTTACCTCTTCCCTGGGTAACCTCCATGGATGTTGTGCATGGATATCTGCTATCTTCTTCATCCGCTCTGCACTATTCACCCATTCTATTATCCACTCCAACTTGAGAGATACTTGTTGCTCCCATAACCTCAGTTCTCCTACATGGCCAATACAAAATTCCAATTTGGCACTATTTATCATGTGGCCTAACTGAGTGAAGAAGTGTTCCACCTTATCCTCTATTCCACGTGCCTCCTCTTCCATTGTGATTCTCTCAAACCGTGGTATCTCCAAGAGATAACTGGATTGCAATCCCTACCGTTCTTCTTCTGTGGGAGACCTAAATTCTTCTTCTTCTCTAAGGTGGCTAGAGCTTCCTCCAAGCTCTCTAAGTGCTCTCTCGGTATCTATCTTTTCTTGAGGTGGAGATTGTTTCTCTTTCTCCTCCCCCTCATTATCCATAATATTTATGATCTCTTCCTGAGATCGTTGCTCAACTTGTTCCTGAGCCTTTCCTGCTTTGGTTGAGCCTCCCTGTGGCTCCTCTATGTTTTCTCGAGCTACTTCCTTGTCCCTGCCATCCACTTGTTGTTCCTCTATCACCATTTCTTCTTGAGTTTGCTGTGCATCCCCAACTGTGACCTGCTGAGCAACAAGTGCTTCTCCTTCTTGTGGCACTTCTATATCTTTCAGGACTTCTTGCTTGCTAGAGCCTCCTAATACAATTATGTATCGAGTCTTCTTCTTGGGCTCTGCTATTGTGGTACTCGGTCCAACTCCCACTTCTTCCTGGGTAGTGGCTACTCCATCATGCCCTACCATAATTCCTCCAAAGAATTCAGAGGCATCCATCCTCTCAAAATGATCAAAAATATTCGAAGAGCGTACTATTTTCTCTGCCTTCGCCCAACACAACTCATCCAACTCTGTCGCTTTTGAATCTGACTGTTCCATTCTCTGTACATCTGGAGCTAGTCTCCCTACCATTCTTTCTTGCTGCCTCCTCATCCTTATCTGTATAGGACTACTCTCCCTTTCTTGCTCGAGAGGCTACTCCTACTGCCTTTGTGTAGGTACTTGTTGTTCTAGTTCGGTTCCAACCATCTAGAATGCTTTCTTCGATGATGTACATCGGCATCCTCTTCTAGAGAAGTATCTTCCTGAGCTTCACTCCTATGTCACTCACTCCTTGTGCATGGTTTCTCTGGAGTAATCTTAGCTATGGGTACAACCTTTACCCATCTCAATATTGTTGGTTGGCCCTACCTAATTTCTCTAGGCAGCGTCAACCCTGGGAACTACATTCCCACTTCTGTGACTGTGTTCAAAAGTAATCCTATAGCCTGAAAGGCCATCCCAAAATTCTTTGGTCTCTTCATCAATGCTTCATGCATTCTTCTCTCTAGATAGGTACCCCAATCATATGGAATCCCCTAGGTAATACCTTCTGTATACTGGGCCATCCACATTGGCATCTCTGTTGTCCTTATATCGCCTGACAGTCGAGCCATGATTGTATTCATTGCACATGCCCAATGGTCATTTCAAAACTGGATCTATTTTATTCCGTGCTTTCCTGCACCAAAAATATTTGCCTCTGTCAGTGATTTAACAGTGGTCATGGTGGTCACCAAGTGGTGTGCTTCAATTGGGTCTACCAATTTCTTAACTATCTCCATGCCCTCCATCGATAGCCCAAATGTTCTTCTGAATGCTTTCGCTAAAACTTCCACCTTCACTGACCTCTTGCCCACATTGACGTAGGCTGTCCTCATCGTTGCATTATATGCTTGAACTATCTGTAGAAGATAGTTCTGGAAGAATGTTTGATGAAATGGTGGGATCTATGCAATGACTGACACTTGCGCATTCTCAAATGTTTTCTTCTAGGGATGAGACTTATTCTTCTCATCATTCCACCATTTCTTGCATGCTTTCGCTCCATGCTATATGAATGTAATATTTGACAATTCCACCTAGCATTCCTCTTGCCCACTGCTCAAGTGTTCTTCCTGCTACTGCACATGCACTTCACTCCTCAATTCCCTCTATGAGGTAGTGTCTTGGGCCATTCTTGCCTCTCTGTGCCTCGGTGGTGTTCTATCCAGGTGTGCCCACCAATGGCTCTATCTCCTCCATGGCCTATATCCTCCTCTCCTCCATGGATGATTACCACACCTTTCGTGGGACTAAAATTGATGCCTGGAGTGCTGTCGTGAGTATACCTCTCTCTCGTGTAGTAGACCTGGTGATCTCTCCACCCTATGTGTTGCAATCCACCTCAATCAACGTCCAAACTCTTCTGTTGAGATCATTCCTCCAACATCTCGTCGATTACTCAACTTCCTCCTTCATAATTAAAAATGTACCAAAAATCATACAAGCTCAGTAAAAGCGTACAATGTATAATTCTAAGTCCTGTGTATGGTTTTATCGTCCTTCGTCTCTTTCCAGATCATACACTTTTAGCAGTTCTTCCTTTTTACCCCGTCAATTCTTCAAACGGTCAATTTTTTGTCAAATCGTACCACGATGGTCTAAAATCGTATGAGCTGCTAGTACTTCATATGATGCTATCTACTGGATGCCCTCCCATTTAAAATTTGTATGATTTTCGTACGATCTCTTAAAAACTGCCAAAAATGGCAAAAAACCCCTTCAACTTGCACCCTTTTACCTAGAAATCGTACAATCTGCCCTCAAATCATACAATACATCTTTGCTAACCCTCACTAAAAGATTTTTGGTCTCCTTTCCCAATTATGCCACTAAACCAGTTGTTGGATTGGCCCGATCTATCCTTCCATGCTTTTTCTCAACAAATCTTCCACTCTTTCACTCCTGGCGCAATTTTCTTTACTTTGACAAAAATTTTGCGATACTGTATAGCTGTACGATCTAGATTTTTCCCTCCTCATGTCTCCCAGCTCACCTTTGCCAGATTTCTCAGCTTTTTAGGGTTTCAATCCTCCATTTCCTTGCACTTTCCCTAATTTCCATCGCCAATATCTACTTCCTCCGGCTTTAATCAGCAATTTCTCCATTCAAAATCTGTACGATGATGTATTCTAACGTCTTTGGCTGTAATATCTTGAAAATTTTGAATTTCCCCTTTTGTGGAGAAAAAAACCCTCAATTTCTCTCTCTCGGGTTAATTCTTCGAAGTGGAAAAGAACTCCCTGGTACAAATTTAGTAATGGGTCTACAATATTTAGAGTACCGATGAAAAATTCTCACCCATGTAGTCTTATGTTACGTATGTATGCTTTTCCCCTTCAATATCCTAAAAAAATTTGATTTTTCTTGCTTGGTGAAAAATGGTTAAGTCCCTTTCCTTTTAAAGCAAGTTTTCAAAAACCCTAATAAAACCCTAAATTTTAAAAAATAGGCGCCATGTTGCATGCTTTTTCCATCTCCACTGCTAGATGATTGACAACTCAGCAGTTGGTTTCAAAATTTTGTCTTTTCCCCCTTCTTTTCCTCCAACCGCTGCTTTGCCGCATGCCGCATTAAATGGGTTAGTTGGCAAATCGTACATCGTACGATCTAAATCGTACCGTACGACCTCTTGTATGATTTGCATGTCAGTCTTACTTTGTACGATTCTCTCTTTTCATTGTACGATTTCATTACTTAGAGGAATTTTTGCTTTCTTTCCTCTGGAAAGGTCATCGTTTCCAGTTTTCAACCTCGCCCTTCCTAATTGCGTCCCGAGGGATTTTCACAACTAAGGCACAATTTTTTTTTCATTTTTTCCTTTTTCTCTTTTTTTCAATCCTAGTCTAATTATACTTACCTCCTGGGTAATCGTATAGTGACATTCACCTGTATGACCCCATCCCACTCTTGGCCTCGAGGTTTGACCATAACATTTTGATTAGTGGTATCCTCTTGTACCTCTGCTTGACTGGTCTCTGCCTATGATGTTGTTGCCCATTCATTTGCCCTCCTACAATGTGTACAATTCGGTATTGTACATCAGAAAATTGGAGTCTCGTCCCTTGGTAGGCCTTCTTCTCACCGTCCAGGTAGTTGATCCTGTGGTGGTGGTGTCCTCACCACTCTACTATTGTTTGAGTGACTTCTTCACCTATCTCCATGGATCATTTTTGGCTCCAAACTTGGTGATCGGGTCCTTTGTTGGCCTAGGTTTCCACCATCTATGAAGTGTACCCTTCCTCTACCAGCAAGGTTTTGACCACGTGGGTATCTCCCCCTTCCACTTCTTCTAGGCATGAAACCTCCCTGTACTATTGATGACTCTTCTCTTACTCAGGGTAACCACCAATTACCTGCTTCCCATTGGGGTCCTTGTCGGTTCAGGGGTGGTCACCCCCCGTGCGTCTTCCAACCACATTTCGTAACATACCTCTTAGTCAAAGTATGTGTTGTGGGTTCCTTACCCAATTCAAACATGCTAGCGGGTTATCTCCTGGCCATCTAGGAGTAGGGGGTCAAAATATTCCTTGTCCTCTACCTCCTCTAATTGCAACATCACTCAGATTCCCATCATGTTCTGGTCATCTACCTCTTCCTCTTCCTCTTAGAGGTCCTTGTCCAATTCTTCCTCTTATTCTTCGGTCATCAGGAGTAATATCTACCAACTCGATATTAGCCAGTGGACTCTGGTTTGGTGACAATTATCGTAAGGTTCTAACTCTTCTATCAGCTCGTACCAAGCGATGCCTCCATATTCTTTCCTCAAAGGATATTCTGGGGGATGAAGATGCCAATACTGCTCTATAATCATCCGAAAAGTCCATTTCAGAGCTAGAGTCAGTCTGACCCTCTTCTCTCTGTTCTGCCCAATCGATTGGCAAATTCATCAATCTCTCCAATCGGTGAACTTCCCTCCTTTGTCTTCTCAACTACTGGTGAGCTATTGCATATGCCTGTGTATCATTCTCTGGCCTATCCTGTTGAACTCCCTTGACTTGCCTTGGTCTCAATGCTCTAAGTGGAATACTTCAATCCCTCTGAGGATTATGAGGATTCTCCGATTCATCCTCATCTGTACTAGGCTCTCCTACCAACCATGACATTCCTTCATCACTAGAATCTATCATACCTACTATATTGTGGTGTAATTCAGGTGATGTGGTGGTCTCCTCTATATCTCACCAAAGTACTCCTACGCCCTCATTTATCATAGGCTGCTTACTTGGTGGAGGTGGTGAACTTGTGCTTGCACCTTTGTTTCCTCCACCATTTCTTGGATTTAAGTCTTCAACCTCCTCAGGTTCACTTCCAATCTCTTGTAATCTAATTGCCCTCTATTCATCCAATCTTTGTATGGTACCATCCAATTCTTGGATTACTTGCGCTCTCAATCTCGCATTGTGACCTCGTAGTGTTTGATACTCTTCCTACAATTGTTGGGTTTGCATTCTCATCCTCTGTTGTAATAGCCCTATCTAAGCCAATGGGGAAAGTTTCACTAGTTCTTCTTCTATTCTTTCCTCCCTAGCATCCTCTAGAATTTCCATCTCAAATGTGTCCACTCTATCTTCATTGTGCACTGTCAGCCTTACCCTTCTTCGTCCTTCTAGCTATTGAGGTAGTTCCCTATGCTCTATCTATGGGTACCTCCTATTCGAAGCTCTTGGTAATAGTGCTCTCTCCTGATAGCCTTCTATGGCTAGAGGGATCCACTCTTCTCCCTCTCTTATGGTCCCGTCAGCCCATATGATATGTACTTGCACCCTTCTTCTTTCATCGGGTCCAGGTGCCAACTCATGTTGTTCAATTATTGGCTGCCTCTCCTCCATTTCAGCAAATAGTCTTGTGAGTCCCATATCCGGCTCCTCCTATGGTAGACCTGGCTCACGATGAGCCTCATTTTGAGCATCTACTCTTCTTCTTCATTCAATCTCTTTTAAAGCAATGAATAAACACTATACTTTGTAAGGCTTCAACTTTGAGCCATTTACAGTGTTGGGTACCTCCATCCCATTCAGGTTCTACAACCTGACCGCTCCATTATCCAATACTTCAATCACTTTATAAGGGCCAAGCCATAACATCTTTAGTTTACCTAGCTTGATCTCTCGCTTCCCATTAAATTTGAGAACCAAGTCCCCTGGACTAAGTTCCAACTTCCTCAAATGCTTGTCATGCCACATCTTTCATCTCTTCTGAGCTATCTCAATCACCCACTATGCCATGACTCTTCTTTCATCTAGTTTGATCAGCGTCATCAGTCATTCCTCCAAACTTTCTTGATCTCCCAAGCGATGCTCTACTGCAACTCTCAAACTTGGTATCAAAAACTTGACTGGCACCACCGCTTCTTGACCATACATCAATTGGAAAGGGGTATGTTCCATTGTTGGTTTAAAATTTGTTCTATATGCCCACAAAATGGATGGTAACCTTTCCTCCTAGTCTGCTCCTTCTATCCCATAGGTCTTATACAGAGTTGATACTAAGACTTTATTAGTCGCTTCTGCCTGCCCATTCACTCTCGGGTAGTACGGACTGGACAGGGAGTGTAAAATCTTAAACTCTATCATCAGCGTCTTGATAATCTCATTAACGAAGTGTCCTCCATGATCACTCATTATACGTAGCGAAATACCGAATCTTGTGATTACCTGCTCGTACAAAAATCATGTTGTACTTTTGGTAGAATTATCAGGTAATGCTCTTGCTTCTACCCATTTTGTGAGGTATTCCATTGCCACTATGATATATCTGCATTTCCATATTTGAGATGTCTTAAATGGTCCTACGAAGTCTAAGCCCCAATATTCGAACAACTCCTGTGGCTACGATGGGTGTAAGGGCATAAAGTCCTTCTTGACCGGTTTACCTACTCTTTGGCAAGTATCACAAGCTTTCACGTGTTCTTTTGCATCATTGTACAATGTGGGCCACCATAGACCTGCTAACAATATTTTTTGCACAGTCGCATCTGGTCCCATGTGTCCCCCTGCTAAGCCTGCATGGGCTTCCTTCAATGTCATCTTAACTTCTTCCTCCATTACACATCTCCTCAAGATACCATCACTTCCTATCTTGTATAGAAATCCTGCTATTATCTCGAAAAGGTGCTGACTTCATGATTATTCTCTTCTTTTTGGTTGTCGTCATCTCTTGTGGCAACTCCCTTGTGGATAGGTATTGGCCAACCAACTTGTACCATGATGGCACAACATTGATGGCAAATAACTATGCATCTAGAAATTCATCAGGAACTCCTGTTCCTGCTGGCTCCCCTGATCGTATTCGAGACAATTGGTCTGCAATCACATGCTTCTTTCCAGGTCTCACCACAACTCGGAATACGAACTCTTGGAGCATAACGAGCCACCTACTAACTCATCCTTGTATTACTGGTTTGTTTATTAAGTACAACAATGCCTGATGATCGACATAAAATGCAAAGGGGTTCGCCAATAGGTAATGCCTAAACTTTTGAACTGCATATACCATCCCCAAGGCTTCCCTTTCTATTGTACTATAATTTCTTTCCAGCCTTGACAATAGGCGACTAGCAAAGAAAATTGGTTGATCCAACTTAAACTATCCTTCTTGTGCCAATGTACATCCAATTGCAAAGTTTGAGGTATCGACATGGACATGGAATTCCTTATCCCAACTTGGAAACACCAAAATCGGACTGCTTACCAACTTAGCCTTCAACTCCTCAAAGGCTCCCTGGTGCTCCTCTATCCATATGAAAGGAATATTATTTTTCATCAAAGAATCTAATGGGTAGGCTACATGTGCATAATTTTTGATAAACCTTCGGTAATATCCTATTGACCCAAGGAAGGTTTTGAGTGAACTCACGTCAAAGGGTTCTTCCATGTATAATATTACCCAAATTTTATCCGGATCTGTCTTCAATCCTTCGCTGCACACAATGTGTCCTAACAATTTTCCATATGGTACCAACAAAAAACACTTTGTTGGGTTCAATGATATCTGTGCATTTTTGCACCTGCTCATACATTCACTAAGAGCTGGAAGATGCTCCTTGATCTTCCCATAAATGGACCAATCATCCAAAAATGCTTTGAAATTCCCCATCGCCAATTGGTCAAATATATACAGTATGATGCGCTGAAATGTAGTTGGGGCGTTACAGAGCCCAAATGGCATTCTATTATACGCGTAGATGCCATTCTCCACAATAAATGTGGTCTTCAACTTATCCTCCTCAATGATGCTGATCTGATTGTATCCTGAGAATCCATCCAAAAATGAATAGATCTCATGTCCTGCAACTTCTTCCAAGATAGAATCTATGAATGGAATAGGAAAGGGATCCTTAATGGTCACTGCATTTAGACTCCTGAAGTCTATGCATATCCTTATCTTATCGACTTCCTTTTTCAAGGTGATTACTATAGGTGAAACCCATTCACTATTCATCACCCTGAATATAATTCCTACTTCCAACATCTTTTCTATCTCCATATTCACCAATACTGCATACTTGGGATTCATTCTATATGGCCTCCTCCTAACAGGTTGAGTGCTAGGCATTAGTGTAATCTTATGGACACATAACTCGGGTGGGATTCCTTTCAAATCCTTATACGTCCATGCGAAGACATCCTTGTACTCCAAGAATATCTTGAAAGCTGCTGCCTTCAATACGGGATTCCAATCATCACCATAGTGGACTATCCTAGGTTCTTCCTCCATTCCTAGATTGATATCCACTATCTTAGGTCCTTCATACTTGATATTTTCTAGCTCACTCGTAGCTTTCATTACATTCTCTAGATGTGCCAGTCTTGTATCAATCTCTGCATCTCCTACTGTATACTCCACAAAGATTTTTGGAAACGTCCACTTCTCTTCTATTTCCTTCTTAGTTTCTTTACTGACTTTCGGTTTGTCTTGCTTTTCCTTGATCTCTTCTGACTCAATACAGAGGCAATTGGGCTGAAACATCTTGTAATCCTCCATTTTCCAATGAAGAAGTCCACTGTCAGATCGAGCTTCATCCTCGCTACATTCATCTATGTACAACATTCCCTCTCCATCAGGTTCATGTCCTTCATCCCCTGATGAGTTTTCTGATTCATTAGTTGTAGCTACATCCTCACTAACTCTTTGATTAGCTAAATTGATCATGTATTTATGTTGTCATTTCTTGAAGGTGATCTGATTCTTTCCCCAATTATGATTAACTTTGGCCACTCGTAGCCATCCTCTCCCTAAGAGAGCATCGTATACAGGTTTCTGCATTGAAATCACAACAAAGTCCAAGACAAATTCTTGCTCAGCTATCATAACTTGTTGTGCAGTCAAAACTCCTTTGATGTTAATATCATTCTGGTCAGCCCCATATAGTCAGAAGCTCGATGCCCATAGGGATGGAGCACCTAGTTCTAGCCAAGTTCTTTCTGGTAGCACATTAACACTGGAACCTCCATCCATGATCACTTGTGTCAATTTGTGCCCCAAAATCTCCATATGCATTAATGCAGGCTTCTTTCCCACATCAATCATTAATATAGTAGGATCCATAAATTGGTCTTTTCATCCTTCCTCTAAAATTGGCTGGCTCTCTACTTCCATCACCTTCTGTGGTTGCATTTCCTCCATAATTGCTTTCTATAATTCTAGGATAGCTTCGAATAAGTCAGATACTTTAAGTTCCACTATGGTATCCAACACTTGTGCTACCAGGATCTACACAACTGTCTCCTATTCTGATGGTTTTCGTAATTCCCTTTGAATGCTCGACTCTCCTTGCTTAGTTTTCTTAGTTTCTTCTTGCAATATTTTCTTTGTTGCTTGCCAGTGTTGCTTCTCTTTTTCTAGCTCTGGATACTTATCCTTTTTAGCTTGATTCCTCATCATGGCTAACACTTCCTAAGTTTCCTCTTTAACTTGAGGAATTTTGATGTCCAAATAACTCACATTCTATGGGTTGCTCGAACTCGCCTACTTTGGACAATTCTCCTCCTTGTGATTCCCTGGACCACACCATCTACACATGTGTGTAGTGCTTGTTTGTGGTACTCCTTGCATCGGAGGTGCAGGACAATTCTTTGCAAAATGCCCCCACTCTTGGCAATTGTGACATTGTATGATCGGTCTACCTTCTGAGTCATATTGTAAGTGACTTTGTCCTCCTTGTCGATTACCTTGATTCTGTCTGCCACCTCTTCTGCTATTTTTGTAACCGCCACTCATTGCTTGTTGGCCACTCCCTTGGGCCTGTGGTTTTTGTTCCTGCTCCTGGATTGATAGTACCTGTGGATGGGTTCTTGCATTGTAGGGATAGAGCATTACCTCATGCCCCATCACATTACAAATATGGCAATAGTCATTCTTTGGACACTTCATATTTGTATGTCCCTCACTCTTGCATTCTATGCACCATAGCTCATTCCTATCCAGTTTGATCTTTTGCTCCTTAACCATTTTATCAAACTCCTTGTGGAACGATGCTACCATCCTCTGGATAGTGTCTTCTTCTTCACTATCCGAATCTTTTGACTTGGGATGAGACAATATTCCTATGTACATCTATTTTTATTTGCTCTCAAAGGTCTTTGCGTGTTTCAATGCTTCTTCATATGTGTCATATGGTACTCCCTTCATATTTTTCTTATATTTTGGTAGTAACCCATCTACGAACCATCATTTTATCAACACATCTACCAAGGGCATCTGCATCTTATCGACTAACTACTTTAGTCGATGGTTGTAGGATTTTATATCCTCATATACTTTCTATTTTGTTATGCAAAGCTCGATGACTATGTCTCCATCATCTTTCAAAGGTCAAAATTCCTCAATGAATTTCTCCTTTATCTGATTCCAAGTCTGAAAATCAACATTATTTTCTCTCTTTAGGTACCAGTCTATTGCCAATCCCCTCAAGGTGGCAGGAAAGAGGACTACCCAATCCTTCGGTCTGTCTACACCATTTTCTCTCCAAATGGTTATGCAAGTTCCTACGTGTCGTGTGGGGTCTTCCTTACCCTCACCTAAAAATGGTGGACATATTTGTTTGGCTACTCTATTAGCCATCTTAGGAGAGTCGTCGCTCTCACTTGAGGTGTCCCATAGAATATCTGTCGAATTCCTCCTTGGGGGTGTCCTACTTCCATTGTCATAAGAAGTATCAATTCAAGGTATCTTATTCTGTCCCATCACTCGGTGACCAAATTCTTGTGCATCCTCACTCTACGACCTTCTTCGCTGGTGCGATGGAGATTATCTTGGTCTATCCTCCTGAGTCCCCGCGTCCTATTGCCTTGGTGTCTGACTCCCATCCTTTGCACCCTCTCACAACCTCATTACCACTTCCTCAGGTCTTACCATCCACTCTTCATCATCGTGCACTTTCTCTTTGTCACCTATCTCCTCTACGATCGGTGGGTCTTCCTCCTCATCTTCTATCTCAATCAACAACGTCTCGAAGTCTCCCTCTTCGGATGTCCAAACTTGCTCTATCTCTGGTTTGTGCATACTTTGATCTGAGTTACTCATGTTTCCTCTTTGAGAAATCCTTATGCTCCTTCTTACTGGAATGTTCTCTCATGGTTCTCTTCTCCCATGGCTTCGTGTACTGGTGTCCGTCATAAAAAATCACCTCCAATTTTTTAGTCAAATTTGACCCATTTTAACAAAAATGCCAGATTCGATAAGGCAACGGTGCCAAATGTAACATAATGGTGGAGTATTCCTGGTGGGGAGGTGTTTTCCAGAGGTAATAATGATTCCTAGGTTGAATCTACCAAATCGAACAGTCTTCTAATTCCCCGAATGACCCTTGTACGATCTATCAATTGCTTGTATGGACCTCAAATACATACATTGTATGATCTCAGATCATACAATGACCAATATGGTATGATATTGCACTCAAAAAAACTGACAGATGCTATTTTGGAGGCTTTCGTACACATTTTTGTAATCGTTCAAGCCGACTTACCAAAATTGCCAAATCGGGTAAGTTCCTGTCAATCACCTATTTTACCAAATCGGGTAATAACTCTTTGTATGATTTGTACGATGTACGATGTACGATATGTACGATCCAAAGGTACAACAAGATGTTAATTACTATACTCTTCTGCTCCAATCTCTCTCCAGGATGTTTTGTAAAGGTTTAACAGCCTAAACAAGATAGTTTCATTCACAAGCAAAACATCCAATCCGGACTAGTGAGAGATTCCATCCAAGCAATTACGCCTAGAAATCATACAGTCTACTTTAGTACGTATTTTCCAACATCATCATACTCCTAGATCATTCTCCATGATTCCACCAGTAACAATCTGCTCACAATCTGCAACAAAGCCTACAACTAACATATAACAATAAGGAAGAAACTCAATTACACAATGATCATCCACAATGCATCAACCATACACAACAGGATCGTACACTATCATCCACAACGTCTTTTATTCTCATTAATGGTTATCAACTCAGTTACAATGTGGAAAAATCTCTCATAGTAATTGCAATAACTCAAAAATATGTCTATCTCTCTACTCTAGCAACTAATAACCAGTAAACTAGTAGCCAGACCTACAAATTCAAAAATGGGGCCTTATATAACATTGCCTAGGCCATTCCAAAGTGGTTCCTGAGACAATCCATTATTCACAACTGCCCATCTACAACTGAATACATTATTTTGGCAATTTCCTAAGTTTACACCTTAGGTTAGCAAATCCATGCGACATTTCATCCCGAAATTACATTTCCTTTGCATCTGAGTGAATTTTGGTGCACCTTGTATGATTTTCCACTGCTCTATATGGTTTGCCACTTCAGTTGTACGATACCCTATATGATTTTCTCCCACTGTACGGTTTCCCAAAACTTGAGCAAATCATCCCAAAACTGTCAAAATTTAGCAAATCACCTTTTCTTCTTCTGGGAGGTGGATTTGCTTGCCTAAATTTTCTTCCTTTTACAAATTTGTAATCTGATATTCATATTACACTTTGATTCACATTCTCATGGAGTATTATCTCCATAATATATCCATAGTAATATGACTCTTCAAGTACTTGATTATTTCTCTCCATATGACAAGTCTCATGATCTTTGGCTTATCATCTTACCACTTGCATACAAGACTCTTTATGGACACTTAACTCTAAGACACTTGCACACATCTACATAACTCTTATAGTTCTACATGAACTCCTAATATAATATACTTGTACACATCCTCATATTACATATTTGCACTCTTACATACATGACACTTGTGCACATTCTCTCAATCTACACTTGCACTCTAACTTATATGACACTTGTGCATTTCTTGCATATTGCACTCTTACATGACACTTGTGCATTTCACCCAAACTATATACTCAACCCTAATCTATTACATATTTACTATTGTACCATAAAGGTACCATGGGGGCACATTAGCATATACCAAATAATGTAATATTCCTCAACACCCCCGTATTACATTATTTGGTTATTGAATACTTTAGTCTTCAATATTGGTCTTAATCTTCAATCTCCGTATTTGTTCCTTTTTCAGCATGTGATCCATCAATCTCTTGTTTAGATACTTGCTTTTGGTTTATGTCTCTTTTTTATTTCTTCTTCTATAATTTCTTGATCTTCTTCTTTTGTTTCTTTATTATGTTATTTTTAGTCTTGGTCCTAATCTTGCCATGTCATATTTATAAAGTTTCCTCTTTTGTATCCCAATGTTCTATAGCAATTGTAATGCTAGTATCTTTAGAATTCTTTAAAAAAAGTACATCTCCATTGCTCAATGTTTTTGATATAAGAGCTTTGAATTCATTTATTTCAGATGGTTCTTCTAATTCTTGAATATCATGAATTTCTTGAACTAAATTTCCTTTTTGATTTTCTTCTCTAAAATATAGTTGAGGTTGTTGATGACCATATTGATATTGAGGATGATATTGACGTTGTTGATATTGAGATTGAAATTATTTTTTCTATTGAGGATTATATAGATATTGAGATTTATATTACCTTTGTTGTATATGTTTGTTCATTTGACCTCCATGATTCATATTCATAGGATTTTGTTGATTTTTATTTCCTTGATTATATCTACAAAAATTTGTATTGACCCTTTATCTTACATATATTGTTGGCAATTTTGGGTTTGAGATCCTAGCTTCTTGTCTATGAGTTGTCATTGATGTCAAAAGGAAATGGCATTAATGTTAAGAGGATATGTTGGCTTCAAAGGTGGAAGATTCCAAGAGAATATTTTTAAGAGAATCCGGAGAGATTCCATTGGCAATGGTTTTTATTAAAACCAATGGAGGTTCTCTTTATTTTTTATTTAATTATTATTTAAAACCCTTCAAGGTTTTAATTAATTAATTATTTAATTAATTAAGGGAGAAATTATTTTTAATTTATTAAAAATACTTTAAGGGTTTTTAAACCCTTTAGAAAGCAAATTTCGATTAAATTTGAAATTACTTTTCTTTACAGCCAACGTGTTCTAAAGTCCACGTATGGACTATAAATATGAGAAGGTTCCTAAGGTTAAACCCACTTGGAAAATCGAAGGCAATTAATTGGTTTGGCTGCGATCGAATGTTATGTTTACGCTGCGAAAGAGGAGAGCTCGTGGTTTGAAAAGCTTTCGAAAAGCTTGACCGTTTATGTGGAAGGATGTTTGTCTTGGACTTCGTAAGCCCCTTGTGGGATAGTGGCAGCGAAGGCTATGTTTGGGCATTGTGTAGGTGAAGGTCTGCATTTTGATCCCCACAGAGGGAGCTATGCATGGATTAGTCACGTTTTTATTAAAACGTGTTTTGTGCCGCGAATTTCGGATTCTTCAAGGGCAGCCAATATAAGGTGTGATTATTTTCTTGATATGATTTTTGGCATTGTTTAGCATTGTTTAAAAGACATAGGAGAAATAAGGGGATATTTCTTTGGTTGTATTTTTGAGATTAGTATTTTGCTATGCTAAATTTAAAAATGGAGATATAAGGTGTAAATTTTGGTTGTTGTGTTTTTGGCTTCTTTGGTGGTTGTTTTTAAAGAAGAGAAGCTAAAAGGTGTATTAAGGAAAGTTTTTAAATATGCTCATTTATCTTGGTTCTAACCCTAACTTGGTTGGAAGTTTGAGGGTTGTGTGTGGTGACATATTTAAGGATAAATTTTCTTCTACTCCAAAAAGGTATGGGCACATTTTCCTTATGAGTATGATTGGTGTATGTTTTCTGAAATAAGGTTGGAGTGAAAAGGTTTTCAACTAGGTTTCCTTTGGTTGGGTGTAAATCCTATTTTCTGGTTTGTTGAAGACTTCTTATGCATTGTTATCCTTGATGAGAGTTTTGGTGAATGCATAATTATGGTTTGAGGTAGTGGAAGCATTATGCACTAGGGTTTATGTTTGTGAGTCTTGCTACTTGCATTGAGTTGGTGGAACCCTTGGTTGGCTGTTTTGAGTTTGATGGTTGAGTTTCTTCCATAGAGGTTGTTTGATCAAGTTATTGCTTTACTTGATTCATGATATTGGGCTTACTCCATTGAGTTGATTTGAGCAAGTTATTATTTACATTTGGTGATATTGTGTTGGTGGCTATTTTGTTCAAATATCTTTGGAGGGAAAAGGATTTCTACTTGTTTCCTTTTCTTGTGATGATTGGTTGAATGCTTCAAGGTTGATGTTGAGTTGAATGGTGTTGGTTGACTAAACCTTGTTTGATGAGCATTATTGTTGAAACCCTAATTGATGGTGAAAATAACATGAGTATCATTGTTATGTGATTCTTTGCATAGTTGGCAATTGTTGGGGTTTCATGTTCTTGAAAGAAAACATTCTATCCTATCCATTTCAGATATTGAGTTGAGTTTTCATATTTGATATTGAGATTGAGCTAAGTTGATTTGAGTTGAGTTTTGAGATTGGGATTTGAGTATAGAACATATTGAGTCTCTAACAATTCTCTTTATGCTTCTATGAGTTTGACAAATCACATTGGTTCTCTAACAATTCACTTTGTGATTTCCTACTAAGAATGTTTTTCTTGGTGAGCTTGCTGAGTTTTTGGACAGGTTCCAGTAGGGACTTATGAGCAGTTTTTGGACAGGTTTCGATGGGGACTTGTGAGCAGTTTTGGACAGGTTCCAGTGGGGACTTTGTGAGAAATTTTGGATAGGTTCCGATGGGGACTTGTGAGCAGTTTTGGACAAGTTTCGGTGGGGACTTGTGAGCAATTTTTGGATAGGTTTCGGTGGGGACTTGTGAGCAGATTTGGACAGGTCCTAGCAGAGGACTTGTGAGATGAGTTTGATAGTTCTATCAAAGAACTTGAGGACAGAGGTGCATTGGTTCTATGAAAAGAACCTGAGGATAGTTGGCAAGTCTTTGAGAAGGCTTGTATGCAGAGGATTGATTTGTTCAAGATTTGGACAGATCTAATAGACAGAGGAAGACTTGTACTAGACCGACTGACTGTGTTTGGTACAGGTTGCTGAGCTACTATGGACGTGATCATAGAAGGCAAAGGTCTCTTAGGCTAAGCATTGAGGACAGGAGGTCTTCGATGGAAAGGAGTTCCACGTGCTAGCAAGAGGTAGAGGTAGTTGATCTTCTGAGGGATCATTTCTAGAGCAGAGGGGAAGGTATCTCCTTTGAGCAGAGGCTCATAAATTATGATTGGGGGAAGGTATATCCTTTGGGCTGAGGCTCATAAACTTTGTAATTGGGAAGGATTCCCAAAAAACTTTGAGATAACTTTTAGAGAAAAGTTTTGTGGACGTAGCCCAGCCATTCTGGGTGAACCATGTTAAAATTGGTGTCATTTTATGGATGATATTATGCATTTATTTGATATTGCTTTGGGTATATTGCTTTATTGTTTTGAAGTATAAAGGAAAAAGTAAAAAGAGGTCTTATACTGTTCACCCCCCCCTCTCAGTATAAGATTGTGTTCTTAAATTGGTATCAGAACAAGTGCCTTCGAAAAGTTTAATAGCTTGAAGGAAAAGCTAGTAAAAAACATAATGGATTATTCAAGTGGCAATGCAGCACCTATTCTTTATGGGTCAGATTTTGGTCTTTGGAGTGCAAGGATGAAGGTTCATCTAATGGAACTTGGTAATGAGGTATGGGAAGTGATTGAAGATGAGTACACTATTCCTGAACAAGGTCCTAATACTAAATAAGAAATGCTCCTACATCACAACAATTCAAAAGCAATGAATGCAATCCTGAAAGGTTTACAGAAAGCAGATCTCACCAAAGTGATTCACCGCAAGATAGCTAGTGAAATGTGGAATCAGTTGAAGGTGGTTCACACAGGTGATACAAATGTTAGAAAGGCCAAGTTGAGACACTTCAAAGGTATGTTTGAACAAATCAAGATGAATGATTATGAAAATATTAGTGACTACATGCTTCGTATGGATGAGGTTGTTAACTCCATGAAAGACTTAGGTCTTGAGCTTGCTAAAAATGATGTTTGTGATAAGATTTTAAGATCTCTTCCTAATATATTTAGTGAAAAGATTTCTGCTATTGAGGAAGCTAAATATTTGGATAAGTTGAAAAAGGATGAGCTCCATAGTATACTTGCAGCATTTGAGTTGAGAACTCAAGTGAAGGTTGATGTTAAGAAAGAGGCAGCTTTCAAGGCTACCAAGGAATCCAAGGGTAAATAGCTTCAAGACAGTGATGAGTCTTCTAGTGATGAAGAGGCATATTACAACAAGAAAGGCAAGTTCTCTAGAAAGCACAAAAGTATGAAAAATATAAGATGTTTCAATTGTGGAAAGTTTGGTCATTATGCTACTGACTGTACTATTCCCAAGAATGAAAGTGATGAAGATAAATAGGATTCTAAGAGCAAGGATTCTGAAAAGCACAAGCATCACAAGAAAAACAAAGATGAGCACAACAATCAAGGAAAGAGGTATTCTCACAAGCACAAGAAGAGTTTCTACCTAGACAAAGCAAGTAAGTGTTCTAATAGTGATAGTGAAAGTTCTTCAAGTGATAATGAAAATGAGATGTTGTTCATATTAGAAAAAGAGGAAGAACCGAAACATAGATTCATTATCATGAAATGTCTTAGATGTGGAAATTTTGGTCACCTTGAGGATGATTGCACAAATAATAATTTGGTTTCTAGTATGTATGAGGATGCTTCAGAAAACTATAAGGAAGATGCATGTATGGTTTTTGAAAAGGGTAGCACCTCTAGTGATAAGAAATCTGAAAAAGGCTTTGATGATTCAAAAGGAAATCAAATAAAGGATCTTGAAAGTGAACTTATTAGTGCTCTTAGTGTTTTGGAAAAGGAAAGAAAGAAGAATGTTAGACTCAAGGATAAGTTAGAAGAATGTTGTATGGAGAGAGATGATCTTATAGAAAGTCTTGACTTCTCTATAGCTAAGACACAAGAACTCAAGGATGAGTTAGAGTCTAAGGTTCTTGAGTATAATGAGTTAGAACAAAAAATGGCTTCTTTGAAAGAATAAAACTAAAGAGTACAAGGATAAGCTTTACAGGTTTCAAGATAGCTCCAAAAAGGTAAAGTCCATCATCAAAGATCAAAGAAGGGCAATAGATAAAATAGGTCTTGGTTTTGGTAAGAAACACAAGGAACAGGTTGGGGAATCTAGTAAGAGATTCTAAAAAGAAGAGAGTTCTGATGAGGAGAGTATTTCAGAGAAAGAGTCCTTGAGTGATAGATGCACAAAAATAGAAAATAGGAAACAAAAAAAGGGGAGAAAGTTTACAGGACCTAGAAGGTCATTTACAAGAAAGTTTAATGGTAGATGTTTTGCTTGTCACAGGTTTGGTCACATGGCTTCACATTGCATGACTCAAGTAAGGAAGGTAAATGATAGTTTCAGAGGTGGTAATTTCTTTCAAGGGTATTGCTACTCTTGTAAACAGTTTGGGCATAAGGCAATTTTTTGCAAGGCAAATAACAGGAATAGGGTTAGTCAGAATAAGTGGATTCAAAGAATAGGTATTCCTAAAAGAAATAACATTGTTACTTGTTATAAGTGCAACAATGAAGGTCACACAACTAGACAGTGTAGAGCTGAAATTCCAAGCTATAGGAACAAGAACAGTGGTATGAACAGGTCGAAGGATCAAGGCATGGATAAGAACAGGAATGATAACAAGAATAGGAGCAATGATAGGAACAGGAATAGGAATATGGACAAGGAGAACAAGAGAAGACATGGTAAGGCAGCTATAAACACTGATGATGATTAGTGCCTGTTGGGAGTTTTACTCCCACCCCAAAATTAAACACCTCAACAGGAGGTGGGGGAGGGACTAAGCTAAGAAGCTCATTCTTAGTCTTGAGCCCCAAAGGTGACCCTTTGCCATTGATGACAAAGGGGGAGAGCCTCAAGACAGGGGGAGCTGTTTATGTTGAGTTTTTGTGTTGTTGAGAAGCATGGTTTGCCATCAATGACAAAGGGGGAGATTGTTGGAAATTTTGGGTTTGAGATCCTAGCTTCTTGTCTATGAGTTGTCATTGATGTCAAAAGGAAATTACATTAATGTTAAGAGGATGTGTTGGCTTCAAAGGTGGAATATTCCAAGAGAATATTTTTAAGAGAATCCGGAGAGATTCCATTGGCAATGGTTTTTATTAAAACCAATGGAGGTTCTCTTTATTATTTATTTAATTATTATTTAAAACCCTTCAAGGTTTTAATTAATTAATTATTTAATTAATTAAGGGAGAAATTATTTTTAATTTATTAAAAATACTTTAAGGGTTTTTAAACCCTTTAGAAAGCAAATTTCAATTAAATTCAAAATTACTTTTCTTTGCAGCTGACGTGTTCTAAAGTCCACATATGGACTATAAATATGAGAAGGTTCCTAAGGTTAAAACCACTTGGAAAATCGAAGGCAATTAATTGGTTTGGCTGCGATCGAATGTTCTGTTTATGCTGCGAAAGAGGAGAGCTCGTGGTTTGAAAAGCTTTCGAAAAGCTTGACCATTTATGTGGAAGGAAGTCCATCTTGGACTTCGTAAGCCCCTTGTGGGATAGTGGCAGTGAAGGCTGCCTTTGGGCCTTGTGTAGGCAGAGGTTTGCATTTCGATCCCTGCGGAGGGAGCGATGTATGGATTAGTCACATTTTTATTAAAATGTGTTTTGTGCCGTGAATTTTGGATTATTAAAATGTATTGTTTAGCATTGTTTAAAAGACATAGGAGAAATAAGGGGATATTTCTTTGGTTGTATTTTTGAGATTAGTCTTTTGCTATGCTAAATTTAAAAATGGAGATATAAGGTGTAAATTTTGGTTGTTGTGTTTTTGGCTTCTTTGGTGGTTGTTTTTAAAGAAGAGAAGGTAAAAGGTGTATTAAGGAAAGTTTTTATATATGCTCATTTATATTGGTTGTAACCCTAACTTGGTTGGAAGTTTGAGGGCTGTGTGTGGTGACAGCTTTAAGGATCAATTTTCTTCTACTCCAAAAATGTATGGGCACATTTTTCTTATGAGTATGATTGGTGTATGTTTTCTGAAATAAGGTTGGAGTGAAAAAGTTTTCAACTAGGTTTCCTTTGGTTGGTTGTAAATCCTATTTTCTGGTTTGTTGAAGACTTCTTATGCATTGTTATCCTTAATGAAAGTTTTGGTGAATGCATAATTCTGGTTTGAGGTAGTGGAAGCATTATGCACTAGGGTTTATGTTTGTGAGTCTTGCTACTTGCATTGAGTTGGTGGAACCCTTGGTTGGCTGTTTTGAGTTTGATGGTTGAGTTTCTTCCATAGAGGTTGTTTGATCAAGTTATTGCTTTACTTGATTCATGATATTGGGCTTACTCCATTGAGTTGATTTGAGCAAGTTATTC
Organism: Wollemia nobilis; assembly: GCA_028583015.1. Classification (NCBI taxonomy): domain Eukaryota; kingdom Viridiplantae; phylum Streptophyta; class Pinopsida; order Araucariales; family Araucariaceae; genus Wollemia; species Wollemia nobilis. Next base: position 15,159,874 of record JAQPPZ010016943.1, read on the forward strand.
TTTACATTTGGTGATATTGTGTTGGTGGCTGTTTTGTTCAAATATCTTTGGAGGGAAAAGGATTTCTACTTGTTTCATTTTCTTGTGATGATTGGTTGAATGCTTCAAGGTTGATGTTGAGTTGAATGGTGTTGGTTGACTAAACCTTGTTTGATGAGCATTGTTATTGAAACCCTAATTGATGGTGAAAATAACATGAGTATCATTGTTATGTGATTCTTTGCATAGTTGGCAATTGTTGGGGTTTCATGTTCTTGAAAGAAAACATTCTATCCTATCCATTTCAGATATTGAGTTGAGTTTTTAGATTTGAGATTGAGATTGAGATGAGTTGATTTGAGTTGAGTTTTGAGATTGGGATTTGAGTATAGAACATATTGAGTCTCTAACAATTATTTTTAAGCTTCTATGAGTTTGACAAATCACATTGGGTCTCTAACAATTCACTTTGTGATTTCCTACTAAGAAAGTTTTTCTTGGTGAGCTTGCTGAGTTTTTGGACAGGTTCCAGTGGGGACTTGTGAGCAATTTTTGGACAGGTTTCGGTGGGGAATTGTGAGCAGTTTTGGACAGGTTCCGGTGGGGACTTGTGAGCAGTTTTGGACAGGTTTCGATGGGGACTTGTGAGTAGTTTTGGACAGGTTTCGGTGGGGACTTGTGAGTAGTTTTTGGATAGGTTCCGGTGGGGACTTGTGAGCAGATTTGGATAGGTCCTAGCAGAGGACTTATGAGTTGAGTTTGATAGTTCTATCAGAGAACTTGAGGACAAAGGTGTATTGGTTCTATGAGAAGAACCTGAGGATAGTTGGAAAGTCTTTGAGAAGGCTTGTATACAGAGGATTGATTTGTTCAAGAGTTGGATAGATCTGACAGACAAAGGAAGACTTGTACTAGACTGACTGACTATGTTTGGTATAGGTTGCTGAACTACTGTGGACGTGATCATAGAAGGTAGAGGTATCTTAGGCTAAGCATTGAGGATAAGAGGTCTTCAGTGGAAAGGAGTTCCACGTGCTGGCAAGAGGTAGAGGCAATTGATCTTCTGAGGGATCATTTCCAGAGCAGAGGGGAAGGTATCTCCTTTGAGCAAAGGCTCATAAATTATGATTGGGGGAAGGTATCTCCTTTGAGCAGAGGCTCATAAATTTTAATTGGGGGAAGGTATCTCCTTTGGGCCAAGGCTCATAAAATTTGTAATTGGGAAGGATTCCCAAAGAAATTTGAGATAACTTTTAGAGAAAAGTTTTTTGGACGTAGCCCAACCATTCTGGGTGAACCACGTTAAAATTGGTGTCACTTTGTGGATGATATTGTGCATTGCTTTGATATTGCTTTGGGTATATTGCTTTACTATTTTGAAGTATAAAGGAAAAAGTAAAAAGAGGTCTTATACTGTTCACCCCCCCTCTCAGTATAAGCTTGTGTTCTTCATATATGGCAAAACCTTGAATTCCATTTAGATCTATACTTCTAAGTCGTAGCATATATTACATGGTATATTTCCTTTAGATTCCAAGGCATTATTAGTCATTTCATATTTGACTAAGTTTTCTACTTCATATTCCTGGAGAATATTGACTAAGTCATAAAATGTAGTTTCCTTGTTTAGAACTTGCAAAGAATTGACTAAATTATTGTAAATTTCTAAAAGTTCCCTTAGTGTTACTTGAACAAGAAATTTAACTTCTACTTTTTATCCAAGAGTTAGTAGTTTTTCTTTTATATCCACTAATTTTCGAAGAAAAAGTTTTATACTTTTTCCACTATTAACATTTAAGGAATACAATTGGTATTGTAAGTTCATAATAGCAACTTTGTTTTTCCCTTCAAATATTTTGCATAAAGTATTCCATGCATCTATAGAAGTTTTAGTTCCACTTAAATAAGGCTATATTTCATCAATTATTCCAAATGTTATTAACATGAGAGCCTTTGCATCCCCTTATTCAAATATATGTATTTCTCTTTCATCATTTGTAGGTTTTATTTTCATTATACTTACTATATCCTAGAGTTTTTATACAACTAGGATTGATTTCATTTTGTTCTTCCATGGTGTAAAATTTGGTCCTTTAAATAGTTGAGATTCAGAAAGAATTTTTTTAATATTAAACATAATGGAACTCATTCAAAAAAATTGAAATCCTTTGTAGTAGTAAACATTATATCTCCCAAATTAAAAAATAACAAAAAATTGAATTTTGCAAATTTCAATTTTTAAAATTTTGATGTAGAAAACCTTTTAACTCCTTAATATAAAATTTCTAACTCCTTCAAAAATCAAATCATAAAAAACTTCAAAATTTTCAAAAATTATTTTATCTCCTTATGACTCCTTCAATAATAAATCAAATGATTATTACTCCATCAAATAATTAAATAAATTCATAAAAACTTATATCTCCTACTTTGATGATTTTTAAATTAAGTCAAACGTGCAATTCCCTCCAAATACTACTAAAGATGCATTAGAAAATAGTAACATTGGATGTTACCTCAGTTAAATGATGAAATATTAGTTGTACACCTTCTACTAGATATCGTGTCAACGAGTCTCAAAAAAGCTATTCATTTCCATTGTGCTTTAATAACTACGATGAATTCATCTGTGACAATGCTTTATTGATCAAGTGCCAATTGATCACTCAAACTCAACTAGGGTGATGCTCAGGTGCCAACATTCACTCAAGGTGATGTTATCTCATTTTGGTGCCAACATTCACTTAGGGTAATATTATCTCGTTCTGGTATAAAAATTTTCCATGCTTGCTTCAAGATGATTTTGAGTGTCTTTTGGACTAATATTGTGTTCTAACAGTGAATGTAAATCTGGAAAATGGTGCTCTCTTATGTCACAATTCTTAGATCTTATGTTCTATTATATTTCAATTATGTTCCAAATGATTATGCTTATGTTCCAATATCTTGCTCTTATGTCCAGATGTTTAGCGCTTATAACCACATATATTCTAGATTAAATATCCTTTTAAAATATATAGCACTCTTTTAAAGCTTATATCCAAATGCTTTTTGGATCATAAGTCCACTGAATAATAGTGCTTTCTATTTTTTTAATTTTCAAATTACAACTTTTAAATGAATTTCTTTGGCTTTGTATATCTCCTCTTGCTTTGTTTTCTTTCTCTAGCTTCTTGTAAATGATTCTTCAAATATATTACATATATTTCTATGTAGGCTATTTGTGAATCAATAGTGCAAAAGACTATTCAATAATGTATTCCTATTGAACTATTTGTAATATGCATGCCTCTTGAGCCTCTTTTACTATGCAAGCTTCTTGAGCCTCTTTCTCAATATAGGTCTCTTTAGACCTACTCTTCAATATAGGCCTCTCAGGTATTTCTCTTTGAATAGGCCTCTCAAGCCTTCTCTCTAATGTAGGTTGATTAAACCTACTCTATAATATATATTTATTCTTTTAATCTATGCTTGTACTTTTTATTTATATTTTACTATTGCTTTCTTTGTACCTTCTATTCTTAATGTTGGTTCTTTCTTTGTTATGCTTCTTTTTCTCTATATTTGTAGAAATCTTCTCAACCTTTACAGATATGTTGTTTCTTTATTAATATAAAATATTTAATGTATTAGGTCACACCTAATAACCCAATATGATTCTCCTCCTTAGTAGAGAACCCAATGTCAATGTTAGGGTGGCTCTGAATATCCTTGAATGACCAACTATATTCTAAGTTGGTTCTACCCCAATCTTAAATCCTTCAATATCCAGATTTTCTTCTAAGTTGGATTTTTCTCTATAAAATATCAAACTTTTCTCCTAATTTGGCCCTTTCAACCACTATAGCTAAGTCCTAGTCTTCACTAGTTTTTGTTTAACCAAGTGGAAAGACCCTAGCATCCAAATCAAGATGACTAGATCCTTATCCCCTCAATTTCTACTCAATAAGACCTTTAAAAATTAGAGTCCAAGCTTGCACTGCTTTAAAAGTGGATAAAATCTAAATTAACTTTATCAAAAGTACATAAAGTTTATTAATAATGGTGGCTTATAAATATCTGTATCAAAATGGATAGAGTCAAGTGGTAGCAATGATACCATTATTGGATTTTTAAGCGTTACTACCATAAAATATTGTAGGTCACGATATAAAATAACGACAATATTAAAGATACAAATAATAATAAGATGAGTAGAATGAGCAAATTAATATGTATATCAAGGCCTATATAATACTGAAATAAAAATTCATTTATATATAATCAAATATGAATGTAAATAGCCTATGTCATTCATGAACTATGCATGAAGAAAACTTACAATATTAATTGCTCAAAAATATATACAAGCTTTATTCTTTTTCTTCCTTTTATAACTCAGTAATATGATATTTAGATTACACTTTGATTCACATTCTCATGGAGTATTATCTCCATAATATAGCCATAGTAATGTGTCTCTTCAAGTACTTGACTATTGATATCCATATGATAAGTCCCATGATCTTTGGCTTGCCATATTACCACTTGCATACAAGATTCTTCATGGACACTTGACTCTAAGACACTTACACACATCTACATGACTCTTACACTTCTACATGCACTCCTAATCTAAGATACTTGTGCACATTCTCAAATTATATATTTGCACTCTTACATACATGACACTCGTGCACATCCTCTCAATATACACTTGCACTCTAACTTATTGACACTTGTGCATTTCCTACATATTGCACTCTTACATGACACTTGTGCAATTCCTACACATTGACACTTACATAAGAGGGGAAATATAAATCATACACCTAAACTATACACTCAACCCTTATCTATTAAATATTTATAATAGTATCATAAAGGTATCATGGGGGTACATTAGCATATAAACAATAATGTAATATTCCTCAACACCTCCTTATATTACATTATTAGTTATTGAAGACTTTAGTCTTCAATATTGGTCTTCATCTTAAATCTCCATATTTGTTCCTTTTTCAACATGTGATCCATTAGTCTCTTTTTCAGATACTTGTTTTTTATTTATGTCTTTTTTTTCTTTCTTATTTTGTACTTTCTTGATCTTCTTCTTCTATTTCTGTATTCTATTATTTTTCAGTATTGGTCCTAATATTGCCATGTCGTCTTTTTAATTTTTCTTCTCCTGTATCCCAATGTTCTATGCAATTACAACACTAGTATATGTTGGCAATTTTGGGTACCTTGAGTACATTGCCTTTGCTCAAGTATAGTTGTTGTCATTGATGTCAAAGGAGCTCTTGGTAGTTGTTGTCTTTGATGTCAAGGAGTTCTTGAAGCAATTTGATTTGTTGTCTAAGTATGTGTTTTGATGAAGGTTTCAACTGGTCAGTAAGTCTCCAAGAAAATCAGAGTAGCCCAGCTTGCAAAAGATCAAGAAAAAGATAAGTTAGAAAAAGTTTGCAAGCGGCTGGAAAAACTGTCGCGATTTCGTGACATGTTTTAGGAGAGAGAAAGTTCTGGAAAAACTGTCACGATTTCGCGACATGCTGGAAGGCAGAGGCAAAGCTGGCAAAACTGTCGCGATTTCGCGACATGTTTCAGGAGAGAGAAAGTTCGGGCAAATCTCATCAATTCGCGTGACATTGCTGGAAGGAGGAGGAAAGTGTCACGATGAGAAGTGAAAAGTGTCGATTTCGTGACAAGTTGAGTTGGCGAGTTGAGTTGCGAAAGTGTCACGATTTCGTGACAGGTTTCAAAGAAGTTGTACGGATGCAAAAAATGTCACGATTTCGTAACACGATTTCCGACATGTTCCGAGTAGTTGGAAAGAGCTTAAGGCAAAGCGTCACAAAAGAAGACGATTTTCGTGACATGTTCCATTTTCGCTAGTGCAAACCGAGAAAAGGTTGAAGAAGCAAGAAGTGTCATGATTTCATGACAAAGTTGCGGATGACTGCAAGAGGCAAAGGTGTCACGATTTCACGATAGAAGCTGAGAAGAAGGCTTTGGAGTCTAAAGTGTCACGATTTCACGATAGAGTTGCTGATGACGTCAGCAAAAGCAGATGTGTCACGATTTCATGACAAGAGCAGAGAGTAAGGCCTTGCAGACTAAAGTGTCATGATTTCATGACAAGAATCATGATGACGTCAGCAAAGTCAGAAGGCGTAGCGATTTCGTGACAACAAACCAAAGAAGGCGCACAACAGGCAGTAGTGTCACGATTTCGTGACAGCAAGTAATACAAGGTGTACGACGGACAAAGGCATAGCGATATCGTGACATGTTTGAGTTTCGCGCTAGGAAAGCTATAGAACAAAGAGAGGCGGTTGAAGCCGACGGAGTTAACCTTTGTCGACGAAGTGTAAGGTTGTGCAGCCGATGATTGTTTTAAGGATTTACAGCCGACTAAGATCAAGAATTTAATCATGAATTATTGCTATAAAAGGAGGACTATTTTCGAGTTTCAAGTATCGAATGTGTGTGTCGAGTTTGCGCAAGCGAAGTCTGCTATGCGCAAAGAGCAGTCGTATCGAATCGATCGAAGTGTGCGTTCGAAGTGCGACTTTTGCAGAAGCAGAGTGTAGGAAGAAGTTCGATCGAGGAGAAGCAGACTGTGCGAAGAAGGTGTTGTTGTGGCTGCACATAGGCGCATAAGTTGCTGTGCGATCGAGTGCTACAGTATTTACATAGACTGTGTAAAGAAAGTAGAATGTGCGAAGACTGCGCTGCGGTGGATGTGCAACAGAGCAGAAGCTAAGTTGAGAAGATAGTGCTGCTGTAATTTGAGAAGACTGTGCTGCTGTAGTTGCGCAGATAGTGAAAAGTTGTTTTCAACCAAGTGCAAAAAAGAACAGAGGAAGAGGACAATTGTGCCAGACCGAAGGACTGTGTTTGGTGCAGATAAGAGGACCAACTTTGCAGTGACAGAGTTGAGGACAGAGATCTCCAGCCAGAGCAGGGAAGACAGGTGTTTTCTGTGGAGAGAGTTCCACTTGCTAAGGGCAAAGGAGATAGAGGTCTTCTAGAGGATCACCAGCAAAGCAGAATTAGGGGAAGGTATCTCCTTTGAGCCGAGGCTCATAAACATTGTAATCGGGAAGGATTCCCAGAGGACTTTGATATAACTTTTAGAGGAAATTTTTATCCGTGGAGTAGCCCACCTTGGGTGAACCACGTTAAAATGGGTTTTCTATGTGTGGTGCTTTCTGTCTTGTTTAATTTTATGTTGATGCCACTGCTATCTGAAATTAAAATTATTAAATGGTTAAGTCTTATACTGTTCACCCCCCCCTCTCAGTATAAGTTCATGTTCTTCAATTGGTATCAGAGCAGGTCTCTCCAAAAAAAGCCTAACAACTTGGAGAAGGATCTAACAGAGGAACATATAAATTCAGAAAAGGTTGAATTCGATCTCAAGAGTGAATTCTTCTTGGCCTTAAGAAAGCTTGAGAAACTCAGGGAAGAGAATTCTGTCCTCAAGCAGCATTGTCAGGAAAAAGAGATAGCAAGATCAGAATTGGCTCAAAGTGTTATAGATTTCAAAATTCTAGCTGAAGAAGGGAAGAAGATTGAACAAGTTCTAACAGAGGTTCTAAAAGGAAAGGTAGCTGATTGTGAGAAACTAGAAGGGGAGATTATGTCTCTTAGAGTGAAGTTAGAACAGTCAACTCTCAAATAGAATATTCCATGTGAAAAGAAGGATGGCATCACCATTCATGAAACAGGGTCTTCAAGCAAGAACAATCTTCACTCTGAAGAGCAATGGATTCCAGTTGATCGCAAAAAGAACAAACTTCCAAGGTATCAAAACAGGTTACATAATACCTTTCATGGATATTGTTTTTCCTGTAAAAAATTTGGTCACATAGCTATGCATTGCAATAAGTCTCTAAAGAGTCATAGTAAGGAAAATGTTAACTCATTTGCACCTCTTATGAATAAAAATATCATGTGTTACAAGTGCAAGAATTTTGGGCATATAGCAAGGATGTGCAGTTTGGATAGATTTAGTCTTGAGTTCTCAAAAAGGAGGAATGAGATAAAATCTAAGTCAATGATAGTTCAAACTGCTTTTCATGCTCAAGACAAAGTAGAAAAATGGTATCTTGATAGTGGCTGTTCAAAACATATGACTGGTGAAAAAGAAATTTTTTTGTCTTTTAAAGAAACAAACAGAGGAACAGTCAGTTTTGGAGATAACAGGTCCGCAAAGATCTGTGGTAAAGGGACTCTTAGTTTGGATGGGAAATCCAAAATAGAAAACGTGCTTTATGTAGAAGGGCTAAGACATAATCCGCTTAGTGTGAGTCAACTTTGTGATCAAGGGCACATAGTATCTTTCTTTTCAGATAGATGTGAGATAAGTAAAGAATTAAATGGAAAACTTATTGCTAGGGCTACAAGGACTCCAAACAATCTTTACATGCTGAGTGAGATAAAAAGAGAAAAATGCTTTCTAACTCAAGAAGATGAGAGTTGGTTGTGGCATAAAATATTGGGACATTTGAGTTTTGATAATCTGGTCAGTATTAGTAACAAGGAAGCAGTTAGAGACTTGCCCAAAATAAAAAGGCCCCAAAACATCATTTGCGGTCCTTGTCAACATGGTAAACAGACCAGAACCAGTTTCAAATCGAAAGGGTATACTTCTTCCAAACCCTTGGATCTTATTCATACTGATTTGTGTGGTCCCACAGAACTTAGAGCATTCAGGGAGATAGCTATTTCATGTTGTTTATAGATGATTACTCAAGAATGACTTGGGTTACTTTTCTCAAGGAAAAATCTGAAGCTTTTGAAAAATTTAAAGTTTTTAAAGAAATGATTGAAAATGAGACTAACAAGAGAATCAAATGCTTAAGATCAGATAGAGGAGGAGAGTTCACTTCAAATGAATTTGTGGAATACTGTGAACAACACGGAATCAAAAGAGAATATTCAGCAGCAAGAACTCCTCAACAAAATGGAGTAGTTGAAAGAAAAAATAGAACTGTTGAAAATATGGCTAGAGCAATGTTAGATGAGTCAAAACTTTCAGATGGTTTTTGGAGAGAAGCAGTAAATACAGCAGTCCACATCATTACCAGGGCTCAACTCAGAGTCAATCATCATAAAACTCCCTATGAGCTGTGGAAAGGAAGACCAGCTACAATTAAACACTTCAAAGTGTTCGGGAGTAAGTGCTTCATCAAAAGGGAAGATCAAAATCTGGGTAAGTTTGATCCTAGGTGTGATGAGGGAATTTTTCTTGGATATTCCAGCAAAAGTAAGGCCTACAGATGCTTCAACAAAAGAACTCATATAGTTGTAGAGAGCATAAATGTAACAATAGATGAAAAGACAGGGATAAGAGAACCAGTCAAGGAACTCAGTGATGGAATCTGTCAAGAAGAATTCAGAGAAGTGTCAGATGAAGAAGAGGAAAGACAACAACTGCTTCCCAAAACTCCTTCACGGTATGTTCAGAAACATCATCCCAAATACTTGATCATTGGTGATCCAAATAGCAGGCAAACAAGAAGAAGAGTCATTTCTTCACATGAATCTACGAATGTGTCATTGTTATCTCAGATTGAGCCAAAAAATTTTAGTGAAGCATGTACAGATGATTTTTGGGTAAAAGCAATGGATGAAGAGCTAAATCAAATAGAGAAAAGTGAAACCTGGGATTTGGTTCCAAGACCTAAGAACAAGAATGTCATTGGCACAAAATGGGTATTCAGAAATAAACTTAATGAGGATGGAAAGATTGTCAGGAACAAAGCCAGGTTAGTCTGTAAAGGGTATGCTCAAGTCGAAGGTGTTGATTTCGAAGAGACGTTTTGCGCCTGTTACTCGTCTTGAAGCGATCAGAATGTTTTTGGCCCTGTCTAGTTTCAAATCTTTCAAAGTGTTTCAAATGGATGTAAAGTCTGCTTTTCTAAATGGGGTGTTGGATGAAGAAGTCTACATAGAACAGCCAGAAGGTGTGTCTCTCTCAGAACAGCCAGACTATGTGTGTAAACTGAAAAAGGCACTGTACGGGTTAAAGCAAGCACCCAGGGCTTGGTACTCAAGACTTGACGGGTATCTTAATGAACAAGGATTCAGGAAAGGCGTGGCAGATAGCAACTTGTACATTAAGAATAAAGGTGATGATATGATTATCATAGTTGTCTATGTCGATGACATTATTTTTGGGGGAAATAATACTCAGATGTGCAAAGTTTTTGCTAACACCATGCAAAAGGAATTCGAGATGTCTATGATTGGAGAGCTGTCATTCTTTTTAGGACTGCAGATTGCGCAATCAAAAAATGGTATATTTCTCTCTCAAGAAAAGTATATCAAAGAGATGTTAAAAAAATTTGGGATGATGGACAACAAACCCGTATGTACTCCAATGATTACAGGGTGCAATCTGAGTAAGGATGATGAATCTCCAGCAGCAGATCAGAAATTGTACAGATCTATGATTGGCAGTTTACTATACAGTACAACTACCAGACCGGATATCATGCAGGCCGTTGGATTAGTAGCAAGATTTCAGGTAGCTCCAAAAGAATCTCATGTTGTAGCAGTCAAGAGGATATTCAGATATTTGAAGGGCACTATGGATTTTGGGCTTTGGTATCCCAAAGGCGATGATTTCACCCTCACAGCCTATACAGATGCAGATTGGGCAGGCAGTATTGATGATAGAAAAAGCACTAGTGGTGGAGCATTCTTTCTGGGAAAGAGTCTGGTTTCTTGGCTGAGTAAGAAACAACCTTCAGTTTCCTTATCTACAACAGAAGTTGAATACATAGCAGCAGTGGCTGGGTGCACTCAGGTTTTATGGATGAAAACAACCTTGGAGGATTTCAAAGTCAAGCATGAACAACCTATCCCTATTCTTTGTGATAATTCAAGTGCCATAAGTATTTCTAAAAATTCGGTAATGCACTCAAGGACGAAGCACATTTCTATCAAATATCATTTTCTAAGGGAGAAAGTGCAAGAGAAGCAGGTCAAGCTAGAATATGTACCCACTAAAGAGCAGATTGCAGATATCTTCACCAAACCCCTTCCAAGAGATACGTTTGAGTATCTAAGGGAGAAATTGGGAGTTGTACTCTCACCTCAAGATTAATCACCTCATCAGGAGGTGGGGGAGGGACCAAGCCAAGAGGCTCTTTCTTAGTCCCGAGCCCCAAAGGTGACCCTTTGCCATTGATGACAAAGGGGGAGAGATATGAGTAAGGGGGAGTGCTTCAAGTGAAGAGAAGAGCTTCAAGTCAGGGGGAGCAAAAACTTCAAATGCAGATTCTCAGTTGTTGGATCAGTTGGTTCAGTTTTGGCTCTTGAGATATGTTTTTAGTTAAGGGTTGCCATCAATGACAAAGGGGGAGATTGTTGGCAATTTTGGGTACCTTGAGTACATTGCCTTTGCTCAAGTATAGTTGTTGTCATTGATGTCAAAGGAGCTCTTGGTAGTTGTTGTCTTTGATGTCAAGGAGTTCTTGAAGCAATTTGATTTGTTGTCTAAGTATGTGTTTTGATGAAGGTTTCAGCTGGTCAGTAAGTCTCCAAGAAAATCAGAGTAGCCCAGTTGCAAAAGATCAAGAAAAAGATAAGTTAGAAAAAGTTTGCAGGCGGCTGGAAAAACTGTCACGATTTCATGACATGTTTTAGGAGAGAGAAAGTTTTGGCAAAACTATCGCGATTTCGCGACATGCTGGAAGGCAGAGGCAAAGCTGGCAAAACTGTCATGATTTCACGACATGTTTTAGGAGAGAGAAAGTTCGGGCAAATCATGATTTCATGACATGCTGGAAGGCAGAGGCAAGAAAAGTGTCATGATTTCACGACAAGTTTCAATGAAGTTGTACGGATGTAGAAAGTGTCACGATTTCATGACAAGTTCGAGTTGGCGAGTTGAGTTGCAGAAAGTGTCACGATTTCGTGACAAGTTTCAAAGAAGTTGTACGGATGAAAGTGTCAACAAACATACATGTTCCAGATTAAAAAGAGCTTAAGGAGCGAAAGCGTCACGATTTCGTGACATGTTCCATTTTTGCTAGTGCAAACCGAGAAAAGGTTGAAGAAGCAAGAAGTGTCACGATTTCATGACAAAGTTGCAGATGACGTCAAAGAGGCAAAGGTGTCGCGATTTCACAACAGAAGATGAGAAGAAGGCTTTGGAGTCTAAAGTATCGTGATTTCGATAGTTTCTGATGACATCAAAATAGATGTGTCACGATTTCGTGACAAGAGCAGAGAGTAAGGCCTTGCAGACTAAAGCGTCATGATTTCGTGACAAGAATCATGATGACGTCAGCAAAGTCAGAAGGCGTAGCGATTTCGCGACAACAAACCAAAGAAGGCGCACAACAGGCAGTAGTGTCACGATTTTGCGACAAGTAATACAAGGTGTACGACGGACAAAGGCGTAGCGATATCGCGACATGTTTGAGTTTCGCGCTAGGAAAGCTATAGAATAGTAGAGGCGGTTGAAGCCGACGGAGTTAACCTTTGTCGACGAAGTGTAAGGTTGTGCAGCCGACGATTGTTTTAAGGATTTACAGTCGACTAAGATCAAGAATTTAATCATGAATTATTGCTATAAAAGGAGGACTATTTTCGAGTTTCAAGTATCGAATGTGTGTGTCGAGTTTGCGCAAGTGAAGTCTGTTGTGCGCAAAGAGCAGTCGTATCGAATCGATCGAAGTGTGCATTCGAAGTGCGACTTTTGTAGAAGCAGAGTGTAGGAAGAAGTTCGATCGAGGAGAAGCAGACTGTGCGAAGAAGGTGTTGTTGTGGCTGCACATAGGCGCATAAGTTGTTGTGCGATCGAGTGCTGTAGTATTTACATAAACTGTGTAAAGAAAGCAGAATGTGCGAAGACTACGCTGCGGTGGATGTGCAACAGAGCAGAAGCTAAGTTGAGAAGATAGTGTTGCTGTAATTTGAGAAGACTGTGCTGTCGTAGTTGCGTAGACAGTGAAAAGTTGTTTTCAACCAAGTGCAGAAAAGAACAGAGGAAGAGGACAATTGTGCCAGACCGAAGGACTGTGTTTGGTGCAGATAAGAGGACCAGCTTTGCAGTGATAGAGTTGAGGACAGAGATCTCCAGCCAGAGCAGGGAAGACAGGTGTTTTCTGTGGAGAGAGTTCCACTTGCTAAGGGCAAAGGAGATAGAGGTCTTCTAGAGGATCACCAGCAAAGCAGAATTAGGGGAAGGTATCTCCTTTGAGCCGAGGCTCATAAACATTGTAATCGGGAAGGATTCCCAGAGGACTTTGATATAACTTTTAGAGGAAAGTTTTATCCGTGGAGTAGCCCACCTTGGGTGAACCACGTTAAAATGGGTTTTCTATGTGTGGTGCTTTCTGTCTTGTTTAATTTTATGTTGATGCCACTGCTATCTGAAATTAAAATTATTAAATGGTTAAGTCTTATACTGTTCACCCCCCCTCTCAGTATAAGTTCATGTTCTTCAAGTATATTTAGAATTCTTTAAAAAATGTACATCTTCATTGATCAAAATTTTTGCTAGAAGAGTTTTGAATTCATTTCCTTCAGGTGTTTCTAATTCTTGAATATCATGAATTTCTTGAACTAAATTTCCTTTTTTATTTTATTCTCTAAACTATAGATGAGGTTGTTGTTGATGACCATACTGATATCGAGGATGATAATGGTGTTGTTGATATATTGAGATTGAAATTTTTGTTGCCATTGAGGATTATATAGATATTGATATTGATATTTTATTTGTTGTATTGGTTTGTTCATTTGACCTCCATGATTCATATTCATAGGATTTTCATGATTTTGATTTCCTTGATTATATCTTTGAATTTTTTTATTATGACCCTTTCTCTTACATTAATGATAGAACCTTGAATTCCATTTATATCTATACTTGGAAGTTGTAGCTATATTACTTGGTATATTTTCTTTAGATACTAAGGCATTATTAGTCATTTCATCTTTGACTAAGTTCTCTACTTCATATTCCTAAAGAATATTGACTAAGTCATAAAATGTTTTTTCCTTGTTTAGAACTTGCAAATAAGTGACTAAATGCTTGTAACTTTCTAGAAGTGCCCTTAGTGTTACTTGAACAAGAAATTTATCTTCTAATTTTTATCCAAGAGTTAGTAGTTTTTCTTTTATATCCATTACTTTTCGAAGAAATTTTTTTATACTTTCTCCACTATTAACATTTAAGGAATACAATTGGGATTGTAAGTTCATAATAACAACTTTGTTTTTTCCTTCAAATATTTTACATAAAGTATTCCATGCATATGTAGAAGTTTCTACTCCACTAAATAAGGTTATATTTCATCAATTATTCCAAATGTTATTAACATGAGAGCATTTGCATATTATTTTTCAAATATTTGTATTTCTCTTTCATCATCTCTAGGTTTTATTTTTGTCCTGCTTACTTTATCCTAGAGTTTTTATACAACTAGGATTGATTTCATTTTATTCTTCCATGATGCAAAATTTGGTCCTTTCAATAGTTGAGATTCAGAAAGGAAAATTTTATTATTAACATAATGGAACTCATTCAAAAAATGAAATACTTTGTACTAGTAAACCTTATATCTCCAAAAATAAATAAATAAATAATGAATTTTGCAAATTTTAATTTTCTAAATTTTGATGTAGAAAAAATTTTAACTCCCTAATATCACATTTGCAAAATTTTAGATTGAACTCATTCATAAATACAATACAGGATGGAGAGAAATGGAGCAGAGCAGAATGGAGCAAAGTGGAAATAGTACAAGCATTTGAATTTTGAATCTGGATGAATAAGGAATGTTGGTAGCTTCCATGGTGGTCACATGATGATCCCAAGAGGTCATGGTGCATCTGATCCTGGTCTTCCCGAGGTGGATGATGGGTAGGAGGGGACAAGCTGATGAAGATGTTGCAGACGAGCTTCTTGGAGATCCCCCTGATGGGCCTAGTGCTTCCTTTCATGGGCCCCCCACCGAGGGGCAGGGCCCAAGACCTCCTCAGGGCCCAAACAATTCTTTCATGGATAAAGTTAGAAATAATATCCACCAGATTCATTCAGACCCATCACCAACCATTGGTACTTTCTCTGACAATTGCAAGGAGCTCAAATTTCCTAAAGATGTCATGACACCGGTGTTGAGCAAGAAATCCCTTTCCCTGGTTGGAAATTTCATAGGATCTAGACCTGACATCAAATCCATCCATCGATGGGTGATGAATAAATGGAAACCTGAAGGCCACATGGAACTCGTGGTTCTGACTCAAGGGTTTTTTCTCATATGATTGAACAATGTGAATGATACAACTTAGATTCTAACTGGGGGGCCCTAGTTCTTTGGGCGGTGACCCCTGTTCATCATGCGATGGAATCCTAGCTTCAACCCTGGGATGCAAAGCATCAATGTGGCCCCTATTTGGGTTAGACTACCCAAAATCCCCTTTCAATTCTGGGATGAAAGATTCATTCGAAGTATTGCTCGTGTCGTCGGTGACCTGGTCGCCTTTGACTTGACCACCAAAGCTTAGTCCTAAATACCTTATGCCCATTTATATGTAATGGTAAACCTAGACTCATAGCTCCCAATGTACATCGACCTCACCTATGGGTCATACCGATGGAGATAGGCCTTCGAGTATGAGAATAAACCTGCCTTCTGTGTGGGGTGCCAGAAACAAGGACACCTTAAATCTCAATGTCCCATGATGAAGCAAATCCCACAGACAAAGAAAGCAACATGTAATTTGTGCAACAACCAAGACCATTCCAAGGAGCAGTGTTCATCCCTCAAGAAAGACTTTCATGGAGCTCACCCTGGTGGGAAACGCTCCAAAAATTTCAACCACCGAAGAGGAAACCAAAACCTGCAACCTTAGCTAGAGAAAGGGAAGCAAAAGGAAGTTCCACCTGAATCATCATCCAAAGGATAGATCCATGGTACCAATGAGGTATTATCTCTCTTTGCTAACCAGTTTGAAATTCTCACTGATAAGGATAGTGAAGTTCCTTTCGAAGGTCTTGTTGGAGAACAACTTCCTCACCCTGACCCATCCCTTGTGAACCAAGGTATTCCTCCAAAACCCCTCATTCTCAAGAATCCCTGGAGACTCCCCAATAATCCCTCCTTTCTTCATTCCCTCTTTTGTCCACCCCCACCACTATTGCCTCCATCCCCTCCCCTCTCCCATCCACCCTCTCCCTCATTGCCACTTCTTCCCTCTTCCATCTTCTGCCCACCCTCACTGCCTCTGATTATTCCACCCATGTCTCTCCACTCCCATCCCCCTCAAGAATTTGTTTAAAAACCCCTCTACTCCCTCCCTCATTGGCCTCTCCTATCAAGCCAGTTTCCCCCTTGTCCAACCTAGCCCAACTTTCCCTCCCCTTGTTGCCTTCTCCAGTCAGCTCCCCTTTGTGTGCGGGGTGGTCCCCCATTGAAGATTTTTCTCCAAGATCTCCTTCTCATGCCCTTGTTTTTTTGGGTGGGGGTGAATCCTCAAGACCCCCCATGAATAACACCAAAAGCCACAAATGGGTGCTGAGAGAAAATGAGGTCGACCACCTAACCATGACTCCTAAGAAAAAATAGATGGTGGATGACATAGCTAGTGGTATCCAAACAACATTATTATCTTCATTATCTCCCCTTAGAGAGATGTCTAAGGAAGAAGGTAAAAGACCCAAACCCCCACAAGTGAAAGGGGGAAAAATCTTCTAAATCATGCAAATGAAGGTCCTATCCTGGAATGCCAGAGGGCTCAATGGAGCAACAAAACAAAGGGTATTTTCTTCAATGAGAAAGGAAATGAGACCCTCAATATTCATCATTCAGGAAACAAAGGTGGAAAACCCAAACACAGAAAAAGTGGTCAAATCAGTGTGGAATAGTTGCAAATTTGTAGCTAGTCCCGCCCATGGTGCTTCAGGGGGATTGTTGTGCCTATGGGATCCACTCAAAGTAACTGGAGAACTGTTATCTCACAGTGATAGAGTTATCAACATTTTCTTCAAATGTAATGAAACCAATAAGCAGTGGGTTCTAACCAACATCTACACCCCAAATAACTTTAGTGATCAGCTTGTAATGTGGGACAGCCTCATGCAGATGCACTCATCCTTACCCTATCATGAATGGATGTTGGCTGGTGACTTTAATAATCCCTTGTATCCCACTGACAAAGCTGGAGGTGCTCCAATCACTCCCAGAAGCTATGAGCACTTTGCCAACTTCATTGACTCCAACGAACTCATGGATGTTGAACTTCGAGACTCACTATTCACCTGGACAAACCAGCATGTAGGAGACCAACTCATCCAAATGAGGCTTGATAGAGTCCTGTTGTCTTGAGAAGCCATCCCGATCCTTGGTGATGCTACGCTATCGTCCCTGCCAAGAATAGCTTCTGACCATAATCCGCTTCTTCTAGAAATATCAAGGTCGGATCCTAGTTATAGACCTCCATTCAGATTTGAGTCTATGTGGCTTCAACACCCAAAGTTTAGGTCAAGAATCATTGAATGGTGGAGTCAACCTATCAATGGTACGTGCATCTTCAAGGTCTGCATGAAACTAAAATTCCTCAAGCTTCAGCTCAGAAAGTGGAATAAAGAGGTATTCAAGAATATTTTTGAGTCATGAAGAGTAATTTTCTCCCAATTGAAATAAATAGAAAACCAGGTTCAGAGTGGCAATGCCACCAATGAGGTCAGAAGACAAGAGAAAATACTCTTAAGTGAGTTCCACAACTCATTGGCCAAAGAGGAAACATTCTGGTGGCAAAATTCCAGAGCATTGTGGCTCAAAGAAGGTGATCTGAATACAAAGTTCTTCCATGCCACCACAATGAGACATAGAGGTGCAAATGCTATTAGATGTCTCCGTAGAGAATATGGGTCACTTGTTGAAGGTACTGAAGACATCCGAGTTGAGGCAGTGGAGCATTTCCACAACATCCTTGGCCCCTCCTAGGCTTGCCTGGCTGAAGTGTCAGAATCCCTTCTTCAGCACATCCTGACCCTTATTTCTCAAGATGATAATGATCTTCTACTACAACCCTTCTCCTGTGATGAAATAAAAGAAGCTCTCTTCTCCATGTTAGCAGACAAGGCCCCCAGCCTAGATGGATTCCCCCAAGGTTTTTTCAATATTGTTGGGATATCATTGGGGAAGATGTTTCTAAAGCCATCCTGGAAATCCAGAGGTCCAAATTTATCCCCAGAGACCTTAACTCCATGTTTTTGACCCTCATCTCGAAATCCCATGACTGTCACTCCATGACCGACTTTCGTCCTATTAGCCTGTGCAATGTGATATATAAAATCCTCACTAAATCCATGGCAAATAGAATGAAATTCATCATGCCTAAGATCATTGACATGTGCTAGGGCAGCTCTATCCAAGGAAGAGTCATTACCGATAGTGTGATCACTATCCATGAGCTCATCCATACTGTTACGACCAATAGATCACCAAGTTTTTTCCTAAAACTGGACATTAGTAAAGCCTTTGATAGAATTTCTTGGGATTTTCTCACCATTGTCCTAACTAGGTTTGGCTTCCACCATAGATGGATTCATCTGATCAAATCTTGCATCTCTTCTGCATGGTTCTCAATTATTGTAAATGGAGCAGTGGTAGGGTACTTCAAAAGCAGATGGGAATAAGGCAAGGTGATCCCATGTCACCATTTTTGTTCATTCTTGTGGTTGATAGTCTGGGAAGGGCTCTTAAAGTTGCTTGCTCTATGGGTGATATATTAGGAATCAAAGCCTCAACTGGCCTTCCCCTAGTGTCTCACCAATAATTTGTTGATGACACAATCCTTGCCAACCTCTCTAGCATCCCAGAAGCCAAAGTTATTAGATCCATTTTGGAGGCTTACGAGAGGGCTGCCGACCAAAAAGTCAATTATTTGAAAAGCAACATTTACTTCATCAATACTCTGGCCCATAGATAGGCAAGAATTGCTCAAATATTGGGGTGTGCTACTGCTGAGTTTCCTGCAATTTACCTTGGCCTTCCTCTTTTCCAAGGACATCCAACAACAAGAATGTGGGACGGTGTTATTCAGTGGGTAATGAAGAAGCTTGCAGGATGGAAAGGAGCCCTCCTCAACAGTGCAGGGAAGTTCACGTTAGTCCAATATTATCTCCAGAGCATGCCAATCTACTTCATGTCCTTATTTTGAGCCTTGATCGCTGTATGTAACAAATTGGAACAAATTCAAAGGAAATTTCTATGGTCAAGAATGAATAATAAAAGCATATTTCCCCTCGTTGTATGGGATAAGGTCTATCTTCCATAGTCCAGGGGTGGGCTAGGTCTTCGAAGAGTCCACCAAATGAACATGGCCATGATATCAAAATAGGGATGGAAGGTTACGACCAATTCTCCTAGCCCAATGGGTCGACATTGTAAAAAGAAAATACCTTAGGCAAGGGTCTCTGATGGACAACTCCCTTATGCCTCCTGGGTCTACGTTTTGGAGCTCGATGTGCCACACCAGACCTATCATTCAGAAAGGTTATCGATGGAAGCTCGGGGATGGATCATGAATTAGATTTTAGGAAGATCCATGGATTATGGCTCAACCTCTGATTCATGATCAGTCTGTAAGTATCCTCAAACCTATCACTGATCTAATTTTTGGTCCTAAAGTTGAGAATTTTATTATTCATGATCTAGCTTTCCCCCACTGGGTTAACCTACCTATTGACCTGGGATCACTGGAACTCCACTCTGCTCATCTCTACCTATCTGAGCTCCTTCGAACCCAGTTGATTCCTAGCACCCAGCCACCCGATGCTCCCTTTTGGCACCTTAGCAAGTCTGGGAATTTTTCTATTAAAATAGCCTACTTGTCATTGAATGAACCTGAGAATGATTGGTTCCCTTCCAAAATCATTTGGATTAAAAACATCATTCCCAAGATAGCTCACTTTTATTGGTTGGTAGCTAAAAACAGACTCTTGACCATCGATAATATTATTACCCATGGCATGATCCTGCCAAACAGATGCCTCCTCTGCAAATCTGCCTGGGAATCGGTCAACCACCTATTCCTTGACTGCCCCTTTTCTAGTCTTGTCCTGTCATCGATTCTTTCCAGTGTCCATTTCTTGGGCTGCCCCTCAATCCATCAGTGACTTCATTATCCAATGGCCTAACCCCTTTCATTCTACTCACCTAAAGTTTTGGTGGTCGATTATCCTCCCTCACTTTATGTGGTAGATTTGGCTGGAAAGGAACAATAGAGCCTTTAGGTTCTTGTGCCTTGACCCAAAATCTGTGTCACTGAGAGTTGTCATGTTTACCTCTAAAAATGCCAATATCATTCCCACTGATGATTATCCTTCATCCTCTTTCGAGATCCATGTGGCACATTCTTCTAAACTCTCATTTGAGGTTTCTGGCCATCCCCATGTCATTGTGGATAGATCCCTTGTTTCCTGGATTCCCCCTCCCTCCAGTGGTTCAAGCTAAATTTTGATGGCGCATCCAAGGGCAATCCTAGTGATGCAAGTTGTGGTGGAGTGATCCAGGATGATAGAGGTAGAATCATTTTAGCCTACGTAGAAAGGCTTGGAATCCAAACAAATAATTTTGTTGAGGCTCGGGCAGCTTTTCGTGGCATTCAAATGGCCAACGAATCCAACATCCAACACCTGATCATTGAAGGTGACTCTTTGAACACAATAAACTACTTGAAAGGGGTGTCGAATCCACCCTAGAATGTGGGGCCACTCATCGAAGAAACCATTCTCCACCTAAGGGTGATCAGGAATAGGTGTATCCAACACATGTACAGGGAAGGCAATAAGGTTACGGATGCATTGGCAAACTTTGGGTTGACAGTTCACTCCTTCTCGATGTGGTGGGAGGACCTTCCCCAATGCATCATCAACTCTTACCATGAACTTGTGGTAGCCAATGATGGTTAATGCCACGACATCAAGGACCCTTTTGCCCCACCATGTGAGGCATGTCGGTGGACCTCACTACACTACAATGCCAAGGTGGCATATTGATATTTGCCTTTGTGGGAAAATAGGTGGCAGACAATTGTACCCAAGAGTCACCCTTGTCACTCTTTGGGTTGGCATATCTCGACATAGCAATAGGTGTAAACTAGTTTTATCCTGCCAACTCAACGATGGTATTCCTAATATCAATGCCAACAACATCCATTAGAAAGGTGGCATGGACAAAGTGCAAAGGAGAAGCACCAAAAAAAATGTGATCCCTTTCACATGTGTGAAATGATTCACCTAGGGACTAACACCTCATTTTAGGATGATAACCACATAGAACATGATGATAATCTTGTTAGTCTCACATCTGATCTGGACCTCGATGTGGCGGTTGATGCCCTAATGGCTCATCTATGGAGAAGTGTTGTAAACATGGTAGGTCCCCTATGGTACACCCTATCCACTGATAAAACTTCCAACTACTCCTATCAACTTTTTCCACCACCTTGGCCACCTCCAATTTTAGTATATGCTCACACTACAAACCAAATCATCCTTCAAAATCGATCGGACTACACCTCAAGACATCTCATGTCCGAAAGGCCCAATCAGTGGTGTCAATCAAGTTCCAAGGCCATGAATATCGGCATGAAGTAGCTCTAGCTATTGGAAGGAAGGTTTTTAGTAATCCAAGTCACAAAGAGAACCATAGTACTCATCAAGCCGAGTGGGGTGGTGAAATGATGGCATGAAGGTTTCTCTATCGAGTGGAGAATTATGGCGCTGCTTGAGCCCGACCAACTATAGCTGGACCCGATGGTCGAAGAGATCCTGGAAGCCCATGGACTGTTAAACTTCCTAAAGAAGTTTGGTGGCCATGACCCTAATATATCCCAAGAATTTGTCCAGACCTGGGATAATGGAACTGTATCCTTGAAAGGATTAACCTTTGTTGTTACCATTGACATGCTAGCGGAGATCACCGAGCTCCCAAACGAAGGTGAGATTTTCCATAGGGACAAGCATTCCATGGCTGGTGAATTGGTGTTGCTTCATGACAAGGGGAAGTCACTAACTAAGAAATACAATGGGTACATCAGGGAAGGGCTTCCCCCTCCATGGAATAGGGTTATGGTACTTGTAATGCAGTACTTGACTATTGATGAGCCGATGTCACCTTTGCATAGTTTCCATATGGCATTCCTTAACTTCCTCAAGGATGTCAAGAAAATTAATATCTTGGAATACCTATATCGATCAATGGAGATATCTGTGGATAGCGTTAGGTGGGGAAAATCCACCCACCCCAAGCACCAGGGCCTACACTACATCATTTACAAATTTGTCAGTCAGAATCCTGACCAACACGTAGTGGAGCAAGAGAGACCTAGTCGAGACCCTGAACCTATCTTGCTAGTGATTTTGGATGGTGCTCAGGATGCTCTGGTGGTGGAAGCGGACAATGACACTCCAAGTAGAGCTGGCCATCCTAGGGAACTACCCCATGCGGGGTCTTTTAGAACCCCAACACGGTGCTCTATCCGGTTCAAAAATGTTAATGAAAAATCAAGCCCATCCCCTGCTCGCAAGAGCCAGAGGACCACATCAGGCCCATCTTTGGGTGGATCCCATTTCATGTAGAATATGGGATATGTGGATGAGATTACTGATCTGGAAGATATAGTCAACCTTGCTACCTCAATGCTCCTCAGAGCCAGTAATATTATCACCCAGATGAATAAGCAGAAGAACACCATCTCCGTGGAGGACGACCCCAAGGAAGATGAGGACTACATCCCTGAATGAAGGAGATGGTCCTCTCATGTGATTGTCCCCTTTTATTGTCCGGGATGGTCCCTGTGCTCTCTTTGTATTTCTTGGTTTCCATTTTGTGCCTGCAGGTTGTTATTGTAATAGGGTTTTCTGCTTGTTTTTGGTTTATGGACTCAGCGTATGGTCCACTTTTGGCTTGTCCTATAGAGAGTTGAACCTTCACGGGATCCTCTCTACAACATGTTTATAAGGTTTTGGGTCCCTTTAAAAAACCCATTATCAATAAAAAACCTTTGCAAAATTTCAATAAATAAAAAATCTTCAAAATTTTTTAAATCGAAACATTTTCTTATTTAAAAAATTCAAACCTTATAACTCCTTCAACTATCAAATCATAAAAAACTTTAAAATAATTTAGAAATTATTTTATCTCCTTATGAATCCTTAAATAATAAATCAAATGCTTATTGCTCTATCAAATAATTAAATTTTTTTATAAAACCTTATATCTTTTACTTTGATGATTTTCAAATTAATTCAAACATGCAATTCCCTCCAAATACTACTAATGGCACATTCAAAAATAGTAACGTTAGATGTTACCTGAGTTAATCAACGAAATATTTTTTGCACACCTTCTATTATATAGAATGTCATTACTAGTCTTAAAAATGCTTAGGTTTTAGCTTCCTCTTGCCTATTCATTTCCACTGTGCTCTACTAACTAAGATGAATTCATATGAGATAATGCTTTCTTAGTCAGGTATCAATTTATTACTCAAACTCAACTTGGGTGATGCTTGGGTGCAAAAATTCACTCAAGGTGATGCTATCTCATTCTGGTGCCATGATTCACTTAGAGAAATGCTATCTCATTTTGGTGCCAACATTTCCAATGCTTTGCTCAGGATGCTTCTAAGTGTCTTCTAGACTAATGTTGTATTATAAAAGTGAATGGAACTCTTGAAAATGGTGATGTATTATGTCTAGATGCCTAGCACTTATGTTTTCATTTCTAGCACTTATGTCTCAATTCTTAGAGCTTCTGTTCTATTATCTTTCACTTATGTTCTATATGCTCATGCTTATGTTCCAATATCTTGCGCTTATGTCTAGATGTCTATCACTTACATCCACATATCTTCTAGATTAAATATCCTCTAAAAATATATAGCACTCTTCTAAATATTATATCCAAATACTTTTTGGATCATAAGTCCACTGAATAATGACACTTTCTCTTTATTCGTTTTTCAAATTACAACAATATTTAAACGACTTTCCCTGGCTTTGTATATATCTTCTTGCTTTGTTTTCTTTCTCTAGCTTCTTGTAAATGCTTTTACAAATATCTTACATTTGTTTCTACGTAGGTTGTTTATGAATCAATAGTACACGAGTCTATTCAATAGTGCAGTCCTCTTCAATACTTTTAATATGTAGACCTCTTGAGCCTCTTTTACTATGAAGGCTTCTTGAGCCTGTTTTCTCAATATAGGTCTCTTCAGACCTACTCTTCAATATAGGCCTCTCAAGTATTTCTCTCTAATATAGGCCTTTCAAGCCTTCTCTCCAATATAGGTTGCTTGAACCTACTCTCTACTTTGTATTTCTTATTTTAATCTATTCTTGTACTTTTTATTTATCTCTTATTGTTGCTTTTTTTGTACCTTATTTTATGAATGTTGCTTCTTTCTTTTTTATGCTTCTTCTTCTCTATATAGAAGCTAAAATTCTTCTCTATTTCTGTAGGAAGCTTCTCAATCTCTATAGATGTGTTGCTCCTTTATTAATATGACATCTTCAATGTCTTAGGTCACACCTAAGAACCCAATATGATTCTCCTCCTTAGTAGAGAATGCAATAGCAATGTTAGGGTGGATTTGTATTGGTTTGTTAATTTGACCTCCATGATTTGTATTTTAGTATTTTCTTGATTTTTATTTCCTTGATTATATCTACAAAAATTTGTATCATGACCCTTTCTCTTATATATATGGTAGAACCTTGAATTCCATTTACATCTATACTTGGAAGCTGTAGCTATACTCTTTGGTATATTTTATTTAGATACCAAGGCATTATTAGTCATTTCATATTTGACTACATATTACTGGAGAATATTGACTAAGTCATAAAATGTAGTTTCCTTATTTAGAACTTGCAAAGAAGTGACAAAATGCTTGTAACTTTCTAGAAGTTCCCTTAGTGTTACTTGAGCAAGAAATTTGTCTTCTATTTTTTCTCAAAGAGTTAATAGTTTTTCTTTTATATCCGCTATTTTTGAAGAAAGAGTTATATACTTTATGCACTATTAAATTTTAAATAATACAATTAGGATTGCAATTTGATAATAATAGATTTGTTTTTCTCTTCAAATATTTTGCATAAAGTATTCCATATGTCTATAGAAGTTTTTGCTCCACTTAAATAAGGCTATATTTCATCAATTATTTCAAATGTTATTAACATGAGAGCCTTTGCATGTCCTTCTTCAAATATTTGTATTTCTCTTTCATCCTCTCTAGATTTTATTTTTGTTTCACTTACTATATCCCAGAGTTTTTCTACAAATAGGTTTGATTCATTTTATTTTTCCATGATGCAAAATTTAGTCCTTATAATAGGTGAGATTCAAAAAGGAAAATTTTATTATTTGACATAATGGAACTCATTCAAAAAAATTGAAATACTTTGTAGTAGTAAACCTTATATATCCCAAATTAAAAAATAACAAAAAAATAAATTTTGCAAATTTCAAAATTTTAAATGTTAATGTAGAAAATATTTTAACTCCCTAATATCAAATTTGTAAATTTTTATTCAAATTTTTTTAACTTCCTTATGCTCCTCTATTCGGCTGAAGAACAAATATAAGCAGAAAGAATCCCTAATAATTGAGTCTGAAGATGAGGAGAAGGATAACCTTGACCACTGCATGCAGATGTTCATCATCAAGTCTATCACAAATTGCATCACCCAACTTGTTGATTTACATAATGCTCTAAATCTATGGTTCTTCAAGAAATTCTTCATTGATGTTGTGGCCAATGCTTCTACTGAAGATTTAAAGGTGGCTGCTATTCTCGAGGGCATCCATGCTAAAGGAAATGATGCTGAAATGGATACTTCCAATGATGGATTCCAAGAAGTTACTGTTGAACCTAATAAGGAGGCTTAAGTGTTACCCTTCTATACCAGAAGGATGTATGTTATTTGTTGCTACTTAATGCTTTTTCCTTATGTTGTTTTTAGGATCCTTTTAAGTATTTCTTAAGGCAAGTCCTATTGTTGTAGCTGCCCCCCTGAGGATAACCTTTTTGGATGGGAATTTTGAAGGTTGGCACCATGGTCTAAATTCTACTAGTCTTTTGGCATCTGATGCCATTTTCTATTTAGGTTTTGGGGCCCTGATAAAACCCGTTTGATATCTAATATTTTTAACTGATAAAAAAATGTAGATTTTCAATAAATAAAATTTCATCAAAAAATTTTCTAATTTAAAAACCTCAAACCTCATAACTCCTTTAAAAATCAAATCTTAAAGAAGTTTAAAAAAATAAAATATAATTTTATCTCCTTATGACTCCTTTTTTTTTGGTAGATAAGATACTATAGCATTAATACAGAGTTTTACAGGTTGAACCAAAAACTTTTACAAAAATTAGCCCAAGGCTGTTGATGAACATATCTTTACTAAGGATCCTATATATGTAAAATCTACATGTTGCGAAAGCCATTATATCTGATAAGGCACATAGCCTGTTATCAAAAAAAAACTTCCCATACAACATTTTGGGTATACCCCGAGAAAACACACATGCATCATAATTACAAAAAATAAACAGACACAGATCCCTTCCTTGAGACAATGGAGAAACAAAAAGCCGTAGACACACATAGCAGAGTACTAAAAAAAACTCCCATAAGCTCTGTATTGACAGTTACTCTTAATAATTCTTTGGTAATTGCTTTCTTCCGTATATGATATGCTTTGGTACCACATACTATCTTAGCCAATAACCCTTGGATAAGTGAACCTGCTAGCTAGATTTATGGTGGTGGCTATCTGGTGGTCCACGTGGCTTTGGTTCAAAGTCTTATATTGCCATTTATTTCCTTCCCTGTGATTATCAGCCAACCTCAAATTACTAATATGACTAGGAGCCATGTTATATGACATGTGACTATCCCCATTAGTCTTTGTGGTATTTCCAAGCAACATCCATGAAGACTGACAGCTCAAATAATTTTTATTGTGAGTCCAACTCAAAAAAGAGACAGGAATACTCCTAGCCTTTGAACTTACAGTGCCTTCCCTGTTGGTAAATTAGACTATAATTCTTGGCATTCTTTTTGAATAAGCTCCTCTACTTCACTTGGGACATCGTGTTCCCATTTGAAAAGTCTATCACCATCGACACCCAAATTGGCCAGCTTATCAACAATTTTGTTAGCTTCCCGAAAGACATGTTGGGATTTTTTGTCCTGTCTTCCCTGGAAAAGGATCCTCACCTCTTCAACAATTGTTTTAATACTCCAAGAGGTGTATTCCAATTATTGATGAGATTTATAACATGCATAGAGTCTCCTTTTATGATCAAATTGCCTTCTAAGTCTTGAGTCATTTGAAGGCCTCTCCACATAGCTCTAGCTTCGGATTCGTTGTTCATCCTTGTTCCCAAATATTTGGAAAATGCAAGCATCATATTCCCATTATGATATCATATAATGCCATCAATGCTTGCTCTTCCAGGATTGTCCTTAGCTGCTCCATCAATATTAAGCTTAAACCAACTCATAGGAGGTGGATACCACTTAACATTGGCTCTAGGGTTGACTACCCTAGGCACAGACTCATCTAACAAGGTTAAGTTTAAAGATTGAGCAATCGTGGTCTCCTGTAGATGAGGTTTACAGCTATCAAAAGGGATAAGGTTCAGATTCTCATTGGCAAAGGATAGGATCCTGACAATTATAGTTTGATGATCATGAATAGACTCATTAAAGACTCTATGGTTCCTTTCTAACCACACCTGCCAAAGATAGTGATTGAGACAAATTTTCCACATGTATCTAAGTATTTGGCTTGAAAAGGGGTAAGGCCACTAGATGAACAAATCAAGTACGGTGGCTAGTTTAACCCATGAAATATTGAAGGCCTAAAAAATCCCACTTAGGACAGTCAAGGAAAAAGGGCACTCAAGGAAAATGTGATAAATGGTCTCCTAATTACCCCTACATAGATAACAACAATTAGTGATACAAATACCTTTACGTATCATATTATAAATGGTTAGAATTCTACCTTGGATAACCAGCCATGAAAAGACTGCAATTTTTGGAATTAAATTTTTTATCCAAAATAAGTCCTTTTGGAGGACAAAATCCTCGTCATCAAGTAGAAGCTTGTAAGCTAATTTAACAGTGAATTTCCCATTTTCCATAGGAGCCCAGGTCACTTGATATTCCTTGGGTCTCATGGGGATAAACTATTGCCTGAGAATGTTACAAATATCATTTGATTCCGCTTGAAATCCCTGAATTCTTATATGTTTCCACTTCATTCTACCTCTATCCTCAACCATATAATCAGAGACTTTTCTGCCAATGAGTTCTTCTGTGATATCTATGATCCAGGCTAAGTTATGATATTGCATTAGTGATTCATCCTTAGCCCACCTGTCATTCCAAAAATTTATCCTCTCACCATTGCCTAAAACCCATCTTAAACCTTTTTTTATGATTTCCTTACAATTAAGAATTGCTTTCAAAAAAGCAGAACCTCTGATTGGAACTGAGTCACTTAGAAATTCCATGTTTTGAAGATACTTTTGTTTGATGATAGTTGTCCATTCATTTTATTCACCAAAAATGAGACGCCATGCCTGCTTAGCTAGTAAAGATAAATTTATATGAGCAATTCTCCTCAAACCTAATCCCTCATTTTCCCTAGGTTTGCACACTTTGGTCCATCCTACAAGGTGTATCCTTTTTTTCTCCTCTGATCCAGTCCATAAAAATTCTTTTTGGAGTTTCTCAATTTTTTGGAAAACCTTCACAGGGGGTTTGAAAATGGAGAGGAAATATACTGGAATGCTCTGAAGAGAGGCCTTAGTGAGGGCTAGCTTTCCTTCTTGAGATAGAAGATGACATTTCCATCCAACAAGTTTTTTTTGAATTCTTTCAATAACCCTGTCCCACATTGACTCTCTCGAAGAACCAATTAAAAGAGGGAGACCAAGATACGAAGTGGGGAGGTTTGCTCTATCACACCCTAAAATTTTTGCAATCCTTCCTTGCTTCTGAAAGGGGGTGTTCAAGAAATATAACTTGCTTTTACTAAAATTAATTTTCTGACCAGCAGCTTCCTCGTAGAGTTGTAGGATGTATTTAATTATTTTGGCCTCAACCATGGATGCCTTAGTCAATATAAGGGTATCATCGATGAATTGTTGGTGAGAAACAACCCTAGTGAGAGATGTTGCCTTGATTCCCGATATTAGCCTTGAACTACAAGCATTTTTTATGGTTCTTCCTAAAGCTTTTGCCATAATGATGAATAACATAGGGCTGATAGGGTCCTCCTTTTGAATTCCTCTATGACTTTGAAAGGAACCAGTAGTTGTTACATTAACTAGAATCAAGAACCATGCTTTAGAAATATATTCTTTGATCAAATTAACCCATTGGTGGTGAAAACCAAAATTAAGGAGGACAACAATCAGAAAGTCCCAATTTAGCCTATCAAATGCTTTGTTCATATCAAGCTTGAGGGCAAAAATAGACCTGTTAGTCTTATGAGCAGGGTGCAGAGCTTCATGAACTATGATAACTCCATCCAAGATTGACCTACCATGGACAAAGCTTCCTTGGCATGGATCTATGATGCGGGGTGGAATATCTCTCATTCTATTTGTAATGGCTTTAGTTAGGATCTTGTAAGAAACATTGCACAAACTGATTGGCCTGAAGTTAGCCATAGATTCAGGGGTTTCCTTCATAGGAATTAGAGAAATAAAAGTAGAGTTGATACATTTTGGGATATGATTGCTTGCTTGGAATTCTATGATAGTAGAAATTACATCCTCACTTACGATGTCCTAAAAATCTTGATAGAAATGAGGGGGAAAGTCGTCGGGTCCCAGGGCTTTGTCTGGCTCCATGCTAAACAAGGCTTCCTTAATTTTCTCATCAAAAAAGGGAGCTATAAGCTTAAGGTTTATATCATCATTTATTATGATAGGAATGGATTGCAAGAGAATATATTTGGCCTCCTCATTGCACTGCGATTCCTGACTAAGGATAGAATTGAAATAAGTTACTGCCTCCTTTCTGATTTCTGTTAAGTCTTGAGTAATAGAACCATATGTTTTTTTTTTTAAATTTATCTTGTTATTGCTTTTGTTTCTAAGCATGGTGACGTGAAAAAACTTGGAATTTGAATCTCCATATTTCAACCAAAGAACCCTTGATTTTTGCCTCTAATAGATTTCCTCGCAGGCCAAAATGTTATGAAACTCTGCTAGTTTTGTTCGTTCCTCCTGCCTAGTAGTTTCATCATCATTACCATGTTGGATCCTCTGATAAATTATCTTCAACTTTCAACAACCTATTTTTTATTTCCAAAGAGGTTTCCAAAGACCTATTTTTTCCAAGTTTGAACCTTTTCCTTAACAAACTTTAATTTTCTAGTAAGTTTAAAAGCTGCACTACCCCTGACAGGCTACTGCCACCACTGACTTAAGTTATATCTGAAACTAAAATGTTTGATCCACATAGATTGAAATCTGAAAGGTTTCTTGAAGGATAGAGAGTTAGGGATCTCCAAAAAAATGGGATTATGATCAAAGGTAATTTTAGGAAGGGCTTGCAGGGCATAATCACATCACCGAACAAAATTGTAGCCTCCTTTGATAGAAAAAACCTAGCAAGCCTTTCTTGAATGATATGACACCCTATCCACCTATTGCTCTAGGTATAATTCGCTTCTCTAAGTTTTACATCCATCAACATGTTGGAGTTCACAAATTCATTGAACTCATCCATGCTCCTGATAGGTGGTCCATTTCCACCCATTTTGTATGAAGGGTAAAGAGGAGTGTTAAAATCCCCAGCTAGAATCCATGGGACATTATCAAAGATTTCACTCAGATTGCCTAAGTACTCCCACAGTAGAGCTCTCCCTTGAATTGAAGTCGGGGCATAAATATTTGAAAGGATCCACGATCTGTTGTTGTTTATTTCCTTAAATAAAACACTAAGAACCTTGTCATATTTTTGAATAATGGTTCCTTCTACTATCTAGGATCCCACAAATTCATAAGGCCTCCAGATGCTCCTCTATATTATTTGCAAACCATATCCCTTTGATTCCAGATTTTTTTTGCTATTTTTTTTTACTGAATCTCATCATTTTTTGTTTCTTGCAACATGATAATAGTTGGATTCACTTGATTTCTTATTGCATTGACTTCCCTGTGTTTGGGCAAGCCATTGAGGCCTATCACATTCCATGAGAGGAAATTCATTTAGATTGTTTGGTATTTCTTCCTCTCCCCCTCCCTTGAGGTATTTTTCCTAATTTGTTGTCTTCAGAACCCGAAATAACCTTTTGAAACAAGGTTCTCTGTTTTCCATTGGCAATGTCATTATCAGTTTTAATTTTTTGATGCTCATCATTTGATATTCTCCCTCTTATTTTTTCACTACAAAAATCTATAGGAGACTTCACAGTGCTCCTGGTTTATTTAGGACTAAACTGAGGGGAGGTAATTTGTTGTAGAACTAGATTGCCATATTCCTCAGTCTAAAGAGTTTCACATATATCCACCCCTACATACAAATATTCTCCTTTTTTCTTATATTCCCCTAGTCTACGAGACGACCCCTAAGTAGGATTCACTTGGATCCTAGTGATGATGTTAGGGAGATGAGATTTTTTATTTTCCAATGCCTCAACTTTCTTTCTAAGTTCTTCAAAATTAGGGTTTGACTTTGAAAATCCCACTGGGCTTGAAGTATTTCCAGCATTGGGGTTTAAGGATCCTGACTTGGATGTGCATTCTAGAGATCATGCATTAGGGTTTGGATTTGTGATGCCCATGGGGCTTACAATAATTTTAGCATTAGGGTTTGAGGATCCTGACTTGGATGGGGATTCAAGAGATTTAGAAAGGTTAGCCTGAAGGTGCTAGGCTTCCATATCTTTTGATAATCCTCCTACTCCCATATTGGATAGAATTGAAAATTTATTTGAAACTAGAGGATTGGAACTTACCTGAGTATTTTGGTTTCCAACAACCTATTGTTTTCATTTGTCTTGCTGGGACCCTGTACCCTCTATTTTATTTTTTTGGTAGACATAGTTTGCCTGATTGAAATTACCTCTACTAGGGAAACTCCTCAAATTTTCTCTATCTAGCATTCCATGCTTCTGCTTTTCTCTATTCATTGCCAAGTTAGGGCACTGATTGCATAGATGTCCTTGATTTTTACATTCTATATAGAATGCCAGTTTGTTCTCGTATTCTACTGGTTTTTTTCTACAGTATTCTCCATTCTCTAGCTCCATAAACCTTGGCAATTTATTATTCAAATTAGCATTTATGCAGATTCATGCATGAGTCATCCTTGTCCTAGCCAAGGTTGCATGGTCAATGGATATCAAGTCCTCTATAGTTCTGGCTATGCCATGCAGCCAATATTCATTGAAGAACTGGGTAGGTAGACTCGAGAGATGAACCCAAATAGGGGCAATGTTAATATTTTGCTTTTCAAGGTCAAAATATTCACCCCATCGTCTGAGAAAAAGTCTCCTTTTGCCTAGAAACCAAGGACCTCCTATTAAAATGCGGTTACCATCCTCCATAATATTAAATTAGATAATGAAGAACCCTCAAGTTAGAGTTACCAAATCCAATCTGCCTACCAGTCGCCATTTACCGATCACCCAAGCCCTGATAGTCTCCATGTCCAACCTACCTCCCAAAAACTTGCCTACCAGGGAGAATTCTTCCATTAAAAGAAAAGGGCTCATGGAACTTGTCGGGGCTGAAATTTTATTATTTACTAGAACTAGGGGCGAAAGAGAGAGAACCTCCTTTATTTTTCCTCTAAGAGTATCAACAAAATACAACCACTTCTTAGTCCCCGCATTGTCCTTCGTATATTTTTTTTCATGGTCTTTCTGAGGAGGATTGGGCCCCCATGTGATGCCTGCATACAAATCTGCCATAGTTTAACCACCTTTCTCTAGATCCTCGCTTGATCCATGCTCGAGTTTCCCACTACCCCTTCCATACCTTCTCTACCTCTACCACCTTGGCTAAGATTCCTACCCAAAAAATTCAAACCCTTGCTTCCACCGCACCCACTAAACCTCAGCTCACTCATTCCTCTTGCTGACCACTACTCCAACATTGATAGGTCAAAAAATTGTGCAAGTTGTCTCTTCTTCTATTTTTTCTTATGACTCCTTCAATAATAAATCAAATCCTTATTACTCCATTAAATAATAACATAAATCCATAAAACCTTATATCTCCTACTTTGATGATTTTCAAATTAAGTCAAACATGCAATTATTTCCAAATATTAATAATGGCATATTAGAAAATAGTAATGTTAGAAATTACCTAAGTTAATCAATGAAATATTAGTTGTACACCTTCTGCTAGATAGTGTGCCATTACCAATCTTGAAAATGCTTAGGGTTTAGCTTTCTCTTGCCTGTTTGTTTCCATTATTATTTGCTAACAAAGACAAATTCATCTACGATAATATTTTATTGGTTAGGCACCAATCAATTTCTCAAAATCATCCAAGGGGATGCTTAGGTGTTAATGTTCACTCAGGGTGATTTTATATTATTTTGGTGCCAACATTCACTCAAGGTGATGCTATCTCATTCCAATGCCATTGTTTCTAATGCTTGGCTTAGGATGCTTCTGAGTGTCTTCTAGATTGATGTTACATTCTAACAGTGAATGACACTCTAGAAAATGATGCTCTCTTATGTCTATATGCCTAGCACTTTTGTTATGATATCTAGAACTTATATCCCTATGCTTAAAGCTTATGTTCTATTGTATTTTTATTATGTTCTAAATGCTCAAGCTTATGTTCCAATATCTTGCACTTATATCTAGATATCTAGTGCTTATATCCACACATCGTATGGATTGAATATCGTCTAAAAATATATAGCTCTCTCCTAATGCTCATATATAGATGATTTTTAGATCATAAGTCTAATGAATAATGGAACTTTCTCTTTTTTGGTTTTTCAAATTACAAATTTTAAATGACACTCTTTGGCTTTGTATATCTCCTCTTGTTCTAATTTCTTTCTCTAGCTTCTTGTAAATTATTCTACAAATAACATACATATGTTTCT
Organism: Wollemia nobilis; assembly: GCA_028583015.1. Classification (NCBI taxonomy): domain Eukaryota; kingdom Viridiplantae; phylum Streptophyta; class Pinopsida; order Araucariales; family Araucariaceae; genus Wollemia; species Wollemia nobilis. Next base: position 15,193,980 of record JAQPPZ010016943.1, read on the forward strand.
ACATAGGTAGTTTTTGAATCAATAGTGTAAGATCATATTCAATAGCACAGTCCTCTTGAAATGCTTTTAATATCAAGCCTCTTAAGTCTCTTTTACTATGCAGGATTCTTGAGCCTCTTTTCTTAGTATAGGTCTCTTTAGACCTACTCTTCAATATAGGCCTCTCATTCATTTATCTATAATATAGGCCTATCAAGCCTTATCATCAATATAGGGTTATTGAACCTACTCTCTACTCTATATTTCTTATTTTAATATATGCTTGTTGTAATTTTTTTATCTCTTACTATTGCTTTCTCTACACCTTCTATTATGAATGTTCCTTCTTTCTTTGTTTTAATTATTCTTCTTTTTCTAGAAGCTAAAATTATTCTCTATCTCTATAGGAAGCTTCTCAACCTATATAGATATGTTGTTCTTCTATTAATATAAAATATTCAATGTATTAGGTCACACCTAAGAACCCAATATGATTCTCCTCCTTACTAGAGAACCCAATATCAATGTCAGGGTGGCTCTAAATATCCCTGAATGACCAACTATCTTCTAATTTGGTTCTACCCTAATCTTAAATCCTTCAATATCCAAATTTAATTCTAAGTTAGATTCCTCTCTATCAAATGTCCAAATTTTATCCTAAGTTGGCCCTTTTTTACCAATATAGTTGAGTCCCAGTCTTCCTTGATTTTCCTTCAACCAAGTGGAAAGACCATAGCATCCAAATCAAGGTGACTAGATCCTTGTTCCCTCAATTTTTTACTCAATAAGACCTTTAAAAATTATATTCCAAGTTTGCACTACCTTCAAAGTGGACAGACTCTAAATTAACTTGATAAAAAGTGGAAAAAGCTAATTAATAATGGTGGTTTAGAAATAACTCTATTAAAATGGATAGAGTCAGGTGGTAGCTCTGATACCACTATTATATTTTTAAGACTTACTACCACAAAATATCATAGGTCCCAATATAAAATAGGTACAATATTAAAGATCAAAATAATAATAATATGAGTAGAATTCAAGGCCTCTATAATACTGAAATAAATATTTAATTTATATGTGATCAAATGTTATGTAAATAGCCAGTCATTCATGAAATAGGCATGAAGAAACTTATAATATTATTTACTCAAAAATGCATACAAGATTTATTCTTGTAGACACCTAAAATGCATCATGTCGAAGGTGACTACTCATATGAGACATGATACAAGACCATATGGAAGATCTTAGACATACTCCAAGATAGAGCAATGGTTCTAGCCAATCAATTTGGTCTCCTTGGCCTAATCAGTTTGAACCATAGCTGAGACCTGCGGACTATAGTCTGAACTACTGCTAACACTTGTGGTTCATAGCTTAGGCCACAACTATGACTTGTGGTCTAAACTAAAGTTTAGTTGGCCTTCATTTGAGCCAAATAGGTTGGAATGACCATTTGATCTAGAAGAAGGTAGTTGAAGGATGGAAGATTCTAGAGGCTTCCAATACAACTATCCCAACTACCTCTTCTTGATCTTGGCTTCTCCATGAAGCCACCCATACCCCTTGGGTAGTCCTATAAGTATCCCTTAGAATTAGGGTAAACTATCAGAGAGTCCATTGGCATTGGATATCAGAGCAGTGAAGCCCTATCGAATTATGGACTCACTTGAGTGCATTGAGAGATCCTAGTTGCCATTCACTTTCCAATTCACCAAACATCATGATAATTCATGCCATGGATGCCCTAAGGAGCTAGAACGCCAAGAAATGCTAATTCAGGAAAACAAAGGCCCAATTGTGAAATTCAACTGCCAAACCTATTAGAAGATATTGAGGCGACCCTTGATCATCAATTTGACAAGGAGGATCAAGCCTACAACCCTATATTTGGAGGGTAAAATCACTTGACTGCTCACCACGACTGACAGATACGATGTATAGTGCAGACCGCTCATTAGAGATACATTTTGCAATAGGTGATAGATCTCCTTACTATTTATGTTTTAGTATGCTTAATTAGGTTAGATTAGTCATTTTAATGGTTTCTTCGATATTTTAGAGAATCTGACTAGCTTAATTAGGGATTATAATAAGTTTCCTTCATCATAGCAAGTAGGAAATCAATAGCTTATTTTCATGCTATCTTGTTTCATTCCATGCAATTGATTCAATAGATAGATAGCTGCAGTTTCTACTTTCATGTTTCTAACAATCTTCATGAATCTTGCACAAGTTTAATATGTTTTATTCATATTATTGATTTAATAGTTGTTATGACATATTTATGCATATTTTCCTCAAAGGGCCTCATCATGAGAGGTTGTCTATTCATTTAATACTTTTATGTTGTTTATTTACCATAGGAAAGCAGGTTCAAAGGAGATTCAATCATTTAATTCCTCACTCAATGCGAAGAAGAGGATTAACTCCATCCTAGAGAAGTTTGTGACTATTTAGAGAGCCTTAGTATTGTGCCTACCCCGTTGGGGAATTTGGAATTGTATCAAAATTTGGGTGACCCTAAGAGGGGTATGATTGTAACTGAGATTTTTTTTCAATATTAATAAAAGAAACATCCATTTTCTCATTATTTGCAATCTTGTTTATCATTTTACGCTTTTTATGTTGGTTTCGATTGATGTATTACATAGGTGCATTAATTTTTGGATAGGTCAAAATGCGATCATGGTGGAACTCTATAATTTATGAAACTATTCTCTGACCCCTGTGTTTTTTTGATATCAGGTACAAACCATAAGTTACAGCTGTAGTCTCATTGTTGGCCCGCAACTTCAAAATATGGTCTATAGTATGAACCACGCATCAGACCTATGGTTCAAAGCAGACACAACATACAGTAGGGAGCCAAAGCTTGATTGTATGAGGACATAAGGTAGGCTCCATTTTTCATTATTTGTACTTTTTTATTCTATTTGTGTTTTCTAGAAAGCATAAAAGAGAAAATCTAATTAAGACACTAAAAGGAAATGAATTAGGTCTTGGGATTTCTTTTTTTGATTTTTTCTAGGCATTGCTAGGAACAACGAACCTCTAAGTGCAGTCCACCCTAGAATCCAACATGCTAGGTTTAAATTATGTGTTGTTTTGCATGCTTGAGGCCTAATCAGAGGCTATATCATCATAATTTGCATTGTCAAAAAGTCATATAGGATATAGCATGCATTATATGAAATGAAATGTTTATTTTTGCATATCATGTAGGAAATAATCATTCATGATGTATTATGCATTTTTATTTCTATGCAAAGAGTAAAAAGAACCACACACACTACATTTTAATTAAATTCTAGTGATTTGGGAGTGACATCCAAAAACTAGTAGGCTAGACCCAAGAACCTTTTGTACCCTAGAAAATTTGCATGTATTCTCTTTGGAGGGTATAATGCTGACTAGGGGAAAATGGGTGAGGTATTGGTAGGACCGGTGCTCCTTGTCTGGGTGTGGAGTTTCATTACCACACATAGGGGATTTACGTGGCTTGGATTCACACCTAGGTTGTCGAGCTACGAGCATACTAGTGAAAGCCAATTAAACTAATAATATCATCCAACAAGCTTTCAAACATGACGAGTTTCTAATACTAATACAACAAATCATTGAAACAACATCAAATAGTTTAGGGCTCATTTTAAATTGTAAAAGAGATAATCACCATTGTATACCTTGTTTGCATAATAAGATAAATCTAGACGCTAGGTGCACCATGGTGGAGACACGGGGTGGTCAAAAAAGGTATAAGCCTAATGTCAATGACCAAGTCTTAACATATTCACAACAACATATGTTGAACCCTCACCCACATGCACTTCATGAACATTGTTAGGCGAGCATTAGAGGAGATATTTCAACATGAGGGGAACCTATTGAGTGTACCCCTGATAGAGGATCTTTTGTTCATTCCTCTAGACACAGAATAGAGCATGAAGCCTCTCAGCATGATGGTGTTCCACTTGAAAGCCATTACCAATATTGCAGTGCACACACATCCATGGGATTGGCCAAAGAGTATGTTATATAGGGGTCTAAGTTGGTACCCCTACATCATAGGTCTACAGTAGGATCCATGGCTCCATCTTTAGAGTACAAACAGGATCAATACCTACCCATTTAGGGGTATGTAGATAGATCCACTATTGAGCATAGACCTATGCAAAATCTTGCACATAGTGAACCTAAAAAAAACACTATTAATATGGCTAAGGTGGGAGCCAATGGCACACCATCGTACGAGCGATGGAGATCTAGACAATTGGATGACTTAGGTAGCATCCTTGAGCAGCTAGGCTATAAGCATTTGGCTCTACCCACTCATGCTCTGAGTGAGAATAGTAGGGGTTCTATTAGGACTTCTAGAGAGCATGGAGAGGCTTTCAAGCACTCTCATGTGACACATCCACCATCCACATATGGTGGCACAAAGCATAGGGCTCAATAGGATGCTAATGCCATCTTCATGGACAAAGAAAAAAGAATCATAAATTAGTCATATGGGTATAGAACCCATAAGATAACTCACATGGAGAATGTATACTAGAGGCCTGTTATGGCTAATCACCTTGATAGATCACACTGAATGGTATTCGAGTAGTGATGACAACTCCTCCAAGATCAATTAGAGGATACTCACCTAGAGAGGCAGCACATCAAAGATGAGAATCTTCAGGTGTAGAGGCTCATCAGATAAATACTATATAAGTAGTGCATGCATGAAGAGTACATCCTTACTAAAAAGGAGTGCATAGAGTAGGAGGATAGGCTAGCCATGACTGGTCTATACACTCACATGGATAACAAAGAGCACATTCAAAGGAAGGTTTTTTCACAAGTCGATGTGCAACAAAAGTGCAGAGACACTCACACTCATATTAGTTCCCTCCAAATATAATTACCACCACCATTCAAATATGATAGGCAACAAAAATATGAGGAAGAAGAGGGAGAGAAAAACAATCAAGAGTATCCTAAAAACTCCCAAGTTGAGGAGGAAGAGCAACATCCTCCACCTTGACAGAGGAAGAATGTACCTCCAAGACCACCCTCATGTCATCTTAGGGAGGAGGACTTTCTATCATTGTAGGCCTATAAGGCCTTAGCTAAGAAGGTAAAAGGAATTGAGAGGCAAGGTGTGGTTCTTCAAAAGCTGACATTAAGAAAGATTCATAATGAGCATTTGGACCCCTTGGTGCCTACTCTAGTATATCCTAAGCATTTTGATATTCCCAGGTTAGATAAATTTAAAGGTGATGAAGATGTGCAAGAGCATGTCACAATATTTTTGGATGCATGTTTCCATATTGCAAGAAATGATGCCTTGTTGTTGTGTACATTCATCACAACCCTCTCAGGCCTAGCCCGATAGTGGTTCAATCAGCTGAAGAAGCACACTATCACTATTTTTGAGTAGTTGGCTAATGCTTTCCTTGAGCGCTTTTCTTTTAGCATCAAGAAATAGGCTAACTTTTCTAACCTAGCTACGCTAGCTCAGAGTGATGATGAGCCAATTGAACAATATGGAAAGAGGATGAGGAGATTAATGGTAAAGTTGCCATTCCCTATTCCTGCTACAAAACTAACCTGAATGTTCACCAAGAGTTGTGCCAAGCACATTCGTTATTATTGCAACTACAAAAATATCCAATATTCAAGGAATATTTTACACAAGCCAAAGTAATTGAGGATATCAAGTTGTAAGAAGGCAAATTGAAGCTCAAGAAAAAGGAGGGGTATAAGAAGAGCTCCACAAAATAGTAGGGAAAGCAGACCCATGTAAATCATGTGGTTCTAAACCTCCAGAGAGAGGATAAAGGGCAACAAAAGTAGAATTATTAGGCCCAACCTCCTACGCAGTACAAAAAGTGCAATAATAATTATAAGGGCAAAAACAAAGAATAATGCATGCATCGCTAGTTCACGCATTTTACGGAATCATTGACATCAATATTCCATCAGTTATATGAGGCTAAGGTAATCAGACTGTTCGAGGTTAAGCTGGTCGATCCGAATCAACCCAAGTCAAAGGGGTATCAGGATGACCTATTTTGCATTTTCCATCATGTGAAGGGCCATGACATCGAAGTGTGTTGGTCGTTCAAACATATTGTGCAGAATATTATCAATAAGTGTAAGCTTGTAGTGCCACATAATCCATTGGAACCCGACAACAAAAACATGCGGATTTATAAAAATCCATTACCAAACGATGAGGCACCGCATAACAACATTCGGCAAGTCAACCAAGTGTGTGTCGAACCACCTACCCAAGGGTTTGTAAGTATGGTGAATGTTGTTAATAGACATGGGAGATATGAGTAGTTGAATCAACTTTGTGATCCTATCAGGATACAAGCTACACTAAATCAGCGGCTAGCTCATAATATTCTAGGCCCACCAACGAGACCAGTGGTGACCATACAGAGCAGGTTAGTCAAAAACCTACAGATAACTTCTATGAAGTTGTCTATATATGAACTAATATAGCAATCCCATAGGCATAGAGATACTCTCATGGATATTCTAAGGTCCATTGAAGTACAGTCTCAATATGCTCAAGCATTTACCAATTTTGTGGTACATGTACAACAGTGCTAGGAGCCTATGATCCAATTTTATGATCATGAAATTAGGATGGTTCCTACATATACAACTAATCCTCTATTGCATATCATTGTATGTGTTAATCACATGCCATTCAAGAGGGTATTTATCAACACTGGTTTGTCGATCAATATAATAATGACATATTATGCCCACCACCTTCACATTGATAACGTTTAACGATGCCCTATTTTCGATGGTTGGCACAATCATCCTAACTATTTAGGTGGGCCTAAGGACCATCTCTGTAATGTGTCATGTGATCAAGGGCACCATTTAATATAACATCCTACTCAGGAGACCTTGGATTTGAGAAATGTATTGTGTTCCCTCTATATTACATCAATGTGTAAAATATTTGCATGAGGGATGGGTTCACGTAGTGTCGTCAGACAAAGAACCTTTCAAGTTCATGAACCTAGTTGATTTACCTAGGGGTTTCATACTTCCATAAATGCATCTGGACATATGGCATTCATCATCGGTTAAGAATCTAGGAGGTAAACCAATAGTACATTCTCAACCATCGATATTTGTATCACACAGATCTGATCACACTATTGCTACTTCACTAAAACCAACTGCATCAAAGATGCTTTAGGATGATAGGAAGTTAAAGGTAAAAATAGATGAAAAAGAGAAGAAGCATGTGCCCAAACCAGTCGCCAATGAGGTTCCCATTCCCATGGAAGTGGAGGAAGCCCAAGATAAAATTGAGGAGGTACCTCAACCTGCCTCACCTGCATTGTCAGTAGGGTCATCTGCATCGTAGGTGACTGTACATCTCACAAACATAGGGTTAGGTGAGTATATTATGCAAAATGTAACCTTTGGACCAATTCTAGATACTGCACAAGAGATGGGCCGACTACATGCTCATCATTTTTTGGTTGGATCAATAGTACCATTGGGAGAACCACCCAATCAGACTAACTTCATCTATGCTGGGCTGGATTAGCTTCCAACATGAATGCCCATGGATAAATATGGTGACAAACCTTTTACAGTAAATATTTATTATCTATCTAATATGAAGTACTCCATGTGTATTTTCAAATTATATCATTGGCATGGATACAACCTTGGTCTATTTGAACAAAGACGTAGGACTTCGCTTGAGCCACATTATCAGTTGGCAACTGATAGGTTCAGGTTGGGGTTACAGATACAAGGACAAGATGATTTGCTCATAGCATCCTTAGATCACTTGTACCTTAGTTTGGGGGATGATGTGGACTTCAACCCATATCATCCTAATCCTTCTAGATTCTAGAGGAGTAACCTGATGGTATCTATCATCACTTCTGAGCCACTTGAAGAAGATCATGAAGAGCTCTTAGAGCAGATTGATATTGAGAAGAACCCTAAAGGCAACCTAGGTCATAAAATCTATAATGTAACCAAAGATATAGGTGTGCATGGGTATAACCCCATAGTTTTAGGTGATCTCAATTTAGTATATCTCTATAGTGATTATGGAGAGGAGTCCACCTCCAAGATAAGTGGACCAAGTTATGATGCTAACAGTGAATCCTCAAATGATGATCAATCTAAGGATGAAGTTGAGGTGGGCAATATAAGGCCTTTGTATGCACATCACCTATTTCCTACAGAGTTGGTACATGTTAACGAGGAGATTATTCCCAATATTGATCATTTGGGGGAAGAAGTAGAGCCAATTTTATTGTCGACGTCATACATACGGACTTATTATCTAATTTTTCTAGACATTGATGATAGCGACCAGGGTGTGAGATTTATGGGACTGCACCTTCCAAAGCATCCCCCACCTATAGGGGTAAATGAAGGATTGTATTATGATAGTGATGAAGAGGATGAAACATAGAGAGCCTATCTAGGACCTCCCTACCTACATCATCGTAATAAACCTTATACGTTTGAGGACATGCAAAGAAAAATCAACCTCAATCCTTATCTTAGGGGAATACCACCAAACGTTAATAAGATCTATCATATGTTATTTCCCCATCTGCCTACCTACATGGAGCTCCTTGAGCTTAATGATCCCATATTTCAACCAGTGCATAGAGAGGATTCAGTCGTCCACAGTTCTCATAGAGATAACCCATTTGTGTCCATGCCATTAGAGCTAGATCTCAGGTTTGAGAGCTACATCGATGATGTAGAGATTTGTCCATGTGGTCCTGGAGATGAATTCCATTTCATCAATATGGTCTATATTGATTTGACTGCCCCACTCCACAATCCAGTCAATCCGTCCAAACCATTGCATTTAAATTTAGATGCTATCGACTGGAATCATGTTGATTCACCTATTGAGCTTGAATATTTCTTCCCTAACAAATAAATGCTACAACCATTTCATTTTAATCTAGGTTGTACTTATGATGTATATCATGTTGAGGGTGCTTTCAATGTGGAACCTATCAACCTAGCTGATGACATCCATTTGATTCCTATGCCTCATCAACTTGAGGAGGGATTGTACATATCAGTGGATGAAACCTTTGATGTGGATATCAATAGTGATCCCACTATTTCAAGGAAGTTTAAATTTGGAGAGAGTCTCACTCCAAATGAATGTGCCACCATCATCCCTCTATTGAAAGAGAGACCTAATATTTTTGCTTGGACATACAAAGATATGCCAGGTCTAGATCCAAAATTGGTTATTCATAACCTTCGCTAGATCTGATTAATAAGTCGGTAAAGCAGAAGCTTAGAAATATGCATCCAAAAGTAGCCTTAATGGTGAAATATGAGCTACAAAAGTTGTTGGACGTAGATTTTGTAATCTCCATCAACTATCCCAAATGGGTATCCAATATGGTGCTCGTAGGAAAACTTGATGGAAGAATCCATATTTGTACATATTTTAGAGACCTAAATAAGGCAACACCTAATGATTCATTTTTGTTGTCAAATTTTGATGCTCTTGTGGACGCAACCGTAGGTCATGAGATGCTCTCCCTAATGGAAAGATTTTTTTGTTACAATCAAATTTGGATTAAACCCAAAGACCAACATAAAACCATGTTTATAATGCCATGGGGGACATTTTGCTATAAATTTATGCCATTTGGTCTTAAAAATGCTGGTGCCACATATCAGCGAGACCACGACATATATCTTTCATTTCTACATGCACAAGATTCTAGAATATTATATCGATGACTTGTTCGCTAAGTCATTGCTGTGTAGTGAGCATGCTGAGGTCCTAAGGAAGGTATTCGATCACCTGATAGAGCACAATGTTAGGTTGAATCCTAAGAAGTGTGTATTTGGCATAACTTATAGTAAAATATTAGGATTCATCATTTCTAAACGAGGCATCGAAGTCGATCTAGTGAAGGTTAAGACTATCTTAGAGATATGTTCTTTCTCCAATATTAAAGAATTAAGGAGCCTTCAGGGAAAAGTAGCATTGATAAAGTGATTCATCGCTCAGTTATTAAATAAATATTGACCTATGAATTGATTGCTACATAAGGCAATCCCATTCAATTGGGACGAGGATTACCAAGCAGCTTTCACTAAAATAAAGCAATACTTGGCGACACCGCAAGTGCTAGCTCCACCAAGGCCAGATGTGCCTGTTCTGTTATATATATCAATGATCGAATTTGCATTAGGGACCATGTTAACCCAAAATAATATGCAAGGTAAAGAACAAACCATATATTATATTAGCCAAACCTTGGTGAGTTAGAAGCTAGGGTATGCATATGTAGAGAAATTGTGCTTAGCAGTAGTATTTTCTACCAAGAAATTACGATACTATATGCTAAGTCATACGACATATGTAATATCAAAACAAAATCCTTTGTAGTACATGATGAGTAAGACATCATAATACACGTACTGCAAAGTAGATCATGCTATTGATAGAATTAAATTTGGAATTCATAAGCCAAAAATACATTAAGGGACAAGTCATAGTTTATCAGTTGGCTGAGGCACCACTATCAAACAGTAGGCCTATGACCATTGAGCTTCTAAATGATGTGGTCTTCATCGTATTCGAGGCTACAAAACCTGAAAAACCAAAAAATAATACTAACATGACTCTGTTCTTCGATGGTTTGAAGTGTGAGCAAGGAGGTGGTATAGGAATAGTGTTTTTCACACCGCAAGGAGATCCAATGCCCTTGTCATTTAAATTAGACTTTTCGTGCACCAAAAAAAATGCTAAATATGAATCCCTACTACTGGGCCTCCACATAGCCATCACCATGGACATTAAGAGATTAAACATCTTTGGTGACTCCTTGCTCATATTCAACCAAGTTAAGGGGCTCTTTCAGTGTTGATGTCCCGTACTGAAAGCCTATAAAGATCTTATTGCTACATATTTGGCTAAGTTAGAAAGGTATGAAATAGAGGCAATCCCTCATTTGTCAAATAGGTTGGTAGACACCATAGCATATTTGGGAACCTTAATCCCTTAGAATCTGTCTATGGATTTCACTACCATCCATGTCAAGATGCTCTTGCATCCTGTAGAAAAGCATGCAACCTTTGATAATAAAGAACAAATCAACATGATTAGCATGGAACCAAAAGATAAATGATTATGCAGAGCTAAAGACTATCTAAAGAAGGCACCCTTGAGGTCATTAACCTCTCAGAGTATGATAGGAAGTGGTAATACCATTCACCACAAGGTTGTTTCCCAGTCTGTATTTGCAAAAGTAAATACGCCGGGGGAGCAAGTCATCTTGGCAGTCAAATCTGAGGCTTGTCAAAGCTTGATGTCGCAAATCCAAGATTTTTTAAAACTTGGTATAATCCCAGGGGGATTGTCACATGCCGCAAAACACACATTCAAGTAGAAAGTGACTAAATATGTCTTGCTATGAGATATTTTGTACCGATGATGTTATGATGGAGTTCTCCTTCGTTGTCTAGAGACCCAAGAGTCATCTTGGATGATGTTGCAAGCTCATGATGATACATGCAGTGGCCATTTCAGTGGCATGGCCATCATCAAGCGCATCCTTCGAATGGGTTACTATTGGCCCACTATGGAGAAGGATTGCAATGTGTATGTCAAGAAATGCGTCAAATGTCAACATCATGCGAATCTTACGCACTTTCCATCACAAGAATTATAGACCATCCAAGTGGCTTGGCCATTTTATCAGTGGGGATTAGATATTATAGGCAATATCTCTCCTCTGTCATCAGGCTGACATACATTTATTATCATGGCTATTGATTATTTCACAAAGTGAGTGGAAGTAATACCCTTAACAATGACAACTGGAGCTCTTATAGCAAAATTTATACTAGAGCATATCATGTCATTTTGGGATTCAATCCAAAATAATTTTGGATAATGGAACATAATTTAAGAATAAAACTATGAGATATTTGATGTCTAAGTATATAATCAAACACAGTTTTACAACTCACTATCTGCAGGAAAACCGGCAAGCTAAGGCCTCAAACAAGATAGTGGTGGCTATCTTGAAAAATATGGTCCAAGAAAACCACAAAAAATGGCATATCCAGATGTCCCTTGCATTATGGGCTTACAAGACTAGCATTCGGATGCCCACTAGGGCAACGTCATTTTCACTAGTTGTACGACCAAAAAGGCATGCACCTGAAATGTTGTAATTGCATAAATAAAGTAAATTGATATTCAAACACATAAATGGATGAAACACATAGAAATTACAAGAAATATCTATATTATTCCATTAAAATCAATGAGTGTCTAATTACAAGTAAGTCCCTTTTAGGGATACTCTATTTGATATGCAATTACAATTATTTCAATCCCACTCAAGGATGAAATGCACTATCAAGCCCTTGAGGTGACGCAAATTGCTCTAGGGTGGAGTGAACCCTCTTCTTCACGTTGAGGAAGGAAATGAATGGTTGTATCTCCTTAAACCTATTTCCTATGATAAAAAAAAACACAAGAATGTTAAAAGAATAGGCAACCTCTCATGATGAGGCCCTTTAAAGGTAAATAGCATAGTGACATAAGATCAAGAAAATGCATAAAATATACTAAACATATGCAAATAATATCAATATTTATGGAAATACGTAAATGAAGAGCACAACTACCAATATATGGAATCAATTACTCAAAATGAAGCAGTATAACGTAAAAAAAACTATTAAAATCTATATGAGTAATTGATTTAGTTTTCAACATGGTATTTTAGATGTTAATTTTTTTTTTTTATGTTATACTGCATCAGTGTAACATGTCCATATGAGTAGTCACCATCGACATGATGCATTTTAGGTGTCTACAGATGTCCCTTTTGAGATATGTTGTGATATCGAATCACGCTGAGAAAAAATAGACCTCCTAAAATGATGTCGAAGGTTCTATGATGATCATTAGTCAAATCAAAATTAGTTGTCTCTTATCCAGGAAAAGAACGTGCATCCCAGAATCATTGCTTCCAACTGGGTGAAAGGCTTGCATTTTGAAAAGCTTGCACTCGCCATCAGGCATTCAGGTAGCGTTTGATGCTACAATAGGAGTTAGGCCTATATAACTAAAAGGATAAGAGATACAAATAAATTATCATATTTTCTATTTACCCCAAGCAAAGGGGTAAGCTTATGATAGTTGTTGATAATGATTTGAAAGAACGAACACAATTTTGACAATATCAAGGGATATACGATCTTCGAGATCTTCTATTGATTTTGATTATGATTTGATATTATGACTACCCCCTCAAGCGACGAGTCAATGAGGGTAATGACAATGATTAAAGCGACGATGTCGCTTGACCACCATGGATGATCTGAACAAATTTAAATTGGAGCATATTAATGCCTTGGCTAGACCTAGTTCAGCTTATGATTCCAACTATTAATAGTAATTGCACATTCCTATCCCATGGAGCAGTCGGGCTACAATAGTCGTATTAGAGAATCAAAATGAGACAACTCCAATTAGATTTTTGTTGAATCAAGTTATCGATGATTTACTAAAAAATGTCATAGGAGACATGACATGAAATGCTTCGTTCCCATGGAGAAGTCCAGCCATGAAGGCCTTCTTAGGGATTGAAAAGAAGCATATCAGATCAACGATAACAATTTTTCCCCAAATGTACTTATGGTAATTTACTCATATTGTTGGATTGCATGGATCATAAGTCACTACAACTGACAAGTGTATAGGGAAAATAACTGAATACAAGGCATATTTGATTTTTAATTTTTTGATTTTTTTGTTAATTTTGATTTTTTGAATTGATCCTGGTGCTTTGAACATCACCAAATTTACAACATTGATTGCTCTTTTTAAAAATTTGATCCAATGGGAGTCATTAATTTACCTTTTTAGACCTTTCCATGGTGGGTTTGACTAAATTTGCTACCATTTGCAAACCTCGACTAGGGTCTGTGGTTCCCTATTGCAATTTTTGGGAATCGTAGCTAGGGCCTGCAGTCGAAAAACCCTAATTTTGGGACCATGGGTGTCAGTTGTGGTCCGTGTAGAATAAGAAAAGCTTAGAAAATGTTCAATTTTCAAATTTGTTTCATTATTCCTTGACAATAACTGATAATTGTAGAGATCTGATAGTGATAACTTAAACCTGACCTTAAACCCCACAAAAATTTTACACCCACACCTTACATACCGCACGATGGTAGACCATGGGCAAGCTTCATCTAGCCAAGGCAGAGGCGAGGGCAAGGTAATTTGAAACTGAGACCTCGCATCTATTACCAGTAAAATTAACCTCATTAAGTAATGGGCTAATTAAACCTAATTAAACTGCTGGTAACGAACCTCATGTTATATTAGGCTAGTTTAAGTTTATTTTATATATATTTTTATTTTTCTAGCAAGGGGAATAACCCTGTTCGGATGTTAGTTAGAGACCACAAGTACCAGCTACGATTCCCAATTGACCAAATACGGACCGCAACTGCCAGCTATGATCCGCAATTAAACTCCCAACAGTCAATTTTTTACCACATGCGGATCATAGGGTTGACCCGTAGTTCATGGACTTTAGGAAATTTTTATCAAATTTTAATTTTCCTAAGGTTTTATAGGTAGTTAATGCTAATTAATGCATTTTTGACTTGTCTAAGTGACATTTTTGATTTTATGACTGCCTGATGACATTTTTTGTACTTTTATCAAATTTTAGATGTTTTTGATGTTTTTAGGTCATTTTTAAATGTTTTTCACTTGTATTTAGCAAGAATTTAGCTTATACCATGAATTTATTTTAGACATTGACCTCTAGAGCTCGTGAGCTAGACATTCTTAAGACTCTTCGTGGAAAGCTCACTCCTAGGGAGCAGAGATGGTTTGGAGCCATCGGATTTGGCTACGTCCTATATCTACACATGATTATGGTGGATCAAGCCTATATGACTATGTTGACCTGGTGCTAGAATGCGTGGACCAACACATTTAACCTACCTATAGGTGAAATGACTATTACCCTAGAGGATGTATACTAGATCTTTAGGATCCCTATTGATGGTGAGGCCATCACCTCTTCTACTTCTAGGGCTAAGGGGCCTATTTTTGATGCAATCTTCGGTGATCGAAGCCAGGAGGGTCAAAAAAATATCAATCATAATGGAGTTCACATTGGATACTGGTAGGGTGAGCAGATCTTCTTCATGAGGGAGGTCGTATTTATGCACCTGGTAGTGTAGGTTGTTCTTCTAGACTCCTTGAGTGTGAGGATTCCTTGGAACCTCTTTTCTAATGTTAGGAGAGTGACTTAGAGATCTATGGATTAGCCACTATGATTGGCTTGGGGAAGCACCCTACTATGCCAACTTTACTAGGAGTTATATCAGGTTACTGACTAAAGCCATTGTGGGATTAGCTACAACCTGCTATTACAGATCTGGGGTTGGTAGCACATCAAGATAGAGCATCTTGGAGATCTACCTCTACACATTATGGATATTGATGATTCTCATCAGTGCTATGTCGCATACTGGCATCATGAGGAGGGCTTCAGGAGTATGATCCATGTTGGCAATATTGAGCACTACATTACCTACTTCACATTGCTTGGGTCGAATGACATTGAGTGGTGTCCCTACATGGATTATCTAGCTTGGACAAAGGCTAGTGAGTGGCTACAATAGGCTCACAGAGACAGATGGTTACTCAGTCAGAAGGTCGATATTAGAGAGTACCAGTTCTACTCTCGAGCCCTGTGATATTTTGGCATGGTGCAGGACATTCCAAAGATCCATTTTCCTTACAAGCATCTAGTCTTGGAGATGCATTTACCATAGATTCAGCCTACAACATTAGGATATGAGGTTTATGACTTCTAAGAGTTTAGAGTTGACAGGGCTGTGACCACCCCAGCATATGATTCTTAGTAGTCAATGCTATAGTGGCACAAATTAGGGCCTTTGGGTAGGGTAGATAACTAGGCAGAGGTGATGGCTAACCCAGATGGGTGCATGGTGCGCTAGTAGACTGACGGTGGATGAGGGGTAGAGGTTGTAGTAGAGGATACCCCATCCATGGATATTGATGTAGATGAGGAGGTTTTTGAGGAGGGTGAGGTTCCTAATGATAGTGTAGAAGGGCTGCTCCTAGCTCAGGTTGTTGACTTACAAAGTTAGCTCAGGAGGTATCTGAATCAGCAACTAGAGCAAAATACTACTATTAGTAGTATGGAGGAGAAGCTAGCTAATTGGTACAGGCAGCTAGTTGAGGTTCAAGAGTAGATTATGAGTCTTACAACATGGGCTACAGTGGTAGAGCTCCAGGTCTATGAGCTCACTAGTGCACATGATT
Source organism: Wollemia nobilis (assembly GCA_028583015.1). Classification (NCBI taxonomy): domain Eukaryota; kingdom Viridiplantae; phylum Streptophyta; class Pinopsida; order Araucariales; family Araucariaceae; genus Wollemia; species Wollemia nobilis. The sequence continues at coordinate 15,210,337 of JAQPPZ010016943.1, forward strand.
TGGCATTGGCATAATGGTATGAGGTTGTGGCAGAGAGAGATATGCTCAAGGTACATAGGGGGGATCCTCCATCCTATCATATTATTATGGGATCTCTAGATGCTCCATCAGTTACATTTCTAGGAGGTGGTGATCCTATGGCAGAGGTCAGACGGCTCACTTCCCTCGTAGAGGAGGAAAATGACCTATGCGATGTAAGGGTAACTCGTATCTCTTAGCTAGAAGGCTATATCAGACTACAAGGCTTGGAGATACCTAAGTATAGACATGCTATGGGGTCTCAAAGGACCAGTTCCAAGAGCTTAGGATAGTCCACGATGAGCTCCAACCAACGGACACATAGGATAGAGAGGATGCATAGGTCCTCTAGAACTCATAGAGGTAACTCGCATGGGAGGCATAGGGATGACAAAGGTGATTTTGATGGCTCTCCAGCTGGAGGCACAAACCCTCCTTAGTACATATCTTCTGATTTATATTGTACCATTTTGGTGTTAATTCTAGGACCTACACAGTTGTAGCCTGTGGGTATTTTTGTACTCCTAATTTACTCTTATACACACACACACACACACACACACACACACACACATATATATATATATATATGATCTAATTATTTATGGCTCATTATGTGTACTTGCATATACATTTTCAATTTTTTTTTTATGTTATGCACATGGATGTAATGCTTATATTCATTTGATGTGATGTATGGATGCCATGCACTAGATAGCTATTTGATTTATGATGATGATGATATGCAATTATCTAGATGCTTAGATGTGTGATTTATGATGGATGCAATGTTTTCTCTTAACGCATATTTGATATTACTTTATTGTATGCATTAATGTATGTAATTATTTATTTACATGATGGTAACTTTATGTAAATGAACTTGTATGCTTTAATCATTTAAAACATAAGGAATGAATGTAAATATGTTTATTGATCTAATGGACGACACCACAAAATGTATAAAAATCATGAATGTAATTGAAAATCCTTAAGATAAGAACTTAATCAATTAATCACCCATATATGAAATGCAATGAATGCAGTTGTATGATGTGAATGATAACATGTGTCATTCTATTTTCCTTTGCAAATTTGAAAAATATGCACGATATAGTCAGTGGTTGTCTAAATATTATTTATAATATCCATCCGGTATCTATCCTATATCTTGATTGTGCTCTATATGATGATGTATCATGGAATCAATACTTTACAATTTGATGATTTTATATGGTTTGTGATATTTGATATTTTGTTTCTATGAGAGAAATTTTTGAGATTTTCCATGAGACTCAAACACCCTAATAGACTTATCAAAAGTTGCATACTAACCACACTAGACTTCTGAGATAAAAGGCTTTTGCTAGGATAGGCCCTAACTATTCATTATACCTGTGTGTGCACATGATTGTTTTAAGATAAGACACCAACATTCCTCGATGTCAAGCGAGATTATTTCATCCCATTTCTAAGATAGGGGTACCACAAATATCTTATCCAATCCCAAGTTTAGATTTTAGTTGGACTAAGCCACTAGGCAATGCAGGACACCTAAAACTAGCTCCTCCACATTCAAACATTGGTTTACCCACAAGCGAGATGCAAGTGTATAAGACATATCATCATGTGTAAGGTATGGTAGTGTCAACAATTCTAGGGATTCAGGCTCATTCCTTTATATCCTTTTTGGGATATTTTCTCATATGTAGTGAAGCAAGGGAGTCGATTTCATCTTCATTCTGAACTATCTTTGGATCTTCATTTGATATCTCTTCGAACTGGATTTTGGTTCTTCATTTGATCTCCACTCGAACTTTGATTTATGATCTTCATTTGATCTCACTTTGAAATTTATTTGAGCCTATTTTCTGATCTTCATTTTATCTTCACTTTGAAATTTATTTGAGCCTATTTTTTGATCTTCATTCAATATTCAATTTTCAAAATTTACATTTGATAATATTCTTTAAAAACTTTCCTTTGGGGGATTTACTTGGAAAAAAACTATTTCTTGTATATCGATTGAGGATATCGATCTTATGATATCAATATGGGATATCAATCTAGGAAGTCGATCTATGATATCGATTTAGGGTATCAATCATGAGGATTGATGTGGGATATCACTATGGGATATTGCTCATTTATCGTAAGCAAGGGATTCTAAATAGGGAACAAAACCTACCCTTTTACCAACTTCCAACATTTCCTATACCGTCTGCACAAAGGGATAAGCAAGAATAACTCTTTTTGCTTCAGGATACCCAATCCTACTTCGCGACTATCATCTTCCCCTAGTCCTTGTTAGGAATATATATTTTTTGATTAATAATAGGCTTTTGATATGCTAAGGGCTATACTAACTGAAACTTAGCTACAAAAGCAAAGCAAGCTTTCTACCAACTCTTGATAAGACCACTAGGTATGGTTGAGTGACCGAAAAACCCTAGTATATCTCCATAGCAACATTATAGGTTGTGTTGAAAAACACAATTACTCACATGAATTATGGATCATGATAAATGTAGAGATGCATGATTTAGACACAAATGTGGTGTCATTTGTAAAACCGATAAACATAATCCCTCCTACTATGAAATGTAATGGATGATGAATGCCTATATGCAATGCAGTAATGCAGCGAATGCATGTGTGAATGCAAAATTCAAATGCAAATGCAATTTTTTTTGGATTTTATGCTTTACCATTTTTTTTTGGATTTTATTGATTTTATAATTTTTATGAGTTTTTGAGCCTCATATCTAACCAAATGACGAGTACATGCCTCTAGATCCTTTAGATTGACCAAGCAATTTTTTAGCAAGAGCTTTTTAGGATGATCGAAAAATTTTAAGAAAATCCTCGAAGCCTTTGGGGTTTGACCAAAGTGTTTATGAGCACCTTTGGGACTTTTTGGGATGACCAAGCAATATTTTATGAATCCTTGGAGCTTTTGGGTTTCCAAGAAATTTTTCATAAACTCTTGGTGCCTTTTGATTGACCAAACTGCTCACAGATGAGCTTGGAGCCTTTTAGGATGACTGACCAATTATAAGAAAACCCTCAAGACCTTTAATTGACATGAGCAAGAGGTTTAAGGAACCCTTGCATCCTTTTGGGATGATCGAGCAATTTTTAGAAAAACCCTCAAAGCTTTTTGAGGTTGACCAAAGGGCTTACAGACTCCTTTGGGGATTTTTGATTGACCAAACCATTGATAAGAGTGTTTGGAGCTTTTTAGGATGACCAAGCAGTTACAAAAAACTTTCATAGCCTTTTACTATGCTCTTCAAGCATAAAATGCCTTAAGATGGATGATTTTGAGAGGTTCAAGCTCTTTAAAACCCCCTAGTGATGTTAGGTGATAGGCACCCGAACTGATATTTTTAGATATGATGTAGGGCCCTAGACAATTATCCGTAAATTTGTCACGCATATTTGGTGGTAAATTAGAGTTTTGTTGGTTATATTTTAAGATAATATCCCAAAATTCAAAGTCTCTCTAGTGGAATTTGATATTGTAAGCTCATTTTAGTCACTCCTCATAAATGCAAAGATGCTCCAGGGCATTTACAAGATGTTCATCAAGTACCATCAGTTGATCCAGTCGAGCTTGCCGTATGGTGTCGTCATCGATGAACTCTTTCAATATGACACACAATATTGGAATTTCCAATTCCAAGGGCATAATGGCCCTAGTGCCATATACTAGTGAGAACGATGTTGCCCCAGTGGGCATCCGAATACTAGTCCTATAAGCCCATAACATAAGGGGTAGCTGGATATGCCAGTATTTGTGGTTTTCTTGTACCATCTTTTTCAAGATGGCCACCACTATCTTATTTGAAGCTTCAACCTGCCTGTTTTCTTGTGGATAGTATGGAGTCGCAAAACTATATTTGATTCTATATTTAGATATCAAAGCTCTCATAGTTTTATTCTTGAAAGAAATTCTATTATCCGATATTATTTTGGATGGAATCCCAAAACGTCTTATGATATGCTCCAGTATAAACTCTACTATACAAGCTCTAGTTGTCGTTGTTAACGGTATTTCATCCACCCACTTTGTAAAATACTTAGTAGCCATGATTATGAATGTATGCTAGCCTAATGATGGAGGTGAGATCTTTCCTATAATATCTAATCCCCATTGAGAAAATAACCAAGCTGCTTGGATGGGCTTTAAGGCTTGTGATGGCAAGTGCGTAAGATTAGCATGATGCTGACATTTAATGCATTTCTTGACATACACATTGCACTCATTCTCCATAGTGGGCCAATAGTAACCCATTCAAAGGATGCACTTGATGATGGCCATGTTGTTGAAATGGCCATCGCATGTACCGTCATGAGCTTGCAAAATCACCAATGATGCCTCTTGGGGCTCTAAGCAATGAAGGAGAACTCCATCATAGCTTCATCGATACAATATGTCTCATATTAAGACATATTTAACTACTTTTTGTTTAAATGTGCACTTTGCAGGACATGAAAATCCCTCTAGAATTATACTAAGCTTTAGGAAGTCTTTAATTTATGACATCCAATTTTGATAAGCCTCAACTTTGACTACTAAGACGACTTGCTCCCCCTGTGTATTTACCTTTGAAATGCAACCTCAAAAACAACCTTGTGGTGAATGGTAGTACCAGTCTCCATAGGACTATGATAGGTTAATGACCCCCAGGGTGCCTTCTTAAGAAAGTCTTTAGATTTACAGAACCATTCAGCTTTCGGTTCTACACTAATCATGTTGACTGATTCTATATTATCATAGGCTACACACTATGCTATCATATGTGAGAGCATATTGACATGGATGGTAGTGAAATATACCAATAGATTCTAAGGGATTAAGGATACCAAATATGCCATGGTGTCTGCAAACCTATTTGACGATTGAGGGATTGCCTCGATGTCATACCATTAAAATTTAGCCAAATATATGTCAACTAGATATTTATAGGCTTTTAGTATAGGACATTGACACTGAAAAAGCCCCTTAACTTAATTTACTATGAGAAAGGAGTCACCAAAGATGTTTAATCTCTTAATATTCATTGTGACAGATGTGTGGAGGCCCAGCAGTAGGGCTTCATACTCAACATTTTTATTGGTGCACAAAAAATCCAACTTGAATGACAAGGGCATTGGAGCTCCTTGCAACATGAAGAACACTATTTTGGAACCACCTCCTTGTTTGAACTTTGAACCATCAAAGAATAGAGTAATATTAGCATTGTTCTCTGGATCTTCAGGTTTAGGAGCTTCAAAAATTATGAAGACTGCATCATCCAAAAGCTCAATTGTTATAGGCCTACTGTTTGATAGTGGTGCACCTATCCCTTAATGGAATTCTAGCTTATAAATTCCAGATCAAATTCTATCAATAACATGATCCACTTTGCAGTATGCGTATTGTGATATGTTTTACTAATCATGTATTGTAAAGGATTTTTTTTGGATATAACATATGTCATATGACTTAACATATAGTGTCACAATTTCTTTGTAGTGAACACTACTGCTAAACACAATTTTTTCACATATGCATACCCGAGCTCATAGCTCACCAAGGTTCGACTAATATAATATATGGCCTATTATTTGCCTTGCACATTATTTTGGGCTAACATGGTTCCTAGTGCAAAGTCAGTTGCCAATATATAGAGTAGAAAAGGCACCTTTGGCCTTGGTGGAGCTAGCACTGGTAGTGTTGCCAAGTATTGCTTTATTTTAATGAAGGTTGTCTTGTAGTCCTCATACCAATTGAATGTAAATCGATTCATGGGTTGACATTTATCTGATAGTTGGGCGATAAATCACTTTATTGATGCTACCTTGCCTTGAAGGTTACTTAATTCATTAATATTGGTGGGAGGATGCATTTCCAAGATGGCCTTGACCTTCGCTGGGTCAACTTCGATGCCTATCTTAGAGATGATGAATCCTAGTAATTTTTTTAGAAGTTAAATCAAATAAACACTTAGGATTCAGCCTGACATTGTACTTTATCAGGCGATCGAAGACCTTACTTAAGACCTCTGCATGCTATTATCACAGTAATGACTTGGCAAACAAGTCATCGATATAATATTCTAGAATTTTGTGCATATTGTCATGAAAAATGTATGTCATGGCCCGCTGATATGTGGCACCAACATTTTTAGGCTAAATGGCATAAATTTGTAGCAAAACATTCCCCATGGTATTATAAATGTGGTTTTATGCTGATATTTAGGTTTAATCTGAATTTTGTTATAACTAGAAAAGCATCCATTAAGGAGAGCATTTCATGACCTATAGTTGCATCTATGAGAGAATCAATATTGGGAAATGGAAATGAATATTTAGGTGTTGCCTTATTTATGTCTCTAAAATCCGTGCAAATACGGATTCTTCCATCGGGTTTTCCAACAGGTACCATATTGGACACCCATTTTGAATAGTCAATGGAGATCATAAATTCCACATCCAACAACTTTTGTAGCTCATATTTCACCATTAAGGCTACTATTGGGTGCATATTTCTAAGATTTTTCTTGATCGACTTATTTTTCATATCTAGCAAAAGGTTATACATAACCAATTTTGGGTCTAGACCTAGCATATCCTTGTATGTCCAAGCAAACAAATTTTGTCTCTCTTTCAACTGAGAGATGAGGGTGGTCCACTCATCTGGAGTGAGACTCTCTCCAAATTTAACCTTCTTTGCACTGGCATGATCATTACCGATATCCACCTCAAAGGTTTCCTCTACTGACATATGTGATCCCTCATCAAGCTAGTGAGGCGTAGGAATTAGATGGATGTCATAATTTGAGTTGATTGGTTCCATGTTGGAAGCATTTTTGGCCTGATAGACATTGTATTCATAGCCTGGTACAAAATAGAAAGGTTGCAACATTTCTTCATTAGATAAGATATCTTTAAGCTTAATGGGTGAATCAACATGATCCCAGTCGATAGCATATTTGTTAAGATACAATGGTTTGGATAGATCTGCTAGATTACGGAGTGGAGTGGTCAAATAAATGGAGACCATGTTTATGGAATGGAATTGATCTCCAGGACCACATGGTCTGACTTCTACAAAATATACGTAGTCATCATACCCACGATCTAGCTCTAATGGCATAGGAACAAAGGGGTCTTCCCTATGAGTACTGTGAACAACTAGATCCTCCCTATGCACTAACTGCAAAATAGGATCATATGGCTCACAAAAATACATGTAGGTTTGTGGAAGAGGATTAACCAACCAATGAATTTGATCCAAGTTTAACTGTCTTTCTCTCAGACGAGGACCAACATGTAACTGCCAATAGACCTATTCTATATCGATGGGTTAATGATAGTAACACAAATAAAGAGGACCAAGGTAGGCCCTCTCTAACTCATATTCTTCATGACTATCATAATAGAATCCTTCATTCACCCTTACTCCTAGGGGGTGCTCTAGAAATTATGGCCCCATGAATCTGACTACTTGATCGTTGTCATCACTATCTGGATAAATCGGATAATTATATCGTAAGTGTGACATCGCCAATAAATCTAGCTTTGCTTCTTCCCTTGAATGATCAATGTTGGGAAGGATCTCTTCAATAACCTGTATCGACTTAATAGGCAATATTTTATGTGCCTGCCAAGGCCTCACATAGGCACCTTCAACTTCATCCCCAGGTTCATCGTCATTTGAGGATTCCTCATATGTTTCATAGCCTAGTCCACTCATATCTAAGGTGGAATCCACTCCATTTTTATTACAAAGATATCCTAGCTTGAAATCACCTACAATAATGGGGTTAAACCCCTGCATGTCTATGTCATCGACTGCATCATGGGTTTGGTGTCCTAGGTTATCTTTGGGGTTCAGTTTTGTCTCAGTTTGCTCAAGTAGCCCTTCATGATAATATTCAAGTGGCTTAGCAATGACGATAGATATCATAGGGTGATTCCTATAGAAACTAGAAGGATCAGGATGATATGGCTTAAAATCCACATCATCTGCTATACTAAGGTATAGATTATCTAGGGATGCTATGATCAAATCATCCTGCCCCTGTATCTGTAACCCTAAACCAAACCTATCAGTGACTAATTGGTAATGTGGTTCCAGCAGAGTCCTCCATCCTTGTTCAAAGAGACCAATGCCGTATCCATGCCAATGATATAGCTCAAAAATACACATGGTATACTCTAGGTTGGATAGATAATGAACATTTACCATGAAAGGTTCATCGTCATATTCATCCATGGGATATCTCATTGGAAGTTGGTCTAGCCTTGCATAGATGAAGTTAGTTTTATTAAGTGGCTCTCCCAATGGAACCATCAATCCAACCAGGTAACACTAAGTGGATGGTTGGCCCATCTCTTACACAGTATTTAGAATCAGTTTGAAGGTTACATTATGCATAAGGTACTTGCCTAATTGGTATTGGTGAGATATATTATCACCCACAATGCAGATGACCCTATTGAAGATGTAGGTAAGGTAGGCTAAGGCACCTCCTCAACTTTGTCTTGGGGTTTCTCAAATTCCATAGGAGTGGGAACCTCCTTGGTGACTGGCTCGAGCTCACACTCCTTATATTTCTCACCCATTTTCACCTTCAACTTCTTATCATCCTGACGCATGACTGATATCGACAGTTTCAGGGAAGTGGCAGTGGTGTGCTTCGATCTATGTGACATAAATGGTGTTGGTTGAGCATGTATTACTGGTTTACCTCCTGGATTCTTTATCGATGACAATGGCTAAACATCCAGGTGCATTTATGAGAGTATGAAAGCCCCAAGAAAATATGCTAGGTTCATGAACTTAAATGGTTCTTCATCCAATGACACTACGTGAACCTATCCCTTGTGAATATACTTCACACACTGATGCAATATCCAGGGAATGCAACACATTTCAAAAATCCAAGGCCTACCGAGTAATATGTTGTACTGCATGGCCCCTTATATCACATGATACATCACAAATATGGTCTTCAGGACTACCTACATGGGTAGGATAATTTTTCCAATAGTTGAATATAGTATGTCACTAAACGCTCTCAATGTAAATGTAGTGGGCACAATGTGTGATTTAGGTAGCTTCAAATGACTCAACACCTTGGTCGTTATTATGTTGATCAATGAGCCAATATCAATCAAGACCCTTTTAAATGGCATGTGATTAAAACATGCAATTATGTGCAATGACAGGTCAGCCATGGTTGTATAAATTTTCCTTATCTCATGATCATAAAATTGGATCATCAGTTCTTGACACTATTGTACATGTCCCACAAAATTAGTAAATTTCTATGCATCCTAAGACTATACTTCAGTGGACCTCAAAATATCCATAAGAGTCTCCCTGTGCCTAGGGGACTGTTGTATTAGCTCATATATTGATAAATTCACAAGAGTCGTCTACAGGTTTTGGACCAACCTACTCCTTATTGTCATGGCCTTTCGTTCGATGAAAAATGCAAAACAGATTTTATTGGTACCCCTTTGATTTGGGTTGATTGGGGTCTATCATATTAATTTTTGGTAATCTAATTGCCTTGGCCTCACACAACTTATGGAAAATTGACGTCAGCGATTCCATAAATGGTGTGAACTAGCGATGTGGGTGTTGATATTTGTTCTTGCCCTTACAATTGTTATTGCGCTTATCATATTATGCAGGGGGATGTTGGGCCTGATTTTTTTATGTTGTCCCTTGTTATCCCTCTAGAGATTTAGCACCACTTGATTCACATGGGCCTACTTGCCTTGTTGTTTTGTGACACTCTTGTTTTTTCCCTCTCTCCTATTCTTGAGCTTCAATTTGCCTTCCTGCAACTTTATGTCCTCAATCACGTTGGCTTGTGCCAAAGCCTCTTCGAATGTAGGATACTGTTGCAGCTATAGCAGTAACGAGATGTGCTTGGAACAAATATTTGTAAACATTTGGGTTAACTCTATGGTAGGATAGGGAATGTCAACTTCACCATTAGTATCCTTCATCTCTTTTTGTATTGCTCTATTGGCTCATCATCGCGTTGAGCTAGCGCAGCTAGATAAGAAATATTGGCCAATTTCTTGACACCAAATGAATAGAATTAAAGAAAGGCATCAAATAATTGCTTGAAATTCGTTATGCTATATTTATTTAGCTTATTGAACCACTCCTAGGCTAGACCAAAAAGTATCATGATGAACATACACAACAACAATGCATCATTGCTTGCTATCTAAAAACAAGCGTCCAGAAAGCTCGTGACATGTTACTGTGCATCTTCATCACCCTTAAACTTGTATAACCTAGGCATATAAAAATTCTTAGGGTAAGCCAGAGTAGGCATTGAAGGATCCAAAGGCTCATTATGAATTTTCCTTAATTTTGAATTTTGAATAGCCGTGCCTTGTATCTCGATGGCTTTGACCTTCTTGGCTAAGGCCTTATAGGCCTCTAAAGATAGAAAGTCCTCCTCCCTAAGTTGACGTGGAGGTGGTTTAGGAGGTACTATATTTCTCATATGATATGGAGAGCATTGCTCTTCCTCCTCCTTAGCTTGAGAGCTCTCAAGATATTCTTGCTCATATCTATCTCCCTCTTCTTCTTCATGTTGCCTTTGCCTTTGATTATCGAGCAACGGTGGCTGCTTCCTTCGTTTGACACTAGCATGAGTATGAGCATCTCTTTGCTCTTGATGCATATCAACTTGCAATAAAGCCTTAATATATACAATATCTCTATGCTCATCATGAGAATATAGGCCAGCCCCAGCTAGCCTATCCTCCTATTCCACGTGCTCCTTCTGGGCAAGGATACACTCTTTGCGCATGCATTGCTCATATAACCTCTATCTAAGGAGCCTCTGCACTTGAATATTTTCATATTCAATGTGCTGCCCCTCTAGGTGAGCATACTCCAATTTATCTTGGAGGAGTTGGTATTTCTGCTCTGATATTAGTCGATGTGATCTATCGATATGATCGGTCGTGGGAGACCTCTGGTATCCTTGCTCTATATGAGCGACCTTGTGGGTTCTGTAACCATTGTACTAATGTGTTGCATCTTTAACTCTATCTATGAAAATTTCATTAGCATCCTACTATGTCCTATACTATGAACCACCATACATAGATAGTGGGTGTGTGACATGAGGGCACTTAGAAGCCTCTCCATGCTCTCTAGTAGTCTTGATGACACTTACACTATGCTAACTCGGGGCATGAGTCGATGGAACGGAAGGCTTGCAACCTAAATACTCTAAGACACTACCTAGACCCTCTAGTTGTCTAGACCACTACCGCTCATGCGGTGGTGTGCCATTAGCTCCCATATTTGATATATTAATGGTGATCTTGCATGGTGGACTACACATGGGAGTATGGTTAGACCTATGATCATTAGTGAGCCTATCTGTATGCCCCTGAATAGGTGGATCTCTAGTCCTTCTATACTCAGAAGGTGGAAATATGAATCCTCCTATGGACTTAGTACATAGGGGTACCAACCTGGTCCCCTACACAACAAACTCTTTAGCCGATACCATGGATACGCTTGTAGTGCAGTCTCAATAATGGCTTTCAAGTGGAACATCCTCATGCTAAGAGGCTCCCTATTCTATCCTGTACCTAGAGGAGTGTACTAAATATCCTCTATCTGGGGTATTCTCTATAGGCTCCCATTTTGTCGAGTTATATCCTCTAATGCTTGTCAAACAACGTTCGGTTCGCTCATGTGGGTGAGGACTTGACACATGCTGCTATGAATTGGTTAGGGGTTGGTCATCGAAGTTAGATTTAGACCTTTTTTGACCACCCTGTGTATCCACCATTGTGTACCTAGCATCTAAATGTACCTTTTATTATTAATAAAAGAAGGTATACAATGATGATTATCTCATATTAAATTTTGAAAGTGAGCCCTAAACTATTTGATGTGTTTTCAAGATTTGTTGTATCAGTGTAGAAACTCTTAATTTGTTTTGAAAAACTTGTATTTTATTCCTAGTTTAATGGCTTTCACCTATACACTTGTAGCTCGACAACTTGGCTATGAAATCCAAGTTGTGTAATACAACCTATAATGTGTGGTAGTGAAGCCCACACATGGTTAGGGAGAACATATCCTGCCAGATACTCACTCATTTTCCCCTAGTCAGCGTTATACCCTCCGAAGAGAATACATGCAAATTTTATAGGGTATGAAAGGTTCTCGGATCCGATATTGGTCTAGTATCCAAAAGGTTCATGGGATTTGGTCCAACGGATGGAAATTATGCCCACCATCGTTGAACCCTACTAGTGGTTGGATGTCAAGCCCAACTCACTAGCATTTAAGTTCCAAGTGGTGTGTGTGGTTCATTTTAATATACCTAAAAGAGACATTGTATAGCATTCATGCTCATTTTCTATATGCTATGCAAATGAAAGAACATTTCAAATTCAAAAAATGCAAGATATTCTAGATGCTCTTTGAGACAATGCACATTACGATGATAATTGGTGACTAATTGGGCTTCACACATGCAAACAAAAAAAGAAACTCTATCAAGCATGCTATAGCCTAGGGTGGACCATAATCATAGGTCCGCTGTTCCTAGTAGCGCCTTTCTACAAATGCAAATTAAAACGAACTAGGACATGATTTATTTCTATTTTATTAGTTTTATTTTCTTAATTGTATTTCAAAATAAGCATTCCATAAAAACACAGAGACTAAAAATAGAACAAAGAGTGGAAAATAGGGCCTACCTCAGGTCCTAAGTTGATCTGCACTCTGATTTCTGTTGTTTGTGTGGTTAGGTGTAAAACACAGGTTTGGTCTATGGTTCAGACTATAAACCATGGGTTGAACCCGTGGTTCAATTGTTGGCCCATAGCTGATAGCTGCGGTCTGTACCTACAATTCCCAAAACCAAGAAACAATAGTTAGATCACATGAATTGTGGAGTTCCATCATGATCACCTTATGTACAACCAAAAAGACATGCACCCAATATGTTGTAATTGCATAAACAAATTAAATTGATATTCAAAGACATAAATGGATGAAACACGTAGAAATTACAAGAAATATTTCTATTATTCCATTAAAATCAATGAGTGTCTGATTACAAGTCCCTCTTAGGGATACTCTATTTGATACGCAATTACAATTATTTCAATCCCCTCGGGGATGAAATGCACTATCAAGACCTTGAGGTGACACAAACTGCTCTAGGGTGGAGTGAACCCTCTTCTTCATGTTGAGGAAGGAAATGAATGGTTGTAGCTCCTTAGAAACCTATTTCCTATGATCAAGAAACAACACAAGAATATCAAAAGCATAGGCAACCTCTCATGATGAGGCCCTTTAAAGGTAAATAGCATGAAAATAGCAATAATGACATAAGATCAAGAAAATACGTAAACTATGCTAAACATATGCAAATAATATAAATATTGATGGAAATACGTAAATGAAGAGCACAACTACCAACCTATGAAATCAATTAATCAAAATGAAGCATTATAACATAAAAATAAACCATTAACATCTAAACTACCATGTTGAAAATAAATTAGCAAAAAAACTAATCTATCGGTCAAAAGTCTCTAAAACTACAATTTAACCATATGAATGACTAATCTAATCTAGTTAAATAGTCAAAAATGAGAATAGTAAGGTGGTGATACCTCTGTTGCAAACCGCAACACTGATGCACGATTTGCACTGTAAACCACGACTGACAACCATGATTAGCACTCAAGTGAGTTTACCCTCAAAATAAAGGGTAGTGGGCTTGACCTCCTTTTCTAATTTATTTTCAAGGGTCACGTTCGATGTACTTATGACAATTTTGGTGGTTTAATCATTGAATAGGGCCTTTGTTTGCCCGAATATGCATTTCTTGGCTCTCCTAGATCCTTAGGGCATCCATGGCCTAATTGTTCATGATGCTTGACAAATTGACAATGGGGATGGCAACAAGGCTCTCTATATGCACTCAAGTGAGTCCAAAAATGACAGAGCATCATTGCTTTGATCTACAAAATGCACTCTTTCCATTTGCCCTAATTCTCAAGGGTACTTATAGGATGTCTCAGGGATAGGGATGGCTTCATGGAGAAGCCAATATCAAGAAGGGGTGGTTAGGACAGTTGGATTGGAAGCTTTCGTCCTCTAACCATCGTCTTCTAGAACAAACGGTCGTTCAAACCAATTTGGCTCAGATGAAGGTCAACTAAAATTTAGTTAAGATAGCAGGTTATAGCTGCATTCTAGACTATAAACCATAGGTCTTAGCCGTGGTTTAGTTTTTAGACTGTAGGTCTGGGCTGCGGTTCAAACTAATTAGGCCAAGGAGCCCAAATTGAGTGGTTAGAACTACTGCTCTATATTGGAGTCTCTCCAAGATCCTCCATATGATCTTGTAGCATGTCCATATGAGTAGTCACCATGCATTTTAGGTTTAGGTGTCTACACTAGTATATGGCACTAAGGCCATTATGCTCTTATAGTTGGAAATTCCAATGCTGCGCGTCGTATTGAAAGAGTTCATCAATGACAACACCGTGTGGTAAGATCAACTAGATCAACTTATGCTGCTTGATGAACGTCACATGAATGTTGGAAATTTTGGGTTTGAGATCCTAGCTTCTTGTCTATGAGTTGTCATTGATGTCAAAAGGAAATGGCATTAATGTTAAGAGGATGTGTTGGCTTCAAAGGTGGAAGATTCCAAGAGAATATTTTTAAGAGAATCTAGAGAGATTCCATTGGCATAGGGTTTTTATTAAAACCAAGTTAAATGGTTTTTATTAAAACCAATGGAGGTTCTCTTTATTATTTAATTATTATTTAAAACCCTTCAAGGTTTTAAATAATTAATTATTTAATTAATTAAGGGAGAAATTATTTTTAATTTATTAAAAATACTTAAAGGTTTTTACACCTTTTTTTATTCTTAATTTATTAAAATTATTTAAGGGTTTTTAAACCCTTTTTGAAAAGACTTTTGATTAATTTTGAAATGGTTTTATTTCCACTGACGTCAAGGTGTCTTCGAAGAGACTATTTATTCTCCAACTCCTAAGGTTGGAAGGCTAATTAATTCGAATTTCCCCGAATGCAATTTGTAGTGTTTGTGCTCTGTATTCACTGTGATCGAAGGAAGACTTAGAAGTACGTGCAGTTGAAAAGTCTTCGAGAGTTTTTTTTTTAGGGTGAAGTGGAGAGAAGTTCACTTGTGAACTTTGTAGCCTGCGTGGGCTAGTGGCAACGAAGGCTGCTGTTGGGCGCTGCATTGGTGGAGGTCGCCGTTTCGAGTCTCGCGGGGGTGATTTGCTAGAGTAACACACGTTTTTATTAAAACGTCTTTATGCCACGAAATTCGGAGTTTCTTGGACAGCGATTTATAAGGTATGGGCACATTCTTCTTATGAGTATGATTGGTGTATGTTTTTTGAAATAAGGTTGGAGTGAAAAGGTATTCTACTAGGTATCCTTTGGCTAGGTGTAAATCCTATTTTTTGGTTTGTTGAAGACTACTTATGCATTGTTATCCTTAAGGAGAGTTTTTGGTGAATGCATAATTTTCGGTTTGAGATAGTGGAAGATTTGTGCACTAGGGTTTATATTTGTGAGTCTAGCTATTGGCATTGAGTTGGTGGAACCCTTGGTTGGCTGTTTTGAGTTTGATGGTTGAGTTGCTTCCATAGAGGTTGTTTGATCAAGTTATTGCTTTACTTGATTCATGATATTGGGCTTACTCTATTGAGTTGATTTGAGCAAGTTATTCTTTGCATTTGGTGATATTGTGTTGGTGGCTGTTTTGTTCAAATATCTTTGGAGGGAAAAGGATTTCTACTTGTTTCATTTTCTTGTGATGATTGGTTGAATGCTTCAAGGTTGATGTTGAGTTGAATGGTGTTGGTTGACTAAACCTTGTTTGATGAGCATTGTTGTTGAAACCCTAATTGATGGTGAAAAGAACATGAGTATCATTGTTATGTGATTCTTTGCATAGTTGGCAATTGTTGGGGTTTCATGTTCTTGAAAGAAAACATTCTATCCTATCCATTTCAGATATTGAGTTGAGTTTTCATATTTGAGATTGAGATTGAGCTGAGTTGATTTGAGTTGAGTTTTGAGATTAGGATTTGAGTATAGAACATATTGAGTCTCTAACAATTCTCTTTATGCTTCTATGAGTTTGACAAATCACATTGGGTCTCTAACAATTCACTTTGTGATTTCCTACTAAGAAAGTTTGTCTTGGTGAGCTTGTGATCAGTTTTTGGACAGGTTCCGATGGGGACTTATGAGCAGTTTTTGGATAGGTTCCGATGGGGACTTGTGAGCAGATTTGGATAGGTCCTAGCAGAGGACTTGTGAGATGAGTTTGATAGTTCTATCAGATAACTTGAGGACAGAGGTGCATTGGTTCTATGAGAAGAACCTGAGGATATATTTGGCAAGTCTTTGAGAAGGCTTGTATGCAGAGGATTGATTTGTTCAAGAGTTGGACAGATATGACAGACAGAGGAAGACTTGTACTAGATCGACTAACTATGTTTGGTATAGGTTGCTAAGCTACTGTGGACATGATCATAGAAGGCATAGGTCTCTTAGGCTAAGCATTTAGGATAGGAGGTCTTTGATGGAAAGGAGTTCCATGTGTTGGCAAGAGGTAGAGGCAGTTGATCTTTTGAGGGATCATTTCTAGAGTAGAGGGGAAGATATCTCCTTTGATTAGAGGCTCATAAATTCTGATTGGGGGAAGGTATATCCTTTGGGCCAAGGCTCATAAACATTGTAATTGGGAAGGATTCCCAAAGAACTTTGAGATAACTTTTAGAGAAAAGTTTTTGTGGATGTAGCCCAACCGTTTTGGGTGAACCACGTTAAAAATGGGTCTTCAATGTGTGATGCTTTCTGTCTTGATTAATGTTTTGTTGATGCCACTGCTATCTAAAGTTAAAATTATTAATTGGTTAAGTCTTATAATGTTCACCCCCCCTCTTAGTATAAGTCCATATTCTTCAATTGGTATCAGAGCTGGTCTCTCCAGAAAGAGCCTAATAGCTTGGTGAAGGATCTATCAGAGGAACATACAGATTCAGAAAGAGATGAAGAGGTTGAGTTCGATATCAAAGGTGAATTATTTTTGGATTTAAGAAAGCTTGAGAAATTCAGGGAAGAGAATCCTGTTCTCAAGCATCAATGTCTGGAAGAAGAGATAGCAAGATCAGAATTGTCTCAAAGTGTTATAGACTTCAAAATTCTAGCTGAAGAAGGGAAGAAGTTTGAAAAGGTTCTGACAGAGGCTCTCAAAGGAAAGGAAGCTGATTGTGAGAAACTAGAAGAAGAGGTTATGTCTCTTAGAGTGAAGTTGGAACAGTTGGCTCTCAGACAAAATACTCCATGTGAAAAGCAAAAGAAGGATTGTATCACCATTCATGAAACAGGGTCTTTGAGCAAGATCAATCTTCATCCTGAAGAGCGGTGGATTCCAGTTGGTCACAATAAGAACAATCATCCAAGGCATCAAAATAGGTTACATAATACTTTCCATGGCTATTGTTTTTCTTGCAAGAAATTTTGTCACAAAGCTATGCATTGCAATAAGTCTTTGAATAGCCATAGTAAGGAAAATGTTAACTCTTTTGCACCTCTTATGAATAAAAATGTCATGTGTTACAAGTGCAAGAATTTTGGGCATATAGTAAGGATGTGCAGTTTGGATAGATCTAGCCTTGAGTTCACTAAAAAGAGAAATGAGGTCAAATCTAAGTCAATGATAGTTCAAAATACTTTTCATGCTCAAGAAAAAGTAGAAAAATGGTATCTTGATAGTGGTTGTTCAAAACATATGACTGGTGAAAAGGAAAAGTTTTTGGTCTTAAAAGAAACAAACAGAGGAACAGTCAGTTTTGGAGATAACAGGTTAGCTAAAATATGTGGTAAAGGGACTCTTAGTTTGGATGGGAAATCCAAAATAGAAAATGTGCTTTATGTAGAAGGCCTAAGACATAATCTTCTAAGTGTGAGTCAACTTTGTGATCAAGGGCACATAGTATCTTTCTTTTCAGATAAATGTGAGATAAGTAAAGAAAAAAATGGAAAACTCATTGCTAGTGCTACAAGGACTCCAAACATTCTTTACATGCTAAGTGAGATAAAAAAAGGAAAAGTGTTTTCTAACTCAAGAAGATGAGAGTTGGTTATGGCATAAAATATTCGGGCATTTGAGCTTTGATAATCTTGTCAATATTAGTAACAAGGAAGCAGTTAGAGACTTGCCCAGAATAAAAAGGCCCCATAACATTATTTGTGGTCCTTGTCAACATGGAAAACAGACTAGAACTAGTTTCAAATCAAAAGGGTATACTTCTTCAAAACCATTGGATCTTATTCATACTAATTTATGTGGCCCTACCAGAACTCAGAGCATTTAGGGAGAAATCTACTTCATGTTGTTTATAGATGATTATTCTAGAATGACTTGGGTTACTTTTCTCAAAGAAAAATCTGAAGCTTTTGAAAAATTTAAAGCTTTCAAAGAAATGATTGAAAATGAGACTGACAAGAGAATCAAATGCTTAAGATCAGATAGAGGAGGAGAGTTCACTTCAAATGAACTTGTGGAATACTATGAGCAACAAGGAATCAAAAGAGAATATTCAGCAGCAAGAAATCCTCAACAAAATGGAGTAGTTGAAAGGAAAAACAGAACTATTGAAAATATGGCTAGAGCTATGTTAAATGATTCAAAACTTTCAGATGGTTTTTGGAAAGAGGCAATCAGTACGACAGTCTACATTATCACCAGGGCCCAACTTAGAGTCAATCATCATAAAAATCCTTATGAGTTGTGGAAAGGAAGACCAGCTATAGTAAAATACTTCAAAGTGTTTGGGAGTAAGTGCTTCATCAAAAGGGAAGATCAGAATTTGGGTAAGTTTGATCCTAGGTGTGATGAGGGAATCTTTCTTGGATATTCTAGCAGAAGCAAGGCCTACAGATGCTTCAAAAAAAGAACTCATACAGTTGTAGAGAGCATAAATGTAACAGTTGATGAAAAGATAGGGATAAGAGAACCAGTCAAGGAACTCAGTGATGAAATTTGTCAACAAGAATTCAGAGACGTTTCAGATGAAAAAGAGGAAAGACAACAACTGCTTCCCAAAACTCCTTCATGATATGTTTAGAAACATCATCCCAAATATTTGATCATTGGTGATCCAAATAGCAGGCAAAGAAGAAGAAGAGTCATTCCTTCACATGATTCTACAAATGTTTCATTATTATCTCAGATTGAGCCAAAATATTTCAGTGAAGCAAGTGCAGATAAGTTTTGGGTAAAAGCAATGGATGAAGAGCTAAATAAAATAGAGAAAAATGAAACTTGGGAATTGGTTCCAAGACCTAAGGACAAGAATGTCATTGGCACAAAATGGATATTCAGAAATAAACTCAATGAGGATGGAAAGATTGTCAGAAACAAAGCTAGATTAGTCTGCAAAGGTTATGCTCAAGTAGAAGGTGTTGATTTCAAAGAGACGTTTGCTCCTGTTGCTCGTCTTGAAGCTATCAAAATATTTTTGGCCCTTTCAAGCTTCAAATCATTCAAGGTATATCAAATGGATGTAAAGTCAGCTTTTCTAAATGGGGTGTTGGTAGAAGAAGTCTACATAGAACATCCAGAAGGAGTGTCTCTCTCGAAACAATCAAACTATGTGTGTAAACTAAAAAAGGCCTTGTATGGGTTAAAGCAAGCACCTAGGGCTTGGTACTCAAGACTTGACAGGTATCTTCATGAGCAAGGCTTTAGGAAAGGTGTGGCAGATAGCAATTTGTATATTAAGAATGAAAATGATGATATGTTGATTATGGTTGTCTATGAAGATGATATTATTTTTGGGGGAAATAATACTCAGATGTGCAAAGTTTTTGCTAACACCATGCAGAAGGAATTTGAGATGTCTATGATTGGAGAGCTGTCATTCTTTTTAGGTCTTCAGATTGCTCAATCAAAGGATGGTATATTTCTCTCTCAAGGAAAGTATATCAAAGAAATGTTGAAGAAATTTGGGATGATGGACAGCAAACCAGTGTGTACTCCAATGATTACAGGGTGCAAGATGAGTAAATATGATGAATCTCCAGTGGAATATTAGAGGTTGTACAGATCTATGATTGGCATTTTATTATATATTATAGCTACCAGACTAGATATCATGTAGGCAGTTGGGTTCGTAGCAAGATTTCAGGTAGCTCCAAAAGATTATCATGTTATAGTAGTTAAGAGGATATTCAGATATCTGAAGGGCACTATGGACTTTGGGCTTTGGTATCCCAAAGGTGATGATTTCACCCTCACAACTTATACAAATGCAGATTGGGCGAGCAGTATTGATGACAGGAAAAGCACTAGTGGTGGAGCATTCTTTTTGGGAAAGAGTCTGGTTTCTTGGCTAAGTAAGAAACAACCTTCAGATTCCTTATCTAAAGCAGAGGCTGAATACATAGTAGCAGTGGCTGGGTGTACACAGGTTTTATGGATGAAAACCACCTTGGAGGATTTCAAAGTCAAGCATGAACAACCCATCTCCATACTTTGTGATAATACAAGTGCCATAAGTATTTCCAAAAATATGGTAATGCACTCAAGGACAAAGCATATTTCCATCAAGTATCACTTTCTAAGGGAGAAAGTGCAAGACAAGCAGGTCAAGGTAGAGTATGTGTCTACTAAAGAGTAGATTGCAGATATCTTCACCAAAAATCTTCCAAGAGATACGTTTGAGTATCTAAGGGAGAAATTGGGAGTTGTACTCCCACCCTGAATTAATCACCTCATCAGGAGGTGGGGGAGGGACTATGCTAAGAGGCTCATTCTTAGTCCCGAACCCCAAAGGTGACCCTTTGCCATTGATGACAAAGGGGGAGAGATATGAGTAAGGGGGAGAGCTTCAAAGTGAAGAGGAAAGCCTCAAGACAGGGGGAGCTATTGATGTTGAGTTTTTGTGTTGTTGAGAAGCATGGTTTGCCATCAATGACAAAGGGGGAAATTGTTGGCAATTTTGGGTTTGAGATCCTAGCTTCTTGTCTATGAGTTGTCATTGATGTCAAAAGGAAATGACATTAATGTTAAGAGGATGTGTTGGCTTCAAAGGTGGAAGATTCCAAGAGAATATTTTTAAGAGAATCCGAAGAGATTCCATTGGCATAGGGTTTTTATTAAAACCAAGTTAAATGGTTTTTATTAAAACCAATGGAGGTTCTCTTTATTATTTAATTATTATTTAAAACCCTTCAAGGTTTTAATTAATTAAGGGAGAAATTATTTTTAATTTATTAAAAATACTTAAAGGTTTTTAAACCTTTTTTTATTCTTAATTTATTAAAATTATTTAAGGGTTTTTAAACCCTTTTTGAAAAGACTTTTTATTAATTTCGAAATGGTCTTTATTTTCGCTGATGTCAAGGTGTCTTCGAAGAGACTATTTATTCTCCAACTCCTAAGGTTGGAAGGCTAATTAATTCGAATTTCCTCGAATGCAATTTGCAGTGGTTGTGCTCTGTATTCGTTGCAATCGAAGGAAGACTTAGAAGTATGTGCGGTTGAAAAGTGTTCAAGAGTTTTTTTTTCGAGGGTGAAGTGGAGAGAAGTTCACTTGTGAACTTCGTAGCCTGCGTGGGCTAGTGGCAGCAAAGGCTGCTGTTGGCCGCTGCATTGGTGGAGGTCACCGTTTCGAGTCTCGTAGGGGTGCTTTGCTAGAGTAACACACATTTTTATTAAAACGTCTTTATGCCATGAAATTCAAAGTTTCTTGGACAACGATTTATAAGCTTGAAGGTTCAATTATCTTCTACTCCAATAAGGTATGGGCACATTCTTCTTATGAGTATGATTGGTGTATGTTTTCTGAAATAAGGTTGGAGTGAAAGGGTATTCTACTAGGTATCCTTTGGCTAGGTGTAAATCCTATTTTTTGGTTTGTTGAAGACTACTTATGCATTGTTATCCTTAAGGAGAGTTTTTGGTGAATGCATAATTTCTAGTTTGAGATAGTGGAAGCTTTGTGCACTAGGGTTTATATTTGTGAGTCTAGCTACTGGCATTGAGTTGGTGGAACCCTTGGTTGGCTGTTTTGAGTTTGATGGTTGAGTTGCTTCCATAGAGGTTGTTTGATCAAGTTATTGCTTTACTTGATTCATGATATTGGGCTTACCCCATTGAGTTGATTTGAGAAAGTTATTATTTGCATTTGGTGATATTGTGTTGGTGGATGTTTTGTTCAAATATCTTTGGAGGGAAAAGGATTTCTACTTGTTTCCTTTTCTTGTGATGATTGGTTGAATGCTTCAAGGTTGATGTTGAGTTGAATGGTGTTGGTTGACTAAACCTTGTTTGATGAGCATTGTTGTTGAAACCCTAATTGATGGTGAAAAGAACATGAGTATCATTGTTATGTGATTCTTTGCATAGTTAGCAATTGTTGGGGTTTCATGTTCTTGAAAGAAAACATTCTATCCTATCCATTTCAGATATTGAGTTGAGTTTTCAGATTTGAGATTGATATTGAGCTGAGTTGATTTGAGTTGAGTTTTGAGATTGGGATTTGAGTATAGAACATATTGAGTCTCTAACAATTCTCTTTATGCTTCTATGAGTTTGACAAATCACATTGGGTCTCTAACAATTCACTTTGTGATTTCCTACTAAGAAAGTTTTTCTTGGTGAGCTTGTGAGCAGTTTTTGGACAGGTTCGGTGGGGACTTGTGAGCAGTTTTTGGACAGGTTCCAGTGGGGACTTGTGAGCAGATTTGGATAGGTCCTAGCAGAGGACTTGTGAGCTGAGTTTGATAGTTCTATCAGAGAACTTGAGGACAGAGGTGCATTGGTTCTATGAGAAGAACCTAAGGATAGATTTGGCAAGTCTTTGAGAAGGCTTGTATGCAAAGGATTGATTTGTTCAAGATTTGGACAGTTCTGAAAGACATAGGAAGACTTGTACTAGACCGACTAACTGTGTTTGGTATAGGTTGCTGAGCTACTATGGACATGATCATATAAGGCATAGGTATCTTAGGCTAAGCATTTAGGACAAGAGGTCTTCGGTGGAAATGAGTTCCATGTGCTGGCAAGAGGTATAGGCAGTTGATCTTCTGAGGGATCATTTCTAGAGCAGAGGGGAAGGTATCTCCTTTGAGTAGAGGCTCATAAATTCTGATTTGGGGAAGGTATCTCATTTGGGCTGAGGCTCATAAACATTGTAATTGGGAAGGATTCCCAAAGAACTTTGAGATAACTTTTAGAGAAAAGTTTTTGTGGACGTAGCCCAACCATTTTGGGTGAACCACGTTAAAAATGGGTCTTCAATGTGTGATGCTTTCTGTCTTGATTAATGTTGTGTTGATGCCACTGCTATCTAAAGTTAAAATTATTAATTGGTTAAGTCTTATACTATTCACCCCCCCATCTCAGTATAAGTCCATGTTCTTCAATGAATGCCCTGGAGCATATTTACATTTATCAAGAGTGACTAAAATGATCTTATAACATCAAAGTCCATCAAAGAGACTTTGAAGTTGGGGATCTTGTCTTGAAAGAGAACCAACATAAATCTAATTTGTTGCCTTATATGTGAGACAAATTTGTGGCTAATTGGCTAGGATTGTATATCATATCTAAAAAGATTTATTTGGGCACCTATCACCTCACATCGCTAGGAGGTGTTGAAGAGCTTGAAACTCTCAACATCATCCATATTAAGGCATTTTATGCTTGAGAGCATAGCAAAAGGCTCAAAGGGTTCCTAAAATTGCTTGGTCATGTCATTTAAAGGCCTTGAGAGTTTGCTTATAACCACTCGGTAATCCCAAAAAGGCACCAAGTGTTTTTGAGAAACTTTTTGGTTAGCCCAAAAGGCCTCGAGGGTTTTCTTAAAACCGTTCGCTCATCCTAAAAGGCTCCAAGCTCTCTTGTGAGTAGTTTGGTCAATAAAAAATATCCAAAGGGATTTCAAACCTTTGGTCAACCCCAAAAGGCTTCGAGGGTTTGCTTAAAACCACTCGGTCATCCGAAAAAGCTCCAAGGATTTTCTAAAAAATTGCTTGGTCAATTTAAAGGCTCCAAATGCATGTAATCGCTGTTTGGTCAAATATAAAGGCTCAAAATCAATAAAATTTATAAATTCAACAAAATCCAAAAAAATGGTAAAGTATAAAATCCAAAAACATTTGCATTTGCATTATGCATTTTTTATTTACACATGCATTCATTTCATCATTGAATTACATATAAGTATTCATCTTTCATTGCATTCCGTAGTAGGATGGATTATGTTTGTCAGTCGTACAAATGATGCCATGTTTGTTTTTTATTCATGCACATATGCATTTATCATAACCATCATTCATGTGAGTAAATGTGTTTGTCAACACAACACCTGTTTCTATGAAATATGTGTCTATATATATACCAAAATTTTCCAGTCACTTAGCCATACCTAGTGGGTTTCTTAGATGTCATAGAAAGCTTCTTTTGCTTTTGTATATGATGTCACTAGTTGTGATAGTGCTTGGCATATCAGTATCCTATCACTAATTGACACATTTAAAATCTTGGTAAGATAAGGGAAGATGAAAGCTATAAAAGTGGTCCTGGGTATTTAGAGAGATGGGTTTTATTACCTGCTTGCAAATAGTTTGGTCTAGAGTGGTGAACCTTGGAAAAATGACAAGAATTTCCCCTACTCATACATAGATACAAATTTTAAATCTCAAAACCAAAGTTCAAAGTTCAAATATAAAGTGATATAGTGAATCAAAAGCACTATAAAAATCCCTTGCTCAAGTAAAACGTGAGAAACAGTGATTTTTATCACTCAAAGTAAAACGTGAAAAACAATTATTTTTATCACTACATATGAGCAAATATAAAAAATGGGGTGAGAACTTGAATCCCTAGATTGTTCACTATTCAAAGCCATAAAGTGAATCCTGATTGCAACAATGGGTTGAAAGAGTCCCATCTAATTCCAGAGTAGTAGTTCTATTGGGTGATCCCCAATCGCAGCAATGGGTTGAAAGAGTCTCGACTATTATTGGAGGGGTAGTCCTAATCAATTTGCAAGATGAGCTAGCTCTGGGTGCCTAGGGTTGTCTAGCAGTATAGTCCAATCAAGTTTGAAACAAGGATGATACGAACATAGGAGGAACCCAATCTCACATATGGGTTGGAAGAGTCTCAAATGACATCTAGGGTATGCCTATGGTATATATAAAAATACTCACGTGCACACATAGGGATAATGAATAGTTGGGTAATTCATGATGAAAGCCTTGTCCAAAAAAAGCCTTGTATAGTTAATATGTGATGTTTGAGAAGTTTATTAAGGTGTTTGAGTCTCATGGAAAACCTCAAAACTTTCTCTAATAGCAACAAAATACCAAATATCACAAACCATATAAAACAAAAGTCATTCACTCATTAAAATGCAAAGTATCGAATCCATGATACATTATTACATAAGGTATAATCAAGATATAGGATAGATATCGGATGGATATCAAAAACGATATCTAGATAGCCACTGACTATATTATGCATATTATCAAAATTACAAAAAGAAAATAGAATGACATATTATATCATTCGCATCATACCATGGCATATCATTGCATTTCATATATGGGTGATTAATTGAGTAAATTCCTATAATTAGTATTTTCAATTGCATTCATGATTTTTACACATTCGATGGTGTCGTACATTAGATTGCTAAAATCATATCACATTCATTCCTTATGTTTTAAGTGATTAAAGCATACAAGTTCATTTACATTAGATTACCATCATGTAAATAAAGCATTACATACATTACACCAGCATAGTGTGACATCGTCACAAATTAAATACATACAATAAAGAAAAATTAAATATGCATTTAAAAGTAAACATCGCATCCATATGCATACATAATAAGTAGCACATCTAAACATCTAGATCACTGCATATCATCATCATCATCATAAATAAAAAATAGTTATCTAGTGCATGTCATCCATATATCACATCATATGAACATAACATCAATATAAACATCTGTATCCATGTGTATAAACATAAAAATAAAACATATAAATGACAAGTACACATAATGAACCAAAATGATCAATATCATATAAATATGTGTATCAATGAGTACATCAAGAGTATATCAAAATACTCGTAGGCTACAATTGTGTAGGTCCTCAACCTTATATAAAAAAATGGTACAATAAATTTCTCAATAGATATGTACTATATAGGGCCTACACCCCTAGCCCGATAGTCATCGCCATCACCTCCACCATCCCTATGGCTCCTGTGAGAGCTAGCTCCATGCATACTAGAGGACCTGTGTGTCCTCTCGATCTTGTGGGTCTGGTGGCTAGAGCTCGTAGAGGATTGTCCTGTAGTCCTGGTCCTAGTCCATTGGAATCCTCTAGGACCTACCCATCAATCAACCTGATGTAACCCTCTAGCTGGTCTATGCAGGCTACCCTACCTATGTGCCTATCATTGCCCTCCTCCACGAGGGCCTATAAGCATCGAATCTTTGCCATGGGGTCATGGCCACCTGGTAGCAATGATGATGGTGTAGCTAGAGGTCCCCATGATAACCTGGGAGGATGAAGGATCCCCCCTCTGTACCCTAAGTAGATCTCTCTCTACAATAGCGACACTCCATTGCACCTATGCCAGATCACGTGCACTAGTAAGATCATGAACCTATGTCTCTACCCCTATAGCCTATGCTATGATATTTATGATCTACTCCTGAGCCTCCTATAACAGCCTCTCCCTATGAGCTAGCTTCACCTATAGAGTGGCAATAGAAGTATCCCACTATAATTTTTTGTTCTACAGCCTCCCAACCTGACTCTAAAGAGTAGCAATATGAGCTAGTAGCTGCCCCACTTAACTATTAGGAGGTGCCTCGTCCTCCTCTAGGGCCTCCTCCTTGGCCTCAACCTATGGAGAATCCTCTATAGGACCCTCTACACCTCATCCACCCTCGGTATACTAGCGCACATTGCATCCCTTTGGATCAGCCTCTGCCTTGTCATTCAGCTAGTCGAGGGGTCCCTATCCCTATCACTGTAGTAGGGACCATCAAGTATCATACATTAGGGTGGTCCCAGTACTAGCCATGCCCAACTCCTAGAAGTCATAAACCTCATCCTCAAGCGATATCGACTGAATCCAAGGTAGATACCTCTCTAATACCAGACACTAGTAGATGATAGGTAGCTCTATAATATCTTGTATGATTCCAAAATAGTGGAGGACACATAAATAAAATTGATACTTACGGATCTTGGCCTTGCAGCCGAGCAACCACCTATCTCGCCTAGTCTAGCATAGTCACTTGTCAACATCCTCCCATGTAGGGCAATACATATACAAATGCCACTCTATGTCGTTCACCTAGAGCTATGCAAATCTAGTAATTTAGTGATCAACATCCACAGTGTGGGACCTACTCTGAAACCCCTCCTCCTCGTGGGGCCAGCATGCCACATAACACTGGCACACATCAGGGATAGTAGTGATGAAAAGTGGTAAGTCGATTAACCCCTTGACCCTGATATACTTCCAGCCCCAGATCTGAAGCAACAAGCTACAACTTATTCCAACTAAGCTCCTGCATGTAACCTAATATAACTCTTGGTACAACTAGCATAGTAAAGTGCTTCCCCAAGCTAAAAGTAGTGGCTGCTAACTGGAGCTCTGTGTAACTCTCCAGACACCTGCTACGAGGTTCTAGTGGATCCTCATGCCCAAGGAGTTTGGAAGAACACTATAAATAATGAGGTGCATAAAAATGGCCTCTCGAATGGAGAAGATGCACTCCCTTTGCTAGTATTTGATGTGGATACCCCCATGATAAACCCTTCCCTAGGCATCATCATTACGGTCACCAAAGATCTCATCAAAGACATCCTCCTTACTTCATAAGGGAGAGGAGGTGATGGGATCGCCATCAATAGGGATCCTAAAGATCTAGTAGATGTCCTCCAATGTGATAGTCATTTCACCTATGGGCAAGTGAAATGTGTTGGTCTATGCCTCCCAACACTAGGCCAACATAGTCATGTATGCCTGATCTACCCTAATCATAGGTAGATGAAGCACATAGCCAAAGCCAACAACACTAAACCACTACCACTCTAGGTCAATGAGCTGTCCATGAAGGGTGCATAGGAGATCAGGCTCCCTAGCTCTAGAGGTCAAATTTTGAAAATAAATAGTACATAAGGAAAAAGATAACTAAAAACAACTAAAAAATGACCTAAAAACATCAAACAAATATAAAAATTGCTAAAAACACAATAACATGCAAAAAGTGATCAAAAATTTCAAAAAAATTAAAAAATGCATCTCAAAAGTGCAATAAATGGCATTAATTGCCAAGAAAAATAAAAAAAATCATTAAAATTTGAATTTTTTTCCAAAGTTGAGAACTGTGGGTCAAACTTGCAGCCCACATATGATCAAAATTTGACCATTGGTATTTGAATCCTGCTGTAGCTAACAGTTGTGGTTCTCAATTTGTCAATTGGGAACCACATCTGCCAGCTACAGTCTAGGAACGCAACCTTTTTAGGATCACTTCCTAGCCTGGTAGCCCAGAAAATTAAAATATAATATAACCTAAACTAGTGTGAGGTTATTTGCCACCAGTTTAATGAGGTAAATTTAGCCCATTTCTTAATGAGGTTCATTACTGGTAAGGAATGCATGGATTAAGTTTAGGGTTACCTTTCTCACATTGATCCCCCTACTGGATGAAGGTTGTGAAGGGTCCACCATCAGGATGTGTATGAGGTCGTAAAAAGTAGGTTCTAGTAGCATTTCACATCAGATATGCTTCCTAACCTCTCAGAGCTCTCTAGTTGCAAATTGATTTCAAGGAATAATGAGAATTTTGTAAAATGGGAAAATTTAAATACCCTTTTCTAATTTTGTCAGACCACATCTTAAAATCATGATCTCAAAATTAGGGTTTTGTGACCGCACGTCGGAGCTATGGTTCCCAAATTTGAAAATACTAGCTGCATCCCATGAGCATAGTTTGCATCTATCATTAAATGCACTAAAATACCATCATGGGAAGGTATTAAATGGTAAATTAATTATTCCTAATGGATCATAATCTCAATAAGAGCAATCAATTTAATAAAATTGATGATTCTCAAGCACTAGGATCAATTAAAAATTCAAATAAACAAAAAAAACATCAAATAATCAAAAACCAATTGCACCTCGTATTTAGTCATTTACCCTCTACACTCGACGGTTGTAGCAACTTATGCTCCATGAAATCCGACATGATGAATAAATAACCATAAGGACATTTGGGGTAAATGTGTCATTGTTGCTTTGATATGCTTCTTTTCAATCTCGAAGAAAGCCTTCAAGGCTGGACTGCTCCATGGAAACGAGGTGTTTCATGTCATTTCTCCTATGACATATTTTTAGAAGATCATTGACAAATTGATTCAACATAAATATAATTGGCATTGTATCCTTTTGATTATCTAAGAAGGATTTTATAGCCTGACTGTTCCATGGGATAGGAATGTGTAATTGCTATTAATATTTGCAATCATACCCTAAACTAAGGCCTAGCCAAGTAATTAAATGCTAAATTTTAGGTTTCTTCTAATCATTCATAATGGTCAAGTGACCTTGTCGCTTCATTTGTTATCATTACCCTCATCGACTCGTCACTTGAAGGGGTAGTCATAATATCATAATCATAATCAAAATCAACATAAGATCCCTGAAATTGTAGATCCTTTGATCTTGTCAAATTGCATTCATCTTACGAATCATTGTCAAAAACTATCATAAGATTACCCCTTTGCTTCGGGTAAATAGCAATTATGATAACTTTGCTTGTTGTTCTCCGTATTTTGGATCTATGGGTTAGAAGATACCTATGGAATGCACAACTGCATCGAATGAGATGAGATGGACACAAGCTCTTCAAATTTAAGCTTTTCACCTAGTTGGAAGCAATGATTTTAGGATGCACGTCCTTTTGTAGGACCTGGGGCATCTAATGTTGATACGATCAATGATCATCATATAACCCTCGACATAATTTTAGATCTATTTTTGTTCAACGTTATTCAAACTCACAACGCATCTCAAAAGGGGCATCTATAGACACCTAAAATGTGTCATGTCAAAGGCGACTACTCATATGGGACATGCTACAAGACCATATGAAAGATATTGGATAAAATCCAAGATAGAGCAGTGGTTCTAGCCACTCAATTTGAGCTCCTTGGCCTAATAAGTTTGAACTACAAATGAGATCTATGGTCTATAGTCTGAACCACTATTGACACCTACAGTTCATAGCCTAGGCCGTAGTTGTGACCTGTGGTCTAAACTAAAGTCCAGTTGGCATTCATATGAGCCAAATCAATTGGAACGACCATTTGATCTAGAAGAGGGTAGTTAAAGGATGGAAGATTCCATATGCTTCCAATCCAATTGTCCCAACTATCTCTTCTTGATCTTGGCTTCTCCATGAAGCCACCCCTAGCTCTTGGGTAGTCCTATAAGGACCTCTTATAATTAGGGCAAACTTTTAGAGAGTGCATTGGATATTAGAGCAGTGAAGCCCTATTGAATTGTGGACTCACTTGAGTGCATTGAGAGAGCCTAGTTGCCATTCACTTGCCAATTCACCAAACATCATGAAAATTCATGCCATGGATGCCCTAAGGAGCTAGAATGCCAAGAAACACTAATTTGGGAAACAGAGGCCCAATTATAGAATTCAAATGCCAAACCTATTAGAAGACATTGATGTGACCCTTGATCATCAATTTGATAAGGAGGATCAAGCCCACAACCCTATATTTGGAGGGTAAAACCACTTGATTGCTTATCGCGGTTGACAACCATGGTGTATAGTGCAGACTGCTCATTAGAGCAGTAGTTTGCAATAGGTGACAAATCTCCTTACTATTTCTATTTCAGTATGCTTAATTAGGTCAGATTAGTCATTTTAATGGTTTCTTCAGTAGTTTATAGACTTTGACTGGCTTAATTAGGGATTATAATAAGTTTTCTTCATCATAGCAAGTAGGACATCAATAGCTTATTTTCATGCTATCTTGTTTCATTCCATGTAATTGATTCAATAGATAGATAGCTGGACTTTCCACTTTCATGTTTCTAACAATCTTCATGAATATTGCAGAAGTTTAATATGTTTTATTCATCTTCTTGATTTAATAGTTGTTATGACATCTTTTTGTATATTTTCCTCAAAGGGCCTCATCATGAAAGACTATCTATTCATTTAATGCTTTTGTGTTGTTTCTTGACTACAGGAAAGCAGGTTCGAAGGATATTCAATCATTTAATTCCTTCCTCAATGCGAAGAAGAGGATTAAATCCATCCTATAGTAGTTTGTGACTAATTAGAGAGCCTTAGTATTGTGCCTACCCCATTGGGGGCTTTGGAATTGTATCAACATTTGGGTGACCCTAAGAGGGGCATGATTGTAACCGAGATTCATTTTCAATATTAATAAAAGAAACATCCATTTTCTCATTATTTGCAATCTTATTTATCATTTTACTCTTTTTATGTTGGTTTCAATTGATGTATTAGATAGGCGCATTGCTTTTTGGATAGGTCAATTCCTTTTCTTCATTTTACAACTCTATAATCTAATATTCAGATTATATTTTGATTCATATTCTCATGGAGTATTGTCTCTATAATATAGACATAGTAATGCGAATCTTCAAGTACTTGGTTATTTCTCTCCATATAATAAATATCATGATCTTTGTTTTGTCATGTTGTCACTTGCATACAAGACTCTTCATGGACACTTGACTCTAAGACACTTGCACACATCTACATGACTCTTACACTTCTACATGCACTCCTAATCTAATACACTTGTGCACATCCTCACATTACATATTTTCACTCTTACATACATGAAACTTGTGCACATTATCTCAATCTACACTTACACTCTAACTTACATGACACTTGTGCATTTCCTGCATATTGCACTCTTACATGACACTTGTGTATTTCCTACACATTGAAACTTATATAAAAGGAGAAATATAAATCACACATCTAAACTATAGAATCAACCCTAATATATTACATATTTATAATTGTACCATGAAGGTACCATAGGGATACATTAGCATGTACCAAATAATGTAATATTCCTCAACACTTCTACTTCTATGCCATAACTAGGTTTTTATCCTCTTATCCCTTTTTATTTTAGAATTTATAACTTGATCCCATTTAGTGTATGTTGAATTAGTTTATATTTTTTGTTTACTTGTTAAAATAATAAAAGAGAAACAATGAACTAGTTTTAGCATTCTAATCATTTAAGGGACCAACTAAATTGTTAAATATTTTATTATTAAATTAAAGTTGCATATAACTGCATCTAAAACTTGTTTATTAAATATTTCTTACACCCTTGCCTTCAAAAGGAAAATCACATTTTATTTCATCATCAAAAGCAAAATTATTTTAGTTTTAGACCTTGTTGCATTTGTATGTTGCATTAGGGCTAGATTAGGGTTAAGATTAACCAAAGAAGAATCTTAGGAGAAATTTAGTTGTTATTCACTCAATCCATCAAATAATAGACTCTAATTTAACAAATTATCCCTATTCTCAAAGTTAGAAGAAGACTCTAAAGCATTATGAAGAGGTCCTTCATGATGCTTCCCCTTCATTCATTTTGGTGAACCCAATGTAAACTCTACTGTAGGTCCTAATATATTATTTGACCAAGCTAAGCCTTAAAAAACTAAAATTTATGAAACTTTAGTCAAGATAATTAATATTTTTTGTTTATATTAGGTCACAATAGGTCTAAATAACAAGAACATAATTAATTTCTAGTTCTACAAAGGGTCTTCACGATACTTTGAGTAACTACTATACAAGCTACTAGGCTATATTAGGTATATAGGAAGCTTGGGTCACTAGCTACCTACATAGGATTTCATGTGTACTTATGTCTAGTAAGGAGTATATCGTAGTGGACTATTGGGAGTCATAATGAGACATTATTATTACCCCTCACATACAATCTTAGTTATGTATCGAAGTAGTCACTTTCACATATCATTTGCAACTCACGTATTGGTTTTCTCTCACATACTAACAAATATATCAAGAGGAGTTAGGTATATCAAGACTTTCGGTATATAGGGAGGCCCTTTAGGTATATAGGTTGAATTTAGTATATTGAGGGAATGGGATATAATGTTGCTAAAACATTTTATCTCTATTCTTTAATCAACTATATAAAATTTAAAACTTATTAATATTTCCTTTCCTTCCAAACCTATGGTCGAGAGACGCTATCTAACTCATAGTTCTTCTCATCAATTGGCCATTAATCCTAGTTATATAGTGGAAGGTAATTATAATAAAACTACCTTTAAGGACCTAAAATTTAAGAAATATGAGGATATTTCTACACATTTGGGTTCTCTAAACCCCATCCATGATGAGCAAGGGAGAGTGGTTTTCCAATTCATATGGCTTACTTCTTATAGAAGCATAGGTAAGTTGTGGATACATTTCTTAGGGAAGGTAGAGATACCCTAGGTATCTCTATAGGTTATGGTTCATAGATGGGCCATACCAAAAACCTAGCTCAAACCCTTTGAATTTAAATCAATTGGATCCATCCTTTGGGTATCTAAATACAAATATTAATGAATCAACTTCTAATTTCATTGACTCAAATCCTCCTATCATCACCACTTCCATGGATATTGGGAGACAAAACCTCCCACCACCTTTGTAAGATCACTCATATTTACCTATCCTTGAGGAATTTTTATATGTAAGGTTAGTTATCATGTATCGCAATAAGTGGGCACAAGCTGTATTTATAAATAAGGTGTACCATCAAGTACCCCAATCTCTAATCCTCATATCAACAACCTTCATTTTAATCTCACAAGTTTGATTATGGGTTTACATAGAAACCTATTCCTACAATATTTTATGCCTCAGATTCTACTTCTTTCATCTTAAATATCTTTAAAAAATAACATAAGAATACAAATTCAACATTGTATACCCAAATATAACATCCTTGTTTTTATATTATTTATCAACAAACTTCTATCTCAACATATACCTTTTATGCCATAATATCCCACTTATTTTGAACTTCAAACTTTGACTTCTCAACTAGATATATTCAAATAATTAATGGCCATCATATAAGGGTCTTCCTCTACTCACAAGTACTCTTATGATGACTTGTGAGACCAAACCTTAGATCCTTTTTTGGCTAGTCATCCTTATCCTCCCAAATTTTAAATTCCTAAGTTTTAAATGTAAAAAGTGAAGGAAGATCCTATAAACCACCTTATCTTGTTTAGAACCATTCATAGAGATATTTCCTAGATGAAGCATTGCTACTTAAGGTATTTTATAATAGCCTTAGTGATCCTACCTTGGAATGGTACTACAAAATATCAAATAATTCCTTGAAAATATTTAGAGATCTTATTGATTTGTTTCTCAAGCAATTTTTTGTCTACATTGAGAAAAAGGTCACAATTAGTGATCTGTACCATCTCAAGCAATCAAAAGGAGATAATTTTACCAAAATTTTAGCAATTTCATGAGTCTTAGTAGGGAGATTCTAGTATGCTCCTCCACCTAAATACTTGTTATACATCTTTTTAGGTAACCTTAATGAGAAATTGACCTTCTACTTAGAGACAATAAATGTGCCCTCTTTCAAAGATGTGATTGACATGGCCAAGTGATTAGAGATCACACTTTTTAAAAGAGGGTAATTGAAAACTAAATTCCATAAGGATTAAGATAAGTATTCTTCTAACCTAAATGGATAGTACAAGAACAAACACTTGTAGGCAATGTAGTCATGGAATTTCACCAATACAACAATATTAGTGTTTCCAAAAACCTTAAAAATATGGTCTTAAGGAATCCACAACAATGTAAATCCAAGATGAAGTACTCTTTACTAGATAAATATATTTAATCCATCCTAAATCAACTCTTGAAATCCAAAATGCTAGAACTATTGCCTATTAAACCTATTGAACATATAAGGAAAAAGAGTCCTTGGTTTCATCCTATGATCAATTTGATTCCATTGAATAAATGGTCATACGACCAATAGATGTATGAGCCTTAAAAATGTGATCCAAGACCTATTGAGTAAATTTCAAGTTGTTTTCAATAGCTCTGATTCTAAACCTTCTTCTAATCAAGATCTTGAAAATTTCAAAATCCACTACCCAATCATAATTAAAATTAAAACATAGAAAATAACATTCACTATAGGAACATCCCAACTCTAAATCAAGGTATGGTACTTCATTATTATAATCATATATCTCATATTTATGGGTTGTCCCTTCAAATATTTATTAGTACCTCAATATGAATATAGGGGAAATAATTATTATATTCTATCCAACCCTAAACCCTTCATCTAGTGTCAAGTGATTGAGTTTGAGAATCCTTAATCTTGTCTTTGTACTTCTCTCAACATATCTCTTTAATAATCTTCTTATTTTTAACTTTCAATCTCTAATGCATTAATGTCTATCATATTAAATAATTAACCTAACAATGAATCTAACAATCAAAGATCTAATCTAATCAACATTAATAATTATAATTCATATAATAATCCAAAGTTTGATAAATCAGCAGCCTGGGGCTTTTTTGATGGGGCTAGACAAGGGGTCCCTAGATTTTGTGGAGCAAGAGGATTATTACATATTTGAACTCTCATTATTTTAAATCTAAGGATGGATCGTGAGAAGGTTCTAACAATTATGCTGAAATTATGACCCTCAAATTGTTGGTTCAGTTGGCATAATCAAAAGGAATACAAAAAAATAAAATTTATGGAGACTCATAGGTGGTAATAAAATGGATGCTTGAGGTTGCAGGATTATTGTAGTGGTAAGGTATTTGGCCTCTCTTTGATAGGTCAGAGGTTCAAATCCCACTCAATATGAGCGGACCATGACCCCTCATAAAAAAATGTGTAAACTCATTGGAAAAAATAAATTGGATTCTTGGTGTTCTTAGGATGGAAAAAATGATTCTACAACCTATCTTCTCTCAAATAAAAGAAGTGTGGATCAAAGTGAAGATTTTACTATTTGGTATTTTTTTAGAGAACTGAATAGGGAAGCAGATTAACTCTCAAAGGAGGCTCATATATATCTAGTATGTGCTTAGTATAGAAATTCAATGAGGGTGATGCATTGCAACTGGTCCAAATATCTATCTATGGGATTAATACACTCTAGTTAAAGCAAGCACAAATAAAGTAACTTTTTTAAAAAACTCAAAAGTTAGTGATTTAACAAATATTGGTTGACAACTTGGGAAGGTGTTGGGAAGGTCACTATTAAAATTTTGAATAAATTCCAAAGAGGCATTTGAAGAATGTAATATCATATTTACTTAATATAAAATTATTATTTTTTTAAAGGAAAAAATAATCAACTTGTCCTAGATCTAGATAATCTCCCACATCTCCTCAATACTTAGGCTTACCTTCTAAAAATAAGGGTCAAGTAGTGCAAATAGGAACTCCTTAATTTTTCCTAGTACTGCAATGATGAGAAAATTCATGGTAGTAACCCCTTCTTGGTTGAACAACAATATGCTTCATGCTTCTTGTGAAACTCATATTTTATTCCTAAGAAAATAATTTCCAATATTGGATATCAAGATAAAGGACTAGGAATATACAAGCAAGGCATCAAGAGCCCCTATAGACTAAAGTCTATCTAGGATGCTGTGAGATAGGTTATATTACTATTCATATTCATACTTTGAACCTTTATTCTTCTTTGGATGGTTAATATGAAGCCAAAATTCTTAATAGGGATTCCAATAACAATATTATCTTGTTAAATATATTGAATTAAGACAAGGACGGTGATAATGGATCATTGCTCCTCATATATTCTAGCCTATTTTAATTTACACAATTTGATAATGTAAATCTATTAACTCTCACCTATCATGAATTTATTACTAACAAGGACAATTATGAAATGGAGGACATCTCAAATAATCCTCCTCAAAAGGGTCCCTCAGACTACATAAGCAATAATGAATTTTCTTTTGGTGGATGTTTTCTTCCAAATTATGAATTTTGTTATCTCATAGCTAATGGTCAATAGTTATCTAACCTTAGATTCCATAGATCTTGATATTTGAGGAGTGTTTCCAATTTCCCCTCAATTAGAAAATGAGTCTTACATTCTAATTGAGGAAACTATGGATATTCATATTAAAACTTCCATAGACCCCAAGATCCTTGATCTAGACAAGGTATTGATATCAATTAAATGTGATGACTACACCAATCTCTTGAAGAAGTTCAAAGATATTTTTGCTTGATATTATGTCAATATACTAGGTCTTAACCCTTCCCTAGTTTTCCACCACCTAGTTGTGACTCTTGGTACAAAACCTATAAAGAAAAAATTATAGAAAATACATTCAAAAGTAACTTTTTTAGTCAAAGAGGAAATATAGAAACTCATCAATGTCAAATTTATCAAATCCATCAACTATTATAACCAGATATCTAATATTATTATTATTGCTAATAAAATAGGTAGTGTTAGAGAATGCACCAAATTTCAAGACATCAACAAAGCATACCCCAAGGATGAATTCCCTTTGTCCAACATCAACATGATTATTGATTTCATTGTAGTATGTGTAATGTTGTATTAATGGATGGATTCTTATGCTATAACCAAATTAAAATAATTATTGAGGACCAGGCTAAAATATATTTTACTACCCATGGGGAACCTTCTAATATCAAGTCATGTCATTCTAGCTAAAGAACATAGGGGATACCTACAAAAGATCCATAACATTCATATTTCATAACATGATGCATAACATCATGGAAGACTATCTTGATGACCTTATTGGTTAGTTTTTATTTAGGAATATTGTATTTGAGACCTAAGGGACATATTTGAGTCCCCAAGGGAGTACAAGGTATGCCTAAATCCTTAGAATTATGAGTTTGGAATTATATTAGAAAAGCACTGGGACTTATCATATCCCAATATGACATCAAATTTTATCCTAACAAGATATAAACTATAATAAATATGCCACCCCCTTGAAATTTAATCAACTTAATATTCTCTAAGGAAAAATCCAAGCCATTTGAAGATTCACCTCCTAGCTAGATAACAAGTTTCAACCCTTCACCAAGATCTTAAGGAAGGATGTGATCTTCAAATGGAATATTGACTGTCAAGTGATTTTCGATGCTCTTAAATATTTCCTTTTGTATCCTCCCATACTTGTCCCTCATAAAACTACAAAGATATTATTGTTACACATAGTAGCAATATACTATGCCTTAAGATATATGTTAGTGTAGTATGATGACAAACATAGAGAGAAATTCATTTTCTATATAAGTAGGACTTTGGTCAATTACAAAGTTTATTATACCCCTTTAGAGAACATTTACCTCGCCATAGTGTTTTCTTTCCATAAGCTTAGATATTATATGCTTAACCATAAAACCTTTGTCATCACAAGGGTTTATCCTTTATGTTATATCATGTCCAAGCCTCACCTTTAAGGACAAACCGCTAAGTGAGTTACTGCACTTAAAATTTTTGATCTTGAGTTTGACATCTAGAAGTTTGTAAAAGGTTAGGTCATTGCTAACCAATTAACATATATACCCTTAGATGCTAGCCATCCCTTAGTTATAGAATTTCTTGAAGAGTAATTATTCACCCTAGAAGTAGATCGAACTGATCCTTAATGGAACTCAAAGTGTCAAATAAGTAGGGGTATGATTCATTAGTTACTTGTCAATGATAGTTTATCCATTTTTACTTTAAACATAAGTTTTCATGTACCAGTAATACCATCAAATACAAAGCCATTATCCTAAGGTTATGTGCAACATTAGCCCTTTAGGTTAGAATACCCTCTATCTATGGAGATTCCTAACTTGTAGTAAACCAAGTTAATGGTGTTTATAAAACTATAAGGACATTGTTGATAAACTCATGGCTACTTTTAATAAAATTACCATTGCAGTTATTTGTAGATGTAGTAACCACCATGTCAATGTTATGTCCCTAGTTGCAACCCTTATATCCTTAGAGTTGGATTAAGAAAAAGATATAATTATCATACGATAAATTAGAGAGCCTTAAACCCTAGCGTCTAGCTAGATTTCTCTAGAAATATTTTTTATAGAAACAACTCCATTCCCTTATCCTTGGTGCAAGGATATATTTGCTTTCCTTAATGATGGCACTTTATCTAATGGTTTGAACCACAATGAGTGCAAGAACCTCAAGCAATGCACCTATAAATATTTTATCATTGGTGATATCTTATACTACCATACTCTTAATGGTAATTTTATTAAATACCTATCCTCAAACAAATACAAAATAATCATCAAAGAGGCCCATGATGGATCATGCAAGTGGCCAATTTACTAGTGTTTCCATTGCCAAGAAACTCCCATGGATGGGTTATTATTGGTCCTCCATGAAAAATGATTCTTATGACTATATAAAAAGGTATGATAGTGTTAGAAGCACGACAACATTATCCATACTCCATTCCAATCTCTCTAGCCCCTATATTCTCATTGGTCTTAGATATCATTAGGAAGATAAACCCAATGTCATTAGATGGGTACACGTTAATTAACATGGCTATTTAATACTCTATAAAATGGACCAAATACATATCTTTAGCCTTAACCATTAGAATATAAATCTCTAATTTTAGCCTTAACCATTAGAATATAAATCTCTAATTTTATCCTTAACCAAATCCTTAGCTATTATGTCATCCCTTCCATGCTAATCTCTAATAGTGAAACATACTTTAAGAACAAGGATGTCCAAATAAATTATGTTAAATGCAATATTTAGCATAAATAGTCCATGCCTTACTATCCTCAATATAATGACTGAGCTAAGGCTTCTAGAAAAACTCTTGTCAATATCCTTAAGAATATGATAAGCAAAACTATTTGAGATTGACATCTATAGTTATATCCAACCATGTGGGACTATCATACTACTGTCTAAAATCCCTCTCATGCAATACCCTATGCTTTGGTTTATGGAACCAAAGTAGTCTTCCCTTTTGAGCTAAATATTTATTTCTTGTTTATTTTATTACAATATTCCTCTATTGTAGATGAATATCATCTCACCCATATTAGTCAGTTGGAATTGCTTGATGAAAAGTAGATCCACATATTAGAGAACCTATAAGTCTACCAAAAAAGGCTTAAACATACCTATAGCAAGAAGGTATGATATTGTTTCCTTAAATTTAGTGATCTTGTTATCAAATAAAAAAAGAAAAACACCAATGCCAAAAATAAGCTCAAAATAAAATTTGAGACTAATTGACTAGGTCCATACATCATAACCACCAAACATGGTTTAGGTACTTAACACCTCACCATGCTTGATAAAAAAGAACTTAAATGCTAATGAGCATAATGAATCATAAAAGGTATTATATTTGAGTCTACATAATTTGCCTATTTACTTTTAGTTTCTTGCTTACATCTTGTTTGAATTCATATTTACATGCATCACATGCCTATCTCTATTTGATTCGTATATCAAGTTAGGATCTGTGATGACATGTATATGATGATCCTAGTCATGATAGTTCATTGTCATTCACTAGGAGATAAATGCCAATGGATCTTCCTAGTCCCATTTTGTGAACCAAATTAGGATTTGTACAACATTAATTTTAATATATCTCTCAATCCAATATACCTCAAACATTATCTCCATCTATCAAATTTTCCAAACCATCAATCACCTATCATATGATGAATACTACGAATTTCATAGGTGTTTATGGAAAAATCAATCAAATCAACTTCTATCTTGTCAATCTCGTAGGTGTTGATGGCAAGAGTAACTATATTATCTCTTATCTCCTGTGCACACCATGCATGAGGGGGGAACATATCAACACCAGATTAATCCTCCCAATTGGACCTATAATAAATCATCACATAAATCTATCAAAGTCCTCTATTATGTTTCTCTACAAAGTAAATAAATCCAAGTAGAAGTCCTTTATGAATTTGTGTAAAGGTAAATATCTATGATAAATCAAAATTCCTATAGGTAAAGATAAACCAAAATTCCTATGGGATAATCTAAATAAAAAATTCTATTGGTAAAGTTAGATCAAAAGTATTTTAGATATATTTTTAAAGGTAAATATTATTATCATGTTTGTACATATCTTTGTATCATAACAAGCTAACCATAATTCCTTTAAGTAAAAGTAACCAAATTCTCCCTAGGAAAATACCAAAACCAACTAGAAGACCTTTAGGCAAAGGTAATTAAAGTCCCCCTACAAAAATATCTAAGTATATCTCTGTATATAGTTGTACATATATGTATATACATCTCTCTTTTCTCTTTTTTTCTCTCAACTATTTCCCCTTTGACAAATTAAAATTTGTACATAGTTGTATATAGTTGTACTATAGAAGTGCCTATTAGTGTCATGAAAATATCCTCTTAGATGCATCATGCATCTCTTATCTCTCTATCATACATATAACTTCATCTAATCTT
The DNA here is from genome assembly GCA_028583015.1 of Wollemia nobilis. NCBI lineage: Eukaryota > Viridiplantae > Streptophyta > Pinopsida > Araucariales > Araucariaceae > Wollemia > Wollemia nobilis. The sequence continues at coordinate 15,252,078 of JAQPPZ010016943.1, forward strand.
TTTTTTTGGTAATTAAGGAACAATTTCATTACATCCGGGTTTTCCAGGTTGACCCAAAAACTTTTACAAAAATCAGCACTATGCTATTACGGATCAAAACCTCAATAGGGACAGTCTGTACTTTGCTATGAGTACCATTATGAGGCCACCATACCAAGAAAGAGCATAGCCCCTAACCCATATTAAAAAACACCTTAGAACATAGGCAGCAACCCACCACATTGCTTTCTTGCTGCCCCAGCCATGAAAATGTGACCTGTCACGAAATCACGATGTCCTTAAGTCTTCTCCTTCATTTGCTCTGGAGAGTCATGAAATGGTGACATGTCATGAAAATGAGACATGTCACGAAATCGTGACATTCTACCTTCGTTCTGCTCCTTTGCCGCTATAAGTCGTGTAAATGCAACATGTCACAAAAATGAGCCATGTCGCGAAATCGCGACATTCGTCTCCCATTTTGCACTCTTTCTACTTCTAGCCACAAAAATGCAACATGTCACAAAATTGTGACATCCTTAATTAATTTCCATATTTTACTTTAGATAGTCGTGAAAATGTGACCTATCGTGAAAAAGAGACGTGTCACGAAATTGTGACATTCTACCTTCGTTCCGCTCCTTTACCGTTGCATGTCACGAAAATGCGACATGTCACGACAATGAGACATGTCGCGAAATTGTGACATTCATTTCCCATTTTGCACTCTTGCCGCTTCCACCTGCGAAAGTGTGACATGTCATGAAATCATGACATCCTTAAGTCTTTTCCTTCATTTGCTCTGGATAGTCACGAAAATGCGACATGTCATGACAAAGAGACCTATCACAAAATTGTAACAATCAACTTTTGTTCTGCTCCTTTTCCACTGCCTATCGTGAAACTAAGACATGTCGTGAAATCGTGACATTCGTTTCCCATTTTTTTCTCTTGCCGCTTCCAGCCACGAAGAATCAACAAGTCATGAAATTGCATCGTCCTTGAGTCTTTTCCTTCATTTGCTCTGGATCTTCGCGAAACCGTGACATGTTGAAAATGCACCATGTTGTGACATCACGATAGTTCTGCCTCTTTGTCCTCTTTTGTTGCATTTGGACACGAAAAAGCAACATGTCGCAATATCGCGAAACATTCACCTCCTTGCTCCTTTTCTTGGCTTTTGCCTACGAAAATCCAACATGTCGCGATATCTCAACACTTTCGCCTCCTTACTCTTTCTCTTCTCTTTTGGTTGTGAAAATGCGACATGTCGCAATATCGCGACACTTTTTCCTTCCTACTCTTTCTCTTCTCTTTTGGTCACGAAAATGCGACATGTCGCGATATCACGATATTTTTCCTTCTTACTTTTTCTCTTCTCTTTTGGTCATGAAAATGCGACATGTCGCGATATCGTGACACTTTTTCCCTCTTTCTCTTTCTCTTCTCTTTTGGTCGCAAAACTGTGACATGTCGCGATATCGCGACACTTTTTCCTTCTTGCTCAACATGTCGCCAAAACGCGACACTTTTTCCTTCTTGCTCAACATGTGATATCGTGACATTTTTCCTTCTTACTATTTCTTTTCTCTTTTGGTCGCAAAAATGCGACATGTCATGATATCGAGACACTTTTTCCTTCTTGCTCTTTCTCTTCTCTTTTGGTCATGAAACAGCTACATGTCGCAAAATCGCAACACTTTTTTTGTCTTGCTCAACATGTCACCACAACATGACACTTTTTCCTTCTTGCTCAACATGTCGCGATATCGCGATACTTTTCCTTTCTTGCTCAACATGTCGCGATCTCACGACACTTTTCCTTTCTTCCTCTATATGTCGCAAAATTGTGACACTTTTTTCTTTCTTGCTCAACATGTCACAAAATCGTGACCCTTTTTCCTTCTTGCTCAACATGTCGTGATATCACGACACTTTTTCTTTCTTTCTCAACATGTCGTGATATCGTGACACTTTTTCTTTCTTACTGTATTTTGCTTTTCCTTAAACTACGACATGTCGCGAAATCACGACATCGGTCCTTGGCAGCTGCCTTTGCCCCTAACCCCATAAAATGAGGCCACCATGCCACCTGGATCCTTCCCCAATTGCACAAAAAACTAAAGCCATCTCAAGAAGGACCGAAGCAATACTTACATTGCAACACTTCTGCCTCTTTGTCCTCTTTTGTTGCATTTAGACATGAAAAAGCAACATGTCACGATATCGTGACACATTTGCCTCCTTGCTCCTTTTCTTGGATTTTGCTTACAAAATCCAACATGTCGTGATATCGTGACACTTTCGCCTCCTTACTCTTTCTCTTCTCTTTTGGTCACAAAAATGCGACATGTCGTGATATCGCGACACTTTTTCCTTCCTACTCTTTCTCTTCTCTTTTGGTCACAAAAATGTGACATGTCATGATATCGCAACATTTTTCCTTCTTACTCTTTCTCTTCTCTTTTGGTCGCGAAAATGTGACATGTCACAATATCGCGACACTTTTTCCCTCTTGCTGTTTCTCTTCTATTTTGGTCACGAAACTGTGACATGTCATGATATCGCAACACTTTTTTCGTCTTGCTCAACATGTCGCCAAAACGCGACACTTTTTCCTTCTTGCTCAACATGTCACGATATCGTGACATTTCTCCTTCTTACTCTTTCTTTTCTCTTTTGGTCACAAAAATGCGACATGTCGCAATATCACGACACTTTTTCATTCTTGCTCTTTCTCTTCTCTTTTTGTCGTGAAACAGCGACATGTCACGAAATCGTGACACTTTTTCCATCTTCCTCAACATGTCTCCACAACGCGACACTTTTTCCTTCTTGCTCAACATGTCATGATATCGCGACATTTTTTCTTTCTTTCTCAACATGTCGCGATATCGTGATACTTTTCCTTTCTTGCTTTACATGTCATGAAATCATGACACTTTTTCTTTCTTGCTCAACATGTCGCAAAATCATGACCCTTTTTCCTTCTTGCTCAACATGTCGCGATATCGCGACACTTTTTTTTTCTTGCTCAACATGTCGTGATATCATGACACTTTTCCTTTATTGCTATATTTTGCTTTTCCTTAAACTATGACATGTCACGAAATCACAACATCGGTCCTTGGTAGCTGCCTTTACCCCTAATCCCATAACATGAGGCCACCATGCCACCTGGATCCTTCCATCATTGCACAAAAAACTAAAGCTATCACAAGAAGGACCAAAGCAATACTGACAAAACAAAAATGAAACTCCTCTCCCTTTTTTTGAACCCCATAGTTTCATCATCATTGGCGATCATTTTGAATAAATTTTTCCACATCACTTGGGACCTCATGTTCCCAAGTGACCAGCCCATCGACTTCCACCCCTATATTGGCCAAGATATCAACTATTTTATTTGCTTCCCTAAACACATTCTGGGACTTCCAATCATTCCTGTCTTAGTAGAGGATCCTAGCCTCTTCGATGACAGTCTTAATATGCCATGGAGGATTTTTCCCATTGCTGAGAAGGTTTATGACATGCATCGAATCTCCTTCAATAATTAGTTTATCTTCAATCTCCTGAGCCAACTGAAGACCCCTCCATAATGCTCTTGCTTCCACCTTGTTGTTAGTCCTTGTTCCCAGCTACTCAGAAAAGGCCATCACCAGCTTGCCTTGATGGTCTCTCACTGCTCCTCCAGCCCTTGCTTTGCTAGGGTTACCTTTAGAGGCCCCATCAAATTTTAGCTTGAACCAATCAATCAAGGACAATTTCCACTTGAAATCTAATCTGGAATTAACCTTAGTAGACACAGGTTTATCGCCCAGAGTAATATTTAAGGATTGAGCGATTAGCATCTCACAAGGGGAAGGATTTCGAGCTTCATGAGGAATAAGGCTGACATTTTCATGGGCGAAGGTAAGAATCTTATTGGTGATGGAGGTGACATCATGGCTCGACTCATGGAAAGCTCTATGGTTTCTTTCTAGCCAAACTTGCCAAAGAAAATGATGGAGAAAAATCTTCCAAAAAAACCTCAGCCTAAGGCTAACAAAGGGATTTGGCCATTGGTGGAAGAGGTCAATGATGGTGGCTGGTCTAACCCAGCAAATGCTAAAGGCTTGAAATAACCCATTGAGGATACTCAGAGAGACCGGGAATTCAAGGAAAATATGGAGGGTGGACTCCCAGTTGGCCCTGCATAAAAAACAATGGTTAGTAACTATCACACCTTTCCTTATCAAGTTGTCAATAGTAAGAATCCTGCCTTGGATCACCAGCCACAAGAACATTGCAACTTTAGGAATAATATTTTTGACCCACACCAGCTGTGTCTAGAGTGTGGGGTCATCAGTATCTAAAATTAGCATATATGCAGATTTGAATAAGAACTACCCATTTTCGGTAGCTGCCCATATTACATGATCCTTCTTAGGTCTCATAGAAATGAATTATTGATGCAGGATGCTTTGGATTTATTCTAATTCAGCTTCAAATCCTTGAATCCTTATCTGTTTCCAAAAAACCCTTCCTCTGTTCTGTCTTATGAAATCATCTACTTTCCTTCCTATGAGATCCTCTGTGATTCTTTTGATCCTCGCTAGGTGAGGAACCTGAGATAAAGCTTCATCCTTGGCCCACCTGTCATACCAAAACCTGATATTTTACCCATTACCTAGAACCCATCTTAGGCATTTCTTTATGACCTATATGCTTGTTAATATTGCATTCTAGAATGCCAAACCTCTACTGTGCACCGTGTCATTTAGAAATTTAGTATCTTGAAGATATTTTCTTTTAATTATTGCAGTCCACTCATTCTCCTCATTGTTAATGAGACGCCAAGATTGTTTGGCTAGCAAGGCTATGTTTAGGTGAGAAACTCTTCTCAGTCCTAGCCCCCCATTTTCTTTCAGCCTGCACACCTTGCCCCAGCCCATAATGTGGATCCTCTATTTTTCCTCTGACCTAGACCAGAGACAATTCTTTTGGAGTTGTTCAATTTTTTGGTATACTCTGGTTGGGGCTTTAAACATAGATAGAAAATAAATCGGAATGCTCTGCAAGGATGCCTTAGTGAGAGTAAGTTTCTTGGCCTGAGATAAAAAATGTCCTTTCCAACCAGCTAGTTTCTTTTGGATTATTTCTACCACTCTATCCCACATAGATTCTCTCGAAGAACCATAGAAAAGGGGAAGGCCTAAATAAGAGGTAGGAAGAGTCGCTATCGAACATCCCAAAATCTTTGCTATTTTGGATTGTCTCTGAATTAGGGTGTTGAGGAAGTAAATCTTACTCTTGTTGAAGTTCACCTTCTGTCCCGTTGCATTCTTGTAGAGTTGGAGAATGTGCTTAATCCTTCTGGCTTCAACCACTGACGACTGGGTCAACATCAGAGTGTCATCAAAAAATTGTTGGTGAGTAACTGGGTGGGTGAGAGAGATGGCTTTAATCCCAAAAATTAAACTAGCAGTGCAAGCTGCATTAATAGTTCTACCTAGTGCCTCTACTACTATAATGAAAAACATTGGGCTAATCGAATCTCCTTGTATGAGCCCCCTATGGCTCTGGAAATACCCAGCTATCGTTCCATTGACCAAAACTGAGAACCAAGGTTTGGATATGCACTCTTTTATCATCCTAACCTACTAGGGATGAAAGCCCAACTTCAGAAGAACAACCTTCAAAAAATCCCAGTTAATGCGGTCAAAAGATTTATTCATATCAAGCTTTAGGGCAAAGACCTCCTTGTTAGTTTGACTAGCAGAGTGCAGAGCTTCATGGACTATGATCACACCATCCAAAATTTATCTCCCCTGAACTGAGCTTCCTTGACCAGGGTCGATAATGAGGGGCAATATTTATTTCATCCTGTTAGCAATGGCTTTTGTTAAGATCTTGTAGGATACGTTACATAAACTAACTGGTATGAAATCTGCCATTGTATTCGATGTTGGGCCCTTAGGAATTGGGGCTAAAAAGGTGGACTTGAACCCTCTTGAGATATGTTTTGAATCCTAAAACTCTTTGACAACAGAAATGACATCCTCTCCCACAATATCCCAAAAAACTTGGAAGAACCGAGGAGGTAACCCATCAGGGCCAGGGGCCTTCTCAGGTTCCATACTAAACAAAAAATTTCTGATTTCTTCATCAGTGAAGGGAGAAATAAGCTTACCATTAATGGCCTCATCAAACAATATAGGAATGAACTAGAGGAGAGAGTCCTTGGCTTCCTCTATACATTGGGATTCATCCCCGAGAAGGGAGCTGTAATAAGCAATTGCTTCCTCTCTGATCTCAATCAAATCTTGGGTTTTGGATCCATCAGCTTTGGTCAACTCTCTAATCTTGTTATTAATTTTGTTCCTCAATTTTGTGATATGGAAGAACTTTGAGTTCAAGTCACCATCCTTTAGCCATAACGCCTTGGATTTTTGTCTCTAGTATATCTCTTCACAAGCCAAAATATTGTGATATTCTAAAAGCTTGGCTTGCTCCTCCTTCCTAGTAGCTTCATCACCGATACCATTTTGTATCGAGTTGTCAATGACCTGTAGCCTTTCTCCCACTTGATTCTTGTTCTCAAACAGGTTCCCAAAAACCTCCTTATTCCAAGTTCTAAGATTATCCTTTACTAATTTCAGCTTTTGAGCAAGTTTGAAACCTGAACTTCCCTGAAAGGGTTGCTGCCACCGTCTGGAAATATTTTCTCTTAACTCTGGGTGCCTGATACACATTGACTGGAATCAAAAAAGGTTTTTGAAGGAGTTTGAATTTGGAACCTCCAAAAGGATGGGATTGTGATCAGAGGAAATTTTGGAAAGAGTTTGCAGAGTAGAGTCTCCAAACCCAGCAATTGCCTCATTTGATAAAAAAAACCTGTCAAGTCTTTCCTGGATAAGTTGGATTCCTATTTGCCTATTGATACAATTATACTTGGCTCCTCTTAGCCTCACATCCATCAGTTGGTTCGAGTTTACGAAGTCATTGAAGTCTTCCATACTTCTGGTTGGGAGCCCTACTCCACCCTTTTTGTTCGAGGGGTATAATGGTGTGTTGAAGTTGCCTGCCACCACCCACGGGATGTCATGGAAAGCATCACCTAGTTTACCTAGGTACTCCCACAAATAAGCTCTCCCTTGAACAGAATTGGGAGCATAGACATTTGAGAAGATCCATGATCTATTGTTGTCAATATCATGGAAAAAAACACTTAGCACCCTGTCATCATCTTGGATAATGTTGCCTTCCACCACCCGAGGATCCCAAAGAACCATGAGCCCCCCTGAAGTTCCTCTAGCCATTTTTTACACCATGTCCCATTAAATCCACATATTTTTTGCTATTTTTTTTGACTGGGCTTCATCTAATTTTGTTTCTTGCAGCATCAAAATTTTTGGATTGTATTGCATTCTTAACGAGCTAACCACCCTTTGAGTGGGTCGGCCATTGAGGCCTCTCAAATTCCATGAGAGAACCTTCATTTAGATTATTTAGATTTCTTCCCCTTCCCCCTCCCTTGAGGAGGTTTTCCTGATTTGTTATCTTCATGCCCTGGGATAACTTGTTGTATCAGTGTTTTCTGTTTGCCACTGACAATCTCATTGTCATTCCTCATTCTGTTGTGCTTTGCATTTGACATCCTCCCCTTCTTTATCTCACTGCCATAGTCAATAGGTGACTTAGTAGTACCCCTGGTCTACTTGGGGCTAAAATGTGGATGAACTATCTGTTGTAAAACTGGACTAACACATTCCTCAAAATCATTCATTTTTACCACTTCAATCCTTGATTCTAACTCTTCCATCTGTTTCCTGTATTCTCCTAATTTTTGTATTGCACCTTCTAGATGGTTTGACAGGCTTCTGGATATGATGTTGGGAAGGTCTATTTTCAAAGACTGTATCTCCTCCACCTGTTTTATATATTCTCTAGGATTTTGCCTTACCCATCCCTGGGGGCTTGAGGGGTTCTTGGTTATGGGGTTTGTAGGACCCACCCTTGATGGAAATTCTAGGGTTTTAGGGATTTCACCTTGTAGGTTTCCTAGGACAACTAACATGGTAGATAGATTTGTACTATGTTGTCAATACACTTTTGTCCTATAGGTTACTCTAGATTTGAGTCATCTACCCAAAAAGTGCCTACACCATCAAGCCCCATCTAGCTCATACTATTATTGTGGCTCTCATCATTACTATATTAATCCATAGTTAGAATCTATATGGTTTGTTTTATTACATCTCCTTAACCTATATTACTAACCAGTCCCTGTCTACCATCTATGTCATTACCTCTAGTTGAGTCACTACCAATGCATCCCTTAGGCTCTCCATCTATTTGGATAGAACATCCTACTCCACATCAATAGTTGATAGAAATAATATAATCAGTCATACATTAACATATATGCTCATAGGTAAAGCAAATAATTGAGGTTTTGTTACTTCCACTACTACCTACCCCTAGGCTTCCCATCATCATTGGCCATCCCTATAGTGGTGGACAAAATCTAACACACCTACCATGTCTTACTAGGAATTTTTCATTGCTCCATCAGTTGTGCCCCTATGACTATCACTTGCCGTAGTCTATTTTTTTGATACCATCACCAGTAGTCATGGGCCATGCCAAGACCATTGTTAAAATTATGGATCTCCTACTCACCCATGCCCCACAAAAAATCTCACTTGCCTAATACAAGATAGATGGTAGGCATCATCATGATAGCTAGGATAATGCCTATACAACCTCTAGATGACCTAATTTAACCATAGATAATTTATGGCCTACCTCACCGCCATAAAAATGCATTTGTTAGGCCTAATTTATGCTTCCTCAAAGTGTCAACCCCACCTATAGGTTGTTGATTCCTCCTAGTCCCTAACCTACCCTAGCAATTTTGGATATCTCAAAACTATGATGTGCTCCCAAGCCCATAATTAAAGCAATGCACACCTACTCAAGCTCTTACCACCCCTATAGATGATACTATAGATAAACTATTAGTGATGTGGTAATATGATAGATCCCTAAGAAAATACCATATGTTCATTATGTATCAGTACCACAACATTCCCATAGCCCTAATGGATGACCCTATAGTTGGTTATTCTAAACAAAATCCTAGACACCATGGCATACAATAGTGTCATTTATCTATCTAGTATGTCATATTGATGTTAATACCTGAATACACTACAAGGAAGTCCACATCCCTAATTAACCTCTCTAGACACCTCTACTAGTCCTACCCTAGATGCAACTCTATACCTTGATGGGGGTATTGATGATCTGCCACATGTCCTCTAGTGTTAAATTCATCTTGGTAATAATTATTTGAAAGGTATTTATCTCCAAATATTATCTCTCTTTCAAAGTCATCAAGAGAACTCGATCAAAATCCAACTTGGGCATCAAGGCTACATGGTATAGCCCCAATGCTACCAGCAATTCATGGTCTAAAATATCCAAGAGACCATGAATGATATTAAATGCATGTAGTTGCCCCTATATATAGTCCAATATCTACAACCTCTCCTACACCCATGCCAATATAAAATCCAATTAGCCTCAAAATCACCAAGATCAACAACCAAAGAAGATCACAAAGATGATAAGTATAAAAGTGCAACCCTAATGTGAAAGCACTATCTAGTGAAAAGAGTTCCACTATGCAATAAAAATGTTGACAAAGTGGCAATAGTGCCATTTCCCAATGAAAGCATTGTTAGGGCACAAAAGTGCCACTGACACATGAAAGCATTGTTGTTGCAAAAAAGCATCACCCTCTTTTTTAAATGCACTTTTTGAGGTAAACGTTAATATTAAGAATTGTTTTTTGAATACATATTGATGCTAGAATTCCTCTTCCAACTGTGGATGCTCTTACCCAGTATACTTGGTGCAACGGGTGCACATGTTGTGCCATCAAAATATTGGTCACTATTTGGTCTCTAAAGCTTTGTTTCTACTCCTCTATGTGGTGAAAATGAATACCCCCAACCCTTTTACCCCTTAAGCCTCCCTAATCATTTTGTGTTATTTGTCCTTAGTTTTTCATCACTACACACTATCATGGATCATAATCAAGATGATTTCCTTGGTACAACTTAATTTTCATTCCAAAAATTATAGGGGTACACCAAGGAATGACAATATTTAATACTACCTAAAATAAAAAATTTAACATCACCTCTAAGCAAACAATCAAAACATCAATCATCTTGTATCACTAACCATAAGCAATAAAAAATATTCTTACCTCAAAATTAGGACATCTATGCTAGTTCTTTATGTGCTTATTATACAATAAATACATAAAAAGGGGTAAATGTAGACACCCATTTTTAAGTGTATAACTAATCTTCAAGTTTTCTAACCTCTTTATCAATCAACTAAACAGTAACCCAAATTGAATCAATCATCCTTGTGCCTAAATTTAGAGCACTTAATGCTTCAAGAGCAAAAGCATCGGGGCATAAACAAAAGTGTATCTTAGGTAATGTTTTTTTCAAGTTTGAAATTTTCACTTTTCATTCCCAAAATTGATCTCCAATGGTCATGTTGACAAAAGCACTAAGGTAGAAATGTTAACACCATTTTTGCTTGCCAAAACTTTTGAGTATCATACACCAAAATAATCAAATTGACTATTGTACCTTCTAATCCCCCTATCATTACAGACCCAATCACCAAGATATGATGTACAGCCCCTAGCAAAAATTCCAATTCTAAGATTTATCATTTTCAATATTCCTCCATTAATGGCATATTGATCCTATTTCAAATATTTACCCTCTCTAATACTATCAAATTTAATGCAATCCTTCTTCCAAGGATCCAACAAACTACTCCTAACCTCAAATATAGATGTTTCTTCAAAAAATCCATCAAACACTAGACTCTAAACTAACATTTTTTTCCTATCCTTGAAGTGATAAGAAGAGTGAAAAGCATCACAAAGAGGTCGTTCACAATGCCTCCCCTACTTCTTCTTCCCATAGGAACCATGAACTAATATTGTATTTTAACATTTTAAATAATAAAAAAAATATTATGGTGGGTTTTACTACTTGTCAAATGGGCCTCACCCCCTAATTAAAATGTTTTCATATGAATTTTACTATTTCACACCAATAATGATATTAATAACTTTGCCAAGTTTAATTAACATTGATAAAGAAATGTGACTTTATATTAGTCTTTTGTTGTATATATTAAATGAATCCACATTCCATGGTTACAAGGGGGGTGTATGTGTGAGAGAGAGAGAGAGATTTGCCAATAGTATCATGTCCAAAAAAAATTGTATGAAATGACCCTATTAAAAAATTACTTTTCTAGTTTATTTCTCTAAATATTAAGAATATAACTATCATTGCTTCTTATTGGTGTTAATTTATAGGCCATTATACTCAAATAAATTTCTACACAAGATATATGTTTATAAAATTATACTAAGATAAGGATAAATATAGAAAAAATTGAAGATCCTGAGAAATCCTTATTTGAGCTAATATCATGCAAGAGGGTCAATGCTTCTCAAAATTTTGTAATTCCCATCATTTTGACCCTTTGATAAATTTAAACTTATAAATTATTGTTAGAATAATATAGACAACAATGAAGTGTGCCATGGATCATAAAATAGGGAATTTTAATGCGTTATACCATGCTTTATGATATCATATTGGATTAAATGTGATTCCTTATTATGAAATTATGATATATTTTGATGATGATGATTTTATGGAATCATATTAACCATATGGGAAAAGCAAAGTGTTCATGTCTTCTATAGATGTGAAAGACTATAATTAAGACAAGATGAAGTAATTTAAAAACCTATATAAATTATATATTACCGTTATATTATCATATTATTACTTACAATATAGAAACCAATATGTGTTATTAAACATGTCTTATGTTGAAATTCAAGTCAAGATTGTATGTACATACCCTATCATGGTGAGGAGAGGATATTACGAAGATAACAAAATTAATAATTAAATGACCACTTAATAACTTGGATTATTTAATAATTCTAGAGGCCTAGAGAAATTCCCAAAGTAATTAAAAATAAATATTCTAAAACCACTACCAACCAACATGTTATTCACCTAATTCTGCTTAATGTCACAAGTAATTACTATCCCCTTTACTTCTAGTTTCCTAATATACAATTAGAACCCCAAAAAAGTAGAGGGGGTAGTATATTTACTCCTTGAATGGACATTTAGATAAAAGGGTGGGCAGAATAAGGATAGTGAGAGAGATAGATGAGAAAAAAGGGGATAAGAGGAGATATTTGAACAAGAAGAAAGGGGATAAATGGGAGATATAGAGAAAGAATGGTTATTCTAGAAGAGATATAAAAGCTAAGGAAAGAGGTAAGCATTCCTAGACTAAATTAGATAATACCATAATAATATCAATTGTATTAAATATTAGAACAACAATCTTATTCTTGATTAGAATCCTCCGTATTGTTTCCCTTTGTCGGGCCTTGTTGTATGTGTGTCAATAGAACCCTTTATATAGTATAATTTTCTTGGACCAAGCAGTATGTGTATGCCAACAAAATAAAATAATATATGCATGTATGGGAAGGTTCCTTGTACTTAGAAAATGTTAGATTGTATGGCATCTTGAAGTGTTACATATAGTGACCAATGGATAACATGTATTTGAGTTTCAAACATAGGGTTGGATTGAAGGGTACCCTAGGATTACTAGATGTCACCATGAATAAAAGTAGTATATTCTCTATATTAGATGCCATAGAAGAGGGGTAGGGGAAGCATCCTATAAATGAATGTCAAATCAAGTATGACTTCTCTAAGGAAATATAAGGAGGATTTATATTGGAACAAGTTATTTGAATATGTATGTGATCCATCAATGCCAACTTAAATTTATGAGGGTGTTAGGAGCTCAAATATAGTCATAATAGTATTTATATGTGTCTTTATTTCTACTCGGTTTTCCTCTTATGAGTATGTCAGATCAAGTTTGACTTCACCGAAGAGGGATGTGATCCCTCTATATGAAAATTGTCAAAGTAACTTGAGCTTCTTTGAAGTTAAATGAGATCCATGTATGGCAATCCCACTATGGGGATGGTGGAAGCTTACTTGTAAGTCCATGTATACTTCTTACATTTATATGCTATTTATGTGACCTTATAATATGCTTGTTTATCACATGTTTATTTTATTACATTGTGGTCTTCAAATGTCTATTGTTCTAATCTAGTAATATGGTAAACAAGATCCTTATAATTTTCTATTTTTAGAATTCTTGTGGGTATTGGTTGGAGGTAAGGTGGTAAATCCTTACCTCAATTTTGGTTTCCCTAGGATGTATGGAACCATTGGAGGAGCAATTCAACCTTATGACTATACATTGAGAATTTCCTTATATGATAAAGCTAGAACGTTTGGTGTTGTCTAGTGGATAGATGATGATTGAAATTTGGTGTACTAATTGGATTGTTTTCATGCAACTATAAGTCATATTTTATTAGGAACCACTTGTTTGTGCATTCATGTTAAAAATTTATATAATAGATTCCGTTGGAAGCTCAAGTTGTGATCCAATATTCTAAGATATAAAATATCATTTAAGTAAATAAGAAAAAAGAATGAATGGGTCATGTAGATATCTTGTATATTTTAGTATAGTGATTATGAAAATATAATTTGATACATTTTTTTTCTGGATAATAAGGGGTTGTACTCGGGTCCCCCACCCTTGAAAATTTACATATATCTTCTTTAGAGCTTGAGAGTTTACAAATAGATACACTTCTCATCTCAATTGAGATGCTATAGCTAGAAACCTACATCATTTTACATAAAATGTCTAAATTCTTGATTTTTATTTTCTGGATCTTTTCAATTTTATATATGAATACAATTATTTCAAAATTTAGCATCTTTCTTGACATTTTCCTATAGAATCCTTCACAATACCAAAAATTCACCTCTACTCTCTATGCCTTGCATCTTGGTAGAGTAATATTTCCAAAACATCGCACTATCATAGTTCTCTTTACCAAATATGGATTGCTAGTGTCCTTGAAACACAAGTGAAAACGTAAAAAAAATAATAAATAGTCTATATGAAAACACATTATTGTTACAAAATAAATCAAATATTAGCAATGGAAAATATTAAAGTAAATCTTAATCATTAATTGATTCAGGAAAACAACATTTTCTTGTCAACTTCAACTAAAATTTATACTTACTCTAATAATGGAAAGGAGAATTTAAATTCATGATACTCAATCAAAATTCCTTTATTGGATAGCTTATCTACACATTTATTTCCTTCCCTTAATATATGTGTAAACATGATTTCTTCAAACTCTTTAGCAAGATCTTGAATTTGCACAATTATCTCTTGTATGTTCCAAGGAGCCTGTGCTTTCCTCAAAATTGCATTTATTACTTTGAGAGAATCACCTTCCATCCATACTCTATTCCATTTCATTTATTTACATATTTTTAACCCTTATAAAACCACCCAAGCTTCAACTTCATTATTTGTCTTAAACCCACTATTGAAATCATAGTGAGACAAAATATCTCCTCTATTATTTCTAATTATTCCACCTCCTACTGTTGGTCCTAATTTTTCTTTAGATGCTCCATAAAAATTCAATTTAACCCACTCCACATCTGGTAATTTCCACTTTATATTCCTTGCCTTATTTTTTCTTCTCTTGTACATTTTATAATTTTCTTGAATGCATGAATGGATTAGGGTTATATTGGATTAACTATATATTTTAAATGAATAAATATATATTTTACACATGGAATTAGAATTTGGCTAGAGTCATGAATTTTCCTTGTGTGTTGGTGATAGTAATCATATGTATTAATGCTTGAAAAGGTATGAGTATGTTAGAGTGAATGTTAACTAGAGAGAAGAGTGTCCTCTGTGTGTTGTTGTTTCTTAATTTAAATGGAGCCTATTTGAATAAAATGGACCTTATTACACCTAATTATATTCTTGAATCTAGTCAAAAAATTATTTCCAAATTCCATCTGTAGACAAATAAAATATATCCTTAGAAGTCTTTACTTAGGCCTAGACTTTTTTGTTGGGAGAATTTACTATTTTTATTTAGTTTGAAGCTTCCCCTATTGAAGGGATTAATGCAAACTTAAGTTATGGTAAGTTTGGATCCCCTTCCTTGATAAAATTTTGAAACATTAATTATGTTAGTGATGATTTTATAAAAACTTAGCTAAAGTTCTTACCCATATTTTGAAGTTGGGTATCATCCAAGTGAACTAGTTACTTAGGCCTTTAAATTTTGAATATTTTTTCCTTCAAAATTTGATGCTATAGTATTTGAATATTAGTTATGTGTGGTCATAAAATTACTAAGGAAATTTATCAAACTTGAGAAATTTTCTTTTGATATTCAATATTTTTGAACCTTGGATAGGTGAGTTGATGGGATCCATCCTTTCATTGCCTTATGTAGTTTCACATTATAAATTTAAAAAGGACATTAACATTAGAGGATACAATTTTTAATATATTCTCCTATATTGCTTATTAATTATTATAATAAAATAAAATGTTAGGTTAAGCCTATAGTCGAACTAGAAAAGTTGATGTATGTGCTCCTTTTCCTTAGCAATACTTCAAAATTCAAAATTTGAACTTCAAATATCAAATAATGGATATTCAAAATTTTATCTTCAAACTTTGGAGCTTCAAGATTCTCATTTTGGAACTTTATATTTTGAGCATTTGAATTCAAACCATGGATTTTAAGTTCTTGACCTTTGAGCCTTTAAATTGCTCGAATCTATACCTATAATTATGTTTAAATATGCTTTTTAAAATTGAATGAGGCTTTGATGCCCATGTTAGAAACTTGTATAGAATCCATGTTTAACATGTGTCCAACCTTTTTTCTTATACTTGACTTTTGATCCAAAAAATAAACCTTATGGCTATAGTTATTTTTTTATTAGCATCACCTCACCCGAATTCTAAACTTGATAAGTCTTATATGGAGATTAAGAAAATAATCCTTGCTTATGGTCAAATTTAATTGACTAAAAAATAAAATTATTTTAAATGCCTAACCATTACATACCTTCATTAAGCTTTGACTATGAAAAATTTCTAAACTATGCAGGATAGGTCTGATATGAATGGAATTTGCCTTACATAAGTTTAGCTTTAGTCAAAATAAATTCATCCTAAGAAAGTTTGGATCTACACTTAGTTATTTTTAATACCCAATATCTAGAGTTGGATAGCATATGAATGACCTTCCCATAAGCATGTTTGACTTTAAACAAGCAACTTACCTCCATGAAAAATATAATAGTATGGATGCTTTTGGAACCCAAATGTGGGACTTGGATAAAATCCAAATAAATCCCTTTATGTACAAAAATTAGCCTCAAGAGAATAATCCTTAGCCAATATAACCTTTAAATGAATTAGTTTTCTCTCAATAAGTTTATAGGAGCAAACATTAATTGTTAAGACATTTTTGGTGCCCAACTTCAAAAATTTAATAGAGACAAAATGAAAATTTTAGTAATGTAATGTCATCCTTGCACAAATAAACCATACCTTGAAGGAACTTCAACTTCTTCCAATTAACACCTACAATTATAGAAGTCATGTAACAAGTGTTATAAAGAGAGAATTATGGAAGGATTACATAGTTGTGGATTTGATATGAATATTAAGAATATGGATATTTAGATAGCTTCAAACCTATATCTTGCTATGCCCATAGTGTGGCTATGAATGTTCTCCTCCAAATATAAATTAATTAACAGTAAATTAGCATTGTTCTATCAAACTCTACACATGATAATTTTTAAAAAGCATCCTTGATGTAATAACCCACTTGTAAATTTTGTTAAAATATTAAATATGTTGGTTTTAAATTTAAAAAACTAGTTGTATTTTAAGCTACAAGCTTACTATAGTGGTAAGGGCTTTGGCCTCTCCTTTAGAGGTACAAGGTTCAAACCCCACTTAGTATGAGGGGACCAAGATCCCTCATAAAAATTTGTGTAAACTGATTGAAAAAAAATTGTATTTATAGTTCCCAAGAAGGGGAATTAAATCTAGTATTAGAAATTGAATTGCAAAATGTAGTCCTTAGTTTGAATAGTTTTACTTTAGTTGAAGATTTTAACTCATACTACTCTATTTATGTATTTAATCCAATAAGAGAGGAAAAACAACTAGTCATCATGGTGGCAACATAAATGTTAGAAGAGGAAGAGAAAAACATCAAATTGAAAAAGAGTAGTCATTCTATGGAGGAGAAAAGAGAAACCATTCATGAGGACTCTAGAAAAAATCATAATAAAAAACATTTGAGTGAATGGTATAATCAAATGAAAGAAGTTTAGAGGTCATTAACAATGACTATTGTTATGATGAACCAACTTCTAGAGAATTTGAATATAGATGGATAATAGAAATTGGGTGGAAATGAAGACCAATATGGATGAGGTTAGAAGGATCAACCTTATAATAAAAATAGTTAAGGATTTGGTCAGTGAGATATTTTAAAAAAACTAAAAGTAGAACCACCTAAGTTCTCTAAGTTGATTGATTGGAAACCAATCAATAACTAGATTATTGAGATGTAATGTTTCTTAAAGGTGAATAATTACACCATATAGGAGAAGGTTAAAATACCCATTTTTTATTTATAAGGATTCATAGCCACATGATGGCGCAATGAAAAGTTGCAAAATGGATATGAATAAATTGATATAACTTATAAATAGTTTAAGGAAATATTTAGGAACAAGTGTATATATTAGGTATACATTGAACAAAGGATACAAGAGATCTATAACCACCAATAAGGGAATAGGATAATTATGAAATATGAGCAAAATTTAAAACTCTTAACTAAGATACCTCCAATTGTAAATGAGATTATGCAAGTGAGTCATTTTTTAAGGGAATCTGACCAATAATATTTCAAATTGTTAGGAGTAATTCATTGAGTTGGAAGAGGCTTAATAACAATCCTTAATCATGAAATATGACCTTGGTGGTCCATTGGAGGGAAAAAAAACTATTAGTAAGGGACTATTAAATTCTTAGGGTCCACATAAAACCCTCCTAACTTTAATCTTAATCTCCCTCAACAATAGTAACAATAGGTAAAAGTTAAGACTTATATATTTTAATAGAGGCCAAGGAAGTTTAAGGATAGGAATTTAGGAAACTTAGAGAAGGATTTATAGGGTTAGGTATACCATAAATACCTACTATGACTCCTCAAAAAGCCCCTAATTTTCAATATAGAACCCTATAAATAAATTGAATAGACCCACTTCCAATGCTTAGAGTGTGGGATCCCAAGGAATATTTTATGTATATGAGGGATATAATATTTATAAATAATATTCATAGGATAAATATGGAGTAAGAAGAGGAAGCACAAGCCAATTGTAGCCTACTCAAACTAGGAGCATCACACTCGATCAAAATACACCAAGTTGAGAACCAAGCTAGTATGATTGAAACTTTACGTAATATCCTGGATCACCAAATATCTATTTTGATCAACCCTATATTTTTTATTTTCCTTTATTAACTCTAATGTAGTAGGTAATATTTATTTGGTAGAGAAACATATAGGCAAACCCTAACAAGTGGGCATAGATTCAAGTACTCTCGAAGCCACTAAATGCAAAGTAAAGAAGTGTGAAGTTAATTTTAAAAATTGGACCATGTGTTTAGATCTATTAATGACACCTTTGGGCTCATAAAATATTATTACTGGAACATCAGGAAAAAACATAACTATTACACTAGAAGTGTTGAATGTATATGTGATTTGGAAGAAAGTGTAGGGATCAAAGGAATATCATATCCTATGTTATTAAGGATGATGTCATCAATATAACTTTAAAAAAAATCAATAGAGAATACCAAATATTTTTTATAATGATTCAAGATAATCATAGTAAGAAGATAGAAATAGCCATATATTCCTACCCAATTCTTAAGGAATTTGGAGATGTTTTTCTTTAGGTATTTCTAGGGTGACCTCCTACAAGGCAGATTGATTTCTCAATAAATTATATGCCTATAATTAAAATAGTATATAAGGCACCTTAGAGGATGACAACTATAGAGTTAAGTGAATTAAATATATACATTCAATAATTATTAGATAAAGGGTTGATTTGATGTAGTGTGTCACCATGAGGACACCTATAATTTTTATCAAGAAGGATGGTCAATGAGGCTTTTTATTTATTATGGAAAGTTGAATAAAACCATCATTAAGAATATGCACTCCTAGCCCTGCATCAGTAATATATTTGATCAAATACAAGGAGCAATGGCCTAATCAAATATTCATTTGAGATTAGAGAATAACCAATTATACATCAAGGAAGCTAATATATACAAGACATCATTTAGAATGTATTATGAGAACTATGAATCCATGGTTATTCATTTTGGCTAAATAACATGTCAGATGTATTTATGATTTTAATGGATAGTATTTTTAAGAAGTATCTAGATAAATTTGTTGTTGCTTTTTCTCTATAACATATTAATATAATCTAAGAATGAACATGAGCATGTAGAGCACCTAATATTAATTATTCAATGCCTTAGAGAACAAAATGTGTATTTAAAAATTCTAAAATATCTCTTATTTTAAAAAATGATACAATATTTAGGACATGCTATATAAATATAAGGAATATGATTTGGCCTATAAAAGAATAAAGCCATTCTAAATAGGTAAATACCTACTAATGTTTCTAAAATCAAAATTTTTATAGGATTGGAAATATATTACTAAGGATTTGTTAGGGATTTGTCTAGAATAGCTAAACCTATATCTCTATTGAAAAGGGGAAGAAATTTATTTGGATAGAGAAGTGTGAGGCAGCATTTCAAGATCTAAAATGATTATTGACTAGTACACCTATTTTGATTATACCAAATCCTAAAAAATATTTTTTAGTGTTCATTGATGCTTCAAAGGAAGGACAAGGAGGTGTATTATATAAATATGGGTTCATAACTATGTAGGAGTCACAAAAAATTAAGGATTATGAAGTAAACTATCCTACAAATGGCCTTGTGATAGTTGTAATTATTTATCCTTTAAAAATGTGGAGGTATTATTTATTGGAAAAAATATAAAAATTGAAGTTAGATCATCAAAGTTTAAGGTATATTTTTACTCATCTAAATATACATGTATGGAAACATAGATGGATGAAATTTATTTGTAAATATTATTTTGGCATCTCCTCTATCAAGGGCAATGAGAATAAGTTCATAGGTGCTTTGGGTAGAATGAGACATAAATGTGCTCCTATGGTGTTAAATTTGGACCTTAAAAATTGACTCAAGCATAATCTTGAAGGAGACCCATAGTATAATTAAGTTAGACATAGTGGCCTTTTTGACAAGCTAAGCAAGGAAAGATATGCAGTATACACATTTGATGATGATGGAGTACTTATGATTTTAGTGTTTTTAAATGTATCATCAATAAGTAAGATGGAAATTATTATAGTAAATAAATTCCATATGGTACCATATGTATGTATGTTGACTTGAGAAAATTACTTTTCTAACTAGGAATGAAGAGAAATATAGCAAAGTTTAAGATAAGGTGCTTACAATGTTAGTAGATAGAGGTATAATATCAAAATTTTGTATGCTTATCATATCCATATGAAATCCCATAATGGAAATGGGATGTGGTGTCCATAGAGTTTATCATAAAATTACCATTGACTTAGCATAGGCATGACACTATTTTAATGTTTGTGAACAAGTTAAATCAGGTTGCTCATTTTTTGTCAATAAGATACATATTTTAAGCTAACAATGTGGTTCACCTTTTTTTTAATTCATCAGACTTCATGGAGTATCCAAAAACATTATTGCAAATTGAGATTCCTTATTCACTTCATACTCTTGGAAAACCTTCCAAAATATGTTGGATACTCAATTGAAATTTAGTCTAATATATTATCCTAAGACATATGGGTAGACAAAAGTAGTGAATCATATGTTGGAAGATATATTGTGGATGTACACAATAAACTAGCCTAATTAGTGGGATAAGTATTTAATTTTGGTTGAATTTACTTACAAAAATAGTTATCATAGCCATTGGAATGGTATCATATAAGATATTACATGGAAAATAATATCAAACCCATCTACCCTAGGATCAACTTAAGAATAAAGTTATCATTGGGCCAAAAATATTATAGGATATGGAGATTCAAGTGGAATTGAATAAGCCCAAGATAGGCAAAAGAACTATGTTGATGCTCAAATATTTAAGATGAGTTTTCAAGTGGGTGACAAGTCTTTTATTAGAGTTTGAACTTAGAAAATCTCTTTTAATTTGGAAAAGGACACAAAACATACATCTCGTTTTATGGGTCCTTTAATTTTTTTGAAAGGATAGGACTAGCAGCTTATTGCCTTGCTCAGTTGCCTAGTTTGTCTTGCATACATAATGTATTTCAAATATATGTTTAGAAAATATATTCTTGATATCTCTCTTGTGCTTCATTAGATTGAATGGCACGTGGAACAGGATGGATACCCCAAAGTTGATCCTATCATCATTTAGATAAAATAACTAAGCAACTTAGGAGTATAACTATAGATCAATTTCTAGTCTAGTAAGATATCTATAGTAACATTTAGCCACTTAATAAGACCTACATAAAATAATACAAAGTTATCCCCACATATTTGACTAACTTCTAAGAGGAAGTTCTTGTAATATAAGGGGAAAGTAATGCTTTATCCTTTTAACCCTTGATAAATATAAACTTATGCATAACTGTTAGAATAATATAGATAATAGTGAAGTGTGCTATTAATCATAAAATTATGGTACACAAGAATTTTATTCACTCTAAATAAAATATAAAATAGAAATATGACGAGTACTATATTTGAAAGAGATTGCTATAAAAGTTAGTCAAGCTTTGCATATCCCAATAAGACCATTGAATAAATTTAATACATGAGGTACACTCTTCAAAAATTGTTGGTCATATTAAAAGAGATAATATACATGTCAATTTACAAATGTATATGGATAAAAACCAAGAAAATGTTAAAATATAGATAAAGCAATAAGTTGTATACCACAAGTAAGTCCTGTAAAAAAAATTGAAACTATGCACACCATTTTCAATACCCTTAGGACTATAGAAATATTTTAATAGCATGTCATAGAGGCCTACCAAGGTGAGCCAAGGAAATGTTTACTTATTTGTTATTATAGAAACCTTTGACAAATATGCACATGTTCTAATTCCACGAAAGAAGGAAATTAATATATACTAGGAAAATTATAAAATTTTCTAATGCTTGAATTATTTGGGCTTGTCAAAATCATATATTTTTCTCAAATAAGAGAATTGATATCAATTCAAATAATTTTAATGGAATATGCACTCTAAACTACAAAGATGTACATTTTATATAAATAAATAGATAATTATATATTAATACAGTTATCGAGAAGTTATAATAAGAAGTTCCCAATACTTGGGATGAGAATGTAGGAAGCATCCAACATGTCCAAAATAATTTCTTATTATTCTACCAATATGCCATCATTTGAGTCTTTTTATGGGTACTTCTATTGATCATAATTTGATATGAAATATTATATTCTATTTTATAATAAAGATAATCATGAATAAGTAACACATGGAAATTCATTGAAAGAATTACACAAATCCACCAAATATTTCAAGAAATACAAATTATTTTGTGCCAAGTATAAAGGAATATATTACTACAAGCTTACTACAATAGTAAGGGCTTTGGACTCTTTTTGATAAGTCCAAATGTTTAAACCCCACCCAGTATGAGAGGACCGAGACCCTTCATAAAAACCTGTGTATTTTTTGGAAAAAATAGTATAAAGGAAGATATAATAAGCATAATACTAACTTACAGATGTAATTTGGCTTTACTTGAGATAAAAATTCTAAGGCCAAGGCATGGAATTAAGGTCTATAAAATATAGTCCATTTGAGATCATATACTTAGTGATTATAAGAATGCATTCATATCATGTATAAAATCAACAACAAAACTAGGTTCACCATTCTCAACTCACAAGACTCAATTCCTCTTATGGTGTCTAGCAGGGAAGTCATTATTCTTCCTAAAATCATGGCTCCCTTGAATTTTTAGGAATACCTATCACTTGTAGGGAAATTTGTGGGAGCATGGCCTAATATTGAGTCTGTTAAAAAATGGGCCTTCATGAAATGGTGACCTATAGAAAACATGGAACTGGTTTCCTATCCCAAGGGTTTTTTGTGATCAGACTAAATAATTCCTAATATACTAGTCAGATTCTCATTAGAGGGTCTTGGATTTTCAGTCAAATAAGCCTCTTCCTACATTGTTGGGGGGAAGAATTCAATCCTAAGACCCAAAGCATCAGCATGGCACCAATTTGGATCATATTACCAAGATTACCAGCTCAGTTATAGCACACAAGAATCCTTGAGAGTATAGACCAAACAATTGGAGAATTTGTTTCCATTGAATTGGTGATGAAAGCTAGATCTCGCCTTACATATTCTTGTATTTAGTGTAACAACTAACTTGAATTATGAGATTTTAATGTATGTAGACCTAATCACAGAAGAATACCAAAAAAATAAAGCTATCAAGTATGAAAATAAATAAAATTTTTGTATTGAGTGTAAAAAATAAGGGTATCTCATAAATCAATATCCTGTACTCAAGAAAGAGTTGAATAAGGATGAGTTATAAGGTAAGAATGGGTAGAATAATAGAAAAACGATGCACTATGTCTAGAAGAATAACCAAGGTGATAAGGGCAAGAAACCAATATCCTCTTAGGAAATGACCTAGGCAGCTCCCACTTAGGTACGATCACCATTTGCAAATCCGAATCCCTTCTTACCTCTAAATAACTTTGATACCAACACAAATACTGAATCTATTCATGAAGTTGATGCAAATGGTTGTGAAGAAAATACTTCTACAGTCACTCCAAGAGCAAAGGATGAAGCCCTTGCTAATCCTATTCAAAAAATGGATGCCACCCCTAATAGAAATAATTCCCCTACTAGGTCGGGACCATGGGTATTTCATTGTCTAGTGAGTCTTTGAAACTCATCATTGATTCTCCCCATTCCCCTATTATTCAAGAATTACTTTGTTACCCAAAATAGGTGACAAGGAGTCAAAAGAAATCAATAGGTGATGTAGGCAGTGAAAAAAAGAAAGGAAGTCCAATTAGTCAAGAAATAAGGTACAAGAAAAATGAGAATGATATTGGTAATGGTGTCCAACCTAATATCATATCATCTCTTACAAAATAGTCAAATACTGAAGTTCTGGTAGATGATGGAAAATAATCCAAAACTCGTACAACCTCTGGTAGGGGATGAGGTAAAAATATTCTTCAAGGAACCATAGATGAAGATCCTCTCATGGAATGTGAGAGGTCTCAATGGGCAATCCAAAAAAATATTGGTCAGGTCCATGAGAAAAGAAAATAAACCTAGTATCATTTTACTACAGGAAACTAAAAATGATATGGATAATAGTGATAAAATTGCTAGGTCTATGTGGAAAGATAGTTCTTTAATTTGTAGTCCAGCTCGTGGATCATCCGATGGCCTCATGTGTTTGTGGAACCCAAATATTATAGAAGGCAGACTCATATCCAATTTAGAAATAATAATAAATATTCTATTTTATAAAAACTATACTCAAACTCAATGGATCATGTCAAATATCTACGCTCCCAATGATCCAAGAGGCTATAGGGTCTTATGGGACACTTTAATCCAAATGAGAAGTAATTTCCAGAACAATCCTTGGATGCGTAGGTTATTTCAATAGCCCACTCTATCATTTAGATAACAAAGGAGGGAACCCCATCACATCCAGGTGCTTTGAAGAATTTGTAGAGTTTGTGGAACAAAATGAACTCATGGACATTCAATTAAAAGGGGTAAAATATACTTGAAGTAATCAAAGAACAAAAAAATAGCTCATCCAAATGAGGCTTGATAGATTCTTGGTGTCCAAGAAAGCAATCCAAATGTTTGGTGATGCCACCCTCCACTCTCTTCCAAAAATTAGATCAGATCATAGTCCTTTAGTCCTAGAAAAAATTAGGTAAGCCAAACACCCTTCAGATTTGAATCAATGTGGTTACATCATGAGGGGCTTAGTAACTGCATTTTTAAATGGTGGAGTAAGTCTTTTTTAGGATCACCCATAGCTCAAATTGGTAAAAAACCATTCTTTATAAAAAATAACCTAAAGGTATGGAACTTTGAATTCTTTTGGAATATTTTCCAAGCCAAACAAGATATTGTTAATCAGTTGAATATTGTAGAAAGCAATATTTAAAATGGGAGTTTGGAACTTGATCCGAGGCAAAGAGAAAAATAACTTTTGTAAGAGTATCACATCCTCTCCAGGAAAGAGGTCTTTTGGAGGTAAAAATCACATACCCTATGGCTAAAGGAAGGTGATTCCAACACCAAATTATTCCATGCATCCACACTCAGATATAGAAATAATATTAAAATAAGATAATTGTCCAGAAGTGATGGGACAATATGTTAAAACCCTGAAGGTTATAATATAAATTTATATGATCAAAAAGGCTTTAATATAAAATTTATATGATCTCAAAATCAGAATCACTAGCCACTTTTAGGGGGCTTCCTCCTTATTATAGTAAATGCAAGTATTTTTCCTCTCTATCTATTTATTCTACTCAGAAACATAATTATAGCATAACTATTTTAATGCTACGTCGATTACAATATGATGATTCACATGATAAGCCAATATAATAATTAATTCTAGGATTAATAATAATAAATAAATGTTAGGATGTGGGATCCTAACATGCCACCCCTCCTAGAAAAAAATTTATCCTCAAAGTGGAACTAAGGAAATTGTTGTTGAAACTGATGAAGTACTTCCCAAGTAGCATCCTCAGGTGCCAAGCCCTGCCATTGAATCAAGAGTTTGGTGATAATGCGATTATGAAGGTGATGGATGTGTCGTTCCAATAATGCTTTGGGTTCGACCACTATGGAGCCATATTCGAAAAATTTAGGTAACTCTATTTGTGCCTTCACTTGTGAGCCAATCACCTTCTTGAAGCAAGACACATGAAACACTGGATGAATTTTTCAAGACTCAGGTAACTCTAGCTTGTGTGCTACTGATCCGATACACTGCAAAATTTTGGGGCTAATTTCTATGAACCCTTAAGCTTGAGGAAAGTCTATCGATAAGGCTAAAGTCATAGGAACACCATGTATTCCTTCTAAAGTTCATGTTCAACCCACTGTTGATCTGCCTGCTGTTTCATCTGATGTTGTGCTATGAGTAAATTCTCATTAAGAAGGCAAAGAATATTGGCCCGATTTAAAATCTCAGAATCTACTACTTGGATATTGGTGCTTTCAGGAATATAATGTGTGACTCTTAGTGGTGCTTGGCCATACAATGGTTCATAGAGTGTCATTTTGATTGCCATATAATATGAAGTATTATACCACCATTCGACAAAGGGGAAATCCATTTAACCTAATGAATCGGTTGCATAGAAACAAAGCAACGCAAATAAGTCTCCAAACATTTATCAACAATATCGATCTATCTATCAATTTGGGGGTGATATGCTGAACTCATGTGGAGCTGAGTTCTTTGGAGCTTGAAAAATTCTTTCCAAAAATGATTAGTGAAAGTGGGATCTCGATCATTGATAATAGTTTATGGTATACCATGGATCTTGAAAATGTTATCAAGGAATAGTTGAGCCATGTTAACAACCTTGTATGGGCTAACGAGCAAAAGTGGGTATACTTGGACAATCAATCCACAACCACCGTGATGATAGATTTTCCATAAGACTTTGTAAAGTCCTCAATGAAATCAATTGAAATCTGGATTTCTAAAAACTTATAAGAGGATGGCTAAATATTGAGCCATCCTATTATAAGTTTTTAGAAATCCAGATTTCCCCGCTAAAGGTGTAGCATGTGATTTATGGAGTATATTTGCTCAACATAAAGATGTAGGAGGTAGTACAATATGACCTTTGAACTGAAGCATTCCATTGCTATAAGTGAAGTTAGGCTTACTATTAGGATTATGTTGGAGTTGCTGAATTAATTTCTGAGTTGAACTATCATTGAGCCATTCTTGTGTTTCCTTATCTATCCATTATAGAATCGGTGAAGAGAGTGCTTGCAATGTTGTCAACTCTTCAAATTTATGTGAAAGGGCTTCAACGACTACATTTTCCTCGTCTTTATGATACATAATTTCATAATCATATCCCAATAGTTTAGTGACCCTATTTTGTTGCTTAGGGGTGGAGATACATTGTTCTATAAAGTATTTTAAACTATGATGATCTATGTGGATAATGAAATGTCAACCAATGAGATAAAACTGCCATCATTGAATGGCATGAATTATGGGTACCATCTCCTTTTCATATGCTGATCATGCCAAGTTTCATCTTGAAAGTGCCTTGTTGGTGAAAGCCAAGGGTATACCTTCCTGCATGAGAACTGCACCAATACCCAATTAGGAAGCATCACTTTCAATTACAAATATCTTGGAGAAGCCTGGCATAACTAATACTAGAGTGTAACATATTGCATTCTTTAATATGTGAAAAGCATATTAAACAATTTTTGACCAAAGAAAGGTATTATTTTAAAGTAAAGTTGTTAATGGGGCTACAACCTTGCCATAGTCCTTTACGAACTTACGGTAATACTCGATCAATCCAAGAAATCCATGTAAGTTTTTCAATGATTTTGGGATAGGCCAATTTTGCATATATTCAATTTTATGGGGATCCACCTTAGCCCCATATTCAAAAACTATAAATCCTAGATATTCAATCTCCTTTCACCCAAAAGAAAACTTGGAGCATTTGGTATACAATTGGTTTTCGCCCAAGATTTGTAAGGTATTTTGCAAGTGAACCAAATGGTCCTCCCAGGTATTTTTATAAACCAAAATATCATCAAAGAAAACCAGAATAAATTTCCTAAGATAAGGGTGAAATACCTGATTCATCAAGCTTTGGAATGTTGAAGGAGAATTTGTAAGGCCAAAAGCATTACCATAAATTCATAGTGTTCCTCATGGGTGTGAAAAGTCCTTTTAGGAATGTCATATTATCTGACTCTAATTTGATGATACCTTGATCATAGACTCAATTTTAAAAAATACTTAGCAACATGAAGTTCATACAACAACTCATCAATAACAGGAATTAGAAATTTGTCCTTGACTATGAGCTTTTTGAGGGTGCAAAAATTGATACAAAATCACCATGACCCATACTTCTTATGAACCAAAAATATTGGAGAAGAGTAAGGGTTGACACTTGGTTGAATGACACCAGCTTTCAATAATTCTTGCACAAGTTTCTCAATTTTACTTTTCTATAAGCAAGGATATTTGTAAGGCTAAATTTTTGGTGGTTGACTCCCAGGAAGAAGTTGTATAGCACAATCCTAAATATGGTGGGGGGAAAACCCTTCTGGTTATTCAAATCCTCTAGAGTGATGTGTCAAAAGTTTTTGTAACTCTTCCATTGTATCCGGTTCTTACCTGTTGATTTAATGGAAAACAACCGTGCAATTATCCCTTTGTCTCCTTTTTGAATAAGATTTTCCATGTGAGAGAAATCAATATTTGTGTAGGACCTGCTTGTAGTCATTTTAGGGTGTATTATTGTCCTTAAACTATGAATTGCATCTACAATGCTGCAAATTCCCATAGTATTGGCCTAAGCATTCACAACCATTGAGCCCCTAGGATGTTATAACATACTGCCAATGGAAGCACATACATTTCACTTTTCATGTTGTAGTCGCCCATGGTGAGTTTAACATTTCAACAATTATCTTTATAGATAATCCGTCCCCGCTTACCAATAATTACTTCAAAGCTATTGCAAGATTGTATATAACAATAAACCTATTTTACCATGCTTGGGTTAATGAAATTATGTGTACTTCCTGAATCAATGAGCACAATGAGATTTTTTTGTTTGAAGTAACCTCAAAATTTCATAGCTTGTGGAGAAGAAAATACTATGAGAGCATTGAAGGAAATTTTGGGGGTATCTTCATTGCCATTATCATATGCATCTGCTACTTTTACCTCATCCTCTTCCTCTGTTGAATTACAAGGAATGTTTACATCCAATAAATACAAATTTTGCATAGTGCATCTATGATTTAGCCCATATTTCTCATCACAATTATAACAAAGACCTTTTGTTTGTCATTCCTTAATTTAATTTGGGCTAAGCCACTTAACCTATAAGGGTCAGTTAGATTTTGGGGTGGTTTGCATGACTTGCGATTTTCCAATAGATTGTTTCCCTTGTCAACATTGAGCATTGAATTTATCTTCAACTAACTTGGCTAATCCAGTAGCCTCCATCATGGTGCTGGGATTGAACATCTTCATATCCATCCTAATTTCATATTTTAAGTTGTTTTAACCCACTTATGAAGCAAATTTTGAAAAATACGACATCCAAACCTAATGTGCAATTTACGAGCTTCTCGAATTGATCTTGATATCTGTGCACTAAAGTGGTTTGACGTAGTTTGATGAGAGCTCCTGTGAAGTCTTTGAAATAACTTGGAACAAACCAAACTAAAAAATTCTTTGTAATTTTTTATTTTTTACTGCACCAAAATTCAAAATTTGAGCTATCACGGTAAAATATTTTTGAATTTTCCAATGATCAAATTTCAAATTTTGAATGTTGATCTAATGGCTAGTGTGCGACATGGGTAATTTGTTTGCAGTTTTAAAGGTCAAATATTTTTGAACACTTTCCAATGACCAATTTAATCCAATAGTTAGTGTACGACACAAACACTAACATGGGACATGAATGAGATGATTGCAACCGTGAGGGATGAGGACCACTAACACAGAGTACATAGTGACAATAGCTAGTGTGCCATATGAAAACTAACAGGGGATACAAATGGGGTGATAGAGGATGTGAGGGATGAGGACCACTTACATGGAGCACAAAGTGATAAACATTGACAACTTACATAGAACATAGAGTGATAGCGGGACACAAAAGTGAATAGTGGATGAGTCAACGAGAGGAATGACAATGACATGATGATGAAGCTGGGGTGATAGCGAGTGCAAGGGATGAGGCATTAATTGAATGGGGTGACCAAAAAGAGCTGGTAAAGAATGTATAAGAGTGCTTGTAATTTTATATCATGTTAGATCCCATGAGCCTTCAATGTGGGATAAAATATTTCCATAGAAAATAAAACACGGTGGAGTTATTTCCTTTAAAAAGGAGCGTAGCCACATGGAGGAAGATTATTTGTTGGAGAACCTTAGGAAATAATTTTAATTATCATCTGATTTAATTACTTATTTCAATTATGTCTTGACCGCAAAGGTAAAATTTGCTGGCGCACAAATTTGAAAGAGATATTCACATTTTCTGCTAATCCACGTGAGGAAATGCTGATTGTTGAAAGAAATTTTAGGGAGATATATGATTCATTTAATGACTCCTATTGATATTATTTCTACACTCAAGAAGAAGTCATAAAATACGTACACCATTTTCAGAAAACCTAGTACGCTAGTTGGATACACTAAATACAAAATATAGAATACAAATTTGTGTACTATAATGGGGCTATCAGTTGCCTAATTGTTTTTCGTTAAGTGCAGTTGTGTTTAAAACAGTAGTACAAATTGCTATTTTAAAATCCTTGCTAATAGATCTTGGTCCGTTGGTTGTGTGTAAAGATAGGATGGGCTAGTTGTAAATTTAAGGACATCATTGTTTGAGAGTAGCCTCAAAATGAATAACTTTGATACTATATGTTAAAACACTAAAGGTTTTAATATAAATTTATATGATCAAGAAGCTTTTAATATAAAATTTATATGATCTCAGAATCAAAATCGCTGGCCACTTTCAGGGGGCTTCCTCCTTATGATAGTAAACACAAGTATTTTTACTCTTTGCCTATTTCTTCTACTCGAACATATAATTATAGCATAACTATCCTAACACGACGTTGGTTACAATATGACAATTCACATGATAAGCCAATATAATAATTAATTATACGATTAATAATAAATAAATGTTAGGATGTGGGATCCTAACACAATAACCTCCAACATTCATGAGATCAAGGAAGATGTTGTGTTACACTTTGAAAATATTTTAGGGCCTTGCCCTCCTTGTCAAACTCAAGCTCAAATTACTCTTCTGCAAATCATTCCAACTCTCATATTCCAAGAGTTCAATGATAACCTCCTAAAAGATTTCACCAATGATAAAATTAGAGATGCAATGTTTTCTATGCAACCTGATAAAGCTCCTAGACCTGATGGCTTTCCTCCTAGGTTCTTCTAGGACTACTCGGATATAGTGAGCCAAGATATTTCTATAGCTTTTCTATATTTCCAATGGAACAAATCGTTACCTAGGGACGTTAACTTAACTTTTTTGGTGCTCATTCCAAAATACCATAACAAAAAATCCATGTCTAATTTTAGACCAAAAAGTCTCTACAATGTCTTCTATAATTTCATCTCAAAGGTCATTGCTAATAGGCTCAAAGAAGCACTCCCAACCATTATATGTCATTGCCAAGGGAGATATATCATGGATTATATGATAACAATCCATGAGATCATCTACTTAGTTGTCAAGAGTAAGAAACCTAGTCTTTTATTAAAACTTGAGATGAAAAAAGCTTTTGATCGGGTATCCTAGGAATTTATCTTTTTTGTCCTTGCAAAATTTGGATTCCATGATGAGTGGATTGCCCTAATTAAATAATGTTTAAATTTTGCCTAGTTTTCTATCCTTTTTTATGGTTCTACTACAGGTTTTTTCAAGACATCCAAAGGTTTAAGGCAAGGGGACCCGCTCTCTCCCTTCCTCTTCATCATTATGGCTGAAGCCCTTGGGAGATCCGTCATACAAGAAAGCTCTCTTGGTTTCCTCTCTAGAATCAAGCCATATTCAATGTCCAAGGCTGTTACTCACCATAAATTTGTAGATGATATGATTTTGACCATCATTTAATCTATTTCTGAAGCAAAAATAATCAAAACTATATTAAAATTTTATGAAGAAGTTGCTAGCTAGAGTGTCAATTTTGACAAGAGTAGAATATTTTTCCTAAACACCCTTGTTTGTAGGTAGCAAAATGTAACAAGAATATTGGGATGCAACATTTCAAGTCTTCCTTCTATATATCTTGGAATACCCCTATTTCATGGCAATATGATATATGTGATGTGGAACAATGTTATTGATAGAATTATCAAGAAATTAGATAGCTAGAAAAACGTCCTATTGAGTCAAGTTGCCAAGGCAAATCTTGTCCAAGAAATCCTCCAGAGAATTTTGGTCTTATTCATGTCTATATTCAAAGCCCTACCCTCAATATGTTAGAATATTGAGCAAATTCAAAGAAAATTATTTTGGGCCAGGAATAAAAAATGTAATAGACTACCATTGGTAGCATGGGATAAAGTTTACTCTAAGAAAGATAAAGGTGAACTAGGCTTCAGGAATGTTGACCAAATGAACTTGGGCCTATTGGCCAAACAAGGATCGAGAATTTCCAAAGAAGTTCAAGACTCATGAATGGATATAATTAGAGGTAAATATCTCTAGCATAATTCCTTCTTGGAAGAATTTCCCATTTCGAACAGATCTCACTTCTAGAACTCGATCATCCATACTAGAGAAATTGTTAAAAAAGTCCAAAGGTAAAAAATTGGATCTGGTAGGAATATTAAATTCTAGGAAGACTCCTGGTTGAAGGGCCATTTGCTAATCAATGAGCCAAGTCTTGCCATTTGAAAACCTATCATAGACCAAATTTTTGGAGACAGAGTGGCTAATTTTATATCTCAAATATCCAACTTTAGAAAATAGAAAATTATTCCTACCAATAACCTTAGCAATGGAATTAAAAATGCTACAATAGAAATATTAAAACTACTAGGGGTCTGTGTCATTCCAAGCATCCAATCCAAAGACACTCATGTTTGGAAACTTTGCGAGGATGGTCAATTCACAATTAAAACTGTATATCACATTCAAGATCCTCCAACAAAATTATGAGCCTATGATCAAACACTTAATTCCAAAGGTGAGTTTCTTTTTCTGGCTTACCTCTCATAATAAAATTTTAATTATTTATAATCTCATTAAAATAGGTATGTACATCACCAATTATTATGTTCTTTGTAAGTCTAATTGGGATTCAACCTTTCATTTTTTCTTGGAATGTATATTCTCCATTGGAATATTAAACTCCATCTTTGATATATTTAGCATTGTGTGGGTTCAACCATCATCCCTTTGTTAATTGTTAGAACGATGGCCAAATCCCTTTTCCAATCCCCAACTAAAGTTCCTTTGGTCCACTTGTCTACATCATTACCTATGGCAAGTATGGTTGGAGCGTAATAATAGAGTGTTTAATAGTTTGAGAAAAAATACTTGGTCTATCTTCCACCATGTCATCACTCTTGCCTTGGAGAATGTCCAACTTGTTTCTACATCTGAAGTCCCTAAACCTAGTCTTGAAAATTGCTTATTTAATATGTTCAAGTTTAAGTACAATCCTTCTATGGCCTCCCAAACATACATTGATAGATCTATTATTAACCGAAATCCTCCTTCGGTTGGTTGGTTAAAACTAAATTTTAATGGCACAACAAAAGGGAATCGTGGGATGGCTGGCACGGGTCATTATTAGAAATGATAGGGGTCAAATAATATTTTCCTATGCAGATAATATTGAAATTTAGTCGAACAACCTTGTATAAGTGAGAGCCATGTATCAAGGTTTGATGAGTATGTAGGAGTTTTATTGTGACCACATCATTGTTGAAGGTGATTCCATGGAGTGTTTACACTATGATTAATGAATGAAAAAGCTTCCTGGGGAAATACAAAAACATCATTTTTCAACACGTGTGTAGAGAAGGAAGTAAAGTAGTATATTTACTTACAAATAAAGGAGTTATGGAAGAATCCCTTCACATTTGGTGGTTTGACTTCCTAGTGGGACTTGTGGAGGTAAACCATGGTGATGGAATTTGTTTACTTTAGCAAGTATGATGGTCCAAGTAAACCTATTGGACCCCAAATGAGACTCCCTTGCCTCTAGCCTAGGAGTAATCACTTCCCGTATGTTATTTGATTTCTCATGAGAATTTTGAGATGCAAGTTAATGTTAGCTCAAGTGACAATTATGGTTTCTAGTTCTGGTTTACATGGTTCCTATTCATGGTTTGCTTGTTTTGATAGTTTCTCTTGTTCATTTTTTGGATTTGCTAGGTTTTTTGGGAACTCGTAGGTTTCCCTTTTTGTCTTTTTAAATGGTTTGGCTAGGTTTTCCTAGATGTTTTTGTTTTGTTTGAATTTCAGTGTTGATCCCATTTGTGTTCACACTTGTTTCTCTTTGTAAAAGGTTTTGGATTTTTTCAAAACCCCTCAATTAATTAAAAAAAATATATATTAATTTTTATCTTTTCTATGTACACATTTATCAATGGTAAGTATAGGAAACTTGAAGAAATTTAATCTATTTACACTATATATATAAGACGAATAAATTTAATTATCACATATTGACACCCAAAAATGATTAAAAAATGAAAGAGAATCACATTATGGTAAATAAGTTGAAACCTACATGCATATAAAAATGATAATATTAGCTCATTTGTTTGAAGAATAAAAACTTTAACACATCCAATTATATCCATGAAGTGAGAGATCTGGACCCTCTTTCTTTGAATTGAATCTTTTGATAGAAAAAAATTTTCTTATAAAGGTATGATCTTGATAGATCACATAATCTATGTAAAAATAGAAGGAAAATATTAGAGAGGAAAAAATAAAGAATGGAAATTATACACACTTAAAGTTTGTTAGGAATTGTGTAAAACTCATCAATATATATAGGAAAATTTTGGTAAGTATAGAAAAATTAAAGAAATTTAACCTATTTACACTATATATATAATAAGAACACATTTTATGATCACATATTGACACCCAACACTAATATAAAAATGAAATAGGACCACATTATGGTAAAGAAGTTGAAACCTAAATGCATATTAAAATAAGAATATTGGCTCATTTGTTTGAAGAATAAAAAATTTAACACATCCAATTATATCCATGAAATGAAGGACCTCTACCCTCTTTATTTGATTGAATATTTTATGAGAAAAACATTTCCTTAGAAAGGTATGATCTTTATGGATATCATCTATGTACAAAAACAAAGAAAAAATATATAGAAGGAAAAATATTAGAGACGAAAAAAATGAAGAATAAAAATTATACACACTTAACTTTTGTTAGGAATGATGTAAAACTCATATCTTAATGGTTATAAATATGCACTTGAATTTATTGGTGATTGTTCTTAAAAATAATTAATTTATCAAATTTAATTTTTAAATCCTTGATTTTTTAATTGAATTTCATGTTTCTTTTTAAAAACTAATTTGATTTTAAGTTAAAAATCCTTAGTATTGATAATGATATTATGTTAATAGTGAATTTCTTGGTTATTAAAAATATTAAGGAATTAAGCATGAAAGAACTATTTCATACTCACAATAGTAAAATGGTAGTGCTAGAAAAAATATTTAACCATTACTAAAATGGCTAGATGTTTATTACATGCCAAGAACTTGTCTTATAATTTTTTGATAAAGCAACATATTATGGAGTGTATTATATAATCATAATCCTACCAAATATATAAGAAATTCCAATTTTAAATAATATTTGAATGGAAATAGGCCAAACCTAAACCACTTATGGCTACAATATTTGTGAAAGGGGTGTAAATCCTAAGTGTAGTCAAGCTATGGAACAAAGCGACACATTTGGCTATAATATTTGCAAAAGGGATGTACACCCTAGGTGCAGTCAAGTGTTGAAGGAAGAGGGTTATTCGTAGACTGCCTCTTCGATCAGAAGAAATATCTCTCAAGGATATTTGGGTTTATGGGTGGTGCTTCCTAATGAAATTCTACGTTCTATCAAGATTTTGAAGGATGAATTTGGGTTGGATTTTACTGATCATGAAGCTTGAACAATTATATGCACACTAAAGGAAAAAAACAAGCCTAGAAGAGCTCAAATAATACATTAAAGATTGGTGGACTAGTACAAAATTCTAAGTAACTCTACTACCCAAAAATTTCTTTTCTGTTTCCCTTTCTGATTTAACATATAGAGATAAGGTAATAGATTATAGATATAATTGATTTTTCAAAAAAAGAGGTGTCTATATAAGACCTTGGACTCCTAGTTTCAATCCCTTTATAGAAGAGGTTAATGAATTCGCAGTCTAGGTGAACCTTTATGCTCTCCCTGTGGAGTTTTGAGAAGAGAAGATATTCACCAAAATTGGTAATGCCATTGGTACATTTTAGTATATGGATATCCAAACCGAGGAAAATTTGTCTAGTAAAATTAATATGAGTAAAGCAAGATTGACCATTTGGATTAATATTTTAGTTCTTGGATCTCAATCCATTACTATATCCTCAAGCAAAGGGGAATGAATCCAAAATATTGAATATGAAAACTTCTCCCTAAGATGTTATGGCTATCAACAATATGACCACCTGAAGAAGAGATGCTCGATCATACGAATATGCTCTAATTCCTCCTTAGTGGAGGAGAAGGTCCTACACATAAATTATTTCAAACCTTCAAACATACCAATTCAAAATAAATAAGCTCATCCTTGAGATGCAGCAATTATCAAACAAGAATCATGCAAGCAACAAAAGACTCAATCCCAAAAGAATAATTTGAATCAGATCATTGATAAAATCCAAATGGATTTCCATGGAAAATAGTAGTACATTAGATGGTATTCTTAAAGCTAAATATCCAGTTACCTAATATTAGTACATTAGATGGTATTCTTGAAGCTAAATATCTAGTTACTTAATATTTTTTATACTCATAATTAAATTAATTTTGAATCAATTTGACTAATAAGACTTCTTATAGATTTTGGACTTTATCAATATTATCATACAACATATCTTTGTGATAATCAAAGTATATTAGATTGGGAAATAATCCCATTTTCATGCTAGAAGTAAACATATTGGGCTTCAACACTATTTTATTAGAGAATTACTTAAATCAAATCAATCTTATATTATCTCACAAATGATCAAGCCATTGATATCTTCATTAAAAAAACTATATAAAGAGAATTTTTTTAGCATTGTAATAGTTTAGGCCTAAAAGAAGTCAGAATTAACAGAGAGTAGTGTTAATATCAATCTTCTTAATTCAAAATAAAAATTAGTAGGGAGTGTTAGGGATGTTAATATTTATTTAGATCTAGTTATGAGACAAGAAAATTATCATTCATTTATGGATAGTAAAATTATATTGAAATCATTTATCTAATTTGGGTGTCCTATGAGAATATTCTAGAGTGACATATATAATTTCAAGTTACATGCCACTCTAAATTCCCTTATGTAGGGAATTCTAGGATGCTTAGGCACACACTACAAAGAAGGCGAAATCTAATGATGTAAATCTAATTCCTCATTTCAATACATTCAATAATAAATTTGTGTAGGATGTAGGAGAACTTTCATTTCAATACAATCAATAATAAACTGGAGTAGATGTAGGAGAACTTGTAGGTCCACTCCTTTAAAATTCAGACCTTTCTTTCATCTTATATTATAACCTTGATTAGAAATGATTTGAGCATTTTGTCTTTCTATGATTCATGGAGGTTTTTTCCATTGTTATTTCTTCAAAAATATTATCTTTCCTTTGTTTTATTTGTTCTTGTATGTGCACCATTAAAAGATATATTTATTTTAGTTTATGTAATTTTATCTCTTAAACCCTTCTTCACTAAATAACCTAATATATAGGTGGAGGAGACATGTACCTCTATAATACCTTAAAGGAAGATATATTGATGATTAAGTAATAAAGTATTACATCAAAGTATACAAAATATAAATTTTACTTGCTCTATTTATTTCAATGTACATTTTCTAGTATCCTTATAGATGTTTTTTTATCATCTTTATTTATCCACTTTGTAGGGGTCGTACATTATGATCATGTTAAATATCACATTACTATCGTACATTATGATCATGTTAAATATCACATTATTAAATTAAAAATATCCTACCAAATGTTGATTTTAAAATTTTTGTTACTATCTCAAATGATAGATTATGCATAACGTCAAAGTATAAATTGACAACCTTAGGACTATTTAAAGCTACCTTATCATTAAGATGATTTGTATATATCTAATCAACTAATTTATCATAGAAAATTATTTATTCTTAACTACCATATTATTATGGTAATTATGGCATAAAAATATAGAAGAACTTCCTATTTATAATTTTGTATAACTTTCGATGAATCAATCCTCAAGGTGGTGTACATTTTAGATTGTTATATTGATAAGTATCACACTCTACTACAAATTAAAATGTTAATCTTCATGTCATTCCAATAGATTATGGATATTATCTATATGTTTGGTGGACTTTTAAATACCTTATAAGGGAATACATGACCATTTTATGTGGGATGATTTTGTTGTTAAGTAGATGCGATTTATATAAAAAATATTATTCTTGTCTAAGTATTATCTTTATTTCCATGCATAATTTTTTATTTGAGTTATAGCAGGATCATATTGTAATCCTAATAATTGTATTCTAGCTAAGTAGGTTGGATGATAAAAATAAAATGGAAATATGCATATCATATGAATGGGCATCAACCACCGAAGTCTTCTTATCTTATATATAATTTTAAAAGTAATAATTTTATAGTCAATCAACTACGACTCTATGAGCATAATATTAGTTAAAAAAAAAAAAAAAATACTTCAAGATATGATGATCAATATGAATGAAAATATTTTCTCTTAAAATTTATTTTCACTTTGCTACTACATAAGATTTTTATAAGCTAATTATAACTAATTTCATTGTATGATCTATAGTAAAGCAACCAATCTATGCAAGTCAATAATAATTAATTATTTTCTCTAAGGAAGCACTCTCAAATAACTAATTTTTAGAGGCGTACATATTATTCAAGAATAACTACTGAAGGGAACCATAAGCAATAATTGTCAACAGATACAGAAAAAAAAGCAGATGACAGACCTTTAGCCATTTCACAGCACGCACGACTCTTTCGTATTGATTATTAGCTTTCCTTGCAACATGATCGGTTCCGACAATATAACTTCTTTCTTCCCATCTAGCATTAAAACGGCAGCTTCTTGTCACCTTTAATTAAAACTTCCCCTTCTATCGCAACATTCTCTGGTTCTTGTAACATCGCTGCTGCTTCTCTCACCTCATTATGGGTTAAAACTTCCGAGTTTTCTGATACCACACTACTGTCGTAAAGCTTATCATCAACAGTATTTCCACTTCCTGCAAAGTCTTTATCTGAAGACGCAGCAGAAGTTCCAAAGCTACCTGTAAGTTGGAGATCTTCGGGCTGGCCATCAAGTATTGTGGTGATGTACAAATAGTTTCTGAAGATGTTAATCATCTCAATACCTTGAGAATGTCTCACCTCTTGTGTATCCCTACTTTTGGTCACAGGCCTGTGCTCGTTGTTTTCTAAGATAATATGGCGAAACTGTGAATTGGGAACATCTTTTACCATATACCATTTGAGAGAAAAGCACCCGTTCCACCTGCGCCTCTCATGCCAAATATTCACGTCTTTGTTAAAATTCACAGGACCCGTCATCTCAGCCACGCCGCAGAATTGGCCGCTTCCATTAACAGAGAAGAACAGAAACACCGGACATCGCTTGTTCTGAGCTTCGCGGTACGCATTATCCAGCCTCATATTGCCCTTGGAAGTGCTGGACCAAACTTCATTCTTGATGCTCTGTACAATATCGTCTTCACTGTAAGACTTTATTACAAAATATAGAGCAAACCCATTGGATAAATCTGGATCACCATGGTTATGTTGGACTGGATTCCTACTCCCCACTAGAGCAATCGCATTGGAGAAATCTGGACCACCATGGTTTTGTTGGACTGGATTGCTACTCCCCACTAGAGCAAACGTATTGGAGAAATCTGGATAACCATGGTTATGTTGGACTGGATTGCTACTCCCCACTAGAGCAAACGCATTGGAGAAATCTGGATAACCATGGTTATGTTGGACTGGATTGCTACTCCCCACTAGAGCAAACGCATTGGAGAAATCTGGATAAACATGGTTATGTTGGACTGGATTGCTACTCCCCACTAGAGCAAACGCATTGGAGAAATCTGGATAACCATGGTTATGTTGGACTGGATTGCTACTCCCCACTAGAGCAAACGCATTGGAGAAATCTGGATAACCATGGTTATGTTGGACTGGATTGCTACTCCCCACTAGAGCAAACGCATTGGAGAAATCTGGATAACCATGGTTATGTTGGACTGGATTGCTACTCCCCACTAGAGCAAACGCATTGGAGAAATCTGGATAACCATGGTTATGTTGCACTGGATTGCTACTCCCCACTAGAGCAAACGCATTGGAGAAATCTGGATAAACATGGTTATGTTGGACTGGATTGCTACTCCCCACTAGAGCAAACGCATTGGAGAAATCTGGATAACCATGGTTATGTTGGACTGGATTGCTACTCCCCACTAGAGCAAACGCATTGGAGAAATCTGGATAACCATGGTTATGTTGGACTGGATTGCTACTCCCCACTAGAGCAAACGCATTGGAGAAATCTGGATAAACATGGTTATGTTGGACTGGATTGCTACTCCCCACTAGAGCAAACGCATTGGAGAAATCTGGATAACCATGGTTATGTTGGACTGGATTGCTACTCCCCACTAGAGCAAACGCATTGGAGAAATCTGGATAACCATGGTTATGTTGGTCTGGATTGCTACTCCCCACTAGAGCAAACGCATTGGAGAAATCTGGATAACCATGGTTATGTTGGACTGGATTGCTACTCCCCACTAGAGCAAACGCATTGGAGAAATCTGTATAACCATGGTTATGTTGGACTGGATTGCTACTCCCAACAATCCCAGGGGTATGGGTGTTAGAATTTATATCTGATCGGCAATGCCCAAAATAGTTGGCTGTGTGCTGTTGAGGGATGAAGGGGGGATTGTGGTAGTGTGAGTGACCGCCAAATCCAGAAATAGGAATGTAAAGATTGAAGGCACTTTGGTTATAGCCATAACCGTGGATAGATTCAGGAGGAAGCAAGTGTACATGAGGTAGGTGATTGTGGTTATTATTAGGGTTGAAAGTAGCTGCATTGGGATTTAGAGCAGACCTTAGCGCAGACTCTTCAAGAGGAAGGAAGTGTACATGAGGTGGGTGATTGTGGTTGT
Organism: Wollemia nobilis; assembly: GCA_028583015.1. Taxonomy (NCBI): domain Eukaryota; kingdom Viridiplantae; phylum Streptophyta; class Pinopsida; order Araucariales; family Araucariaceae; genus Wollemia; species Wollemia nobilis. The sequence goes on from JAQPPZ010016943.1 coordinate 15,293,622, forward strand.
TATTAGGGTTGAAAGGGGCTGCATTGGGATTTAGGGCAGATTTTAGCTCAGACTTTTTATTTGCAGGGGCGGAGGTGAAGCCAGAATTCTGCACATCGATCAGAACCGATCCTATTTGGAGTTTCCCTATTAATTCCGCCGCAACTTCCTCGTCGTCTTTCATGTTCATGTCTGTGACAGCTGCGGAACGATTCAACGATCGATCCTCGCCAAACAATCGATCCATTATTTCAAGAGCCTCGCCACACAGAAGAAACAGTCGTGTCGTTAAATAAGCAAGGTTTCGTTGGTAAATAAACAAGGTTTCTCGGTTCTTATAGCTTATAGTTCACTTTTTAAATTAAAATTATATATAATGCTTATAGTTCACTTTTTAAATTAAAATTATATATAATGCCTTATGAGTGCGAAAGCACTCTAAACTTAAACCTTATTCTTTATTTAACTATACTTTTATATATTTATATTTTTATATATTTTTGGTCTGTGCTCTCTTGTAGACCTAACGAAAAGTTAATTATATATTATAAAAATATACTTTTAATAAAAAATAAAAAGAAGTGATAGGGATTGGAGCTCTATTTTTGTGGAGCTTTGCCGGTATGTGCTTTGTTGGGAGGAAAGGGGATAGGTTGGTTTGGAATAGTGATAGTGAGGGCGGTTTTATAGTGAGATCTGTTTACTCTATTTTCTGCTTTCAAGGAAATGATGCTTGGCTTTGGAAAAAAAATTGGGTGAAGAATATGAAGCCCAAAATCAACATTTTTTATTGGCTTGCCTTCCAATATAAATTTTTAAGGATTGACAATCTTCATAAGTGGAGATTCAAATTGATCAATCCTTGTTTTTTATGTAAGCAGGAATGGGAATCTACTATTCATTTGCTTCATGCAGGGTGTTTCAGAAAATTTTCTATTTATGTCTTCAACAAATTGGGTTATCTTGGGTGCTTTCTAATTTCATTCTTGATATGTTCAATCAGTGGTCGTCTCCTTTTCAATCGTCTCATATGAAATGCTTCTGGAAATTCTTATTGCCTCATCTTCTATGGGGAGTGTGGAAGGAACGAAATGCCGAGTTTTCAAAAACAAGGAGGGTGACCTGACTCATATTTGCAAAAGAATACTTTGGAAAGTTGGTGAAAACGTTATTGCCGCTCTAAAGGAGACTCTCCCTTCTATCCCTAGGGATCATCCTGACTATTCTATGGAGTTAAATTTGGGTTTTTTTTTCATATCTGAAACCTCCCATGGCGTCCAATATTCGTAAATTGATTAAATGGTCCCCACCTTCTCTTGGGTGGTTAAAACTAAATTTTGACGGTGCATCGAAGGGAAATCTTGGCAAAGATGGTGCAAGTGGTTTAATTAGAGATCATCTTCATGATATCGTTTTGGCCTTTTCTGAAGACTTAGGTGTGTAGGCTTCCCAGTTTGCTGAGTGTCGAGATACCTATTGGGGTATTCTCTTATTAAAGGATTTGGGAGGTCGCAGGGTCATCATTGAAGGTGATTCGTTGAATACAATGAATTTACTAAAAGGTCTATGTAGTTCGAACTGGCAATTTTCAAATCTCATTGATGAGTCCAAGGCCCACCTTTCTTCTTTCGATGATTTCTCTATTAGCCACGTGTATAGGGAAGGTAACGTGACGGTCAATTTTTTGGCTAATTTGGTTGTTGGAAGTCAAGGGTTTAAGATTTGGCGTTCGGACTTTTAGATGGAGTTGATCAGACTGGTTAATGATGAAAAGCCACCAAGTTGATTGACTCTGCCTTGGGACTTTGATGAAGTATTGGCATTTGATGAGGATGTCGGATGTGAAGTTCAAAGATGTGGTCAGATAAAGTTTACTCTAAGAAAGATAAAGGTGAACTAGGCTTCAGGAATGTTGACCAAATGAACTTGGACCTATTGGCCAAACAAGGATGGAGAATTTCCAAATAAGCTCAAGACTCATGGATGGATATAATTAGAGGTAAATATCTCCAGCATAATTCCTTCTTGGAAGAATTCCCCATTTCGAACAAATCTCACTTCTAGAACACGATCATCCATACTAGAGAAATTGTTAAAAAAGGCCAAAGGTAAAAAATTGGATCTGGTAGGAATATTAAATTCTAGGAAGACTCCTGGTTGAAGGGCCATTCGCTAATCAATGAGCCAAGTCTTACCATTTGAAAACATATCATAGACCAACTGTTTGGAGACATAGTGGCTAATTTTATATCTCAAACATCCAACTATAGAAAATAGAAAATTATTCCTACCAATAACCTTAGCAATGGAATTAAAAATGCTACAATAGAAATATTAAAACTACTAAGGGTCTGTGTCATTCCAAGCATCCAATCCAAAGACACTCATGTTTGGAAACTTTGTGAGTATGGTCAATTCACAATTAAAACTGTATATCACATTCAAGATCCTCCAACAAAATTATGAGCCTATGATCAAACACTTAATTCCAAAGGTGAGTTTCTTTTTTTGGCTTACCTCTCATAATAAAATTTTAATTATTTATAATCTCATTAAAATAGGTATGTACATCACCAATTATTATGTTCTTTGTAAGTCTAATTGGGATTCAACCTTTCATTTTTTCTTGGAATGTATATTCTCCATTGGCATATTAAACTCCCTCTTTTATATATTTAGCATTGTGTGGGTTTAACCATCATCCCTTTTTTAATTGTTAGAATGATGGCCAAATCCCTTTTCCAATCCCCAACTAAAGTTCCTTTGGTCCACTTGTCTACATCATTACCTATGGCAAGTATGGTTGGAGCGTAATAATAGAGTGTTTAATAGTTTGAGAAAAAATACTTGGTCTATCTTCCACCATGTCATCACTCTTGCCTTGGAGAATGCCCAACTTGTTTCTACATCTGAAATCCCTAAACCTAGTCTTGAAAATTGCTTATTTAATATGTTCAAGTTTAAGTACAATCCTTCTATGGCCTCCCAAACCTGCATTGATAGATCTATTATTAACTGGAATCCTCCTTCGGTTGGTTGGTTAAAACTAAATTTTAATGGCACAACAAAAGGGTATCGTGGGATGGCTGGCACGGGTCATTATTAGAAATGATAGGGGTCAAATAATATTTTCTTATGCAGATAATATTGAAATTCAGTCCAACAACCTTGTGGAAGTGAGAGCCATGTACCAAGGTTTGATGAGTATGTAGGAGTTTGATTGTGACCACATCATTGTTGAAGGTGATTCCATGGAGTGTTTACACTATGATTAATGAATGAAAAAGCTTACTGGGCAGATAAAAAAACATCATTTTTCAACACATGTGTAGAGAAGGATGTAAAGTAGTATATTTACTTACAAATAAAGGAGTTATGGAAGAATCCCTTCACATTTGGTGGCTTGACTTCCTAGTGGGACTTGTGGAGGTAAACCATGGTGATGGAATTTGTTTACTTTAGCAAGTATGACGGTCCAAGTAAACCTATTGTACCCCAAATGAGACTCTCTTGCCTCTAGCCTAGGTGTAATCATTTCCCATATGGTATTTGATTTCTCATGAAAATTTTGAGATGCAGGTTAATGTTAGCTCAAGTGACACTTGTTTCTCTTTGTAAAAGGTTTTGGATTTTTTCAAAACCCCTCAATTAATTAAAAAAAATATATTAATTTTTATCTTTTCTATGTACACATTTATCAATGGTAAGTATAGGAAACTTGAAGAAATTTAATCTATTTACACTATATATATAAGAAGAATAAATTTAATTATCACATATTAACACCCAAAACTGATTAAAAAATGAAAGAGAATCACATTATGGTAAATAAGTTGAAACCTACATGCATATAAAAATGATAATATTCGCTCATTTGTTTGAAGAATAAAAACTTTAACACATCCAATTATATCCATGAAGTGAGAGATCTGGACCCTCTTTCTTTGAATTGAATCTTTTGATAGAAAAACCTTTTCTTATAAAAGTATGATCTTGATAGATCACATAATCTATGTAAAAATAGAAGGAAAAATATTAGAGAGGAAAAAATGAAGAATGGAAATTATACACACTTAAAGTTTGTTAGGAATTGTGTAAAACTCATCAATATATATAGGAAAATTTTGGTAAGTATAGAAAAATTAAAGAAATTTAACCTATTTACACTATATATATAAGAAGAACACATTTTATGATCACATATTGACACCCAACACTAATATAAAAATGAAATAGGACCACATTATGGTAAAGAAGTTGAAACCTAAATGCATATTAAAATAAGAATATTGGCTCATTTGTTTGAAGAATAAAAAATTTAACACATCCAATTATATCCATGAAATGAGGGACCTCTACCCTCTTTATTTGATTGAATATTTTATGAATAAAACATTTCCTTAGAAAGGTATGATCTTTATGGATATTATCTATGTACAAAAACAAAGAAAAAATATATAGAAGGAAAAATATTAGAGACAAAAAAAATGAAGAATAAAAATTATACACACTTAACTTTGTTAGGAATGATGTAAAACTCATCTCTTAATGGTTATAAATATGCACTTAAATTTATTGGTGATTGTTCTTAAAAATAATTAATTTATCAAATTTAATTTTTAAATCCTTGATTTTTTAATTGAATTTCATGTTTCTTTTTAAAAACTAATTTGATTTTAAGTTAAAAATCCTTAGTATTGATAATGATATTATGTTAATAGTGAATTTCTTGGTTATTAAAAATATTAAGGAATTAAGCATGAAAGAACTATTTCATACTCACAATAGTAAAATGGTAGTGCTAGAAAAAATATTTAACCATTACTAAAATGGCTAGATGTTTATTACATGCCAAGAACTTGTCTTATAATTTTTTGATAAAGCAACATATTATGGAGTGTATTATATAATCATAATCCTACCAAATATATAAGAAATTCCAATTTTAAATAATATTTGAATGGAAATAGGCCAAACCTAAAGCACTTATGGCTACAATCTTTGTGAAAGGGGTGTAAATCCTAAGTGTAGTCAAGCTATGGAACAAAGCGACACATTTGGATATAATATTTGCAAAAGGGATGTACACCCTAGGTGCAGTCAAGTGTTGAAGGAAGAGGGTTATTCGTAGACTGCCTCTTCGATCAGAAGAAATATCTCTCAAGGATATTTGGGTTCATGGGTGGTGCTTCCTGGTGAAATTCTACCTTCTATCAAGGTTTTGAAGGATGAATTTGGATTGGATTTTACTGATCATGAAGCTTGAACAATTATATGCACACTAAAGGAAAAAAAACAATCCTAGAAGAGCTCAAATAATACATTAAATATTGGTGGACTAGTACAAAATTCTAAGTAACTCTACTACCCAAAAAATTATTTTTTGTTTCCCTTTATAATTTAACATTGTAGACACCAAAACAACACCAATCCGATTATGTGACTACAAACACTGATCATATTGACACACACAGCCCCAAGGGCAACCCCCAGAGGTTAAAAAGTGGTCCTAACCACTCTCACAACAGTTTTGAAAGGTCAAAAATCAATTTGGCACCTTCAGACACTTTGCTCAGTATCTGTTCCACCTAGGGACGAATTCAAACTGGGATTCACCCCACCCAGGGACGGATTCCAAATTTGCTCTAGGGTGGGGCGAATTGTAGGTTTGACAGGAAAAAAGTCAAATATTGGCAAATGGTAGCTCAGATCTGCAACTTAACGCTTCCTTCATCGCATGGGAGTATGGGTGAGTGTTTTTGAGCATTACAGGCAATTACAAGGGCAGTCATGAAGTCCCTAGTTAGGGAGGAATCTCCTTCCCCCTAGGAAGGCATGATTGCCAAGTGGTGCCTCTGCATGCCCATTTCAAGAGACCTCCAGCTCTATAAATTGGTGAGTTTCCTCACCCCAAAAGGAGGGAGAAGGATAATTTTGGAGCAACGAAGTGCTGTCATTTTATTTTCACACCCACACCCTTTTTGAATTGTTTCTTTCACATCCTTGATCTCTTACAGAGAGGAGGTCATAGGGTGGTTATTGGAAGCACAAATCCGGAACCAAACCCAACATTTGGCCACAATATCCCACCCAATTTTATAACAATACCCCATAAGATATTTTGGACCCATCCCAAGTGGATTGGTGCCGAAATCAGGCTCCAAACGACGGGCGGCCTGCCTCCAGGCGCCCCCTCGTGCACTGCTATAGTCCTAATCGCACCCCTTTGGAGTGATGGGAATTTGGTGATAGAATTTCTTTCTTTAATTTTTGCATTCAATTCTATGATGCTTAGTTAGGTTGGAGAAATCTGGATAACCATGGTTATGTTGGACTGGATTGCTACTCCCCACTAGAGCAAACACATTGGAGAAATCTGGATAACCATGGTTATGTTGGACTGGATTTCTACTCCCAACAATCCCAGGGGTATGGGTGTTATAATTTATATCTGATCGGCAATGCCCAAAATAGTTGGCTGTGTGCTGTTGAGGGATGAAGGGGGGATTGTGGTAGTGTGAGTGACCGCCAAATCCAGAAATAGGAATGTAAAGATTGAAGGCACTTTGGTTATAGCCATAACCGTGGATAGATTCAGGAGGAAGCAAGTGTACATGAGGTAGGTGATTGTGGTTATTATTAGGGTTGAAAGGGGATGCATTGGGATTTAGGGCAGACCTTAGCGCAGACTCTTCAAGAGGAAGGAAGTGTACATGAGGTGGGTGATTGTGGTTGTTATTAGGGTTGAAAGGGGCTGCATTGGGATTTAGGGCAGATTTTAGCTCAGACTTTTTATTTGCAGGGGCGGAGGTGAAGCCAGAATTCTGCACATCGATCAGAACCGATCCTATTTGGAGTTTCCCTATTAATTCTGTCGCAACTTCCTCGTCGTCTTTCATGTTCATGTCTGTGCAGAACGATTCAACGATCGATCCTCGCCAAACAATCGATCCATTATTTCAAGAGCCTCGCCACACCGAAGAAACAGTCGTGTCGTTAAATAAGCAAGGTTTCGTTGGTAAATAAACAAGGTTTCTCGGTTCTTATAGCTTATAGTTCACTTTTTAAATTAAAATTATATATAATGCCTTATGAGTGCGAAAGCACTCTAAACTTAAACCTTATTCTTTATTTAACTATACTTTTATATATTTATACTTTTATATATTTTTGGTCTGTGCTCTCTTGTAGACCTAACGAAAAGTTAATTATATATTATAAAAATATATTTTTAATAAAAAATAAAAAGAAGTGATAGGGATTGGAGATCTATTTTTGTGGAGCTTTGTCGTGCTTTTTTGGGAGGAAAGGGGATAGGTTGGTTTGGAATAGTGATAGTGAGGGCGGTTTTATAGTGGGATCTGCTTACTCTATTTTCTGCTCTCAAAGAAATGATGTTTGGCTTTGGAAAAAAAATTGGGTGAAGAATCTGACGCCTAAAATCAACATTTTTTATTGGCTTACTATCCAAAATAAATTTCTAACGATTGACAATCTTGAGATTCAATATGATCATTCGTTGTTTTTTATGTAAGCAGGAATGAGAATCTACTATTCATTTGCTTCATGCAGGGTGTTTCAGAAAATTTTCTATTTATGTCTTCAACAAATTAGGTTATCGTGGGTGCTTTCTAATTTCATTCTTGATATGTTCAATCAGTGGTCGTCTCCTTTTCAATCGCCTCATATGAAATTATTCTGGAAATTCTTATTGCCTCATCTTCTATGGGGAGTGTGGAAGGAAAGAAATGCCGAGTTTTCAAAAACAAAGAGGGTGACCTGACTCATATTTGCAAAATAATACTTTTGAAAGTTGGTGAAAACGTTACTGCTGCTCTAAAGGAGACTCTCCCTTCTATCCCTAGGGATCATCCTGACTATTCTATGGAGTTAAATTTGGGTTTTTTTTTTTTTCAGATCTGAAACCTCCCATGGCGCCCAATATTCGTAAATTGATTAAATGGTCCCCACCTTCTCTTGGGTGGTTAAAACTAAATTTTGACGGTGCATCGAAGGGAAATCTTGGCAAAGATGGCGTAGGTGGTTTAATTAGAGATCATCTTCATGATATCGTTCTGGCCTTTTCTGAAGACTTAGGTGTGTAGACTTCCCAGTTTGCTGAGTGTCGAGCTACCTATTGGGGTATTCTCTTATTAAAGGATTTGGGAGGTCGTAGGGTCATCATTGAAGGTGATTCGTTGAATACAATGAATTTACTAAAAGGTCTGTGTAGTTCGAACTGGCAATTTTCAAATCTCATTGATGAGTCCAAGGCCCACCTTTATTCTTTCAATGTTTTTTCTATTAGCCACGTGTATAGGGAAGGTAATGCGGCGGCCAATTTTTTGGCTAATTTGGCTGTTGGAAGTCAAGGGTTTAAGATTTGGTGTTCAAACTTTTAGATGGAGTTGATCAGACTGGTTAATGATGAAAAGCCACCAAGTTGATTGACTCTGCCTTGGGACTTTGACGAAGTATTGGCGTTTGATGAGGATGTCGGATGTGAAGTTCAAAGATGTGGTCAGTGGGTAATTGTTATCATGTTTTATGGCTTGTATTTTCTTGGCGACTATCAAATTTCAAATTCAAATTTTAAATAAGTGCTTTGGGATGTGGAGTTTAGTGGCCTCAATTAATTCTGCTTTAATGGGGGAGAATTTTGATTCAAATTTTAAAAATTACCCCATTCTATATCCTGGTAGGATTTGGTGGTTGGCCTTAGACATTGTGCTGATATCCTCCATTTATGATGTTAGGTGGTAGACATGGTGCAGTTCGCCGAAAGGTCCCATCTAGAGGTGTTGCTTTTTTAAATTCTAGATCCTTTTTGCTTCGCTATATTTTTGATGGGGATTGGATTTCTATGGGAGTTGTGCTGATGGCAGTTGCTCAGTGTACTTGGTGGGATATTAGTACTTTCTGCATCAGGGGGAGTCTCAATTTTAGATCGTTTCCTCGGGTTGCCCATGTCAGACGATTTTATGGGCCCTCTTCTCTGAGATCTCTGATTAGGTGTTTTCTAGATTTTGGGCTTAAAGATATGACTTATGGAACGTTCATGAATATGGTTTCAAGGTTTTGTGATTATCACCTCCTTTTTGAAATGGGTGCCTCGTGGTCTGTGTTGTATGTTGGTTCATTTCTTTTTGCTGTTGTTGATGGTCTTCCCAAGTGATCCAAATCTCTTTGAAGGGGGTTTGGGGAGGTGACCCAAAGGTGATTGAGGTTCTTCCATCAGATCAGACTGCTAATTTAGATTTGTCCCCTAAGGAGAGCATGGTCGGTATTGGTGGTTCTGATCCGAAGCCTGCTGGTGCTACTACTGAGGAACGTCGTTTGTCTAAGCGGCTTCGGAGCAAGTTGGTGGAGGGTGATTCTCCCTTTATGATGGCTTCTTCTGATCTATATTTTCTCCCAAGGGATTTTCCTCAAAAAAGTTAGTGGAGGAAATACTTTCTCTGAGAGAGTCAAAAATTTCTAAATATGTGGTTCTCCGAGATTTATCGCTTATTGATATCAACCGGTATAAAATTTGGAACACATTGAAACTTACCCTTGATTTAACGAAGAAAGTTTCTAGTATGGTGGCTAATATAACTCAAGGTATTCATAAGTTAGGGTAGAACCTTATCAGTTCTCATTTCTTTGACACCGTTCTCATTTCTTTGATACCTTCTGGTCTGGCTTCCGCCTTTGTTCTGGTTTACCTCTGGTTTCTTCTAGTTTGTGTATGGATTTTCACCCTTTTGGTTTTCCTTGTAGTGGTTGTGGGATCCCGTTAAAACCCTCTTATTTTAATAGTACCAAAAAAAAAAAAAGAAGTGGTTATCTTATTTAATTTTTTTAGCCAATCCCACGGGCATGTCCATGCATAGCCAGTAGCCCGATCCTTCATGCCACGTATTGAACCAGATTGACGAAGATGGTGCGAACCCCATGCGTCCGAATGTTCCCTTCATATTGACATACTCAGGAAGAAAACCTGAAACAACAAAAAATAAGAACACACAAACGCAAACATACAAAAATATTAAAAAAATAAGAATTACTTGTCTAGTGAGTCTCTGAAACTCATCAATGATTCTCCCTATTTCCCTATTCTTCAAGAATTACTCTGTTTCCCAAAAAGGTGATAAGGAGCCAAAAGAAATCAATAGGTGATGTAGGTAGTGAAAAAAAGAAAGGAAGTCCAATTAGTCAAGAAATAAGGTATAAGAAAAATGAGAATGATATTGGTAATGGTGTCCAACCTAATATCATATCATCTCTTACAAAATAGTCAAATACTGAAGTTCTGGTAGATGATGGAAAATAATCCAAAACTCCTCCAACCTTTGGTAGGGGATGAGGTAAAAATCTTCTTCAAGGAACCATAGATGAAGATCCTTTCATGGAATGTGAGAGGTCTCAATGGGCAGTCCAAACAAAGATTGGTCAGGTCCATGAGAAAAGAAAATAAACCTAGTATCATTTTACTACAGGAAACTAAAAATGATATGGATAATAGTGATAAAATTGCTAAGTCTATGTGGAAATATAGTGCTTTCATTTGTAGTCCAGCTCGTGGATCATCCGATGGCCTCATGTGTTTGTGGAACCCAAATATTATAGAAGGCAGACTCATATCCAATTTAGAAAGAATAATAAATATTCTATTTTATAAAAACTATACTCAAACTCAATGGATCATGTCAAATATCTACGCTCCCAATGATCCAAGAGGCTGTAGGGTCTTATGGGACACTTTAATCCAAATGAGAAGTAATTTCTAGAACAATCCTTGGATACATAGGTTATTTCAACAGCCCATTCTATCCTTTAGATAACAAATGAGGGAACCCCATCACATCTAGGTGCTTTGAAGAATTTGTAGAGTTTGTGGAACAAAATGAACTCATGGACATTCAATTAAAAGGGGTAAAATATACTTGGAGTAATCAAAGAACAAAAAAATAGCTCATCCAAATGAGGCTTGATAGATTCTTGGTGTCCAAGAAAGCAATCCAAATTTTTGGTGATGCCACCCTCCACTCTCTTCCAAAAATTAGATCAGATCATAGTCCTTTAGTCCTATAAAAAATTAGGCGAAGCTTAGCCTTCAAAACACCCTTCAAATTTGAATCAATGTGGTTACATCATGAGGGGCTTAGGAACTGCATTTTTAAATGGTGGAGTAAGTCTTTTTTAGGATCACCCATAGCTCAAATTGGTAAAAAACCATGCTTTATAAAAAAAAACCTAAAGGTATGGAACTTTGAATTATTTTAGAATATTTTCCAAGCTAAACAGATATTGTTAATCAGTTGAATATTGTAGAAAGCAATATTCAAAATGGGAGTTTGGAACTTGATCTGAGGCAAAGAGAAAAATAACTTTTGTAAGAGTATCACAACATCCTTTCCAGGAAAGAGGTTTTTTGGAGGTAAAAATCACATACCCTATGGCTAAAAGAAGGTGATTCCAACACCAAATTATTCCATGCATCCACACTCAGATATAGAAATAATATTAAAATAAGATAATTGTCCAAAAGTGATGGGACAATATGTTAAAACCTTGAAGGTTATAATATAAATTTATATGATAATAAAGGTTTTAATATAAAATTTATATGATCTCAAAATCAGAATCACTAGCCACTTTTAGGGGGCTTCTTCCTTATTATAGTAAACACAAGTATTTTCCCTCTCTACCTATTTATTTTACTCAAAAACATAATTATAGCATAATTATTTTAATGCTACGTCGGTTACAATATGATGATTCACATGATAAGCCAATATAATAATTAATTCTAGGATTAATAATAATAAATAAATGTTAGTATGTGGGATCCCAACATTCCACCCCTCCTAGAAAAAACTTTATCCTCAAAGTGGAACTTGTAGACACCAAAACAACACCAATCCGATTATGTGACTGCAAACAATGATCGCTTTGACACACACAACCCCCAGGGCAGCCCTCAGAGGTTAAACAGTGGTCCTAACCACTTTTGTAGCAATTTTGTAAGGTCAAAAGGCAATTTGGCACATCCAGGCACTTTGCTTAGAATCCGTCCCGCCCAGGGATGAATTCAAATTGGGATCCGTCCTACCCAGGGATGAATTCTGAATTCGTCCTGGGTCGGGACGAATTCCAGGTTCAACGGGCAAAAAGAAAAATGGCGCCAAGTGGCAGCCGAAGACAGTCAATTAATGCCTCCTGCCTTGCATGCGCGTGTAGGTGGGCAGAGTGGGCGTTAGAGGACTGTCACAAGGGCAGTCATGGAAGCCCAAGTCATGGAGGACTTTCCTCCCTCATGGGAAGGCATGGCCGCCACATGGCGCCCCTGCATGCCCCTCCAAAGAGACCCCCTGGGTCTATAAAATGGTGGACTTTCCCACCCAAAAAGAGACAAGTTGGAGGCATTTTCAAGCAACGAAGTGCTGCCAAATTGAACACCACATTTTACCCTTTTTATTCACCTCTTCCACATCCTTGATCTCTTTCGCAAGAGAGGTTATTGGGTGGCTATTGGAAGTGTGAATCCGGACCCAAAACCCGACATTTGACCACATTGATCTACCAATTCGCCGACAACCCATTACAAGAGATTTTGGGCCCATCCCAAGTGGATTGGTGCCGAAATCAAGTTCCAACGGTGGGCGGCCCGCTTGGGCGCCCCGCACTTTCTTAGTTTCATTTTAATTTGTTCTTTTGTCATTTGTTTATCTTCCATTCCATTTTATGCTGTTTAGATAGTTTATAATTTCGATTTCATAATGTTTTGATCAAATATTATCATGTTTTGTCGCTTTTGTGGTCCCCACTAACTTGCAGGTAGCGACGTCAAATTCCCGTTGATGGAGGTCAAATTGGGAAAATCCGACCATCTGGGTCATCCCAAAATGCCCCCAATTAGCTAACCCCTATGTTTGCAGGTCTTTTGGAGATCCCGAGACGTGACATTTGGGCAGGATTACTTCGGCGTTTTGTCGTAGGCGAATTCGTCCTACCCGGGGACGAATTACAGTAGAATTCGTCCTGACCAGGGACGAATTACAGTCGAACTCAAATCGGTGGAGTTTCCCCGACTGTTTTGATGGCAGTGGCCCTCTGGTAATGTTCTCTGGTCTCTGTCAAAATTGCAGGTTATTTAGAGTCATTTTATTCACTGGTTTAGTTAATCTTATGCATGCATCCTCCATTGGTTTTTAAGGTCAAACGCTTCATCTTTTGTCACAGGTGCTACTAACGATTTGTTGTTTCTTTGAATGCAGGAGGAGCAGCAAGAATCAAGGATTCATCAACACCAGCGACGGCAACACTTTGGCCCGCCCATTTCAAATGTGGGCATGCGAAGGAGGAGGAATACTAAGTCATGATTGTAACCAAAATTCATTTAACGCTCCTAGCCCCTGAAAAGGGAGGAGGCATCTTTGTAACCGAGATTAAGAGAGTTAAATAAAAAGGGTTGTGCTTTCTGTACTTTCTTTTATCTCATTTCAATTCGTCTCTTTCATTTCATGCATTTCACATTTTAGGACTTAAGCGTTTGTTTGATTTTGAATGCATCGCAATAGTTTTCCTTTCAAATCTTCCGAAATCTCGTGCTTTCAGTGGCGATCACGGTGGGACTTTGTCCCCTAGTTTTAAGATCAAGAAACTGATCAAAAATTTGTGATTTGTGCTTACAGGTACCATTGTTCGAGCTCTGACTGTTATTCGTCTTTGCCTGTGGCGAATACCTTACTGTAATTCGTCTGACCCTGAGACGAATTCTAATTCATCTCAGACAGGGACGAATTCTGTTCTGTAATTCGTCTCACAGAGGGACGAATTTTTGTCTGTACATTTTTAGGGCCGAGGATCAGAAACAACAGGTCTAGGCAGAGAAAGGTAAGGGTCCTAAACTGTTCCTGTCATTTTTTGCTTTTTCTGTTTTTGTTTTCTGTCAATTTTGCCTTCTTAAGGAAAGTAGTTGCTTACTGCATGTTTCAATTTTTAATAAAAAGAACCACACACACATCACGTGGCATTTTTAAACCAAGGAGCTGGTCGTAAGACCCTAGCCCTTGATCAAGACCAACGGTGGGTTCATCACCACCTTGGCTTGATTTTTGCATCCATTTACCCCGATTGTCACTGTTGTTAGGCGTAAATCCTGACGAAAGCTGATCGAGTGTCGCTGGGGTGATTCCCAACGTGCGAGGATAAGTCTTCTATGGTAGGTGTCATTAACAGGACAATCCCCTTTCCGTACCGCCTACGTACCACGTACCATCTGCTCTCACGTACCTATAGTTTCCCTCTCGTAAGGGCGGGTATATAGAGAGGTTGGTATATCGGCCGGGCAATGGTATATTGAAGGGGCGACCATTTATGGGAGTCATATGAGCCTTCATTATGCATTTAAACGTTCTTCAAAACTTTCAAAAACAAAACAAAATCATCAAAACGCACTAAAACCAGTCTAGGACACACCATTAATCTTTAAAAGAGATAATCACCGTTTGTGTATGTGTGTGTTCATTTCTGCTTAGTGTAACAAAAAAATCAGAAAAATCATAAACAAAAGATAAAAATCTACGCATTTTGTCACTCGCTCCAAAAGCTCCAAGGATTCCCGCAATCGCTTGGTCACTCCAAAATGCCCCAAAGGTGTCCATGAACCCTTTGGTCAACCCAAAAGCGCCCCAAAGGTGCCCATAAGTGATGCAGGAGCATCCAACAAAATATGGGAAATCTTATTTTTTTCCCTAAATTTTAGTGCATTTTGTCGGGGCCATAACTTCTCAACCGTAGCTCCGATTGACGTGAAATTTGACAGGGAGCTAGTTGGGAGATTTTTAAACAAATATAACTCCTAGAGTTGTATTTTTCTAGAAAACTAGTTTTCGGGGCCAAATTCCATCATCTAGTGCCCCGAAATTAGGTTTTAAAATTGCTCACCTAATTTTTTATGCTTTTTGAGTTGTTCGAAGGTTAATCTCTCCTAATGTATTTAGAGTTAGGACTTGAAACTTTATTTATGGCTTATCTATTGTAAGAGGGATGCGCACCCCAATTTTGGGCCCCATATGACTCATTTTCAATTTTAGGGTTTTTAGAGAGACATCGTCATGGTGCTCACCCGTAGCCAAGCCCAATCACGGGTGGATGCTGTGGGGAATATCCAAGGAGGCACAAGTCACCTCCGGTATAGCCCCAAGGATTTGGTCATACCACCTTGGCGGCCTGACACACAAGGCAGTCCCCTCCGCGCCTTGATAGAATGGGACTATAAGGGCACCCCTTCTAGGGGCACTCCCTGCCAGCACAACACCCAACACACACCCGTTCAGGAGAGGTATACCCATGGGAGAACTCCCTTGGACACCCGCTATAAGTGGCCACTGCATGATGAAGTGCTAGAATGGCAAGGGGTCCATAAGGGGGGCCACATGACTATGCCATCCCTCCTACACCTCGCATCATTGTTAGCAACAATCGGTCAAATCCAGAGCACACGGCTCTTCAGGCGGGGCGAGCCAACTCCGCTCATTCCTTTTTCACTTATGAAAGAGAGCACGAGGAAGACCCCTACCTTCCTCGAGAGCAATATACAGTGTGGGAGCAATACGCCTTCGCACCTGCTATCTATCAAGACCACTCACTGAGGCCAAAGCCTCGAGGGAATGCCGCTACCCCCAACAGAGGGAGGCGGCCTATAGAGATCTCGGATCACCATGACCGAGATAGATATGTAGGAGAGGCATCTAGCCCTTCTAGACATGAGATGATGGGACCAACTATCTTAGAATTTGCCAAACATGTCGCCTGTCGGGTGCAACTCAGGCAACTTGAGCTAGAGCGACTACAGTTAGAGGAACTGTACCATATTAACAAAGAGCACCTTCAACGCCAGAAGGATGAGTTGTTCCAACACACTATGCAGGAGAGGACTCCAACCCCTCACATGCATAAGACAAAACATTATGAGAGGCACAACCCCTGGGTGCGAGACAAGTCTTCGTGACCTTATCGAGCACCACCCCCGATGCCTCCTAGACATGAGCGGGAGGCTACTCCTATAACCAATGATGGGCGCCTTCCTTCTAGAACCCACCCAAGTTTATGGGCCACCCTTAGAAATTCATCAAGAAGCCTCTGAGGAATCAGAGCGAGAAGAAGAGCGGGATGAAATGCCCTACCAAGGCATGGGGGTGCTATCTAGCCACCCCTCCATAGGCCCCAAGTTCCTCAACAAGAACCAACCAAAGAGGAGGAGCTCAAATCCCTCGATACATGCAAAGCGCTAGAGCACTTAGAGTCGATAGAGACCAAGATTTTGGAGCTCCCAAGGCCCAACTTACATGAGGCTCCTTTCGAAGAGGATCAACCTCTAACCGTAGGGCTACCTGATGATGCAGTCTTCCATGTCTCAGAATCGCTAGATTCTGATGAGCTGGACTCACTGGCCGAAGGTGAGGATAAAACAGAGATGGCCCACAACAATCACATGCGACAACATCAACACCCCATGGATATTGATGATGCACTTCAACAACTAAACATAAGGCCAGGGCATGAGTGGCACGTTAACCCAACGCAGTGGAACCAACTATTGAATCCACCACTTTGGGCACACAAAGATCAACTTTCACCCAGAGACACCATAGCAATATCAGTATCGAGGGTAGACCCTATCCTCCTATCCGTGCATAGGGCTGATCCATTCATGCCAATACCTCCAGAGCCAGATCCGGAGCACAAATATCATCAAGCTGGGGGTACATCTATCCCCTGAAGAGCAAGCCAAAAGCTCCAAGGATTATCGCAATCGCTTGGTCAAACCCCAAAAGCTCCAAGGATTATCACAATCACTTGGTCACCCCAAAAGCTCCAAGGATTATCGCAATCACTTGGTCACCCCAAAAGCTCCAAGGTTAAATCGACAAACCCAAAAAAAAAGCTCCAAGATTACAATCAAAAAACCAAAACTTGGTCACCCCAAAAGCTCCAAGGATTATCGCAATCACTTGGTCACCCCAAAAGCTCCAAGGATTATCACAATCGCTTGGTCAACCCAAAAGCTCCAAGGATTATCGCAATCGCTTGGTCAAACCCAAAAATCTCCAAGGATTATCACAATCGCTTGGTCAAACCCAAAAGCTCCAAGGATTATCGCAATCACTTGGTCACCCCAAAAGCTCCAAGGATTATCGCAATCACTTGGTCACCCCAAAAGCTCCAAGGATTATCGCAATCACTTGGTCACCCCAAAAGCTCCAAGGATTATCGCAATCACTTGGTCACCCAAAAATCTCCAAGGATTATCGCAATCACTTGGTCACCCCAAAAGCTCCAAGGATTATCGCAATCACTTGGTCACCCCAAAAGCTCCAAGGATTATCGCAATCACTTGGTCACCCAAAAAGCTCCAAGGATTATCGCAATCACTTGGTCACCCCAAAAGCTCCAAGGATTATCACAATCGCTTGGTCACCCCAAAAAGGCCCCAAAGGATTCTCGAAATCCCTTGGTCACCATCAAGAAAATTCAAAAACAACAAAAACCATCAAAATCTCAAAAAGAAATCTGCATCTCATTCTCATGCATACTTCATCAATCAAAGCACTACATAATAGCTGCATTAACCATTACATCCATATATCGCACATTTGTTGATCATAGAAGTCAAAGGCACCATGGACTGTCATTACTTAGCAAGCATACCATTTTTCACATTTTCCATACAATATCGCAAAAACAACACCATACATAGAGTCACCATATCATAAGTCAGGTTGTCATTTAATGTATCTAGAGTTTTCGTCATTTAGATAATGTTAAATTTCTAGCCAAGTACTATACCAAGTCAGAAATATTTTACGAAGGTAGAGTTCTACTTGAATCACACCTTGTTACGTAGCATCCCAACACAAATTAAAACACATAAAAATTCCTAAGTTGTGTGAACGAAAGATGAAACCTGCAAAGCAATCCAGGTCACCATAAGCGAAACGGTTATCTTGCTCATCCCCCTGTGCGAATGACCCAAAGAATGCTGAGAGTTGGCAAAAGGACAAGCATCCTCCCTACCCAATTCCCCAAGAATCCCAAAGTTCTCAATAGTTGCAAAACATCAAAAATTTGCAAAAGTCAAAACTCCAAAATTTGACATCATCCCCAAAGTGCACACATCAAAAGGCACAAACAATAGTGATTCTCATCACTCCATATCCAAATCCCTTGCTCAAAAGAAAAACAAATAAAACAAAAATAAATAGTGATTTTATCACTACAAAGGAGCAAGTATCCCAATACAATTGAAGAAAAGAAGGGAGTCGAACTTGAATCCCTGGAACTCTCAACATTTCGATAGGTCATGAGGCAAGCCTCAATATCGGTTTGGTTGATAGCCTATCGGTCACTGGTGGTAAACTTCTCGCATGACGATATATCTGTCACATTAACTTGTGTACAGATCAATGTTTGCATGTGGATGAGCTAGCTTATGGTATCCTAGATAGCACCGCAGATTAATCTGACTAAATACAATAAAGGAGTTAGTGGAGCTAATTAGGTGATCCTCAATACAGGTTTGGTTGACAGCCTATCTGGCACTAGCGGTATCCTGACAAATACCACATAAATGAACTCAATTGCACACACAGGGATGTGAAATAACTTGGTCAAAGACAAGTCCGATTCATACCTTGTTCAAAAGTCTTGTAAGATAAAGTACAATCATGGCTAGTGAGTTAAAACCATCTGAGTCTCAGAAAACCTTAGCTACATTTCTAAACCAACTGCACTACTTTTCATCCTTACATTACCATCAAAAAATACAAAAAAACCACATGTATACATACAAAGTCATTTACCACAACAATCACCCAGTACACAAAGCCATAAGTCCTGTATAGTCTATGGTGCCAATGCAAAGTTATCAACAAATCATTTCATCCATTCCATTACATATCATATAAATCAACAACATTCACATTTATCATACCATATGCATACATCAATATAAAGTAGCATGCATCCATCAACATCAATCATTGTGCATAACATGAAATTATGACATATACACAAAGCAAGAAAATCAAAACAACAAAAACAGCAAATATCCACAAACAATAGCAATAAAAGTGTCGAACAAAGGCACCTTTGCGCCTGACATTCAATGGCATAGAAAATTGATGTCGGGGTTTACATTGTCACTACCCTACTCCCTAAGAAGGCTACCATAGCCGGACCGCTCCACGGGAGGACGGATTTTCGACAATTTAATCCCCAAATGGTGTCACAAAAAATCAAAACAACAAAAACAACAAAAAATGCAACACAAACAAAAACAATAAAAATTTCCGGACACAAGTGCTCTTGCACTTAACCTCTTGGCATAAAAAACTGATGTCAGGGTTACAAATTGTCACTATCCTACTCCCTAAGAAGGCTACCATAGCCGGACCGCTCCACGGGAGATCGGATTTTTGCCAATTTTATCCTAAATGGCATCCCAAAATGGGTCAAAGCCCACTCAAAAACAACAAGAAAATCAAAACAACAAAAACAACAAATAAATGCAACATAAAAACAAAGCAATAAGCATTTCCGGACACAAGTGCTCTTGCACTTAACCTCTTGGCATAGAAAATCGATGTCGGGGCTCAAATTGTCACTCTCCTACTTCCCCAAGAAGGCTACCATAGCCGGACCGCTCCATGGGAAGACGGGTTTTTGATGATTTCACCCCATTATGGCATCACCAAAAGGGATTTTACCCACCAAAAATAGGTCTAAATGTCAAAAAATTGCACATGCTTAATGCTAAAACATCCGAAGGCACCCTTGCACAAGTCATCTTGGGTCAAGCGACTCGTCACTTTTCTCATGAAGGTCATTCCCTCATCGATTCGTCGCTTGAGGGGGTAGTCACACTTAGTCACCAATCAACAAGCACACACCCAATCAAGGCAATGACATGCATTCAAAGAATCATTGACAAAGACAATCACGCTCCTGCTTGGGGCAGTAAACAAGCAATAATCACAAATTGATCAAACACTTGGCATTCCCGAAGCATGAACACAAGGTTCCCCTATGGACAAAAGGTTGCGCCCTTTGCCTATTCATGACTGATCAATGTCCAAGCTCAAGTCACACCTCACCAAAATAGGTTAATACTTGAAATCAAATTCCTTAGCTCGTCAGAAGCAAGGATTCAAGAATGCATGCCCTTTCCATACTTGGGGCATCAAAAGTTGGTTAGGTTACCAAGAAACCCTAATCATTAGTGCTTTGGTTATCTATTTTTGCTCGGTGCTGCGCCATGCACAGCGCATCCCAAAAAGGGGCATCTGTAGACACCAAAACAACACCAATCCGATTATGTGACTACAAACACTGATCGCTTTGACACACACAGCCCCCAGGGCAGCCCTCAGAGGTTAAACAATGGTCCTAACCACTTTTGTAGCAATTTTGTAAGGTCAAAAGGCAATTTGGCACATTCAGGACACTTTGCTTAGAATCCGTCCCGCCCAAGGACGAATTCAAATTGGGATCCGTCTCACCCAGGGACGAATTCTGAATTCGTCTTGGGTCGGGACGAATTCCAGGTTCAACGGGCAAAAAAAGAAAATGGTGCCAAGTGGCAGCCGAAGACAGTCAATTAATGCCTCCTGCCTTGCATGCGCGTGTAGGTGGGAAGAGTGGGCGTTAGAGGACTGTCACAAGGGCAGTCATGGAAGCCCAAGTCAGGGAGGACTCTCCTCCCTCATGGGAAGGCATGGCCGCCACATGGCGCCCCTGCATGCCCCTCCAAAGAGACCCCCTGGGTCTATAAAATGGTGGACTTTCCCACCCAAAAGAGACAAGTTGGAGGCATTTTCAAGCAACGAAGTGCTGCCAAATTGAACACCACATTTTACCCTTTTGATTCACCTCTTCCACATCCTTGATCTCTTTCGCAAGAGAGGTTATTGGGTGGCTATTGGAAGTGTGAATCCGGACCCAAAACCCGACATTTGACCACATTGATCTACCAATTCGCCGACAACCCATTACAAGAGATTTTGGGCCCATCCCAAGTGGATTGGTGCCGAAATCAAGTTCTAACGGTGGGCGGCCCGCTTGGGTGCCCCGCACTTCTTAGTTTCATTTTAATTTGTTCTTTTATCACTTGTTTATATTCCATTCCATTTTATGCTGTTTAGATAGTTTATAATTTCGATTTCATAATGTTTTGATCAGATTTCATCATGTTTTGTCGCTTTTGTGGTCCCCACTAACTTGCAGGTAGCGACGTCAAATTCCCGTTGATGGAGGTCAAATTGGGGAAATCCGACCATCTGGGTCGTCCCAAAATGCCCCCAATTAGCTAACCCCTATGTTTGTAGGTCTTTTGGAGATCCCGAGATGCGACATTTGGGCAGGATTACTTCGGCATTTTGTCGCAGGCGAATTCGTCCTACCCGGGGACGAATTACAGTAGAATTCGTCCTGACCAGGGATGAATTACAGTCGAGCTCAAATTGGCGGAGTTTCCCTGACTGTTTTGATGGCAGTGGCCCTCTGGTAATGTTCTCTGGTCTCTGTCAAATTTGCAGGTTACTTAGAGTCATTTTATTCACTGGTTTAGCTAATCTTATGCATGCATCCTCCATTGGTTTTTAAGATCAAACGCTTCATATTTTGTCACAGGTGCTACTAACAATTTGTTGTTTCTTTGAATGCAGGAGGAGCAGCAAGGATCAAGGATTCATCAACACCAGCGGCGGCAACACTTTGGCCCGCCCATTTCAAATGTGGGCATGCGGAAGGAGGAATACTAAGTCATGATTGTAACCAAAATTCATTTAACGCTCCTAGCCCCTAAAAAGGGAGGAGGCGTCTTTGTAACCGAGATTAAGAGAGTTAAATAAAAAGGGCTGTGCTTTCTATACTTTCTTTTATCTCATTTCAATTCGTCTCTTTCATTTCATGCATTTCACATTTTAGGACTTAAGCGTTTGTTTGATTTTGAATGCATCGCAATAGTTTTTCTTTCTTCCAAAATCTTGTGCTTTCAGAACTAAGGAAATTGTTGCTGAAACTGATGAAGTACTTCCCAAGTAGCATCCTCAGGTGCCAAGCCCTGCCATTGAATCAAGACTTTGGTGATAATGTGATTATGAAGGTGATGGGTGTGTCATTCCAATAATGCTTTGGGTTCGACCACTATGGAGCCATCTTCAACAAATTTAGGTAACTCTATTTGTGCCTTCACTTGTGAGCCAATCACATTCTTGAGGCAAGACACATGAAAAACTGGATGAATTTTTCAAGACTCAGGTAACTCTAGCTTGTGTGCTACTGATCCGATACACTACAAAATTTTAGGGCTAATTTCTATGAACCCTTAAGCTTGAGGAAAGTCTATCGGTAAGGCTAAAGTCATAGAAACACCATGTCTTCCTTCTAAATTTCATGTTCAAACCACTGTTGATATGCCTGCTGTTTCATTTGATGTTGTGCTATGAGTAAATTCTCATTAAGAAGGCAAAGAATATTGGCCCGATTTAAAATCTCAGAATCTACTACTTGGATATTGGTGCTTACAGGAATATAATATGTGACTATTAGTGGTGCTTGGCCATACAATGGTTCATAGAGTGTCATTTTGATTGCCATATAATATGAAGTATTATACCACCATTCGGCAAAGGGGAAATCCATTTAACCCAATGAATCGGTTTCATAGAAATAAAGCAACACAAATAAGTATCCAAACATTTATCAATAATATCGATCTATCTATCAATTTTGGGGTGATATGCTGAACCCATGCAAAGTTGAGTTCTTTGGAGCTTGAAAAATTCTTTCCAAAAATGATTAGTGAAAGTGGGATCTCGATCATTGATAATAGTTTATGGTATACCATGGATCTTGAAAATGTTACCAAGGAATAGTTGAGCCATGTTAACAGCCTTGTATGGGCTAACGAGCAAAAGTGGGTGTACTTGGACAATCGATCCACAACCACCATGATGATAGATTTTCCATAAGACTTTGGAAGGTCCTCAATGAAATCCATTGAAATATTAGTCCACATTTTTGTCGGTATAGGAAGAGGTTGAAGGAGTCTTGGAGTACCTAATATCCCTCCTTTTTATCGCTAGTAAACTTCACATTCAACAAATTTTTTTTGATATCCTATTTTATTCCATCCCAATAAAAATATCGAGCCATCCTCTTATAAGTTTTTAGAAATCTAGAGTTCCCCGTTGAAGGTGTAGCACATGATTTATGGAGTATATTTGATCGACATAAATATGTAGGAGGCAGTACAGTATGACCTTTGAACTGAAGCATTCCATTGCTATAAGTGAAGTTAGGCTTACTATTAGGATTATGTTGGAGTTGCTGAATTAATTTCTGAGTTGAACTATCATTGAGACATTCTTGTGTTACCTTGTCTATCCATTATAGAATACGTGAAAAGAGTGCTTGCAATGTTTTCAACTCTTCAAATTTATGTGAAAGGGCTTCAACGACTACATTTTCCTTCCCTTTATGATACATAATTTCATAATCATCTCCCAATAGTTTAGTGACCCACTTTTGTTGCTTAGGGGTGGAGATACATTGTTCTATAAAGTATTTTAAACTATGATGATCTATGTGGATAATGAAATGTCAACCAATGAGATAAAACTGCCATCATTGAATGGCATGAATTATGGGTACCATCTCCTTTTCATATGTTGATCATGCCAAGTTTCATCCTGAAAGTGCCTTTTTGGTGAAAGCCAAGGGTATACCTTCCTGCATGAGAATTGCACCAATACCCAATCAGGAAGCATCACTTTCAATTACAAATATCTTGGAGAAGCCTGACATAACTAATACTAGAGTGTAACATATTGCATTCTTTAATATGTGAAAATCATATTAAATAGTTGTTGACCAAAGAAAGGTATTATTTTTAAGTAAAGTTGTTAATGGGGCTACAACCTTGCCATAGTCCTTTACGAACTTATGGTAATACCCGGTCAATCCAAGAAATCCATGTAAGCTTTTCAATGATTTTGGGATAGGCCAATTTTACATATATTCAATTTTATGGGGATCCACATTAGCCCCATATTCAAAAACTATAAATCCCATATATTCAATCTCCTTTCACCCAAAAGAAAACTTGGAGAATTTGGCATACAATTGGTTTTCGCCCAAGATTTGTAAGGTATTTTCCAAGTGAACCAAATGGTTCTACCAAGTATTTTTATAAACCAAAATATCATCAAAGAAAACCAGAATAAATTTCCTAAGATAAGGGTGAAATACCTGATTCATCAAGCTTTGGAATGTTGAAGGAGAATTTGTAAGGCCAAAAGCATTACCATAAATTCATAGTGTTCCTCATGGGTGTGAAAAGTCCTTTTAGGAATGTCATCTTATATGACTCTAATTTGATGATACATTGATCGTAGACTCAATTTTAAAAAATACTTAGCACCATGAAGTTCATACAACAACTCATCAATAACAGGAATTGGAAATTTGTCCTTGAAAATGAGCTTTTTGAGGGTGCAAAAATTGATACAAAATCACCATGACCCATACTTATTATGAACCAAAAATATTGGAGAAGAGTAAGGGTTGACACTTGGTTGAATGACACCAGCTTTCAATAGTTCTTGCACAAGTTTCTCAATTTTACTTTTCTGTAAGCAAGGATATTTGTAAGGATAAATTTTTGGTGGTTGACTCCCAGGAAGAAGTTGTATAGCACGATCCTAAATATGGTGGGGGGAAAACCCTTTTGGTTATTAAATTCCTCTAGAGTGATGTGTCAAAATTTTTTGTAACTCTTCCATTGTATCCGGTTCTTCCCTGTTGATTTAATGGAAAACAACCGTGCAATTATCCCTTTGTCTCCTTTTTGAATAATATTTTCCATGTGAGAGAAATCAATATTTGTGTAGGACCTGCTTGTAGTCATTTTAGGGCGTATTATTGTCCTTAAACTATGAATTGCATCTACAATGCTGCAAATTCCCATAGTATTGGCCTAAGCGTTCACAACCATTGAGCCCCTAGGATGTTATAACATCCTGCCAATGGAAGCACATATATTTCACTTTTCATGTTGTAGTCGCCCATGATGAGTTTTAAATTTCAACAATTATATTTACAGATAATCCGTTCCCCATTACCAATAATTACTTCAAAGCTATTGCAAGGTTGTATATAACAATCAACCTATTTTACCATGCTTGGGTTAATGAAATTGTGTGTACTTCCTGAATCAATCAGCACAATGAGATTTTTTTGTTTGAAGTAACCTCAAAATTTCATAGCTTATGGAGAAGAAAATACTATGAGAGAATTGAATGAAATTTTGGGGATATCTTCATTGTCATTATCATATGCATCTGCTACTTTTACCTCATCCTCTTCCTCTGTTGAATTACAAGGAATGTTTACATCCAATAAATACAACTTTTGCATAGTGCATCTATGATTTAGCCCATATTTATCATCATAATTATAACAAAGACCTTTCGTTTGTCATTCCTTAATTTAATTTGGGCTAAGCCTCTTAACCTATAAGGGTCGGTTAGATTTTGGGGTGGTTTGCATGACTTTGGATTTTCCAATAGATTGTTTCCTTTGTCAACATTGAGCATTGAATTTATCTTTAGCTAACTTGGCTAATCCAGTAGCCTCCATCATGGTGCTGGGATTGAACATCTTCACCTCCATCCTAATTTCATATTTTAAGTTGTTTTAACCCACTTATGAAGAAAATTTTGAAAAATACGGCATCCAACCCTAATGTGCAATTTACGAGCTTCTCAAACTGATCTTGATATCCGTGCACTAAAGTGGTTTGATGTAGTTTGATGAGAGCTACTATGAAGTCTTTGAAATAACTTGGACCAAACCAAACTAAAAAATGCTTTGTAATTTTTTATTTTTTACTGCACCAAAATTCAAAATTTGAGCTATCACGGTCAAATATTTTTGAATTTTCCAATGATCAAATTTCGAATTTTGAATTTTGATCCAATGGCTAGTGTGCGACATGGGTAATTTGTTTGCATTTTTAAAGGTCAAATATTTTTGAACACTTTCCAATGACCAATTTAATCCAATAGCTAGTGTACGACACAAACACTAACATGGGAAATGAATGGGATGATAGCGACCGTGAGGGATGAGGACCACTAACACAGAGTACGGAGTGACAATAGCTAGTTTGCCATATGAAAACTAACATGGGATACAAATGGGGTTATAGAGGATGTGAAGGATGAGGAAAACTTACATGGATCACAAAGTGATAAACATAGAGTGATAGCGGGACACGAAAGTGAATAGTGGATGAGTCAACGAGAGGAATGACAATGACATGATGATGAAGCTGGGGTGATAGCGGGTGCAAGGGATGAGGCATTAATTGAGTGGGGGTGACCAACAAGAGATGGTCAAGAATGTATAAGAGTGCTTGTAATTTTATATCATGTTAGATCCCATGAGCCTTCAATGTGGGATAAAATATTTCCATAGAAAATAAAACACGATGGAGTTATTTCCTTTAAAAACGAGCGTAGCCACATGGAGGAAGATTATTTGTTGGAGAACCTTAGGAAGTAATTTTAATTATCATATGATTTAATTACTTATTTCAATTATGTCTTGACTGCAAAGGTAAAATTTGCTGGTGCACGAATTTGAAGGAGATATTCACATTTTTTGCTAATCCACATGAGGAAATGCTGATTGTTGAAAGAACTTTTAGGGAGATATCTGATTCATTTAATGACTCCTATTGATATTATTTCTACGCTCAAGAAGAAGTCATAAAATATGTACACCATTTTCAGAAAACCTAGTATGCTACTTGGATACACTAAATACAAAATATAGAATACAAATTTGTGTACTATAATGGGGCTATCAGTTGCCTAATTTTTTTTCGTTAAGTGCAGTTGTGTTTAAAACAGTAGTACAAATTGCTATTTTAAAATCCTTGCTAAAAGATCTTGGTCCGTTGGTTGTGTGTAAATATAGGATGGGCTAGTTTTAAATTTAAGGACATCATTGTTTGAGAGTAGCCTCAAAATGAATAACTTTGATACTAGATGTTAAAACACTAAAGGTTTTAATATAAATTTATATTATCAAGAAGCTTTTAATATAAAATTTATATGATCTTAGAATCAAAATCGCTGGCCACTTTCAGGGGGCTTCCTCCTTATGATAGTAAACACAAGTATTTTTACTCTTTGCCTATTTCTTCTACTCGAACATATAATTATAGCATAACTATCCTAACACTACGTTGGTTACAATATGACAATTCACATGATAAGCCAATATAATAATTAATTATACGATTAATAATAAATAAATGTTAGGATGTGGGATCCTAACACAATAACCTCCAACATTCATGAGATCAAGGAAGAGGTTGTGTTACACTTTGAAAATATTTTAGGGCCTTGCCCTCCTTGTCAACCTCAAGCTCAAATTACTCTTCTGCAAAACATTCCAAATCTCATATTCCAAGAGTTCAATGATAACATCCTAAAAGCTTTCACCAATGATAAAATTAGAGATGCAGTGTTTTCTATGCAACCTGATAAAGCTCCTAGACCTGATGGCTTTCCTCCTAGGTTCTTCTAGCACTACTCGGATATAGTGAGCCAAGATATTTCTATAGCTTTTCTAGATTCCAATGGAACAAATCATTACCTATGGACGTTAACTTAAATTTTTTGGTGCTCGTTCCAAAATCCCATAACAAAAAATTCATGTCTAATTTTAGACCAATAAGTCTCTCCAATGTCTTCTATAAGTTCATCTCAAAGGTCATTGCTAATAGGCTCAAAGAAGCACTCCCAACCATTATATATCATTGCCAAGGGAGATCTATCCAAGGGAGATATATCATGGATTATATGATAACAATCCATGAGCTCATCTACTTAGTTGTCAAGAGTAAGAAACATGGTATTTTATTAAAGATTTTGATATGGTATCCTAGGAATTTATCTTTGTTGTCCTTGCCAAATTTGGATTCCATGATGAGTGGATTGCCCTAATTAAATAATGTTTAAATTTTGCCTAGTTTTCTATCCTTGTTAATTGTTCTACTACAGGTTTTTTCAAGATATCCAAAGGTTTAAGGCAAGGGGACCCGCTCTCTCCCTTCCTCTTCATCATTATGGCTGAAGCCCTTGGGAGATCCCTCATATAAAAAATCTCTCTTGGTTTCCTCTCTAGCATCAAACCATATTCAATGTCCAAGGCTATTACTCACCATAAATTTGTAGATGATATGATTTTGACCACCATTTATTCTATTCCTGAAGCAAAAATAATCAAAACTATATTAAAATTTTATGAAGAAGTTGCTAGCTAGAAGGTCAATTTTGACAAGAGTAGAATATTTTTCCTAAACACCCTTGTTTGTAGGCAGAAAAATGTAACAAGAATATTGGGATGCAACATTTCAAGTCTTCCTTCTATATATCTTGGAATACCCCTATTTCATGGCAATATGATATATGTGATGTGGAACAATGTTATTGATAGAATTCTCAAGAAATTAGATAGCTAGAAAAAAGTCCTATTGAGTCAAGTTGCCAAGGCAAATCTTGTCCAAGAAATCCTCCAGAGAATTCTGGTCTTATTCATGTCTAAATTCAAATTCCTACCCTCAATATGTTAGAATATTGAGCAAATTCAAAGAAAATTATTTTGGGCCAGGAATAAAAAATGTAATAGACTACCATTGGTAGCATGGGATAAAGTTTACTCTAAGAAAGATAAAGGTGAACTAGGATTCAGGAATGTTGACCAAATGAACTTGGACCTATTGGCCAAACAAGGATGGAGAATTTCCAAAGAAGTTCAAGACTCATGAATGGATATAATTAGAGGTAAATATCTCCAGCATAATTCCTTCTTGGAAGAATTCCCCATTCCGAACAGATCTCACTTCTAGAACTCGATCATCCATACTAGAGAAATTGTTAAAAAAGGCCAAAGGTAAAAAATTGGATCTGGTAGGAATATTAAATTCTAGGAAGACTCCTGGTTGAAGGGCCATTCGCTAATCAATGAGCCAAGTCTTACTATTTTAAAACCTATCATAGATCAACTGCTTGGAGACAGAGTGGCTAATTTTATATCTCAAACATCCAACTATAGAAAATAGAAAATTATTCCTACCAATAACCTTAGCAATGGAATTAAAAATGCTACAATAGAAATATTAAAACTACTAAGGGTCTGTGTCATTCCAAGCATCCAATCCAAAGACACTCATGTTTGGAAACTTTGCGAGGATGGTCAATTCACAATTAAAAATGTATATCACATTCAAGATCCTCCAACAAAATTATGAGCCTATGATCAAACACTTAATTCCTAAGGTGAGTTTCTTTTTCTGGCTTACCTCTCATAATACAATTTTAATTATTTATAATCTCATTAAAATAGGTATGTACATCACCAATTATTATGTTATTTGTAAGTCTAATTGGGATTCAACCTTTCATTTTTTCTTGGAATGTATATTCTCCATTGGCATATTAAACTCCCTCTTTGATATATTTAGCATTGTGTGGGTTCAACCATCATCCCTTTGTTAATTGTTAGAACGATGGCCAAATCCCTTTTCCAATCCCCAACTAAAGTTCCTTTGGTCCACTTGTCTACATCATTACCTATGGAAAGTATGGTTGGAGTGTAATAATAGAGTGTTTAATAGTTTGAGAAAAAATACTTGGTCTATCTTCCACCATGTCATCACTCTTGCCTTGGAGAATGCCCAACTTGTTTCTACATTTGAAGTCCCTAAACCTAGTCTTGAAAATTGCTTATTTAATATGTTCAAGTTTAAGTACAATCCTTCTATGGCCTCCCAAACTTGCATTGATAGATCTATTATAAACTGGAATCCTCCTTCGATTGGTTGGTTAAAACTAAATTTTAATGGCACAACAAAAGGGAATCGTGGGATGGCTGGCACTAGGGTCATTATTAGAAATGATAGGGGTCAAATAATCTTTTCTTATGCAGATAATATTGAAATTCAGTCCAACAACCATGTAGAAGTGAGAGCCATGTACCAAGGTTTGATGAGTATGTAGGAGTTTGATTGTGACCACATCATTGTTGAAGGTGATTCCATGAAGTGTTTACACAATGATTAATAAATAAAAAAGCTTACTGGGCAGATACAAAAACATCATTTTTCAACACGTGTGTAGAGAAGGAAGTAAAGTAGTATATTTACTTACAAATAAAGGAGTTATGGAAGAATCCCATCACATTTGGTGGCTTGAATTCCTAGTGGGACTTGCGGAGGTAAACCATGGTGATGGAATTTGTTTACTTTAGCAAGTATGATGGTCCAAGTAAACCTATTGTACCCCAAATGAGACTCCCTTGCCTCTATCCTAGGTGTAATCACTTCCCGTATGGTATTTGATTTCTCATGAAAATTTTGAGATGCAGGTTAATGTTAGCTCAAGTGACAATTATGGTTTTCTGTTCTGGTTTGCATGGTTCCTGTTCATGGTTTGCTTGTTTTGATAGTTTCTCTTGTTCATTTTTTGGGTTTGCTAGGTTTTTTGGGAACTGCTAGGTTTCCCTTTTTGTCTTTTTAAATGGTTTGGCTAGGTTTTCCTATATTTTTTTTTGTTTGACTTTCAGTGTTGATCCCATTTGGGTTCACACTTGTTTCTCTTTGTAAAAGGTTTTGGATTTTTTCAAAACCCCTCAATTAATTAAAAAAAATATATTAATTTTTATCTTTTCTATGTACACATTTATCAATGGTAAGTATAGGAAACTTGAAGAAATTTAATCTATTTACACTATATATATAAGAAGAATAAATTTAATTATCACATATTGACACCCAAAACTAATTAAAAAATGAAAGAGAATCACATTATGGTAAATAAGTTGAAACCTACATGCATATAAAAATGATAATATTAGCTCATTTGTTTGAAGAATAAAAACTTTAACACATCCAATTATATCCATGAAGTGAGAGATCTGGACCCTCTTTCTTTGAATTGAATCTTTTGATAGAAAAACCTTTTCTTATAAAGGTATGATCTTGATAGATCACATAATCTATGTAAAAATAGAAGGAAAAATATTAGAGAGGAAAAAATGAAGAATGGAAATTATACACACTTAAAGTTTGTTAGGAATTGTGTAAAACTCATCAATATATATAGGAAAAATTTGGTAAATATAGAAAAATTAAATAAATTTAACCTATTTACACTATATATATAAGAAGAACACATTTTATGATCACATATTGACACGCAACACTAATATAAAAATGAAATAGGACCACATTATGGTAAAGAAGTTGAAACCTAAATGCATATTAAAATAAGAATATTGGCTCATTTGTTTGAAAAATAAAAAATTTAACACATCCAATTATATCCATGAAATGAGGGACCTCTACCCTCTTTATTTGATTGAATATTTTATGAGAAAAACATTTCCTTAGAAAGGTATGATCTTTATGGATATCATCTATGTACAAAAAAAAGAAAAAATATATAGAAGGAAAAATATTAGAGAGGAAAAAATGAAGAATAAAAATTATACACACTTAAATTTTGTTAGGAATGATGTAAAACTCATCTCTTAATGGTTATAAATATGCACTTAAATTTATTGGTGATTGTTCTTAAAAATAATTAATTTATCAAATTTAATTATTAAATCCTTGATCTTTTAATTGAATTTCATGTTTCTTTTTAAAAACTAATTTGATTTTAAGTTAAAAATCCTTAGTATTGATAATGATATTATGTTAATAGTGAATTTCTTGGTTATTAAAAATATTAAGGAATTAAGCATGAAAGAACTATTTCATACTCACAATAGTAAAATGGTAGTGCTAGAAAAAATATTTAACCATTACTAAAATGGCTGGATGTTTATTACATGCCAATAACTTGTCTTATAATTTTTTGATAAAGCAACATATTATGGAGTGTATTATATAATCATAATCATACCAAATATACAAGAAATTCCAATTTTAAATAATATTTGAATGGAAATAGGCCAAACCTAAAGCACTTATGGCTACAATCTTTGTGAAAGGGGTGTAAATCCTAAGTGTAGTCAAGCTATGGAACAAAGCGACACATTTGGCTATAATATTTGCAAAAGGGATGTACAACCTAGGTGCAGTCAAGTGTTGAAGGAAGAGGGTTGTTCGTAGACTGCCTCTTCGATCAGAAGAAATATCTCCCAAGGATATTTGGGTTCATGGGTGGTGCTTCCTGATGAAATTCTACCTTCTATCAAGATTTTGAAGGATGAATTTGGGTTGGATTTTACTGATCATGAAGCTTGAAAAATTATCTGCACACTAAAGGAAAAAAAACAAGCCTAGAAGAGCTCAAATAATACATTAAATATTGGTGGACTAGTACAAAATTCTAAGTAACTCTACTACCTAAAAATTTCTTTTCTGTTTCCATTTCTTATTTAACATATAGAGATAAGGTAATAGATTATAGATATAATTGATTTTTCAGAAAAAGAGGTGTCTATATAAGACCTTGGACTCCTAGTTTCAATCCCTTTATAGAAGATGTTAATGACTTCCCAGTCTAGGTGAACCTCTATGCTCTCCCTGTGGAGTTTTGAGAAGAGAAGATATTCACCAAAATTGGTAATGCCATTTGTGCATTTTAGTATATGGATATCCAAACCGAGGAAAATTTGTCTAATAAAATTAATATGAGTAAAGCAAGATTGACCATTTGGATTAATATTTTAGTTCTTGGATCTCAATCCATTACTATATCCTCAAGCAAAGGGGAATGAATCCAAAATATTGAATATGAAAACTTCTCCCTAAGATGTTATGGCTATAAAAAATATGACCACCTGAAGAAGAGATGCTCGATCATCCGATCATGCTCTAATTCCTCCTTAGTGGAGGAGAAGGCCCTACACATAGATTATTTAAAACCTTCAAACATACCAATTCAAAATAAATAAGCTCATCCTCGAGATGCACCAATTATCAAACAAGAATCATGCAAGCAACAAAAGACTCAATCCCAAAAGAATAATTTAAATCAAATCATTGATAAAATCCAAATGGTTATTAAAGACCATCCATATAGTTCCATGCAAAATAGTAGTACATTAGATGGTATTATTGAAGCTAAATATCCAGTTACCTAATATTAGTACATTAGATGGTATTCTTGAAGCTAAATATCTAGTTACTTAATATTCTTTATACTCATAATTAAATTAATTTTGAATCAATTTGACTAATAAGACTTCTTATAGATTTTGGACTTTATCAATATTATCATACAACATATCTTTGTGATAATCAAAGTATATTAGATTGGGAAATAATCCCATTTTCATGCTAGAAGTAAACATATTGGGCTTCAAAACTATTTTATTAGAGAATTACTTAAATCAAAGCAATCTTATATTATCTCACAAATGATCAAGCCATTGATATCTTCATTAAAAAAACTATATAAAGAGAAATTTTTTAGCATTGTAATAGTTTAGGCCTAAAAGAATTCAGAATTAACAGAGAGTAGTGTTAATATCAATCTTCTTAATTCAAAATAAAAATTAGTAGGGAGTGTTAGGGATGTTAATATTTATTTAGATCTAGTTATGAGACAAGAAAATTATCATTCATTTATGGATAGTAAATTATCTTGAAATCATTTATCTAATTTGGGTGTCCTAAGAGAATATTCTAGAGTGACATATATAATTTCAAGTTACATGCCACTCTAAATTCCCTTATGTAGGGAATTCTAGGATGCTTAGGAACACACTACAAAGAAGGCAAAATATAATGATGTAAATCTAATTCCTCATTTCAATACATTCAATAATAAATTGGTGTAGGATGTAGGAGAACTTTCATTTCAATACAATCAATAATAAATTGGCGTAGATGTAGGAGAACTTGTAGGTCCACTCCTTTAAAATTTAGACCTTTCTTTCATCTTATATTATAACCTTGATTAGAAATGATTTGAGCATTTTGTCTTTCTATGATTCAAGGAGGTTTTTTCCATTGTTATTTCTTAAAAAATATTATCTTTCCTTTGTTTTATTTGTTCTTGTATGTGCACCATTAAAAGATATGTTTATTTTAGTTTATGTAATTTTATCTCTTAAACCCCTCTTCACTAAATAACCTAATATATAGGTGGAGGAGACATGTACCTATATAATACCTTAAAGGAAGATATATTGATGATTAAGTAATAAAGTATTACATCAAAGTATACAAAATATAAATTTTACTTGCTCTACTTATTTCAATGTACATTTTCTAGTATCCTTATAGATGTTTTTTTATCATCTTTATTTATCCACTTAGTAGGGGTCGTACATGATGATCATGTTAAATATCACCTTATTAAATTAAAAATATCCTACCAAATGTTAATTTTAAAATTTTTGTTACTATCTCAAATGATAGATTATGCATAACGTCAAAGTATAAATTAACAACCTTAGGACTATTTAAAGCTACCTTATCATTAGGATGATTTGTATATATCTAATCAACTAATTTATCATAGAAAATAATTTATTATTAACTACCATATTATTATATAAAAAATATTATTCTTGTTTATGTCTTATCTTTATTTCTATGCATAATTTTTTATTTGAGTTATAGTAGGATCATATGTGTAATCCTAATAATTGTATTCTAGCAAAGTAGGTTGAATGATAAAAATAAAATGGAAATATACATATCACATAAATGGGCATCAACCACCAAAGTCTTCTTATCTTATATATAATTTTAAAAGTAATAATTTTATAGTCAATCAACTACGACTCTAAAAAAAAAAAAAAAAAAATTTCTAAAGATGTGGTTCTCCGAGATTTATTGCTTATTGATATCAACCAGTATAAAATTTGGAGCACGTTGAAACTTACCCTTGATTTAACGAAGAATGTTTCTAGTATGGTGGCTAATGTAACTCAAGGTGTTCATAAGTTAGGGTAGAACCTTCTCAGTTCTCATTTCTTTGACGTCGTTCTTATTTCTTTGACACCTTCTGGTCTGGCTTCCACATTTGTTCTGGTTTACCTCTGGTTTCTTCTAGTTTGTGTATGGATTTTCACCCTTTTGGTTTTACTTGTAGTGGTTGTGGTATCCCGTTAAAACCCTCTTCTTTTAACAGTACCAAAAAAATTAAAATAAAAAGAAGTGGTTATCTTATTTAAGGTAGATATTATTTAAATTTTAAAATATATGTAGTAGTGTAGAATTACCTTTATCTATATCTATAGGTTTTTTAAAGGATTAATTAAAAAAAAAAAAATAATTTTAATACCCAATCCCACGGGCGTGTCCATGCATAGCCAGTAGCCCGATCCTTCATGCCATGTTTTGAACCAGATTGACGAAGATGGTGCGAACCCCGTGCGTCTGAAGGTTCCCTTCATATTGACATACTCAGGAAGAAAACCTGAAACAACAAAAAATAAGAACACACAAACACAAACATACAAAAATATTAAAAAATAAGAATTACTTGTCTAGTGAGTCTTTGAAACTCATCATTGATTCTCCCCATTCCCCTATTCTTCAAGAATTACTCTGTTACCCCAAATAGGTGACAAGGAGTCAAAATAAATCAATAGGTGATGTAGGTAGTGACAAAAAGAAAGGAAGTCCAATTAGTCAAGAAATAAGGTACAAGAAAAATGAGAATGATATTGGTAATGGTGTCCAACATAATATCATATCATCTCTTACAAAATAGTCTAATACTGAAGTTCTGGTAGATGATGGAAAATAATCCAAAACTCCTCCAACCTCTGGTAGGGGATGAGGTAAAAATCTTCTTCAAGGAACCATAGATGAAGATCCTTTCATGGAATGTGAGAGGTCTCAATGGGCAGTCCAAACAAAGATTGGTCAGGTCCATGAGAAAAGAAAATAAACCTAGTATCATTTTACTACAGGAAACTAAAAATGATATGGATAATAGTGATAAAATTTCTAAGTCTATGTGGAAATATAGTGCTTTCATTTATAGTCCAACTTGTGGATCATCCGATGGCCTCATGTGTTTGTGGAACCCAAATATTATAGAAGGCAGACTCATATCCAATTTAGAAAGAATAATAAATATTCTATTTTATAAAAACTATACTCAAACTCAATGTATCATGTCAAATATCTACGCTCCCAATGATTTAAGAGGCTGTAGGGTCTTATGGGACACTTTAATCCAAATGAGAAGTAATTTCCAGAACAATACTTGGATGCATAGGTTATTTCAACAGCCCACTCTATCCTTTAG
This sequence comes from Wollemia nobilis, assembly GCA_028583015.1. Lineage (NCBI taxonomy): Eukaryota > Viridiplantae > Streptophyta > Pinopsida > Araucariales > Araucariaceae > Wollemia > Wollemia nobilis. The sequence continues at coordinate 15,329,945 of JAQPPZ010016943.1, forward strand.
ATAACAAATGAGTGAACCCCATCACATCTAGGTGCTTTGAAGAATTTGTAGAGTTTGTGGAACAAAATGAACTCATGGACATTCAATTAAAAGGGGTAAAATATACTTGGAGTAATCGAAGAACAAAAAAATAGCTCATCCAAATGAGGCTTGATAGATTCTTGGTGTCCAAGAAAGCAATCCAAATTTTTGGTGATGCCACCCTCCACTCTCTTCCAAAAATTAGATCAGATCATAGTCCTTTAGTCCTAGAAAAAATTAGGCAAGGCTTAGCCTTCAAAACACCCTTTAGATTTGAATCAATGTGGTTACATCATGAGGGGCTTATGAACTACATTTTTAAATGGTGGAGTAAGTCTTTTTTAGTATCACCCATAGCTCAAATTGGTAAAAAAACATGCTTTATAAAAAATAACCTAAAGGTATGGAACTTTGAATTCTTTTGGAATATTTTCCAAGCCAAACAAGATATTGTTAATCAGTTGAATATTGTAGAAAGCAATATTTAAAATGGGAGTTTGGAACTTGATCTGAGGCAAAGAGAAAAATAACTTTTGTAAGAGTATCACAACATCCTTTCCAGGAAAGATGTCTTTTGGAGGTAAAAATCACATACCCTATGGCTAAAGGAAGGTGATTCCAACACCAAATTATTCCACGCATCCACACTCAGATATAGAAATAATATTAAAATAAGATAATCATCCAGAAGTGATGGGACAATATGTTAAAACCCTGAAGGTTATAATATAAATTTATATGATCAAAAAGGCTTTAATATAAAATTTATATGATCTCAAAATCAAAATCACTAGCCACTTTTAGGGGGCTTCCTCCTTATTATAGTAAATGCAAGTATTTTTCCTCTCTATCTATTAATTCTACTCGAAAACATAATTATAGCATAACTATTTTAATGCTACATCTGTTACAACATGATGATTCACATGATAAGCCAATATAATAATTAATTCTAGGATTAATAATAATAAATAAATGTTAGGATGTGGGATCCTAACATGCCACCCCTCCTAGAAAAACATTTATCCTCAAAGTGGAACTAAGGAAATTGTTGTTGAAACTGATGAAGTACTTCCCAAGTAGCATCCTCAGGTGCCAAGCCCTGCCATTGAATCAAGAGTTTGGTGATAATGCGATTATGAAGGTGATGGGTGTGTCGTTCCAATAATGCTTTGGGTTCGACCACTATGGAGCCATCTTCGACAAATTTAGGTAACTCTATTTGTGCCTTCACTTGTGAGCCAATCACCTTCTTGAAGCAAGACACATGAAACACTGGATGAATTTTTCAAGACTCAGGTAACTCTAGCTTGTGTGCTACTGATCTGATACATTGCAAAATTTTGGGGCTAATTTCTATGAACCCTTAAGCTTGAGGAAACTCTATCGATAAGGCTAAAGTCATAGGAACACCATGTATTCCTTCTAAAGTTCATGTTCAACCCACTGTTGATCTGCCTGCTGTTTCATCTGATGTTGTGCTATGAGTAAATTCTCATTAAGAAGGCAAAGAATATTGGCCCGATTTAAAATCTCAGAATCTACTACTTGGATATTGGTGCTTTCAGGAATATAATATGTGACTCTTAGTGGTGCTTGGCCATACAATGGTTCATAGAGTGTCATTTTGATTGCCATATAATATGAAGTATTATACCACCATTCGACAAAGGGGAAATCCATTTAACCTAATGAATCAGTTGCATAGAAACAAAGCAATGCAAATAAGTCTCCAAACATTTATCAACAATATCGATCTATCTATCAATTTGGGGGTGATATGCTGAACTCATGTGGAGCTGAGTTCTTTGGAGCTTGAAAAATTATTTCCAAAAATGATTAGTGAAAGTGGGATCTCGATCATTGATAATAGTTTATGGTATACCATGGATCTTGAAAATGTTATCAAGGAATAGTTGAGCCATGTTAACAGCCTTGTATGGGCTAACGAGCAAAATTGGGTATACTTGGACAATCAATCCACAACCATCGTGATGATAGATTTTCCATAAGACTTTGTAAAGTCCTCAATGAAATCCATTGAAATCTGGATTTCTAAAAACTTATAAGAGGATGGCTAAATATTGAGCCATCCTCTTATAAGTTTTTAGAAATCCGATTTCCCCGCTAAAGGTGTAGCATGTAATTTATGCAGTATCTTTGGGCAACATGAAAATGTAGGAGGCAATACAATACGACCTTTGAACTGAAGCATCCCATTGCTATAAGTGAAGTTAGGCTTACTATTAGGATTATGTTGGAGTTGCTGAATTAATTTCTGAGTTGAACTATCATTGAGCCATTCTTGTGTTTCCTTATCTATCCATTATAGAATCGGTGAAGAGAGTGCTTGCAATGTTGTCAACTCTTCAAATTTATGTGAAAGGGCTTCAACGACTACATTTTCCTCCTCTTTATGATACATAATTTCATAATCATATCCCAATAGTTTAGTGACCCTATTTTGTTGCTTAGGGTTGGAGATACATTGTTCTATAAAGTATTTTAAACTATGATGATCTATGTGGATAATGAAATGTCAACCAATGAGATAAAACTGCCATCATTGAATGGCATGAATTATGGGTACCATCTCCTTTTCATATGCTGATCATGCCAAGTTTCATCTTGAAAGTGCCTTGTTGGTGAAAGCCAAGGGTATACCTTCCTGCATGAGAACTGCACCAATACCCAATTAGGAAGCATCACTTTCAATTACAAATATCTTGGAGAAGCCTGGCATAACTAATACTAGAGTGTAACATATTGCATTCTTTAATATGTGAAAAGCATATTAAACAGTTTTTGACCAAAGAAAGGTATTATTTTAAAGTAAAGTTGTTAATGGGGCTACAACCTTGCCATAGTCCTTTACGAACTTACGGTAATACTCGGTCAATCCAAGAAATCCATGTAAGTTTTTAAATGATTTTGGGATAGGCCAATTTTGCATATATTCAATTTTATGGGGATCCACTTTAGCCCCATATTCAAAAACTATAAATCCCAGATATTCAATCTCCTTTCACCCAAAAGAAAACTTGGAGCATTTGGTATACAATTGGTTTTCGCCCAAGATTTGTAAGGTATTTTCCAAGTGAACCAAATGGTCCTCCCAGGTATTTTTATAAACCAAAATATCATCAAAGAAAACCAGAATAAATTTCCTAAGATAAGGGTGAAATACCTGATTCATCAAGCTTTGGAATGTTGAAGGAGAATTTGTAAGGCCAAAAGCATTACCATAAATTCATAGTGTTCCTCATGGGTGTGAAAAGTCCTTTTAGGAATGTCATATTATCTGACTCTAATTTGATGATACCTTGATCATAGACTCAATTTTAAAAAATACTTAGCAACATGAAGTTCATACAACAACTCATCAATAACAGGAATTAGAAATTTGTCCTTGACTATGAGCTTTTTGAGGGTGCAAAAATTGATACAAAATCACCATGACCCATACTTCTTATGAACCAAAAATATTGGAGAAGAGTAAGGGTTGACACTTGGTTGAATGACACTAGATTTCAATAATTCTTGCACAAGTTTCTCAATTTTACTTTTCTATAAGCAAGGATATTTGTAAGGCTAAATTTTTGGTGGTTGACTCCCAGGAAGAAGTTGTATAGCACAATCCTAAATATGGTGGGGGGAAAACCCTTCTGGTTATTCAAATCCTCTAGAGTGATGTGTCAAAATTTTTTGTAACTCTTCCATTGTATCCGGTTCTTACCTGTTGATTTAATGGAAAACAACCGTGCAATTATCCCTTTGTCTCCTTTTTGAATAAGATTTTCCATGTGAGAGAAATCAATATTTGTGTAGGACCTGCTTGTAGTCATTTTAGGGTGTATTATTGTCCTTAAAATATGAATTGCATCTACAATGCTACAAATTCCCATAGTATTGGCCTAAGCATTCACAACCATTGAGCCCCTAGGATGTTATAACATACTGCCAATGGAAGCACATACATTTCACTTTTCATGTTGTAGTCGCCCATGGTGAGTTTAAAATTTCAACAATTATCTTTATAGATAATCCGTCCCCGCTTACCAATAATTACTTCAAAGCTATTGCAAGATTGTATATAACAATAAACCTATTTTACCATGCTTGGGTTAATGAAATTATGTGTACTTCCTGAATCAATGAGCACAATGAGATTTTTTTGTTTGAAGTACCCTCAAAATTTCATAGTTTGTGGAGAAGAAAATACTATGAGAGCATTGAAGAAAATTTTGGGGGTATCTTCATTGCCATTATCATATGCATCTGCTACTTTTACCTCATCCTCTTCCTCTGTTGAATTACAAGGAATGTTTACATCCAATAAATACAACTTTTGCATAGTGCATCTATGATTTAGCCCATATTTCTCATCACAATTATAACAAAGACATTTTGTTTGTCATTCCTTAATTTAATTTGGGCTAAGCCACTTAACCTATAAGGGTCGGTTAGATTTTGGGGTGGTTTGCATGACTTGCGATTTTCCAATAGATTGTTTCCCTTGTCAACATTGAGCATTGAATTTATCTTCAGCTAACTTGGCTAATCCAGTAGCCTCCATCATGGTGCTATGATTGAACATCTTCATCTCCATCCTAATTTCATATTTTAAGTTGTTTTAACCCACTTATGAAGCAAATTTTGAAAAATACGACATCCAAACCTAATGTGCAATTTACGAGCTTCTCGAATTGATCTTGATATCCGTGCACTAAAGTGGTTTGACGTAGTTTGATGAGAGCTCCTGTGAAGTCTTTGAAACAACTTGGACCAAACCAAACTAAAAAATTCTTTGTAATTTTTTATTTTTTACTGCACCAAAATTCAAAATTTGAGCTATCACGGTCAAATATTTTTGAATTTTCCAATGATCAAATTTCAAAATTTGAATGCTGATCTAATGGCTAGTGTGCGACATGGGTAATTTGTTTGCAGTTTTAAAGGTAAAATATTTTTGAACACTTTCCAATGACCAATTTAATCCAATAGTTAGTGTACGACACGAACACTAACATGGGACATGAATGAGATGATTGCAACCGTGAGGGATGATGACCACTAACACAGAGTACGAAGTGACAATAGCTAGTTTGCCATATGAAAACTAACACGGGATACAAATGGGGTGATAGAGGATGTGAGGGATGAGGACCACTTACATGGAGCACAAAGTGATAAACATTGACAACTTACATAGAACATAGAGTGATAGCAGGACACAAAAGTGAATAGTGGATGAGTCAACGAGAGGAATGACAATGACATGATGATGAAGCTGGGGTGATAGCGGGTGCAAGGGATGAGGCATTAATTGAATGGGGTGACCAAAAAGAGCTGGTCAAGAATGTATAAGAGTGCTTGTAATTTTATATCATGTTAGATCCCATGAGCCTTCAATGTGGGATAAAATATTTCCATAGAAAATAAAACACGGTGGAGTTATTTCCTTTAAAAACAAGCGTAGCCACATGGAGGAAGATTATTTGCTGGAGAACCTTAGGAAATAATTTTAATTATCATATGATTTAATTACTTATTTCAATTATGTCTTGACCGCAAAGGTAAAATTTGCTGGCGCACAAATTTGAAAGAGATATTCACATTTTCTGCTAATCCACGTGAGGAAATGCTGATTGTTGAAAGAAATTTTAGGGAGATATATGATTCATTTAATGACTCCTATTGATATTATTTCTACGCTCAAGAAGAAGTCATAAAATACGTACACCATTTTCAGAAAACCTAGTACGCTACTTGGATACACTAAATACAAAATATAGAATACAAATTTGTGTACTATAATGGGGCTATCAGTTGCCTAATTGTTTTTCGTTAAGTGCAGTTGTGTTTAAAATAGTAGTACGAATTGCTATTTTAAAATCCTTGCTAATAGATCTTGGTCCGTTGGTTGTGTGTAAAGATAGGATGGGCTAGTTGTAAATTTAAGGACATCATTGTTTGAGAGTAGCCTCAAAATGAATAACTTTGATACTATATGTTAAAACACTAAAGGTTTTAATATAAATTTATATGATCAAGAAGATTTTAATATAAAATTTATATGATCTCAGAATCAAAATCGCTGGCCACTTTCAGGGGGCTTCCTCCTTATGATAGTAAACACAAGTATTTTTACTCTTTGCCTATTTCTTCTACTCGAACATATAATTATAGCATAACTATCCTAACACGACATTGGTTACAATATGACAATTCACATGGTAAGCCAAAATAATAATTAATTATACGATTAATAATAAATAAATGTTAGGATGTAGGATCCTAACACAATAACCTCCAACATTCATGAGATCAAGGAAGAGGTTGTGTTACACTTTGAAAATATTTTAGGGCCTTGCCCTCCTTGTCAACCTCAAGCTCAAATTACTCTTCTGCAAATCATTCCAACTCTCATATTCCAAGAGTTCAATGATAACCTCCTAAAATATTTCACCAATGATAAAATTAGAGATGCAATGTTTTCTATGCAACCTGATAAAGCTCCTAGACCTGATGGCTTTCCTCCTAAGTTCTTCTAGGACTACTCGGATATAGTGAGCCAAGATATTTCTATAGCTTTTCTAGATTTCCAATGGAACAAATCGTTACCTAGGGACGTTAACTTAACTTTTTTGGTGCTCATTCCAAAATACCATAACAAAAAATCCATGTCTAATTTTAGACCAAAAAGTCTCTACAATGTCTTCTATAATTTCATCTCAAAGGTCATTGCTAATAGGCTCAAATAAGCACTCCCAACCATTATATATCATTGCCAAGGGAGATATATCATGGATTATATGATAACAATCCATGAGATCATCTACTTAGTTGTCAAGAGTAAGAAACCTGATCTTTTATTAAAACTTGAGATGAAAAAAGCTTTTGATCGGGTATCCTAGGAATTTATCTTTGTTGTCCTTGCCAAATTTGGATTCCATGATGAGTGGATTGCCCTAATTAAATAATGTTTAAATTTTGCCTAGTTTTCTATCCTTTTTTATGGTTCTACTACAGGTTTTTTCAAGACATCCAAAGGTTTAAGGCAAGGGGACCCGCTCTCTCCCTTCCTCTTCATCATTATGGCTGAAGCCCTTGGGAGATCCGTCATACAAGAAATCTATCTTGGTTTCCTCTCTAGAATCAAGCCATATTCAATGTCCAAGGCTGTTACTCACCATAAATTTGTAGATGATATGATTTTGACCATCATTTAATCTATTTCTGAAGCAAAAATAATCAAAACTATATTAAAATTTTATGAAGAAGTTGCTAGCTAGAGTGTCAATTTTGACAAGAGTAGAATATTTTTCCTAAACACCCTTGTTTGTAGGTAGCAAAATGTAACAAGAATATTGGGATGCAAAATTTCAAGTCTTCCTTCTATATATCTTGGAATACCCCTATTTCATGGCAATATGATATATGTGATGTGGAACAATGTTATTGATAGAATTATCAAGAAATTAGATAGCTAGAAAAACGTCCTATTGAGTCAAGTTGCCAAGGCAAATCTTGTCCAAGAAATCCTCCAGAGAATTTTGGTCTTATTCATGTCTATATTCAAAGCCCTACCCTCAATATGTTAGAATATTGAGCAAATTCAAAGAAAATTATTTTGGGCTAGGAATAAAAAATGTAATAGACTACCATTGGTAGCATGGGATAAAGTTTACTCTAAGAAAGATAAAGGTGAACTAGGCTTCAGGAATGTTGACCAAATGAACTTGGGCCTATTGGCCAAACAAGGATCGAGAATTTCCAAAGAAGTTCAAGACTCATGAATGGATATAATTAGAGGTAAATATCTCCAGCATAATTCCTTCTTGGAAGAATTTCCCATTTCGAACAGATCTCACTTCTAGAACTCGATCATCCATACTAGAGAAATTGTTAAAAAAGTCCAAAGGTAAAAAATTGGATCTGGTAGGAATATTAAATTATAGGAAGACTCCTGGTTGAAGGGCCATTCGCTAATCAATGAGCCAAGTCTTGCCATTTGAAAACCTATCATAGACCAACTGTTTGGAGACAGAGTGCTTAATTTTTTATCTCAAATATCCAACTATAGAAAATAGAAAATTATTCCTACCAATAACCTTAGCAATGGAATTAAAAATGCTACAATAGAAATATTAAAACTACTAGGGGTCTGTGTCATTCCAAGCATCCAATCCAAAGACACTTATGTTTGGAAACTTTACGAGGATGGTCAATTCACAATTAAAACTGTATATCACATTCAAGATCCTCCAACAAAATTATGAGCCTATGATCAAACACTTAATTCCAAAGGTGAGTTTCTTTTTCTGGCTTACCTCTCATAATAAAATTTTAATTATTTATAATCTCATTAAAATAGGTATGTACATCACCAATTATTATGTTCTTTGTAAGTCTAATTGGGATTCAACCTTTCATTTTTTCTTGGAATGTATATTCTCCATTGGAATATTAAACTCCATCTTTGATATATTTAGCATTGTGTGGGTTCAACCATCATCCCTTTGTTAATTGTTAGAACGATGGCCAAATCCCTTTTCCAATCCCCAACTAAAGTTCCTTTGGTCCACTTGTCTACATCATTACCTATGGCAAGTATGGTTGGAGTGTAATAATAGAGTGTTTAATAGTTTGAGAAAAAATCCTTGGTCTATCTTCCACCATGTCATCACTCTTGCCTTGGAGAATGCCCAACTTGTTTCTACATCTGAAGTCCCTAAACCTAGTCTTGAAAATTGCTTATTTAATATGTTCAAGTTTAAGTACAATCCTTCTATGGCCTCCCAAACCTACATTGATAGATCTATTATTAACTGAAATCCTCCTTCGGTTGGTTGGTTAAAACTAAATTTTAATGGCACAACAAAAGGGAATCATGGGATGGTTGGCACAGGTCATTATTAGAAATGATAGGGGTCAAATAATATTTTCCTATGCAGATAATATTGAAATTTAGTCGAACAACCTTGTATAAGTGAGAGCCATGTACCAAGGTTTGATGAGTATGTAGGAGTTTTATTGTGACCACATCATTGTTGAAGGTGATTCCATGGAGTGTTTACACAATGATTAATGAATAAAAAAGCTTACTGGGCATATACAAAAACATCATTTTTCAACACGTGTGTAGAGAAGGAAGTAAAGTAGTATATTTACTTACAAATAAAGGAGTTATGGAAGAATCCCTTCACATTTGGTGGTTTGACTTCCTAGTGGGACTTGTGGAGGTAAACCATGGTGATGGAATTTGTTTACTTTAGCAAGTATGATGGTCCAAGTAAACCTATTGGACCCCAAATGAGACTCCCTTGCCTCTAGCCTAGGAGTAATCACTTCCCGTATGGTATTTGATTTCTCATGAGAATTTTGAGATGCAGGTCAATGTTAGCTCAAGTGACAATTATGGTTTTATGTTCTGGTTTGCATGGTTCCTATTCATGGTTTGCTTTTTTTGATAGTTTCTCTTGTTCATTTTTTGGATTTGCTAGGTTTTTTGGGAACTCGTAGGTTTCCCTTTTTGTCTTTTTAAATGGTTTGGCTAGGTTTTCCTAGATGCTTTTTTGTTTTGTTTGAATTTTAGTGTTGATCCCAGTTGGGTTCACACTTGTTTCTCTTTGTAAAAGGTTTTGGATCCTTTCAAAACCCCTCAATTAATAAAAAAAAAAAATATTAATTTTTATATTTTCTATTTACACATTTATCAATGGTAAGTATAGGAAACTTGAAGAAATTTAATCTATTTACACTATATATAAAAGACAAATAAATTTAATTATCACATATTGACACCCAAAAATGATTAAAAAATGAAAGAGAATCACATTATGGTAAATAAGTTGAAACCTACATGCATATAAAAATGATAATATTAGCTCATTTGTTTGAAGAATAAAAACTTTAACACATCCAATTATATCCATGAAGTGAGAGATCTGGACCCTCTTTCTTTGAATTGAATCTTTTGATAGAAAAACCTTTTCTTATAAAGGTATGATCTTGATAGATCACATAAACTATGTAAAAATAGAAGGAAAAATATTAGAGGAAAAAATGAAGAATGGAAATTATACACACTTAAAGTTTGTTAGGAATTGTGTAAAACTCATCAATATATATAGGAAAATTTTGGTAAGTATAGAAAAATTAAAGAAATTAAACCTATTTACACTATATATATAAGAAGAACAAATTTTATGATCACATTTTGACACCCAACACTAATATAAAAATGAAATAGGACCACATTATGGTAAAGAAGTTGAAACCTAAATGCATATTAAAATAAGAATATTGGCTCATTTGTTTGAAGAATAAAAAATTTAACACATCCAATTATATCCATGAAATGAAGGACCTCTACCCTCTTTATTTTATTGAATATTTTATGAGAAAAACATTTCCTTAGAAAGGTATGATCTTTATGGATATCATCTATGTACAAAAACAAAGAAAAAATATATAGAAGGAAAAATATTAGAGACGAAAAAAATGAAGAATAAAAATTATACACACTTAACTTTTGTTAGGAATGATGTAAAACTCATATCTTAATGGTTATAAATATGCACTTGAATTTATTGGTGATTGTTCTTAAAAATAATTAATTTATCAAATTTAATTTTTTAATCCTTGATTTTTTAATTGAATTTCATGTTTCTCTTAATTGAATTTAATTTTTAAATTCTTGATTTTTTAATTTAATTTAATTGTATTGATAATGATATTATGTTAATAGTGAATTTCTTGGTTATTAAAAATATTAAGGAATTAAGCATGAAAGAACTATTTCATACTCACAATAGTAAAATGGTAGTGCTAGAAAAAATATTTAACCATTACTAAAATGGCTAGATGTTTATTACATGCCAAGAACTTGTCTTATAATTTTTTGATAAAGCAACATATTATGGAGTGTATTATATAATCATAATCCTACCAAATATATAAGAAATTCCAATTTTAAATAATATTTGAATGGAAATAGGCCAAACCTAAACCACTTATGGCTACAATATTTGTGAAAGGGGTGTAAATCCTAAGTGTAGTCAAGCTATGGAACAAAGCGACACATTTGGCTATAATATTTGCAAAAGGGATGTAAACCCTAGGTGCGATCAAGTGTTGAAGGAAGAGGGTTATTCGTAGATCGCCTCTTCGATCAGAAGAAATATCTCTCAAGGATATTTGGGTTTATGGGTGGTGCTTCCTAATGAAATTCTACCTTCTATCAAGATTTTGAAGGATGAATTTGGGTTGGATTTTATTGATCATGAAGCTTGAACAATTATATGCACACTAAAGGAAAAAAACAAGCCTAGAAGAGCTCAAATAATACATTAAAGATTGGTGGACTAGTACAAAATTCTAAGTAACTCTAATACCCAAAAATTTCTTTTCTGTTTCCCTTTCTAATTTAACATATAGAGATAAGGTAATAGATTATAGATATAATTGATTTTTCAAAAAAAGAGGTGTCTATATAAGACCTTGGACTCCTAGTTTCAATTCCTTTATAGAAGAGGTTAATGACTTCCAAGTCTAGGTGAACCTTTATGCTCTCCTTGTGGAGTTTTGAGAAAAGAAGATATTCACCAAAATTGGTAATGCCATTGGTACATTTTAGTATATGGATATCCAAACCGAGGAAAATTTGTCTAGTAAAATTAATATGAGTAAAGCAAGATTGACCATTTGGATTAATATTTTAGTTCTTGGATCTCAATCCATTACTATATCCTCAAGCAAAGGGGAATGAATCCAAAATATTGAATATGAAAACTTCTCCCTAAGATGTCATCGCTATCAACAATATGACCACCTGAAGAAGAGATGCTCGATCATACGAATATGCTCTAATTCCTCCTTAGTGGAGGAGAAGGTCCTACACATAAATTATTTCAAACCTTCAAACATACCAATTCAAAATAAATAAGCTCATCCTTGAGATGCAACAATTATCAAACAAGAATCATGCAAGCAACAAAAGACTCAATCCCAAAAGAATAATTTGAATCAGATCATTGATAAAATCCAAATGGTTATTAAAGACCATCCATATATTTCCATGGAAAATAGTAGTACATTAGATGGTATTCTTAAAGCTAAATATCCAGTTACCTAATATTAGTACATTAGATGGTATTCTTGAAGCTAAATATCTAGTTACTTAATATTTTTTATACTCATAATTAAATTAATTTTGAATCAATTTGACTAATAAGACTTCTTATAGATTTTGGACTTTATCAATATTATCATACAACATATCTTTGTGATAATCAAAGTATATTAGATTGGGAAATAATCCCATTTTCATGCTAGAAGTAAACATATTGGGCTTCAACACTATTTTATTAGAGAATTACTTAAATCAAATCAATCTTATATTATCTCACAAATGATCAAGCCGTTGATATCTTCATTAAAAAAACTATATAAAGAGAATTTTTTTAGCATTGTAATAGTTTAGGCCTAAAAGAAGTCAGAATTAACAGAGAGTAGTGTTAATATCAATCTTCTTAATTCAAAATAAAAATTAGTAGGGAGTGTTAGGGATGTTAATATTTATTTAGATCTAGTTATGAGACAAGAAAATTATCATTCATTTATGGATAGTAAAATTATCTTGAAATCATTTATCTAATTTGGGTGTCCTATGAGAATATTCTAGAGTGACATATATAATTTCAAGTTACATGCCACTCTAAATTCCCTTATGTAGGGAATTCTAGGATGCTTAGGCACACACTACAAAGAAGGCGAAATATAATGATGTAAATCTAATTCCTCATTTCAATACATTCAATAATAAATTTGTGTAGGATGTAGGAGAACTTTCATTTCAATACAATCAATAATAAACTGGAGTAGATGTAGGAGAACTTGTAGGTCCACTCCTTTAAAATTCAGACCTTTCTTTCATCTTATATTATAACCTTGATTAGAAATGATTTGAGCATTTTGTCTTTCTATGATTCATGGAGGTTTTTTCCATTGTTATTTCTTCAAAAATATTATCTTTCCTTTGTTTTATTTGTTCTTGTATGTGCACCATTAAAAGATATATTTATTTTAGTTTATGTAATTTTATCTCTTAAACCCTTCTTCACTAAATAACCTAATATATAGGTGGAGGAGACATGTACCTCTATAATACCTTAAAGGAAGATATATTGATGATTAAGTAATAAAGTATTACATCAAAGTATACAAAATATAAATTTTACTTGCTCTACTTATTTCAATGTACATTTTCTAGTATCCTTATAGATGTTTTTTATCATCTTTATTTATCCAATTTGTAGGGGTCGTACATTATGATCATGTTAAATATCACATTATTATCGTACATTATGATCATGTTAAATATCACATTATTAAATTAAAAATATCCTACCAAATGTTGATTTTAAAATTTTTGTTACTATCTCAAATGATAGATTATGCATAACGTCAAAGTATAAATTGACAACCTTAGGACTATTTAAAGCTACCTTATCATTAAGATGATTTGTATATATCTAATCAACTAATTTATCATAGAAAATTATTTATTCTTAACTACCATATTATTATGGTAATTATGGCATAAAAATATAGAAGAACTTCCTATTTATAATTTTGTATAACTTTCGATGAATCAATCCTCAAGGTGGTGTACATTTTAGATTGTTATATTGATAAGTATCACACTCTACTACAAATTAAAATGTTAATCTTCATGTCATTCCAATAGATTATGGATATTATCTATATGTTTGGTGGACTTTTAAATACCTTATAAGGGAATGCATGACCATTTTATGTGGGATGATTTTGTTGTTAAGTAGATGCGATTTATATAAAAAATATTATTCTTGTCTAAGTATTATCTTTATTTCTATGCATAATTTTTATTTGAGTTATAGCAGGATCATATTGCAATCCTAATAATTGTATTCTAGCTAAGTAGGTTGGATGATAAAAATAAAATGGAAATATGCATATCATATGAATGGGCATCAACCACCAAAGTCTTCTTATCTTATATATAATTTTAAAAGTAATAATTTTATAGTCAATCAACTACGACTCTATGAGCATAATATTAGTTAAAAAAAAAAAAAATACTTCAAGCTATGATGATCAATATGAATGAAAATATTTTCTCTTAAAATTTATTTTCACTTTGCTACTACATAAGATTTTTATAAGCTAATTATAACTAATTTCATTGTATGATCTATAGTAAAGCAACCAATCTATGCAAGTCAATAATAATTAATTATTTTCTCTAAGGAAGCACTCTCAAATAACTAATTTTTAGAGGCGTACATATTATTCAAGAATAACTATTGAAGGGAACCATAAGCAATAATTGTCAACAGATACAGAAAAAAAAGCAGATGACAGACCTTTAGCCATTTCACAGCACGCACGACTCTTTCGTATTGATTATTAGCTTTCCTTGCAACATGATCAGGTTCCGACAATATAACTTCTTTCTTCCCATCTAGCATTAAAACGGCAGCTTCTTGTCACCTTTAATTAAAACTTCCCCTTCTATCGCAACATTCTCTGGTTCTTGTAACATCGCTGCTGCTTCTCTCACCTCATTATGGGTTAAAACTTCCGAGTTTTCTGATACCACACTACTGTCGTAAAGCTTATCATCAACAGTATTTCCACTTCCTGCAAAGTCTTTATCTGAAGACGCAGCAGAAGTTCCAAAGCTACCTGTAAGTTGAAGATCTTCGGGCTGGCCATCAAGTATTGTGGTGATGTACAAATAGTTTCTGAAGATGTTAATCATCTCAATACCTTGAGAATGTCTCACCCCTTGTGTATCCCTACTTTTGGTCACAGGCCTGTGCTCGTTGTTTTCTAAGATAATATGGCGAAACTGTGAATTGGGAACATCTTTTACCATATACCATTTGAGAGAAAAGCACCCGTTCCACCTGCGCCTCTCATGCCAAATATTCACGTCTTTGTTAAAATTCACAGGACCCGTCATCTCAGCCACGCCGCAGAATTGGCCGCTTCCATTAACAGAGAAGAACAGAAACACCGGACATCGCTTGTTCTGAGCTTCGCGGTACGCATTATCCAGCCTCATATTGCCCTTGGAAGTGCTGGACCAAACTTCATTCTTGATGCTCTGTACAATATCGTCTTCACTGTAAGACTTTATTACAAAATATAGAGCAAACCCATTGGATAAATCTGGATCACCATGGTTATGTTGGACTGGATTCCTACTCCCCACTAGAGCAATCGCATTGGAGAAATCTGGACCACCATGGTTTTGTTGGACTGGATTGCTACTCCCCACTAGAGCAAACGTATTGGAGAAATCTGGATAACCATGGTTATGTTGGACTGGATTGCTACTCCCCACTAGAGCAAACGCATTGGAGAAATCTGGATAACCATGGTTATGTTGGACTGGATTGCTACTCCCCACTAGAGCAAACGCATTGGAGAAATCTGGATAACCATGGTTATGTTGGACTGGATTGCTACTCCCCACTAGAGCAAACGCATTGGAGAAATCTGGATAACCATGGTTATGTTGGACTGGATTGCTACTCCCCACTAGAGCAAACGCATTGGAGAAATCTGGATAACCATGGTTATGTTGGACTGGATTGCTACTCCCCACTAGAGCAAACGCATTGGAGAAATCTGGATAACCATGGTTATGTTGGACTGGATTGCTACTCCCCACTAGAGCAAACGCATTGGAGAAATCTGGATAACCATGGTTATGTTGGACTGGATTGCTACTCCCAACAATCCCAGGGGTATGGGTGTTAGAATTTATATCTGATCGGCAATGCCCAAAATAGTTGGCTGTGTGCTGTTGAGGGATGAAGGGGGGATTGTGGTAGTGTGAGTGACCGCCAAATCCAGAAATAGGAATGTAAAGATTGAAGGCACTTTGGTTATAGCCATAACCGTGGATAGATTCAGGAGGAAGCAAGTGTACATGAGGTAGGTGATTGTGGTTATTATTAGGGTTGAAAGGGGCTGCATTGGGATTTAGAGCAGACCTTAGCGCAGACTCTTCAAGAGGAAGGAAGTGTACATGAGGTGGGTGATTGTGGTTGTTATTAGGGTTGAAAGGGGCTGCATTGGGATTTAGGGCAGATTTTAGCTCAGACTTTTTATTTGCAGGGGCGGAGGTGAAGCCAGAATTCTGCACATCGATCAGAACCGATCCTATTTGGAGTTTCCCTATTAATTCCGCCGCAACTTCCTCGTCGTCTTTCATGTTCATGTCTGTGACAGCTGCAGAACGATTCAACGATCGATCCTCGCCAAACAATCGATCCATTATTTCAAGAGCCTCGCCACACAGAAGAAACAGTCGTGTCGTTAAATAAGCAAGGTTTCGTTGGTAAATAAACAAGGTTTCTCGGTTCTTATAGCTTATAGTTCACTTTTTAAATTAAAATTATATATAATGCCTTATGAGTGCTAAAGCACTCTAAACTTAAACCTTATTCTTTATTTAACTATACTTTTATATATTTATACTTTTATATATTTTTGGTCTGTGCTCTCTTGTAGACCTAACGAAAAGTTAATTATATATTATAAAAATATACTTTTAATAAAAAATAAAAAGAAGTGATAGGGATTGGAGCTCTATTTTTGTGGAGCTTTGCCGGTATGTGCTTTGTTGGGAGGAAAGGGGATAGGTTGGTTTGGAATAGTGATAGTGAGGGCGGTTTTATAGTGAGATCTGTTTACTCTATTTTCTGCTTTCAAGGAAATGATGCTTGGCTTTGGAAAAAAAATTGGGTGAAGAATATGATGTCCAAAATCAACATTTTTTATTGGCTTGCCTTCCAAAATAAATTTCTAACGATTGACAATCTTCATAAGTGGAGATTCAATTTGATCAATCCTTGTTTTTTATGTAAGCAGGAATGGGAATCTACTATTCATTTGCTTCATGCAGGGTGTTTCAGAAAATTTTCTATTTATGTCTTCAACAAATTGGGTTATCTTGGGTGCTTTCTAATTTCATTCTTGATATGTTCAATCAGTGGTCATCTCCTTTTCAATCATCTCATATGAAATGCTTCTGGAAATTCTTATTGCCTCATCTTCTATGGGGAGTGTGGAAGGAACGAAATGCCGAGTTTTCAAAAATAAGGAGGGTGACCTGACTCATATTTGCAAAAGAATACTTTGGAAAGTTGGTGAAAACGTTACTGCTGCTCTAAAGGAGACTCTCCCTTCTATCCCTAGGGATCATCCTGACTATTCTATGGAGTTAAATTTGGGTTTTTTTTTCATATCTGAAACCTCCCATGGCGCCCAATATTCGTAAATTGATTAAATGGTCCCCACCTTCTCTTGGGTGGTTAAAACTAAATTTTGACGGTGCATCGAAGGGAAATCTTGGCAAAGATGGTGCAAGTGGTTTAATTAGAGATCTTCTTCATGATATCGTTATGGACTTTTCTGAAGACTTAGGTGTGTAGACTTCCCAGTTTGCTGAGTGTCGAGATACCTATTGGGGTATTCTCTTATTAAAGGATTTGGGAGGTCGCAGGGTCATCATTGAAGGTGATTCGTTGAATACAATGAATTTACTAAAAGGTCTATGTAGTTCGAACTGGCAATTTTCAAATCTCATTGATGAGTCCAAGGCCCACCTTTATTCTTTCAATGTTTTTTCTATTAGCCATGTGTATAGGGAAGGTAATGTGGCGGCCAGTTTTTTGGCTAATTTGGTTGTTGGAAGTCAAGTGTTTAAGATTTGGCGTTTAGACTTTTAGATGGAGTTGATCAGACTGGTTAATGATGAAAATCCACCAAGTTGATTGACTCTGCCTTGGGACTTTGATGAAGTATTGGCGTTTGATGAGGATGTCGGATGTGAAGTTCAAAGATGTGGTCAGATAAAGTTTACTCTAAGAAAGATAAAGGTGAACTAGGCTTCAGGAATGTTGACCAAATGAACTTGGACCTATTGGCCAAACAAGGATGGAGAATTTCCAAAGAAGCTCAAGACTCATGGATGGATATAATTAGAGGTAAATATCTCCAGCATAATTCCTTCTTGGAAGAATTCCCCATTTCGAACAGATCTCACTTCTAGAACACGATCATCCATACTAGAGAAATTGTTAAAAAATGCCAAAGGTAAAAAATTGGATCTGGTAGGAATATTAAATTCTAGGAAGACTCCTGGTTGAAGGGCCATTCGCTAATCAATGAGCCAAGTCTTACCGTTTGAAAACCTATCATAGACCAACTGTTTGGAGACATAGTGGCTAATTTTATATCTCAAACATCCAACTATAGAAAATAGAAAATTATTCCTACCAATAACCTTAGCAATGGAATTAAGAATGCTACAATAGAAATATTAAAACTACTAAGGGTCTGTGTCATTCCAAGCATCCAATCCAAAGACACTCATGTTTGGAAACTTTGTGAGTATGGTAAATTCACAATTAAAACTGTATATCACATTCAAGATCCTCCAACAAAATTATGAGCCTATGATCAAACACTTAATTCCAAAGGTGAGTTTCTTTTCTTGGCTTACCTCTCATAATAAAATTTTAACTATTTATAATCTCATTAAAATAGGTATGTACATCACCAATTATTATGTTCTTTGTAAGTCTAATTGGGATTCAACCTTTCATTTTTTCTTGGAATGTATATTCTCCATTGGCATATTAAACTCCCTCTTTTATATATTTAGCATTGTGTGGGTTTAACCATCATCCCTTTTTAATTGTTAGAATGATGGCCAAATCCCTTTTCCAATCCCCAACTAAAGTTCCTTTGGTCCACTTGTCTACATCATTACCTATGGCAAGTATGGTTGGAGCGTAATAATAGAGTGTTTAATAGTTTGAGAAAAAACACTTGGTCTATCTTCTACCATGTCATCACTCTTGCCTTGGAGAATGCCCAACTTGTTTCTACATCTGAAGTCCCTAAACCTAGTCTTGAAAATTGCTTATTTAATATGTTCAAGTTTAAGTACAATCCTTCTATGGCCTCCCAAACCTACATTGATAGATCTATTATTAACTGGAATCCTCCTTCGGTTGGTTGGTTAAAACTAAATTTTAATGGCACAACAAAAGGGAATCGTGGGATGGCTGGCACGGGTCATTATTAGAAATGATAGGGGTCAAATAATCTTTTCTTATGCAGATAATATTGGGATTCAGTCCAACAACCTTGTAGAAGTGAGAGCCATGTACCAAGGTTTGATAATTATGTAGGAGTTTGATTGTGACCACATCATTGTTGAAGGTGATTCCATGGAGTGTTTACACTATGATTAATGAATGAAAAAGCTTACTGGGCAGATACAAAAACATCATTTTTCAACACATGTGTAGAGAAGGATGTAAAGTAGTATATTTACTTACAAATAAAGGAGTTATGGAAGAATCCCTTCACATTTGGTGGCTTGACTTCCTAGTGGGACTTGTGGAGGTAAACCATGGTGATGGAATTTGTTTACTTTAGCAAGTATGACGGTCCAAGTAAACCTATTGTACCCCAAATGAGACTCTCTTGCCTCTAGCCTAGGTGTAATCATTTCCCGTATGGTATTTGATTTCTCATGAAAATTTTGAGATGCAGGTTAATGTTAGCTCAAGTGACAATTATGGTTTTATGTTCTGGTTTGCATGGTTCCTGTTCATGGTTTGCTTTTTTTGATAGTTTCTCTTGTTCATTTTTTGGATTTGCTAGTTTTGTTGGGAACTGGTAGGTTTCCCTTTTTGTCTTTTTAAATGGTTTGGCTAGGTTTTCCTCGATGTTTTTTTTTTGTTTGACTTTCAGTGTTGATCCCATTTGGGTTCACACTTGTTTCTCTTTGTAAAAGGTTTTGGATTTTTTCAAAACCCCTCAATTAATTAAAAAAAATATATTAATTTTTATCTTTTCCATGTACACATTTATCAATGGTAAGTATAGGAAACTTGAAGAAATTTAATCTATTTACACTATATATATAAGAAGAATAAATTTAATTATCACATATTGACACCCAAAACTAATTAAAAAATGAAAGAGAATCACATTATGGTAAATAAATTGAAACCTACATACATATAAAAATGATAATATTAGCTCATTTGTTTGAAGAATAAAAAATTTAACACATCCAATTATATCCATGAAGTGAGAGATCTGGACCTTCTTTCTTTGAATTGAATCTTTTGATAGAAAAACCTTTTCTTATAAAGGTATGATCTTGATAGATCACATAATCTATGTAAAAATAGAAGGAAAAATATTAGAGAGGAAAAAATGAAGAATGGAAATTATACACACTTAAAGTTTGTTAGGAATTGTGTAAAACTCATCAATATATATAGGAAAATTTTGGTAAGTATAGAAAAATTAAAGAAATTTAACCTATTTACACTATATATATAAGAAGAACACATTTTATGATCACATATTGACACCCAACACTAATATAAAAATGAAATAGGACCACATTATGGTAAAGAAGTTGAAACCTAAATGCATATTAAAATAAGAATATTGGCTCATTTGTTTGAAGAATAAAAAATTTAACACATCCAATTATATCCATGAAATGAGGGACCTCTACCCTCTTTATTTGATTGAATCTTTTATGAATAAAACATTTCCTTAGAAAGGTATGATCTTTATGGATATTATCTATGTACAAAAACAAAGAAAAAACATATAGAATGAAAAATATTAGAGACTAAAAAAATGAAGAATAAAAATTATACACACTTAACTTTTGTTAGGAATGATGTAAAACTCATCTCTTAATGGTTATAAATATGCACTTAAATTTATTGGTGATTGTTCTTAAAAATAATTAATTTATCAAATTTAATTTTTAAATCCTTGATTTTTTAATTGAATTTCATGTTTCTTTTTAAAAACTAATTTGATTTTAAGTTAAAAATCCTTAGTATTGATAATGATATTATGTTAATAGTGAATTTCTTGGTTATTAAAAATATTAAGGAATTAAGCATGAAAGAACAATTTCATACTCACAATAGTAAAATGGTAGTGCTAGAAAAATTATTTAACCATTACTAAAATGGCTAGATGTTTATTACATGCCAAGAACTTGTCTTATAATTTTTTGATAAAGCAACATATTATGGAGTGTATTATATAATCATAATCCTACCAAATATATAAGAAATTCCAATTTTAAATAATATTTGAATGGAAATAGGCCAAACCTAAAGCACTTATGGCTACAATCTTTGTGAAAGGGGTGTAAATCCTAAGTGTAGTCAAGCTATGGAACAAAGCGACACATTTGGATATAATATTTGCAAAAGGGATGTACACCCTAGGTGCAGTCAAGTGTTGAAGGAAGAGGGTTATTCGTAGACTGCCTCTTCGATCAGAAGAAATATCTCTCAAGGATATTTGGGTTCATGGGTGGTGCTTCCTGATGAAATTCTACCTTCTATCAAGATTTTGAAGGATGAATTTAGATTGGATTTTACTGATCATGAAGCTTGAACAATTATATGCACACTAAAGGAAAAAAAACAATCCTAGAAGAGCTTAGATAATACATTAAATATTGGTGGACTAGTACAAAATTCTAAGTAACTCTACTACCCAAAAAATTATTTTCTGTTTCCCTTTCTAATTTAACATTGTAGACACCAAAATAGCACCAATCCGATTATGTGACTGCAAACACTGATCGCATTGACACACACAACCCCAAGGGCAGCCCCCAGAGGTTAAACAGTGGTCCTAACCACTCTCACAGTAGTTTTGGAAGGTCAAAAATCAATTTGGCACCTTCAGGCACTTTGCTCAATATCCGTTCCACCCAGGGACAAATTCAAACTGGGATTCGCCCCACCCAGGGACGAATTCCAGATTCGCTCCAGGGTGGGGCGAATTGTAGGTTTGACGGGCAAAAAGTCAAATCTTGACAAATGGCAGCTCAGATCCGCCACTTAACGCTTCCTTCATCGCATGGGAGTGTGGGTGAGCGTTTTTGAGCGTTAGAGGCTATTACAAGGGCAGTCATGAAGTCCCTATTCAGGGAGGAATCTCCTCCCCCCTGGGAAGGCATGATTGCCAAGTGGTGCCTCTGCATGCCCATTTCAAGAGACCTCCAGGTCTATAAATTGGTGAGTTTCCTCACCCCAAAATAGGAGAGAAGGAGCATTTTGGAGCAACGAAGTGCTGTCATTTTACTTTCACACCCACACCCTTTTTGAGTTGTGTCTTTCACATCCTTGATCTCTTTCGGAGAGGAGGTCATAGGGTGGTTATTGGAAGCACAAATCCGGAACCAAACCCGACATTTGGCCACGATATCCCACCCAATTTTCTGACAATACCCCACAAGATATTTTGGACCCATCCCAAGTGGATTGGTGCCGAAATCAGGCCCCAAACGACGGGCGGCCTGCCTCCGGGCGCCCCCTCCTGCACTGCTACAGTCCTAATCGCCCCCTTTGGAGTGATTGGAAATCTATGGAGATAGAATTTCTTTCTTTCATTTTTGCATTCAATTCTATGATGCTTAGATAGGTTTCCCTTTTAATTTCATTTCGTTTTGAATAATTTTGATCATGTTTCTATCTTCGTTCGCCTCTACTAACCTGCAGGTAGCATCATCAAATTCCTATTGATGGAGGCCAAATTGGGAAAATATGACCATCTGGGTCTTCCCAAAATACCCCCAATTAGCTAACCCCAAGTTTGCAGGTCTTTTGGAGCTTCCTAGGTAGGACATTTGGGACAGTACCTTTTCGGCATTTTGTTGCAGGTGAATTCGTCCCGCCCCGGAGCGAATTCAAATCGGTGAGGAATTTCCTGACTGTTCCATTTGTAGTATTTTCTTTGGGATGCCTTGATGCCCCTATCAAATTTTTAGAGCATTTGGATTCATTTTAGTCATAGTTTAATTCATTTTTCTCATTCACTTATCGTAGGCTTGGGGATTGCATGCTTTACTTTATCTACAGGTGCTACTGACTATTTCTTGTTCCTTTGAACGTAGGGTCTGGACATCGGAGGAGCAGCAAGGAGTCAAGACTCATCAACGTGAGTGGTGGCGATGTTTGGTCCGCCCATTTTACATGTGGGCACGCGGAAGAAGGAAGGGCATCCATGGATGTAACAAGAACGCTTATTTAAACGCTCCTAGCCCTTGGAAGGGGAGGATGCGCATTGTAACCGAGTTGTGAAACATATCAATAAAAAGGGCTGTCTTATTTATTTGCATTTGTTTCATTTCGATTCGCTCATGCTTTCCCTCTTTTCATGCACTTTCAAATTCCTAGGATTTAGCGTCAAGTTTGGTTCAATTTGCATCGCATCTTCGCTTTCCTTTTTGCTTCTGTATCCTCGTGCTTTCAGTGGCGATCACGGTGGGACCTTGTCCTCTACTTTTAAGATCAGAAATCTGATCCAAACTTGGTTGTTTTTTCTTGCAGGTACCGAGTTTTCGTACGCTGACTGTTGTTCGTTCCATCAGGAGGCGGATACAGAGTTGTAATTCGTCCTACCCAGGGACGAATGGGAATTCGCCCCACCCTATGATGAATACAGTCCTATAATTCATTTCTCCCTGGGATGAATTTTTGTCTGTGTAGTTTCAGGGTAGAAACTCAGAACCGATAGATTTGGGCAGAGAAGAGGTAAGGATTCTGAACTTTTCCTGTCATTTTCTGTCTTCAGTTTTCTATTTTTAGGTTACTTGTTTGCTTAGGGAAAGTTTTCCTTTACTGCTTGCTTGCTTCCTTTTTGCAAAATAAAAAGAACCCCACACATCACGTGGTAACGTAAACACCAAGGAGCTGGTCGTAAAACCCCAGCCCTTGATCAAGACCAACGGTGGATTTCATCACCACCTTGGCTTGAATTTTGCATTCATAAACCCCGATCGCTATTGTTGCTAGACGTAAATCCTGATGAAAACTGATCGAGTGTAGCTGGGGTGATTCCCAGCATGCGAGGATAAGTCTTCTATGGTAGGTGTCAAAAATAGGGTGATTCCCCTTCCGTACCGCCTACGTTCCATGTACCATCTGCTCTCACGTACCTATAGTTTCCCTCACGTAAGGGCGGGTATATAGAGAGGTTGGTATATCGGCCTGGCAATGGTATATCGAAGGGGCGACCAATTTTGGGAGCCATAAGAGCCATCATTTTGCATTTAAACGTTCTTTACAAAAGCTTTCAAAACAAAAATCAAAACGCACTAAACCAGGTTTAGGACACACTTTTAATCTTTAAACGAGATAATCATTGCTTTGTGTGTGTGTGACCTTTTCTGTTTAGTGTAGCATAAAAATCATAAAAAGAATAAAAAAAAAAAACCTACATAGCTTGTAGAAGAACACCACCATGGTGTACACCCGTAGCCAAGCCCAATCAAGGGCAGAAGCTGCGGAGAGTGTACAAGGGGGCACAAGTCACCTCCGCTACAGCACCAAGGACTTGGTCATACCGCCTTGGTGGCCTGACCCATGAGAGAGTCTGCATCATCCCATTTTAGAATGGGACTATAGAGGCACCCCTTTGAGGGACATGCCCATTCATCATAGCCCCTTTCAAGAGGATTCCTTACATGTGGCACTCAACATAGATAAGAAGGCTCCCTTAGAAGCTCGATATGAGTGGCCACCGCACAATGAAGTGCTAGAGTGGCATAGTGTCCATGAGGAGAGGCCACATGATTATGGCATCCCTCCTTTGCCCCCCATCACTATTAGAACCAATAGACAAAATCCAGAGCGCAAGGCTCTTCAAGCAGGGTGAGCCAACTCTGCCCACCCCTTTCACACATATGAAAGGGAGCACGAGGAAGACCATTACATTCCTCCAGAGCAATATACAGCATGGGAGCCATGCGCTTCCGCACCTGCTATATACCATGATCACCTACCGAGGCCAGAGCCTCGGGTAAATGCCGCCAACCTCGATAGAGGGAAGTGACCTATTGAGATCTCGGATCATCACGATCGAGGTAAGTGCATAGGAGAGGCATCTAGGCCTCCTAGGCTCAAGATGGTGGAACAAATCGACCTGGAAGTCACCAGACATGCCGCCCGCCAAGCACAGATCATGTGGCTTGAGCAAGATCAATAGTAGCTAGAGCATCTATATCGCCTTAGCAAGGAGTGCATTCAGTGCCAAACAGATGAGCTGCTCCATAACCCGGTGCCTGAGAGGGTTCCAACCCCTCGCACCCAAAGAGCAGAACCATATGAGAGGCGCAACCCCTTGGTGCGAGATAGGTCTCCGTGACCTTACCAAGTGTCGCCTCCGAGACCTCCTAGACCTGAGCGGGAGGCCACTCCCCAGAACAACGATGGGTACCCTCTGTGGGGACCCACTCAGGGTCATAGGTCTCATCCAGAGACTCCTCAAGAAGCTTACGAGGAGTATGAGCAAGAAGCAGAGTAGGCAGAAATGCCCTACCAAGGCGGAGGGGTTGCTATCCGGCCACCCCTCCATAGGCCTCAAGTCTCCCACAACCCACAATGGGAGCAAACTAAAGAAGAAGAGATTAAATCTTTAGATGCATATAAAGCGCTGCTAGAGCATCTGGAGTCTATGGAAACCAAAACTTTTGGGCCCCAAAAGCCCACTTTACGCTAGCTCCACAGTCATCCCGTGCATCCATCAGTGCCAACACCCCCTTACCCTGAACACTTTAAGCTGCCTCAGTTGGCAGTCTTTAGAGGTGAGGAGGATGCCCAAGAGCATGTGACGAGATTCCTAAGCCAATGCTTTGGCATTCAAGACAATGATGCTTTGTTATTAAGAACATTTATAACCACATTCATAGGCCCTGCCTCGGATTGGTTTACTCAATTACCAAAGCATAGCATTAACAACTTAGATCAGTTAGTGGATGCGTTCCTCGAATGCTTCACCTTCAACACCAAGAAGAAGGTGTCACTAAGTGACTTAGCCAGCCTCAGGCAGTATGAGGAAGAAACCATGGCGGCCTATGGGAATCGATGGAGGGCTTTGCTCTCAAAGCTGCCCTACCTTCCCCCTATGTCCGACCTCACTCAAATGTTCTCCAAGAGCTATTTGAGATCGATCTCTATGCTATTGCAGCTGCAGCAATATGCCACCTTAGAAGAAGCCCTGGCGCAAGCCAAGATCATTGAAGAGATCAAGATACAGGATGGCGAGATAGCCAAACCTAAGAAAAATGAATGGAATAAGAACACAAAAATAGGGACTACGCAACAAAAACCCATTGCGGTAAATCAAGTTGCCATAAATGTCCCTAAGCCTGCACAAGAAATACAGCCTCAAAAGGCTAACTATCAGGCGATGCCTCCTAATAATTATGAAAAAGAAAACCAGAAGTAGGAGCAAAATCAGCAGCGTCACCCTAGGCGATAGTACACACCTTATACGGAGTCTAGGGACTCCTTGTTTGACCGCTTGTCAACGGCGAACTTGATCAACCTTCCAGAGATCCAAACCATAGATCCCAATGCATCGAAGCCTAAGGGATACCGGGAGGACTTGTATTGTAGGTTCCACAGGCGGAGGGGACATGACCTGAATGCATGTTGGAAGTTCAAAGGTTTGATACAAGACCTAATTGACAATAAGACATTGGCAGTGGACAACCCCGTAGCACCAAACAACCAGTAGATGGGAGTTTTCAAAGACCCCTTGCCTACCCGTGAGGCATAGGCAAAACCCCTTCAAGTCAATGAGGTGCAACAGAATTGCCCCATGCAAGGGTATGTAGGAATGATAAGCATAGTGACTAGGAACAAGAGATACCCAGGAGTTGCCCCCGAGGCAGCCACAAGAGAGGTTCCATCGACGTCACAACCTCAACAGCACCCTATGCAACCACCTCCGCCTAGACCCGCGGCCATGATTCGGACCAAACTCACGTAGAGTTTGAGGACCACATCGGCTAGGCTCTCCATATATGAGCTTATACAACAATCAATGCCCCATCGGGAGGCTCTCATGGAGATATTGAAAGCCATCGAGTTGCAGCCCCACGAAGTGAATTCCTTCAACAACTTCGTGGGACATGTCAAATGATGCATGGAGCCGATCATCACCTTTCGAGAGGATGAAGTTAAATCAGTGTTTGATGACATGGCAGATCCACCCCTGCACGTTATCGTGTGGGTCAATGGGATCCCGTATAAGAGGGTGTTGGTAGACACTGGCTCATCCAGTAACATCATTACCATAGTGGCATTGAAACATCTAAAGTTGCTAGCCTCTCACATCATGGCTTCCACCTATACACTACGAGCATTCAATGATGTGATATGCTCAACAGTTGGCACAATTGTCCTACCCATTCAAGTAGGACAAAAGATGATACCTACATTGTGCCATATTTTGGAAGGTGAGATGGCTTATAACATCTTGTTGGGGTGGCCATGGATCAGGGACATGAAGTGTGTCCCTTCGATAGCTCATCAGTGTTTGAAGTATACATTTGAAGGGGAAGTACATGTAGTCTCGATGGACTTGGAACCCTTCAAATATTGCAATGCGGTGCAGCTGATGCCGCAATCGACCCTTCCATCGACACACTTGGATTTTTAGTTAAATCCATCTAGACAGGGTCCGATTCCGCAAGCATCCCTGGTGATAAATCCATCAAAACCCTAGTCAAGTGCATCTTCATCATCTGGTCCTTCACCAACGATGCCACCTATCATGGCCAAATAGAAGGACAAAGGGAAGCAAACCCTGGAAGAGGCTCAACCCCTGGAAGAGGCGCTGCCAATAGTATCAACCATCTCTACCGAAGAGATGCCTAGCAAAATGGAAGTTGAGGCTCCTAGTTCACCCAACATGGAGTGGATTCAGGAAGAGCTTCCGTTCCCTCCCCCTCAATCACCAACAATCACTATTGAAATGGCCAATACGGGCCTAGGGGAGTATCTGGTGTGGAATGTTGTAGCAACGCCCGCACTAGAGTCCATGCAGGACATGGGGAGACCTCGCCTCCCCATCGGTACAATTGTTCCTTTAGGCTGCCCGCCAAACCAGACAAACTTTGTGTATGGGGGCCTTGATCATGGTACTGAGCCATGCATGCAAGAGGACGAAGATGAAGAGCCTTTTGCAGAAGATGTCAACTATCTGTCTAACCCGGACTTCGCTCTGAGATATCTTGGCCAATGCAATTGGCATGGATATGGGCTAGGTAGGTATGAGCAAGGAGTGCGTGTCCTTTGCCAACCAAGATACCAAATGCCTTATGACAAGTCGGGCATGGGGTTCAACCACCCCCTACCCTTGGACATCTTGGTAGAGGACATGCACGGCCTAGGGATAGGCAACAAGGGTGGATTGGCATTAGATATCTATGCCAACCCTAACACAATGTATACATTGGGGGATTACCTCCCATGGTCAACAACCACCCTTGTTAACCTCACTAACCCTTGCCCTTTGCTGGAGAGAGGCGAAAGTTCGGGGACTCACTTTCAAGGAGGGTATAGACAGTGTCAAGAAGGATCTTCGGAGGATGAGTCAGAGTATGAACCAGCATCATATGACCCCTTCGAATCAGATAGTGATCACTCCCAAGTGATCCCCATGAATGACTATCAAGAGAGCCTCTTGACAATGTTCCCCCTAGAGGCTCCAATCGAGCCAGTGCCGCGTCAAGAGAATCAGGTCCCCCCATGGAGAGTGGAACAACCACAATGGGGCCAGATTAATTTGCTCGAGCAGGACGAGCCTGTAATACCTCAAATAGTTGTCGGAGCCAACGAGGGCTTTTGGATCTTCGATAGTGATTACGAAGATGAAACAGAAATGACATATCTTAATCACATGCGGCAGATGCAGCAACCATACCCCTTGGAGATTAACGACATATTTGAACAGATGGGCATAGTGCCAGGGCATGAGTGGTACGTAGACCCAGTGGGGTGGGACCAAGTGTTGGATCCACCGCTCCAGGTATACGAAGAGCACCTTCCACCCCGAGACCCTAGAGTGCTATCAGTGCCGAGGGTAGACCCTATCCTCCTATCAACACATAGGGCCGATCCATTCGTGCCAATCCCTATAGAGCCAGATCCGGAGCACAAGAATCATCTAGAATGTTCAAATCACCACACCCATGGTAATGGAGACCAAAATCATTTCATCAACATGATCTCCATTGACTTAACCGCCCCCATCCACAATCTGGCCGATCCAGCATGATCATTGCATCTAGACATAGATGCCATAGACTGGGATCACGTCAATTCACCTCCATCCCCATCAGAGTACTGGCCTTTCGGTAAAATGCTTCATTTTACCCTAGGGTCAACTCAGGATATCTTCCATGCTGAAGAGGAACCCGAGGTTCCCAACATGGATTTAAACTCAGCAAATGATATCCATTTGATCCCGACTCCACACCAGTTGGAGGACGGATCCCACATGTCGGTCGAGGAGACGACTGACGTAGACATCGGCTCAGATCCAATGAATCCATAGATCATCAAGCTAGGGGTAAGTCTATCCCCCGAAGAGCAAGCCGACTACATTGCCCTTCTCAAAGAGAAGAAGGAGGTTTTTGCATGGTCATACAGAGACATGTCGGGACTAGATCCATAGCTAGTCATGCATAATCTAACGCTTGATCCGACAGTCAAGCCAGTTAAGAAAAAACTACGTAAGATGCACCCAACAGTGGCCTTGATGGTCAAAGATGAATTGCAAAAGCTGTTGGATGCACAGTTTGTCATCTACGTGGATTATCCGCCATGGCTGTCCAACATGGTGCCCATCAAAAAGCCCGACGGGAGGATTCACATATGCACTAATTTTTGAGATCTAAACAAAGCGAGTCCTAAGGATGATTTCCCCTTGTCGAGCATCGACGCATTGGTAGACGCTACTACAGGCCATGAAATGCTATCCCTCATGGATGGTTTCTCGGGATACAATCAAATTCGTATCAATCCCGAAGACCAACTAAAAATGGCGTTCACAATGCCTTGGGGGACATTTTGTTATAAGGTCATGCCTTTTGGCCTTAAAAATGCTTGGCGCCACCTACCAACGTGCCATGACGTACATCTTCCATGATTACATGCATACAACTTTGGAAGATTACATGGATGATTTGTTGGCCAAATCTCTTTTGCGCCCAGATCATATCGATGACTTAAGCAAGATCCTCGATCGCCTCATGGAACATAAAGTCGATCGAATCCCAAGAAGTGCGTATTTGGCATCACATCTGGAAAACTCTTGGGTTTCATAGTCTCAAAGCGAGGCATCGAGGTGGACCCAAACAAAGTCAAGGCAATCCTTGAAATGCTTCCCCCAACTACCATCAAGCAGCTCAGAAGCTTGCAAGGGAAGGTCGCGTCAATCAAGCGCTTCATAGCGCAGCTATCTAACAAGTGCCGACCCATGAACAAATTATTGCACAAGGGGGTAGCATTTCACTGGGATGACGAGTGCCAGTCAACCTTTGATGACATTAAATGATACTTGGCTTCACCACCAGTATTGGCACCACCTAGACCAGGAGTGTCATTCTACTTATACATCTCAGCTACTGAGGTGGCACTGGGCGCCATGCTAGCCCAGAAGAATGAACTTCACAAAGAATAGGCTACTTACTATCTTAGCCGCACCCTGGTCAGTTATGAACTTAACTATGCATACGTTGAGAAACTCTGCTTGGCAGTGGTGTTTGCTACCAAAAAGCTATGCCACTACATGCTGAGCAACACTACGTATGTTGTGTCTAAGGAGAATCCATTGCGATACATGATGAGTCGTACTTATCATAGTAGCCGCACGACGAAATGGATTATGTTGTTGACGGAATTTGACATAGAGTTTATTGGACAAAAATCCATCAAAGGACAAGTCATAGCCGATCAACTAGCAGAGGCTCCTCTCGAAGACGATCAGCCTCTGGTCATAGAACTACCCGATGATGGGGTCTTCCATGTCTCAGAATCGCCAGATTTTGATGAGCCTGAGTCACAGGCCGACATAACCCTATTTTTTGATGGTTCTAAATGTGAGCAAGGAGGTGGCATGAGAATTGTATTCTTCACACCGCAAGGGGCTCCAATGCCTCTGTCATTTAAATTAGACTTCTCGTGCACCAACAATAATGCAGAATATGAAGCCTTGCTCATAGGTCTTTAGACAACAATCACCATGAACATCAAGCGATTGAACATCTTTGGTGATTCGTTGCTAATTGTCAACCAAGTCAAAGGGGTATTCCAATGTAAATGCCTAGTTCTATAGGCCTACAAAGCCCTTGTGGACAAATTCTTGGCAAATCTTGAATGGTACGACATCGAGGCACTCCCTCGGTCATCGAATCATTTTGCGGACACTATGGCCTCCTTGGGGTCATTAATCCCGCAAGACCTTTCTGGTGATATGACAACCATTCAAGTCAAAATACTATCGCAATCCATGATGGAGCGTGCAAGCTCTAACTTGATGCCAGGAATCCACATGATCCAGATTGAACCACCTCAGGATAGGTTCTCTCGAATCCATGATCATCTGAAACATGCCAACTAGGGGTCCTTGTTCTCCCCTACTCCCCTTAATAGCAACACAATGCTATTCTTACAAGTTCTTTCCCGCTCAACGTTTGCTAGGGATGAACTTCAAGAGGGATTGGTTGTTCATACCATCGAGGCTTCTGATCAGCAGGATTGGTATTCACCCATAAGGGACTACCTCAAGTTAGGTAACCTCCCACTTGGATTGATGCATGCCGCAAAATGAGCATTCAAGTAGAAAGCGGCAAAGCATGTCTTGTTAGGAGACATTTTGTACCATCATAGCTATGAAGGGATCCTCCTTCGATGCTTGGACCAGCAAGAGTCCACTTGGGTGATCGCCCAAGCGCACGATGGTACATGTGGTGGCCACTTCAGTGGTATGGCTATCGCCAAGCGCATTCTTTGCATGGGCTATTATTGGCCATATTTAGAGCGAGATTGTAGCGCATATGTCAGGAAGTGCATGAAGTGTCAACATCATGCTAATTTGATGCACGTACCTTCCCAGGCCTTGCAGCCGATCCAGTCGGCTTGGCCATTTTCGTAGTGGGGCTTAGATCTAATCGGAAAGATCTCCCCTACATCGTCAGGCCATCACACGTTCATCATAATGGCCACAGAGTATTTCACCAAGTGGGTGGAAGCAGTTCCGCTTACCTCTACGACTGGAACCCGCATTGTGGAGTTCATTTTACATAACATCATATGTCATTTTGGTATTCCATCCAAGATAATCTCGGATAATGGGACGTCATTCAAGAACAAAGATGTGCATGCTTTGACCACAAAGTACAAAATTCAGCATAGTTTTTTGACACCCTATTATCCAGTAGGCAAATGGGCAAGCAGAGGCGTCAAACAAAATGCTAGTTGCCATCCTCAAAAAGATAGTCACGGATAGTCATAAGGATTGGCACATTCAGATCCCACTTGCCCTGTGGGCTTATCGCACTAGCATTCGGACACCCACTAGGGCAACTCCATTTTCGCTCGTGTATGGCTCTGAGGCTGTCATGCCTCTCGAGTTGGAGATTCCTTCCCTACGCATTTCAATGCAAGAGTTCATCGATGATGACACTGCATGGTAGGCCCGGTTAGACCAGCTTACGTTGCTCGATGAACGACGTGTTAATGCTCTCGAGCATTTACGTATCTATCAAGAGCGACTTAAGAGAGCATACAACATGAAAGTTCACCTGAGGGACTTTCAGGTTGGTGACTTGGTCTTAAAAGAGAACCAACAGAACTCTAGTTTGCCGTCCCATCTAAGGGACAAGTTCATGGCAAATTGGTTAGGTCCCTATGTAATTGATAGTAAAATAGGACCTGGAACATACCGGCTAGCCTCTCTTGATGGAATCAAGGAACTAGAACCCTTGAACATCAGTCATTTGTGGCCATTCCATATCTAAAAGAGCCATAGCCCAAACAAAATGCTCCAAGGATTCCTACAATCACTTGGTCAATCCCAAAATGCTCCAAGGATTCCTACAATCACTTGGTCAATCCCAAAATGCTCCAAGGATTCCTACAATCGCTTGGTCAATCCCAAAATGCTCCAAGGATTCCTACAATCACTTGGTCAATCCCAAAATGCTCCAAAGATTCCCATACAATCGCTTGGTCAATCCCAAAAAGCTCCAAGGATTCCCACAATCGCTTGGTCAAAAATAAGAAAATTCAAAAACAATAAAATCATCAAAAATAACAAAAATTTGCATCTCATTTCTATGCATGCTCAAAATCATCACAAAAATACAAAGCTCTTTTTGCATCTCATCTTCATACTCACAAAAATAAATCCATCAAAAAAAAACACAAAAATATATAGCTGCATTAAGCATCACATCCATACATTGCATATTTGTGGTCATCTAGGTCAAGGCACCATAGACTGTAATTACTTGGCAAATCCATCTTGTTCCATATTTTTCTGCTCTATAAATAGTCCATCACAAATAAACGCCATTTGCATCTTTTCGCCATACTATAGTCAGTTGACTTTTAATGTATCAAGAGTTTTTGTCATTCAACTATCAATAGCTTTTTAACCAAATGTTGTACAAAGTCAGACAGATTTTACGAAGGTAGAGTTCTACTTGGATCACACCTTGTTACGTAGCATCCCAACACAAGTTAAAACACATAAAAATTCCCAAGTTGTGTGAACGAAAGATGAAACCTGCAAAGCAATCCAGGTCACCATAAGCGAAATGGTTATCTTGCTCATCCCCCTGTGCGAATGACCTCAAGAATGCTGAGAGTTGGCAAAAGGACAAGAATCTTCCCTACCCAATTCCCCAAGAATCCCAAGTTCTCAAAAGAAGTTGCAAACATCATACAAATTTGCAAAAGGTCAAAACTCCAAAAATTTGACATCACAACCAAAGTGCATACATCCAAAGGCACATACAATAGTGATTCTCATCACTCATTATTCAAATCCCTTGCTCAAAAGAAAAATAACAAAAATAAACAGTGATTTTTATCACTATAAACGAGCAAGTATCCCAATACAATTGAAGAAAAGAAGGGAGTCGAACTTGAATCCCTGGAACTCTCAGCATTCGGAAGGTCATGAGATAAACCTCAGTACCGGTTTGGTTGATAGCCTATCGGTCACTCGTGGCAAACCTCCCGCATGACGATATATCTATCGCATTAACTTGTGTACAGATCAATGTTTGCATGTGGATGAGCTAGCTTATGGTATCCTGGATCGCACCGCAGATTAATTTGACTAAATACAACAAAGGAGTTAGTGGGGCTAATTAGGTGATCCTCAATACAGGTTTGGTTGATAGCCTATCTGGCACTGGCGGTATCCTGACAAATACCACATAAACAAACTCAATTGCACACATAGGGATGTGACATAACTGGGTCAAAGACAAGTCGGATTCATACCTTGTTCAAAAGTCTTGTAAGATAAAATACAGTTTTGGATAGTTAGTTAAAACATCTGAGTCTCAGAAAACCTAACTACATTATAAACCAACTGTAACTATCTTTCTGCCCTACTTCACCATCAGAAAATACAAAATACCATACATAAAAAGTCATTTACCACAACAATCGCCTAAGACAAAAAGCCATAAGTTCTAAACAGTCTATGGTGCCATCGCCAAAAATCACAAATTCAATTCATTCATATTCATTTTGCATATCACATACATTAAGCAACATTTGCATTCATCATAACACATGCATCCATCAATGTAAATTAACATGCAAACATACACATTCATCAATCATTAGGCATAACATCAAATCATGACACATGTGTAACAAAAAATAAAATCATCTATATATATATCATCAAAAATGCCCGTAGGCTACAATATCCGGTCATCTGACCCGCAAAAAGCCAAAAGCCCAAAAACCCCCAAGCCTAAGGCGTCGGCCACCATGATCATGCAGGATCGGTGCGATGAGAACTACCCCCATGGTGTGGGTCCTATGGGACCCCTCAGGCAGCTACTGCTAGCCCCCGCATCACGCCTACTACCCCCCCTCATCCAATCACCTACGATGAGATGATGTTGACTGCTCAGTATCACTACCCCTCGTTCGACGTGATGATCCACCTCCCGGGGGCTCAGGTAACCACCCACCGAGGCGGATAATCTCTCCCTCCATATCCATCCAATGTCGAGACCAATCTGCCTCCCACCGTAACCACTCTACCTCCCATCGATGGTAATAAGCTACTGCATCATCGCGCTGCACCAATGCCTTCGCCTTCTCCACCAGCTGAGTCCACAGGAGATCCCTCTCCTACAAAGCCTCCCCCAGCTCCTCATCTCGCCTCCGTAGTAGCTCCACCAATCATGCATTCTCGATGCGCACCCCTGCCTCCATGTCCTCCGAACCTGCCTGAGGCATGGGCATCTCGAGAAACAGTCCTCTGTGGCTCCCACTATTTCGTGATGTCCTGCATCTCCGGCTGATCCGAAATCCCAAGATCTGCATCCACATCATCTACCTCCACCATGTCCGCATCATCTAGCAGAGCTCCCCAATCATCTCCTGGTGCCTCGGCACCCTCCCCCCTACTACCTTCGTCTCCCAATGGCCCCTCTCCCCGCCATCATCGTAGTGTCCACCACTGGTCATACTCTATAGTAGTCCCGACGTCATCCACATCTGGGACATCAATCACCACATCAGAATCCTCGCCAAGTGGCACGATGACTGGCCGGTCCAGAGTCCTCTCGTCCCCCAATATCGATAGACCATGGGTTCACCAGGCAACCCCTGGCGCACCCCAAACTATCATGTCACCCAGCTGTAAGGGAAGAACTCATGCTCGGTCCCATGCCTCCCAATCAGCCACCGCCCCCTACGTACCCATCGAAGCCACTCTCCAACCTCAGGCCAGGTGGACAGTCCTAGTAGGGGCGCCAGGACACCTCCCCTAGAGTAAGCCGAGCGAAGGCATCGACATAGTGCCCTACGACACCTGCCCACCATCGACTCTGTCCTTGCTCCTCAGACCACCGCCACAGAGCAGCATAGCCTATATCCTTATCCACCATCTCCGTCCGAGTCATCCATGGTAACCCTGTCGGCCTCTCCACCGCTATGTGCTGCCAAGCCCAGCTCTACAATAGATAGCTGTAGCTAATCCCCTTTTACCTCCAATAGCAGACCTCGTACAACTCACCATAGAGCTATGCCAGCAGCGTCTGTCCCCACCTCATGATCAACGGTGCCTCCATCGGGCACTCAACCAATCGATAAACCACATCCAACAGGTTCCACGAGAACCTCATGCCTGACGAGTCAGGTAGCAGCATGTTGGAAATGAGGCCCATAAGTACTACGTGCCTCACTCCCAACACCCCCTTCTCCAACCACCATCGGACCAAAATCCTACCAATCTAGTCACCCTCTCCCTCTCCACTGGGCTCTCCACACCCAGCTCCTCCCCATGCCCGAAGCAGCGTGTCAACACTATTGTCCGCTGATCTCATGACGTCATCCGGATCGGCAGTCCGTCTATTGGAATCCAAAGAATCCGATAGACATCCTCCAAGGTCACTATCATCTCCCCTATTGGGAGATGGAAGGTGTTGGTCCGAGGATCCCACAAGTTGATCAGGGCCATCAGATAGGCCCGATCCCCGACCATAGGCTCCAACCGAGTCACCTGCTTGAGCCCAAGGGCATCAAGCCACTCCCAGTCAGCCATAGTTAGTGCCTCCCACGCTTCAGCAAAAGCAGTAGGCACACGATACCGGCTCTTCACAACCTACAATAGAAAACAACACAAAAACATTAACATCATGAAAAACTGTACAACAATAACATGCATATACAACTCAACAACAACAAAATTCAAAAAGCAAAATCAAATTTCAACCTAGGTTTAAACTACGTTTTCCATTCAGTTTTAAGCTAAGTCTTAGTTTGTGCTCAGCTCAGTTTTAGGGTTTCAATTCTAATTTAGAGAACAACATAACAAAGAAAAATAAACAAATAACTTGCAGTTTTAAAACATATAACAAACAAAAGCAATAACAATCAGGAGCACTTACTGGTCTCGCTTCGGCTCCACCGCTCGATCCGGTCTATGCACTCATGATGTCGAGAGAAATTCAGCAGTGCTTCGCTTCATAGAATTAACCTCTTCCTCCTCAGAGCTCCAAATCGCAAGAAAATTCGACTGCAAATGAGCCCAAACCCTAGTTTTGGCCTTTAAATAGGCTTTTTGAGCTTATATTCATTCCTCCCTAGGATGAGCACTCTGGTTAGCACTCATCCCATCCTGGGAAGAATACTAAGCTAGTATTCATCCCACCCCAAAATGAATTCAGGGCAAAAATTTCAAAAACAACAAAAATTGAACAAAAATGCACCAAAATAGCTAATAAACTTGCCCGATGAAAGTGCTTTTGCACTTGACATCCCGGGCATGCAAAATAGACGTCGGGGTCACAAATCCTCACTATCCTACTCCCTAAGAAGGCTACCATAGCCGGACCGCTCCACGGGAGGACGAATTTTCGAGAATTTCATCCCCAAACGGCGTCGTCAAAACGGGTCAAAAATCCAACCAAAAATAGCAATAACATTGCCGAACGAAGGCGCCTTGGCGCCTGACATTCTTGGCATCCAAAATAGATGTAGGGGTCACAAATTGTCACTATCCTACTCCCTAAGAAGGCTACCATAGCCGGACCGCTCCACGGGAGAACGGATTTTTGACAATTTCAGCTCCAAAAAGCGTCACCAAAAAGGGTTAACACCCACCAAAAATAGGTCTAAATGTCGAAAAGCTACACACATATAACGCTAAACATCTGAAGGCACCCTTGCACAAGTCATTTTGGGTCAAGCGACTCGTCGCTTTTCTCATGAAGGTCATTCCCTCATCGATTCGTCGCTTGAGGGGGTAGTCACACTTAGTCACCAGTCAACAAGTACACACCCAATTAAGGAAAATGACATGCATTCAAAGAATCATTGACAAAGACAATCACGCTCTTGCTTGGGGTAGTAAACAAGCAATAATCACAAGCTGATCAAATCACTTGGCATTTCGTGAATCATGAACTCAAGGTTCTCATAGACAAAAGGTTGCGCCCTTTGCCTATTCATGACTGATCAATGTCCAAGATCAAGTAACACCTCACCGAAAAAGGTTAACACTTGAATTAAGTTCCTTCGCTCGTCAGAAGCAAGGATTCAAGAATGCATGCCCTTTCCATACTTGGGGCATCAAAATTTGGTTAGGTTACTGAGAAACCCTAATCATTTAGTGCTTTGGTTATCTATTTTTGCTCGGTGCTGTGCCATGCACAGCGCATCCCAAAAAGGGGCATCTATAGACACCAAAACAGCACCAATCCGATTATGTGACTGCAAACACTGATCGCATTGACACACACAGCCCCAAGGGCAGCCCCTAGAGGTTAAACAGTGGTCCTAACCACTCTCACAATAGTTTTGGAAGGTCAAAAATCAATTTGGCACCTTCAGGCACTTTGCTCAGTATCCGTTCCACCCAGGGACGAATTCAAACTGGGATTCGCCCCACCCAGGGACGAATTCCAGATTCACTCCAGGGTGGGGCGAATTGCAGGTTTGACGGGAAAAAAGTCAAATCTTGACAAATGGCAGCTCAGATCCGCCACTTAACGCTTCCTTCATCGCATGGGAGTGTGGGTGAGCATTTTCGAGCGTTAGAGGCTATTACAAGGGCAGTCATGAAGTCCCTATTCAGGGAGGAATCTCCTCCCCCTGGGAAGGCATGATTGCCAAGTGGCGCCTCTGCATGCCCATTTCAAGAGACCTCCAGGTCTATAAATTGGTGAGTTTCCTCACCCCAAAATATATAGAGAAGGAGCATTTTGGAGCAACGAAGTGCTGTCATTTTACTTTCACACCCACACCCTTTTTGAGTTGTGTCTTTCACATCCTTGATCTCTTTCGGAGAGGAGGTCATAGGGTGGTTATTGGAAGCACAAATCCGGAACCAAACCCGACATTTGGCCACGATATCCCACCCAATTTTCCGACAATACCCCACAAGAGATTTTGGACCCATCCCAAGTGGATTGGTGCCGAAATCAGGCCCCAAACGATGGGCGGCCTGCCTCCGGGCGCCCCCTCCCGCACTGCTACAGTCCT
The DNA here is from genome assembly GCA_028583015.1 of Wollemia nobilis. Lineage (NCBI taxonomy): Eukaryota > Viridiplantae > Streptophyta > Pinopsida > Araucariales > Araucariaceae > Wollemia > Wollemia nobilis. Next base: position 15,369,133 of record JAQPPZ010016943.1, read on the forward strand.
AATCGCCCCTCTTTGGAGCGATTGGAAATCTATGGCAGATTTGCTTTCTTTCATTTTTGCATTCAATTCTATGATGCTTAGATAGGTTTTCATTTAAATTTCATCTCGTTTTGAATAATTTTGATCATGTTTCTATCTTCGTTCGCCTTTACTAACCTGCAGGTAGCATCATCAAATTCCCATTGATGGAGGCCAAATTGGGAAAATATGACCATCTGGGTCTTCCCAAAATACCCCCAATTAGCTAACCCCAAGTTTGCAGGTCTTTTGGAGCTTCCTAGGTAGGACATTTGGGACAGTACCTTTTCGGCATTTTGTTGTAGGTGAATTCGTCCCGCCCGGAGCGAATTCAAATCGGCGAGGAATTTCTTGACTGTTCCATTTGCAGTATTTTCTTTGGGATGCCTTGATGCCCCTATCAAATTTTTAGAGCATTTGGATTCATTTTAGTCATAGTTTAATTCATTTTTCTCATTCACTTATCGTAGGCTTGGGGATTGCATGCTTTACTTTATCTACAGGTGCTACTGACTATTTCTTGTTCCTTTGAACATAGGGTCTGGACATCGGAGGAGCAGCAAGGAGTCAAGACTCATCAACGCGAGTGGCGATGACGTTTGGTCCACCCATTTTACATGTGGGCACGCGGAAGAAGGAAGGGCATCCATGGATGTAACAAGAACGCTTATTTAAACGCTCCTAGCCCTTGGAAGGGGAGGATGCGCATTGTAACCGAGTTGTGAAACATATCAATAAAAAGGGCTGTCTTCTTTATTTGCATTTGTTTCATTTCGATTCGCTCATGCTTTTCCCTCTTTTCATGCACTTTCAAATTCCTAGGATTTAGCGTTAAGTCTAAGTTCAATTTGCATCGCATCTTCGCTTTCCTTTTTGCTTCCGTATCCTCGTGCTTTCAAAAATATAGAGATAAGGTAATATATTATAGATATAATTGATTTTCATAAAAGAGGTGTCTATATAAGACCTTGGACTCCTAGTTTCAATCCCTTTATAGAAGAGGTTAATGATTTCCCAGTCTAGGTGAACCTTTATGCTCTCCCTGTGGAGTTTTGAGAAGAGAAGATATTCACCAAAATTGGTAATGCCATTGGTACATTTTAGTATATGGATATCCAAACAGAGGAAAATTTGTCTAGTAAAATTAATATGAGTAAAGCAAGATTGACCATTTGGATTAATATTTTAGTTCTTGGATCTCAATCCATTACTATATCCTCAAGCAAAGGGGAATGAATTCAAAATATTGAATATGAAAACTTCTCCCTAAGATGTTATGGCTATCAACAATATGACCACCTGAAGAAGAGATGCTCGATCATCCGATCATGCTCTAATTCCTCCTTAGTGGAGGAGAAGGCCCTACACATAAATTATTTAAAACCTTCAAACATACCAATTCAAAATAAATAAGCTCATCCTTGAGATGCACCAATTATCAAACAAGAATCATGCAAGCAACAAAAGACTCAATCCCAAAATAAGAATTTGAATCAGATCATTGATAAAATCCAAATGGTTATTAAAGACCATCCATATATTTCCATGGAAAATAGTAGTACATTAGATGGTATTCTTAAAGCTAAATATCCAGTTACCTAATATTAGTACATTAGATGGTATTCTTGAAGCTAAATATCTAGTTACTTAATATTTTTTATACTCATAATTAAATTAATTTTGAATCAATTTGACTAATAAGACTTCTTATAGATTTTGGACTTTATCAATATTATCATACAACATATCTTTGTGATAATCAAAGTATATTAGATTGGGAAATAATCCCATTTTCATGCTAGAAGTAAACATATTGGGCTTCAAAACTATTTTATTATAGAATTACTTAAATCAAAGCAATCTTATATTATTTCACAAATGATCAAGCCATTGATATCTTCATTAAAAAAACTATATAAAGAGAAATTTTTTAGCATTGTAATAGTTTAGGCCTAAAAAAAGTTAGAATTAACAGAGAGTAGTGTTAATATCAATCTTCTTAATTCAAAATAAAAATTAGTAGGGAGTGTTAGGGATGTTAATATTTATTTAGATCTAGTTATGAGACAAGAAAATTATCATTCATTTATGGATAGTAAAATTATATTGAAATCATTTATCTAATTTGGGTGTCCTATGAGAATATTCTAGAGTGACATATATAATTTCAAGTTACATGCCACTCTAAATTCCCTTATGTAGGGAATTCTAGGATGATTACGCACACACTACAAAGAAGGAAAAATCTAATGATGTAAATCTAATTCCTCATTTCAATACATTCAATAATAAATTTGTGTAGGATGTAGGAGAACTTTCATTTCAATACATTCAATAATAAACTGGCGTAGATGTAGGAGAACTTATAGGTCCACTCCTTTAAAATTCAGACCTTTCTTTCATCTTATATTATAACCTTGATTAGAAATGATTTGAGCATTTTGTCTTTCTATGATTCATGGAGGTTTTTTCCATTGTTATTTCTTCAAAAATATTATCTTTCCTTTGTTTTATTTGTTCTTGTATGTGCACCATTAAAAGATATATTTATTTTAGTTTATGTAATTTTATCTCTTAAACCCTTCTTCACTAAATAACCTAATATATAGGTGGAGGAGACATGTACCTCTATAATACCTTAAAGGAAGATATATTGATGATTAAGTAATAAAGTATTACATCAAAGTATACAAAATATAAATTTTACTTGCTCTACTTATTTCAATGTACATTTTCTAGTATCCTTATAGATGTTTTTTTATCATCTTTATTTATCCACTTTGTAGGGGTCTTACATTATGATCATGTTAAATATCACATTATTAAATTAAAAATATCCTACCAAATGTTGATTTTAAAATTTTTGTTACTATCTCAAATGATAGATTATGCATAACGTTAAAGTATAAATTGACAACCTTAGGACTATTTAAAGCTACCTTATCATTAGGATGATTTGTATATATCTAATCAACTAATTTATCATAGAAAATTATTTATTCTTAACTACCATATTATTATGGTAGTTATGGCATAAAAATATAGAAGAACTTCCTATTTATAAATTTGTATAACTTTCGATGAATCAATCCTCAAGGTGGTGTACATTTTAGATTGTTATATTGATAAGTATCACACTCTACTACAAATTAAAATGTTAATCTTCATGTCATTTCAATAGATTATGGATATTATCTATATGTTTGGTGGAATTTTAAATACCTTATAGGGGAATACATGACCATTTTATGTGGGATGATTTTGTTGTTAAGTAGATGCGATTTATATAAAAAATATTATTCTTGTCTAAGTCTTATCTTTATTTCTATGCATAATTTTTTATTTGAGTTATAGCAGGATCATATGTGTAATCCTAATAATTGTATTCTAGCTAAGTAGGTTGGATGATAAAAATAAAATGGAAATATGCATATCACATGAATGGGCATCAACCACCAAAGTCTTATTATCTTATATATAATTTTTAAAGTAATTATTTTATAGTCAATCAACTACGACTCTATGAGCATAATATTAGTCCAAAAAAAAAAAAAAAAAACTTCAAGCTATGATGATCAATATGAACGAAAATATTCTCTTAAAATTTATTTTCACTTTGCTACCCCATAAGATTTTTATAAGCTAATTATAACTAATTTCATTTATGATCTATAGTAAAGCAACTAATCTATGCAAGTCAATAATAATTAATTATTTTCTCTAAGGAAGCACTCTCAAATAACTAATTTTTAGAAGCGTACATATTATTCAAGAATAACTATTGAAGGGAACCATAAGCAATAATTGTGAACAAATACGGAAAAAAAAGCAGATGACAGACCTTTAGCCATTTCACAGCACGCAAGACTCTTCCGTCTTGATTATTAACTTTCCTTGCAACATGATCAGGTTCCGACAATATAACTTCTTTCTTCCCGTCTAGCATTAAAACGTCAGCTTCTTGTCACCTTTAATTAAAACTTCCCCTTCTATCGCAACATTCTCTGGTTCTTGTAACATCGCTGCTGCTTCTCTCACCTCATTATGAGTTAAAACTTCCGAGTTTTCTGATACACCACTACTGTCGTAAAGCTTATCATCAACAGTATTTCCACTTCCTGCAAAGTCTTTATCTGAAGACGCAGCAGAAGTTCCAAAGCTACCTGTAAGTTGGAGCTCTTCGGGCTGGCCATCAAGTATTGTGGTGATGTACAAATAGTTTCTGAAGATGTTAATCATCTCAATACCTTGAGAATGCCTCACCTCTTGTGTATCCCTACTTTTGGTCACAGGCCTGTGCTCGTTGTTTTCTAAGATAATATGGCGAAACTGTGAATTGGGAACATCTTTTACAATATGCCATTTGAGAGAAAAGCACCCGTTCCACCTGCGCCTCTCATGCCAAATATTCACGTCTTTGTTAAAATTCACAGGACCCGTCATCTCAGCCACGCCGCAAAATTGGCCGCTTCAATTAACAGAGAAGAACAGAAACACCGGACATCGCTTGTTCTGAGCTTCGCGGTACGCATTATCCAGCCTCATATTGCCCTTGGAAGTGCTGGACCAAACTTCATTCTTGATGCTCTGTACAATATCGTCTTCACTGTAAGACTTTATTACAAAATATAGAGCAAACCCATTGGATAAATCTGGATCACCATGGTTATGTTGGACTGGATTGCTACTCCCCACTAGAGCAATCGCATTTGAGAAATCTGGACCACCATGGTTATGTTGGACTGGATTGCTACTCCCCACTAGAGCAAACGCATTGGAGAAATCTGTATAACCATGGTTATGTTGGACTGGATTGCTACTCCCAACAATCCCAGGGGTATGGGTGTTAGAATTTATATCTGATCGGCAATGCCCAAAATAGTTGGCTGTGTGCTGTTGAGGGATGAAGGGGGGATTGTGGTAGTGTGAGTGACCGCCAAATCCAGAAATAGGAATGTAAAGATTGAAGGCACTTTGGTTATAGCCATAACCGTGGATAGATTCAGGAGGAAGCAAGTGTACATGAGGTAGGTGATTGTGGTTATTATTAGGGTTGAAAGGGGCTGCATTGGGATTTAGAGCAGACCTTAGCGCAGACTCTTCAAGAGGAAGGAAGTGTACATGAGGTGGGTGATTGTGGTTGTTATTAGGGTTGAAAGGGGCTGCATTGGGATTTAGGGCAGATTTTAGCTCAGACTTTTTATTTGCAGGGGCGGAGGTGAAGCCAGAATTCTGCACATCGATCAGAACCGATCCTATTTGGAGTTTCCCTATTAATTCCGCCGCAACTTCCTCGTCGTCTTTCATGTTCATGTCTGTGACAGCTGCAGAACGATTCAACGATCGATCCTCGCCAAACAATCGATCCATTATTTCAAGAGCCTCGCCACACCGAAGAAACAGTCGTGTCGTTAAATAAGCAAGGTTTCGTTGGTAAATAAACAAGGTTTCTCGGTTCTTATAGCTTATAGGTCACTTTTTAAATTAAAATTATATATAATGCCTTATGAGTGCGAAAGCACTCTAAACTTAAACCTTATTCTTTATTTAACTATACTTTTATATATTTTTGGTCTGTGCTCTCTTGTAGACCTAACGAAAAGTTAATTATATATTATAAAAATATACTTTTAATAAAAAATAAAAAGAAGTGATAAGGATTGGAGCTCTATTTTTGTGGAGCTTTGCCGTTATGTGCTTTGTTGGGAGGAAAGGGGATAAGTTGGTTTGGAATAGTGATAGTGAGGGCGGTTTTATAGTGAGATCTGTCTACTCTATTTTCTGCTCTCAAGGAAATGATGCTTGGCTTTGGGAAAAAAATTGGGTGAAGTATTTGATGCCCAAAATCAACACTTTTTATTGGCTTGCCATCCAAAATAAATTTCTAACGATTGACAATCTTCATAAGCGGAGATTCAATTTGATCAATCGTTGTTTTTTATGTAAGCAGGAATGGGAATCTACTATTCATTTGCTTCATGCAGGGTGTTTCAGAAAAGTTTCTATTTATGTCTTCAACAAATTGGGTTATCTTGGGTGCTTCCTAATTTCATTCTTGATATGTTCAATAAGTGGTCGTCTCCTTTTCGGTCGCCTCATATGAAATGCTTCTAGAAATTCTTATTGCCTCATCTTCTATGGGGAGTGTGGAAGGAACGAAATGCCGAGTTTTCAAAAACAAAGAGGGTGACCTGACTCATATTTGCAAAAGAATACTTTGGAAAGTTGGTGAAAATGTTACTGCCGCTCTAAAGGAGACTCTCCCTTCTAACCCTAGGGATCATCCTGACTATTCTATGGAGTTAAATATGGGTTTTTTTTTCAGATCTGAAACCTCCCATGGTGCCCAATATTCGTAAATTGATTAAATGGTCCCCACCTTCTCTTGGGTGGTTAAAACTAAATTTTGACGGTGCATCAAAGGGAAATATTGGCAAAGATGGCGCAGGTGGTTTAATTAGAGATCATCTTCATGATATCGTTCTGGCCTTTTCTGAAGACTTGGGTGTGTAGACTTCCCAATTTGCTGAGTTTTGAGCTATATATTGGGGTATTCTCTTATTAAAGGATTTGGGAGGTCACAGGGTCATCATTGAAGGTGATTCGTTGAACACAATGAATTTACTAAAAGGTCTGTGTAGTTCGAACTGGCAATTTTCAAATCTCATTGATGAGTCCAAGGCCCACCTTTATTCTTTCAATGTTTTTTCTATTAGCCACGTGTATAGGGAAGGTAATGCGATGGCCAATTTTTTGGCTAATTTGGCTATTGGAAGTCAAGGGTTTAAGTTTTGGCGTTCAGACTTTTAGATGGAGTTGATCAGACTAGTTAATGATGAAAAGCCACCAAGTTGATTGACTCTGCCTTGGGACTTTGATAAAGTATTGGTGTTTGATGAGGATGTCGGATGTGAAGTTCAAAGATGTGGTCAGTGGGTAATTGTTATCATGTTTTATGGCTTGTCTTTTCTTGGCGACTATCAAATTTCAAATTCAAATTTTAAATAAGTGCTTTGGGATGTGGAGTTTGGTGGCCTCAATTAATTATGCTTTAATGGGGGAGAATTTTGATTCAAATTTTAAAAATTACCCCATTCTATATCCTGGTAGGATTTGGTGGTTGGCCTTAGACATTGTGCTGATCTCCTCCATTTATGATGTTAGGTGGTAGGCATGGTGCGGTTTCTTGAAAGGTCCCATCTGGAGGTGTTGCTTTTTTAAATTCCAGATCCTTTTTGCTTCGCTATATTTTTTATGGGGATTGGATTTCTATGGGAGTTGTGCTGATGGTGGTTGCTCAGTGTACTTGGTGGGATATTAGTCCTTTTTGTATCAAGGGGAGTCTCAATTTTAGATCGTTTCCTCGGGTTGCCCATGTCAAATGATTTTATGGGCCCTCTTCTCTGAGATCTCTGATTAGGCGTTTTCTAGCTTTTGGGCTTAAAGATATGACTTATGGAATGTTCGTGAATATGGTTTCAAGGTTTTGTGATTATCACCCCTTTTTGAAATGGGTGCCTCATGGTCTGTGCTGTATGTTGGTTCATTCCTTTTTGCTGTTGTTGGTGGTCTTCCCAAGTGATCCAAATCTCTTCGAAGGGGGTTTGGGGAGGTGACCCAAAGGTGATTGAGGTTCTTCCATCGGATCTCACTGCTAATTTAGATTTGGCCCCTAAGGAGAGCATGGTCGGTATTGGTGGTTCTGATCCGAAGTCGACTGGTGCTACTACTGAGGAACGTCATTTGTCTAAGCGGCTTCGGAGTGAGTTGGTGGAGGGTGATTCTGTTAGAGTAAATCACTATATAAGATATAGAAAAGCAATTATAGTGCTTCAAACTTTAACAGCAGAATTAAAGAAAAATAAGACAAACACACACAAAAGAAGAGACAACGATTTTAACGTGGTTCACCCAATGTGGGTTACATCCACCGAGAATTTTCAGTCCTTCTTTTCTCAATCCAAGCAATAGAGGGTTACAACCTACAACAAACATCTGCTGTAATTTCCTCTCTATATTTCCAAGGAATCAACACAGTAATTTTCTTATATTCTCTGTTTTTCCTCACAACTATATATAAGAAAAAAACAGAAAAACAAACTGCTTTTCTTAATACATTCCAAGATTAACATTGAGTTCCCAACATCTAATTTTGGGATAAAAACAAAAAAACTTTCCCTGGTTGTTCTGTTGTAAATCCGAAAACTTTCTCCGGTAGACTAACAGACTGTAAATCTGGAAACTTTCCCTGCCCGTCCTACAGTAAATCTAGAAAATTTCTCTGTTTAGCCTCCTCATAATTAGGCTCCATTCCTAACAATCTCCCACTTGGAGACTAATTCCATTGCACCATACTGCAACCAAGGACTAAAAAATTCTCATCATGGCCTCTTATTCCTTAAGGCCAACTGAAGTTGAGAAAAAGCTCAACTTTTCTCTTGACACCACTTTTGTAAGCATATCAGTAGGATTTTGTGATGTGTGAACCTTCCCTAATTTCAAAGATCCATCTTCCACTACTGATCTAATGAAATGATACCTGAGTTTGATGTGTTTAGTTTTTGAATGGAATGTTGAATTATTTGCAAGGTGTATAGCACTCTGGCTATCACTCCACAACCTATTAGCCTCTTGCTTCTTCCCCAGTTCTTCCATTAGTCTTTGCAACCAAACCATCTCTTTGCTTGCTTCTGCAGCAACAACATATTCAGCTTCAGTGGTTGAAAGGGCAACTAAGTGTTGGAGTTTAGAAATCCAACTAACCGCTCCTCCTCCTATAGTAATTATGTAGCCAGTAGTGCTCCTTCCACCATCAAGATCACCTGCCATATCAGAATCTACAAAACCTTTCAAGCATATATTAGAGCCTCCAAAATTCAAAGAATAATTTAAAGTTCCTCTCAAGTATCTGAGTATCCATTTTACCGCTTGCCAATGTCCTTTTCCTGGATTACTCATAAATCTACTCACTACTCCCACTGCATGGGCAATATCTGGTCTTGTACAAACCATTGCATACATCAAGCTTCCAACCGCTGATGCATAGGGAAACTTAGCCATATGCTCTTGTTCCTTTTGTGTCTTGGGACACAAATCTTTGGTGAGTTTGAAATGCTTTGCCAATGGAGTAGCAACAGACTTTGCATTGTTCATGTTGAATCTATTAAGCACTTTTTCAATGTATTTTGCTTGTGATAATTTCAAAGTGTGATTCTCCTTGTCTCTTGTTATCCTCATACCAAGGATTTGTTTGGCTTCTCCCAAATCCTTCATGGCAAAGGATTTAGCCAACTTCTTCTTGAGCATGTTTATATCTTGCATATTTGTTCCCGCAACTAACATGTCATCCACATACAATAGCAAAATAACATAGTTACCATTTCCAGTTTGCTTAAAATATACACGGTGATCACTTTGACATCTTTCAAACCTTTGATTAGCCATGAACTTATCAAATTTTAAATACCACTTGTCTAGGAGCTTGTTTTCACCCATACAAGCTCTTTTTCGGTTTACATACCCAATCCTCTTTACCTTTCACCCGAAAGCCTTCTGGTTGGTGCATATAAATTTCCTCCTCCAAATCACCATGAAGAAATGCTGTCTTCACATCCAATTGCTTCAGAAACAAATTTTCTATAGCTACAAGACTCAAAATAACTCTAATAGAGGTCATTTTTACAACTGGAGAAAAAATATCATCAAAATCAATACCTTTTTTCTGAGCGAATCCCTTGACCACTAGTCTTGCTTTGTATCTCTTATGCCCTTCATTATCCTCTTTAATCCTCTACACCCATTTATTGGTCAATGCTCTTTTACCTTTGGGTAGCTCAACCAAATCCCAAGTTTGGTTGTGGAATAAAGAGTCCATTTCTTCATTCATTGCAAGCTCCCACTTATTCCTGGTATCCATCTGTAATGCTTCTTGAAAACATTCTGGCTCACTAGCATCAGTATACAAAACATAATCAGAGAAACGTTGAGGAATTTTACTTATCCTGGTAGAACGTCTAACAACACTTTTTGGAGATTGAGGTGCTTGTTGCTGTTGCTGTACATTTTGATCTTCTACCACTTTTGGAGTTACCTTTTCTATGGGTCCATCAAGGTCTATGTATTCAGTAATTTCCTCTTTCTATTTCTTTCCATGTAACCGATCTTTATACAAGTTTTTTTCATTAAATATGACATCCCTACTTCTAATGACTTTTCGGTTATCACAATCCCATAATCTGTAACCCAAGCCATCAATACCGTAACCAATAAAATAGCACTTTTGGGCCTTAGCATCTAACTTATTTCTGTTCTCTTTGTTTATATGCATAAAAGCCTCACATCCAAATACCTTAAGGAAAGAATAATTTACTGGTTTACCTGTCCAAAGCCCTTTTGGAATTCCTCCATCCAAGGCACTAGATGGTCCTCTATTAATCAGATATACTGCAGTATCAACAACATGAGCCCATAAAAATAATAGTAAGCCTGCATCTATTCTCATGCTCCTAGCATGCTCCATGATGGTTCTATTCATTATTTCTACAACCCCATTTTCTTGAGGTGTTCTTGGAACTACCTTGATTCCTCTAATTCCATTTTTAGAACAAAACACATCAAATTCTCTATTGCAATATTCTCCACCATTATCCGACTTTAGACACTTTAACCTTTTTCTAGTTTCATTTTCAACTAATGCTTTCCAATTCTTAAAGGTATTAAAAACATCACTTTTATTCTTAATGCAATATATCCATGTTTTCCTTGTTGCATCATCAATAAAAAGTACATAGTAAGAGGAACCTCCAAGAGAAGTTACCTGAGCTAGGCCCCAAACATCTGAGTGCACAAGCTCCAATTTCTCTTTCTTCCTTTCCATGCCATCCTTGAGAAATCTAACTCTCTTTGCTTTACCATAAACACAATCCTCACAAATTCCAAATCAATCTCTTTTAACTTAGGCAATAACTTTCTTGAATGTAAAATTTCCATACCTTTTCCACTCATATGGCCAAGTCTTTGGTGCCACAAAGATGCACTCTCACCTGTAGAAACTAAATTCATGGAGCAGTGAGAAAAATTAGTAAGTAAATAAAGAGTACCCACCAATTTACCTCTAGCTACTATCAATGAACCTTTAGTAACTTTCCAGGAATTTTCTTCGAATGCAACTGTGTATCCTTCACCATCAAGTTTACTTGCTGATATAAGATTTCTCTTTAAATCTGGTATGTTTCTCACCTCTTTAAGAGCCCATTGACATCCATTTGGGTATTTAATCAAAATATTTCCAATACCCATTATTTTACATGGTTGGTCATTTCCCAACAGAACCCGTCCATAATCTCCAGAAACATAATCTATGAAGTATTCCTTATGTGAGGTAGCATGGAATGAAGCACCACTATCAATTACCCAATAATCACTATTTCTATCAAGAGATAAAATTAAAGCATCTTGTAGAATTTGTCCGATGAATATTGGCTTCGAATTGTTACCATTATTATCATTACCTTCATTTCCATCACCCTTTCTTTGCCAACAAGTCCTTCTTGAGATGACCCTTTTTGCCACAGTGCCAACACTGTAGCTTTCCTTTTCCACGTGATTTGGATCTGCCTTTGGATTTTCCATGATGTGAAATCTTGCCTCTTTCTCTTCCTCTTCCTCTATTCTCAACAGTTAAGGCGGTGCTAGATGATTCTCCTATGGTTTTTCTTCTCATGTCCTCACTGAGTATCACACCAACCACATCATCAAATTCTAATTTATTTGAACTCGAAGTAGAGTTACTTACCGCCATTACCAAACTGTTCCAACTTTTCGAAAGAGAGAATAAGATTAATAAGGCCCTAAGCTCATCATCAAAATCCAATCCTACTGAATGCAATTTATTAGTGACAGTATTAAATTCATTTAAATGATCATTCACAGATCCTCCTTCACTCATTTTCATGTTAAATAACCTTTTCATTAAGAATACCTTATTTGATGTTGATGGTTTCTCATACATCTTGGCCAACTTATCCATGACTCCCTTGGTAGTCTTTTCATCAGAGATGTTGAAGGCTACGGTGGCTCCCAAGCACAACCTCACAGTACCCAATGCCTTTCTATCAAGGAGACTCCACTCCTCATCAGACATAGATGAAGGTCTCTCTGTTTCCCCCTCAAGAGGTAAGTACAGATCCTTCTGATACAATTAATCCTCCATCTGCATATTTCAGAATTGAAAGTTCTGGCCATTGAATTTTTGAACTCTAAACCCCCCTTCTTCCGCCATTGCTCCCACTTGATCCAAAAATTCTCCTTCTGTCAAGTGCACCCAACAAAACAATCGCTCTGATACCACTTGTTAGAGTAAATCACTATATAAGATATAGAAAAGCAATTATAGTGCTTCAAACTTTAACAACATAATTAAAGAAAAATAAGACAAACACACACAGAAGAAGAGACAACGATTTTAACGTGGTTCACCCAATGTGGGTTACATCCACCGAGAATTTTTAGTCCTTCTTTTATCAATCCAAGCAATAGAGGGTTACAACCTACAACAAACATCTGTTGTAATTTCCTCTCTATATTTCCAAGGAATCAACACAGTAATTTTCTTATATTCTCTGTTTTTCCTCACAACTATATATAAGAAAAAAATAGAAAAACAAACTGCTTTTCTTAATACATTCCAAGATTAACATTGAGTTCCCAACATCTAATTTTGGGATAAAAAAAAAAAACTTTCCCTGGCTATTCTGTTGTAAATTCGAAAACTTTCTCTGGTAGACTAACAGACTGTAAATCTGGAAACTTTCCCTGCCCGTCCTGCAATAAATCCAAAAACTTTCTCTATTTAGCCTCCTCATAATTAGGCTCCATTCCTAATAGATTCTCCCTTTATGATGGCTTCTTCTAATCTAGATATTCTCCCAAGGGATTTTCCTCAAAAAATTCAGTGGAGGAAATCCTTTCTTCGAGAGAGTCAAAAATTTCTAAATATGTGGTTCTTCGAGATTTATTGCTTATTGATATCAACCAGTATAAAATTTGGAACATGTTGAAACTTACCCTTGATTTAACGAAGAATGTTTCTAGTATGGTGGCTAATATAACTCAAGGTGTTCATAAGTTAGGGTAGAACCTTCTCAGTTCTCATTTCTTTGATGCCGTTCTCATTTCTTTGACACCTTCTGGTCTGGCTTCCGCCTTTGTTCTGGTTTACCTCTAGTTTCTTCTAGTTTTTGTATGGCTTTTCATCCTTTTTTTTTTCCTTGTAGTGGTTGTGGGATCCCGTTAAAACCCTCTTCTTTTAATAGTACCAAAAAAAATAAATTAAAAAGAAGTGGTTATCTTATTTAAGGTAGATATTATTTAAATTTTAAAATATATATAGTAGTGTAGAATTACCTTTATCTATATCTATAGGTTTTTTAAAGGATTAATTAAAAAAAATAAATTTAATTTTATTAGCCAATCCCACAGGCATGTCCATGCATAGCCAATAGCCCGATGGAAGGCAACGCCTTCTACTTATCTTTAGATGGAATTAATTATTATTATTCAACCATACAACCAGATCAAGTAAATCAATCGAATACGGAATGCGAGGAATATGAATGTAATTAATTAAAATCAATTGCCACTAGGAGGGCAGATCCCGTCGTGAAGGCAAAGTGCGAATACGCAGAGAATAAAAAGCAAAGATGAGATAAATGAATTAATTAAACAACTACCCTAATAAATATGAATTTATTATACACTTGGAGAACCTAGCCGACGGCTAGGTTTGGTATGTAGCATGACTCCCCTCCTCGGAAAGCTTTGTCCTCAAAGCTGGAAATGTCTGGAAAATACTTTCGTGTTCCCATGTGGCATCTTCCTCTGGTAGGTCTTGCCATTTGATGAGAAATTCTTGAATCTGGCGCGATCTTAGTCTTCGTATTCTGTGTTGTAATATATCTTCGGGTTGGAGATGTATGCGTCCTTCCTCATCGAGCACTGGTAATTCTGATTGACTTTGCACTTTCTGACCAATTACCTTTTTGAGACATGAAACATGAAATACCGGGTGTATTCGTGATGATGAAGGTAGCTCTAACTGATAGGCTACTTCTCCAATGCGGCGCACAATTTTGTAAGGACCATAGAATCGTGGTGCCAACTTTTGACTGGTCTTTATCCTTAACGATGCTTGTTTGTAAGGTTGCAACCTTAGGAAAACCTTGTCACCGACATTAAAAGTTCGTTCTGATCGGTGCAAGTCTTGTTGTTGTTTCATGCGATTTTGTGCTTGGAATAAATTCTCTTTGAGTATGGTGAGTGTAGACTGCCTTTGTTGAAACCAATCATCCACTTTGTCTACTTTGGATGAACCTGGGACGTAATCTGCTACAATTGGAGGCTTGGTTCCATACAATGCTTCAAAGGGAGACATCTTAATTGAATAATGGTAAGAAGTGTTGTACCACCATTCCGCCATTGCTAGCCATTGGCTCCATTGATATTGTTTATCTTGAACGAAACATCGTAAGTATGTACCCAAACATTTGTTAACTACTTCTGTTTGCCCATCTGTCTGGGGATGGTAAGCTGAGGACATGTTCAATTTGGTACCACTAAGTCGAAATAATTCTCGCCAAAAGTTACTAGTGAAGATGGGATCTCTATCACTTACAATATTTTTTGGCATACCATGTAATTTGAAAATTGAATCCATAAATACCTTTGCCACCTTGCTTGCGGAAAATGGATGTTGTAAAGCCTGAAAGTGAGCGTATTTGGATAACCGATCTACCACTACGAAGATTACTGTCCTGCCTTCTGACTTTGGAAGACCTTCAATAAAATCCATGGATATATGTTCCCACTGACGTTCAGGGATGGGTAAGGGTTGTAATAACCCTGGTGATTTGACTGTCTCTCCTTTATTGCGCTGGCAAACTTCGCATTCTGCTACCCATTGTTTGACTTCGGCTTTTAATCCTTTCCAACAAAATGATTGTTTGATCCTTAAATATGTTTTCAAAAATCTTGAATGTCCCACTGATGGAGAAGCGTGTGATTCGTCTAGGATCTTCGATTTGAGTTCTGAGTTGTGTGGAATGTAAATGCGGTTCTTCTTTCGGAGGATTTTATCTTCATAAGAGAACAAAGGGTGTTTAGAGGACCCAATAGATAATTCTTGAATTATCTGAGCGTTTCGCTATTGGACAACCATTCATCTTGTAATTGATTCACCCATTGGGAGCAAGGACCTGAAATAGCGTTAATGACTACTTCGTCTTCATATTTCCTGGATAGCGCATCGACAGCTACATTTTCCTTCCCCTTCTTGTATTCGATAACAAAATCATAACCCAATAGTTTGGTTAACCACTTATTTTGTTCCGGATAGGAAAACCTCTGCTCAAGAAAATGTTTGAGACTACTATGATCTGTTTTGATAATGAAGCGGCTATTGATTAGGTAGTGTCTCCATTTTTCTACTGCATGAAGAATAGCCAACATTTCTTTTTCGTATGTCGATCTTCCCAAATTTTTCCCGGAGAGTTGTTTACTTTCAAATGCCAACGGATGACCTTCTTGCATTAATATAGCCCCAATTCCTGTTCCTGACGCATCACATTCGATAATAAATGGTTTGTGAAAATTGGGGGTTGCTAATACTGGAGTTGTACACATGGCCTCCTTAAGAGCTTCGAAGGCTTGAGTAGCCTCTTCCGACCAACGAAAAGCATCCTTCTTTGTGAGTGCTGTGAGAGGTGCTGCAATCTTACCATAATTTTGTACAAACTTGCGATAGTAGCCCGTGAGACCCAAAAAACCATGAAGTTTCTTGATGGTTTTAGGTAAAGGCCACTCTTGAATTGCCTTAATCTTATTGGGATCAACTTTGACGCCCTCGTGTGAAACTATATGACCAAGATACTCGACTTCTTGGACACCAAATGAACATTTGGAACGTTTGACAAATAACTTTTCTTTGTGTAAAATGTGAAGGGCTTTATCCACATGATGTAAATGATCCTTCCATGTTTGGCTATATATGAGAATGTCATCAAAAAAAACTAACACAAACTTACGGAGGAATGGACGAAACACTTGGTTCATGAGACTTTGGAAAGTGGATGGTGCATTGGTGAGACCAAAAGGCATGACCAAAAATTCGTAATGACCTTCATGAGTACGGAAAGCAGTTTTGGGAATATCTTCTTCTCGGACACGGATTTGGTGAAATCCTGAGCGAAGGTCTAATTTTGTAAAAAATTTTGCACCATGCGACTCATCTAGTAGGTCATCTATGATAGGGATAGGAAATTTGTCCTTGATAGTGAGTTTATTGAGAGAACAAAAATCAGGACACATACGCCAAGAGTTATCTTTTCGTCGAGCCAGAACTACAGGTGAGGAATAAGGGCTAGTGTTGTGACGAATGACTCCATGATCTAGCAGATCCTGAACGATCTGTTCGATTTCTGTCTTTTGTGGTTGAGGATAGCGGTAAGGACGGCTGTTAGGTGGGACACTCCCTGGAACCAAATGGATGGCATGGTCATGAGATCGTTTAGGTGGTAATCCTTTAGGTTCTTGGAAAACCTCTTCATACTTTGTTACGATGTCTCGTAAATCTGGAGCAGTAATATCCGAAGTTGCTCGAGATTGTTTTTCCAAACAATTAATTTGAGCTATAAATCCATATCCACCCTTTTTTAACATCTTCTCCATACTATGAGAGCTCACCATTTGTGATGGAGGAGTAGTAATGCCTTGTAAGCGAATGACTCGTCCGTTTTCCTTCCATTCCACAAATAATTTTTTGAAATTGAAGCTAACCGTGTCTAATGTTTCCAACCATTCAACTCCCAAAATGACATCAGAGTTCCCTAAATTCATGACGAAAAGGGATCCAAACCAGGTATAAGTACCCATTTTTATGGAAACTTGAGATGTTCGACCAACACATTGCGCGTTCACCCCGTTGGCCACTAGAACCTGGAATTTGTCTTTGTTGGAAGAGTTAATGAATAGATTCAAAGCTTTTGTTGTTTTGATGTCGATAAAATTGTGGGTACTGCCGGAATCAATTAGCACATTCACCTTTTTTTATCGGAGAAATCCTGGTACCTTGATGGTATGGTGGGCGGTTAACCCCATGAGGGCATGTACGGAGATCGCCATTGTATCCTCTTCCTTCTCTTCTAGAGTAATTGGTAGTTCTTCTTGCATAGGTTCTTCTTGTTGGTAAGTTTCGTCCTCTTCTCCTTCATATTGATCACATTCAATATGAAAGTTTTGTTTTTGGGCACATGCTTGTTCCCTGGGATGATGATTGCGACATTTATAGCAAAAGTATCTTGATGGTTGATCATTTCTATGAAAGGAATTGTTGCGATATGGAGGACGACTATAGTTTTCACGTCGTGCATACAACTGAATTCTCTTCTCAGCCAGCTTGGCTATTCTTATACAATCGTTCAATGCGGTTGGATTTTGAATGTCCACCTCCACCCTAATATTTTCTTTCAATCCATTGCGAAAAGCTCCCACCACTGTGTCGGGGCTGAGGTCTAATGTATATGGTAGTAAACTGGTGAATTCCGAAACAAACTCGCTAACCGAACCTTCTTGTTTAAGAGATAACAATCTTACTGTGTATGACGATGTAGCTCCTTCATCAAATCTTTCTAAAAAGTAAGTAGTGAATTTTTTCCAGTTAATAGTAGCTCCTTTCTCTCGCTTAAGCCATACGAACCATTGGTAGGCCTCAGTGCCTAATTTTGATGCAGCGAAAGGGACTTTATCAAATTCCTTAATTTGGTATAAGTCGAGAATGCCTTCCATTTTGGCTATCCAACCACGAGGATCATGACCCTCAAAAGTGGGCATATCAATGCGTGGAAAATTATTAGGGCCTCTCGGTTGGTGATAACCCATATCCCTTTCCTGATCTTGGTTATACCACTGTCTATGATAGCGATCCCTGTAATTATCCGAATTGCCTCCTTGCTGTTCCCAATCGTCATCCTGAGTGTCATTTTCTTCATTCCTTTGGGCATGGGAGTGATTGTGGGGATTAGTATTGGGATTAAGCTGGTTTTGTGCGCTCACTAGGGTTTTTAGGTTGGCACTAATTTCTTGCATACCATCTATTAAGAGTCGAAGAGTTTCATCGTTGGAAATGGCCGAGTTACTTGAGTCTCCTTGTGTGATGTTGTCGTGAGTTGGGGGAGGGTTAGTAGCCATAGGATCTACCAGTGGATGATGTGGATTATAACTGCCAATTTTGAAAGGAGAAGGAGAATTTTTTGTACCGGGCTTCGATTAGGTCTTCTTGCGTTGTTATTGGTCGTCTCCGAGCTTGATAGTCGACCATTAGGTCCTTTGGTCCACCTTCTGCTCATGCACTTTTCAAAATTTCTTGCTTAGTAATCCTTGAGCTTCAATTTTCTACGACAATTTGGTTGAATTTGGCAAAAAAATTTGTGTTCCGCTTCAACTGTCGCTCCAACTGCGACGCGGATTTGAATTTGGATTTGGGCTCCTCCTTGACAGCAACTTTTGACAGCTTTTAGTGACAACTTTTTAACAACTTTTAGTGACAATTTTTTTGACAACAAGTTGCGGAGTACGGACCACGACACGGACACGGAGAATTTTTTGACAGCTAGGACTGACCACGTCATGGACACGGACAATGAGGACTGACAGCGCATGGACAACAACGACAACTAGGACTGACTGACAATGCACGGACAACAGCGACAACTAGGACTAACCATAACACGGACACGAACAGCGAGGACTGATAGCGCACGGATAGTGACACAGAAATGGGCAGTGAGAACTGACAGCGCATGGATAGCTAGCGATAGCGACCGCAAGGACTGACCCACGACATGGACACGGTGACGACGAGGACTGCGAAGCAACAAAACACGAATTTCCCAAACCGTAACCGAAGACGAGGACACCGAAGCGACGGACACTAACCAACCAGGACGAAGGACTCAAACAAGATGAAATGATAACACCTACGCGCGAAGAGGATTAATATGCATGTGACCGAAGTCACATTTTAATTGAGGTGAGGATTTCCTTTTAAACGCCTGCGTTTCCTCCACCCGCTCAATGTGGGATATATTTTCCCACGAAATGAGAATTACGATTCGTGACTTTAGAAGAAAGTTAATAATTTAATTTTTCTCGCCACCTAATTGGTCCGCGACTTTCGTATTTGGACAGAGCACACTGTGTAATTTGCGTCGGCGTTTTCGCGTGGATTTCGATCGTTTATTGCTCGAAATGTCTGGGAGGGTGCCGGATAAATTGCTTGTTAAGACGCCGAATAAGTCTGTTGCTGCTGGCAGCATTTTCTCCTGATCGGACTGCATAAAAATGTGAATGCAACGATTTATTTTCTTCACGCCTCGGAGTTAACTTGGCTGTGGTTTACGAACTGGAACGAACCCACCCGCAAGCCCTGGCTAAACCGAAACCCGTCTTCCTGATACCACTTGGAAGGCAACGCCTTCTACTTATGCGAATATGGAATTAATATTTTTATTTAACCATACAACCAGATCAATTAAATCAATCGAATACGGAAATGCGAGGAAACGAATTGTAATAAAAAATCTATTGCCACTAGGAGGGCAGATCCCGTCGTAAAGGCAAAGTGCGAATACGTAGATAATAAATAGCAAAGATGAGATAAATCAATTAATTAAACAACTACCCTAATAAATATGAATTTATTATACACTTGGAGAACCTAGCCGACGACTAGGTTTGGTATGTAGCACCCGATCCTTCATGCCACGTTTTGAACCAGATTGACGAAGATGGTGCGAACCCCGTGCATCTAAAGGTTCCCTTCATGCCACGTGTTGAACCAGACTGACGAAGACGATGTGAACCCCGTGCATCCGGCGGTCCCCATATCACGTCAGGTTACCATTAACGAGACGATGGGGGGTTGAAAGTTACTAAAAATTGTGATTGTAACCAATTCACTTATGTAACCAAAAAAAAAAATTTAGTAATCAATTTTTATTTTAATTTATCTTTTTATATGGTTGAAGAGATGTAATAAGAGGATGTGTTCTAACTTGAGTTATATTATTCATTGCTCTAGGAAATTTCAATATAATAAATAGGGAATTATTAAGCATAGAAGCTAACATAAGAAAACTTTTTAAATTATCTTTTAACATAAGAAAATTTGTTTTTAAAAAGGTTTATGTAAAGATGTAATTATTTTTAATATATAGGTGGGTGTGATAATATATATATATATATATATATATATATATATATATATATATATATATATATATATATATATATATAGGATGGGACAACCTTATATATATATATATATATGTTTGGGGTTTATTTATTTTTATTTTTTTTGGAAGGATCAAGGTTAAATTTTTTTTAATCAATGAGTTCATTTTTAGAGTATTCTTATTATATATATATATACATATATATATATATATATATATATATATATATATATATATATATATATATATATATATATATATGTGTGTGTGTGTGTGTTCGAGGTTTACCGTTTTTTTTGAAAGGGTCAAGGTTCAAATTGTTATTGATTTTAATGAGAAGTTTATTTATATATATATATATATATATATATATATATATATATATATATATATATATATATATATATATATATATATAAAGAAACTTCTCATTAAAATCAATAACAATTTTAAACCTTTATATATATATATATATATATATATATATATATATATATATATATATATATATATATATATATATATATATATGTATATGTACGTGTGTGTTCGGGGTTTACCTTTTTTTCGAAAGGGTCAAGGTTCAAATTTTTATTGATTTTAATGAGAAGTTTCTTTATTTTTTTTCTCTTAATTTTTAAAAAGTCCACTTTTAGAGTATCCTCATTAGGCTTCGCATCAATGATAAAATACTTTCCATCTCCTAGTTTTGTATCAAAGTTGATGTGAATTGGATTTTAGTTTTGCTATAAGCATTTTCCTTCCATTTGATCTTAGTTTGGATAGAAGCATTTTCCCTTCCATTTGATCTTTGCATCTTGATGGCTTTTATAAGCATTAATGTAAACACAAACTCATAGGATAATTGTTATAGGATCAAATATAAAAGAGTTGCAATATAAATAAATAATAGAAGTATATGTTATTCAAAGAACTTGTTACAAAGTTATGGAGCTTTGTGTCCATAAATATAAAGTGACTCTTGATATTCTTATCTTGACACTTATCTTATATATCAAATAATGTAATATATATTCTAATATCCCATTGTATTACATTATTTGATGTGAATTTCTCTTGATCTGCATAAATAATATCTAAATATTTGATACTTGTTTTGACCTAGAGCTTTTGTAAAATATCTAGAATTTTTTTCTATAGGAATATGTTTTAGCTTGATATGATGATTCTAAAAATGATCTTTGATAAAATTACATTGAGATTTGACATGTTTGGTTCATTCATGTATGATTCAATTTTTGATCAAATCTAACACTCCTGGATTATCATAATTTATTAATTTTAGGGTTGTTTTGATTCCCATGTATGACAATAAATTGTAACCATAATGCTTCACTAATTGCATATTTTATTGTATGATACTCTACTTTGATAGACGAAAGTGCCATTGCATGCTATTTTTTACTATACCATGATATTGGTCTTGATCCAAGATAATTCTAAGGTAGATTTTTTATCATCAATAGAACAAACATAATAAGAATTTGAATATCCTTGTAGAAAATCTGTTTTATCATCCTTTTTATATGTTAGTCCATATTTTGTAGTCTTCTTAATATATTGTAATTTTCTTTTTGTAGCTTTCCAATGACTTTATCTTGGTTCTTGCATAAATATTGAGAGAGTTTACAACACAAACTATGTCTGGTCACATATTTATTAAATATAAGAGACTTCCAATCAATTGACAATAATTTACTACTGAGACAAAAGGTGTTTCATCATGTTTGGATAATTTTAGTCCTGGTTCCATAGGTGTATATTTTAGTTTATAGTTGTTCATTTTAAATGTCTCAAGTAGAGTCTTTGCATACTTTGTTTGTGTTATTGTAATATTATCTTTATTTTGATGAATTTCTAAACCAAGACAATAATGCATAAGTTCCAAATCATTCATTTCAAAATCCTTTTCAAGATACTTTTTGACTTCATTTATTAATCCCTTTGAACTACTTTTTATCACTATATCTTCAACATATACTATTATAAATATTTGGATCTAACCAGTTTCTCTTAAAATTATTTTGTAATAAATGATTATTAAGGTTTATATAACATGCTCTTGGAGCTTATTTTAGACCATATAAGGATTTTTTTAACTTGCAAAATTTGTGTTCTTGTCCTTTTATTACAAATCCTTCTAGTTGCGATATATAAAATCCTTCTTCAATATCACCATTAAGAAATGAAATTTTTACATCAAGTTGATGAAGTTTCCATCCATGGTGTGATGCCAAAGCATAAATTGTTCTGATAGTAGTCATTATTGCCAATGATACAAAGGTTTCTTCATAATTAATTCCTTTTGTTTGTGTATATCCTTTTGCTACTAATCAAGATTAGTACTTGTCAAGGGAATCATCTACTTTATATTTAACCTTATAGGTCCATTTAAAACCAACTATTTTCTTTCCTTAAGATAGCTCAACTAGATACTACATATTTTTTTTGCATTGATATATATATATATATTGATTCCATAGTTGCCTTCCACTTTGGATAATTTAAATCCTGAAGTGTTATTGTAGGTTCAACCATGGTGCTTAACAATCCCTTGTTTACTCTAACTACACTACGAGTTTGAGGCCTAGTAGTAGTAAGATCTGGCATTTGTTCAAGATTCAAATATCTAAGTGTATTTCTAAGCCATACATGTTCTTTTCTTTGTAAATTTATAGATTTTTTTGTACTTTCACTCTATTCATCTTAATTTTTGATTTTGTATCTTTATTTGATGAATTTTCTTCTAAAAAATTTAGAACTTCTGAATTAAATTTTGTTCTTTAATACCATATTTGATTTTTTTATCAAAGATTACATCTCTGCTTATATGGATTTTCTTTGTTGTTGGATCAATTATTCTATTTCCTAAAAATTCATCATCATAACCTAGAAATATACCACACATAGTCTTTTCATCTAAGTTTGTTCTTTTTTGTTTTGGTACATGCATATAGGTCTTGCATCCAAAAATCCTTTGTCTCTCTACATTAGGTTTTCATCCTCAACATACTTCTTCTGGTGTAATATTCTTTAGTATTCTTGTAGGTAATTTGTTTCGTAAATATACAACTATTTTGACTGCTTTTGCCTAATATTGATGATCAAGGCGAGCTTCTTTTATCATACATATTACCATTTCCATGATATAACTATTTATTATTTTTCAATACAATTTTATTGTGGTGAATATGCTATAGTAAGTTGTCTCTTTATTCCACTCTCTTCTAAGAATAAATTGAATTAGTTTGAAAAAAATCACCTCTTCTATCTAAATGAAGAGTTTTGATAGTTTTCCCTAATTCTTTCTTAGCTAGAAGTTTGAATTGTTTAAAACAACCAAATGCTTACAATTTGTATTTCATAAAGTATACCCACATTTTTTAGAGCAGGCATCAACAAATAATTGAAAATATTTATGTCCTCCAATACTAGTAACATTCATTGGACCACATAAATCTATATATACTAATTCCAATGGTTTTTGAGATCTATGCTAAAGAAATGCAAAATATAATCTATGTTGTTTTCTTGATAAACATTCTAGACATACTATAGATTCCCAAGAGAGTTTTGGTAACCCTTCTACCATTTGATATTTAACCATTTTATTTAATGATGATGCACTTGTATGTCCTAGTCATTTATACCAAAGTTGTATTGTCTTAGATATTCCCATTGAAAAATCTAAATTTGTGCTTGTATATAGAATAAACAAACTATATTTGTAAGATCTTAAAGCTATCATTTTTCCTTATTTGACAATATGACATTTTTTTCTTCCATTGATAACTTTAAATTTTACTACCATATTTTTATCCATAAGCTAAGAAACTGAAAGAATATTAGTAGTCAATCCTAGGATATAACACATTAGTAATTATTCCTCTTCCTTCTATTAGGTTGATTAGAACATCTCCTAGCATTTGAATTAATAAGTCTTACTATCTTATATAGCAACTAGTTTATCATTTTTTTTTATGAAATGTGTTAAACCATTGTTTGTTTCCAATCATATTCCTATTGGCTCTAGAATCTATGTACCGATAATCCATAATGACTTCTAGAATAACAAACTTTATATCTCCCAAATAAGCTTTAAAATATTTTTTTTCCAAATTAAAGTTGAACTCCTTTTGATTCCTAAACTAAATTAATTTGCAAATATCCTATAAACTTTGAATTTCAAAAAATTATTAAAAAAACTTATAACTCCAAAGAAATAATTTTAAAATACTTATCTAATTACCACTCTTATCTTAAATTTAATAGCAAGGATTTGATAAATAACTTCCTATTTTAGAAAACCTTATTAGCATTCCTTATTCCTCTATTTAATAAACTCCTACAAAACCTTATAGCTCCTAATTAAATTAAACCTTATACAAAAGATTCAAAAAATTTAAATAATACCTCCACCAACTTTACACTTATCTCACAAGATCTTGCATTTCCAACTTTGGCACTTATCTTACATGATATTGCACTTTTAAATTCTTCTAAATTTAGAACTTATCTCACATGATCTTCCACTGCAAATGCTGGTGCTTGCAAAATATTTTAATATGCAATAATTAGTGACACATTCCTTTAGGCAAGAACATTTCAACTGCCAATGAGATGTTACTTTGGTAATGAGATTCTTTCACCGTTCAACCATGCATTGAGAACTATGCTTCACTATCATCTAACTTCGTCTTTGATGCTTCACCAAAATTAGCATTTTAGTTTTTGATATCTACTTAAACTCTTCAATAATCTTGTTGCTTAGTTTGCTATCCTGACATTCCACATAAGAAATACCTAAATTGCTATAATTTCACTTTGGTATTTTTCTTTCCTTAGATTGGCATCTTGCCTTCCTTTTATGAATATTTTAGCTCACTATATCTATTAGAATAAGTGAATATTCTCTTAAGTTCACTAGGATACACACTTGAGTTTCCACTCCTCCATGTGTCAGGAGTACTCTCAATGGTGTCTTCATCAGGTTTGATGAGTTGTTGATACCAAAATCTAAGTGGTGTCTTCATCAGGTTTGATGAGTTGTTGTAATCCAATGGCTCTCAATGATCAACTCTACTATTTATACAGAGTTGATCCTAGAGATAAATCAATCAGTTCCACTCTTCTCTTCATATTTTGTGTAATACTTTGCATATCTATTATTGTGAAATTCTAACATGGTACTAGAGTAGGATAGATTTTGCTAGTATTCTCTCTTGAAGGTTCTAGGATCTGATTCTTTACTTTGGATTTTTTTTTACTATCTAAACTTCAAAAGTTTGCTTTAAGTCTCCTTTTATCCATTGTAATTTTTTTTCTCTCTTTCAGCATATTTTTTTATGTTGAATACTCTTGAATGCTTGAGGAATTTTTTAAGAAAAATAGCTATTTCCTTTCTTTAAACACGGTTTACCCTGTGTGTAGGCGTTTCTCTCACCCTTCAAATCTAAGGAAAATAGCATTTTTTCTTTATTTTTTTTCCTCTCGACGCATTCTTGTTGGAAATCGTATTCTAAACTTCTAGTTATTATTTTCCACTTTTAAAGGAAACAAAATAACTCAAGTTTTTTTAGAGATTGAGTAGAGTTTATATTTATTAGTGAGTTTTTTAATTAAACCTCACTTTTACTCTACGTTCAATATCCTCTCAATGATCACTTTTCTAGACGTTGAGAGAACTACCTCTCCTTGATGTCATTCTAATCATTGAGAATCTGTGGTACGGGGACTCCCAATCGAATTGGAGATTGGTCCTTTTTTTTTGGGCCTCTAGGCTCTGGTGCTCTCTCATAGACTATTGGCCTCCTTCGATCTAGACTAAGATTTTCTAGTCATTGGAGCTGCCTCTCTACTTGGCGCCATCCTCTTAACTCTCGTTCACACTCAAATAAGATCCGGTGCACTCCAGTCTCACTCAACGATGCTCTTTCATTGAAGGGTATATATATTTCATCCTTTCAAAACTTTTACACATATTTCGAGTTTCTAAGATAATATTACTTTTATGCATATTTCACTTCTCATTTTTAGCTCGAAGTTCTGCAGGTTCTTCTACTTCTGAAGTGCTCTTTGAGGCTTCTCTCGGTTTTACTCAGCAGACAAATATCTAACAACTTTCTACAGGTTTCATTTATTTTTGAATGCTTTCTCAAAAATATTTAAATATTGCTATTTAAATATAAGGAAGTATTGTAGACCGTCATTTTTTCATTGTTGCCTCCTTCATTTTATAAATACTGTAGGTTATTTCAATATCAAAGGCGATATTTGATGCTGTCAGTTTTAGGCAGCAACAATCTAACATTTTACGTAGGGAAATACTTTTGATTCATGATTTTGAATGCTATATTATACTCCTTCAAAGTCTTAAATTGCAGGTTTAAAAATCGTCCAACGAGCTACAGCTTCCGCCCTTCGACCATTTGGACGATGTTTATTTAATTTTTTTTCCTGCAATACTCTAGCGCATTTTGATTGCATTATTTTAATATCTGGTATTACTTTGATTAAATCTTCTCCTACAGGTCTCTAACGTGTTTGATTGCAGGTCTCTGGTGCATTTGATTGCATTTTGCGGTGTTTGCGTTTGCATTCTGCGATGTTTGCATTTGCATTCTATGACGTTTCCACCCAAGTGGTGCTCCCATTTTTCTGAAGGAAGCAAATATTTTTTTACATTTCTCTATGTAAACACATTTCATTATAATTCAGATTCATAGGTCTTTTATTTGACTATTTTTTTAAAGAAAAATCAAGAGTTTCTAAAGCATATGGTTGATTATTCAATTTTTCTAGGGCTCTTTCTTCCTAATAATTTTCATGCAGCGTTACGTATATGAGTAAGGATTGAGCGTTGCTATTTCGAAGGTGTTAAACATCTGCCCTTTTGGCTTTGTGATGAGACTTTCATCTTCTGTGGTGTTGCTTGGTCACCTCGGTAGTTTCATCACTGTATTTCTGGTTTTATTTTTTTGGCTCTTGTTGTATTGGGCCGTAAATTGTTCCAAAGTCTATCGCTCCTTCATTTTTTTAAACTATTCGATTCCTCCAAATTTTTTGGTTTCATTTTCCTTATATCTACGTTTTGGCGGGCCTCAAAATATCATTGTCGCTCTCCTAAAACGTAACTAAGGAATATTGTAAATTTATATAATAAAATTCTTTGGGGGGGGGGTTTAAGAGTGCAGGTTTTTTTGCACTCTTTGTGTCGAAGGGGAAGGGTGTCTCTTATATGCAATTCTCCTTCATCTTTTATTACACATAGATATTAAATATTTGCTATTCTTCTTAAAAATAAATAGTATTGGTTATTTAAAACTAAATAAAGGTTTTTTTTCATTTTTTCATAAACTAAATTCTAAATTGTGTTTTTTCTTTATTTATAATTTTATTCATAAATATATTTACATTATTAAAGTTTTAAAAAGCTATTTAGTTTAAATAACCCATTTATTGTTTAAAGTGACATTTTCTTTAAAAGTAAATAATTTTATTTCATATCTTTTTTTTTAGAAATATAAAAATTACTTTGATACCCATATCCCTCAAATATTTTGTCTACGTTCCATGTATCAATATCCTAAAAACTTATAGTCTCCCTCAAGTAAGGGCGGGTTTATTAGGAAACTTGGTATAAAGGCCTGACAAATATTTTCTTATCAAACAATTTTTTTTAGAATCTCTCAACTTATAGTCTCCCTCACGTAAGGGCAAGTTTTGAGAAGAAAAATTAACTTGTTGCCCCTTGCATTTCAAACCAAAACCCTTCTTATGTTCACAATACTTATAGTTTCCCTCAAGTAAGGGCGAGTACTATGTTCAATAAAGGATTTGACATTCTAAAGCAAACAATTATAGGCCTCATTATACTTACAGTTTCCCTCTCGTAAGGGTGGGTATATTTGAGTTACCTATTATTGAACAAGCTTCATTTTTTCCTTTATCTTTTTTTGGGTTTTAAAGGGGGGATAATTAATTATTTTAAATCCTCAAAATGAATTCAATTGAGCCCCTCACCCCTCATAATTTTCTTAACAACAATTTTCTTTGGAAAACTTCTCACCTATCTTGTTTAACAATTTGAGAAAAGTTATCTTCCTTATAACATCTTCTAAATTAATTGTTATTGTTAAAATAATAATTTTACACAAGAAGTTACCTTTTTCCTTTGAAATTAATTTTTTACTCTTTCTTATCATTTAGTTTATTAATATATTCGAACTAACTATTTTAAGAAAGAGATTTTCTCACCTTTTCTTATTCTCTAAGGGTGTTATTGATTAAATCTATTTTAAATTAAATCTTAACAATTTTTTAAAGGTTATAAATATATATAAAAGTTTAAATAACTTTTTCATAAAATTCATAAACCTAAAATTTTCCATAATTGAAGTTTTAAGGGGGGGAGTATTGGTAATTTAAAACTTCAATCTCTCTCTTGTGTTAAGATGAATTCAATTGAGCCCCTCACCCCTCATAACTTTCACTCATGGGAACCCAAAATTTTAAATCTCTTTCTCTTTCAAAGGGCTAAGAGAAAAGCGTCATTTGTAACCTAATAATTAAATTCCTTTTTTGTTTTATCTTTTAGGGAGGGTGTATTCTTCTAGCTTTCTTTATAGTAGCCTTTAATTTTTAGAGGTATATATTGTTTATAAAATCTCTAAAAAGTATAAGAAGATATTCACTAACTTCATTTATATCAAAACAAATATATTTTTTATTTTATTGTTTTATAGGATCTTTACATTGGCAATTCCTATAAACATTAACCTAAAAATATATATATATATATATATATATATATAACTCAAAAAAAAAAAATTTGGTCAACCAAATCTCTCATTTTCACTTCAATTTCTCATTTGAAGTTAATGGAGGGGTTTTTATAGTCGGAAAGGTTTTTTCGAGATGAACACAATGGTGGTGTCCTTTTTTTAGTTTCAAGACTATTTTCAATGATGTTTTTAAATTTGAAAATTATTGTATCATGGAGTGCACTCTTGGTTGAACCCGACACTCCTAGCATTGGTGCCCTTGTTTTGTTGGTTGTCCATTTTTTGGACCTTGTTATTCAACCCATTGTGTCATACAGGTGGATACCACTACTTATGCTTGCGGAGTCAATTTGGACATCCCTTACAGTTTTTGTGGTTCTTTATCCATCCTATCTTCACATTATTTTTGTGAGACACTTTGATTTCATGGTTCGCGAGCACTAGTCTGGGAGTATGAATTCTTTTCTACAACAAGTCTCTAATTTTTTGAGACATCTAATGGGTCCATTGCAGGATTCTTAATGGAATTTTTCCTAAAGAGGGGGTTGAAGAGGACATATTCCTTCCTCTCAATCCTCCATGCACATCTTCCTTATTCTTCTATTCTAGCAGGTGGTTTCCCCTTGAAATTTTCTACCATTACCCTAATTTTGTTGTTTTTCCACAAGGTTTGGACCTAGTTAACAACCCATTGTACTCATATAGGTGGAAACCACATACTCATGCTTGTGGAGTCATTTTTGGACTACCCATGCGATTTTTTGTGGTTCTATCTCCATCCTATCTTCACTTTGGATTTAGGGGACTTTTCTTTAAAGATATTTATTCTTTTGATCACATGTTGTAAATGAGTATCTTATCAGGCCTTGTTTTTGGGACTCATCTTTGTGGCTATGCCATATCTATTGTACATGAGTACCTTATCAGGCCTTGGTATCGGGACTCATATTATGTAGAAGCACTTCATTTGATATCATATTCAGAGCGAGGACATACACTTGGAATATATTCCAACTGAGGCATAAATTGCAGACATCTTCACCAAGTCAATTTCTTCTCCGCGTTACCTTCAGTTGCGAGAAAAACTTGGAGTATTACAACTGCATTGACAAAGAGGTCTTCCACCTCTCACAAATTATTGTACATGAGTACCTAATCAGGCCTTGTTTTCGGGACTCATATTTTATTTGTTAAAGAGGACAATCTTCACCATCCGAAGACAAGCCTCTTTCATACTTCTTTGCTTTTGATTGATGGATTTTCCCACTGGGTTTTTACCATCATTTCAAAACAAAGGGGTGATAGTTGGTTTGTCCCCATAGGGGTTTTTTCCACCAACTATCTATATTGTACATGAGTACCTAATCATGCCTTGTTTTTGGGACTCATATTTTATTTGTTAAAGAGGACAATCTTCGCCATACGAAGACAAACCTCTTTCATACTTCTTTGCTTTTGATTGGTGGATTTTCCCACTAGGGTTTTTACCATTATTTCAAAACAAAGGGGTGATAGTTGGTTTTTTCCCATAGGGGTTTTTTCCACCAACTATCCATGTTGTACATGAGTACCTAATCAGACCTCATTACCGGGACTCATTTGTAAAGATCTCCCCTAGTATCACTTAAGGGGGGTGTTAGAATAAGTGAATATTCTCTTAAGTTCACTAGGATACACACTTGGGTTTCCAATCCTCCATGTGTCAGGAGTACTCTTAGTGATGTCTTCATCATGTTTGATGAGTTTTTGGTACAAAACTATAAGTGGTGTCTTCATCAGGTTTGATGAGTTGTTGTAATCTATAGACACCAAAACAGCACCAATCCGATTATGTGACTGCAAACACTGATCGCTTTGACACACACAGCCCCCAGGGCAGCCCTTAGAGGTTAAACAGTGGTCCTAACCACTTTTGTAGCAATTTTGTAAGGTCAGAAGGCAATTTGGCACATTCAGGCACTTTGCTCAGTATCCGTCCCACCCAGGGACGAATTCAAATTGGGATCCGTCTCACCCAGGGACGAATTCTGAATTCGCTCTGGGTCAGGACGAATTCCAGGTTCAACGGGAAAAAGAAAAATGGTGCCAAGTGGCAGCCGAGGACAGTCAATTAATGCCTCCTGCCTTGCATGCGCGTGTAGGTGGGCAGATTGGACGTTAGAGGACTGTCACAAGGGCAGTCATGGAAGCCCAAGTCATGGAGGACTTTCCTCCCTCATGGGAAGGCATGACTGCCACATGGCGCTTATGCATGCCCCTCCAAAGAGACCCCCTGGGTCTATAAAATGGTGAACTTTCTCACCCAAGAAGGACAAGTTGGAGGCATTTTCAAGCAACGAAGTGCTGCCAAATTGAATACCACATTTTACCCTTTTGATTCACCTCTTCCACATCCTTGATCTCTTTCGCAAGAGAGGTCATTGGGTGGCTATTGGAAGTGTGAATCCGGACCCAAAACCCGACATTTGACCACATTGATCTACCAATTCATCGACAACCCATTACAAGAGATTTTGGGCCCATCCCAAGTGGATTGGTGCCGAAATCAGGTTCTAACGGTGGGCGGCCCACTGCGCCCATGCGCCCCCCACTTCTTAGTTTCATTTTAATTTGTTCTTTTGTCACTTGTTTATCTTGCATTCCATTTTATGTTGTTTAGATAGTTTGTAATTCCAATTTTATAATGTTGTGATCAAATCTTATCATGTTTTGTCGCTTTTGTTGTCCCCACTAACTTGCAGGTAGCGACGTCAAATTCCCATTGATGGAGGTCAAATTGGGGAAATCCGACCATCTGGGTCATCCCAAAATGCCCCCAATTAGCTAACCCCTATGTTTGTAGGTCTTTTGGAGATCTCGAGACGTGACATTTGGGCAGCATCACTTCGGCGCTTTGTCGTAGGCGAATTCGTCCTACCCGGGGACGAATTACAGTAGAATTCATCCTGCCCAGGGATGAATTACAGTAGAATTCGAATCGATGGCATTTTTTCTGACTATTTTGATGGCAGTGGCCCTCTGGTAATGTTCCCTGGTTCCTGTCAAACTTGCAAGTTGTTTAGAATCAGTTCATTCATCATTTTATTCAGTTTTATGCATACATCCTTCATCGTTTTTAGAGAATAAATGTTTCATATTTGCAGCAGGTGCTACTAACAATTTTGTTGTTTCTTTGAATGTAGGAGGAGCAGCAAGGATCAAGGATTCATTTACACAAGCGGCAACAACACTTTGGCCCGCCCATTTTGCATGTGGGCACGCGGAAGAGAGATGACTTTCCATTGATGTGACCAAGAGACAAGTTTGATGCTCCTTTCCCCTAAAAAGGGAGGAAGCTAATTGTAACCAAATTTGAAATACATCAATAAAAGAAGAGGGTTGTTTCGTTCCATTTTGGTTCCAATTTGTCTATGCTTTCTCCATTTTACGCATTTCTAATTTGTAGCATTAAGTTTAAGTTTCGTTCTTGCATCGTGTTTGGAGTTTTCCCTTTTTGTTTTCTAGAATCTCGTGCTTTCAGTGGCGATCACGGTGGGACTCTGTCCCCTGGTTTTTGAGATCAAGAAACTGATTAAAAATTTGTGTTTTTGTGCTCACAGGTACCATTTTTTTGAACTCTGACTGTTATTCGTCTTTGCCTGTGGCGAATACATTACTGTAATTCGTCTGACCCTGAGATGAATTCTAATTCATCTCAGACAGGGACGAATTCTGTTCTGTAATTCGTCTCATCCAGGGACGAATTTTGGTCTGTGCATTTTTAGGGCCGAGGATCAGAAACAACAAGTCTAGGCAGAGAAAAGGTAAGGGTCTTAAACTGTTCCTATCATTTTTTGCTTTTTTGTTTCTATTTTCTATCAATTTTGCCTTCTTAAGGAAAGTAGTTGCTTCTGCCTATTTTAATTTTTAATAAAAAGAACCACACACACATCACGTGGCATTTTTAAACCAAGGAGCTGGTCGTAAGACCCCAGCCCTTGATCAAGACCAACGGTGGGTTCATCACCACCTTGGCTTGATTTTTGCATCCATTTACCCCGATTGTCATTGTTGCTCGACGTAAATCCTGACGAAAGCTGACCGAGTGTCATTGGGGTGATTCCCAATGTGCGAGGATAAGTCTTCTATGGTAGGTGTCATAAACAGGACAATCCCCCTTCCGTACCGCCTATGTTCCACGTACCATCTGCTCTCACGTACCTATAGTTTCCCTCTCGTAAGGGCGGGTATATAGAGAGGTTGGTATATCGGCCTGGCAATGGTATATTGAAGGGGCGACCATTTATGGGAGTCATATGAGCCAACATTCTGCATTTAAACGTTCTTCAAAACTTTCAAAAACAAAACAAAATCATCAAAACGCACTAAAACCAGTCTAGGACACACCATTAATCTTTAAAAGAGATAATCACCGTTTGTGTATGTGTGTGTTCATTTCTGCTTAGTGTAACAAAAAAAAAATAAAAAAATCATAAACAAAAAGATAAAAATCTGCTTAGCTTGTAGAAGAGCACCACCATGGTGTACACCCGTAGCCAAGCCCAATCAAGGGCAGAAGCTGTGGAAAGTGTACAAGGAGCGGGCACAAGTCGCCTCCGCTTTAGCCCTAAGGACTTGGCCATACCGCCTTGGTGGTCTGGACTACAAGAGAGTCCACATCATTCCATGTCAAGGTGGAATTATAGGGACACCCCTCTAGGGGACACGCCCATTCAACACAACCCCTTTCGGGAAGAAGCTTTACATGTGGCACTTAACGTAGATAGAAGACCTCCTTTAGAGGCTAGATATGAGTGGCCATCACGCGACGAAGTGCTAGAGAGGCACAGTGTCCATGAGGAGAGGCAACGTGACTATGGCATCTCTCCTTTGCCTCCCATCATTGTTAGAACCGACAGACAAAACCTAGAGCGTAGGGCTCCCCAAACAGGGCGAGCTAACTCCGCCCGCCCCTTTCACACCCATGAAAGGGAGTACGAGGAAGACCATCACATTCCTCGAGAGCAATATACAGTGTGGGAGCCTTGCGCTTCCACACCTGCTAGATACCATGGTCACACATTGAGGCCAGAGCCTCAGGTAAATGCTGCCAACCTCGACAGAGGGAAGCGACCCATTGAAATCTCGGATCATCACGACCGAGGCAAATACATAGGAGAAACATTCAGACCTCCTAGGCCCAATATGGTGGACCAAATTGACCTGGCAGTCGCCAGACATGCCGCCCACCAAGCCCAGATCATGCGGCTTGAGCAAGATCAGCAACAGTTAGAGCGCTTATACCGCCTTAACAAAGAGCGCATTCAGCGCCAAGCAGACGAGCTGCTTTATAACCTACCTGAGAGGGTTCCAACCCCTCGCACCCAAAAAGTGGAACCATATGAGAGGCATAATCCCTTGGTGCAGGATAGGTCTCCGCGACCTCGTCAAGTTTTGCCTCCGAGACCCCATAGACCTGAGAGGGAGGCCACTCCCCGAAACAATGATGGGTACCCTCCATGGGGACCCACTCAGGGTCATAGGTCTCGCCTAGAGACTCCTCAAGAAGTTTACGAGGAGTATGAACAAGAAGTAGAGCGGGCCGAAATGCCCTATCAAGGCGGAGGGGCTGCTATCCGGCCACCCCTCCATAGGCCTCCAGTCTCCCACAACTCACAACGGGAGCAAACAAAAGAGGAAGAGATTAAATCTTTCGATGCATACAAAGCGCTGTTAGAGCATTTGGAGTCTATGGAAACCAAAGCTTCTGGGCCCCAAAAGCCCATGTTACGTCAACTCCATAGTCATCCGGTGCATCCGTCAGTGCCCGCACCTCCTTACCCCGAACATTTCAAGTTGCCTCAATTGGCAGTCTTTAAGGGTGAAGAGGATGCTCAAGAGCATGTGACAAGATTCCTGAGCCAATGCTTTGGCATTCAAGATAATGATGCGCTGTTGCTAAGGACATTCATAACCACATTCGTAGGTCCTACCTCGGATTGGTTCACCCAATTGCCGAAGCACAACATAAATAACTTGGATCAATTAGTGGATGCGTTCCTTGAACGCTTCGCCTTCAACACCAAGAAGAAGGTGTCACTGAGTGACCTGGCCAGCCTCAGGCAATATGAGGAGGAGATAATGGTGGCCTATGGGAATCGATGGAGGGCTCTACTTTCTAAGCTACCCTACCTTCCCCCTATGTCCGACCTCACACAAATGTTTTCACGAAGTTGTCTGAGATCGATCTCTAGGCTATTGTAGCTGCAGCAATACGCCACCTTAGAAGAAGCTCTGGCGCAAGCCAGAGTTATCGAAGAGATCAAAATACAGGATGGCAAAATTGCCAAACCTAAAAAGAAAGAGTGGAACAAAAACACAAAGACAAGGACTACGCAACCAAAACCCGCTATGGTTAATCAAGTTGCGATAAATGTCCCTAAGCCTGCACAAGAAATACAACCTCAAAAGGCTAATTATCAGGTAGTGCCTCCTAATAATTATGAAAGAGAAAATAAAAAATAGGAGCAAAATCAGTAGCGTCACCCTAAGCGACAATACACCCCTTATACGAAGTCTAGGGACTCCCTATTTGACCGCTTGTCAGCGGCAAATTTAATCACCCTTCCAGAGATCCAAACCATAGATCCTAACGCTCCCAAGCCTAAGGGATACAGAGAGGATTTGTATTGTAGGTTCCATAGGCGAAGGGGACATGACCTGAACGCATGCTAGAAATTCAAAGGATTAATACAAGACTTGATTGATAATAAAACATTGGCAGTGGACAACCCCATAGCACCAAATAACCAGCAGATGGGGGTCTTCAAGGATCCCTTGCCTGCCCATGAGGCACAAGCAAAACCCCTTCAGGTCAATGAGGTGCGACAGAATTTCCCCATGCAAGGGTATGTGGGAATGATAAGCATAGTGACCAGGAACAAGAAATACCCAGGAGTTGCCCCCGAGGCAGCCACAAGAGAAGTTCCAGCAACGTCGCAACCTCAACAACACCCTGTGCAATTGCCTCCGCCTAGACCCGAGGTCACGATACGGACCAAACTCACGTAGAGTTTGCAGACCACGTCGGCTAGGCTCTCCATATATGAGCTTATACAACAATCAGCGCCCCATCGGGAGGCTCTCATGGAGATTTTGAAAGCCATCGAGTTGCAACCCCATGAAGCGAATTCCTTCAATAACTTCGTGGGACATGTAAAACGATGCATGGAGCCAGTCATTACCTTTCGAGAAGATGAAGTTAAATCAGTATCTGATGACATGGCAGATCCACCCCTGCACGTTATCATGCGGGTCAACGGGATCCCGTATAAGAGGGTGTTGGTAGACACTGGCTCGTCTAGTAACATCATTACTACAGCAGCATTGAAACATCTAAAGCTGCTAGCCTCTCACATCACCGCTTCCACTTACACACTGCGAGCATTCAATGATGCGATATGCTCGACAGTTGGCACAATTGTTCTACCCGTTCAGGTAGGACAAAAGATGATACCTACATTGTGCCATATTTTGGAAGGCGAGATGGCGTACAACATATTGCTAGGGCGACCATGGATCAGGGACATGAAGTGTGTCCCTTCGATAGCTCACCAATGTTTGAAGTATGCATTTGAAGGAGAAGTACATGTAGTCCCGGCGGACTTAGAACCCTTCAAATATTGCAATGCGGTGCAGTTGATGCCGCAATCGACCCTCCCATCGATGCACTTGGATTTTTAGTTAAATCCATCTAGACAGGGTCCGATGCCGTGAGCACCACTGGTGACTAATCCATCAAAACCCCAGCTAGGTGCATCTTCATCGTCCGCTCCTTCACTACCAATGCCACCTATCATGGCTAAACAGAAGGACAAAGGGAAACAAATCCTGGAAGAGGCTCAACCCCTAGAAGAGGTGCTGCCAACAATATCAACCATCTCAACAGAAGAGATACCTAGCACAATGGAAGCTGAGGCTCCTAGTCCACCCAACATGGAATGGACTCCGGAAGGGCTTCCGTTCCCTCCCTCTCAATCGCCAACAATTACTATTGAAATGGCCAGCACGGGCCTAGGGGAGTATCTAGTGCAGAATGTTGTAGCAACGCCCATGCTAGAGTCAGTGCAAGACATGGGGAGACCTCACCTCCCCATCGGGATAGTTGTTCCTTTAGGCTACCCACCGAACCAGACCAATTTTGTGTATGGGGGCCTTGACCATGGTGCTGAGCCATGCATGCAAAAGGATGAGGATGAAGAGCCTTTTGTAGGAGATGTCAACTATCTGTCTAACCCGGACTTTGCTCTAAAATATCTTGGCCAATGCAATTGGCATGGATACGAGCTAGGCAGGTATGAGCAAGGAGTGCGTGTCCTTTGCCAGCCAAGATACCAAATGCCTTATGACAAGTCGGGAGTAGGGTTCAACCACCCCCTGCCCTTAGACATCTTGGTGGAAAACATGCAAGGCCTAGGAATAGGCAACAAGGGTGGATTGGCATCAGATCCTTATGCCAACCCAAACACAACATATACATTGGGAGATTACCTCCCATGGTCAACAACCACCCTTGGTAACATCAACAACCCTTCTCCTTTGATAGAGAGAGGTGAAAGTTTGGGAACTCACTTTCAAGGAGAGCATAAACAGTGTCCAGAAGGATCTTTGAAGGATGAATCAGAACATGAACCAGTGTCATATGATCCCTTCGAATCCGATAGTGATCACTCATGAGAGATTCCCATGAATAACTAGCAAGAGATCTTTTTAAATCTGTTCCCTCTAGAGGTTCCAATCGAGCCAGTGTTGTGTCAAGAGAATCAAGTCCCCCCACGGAGCGTGGACCAACAACAATGGGACCAGATTAATTTGCTAGAACAAGGTGAGCCCTTAATGTCGCAAGCAGTTGTTGAAGAAAATGAACATTTTTGGATCTCCGACAGTGATTCGGAAGATGAAACTGAGATGGCCTATCTCAACCACATGCGACAAATGCAACAAAGGCAACAAATGCAACAACGACGTCCCTTGGAGATTGATGACTTATTTGCATAGATGGGCATACTTCCAGGGCATGAGTGGTACGTAGACCCAGCAGGGTGGGACCAAGTGTTGGATCCACTGCTCCAAGTTTACGATGAGCAACGTCCACCCCGAGACCCTATAATGACATCAGTGCCGAGGGAAGACCCTATCTTCCTATCAGCACATAGGGCCGATCCATTCATGCCAGTACCTACAGAACCAGATCCAGAACATAGAGAACATCCAGAATGTTTGAGTCATCACACCCACGGTAATGGAGACCAAGTTCATTTCATCCACATGATCTCCATTGACTTGACCGCACCCATCCGCAATCCGGCCGATCCAGCATGGTCCTTGCATCTAGACATAGATGCCATCGACTGGGATCACGTCAATTCACCTCCATCCCCATCGAGTACTGGCCTTTCGATAAAATGCCTCATTTTACCCTAGGGACAACTCAGGATATCTTTCAAGCTGAAGAGGAACCCGAGGTTCCCAACGTAGATTTAAACTCAGCTAATGATATCCATTTGATCCCAACTCCACATCAGTTGGAGGACGGATCCCACATGTCGGTCGAGGAGATGACTGACGTAGACATCGGCTTAGATCCAATGAATCCATAGATTATCAAGCTTGGGGTAAGCTTATCCCCTGAAGAGCAAGCCGACTACATTGCCCTTCTCAAAGAGAAGAAGGAGGTTTTTGCATGGTCATACAGAGACATGTCGGGGCTAGATCCGTAGCTAGTCACGCATAATCTAATGCTTGATCCGACAATCAAGCCAGTTAAGCAAAAACTACGTAAGATGCACCCAACAGTGGCCTTGATGGTCAAAGATGAATTGCAAAAGTTGTTGGATGCACAGTTTGTCATCTATGTGGATTATCCGCCATGGCTGTCCAACATGGTGCCCATCAAAAATCTCGATGGGAGGATTCGCATATGCACTAATTTTTGAGATCTAAACAAAGCGAGTCCTAAGGATGATTTCCCCTTGCCCAGTATCGACGCATTGGTAGATGCTACAGCAGGTCATGAAATGTTATCCCTCATGGATGGTTTCTCGGGATACAATCAGATTCGTATCAATCCCGAGGATCAACTAAAAATGGTGTTCACAATGCCTTGGGGGACATTTTGTTATAAGGTCATGCCTTTTGGCCTTAAAAATGCTTGCGCCACCTACCAACGTGCCATGACGTACATCTTCCATGATTACATGCATAAAACTTTGGAAGATTACATGGATGATTTGTTGGCCAAGTCTCTTTTGCGCCCAGATCATCTCGATGACTTAAGCAAGATCCTCGATCGCCTCATGGAGCATAAAGTCAGACTGAATCCCAAGAAGTGCGTATTTGGCGTCACATCTGGAAAACTCTTGGGTTTCATAGTCTCAAAGCGAGGCATCGAGGTGGACCCAAAGAAAGTCAAGGCAATCCTTGAAATGGTTCCCCCAACTACCATTAAGCAGCTCAGAAGTCTACAGGGAAAGGTCACGTCAATCAAGCGCTTCATAGCGCAACTATCTGACAAGTGCCGACCCATGAACAAATTATTGCACAAGGGGGTTGCATTTCACTGGGATGACGAGTGCCGATCAACCTTTGATGACATCAAACAATACTTGGCTTCACCGCCAGTATTGGCACCACCTAGACCAGGAGTGTCATTCTACTTATACATCTCAGCTACTGAGGTGGCACTGGGCGCCATGCTGGCCCAGAAGAATGAACTTCACAAAGAATAGGCTACTTACTATCTTAGCCGCACCCTGGTCAGTTATGAACTTAACTATGCATACGTCGAGAAACTCTGCTTGGCAGTGGTGTTTGCTACCAAAAAGCTATGCCACTACATGCTGAGCAACACTACGTATGTTGTGTCTAAGGAGAATCCATTGTGATACATGATGAGTCATACTTATCATAGTAGTCGCACGGCGAAATGGATCATGTTGTTGATGGAATTTGACATAGAGTTTATCGGACAAAAATCTATCAAAGGACAAGTCATAGCCGATCAACTAGTAGAGGCTCCTCTTGAAGATGATCAGCCTCTAGTCATAGAACTACCCGATGATGGGGTCTTCCATGTCTCAGAATCGCCAGATTCTGATGAGCTTGAGTCATAGGCTGACATAACCCTATTTTTTGATGGTTCTAAATGTGAGCAAGGTGGTGGCATGGGAATAGTATTCTTCACACCGTAGGGCGCTCCAATGCCCCTGTCATTTAAATTAAATTTCCCATGCACCAACAATAATGTAGAGTATGAAGCCTTGCTCATAGGTCTTCAGACAACAATCACCATGAACATCAAACGACTGAACATCTTTGGTGATTCGTTGTTAATTGTCAATCAAGTCAAAGGGGTATTCCAATGCAAATGCCCAGTTCTGTAGGCTTATAAAGCCCTTGTGGACAAATTCCTGGCAAAACTTGAGTGGTACGACATCGAGGCACTCCCTCGATCATCGAATCATTTTGCGGACACAATGGCCTCCTTGGGGTCACTAATCCCGCAAGACCTTTCCGGTGATATGACAACCATTCAAGTCAAAACCCTATCGCAATCCATGATGGAGCGTGCAAGCTCTGACTTGACGCCAAGAATCCACATGATCCAGATTGAACCATCCTCGGATAAGTTCTCTCGAATCCACGATCATCTGAAACATGCCAACTAGGGGTCCTTGTTCTCCCCTACTCCCATTAATAGCAACACAACGCTATTCTTACAAGTTCTATCCCACTCAGCATTTGCTAGGGATGAACTTCAAGAGGGATTGGCTATTCATACCATCGAGGTTTCTGATCAACAGGACTGGTATTTACCCATTAGAGACTACCTCAAGTTAGGTAATCTCCCGCTTGGATTGACACATGCCACAAAATGAGCATTCAAGCAGAAAGCGGCTAAGTATGTCTTGATAGGAGACATTTTGTACCATCATAGCTATGAAGGAATCCTCCTTCGTTGCTTGGACCAGCAAGAGTCCACTTGGGCAGTCGCCCAAGCGCACGATGGTACATGTGGTGGCCACTTCAGTGGTATGGCCATCGCAAAGTGCATTCTTTGCATGGGCTATTATTGGCCATATTTAGAGCGAGATTGTTGCGCATATGTCAGGAAGTGCGTGAAGTGTCAACACCATGCCAATTTGATGCATGTACCTTCCTAGGCCTTGCAGACAGTCCAGTCCGCTTGGCCATTTTTGTAGTGGGGCTTCGATCTAATTGGAAAGATCTCCCTTACATCGTCAGGCCATCACACGTTTATCATAACGGCCACAGAGTATTTTACCAAGTGGGTGGAAGCGGTTTCGCTTACCTCTACGACAGGACCCCGCATTGTGGAGTTCATTTTGCATAACATCATATGTCATTTTGGTATTCCATCCAAAATAGTCTCGGATAATGGGACACCATTCAAGAACAAAGACGTGCGTGCTTTGACCACAAAGTACAAAATTTAGCATAGTTTTTTGACACCCTATTATCCGTAGGCGAATGGGCAAGCAGAGGCGTCAAACAAAATGCTAGTTGCCATCCTTAAAAATATGGTCATAGATAGTCATAAGGATTGGCACATCCAAATCCCACTTGCCCTGTGGGCTTATCGCACTAGCATTCGGACGCCCACTAGGGCCACTCCATTTTTGCTCGTGTATGGCTCCGAGGCAGTCATGCCTCTAGAGTTGGAAATTCCTTCCCTATGCATATCAATGCAAGAGTTCATCGATGATGACGCTGCATGGCAGGCCCGGTTAGACCAGATTACGTTGCTTGACGAACGACGCGTTAATGCTCTCGAGCATTTACGTATCTATCAAGAGCGACTTAAGAAAGCTTACAACATGAAAGTTCACCTGAGGGACTTTCGGGTTGGTGATTTGGTTTTGAAGGAAAACCAACAGAACTCTAGTTTGCCATCCCACCTAAGGGACAAATTCATGGAAAATTGGTTAGGTCCATATGTCATTGATAGCAAAATAGGACCCGGGACATACCGGCTAGCCTCTCTTGATGGAATCAAGGAAATAGAACCCTTGAATATCAGTCATTTGTGACCATTCCATATCTAAGAGAGCCATATCCCAAAATGCTCCAAGGATTCCATATAATCGCTTGGTCAATCCCAAAATGCTCCAAGGATTCCATATAATCGCTTGGTCAATCCCAAAATGCTCCAAGGATTCATATAATCACTTGGTCAATCCCAAAATGCTCCAAGGATTCATATAATCGCTTGGTCAATCCCAAAATGCTCCAAGGATTCATATAATCACTTGGTCAATCCCAAAATGCTCCAAGGATTCATATAATCGCTTGGTCAATCCCAAAATGCTCCAAGGATTCCCACAATCGCTTGGTCAAAAATAAGAAAATCCAAAAATCATCAAAAACAACAAAAATTTGCATCTCATTTCTAGGCATGCTCAAATTCATCAATAAAAAGCTCTTCTCACATCTCATCTTCATATTCACAAAAATCAATCCATCAAAAATACAAAAATATATAGCTGCATTAAGCATCGCATCCATACATTGCATATTTGTGGTCGTACAAGTCAAAGGCACCATAGATTGTAATTGCTCTGCTAGTCCATCTTGTTCCACATTTTTCCATTTTATAAGCAATCCAAAAAACAACAAAAACATGCCATTCACTGCTTTTTACCACAATAGAGTCAAGTGGTCTTATAATGTATCAAGAGTTTTCATCTTTCAGTCATAATTTTGCTTTCTAGCCATGTACTGTACCAAGTCAGATAGATTTTACGAAGGTAGAGTTCTACTTGAATCACACCTTGTTACGTAGCATCCCAACACAAATTAAAACACATAAAAATTCCCAAGTTGTGTGAACGAAAGATGAAACCTGCACAATAATCCAGGTCACCATAAGCGAAACGGTTATCTTGCTCATCCCCCTATGCAAATGACCCAAAGAATGCTTGAGAGTTGGCAAAAGGACAAGCATCTTCCCTACCCAATTCCCCAAGAATCCCAAGTTCTCAATAGTTGCAAAACATCAAAAATTTGCAAAAGTCAAAACACCAAAATTTGATATCCCAGAGTGCATACATCAAAAAGCACATACAATAGTGATTCTTATCACTCGAATCCAAATCCCTTGCTCAAAAGAAAAATATATAAAAATAAATAGTGATTTTTATCACTACCAATGAGCAAGTATCCCAATACAATAGAAGAAAAGAAGGGAGTCGAACTTGAATCCCTGGAACTCTCAGCATTTCGATAGGTCATGAGGCAAGCCTCAGTATCGGTTTGGTTGATAGCCTATCGGTCACTGGCGGTAAACTTCCCGCATGACGATATATCTGTCACATTAACCTGTGTACAGATCAATGTTTGCATGTGGATGAGCTAGCTTATGGTATCCTAGATAGCACCGTAGATTAATCTGACTAAATACAATAAAGGAGTTAGTGGAGCTAATTAGGTGATCCTCAGTACAAGTTTGGTTGATAGCCTATCTGGCACTGGCGGTATCCTGACAAATACCACATAAATGAACTCAATTGCACACATAGGGATGTGAAATAGCTTGGTCAAAGACAAGTCCGATTCATACCTTGTTCAAAAGTCTTGTAAGATAAAGTATAGTCATGGCTAGTGAGTTAAAACCGTCTGAGTCTCAGAAAACCTTAGCTACATTTCTAAACCAACTGCGCTACTTTTCATCCTTACAATACCATCAAAAAATACAAAAAAAAACCACATGTATACATACAAAGTCATTTACCACAGCAAAATAACAGAGTCCTAAACAGTCTATGGTGCCATAACCAAACATCACAAGTTCCATTCATCCATTTCATTTTTGCATATCACATATACATCAAAAACATTTGCATTCATCATAACATATGCATCCATCAAAATAAATTAACATGCATACATCCATACTCATCACTCATCAAGCATAAAATCAAATCATCACTCGCATAAACAAAATAAAGTCATTTGTATATATCATCAAAAATGCCCACAGGCTACAATAACCGGTCATCTGACCTCGCACAATCCAAAAGCTCAAAAACCCCCAAGCCTAGGGCATCGGCCACCATGATCACACAGGATCGGTGCGACGGGAACTACCCCCCATGGTGTGGGTCCTATGGGACCCCTCAAGGTGGCTATTGCTAGCCCCCACATCATGCCTACTGCCCCCTCCCTCATCCAGTCACCTACGATGAGATGATGTTGACTGCTCAGTATCACTACCCCTCATCTGGCATGACGATCCACCTCCTAACATCTCAGGTAGCCGCCCACCGAGGTGGATAATCTCCCCTCCATCTCCAATTGATGTCATCACCAATATGATTCCCATCGATCCCACTCTACCTCCCATCGATGATAGTAAGCTACTGCATCATCACGCTATGCCAAAACCCTATCCCTCTCTACCAGCTACATCCGTAGGAGATCCCTCTCTCATGCAGCATCAGTATCCCCCTCCTACCGATGAGACGCCACCCGTGTGCTCTCTCGCTCTACTAGCTGAGCCCGTAGGAGATCCCTCTCTCGTAGCGCATCCCCTAGCTCCTCATCTCGCCTCCATAGCAGCTCCGCCAACCGTGCATTCTCAATGCATACCCCAAACTCCATGTCCTTCGCATCCACCTAAGGCATAGGACTCTCT
Organism: Wollemia nobilis; assembly: GCA_028583015.1. NCBI lineage: Eukaryota > Viridiplantae > Streptophyta > Pinopsida > Araucariales > Araucariaceae > Wollemia > Wollemia nobilis. The sequence goes on from JAQPPZ010016943.1 coordinate 15,413,931, forward strand.
AGAATAGCAGCCTACCCTGGCTCCCACTGCTCTGCCATGTCCTGCATCTCCGGCTGATCCGGAGCCCCCAAATCCACATCCTCACCCTCCACCTCCACCATGTCCGCATCCTCCAAAGGAGCTCCCCAATCATCCCCTAGTGCCTCAACACCCTCCCCGCCCATCATTGCCGCCTCCACGCCTCCCAGTGGCCCCTCTCCCCGCCATCACCATAGTACCCACCACTAGTCGTACTCAGCGGTAGTCCCGACGTCATCCACATCCGGGACGTCGATCACCACGTCTAAATCCTCGCCCAGTGGCGCGATGACCGGTCGGTCCAGAGTCCTCTCATCCCCCCAATGTCGATAGACCACGGGCTCACCAAGCAACCCCTGGTGCACCCCAAACTATCGTGTCACCCGGCTATACGAGAAGAACTCATGCTCGGTCCCATGTCGCCCAATCAGCCATCGCTCTCTACATACCCATCGAAGCCACTCTCCAGCCTTCAGCCAGGCTGAACAGTCCGATAAGGGTGCCAAACCACCTCCCCTAGAGTAAGCCGAGAGAAGGTATCGACATAGTGCCCCTGCTCCCCGGACCATTGCCATAGAACTGCATACCCTATCTCCCTATCCTCCATCTCCGCTCGAGTCATCCATGGTAACCCAATCGGCCTCTCCACTACTATGTGCTGCCAAGCCCAGCACTGCAACAAGTAGCTACAACTAATCCCCTTTCGCTACCGATAGTGGACCTCATACAGCTCCCCATAGAGCTGTGCCAACAGCGTCTGTCCCCATCTCATGATAAGCGGTGCCTCTGTCGGGCACTCTACCAACTACCAAACCAAATCTAGCAGGTTCCATGGGAACCTCGCACCTGACGAGTCAGGTAACAGCATGTTGGACATGAGGCCCATAAGGAATGCGTGCCTCACTCCCAACACCCCCCTCTCCAGCCACCATCGGACCAAAATCCTACCAATCTAGCTCGCCCTCTGCCCTCTCCAGTGGATCCTCCACACCCAGCTCCTCCCCATGCCCGAAGCATCTCGTCAGTATTGTCTGCTGATCACGCGGTGATGTCCTGATCGGTAGTCCATCTATCAAAATCCGTAGAAGCCGATAGATATCCTCCAAGGTCACAGTCATCTCCCCTATTGGGAGATGGAAGGTGTTGGTCCGTGGATCCCAAAGATTGATCAGGGCCATCAAATAGGCCTGATCCATGACCATAGGCTCCAGTCGAGCCACCTGCTTGAGCCCAAGGGCATCAAGCCACTCCTAGTCAGCTACAGTTAGTGCCCCCCATGCTTCAATAAAAGCAGTGGGTACACGGTACCGGCTCCTAACAACCTGCAAAAGAAAACAATTCAAAAACATTAAAATCATGGAACAAAAATGTACAACAAAACAAAAAACAAGCATAAAAATTCAAACAAAAATTAATTTTCAGTTCTAGGGTTTCTAATCCTAACTGATAAATTTAACAACAAAATAAACATTCAAAATTCAAAATTAATTTTTAGTTCTAGGGTTTCTAATCCTAACTGATAAATTCCAAAAATAAAACAAAACAAAATTCAAAAAATTAATTTTTTAGTCCTAGGGTTTCTAATCCTAACTGATTAATTTAAAAAAAAAGAACAAAAATTCAAGAATACAAAATTAAGTCTTAGGGTTTTACGTTCCGTTTATCCTAGGGTTTAGTTATAAGCAAAATAAAAATTCTTTACCTAGGTTTTGCGCTACGTTTAGTTGTACACCTAAGTCTTAGTTGTCTTAGCTCAGTTTCAGGGTTTAAGTTTTAAAATTTTGAAAAACATCATCACAAAGAAAATTAAACAAAACAATTGCAATTTTAAACAAAAGTAATAACTCTAGGGAGCACTTACTGGTCTCGCTTCGGCTTTGCCGCTCGATCCGGTTTGTGCACTCATGATGGCAGGGAAAATTCGGCAGCGCTTCGCTTCACAGAATTAACCTCCTCCTCCCCAGAGCTCCAAATCGCAAGAAAATTCAGATGCAAATGAGCCCAAACCCTAGTTTTGGCCTTTAAATAGGCCTTTTGAGCTTAAATTCGTCCTCCCCTGGGACGAGCGCTCTGGTTAGCACTCGTCCCACCCTGAGACGAATTCTAAGATAGGGTTCGTCCCACCCTGGGACGAATTCATGGCAAAAATTTCAAAAAACATCAAAAATTGAACAAAAATGCACTAAAACAGCTAATAAACTTGCCCGATGAGAGTGTTGTTGCACTTGACATCCCGGGCATACAAAATAGACGTTGGGGTCACAAATTGTCACTATCCTACTCCCTAAGAAGGCTACCTTAGCCGGACCGCTCCACGGGAGGACGGATTTTCGCCAATTTTAGCTCCAAAAAGCATCGCAAAAAGGGTTACCACCCACCAAAAATAGGTCTAAATGTCGGAAAAATTGCACATGCTTAACGCTAAACCATCTAAAGGCACCTTTGCACAAGTCATCTTGGGTCAAGCGACTCGTCGCTTTTCTCACGAAGGTCATTCCCTCATCGATTCGTCGCTTGAGGGGGTAGTCACACTTAGTCACCAATCAGCAAACACACACCCAATTAAGGAAAACGACATGCATTCAAAGAATCATTGACAAAGACAATTACGCTCCTGCTTGGGGCAGTAAACAAGCAATAATCACAATCTGATCAAATCACTTGGCATTTCATGAATCATGAACTCAAGGTTCTCATAGACAAAAGGTTGCGCCCTTTGCCTATTCATGACTGATCAATGTCCAAGGTCAAGTAACACCTCACCAAAAAAGGTTAACACTTGAATTAAGTGCCTTCACTCGTCAGAAGCAAGGATTCAAGAATGCATGCCCTTTCCATACTTGGGGCATCAAAAGTTGGTTAGGTTACCAAGAAACCCTAATCATTAGTGCTTTGGTTATCTATTTTTGCTCGGCGCTGCGCCATGCATAGCGCATCCCAAAAAGGGGCATCTGTAGACACCAAAACAGCACCAATCCGATTATGTGACTGCAAACACTGATCGCTTTGACACACACGACCCCGGGGCAGCCCTCGAGAGGTTAAACAGTGGTCCTAACCACTTTTGTAGCAATTTTGTAAGGTCAGAAGGCAATTTGGCACATTCAAGCACTTTGCTCGGTATCCGTCCCACCCTAGGACGAATTCAAATTGGGATCCGTCTCACCCAAGGATGAATTCTGAATTCGCTCTGGGTGAGGACGAATTCCAGGTTCAACGGGCAAAAAGAAAAATGGCGCCAAGTGGCAGCCGAGGACAGTCAATTAATGCCTCCTGCCTTGCATGCGCGTGTAGGTGGGCAGATTGGACGTTAGAGGACTGTCACAAGGGCAGTCATGGAAGCCCAAGTCATGGAGGACTTTCCTCCCTCATGGGAAGGCATGACTGCCACATGGCGCTTATGCATGCCCCTCCAAAGAGACCCCCTGGGTCTATAAAATGGTGAACTTTCTCACCCAAAAAGGACAAGTTGGAGGCATTTTCAAGCAACGAAGTGCTGCCAAATTGAATACCACATTTTACCCTTTTGATTCACCTCTTCCACATCCTTGATCTCTTTCGCAAGAGAGGTCATTGGGTGGCTATTGGAAGTGTGAATCCGGACCCAAAACCCGACATTTGACCACATTGATCTACCAATTCGCTGACAACCCATTACAAGAGATTTTGGGCCCATCCCAAGTGGATTGGTGCCGAAATCAAGTTCTAATGGTGGGCACCTGGCCAGGCACCCCACACTTCTTAGTTTCATTTTAATTTGTTCTTTTGTCACTTGTGTATCATGCATTCCATTTTATGTTGTTTAGATAGTTTGTAATTCCAATTTTATAATGTTGTGATCAAATCTTATCATGTATTGTCGCTTTTGTTGTCCCCACTAACTTGCAGGTAGCGACGTCAAATTCCCATTGATGGAGGTCAAATTGGGGAAATCCGACCATCTGGGTCGTCCCAAAATGCCCCCAATTAGCTAACCCCTATGTTTGCAGGTCTTTTGGAGATCCCGAGATGCGACATTTGGGCAGCATCACTTCGGCGCTTTGTCGCAAGCGAATTCGTCCTACCCGGGGACGAATTACAGTAGAATTCGTCCTGCCCAGGGATGAATTACAGTCGAATTCGAATCGGCGGTGTTTTGTCTGACTTTTTTGATGGCAGTGGCCCTCTGGTAATGTTCCCTGGTTCCTGTCAAACTTGCAAGTTGTTTAGAATCAGTTCATTCATCATTTTATTCAGTTTTATGCATACATCCTTCATCGTTTTTAGAGAATAAATGTTTCATATTTGCAGCAGGTGCTACTAACAATTTTGTTGTTTCTTTGAATGCAGGAGGAGCAGCAAGGATCAAGGATTCATTTACACAAGCGGCGGCAACACTTTGGCCCGCCCATTTTGCATGTGGGCACGCGAAAGAGAGATGACTTTCCATTGATGTGACCAAGAGACAAGTTTGATGCTCCTTTCCCCTAAAAAGGGAGGAAGCTAATTGTAACCGAATTTGAAATACATCAATAAAAGAAGAGGGTTGTTTCGTTCCATTTTGGTTCCAATTTGTCTATGCTTTCTCCATTTTATGCATTTCTAATTTGTAGCATTAAGTTTAAGTTTCGTTCTTGCATCGTGTTTGGGGTTTTCCCTTTTTGTTTTCTGGAATCTCGTGCTTTCATAATCTAACAGATCTCAATGATCAACTCTACTATTTATACAAATTTGATCCTAGAGATAAATCAATAGTTCCACTCTTCTCTTCATATTTTATGTAATACTTTGCATATCTATTATTGTGAAATTATAACAGTATCTGGATACACTATTTCTCAAAATTTACTATCCTTACTTAGCTCTATAACTCATCTCAAAAATCTTGTTGTCCTTAGATTGATAAATTACGTAACTCTATAACTAAGAACACAACTTTAGATAACTTAGGCAATCCATTTTTCTCTTACATAATATTGTTTCTATCTGAGTTTATCTTGAACGTGAGTGCCATTATTTTAATCCTCAAACTTGAGTGTATAGAATGCTATCCTCATGAGCGCTTATTAGAATGTAAACTACCTCTACCCAATTTAAACTTGAATGCTTTTGGGAATATAAGCTCTTCAAGTCTATGCACTTCTTGGAAATTGAACCATTCCTCTTCAGACATGAGCTTCTTGAAACTTGAGATCCTTGTAGCTTATCCAAGTGCTATGTTCTCTTAGAGTAAATGAATATTCTCTTAAGTTCTACTAGGATAGACACACTTGAGTTTCCACTCCTCCATGTGTCAGGAGAACACTCAGTGATGTCTTCATCAAGTTTGATGAGTTGTTGTAATCCAATGGCTCTCAATGATCAACTTTGCTATTTATACAAAGTTGATCCTTGGAATAAATCAATCAGTTCTACTCTTTATTCATATTTTATGTAATACTATGCATGTCTATTTTGGAAAATTCTAACATGGTACTAGAGCAGGATAGATCTTGCTAGCATTCTTTCTTGGAGATTCTAGGAGTTGGTTCTTTGATTCTTATGTTGGCTTCTCCTCTTTTTTTGGATCTAAGTCTTCAATAAGATTTTTTTAAACTTTTTTTGAAATATATATATATATATATATATATATATATATGTGGGTTATTATGAATTTTATTTACCTCATTCTATCTTGTGAAGGAAAGAAGTTTGTTTGACTCTTAGAGTAAATTTTTTATTACCCATTATAATATATACTTTTTTCAAAAAATTCACCCCTTTTTCAAGTCTTAACTTATATAGCAGCTTGATAAAAAGGGATATCCCTTTCTCTAATGTTATTTTTTTGCAGGTAAAGGATTTTATTTTTTGCCATCATGTTGCTCTCAGGAAGCTTTCAAAGCTATCGTATCATGGCACCCATTTTATTTTGGGTGCCAATGATATGTTACGCCATCGATATCAAAATATCCTTTCATGGAGATATGAATCGTGACCTCCCCATTTAATGCTTGGATATCCTTTATAATCTCTTTTATAATGTCATTGAAAGGACAAAAGTTTTTTTTGTTGCCATCACGTTGTTCTCAGGAAGCTTTCAAAGCTATCGTATCGTGGCACCCGTTTACTTTTGGGCACCAACGATACATTACGCCATCGAAGAAAAATTCTCCTTTCATGGATATATGAATTGTGGCATCCCAATTTAATGCTTGGCACTCCTATAAAATCATTTTGAGCTATTACATCACTGAAAGTTGCATTTAACGTCATTATATTTTGTATCTTGCTCCTCCCTGGCGTTTGTTTGTTTTTTTACGATCACCTTCAAAGATGCCTTTAAACCAGGATGATCTGAATCACCGATATTCGATGGATTCACTCTCAGTTACTGATATGCAAATGACTCTCCTCCATCCTATTTAGTTATCTAGATTTGCATTGTTTTTATCAATTATCTGACTTATATTTGTGCAGATAATTTTGCTCAAGCATTGCGACAGAAGCTGAAGAATATTCTGATCAAATTTATTTATATCAATATTGTCTAACTCTCCTTTGTTGTAGGCTTCGATCCCTCTTTCGAAGCGCTGAGAGGAGACACTTTATATGATATATATTAATTTCAATTTTTAGTAGGTATTTTTTCCCTTGTTTGCCTATGTTTTTTTCTCTACAGGTTCAGGTTATTTCGCATATGATTATTCATATTCGAAGACCTTAGACTATAACCTCGATGGTAGAGAATGTATTGTAAGACCATAGTGCAGAGAAAAACTATTAGGTTTAATGGTACTTTCATCAACGACTACGGTAGAGCCTTTCACCTACATTCAAGACAACGAAACTATGATAGCTAGTGGCTTCATATGGTGTCAAAACTTACTTCGTCTCCTCAAATTTCTTGGACATCTTTTTTGATCGTGCACCAGCAAACAAATTGGTTTTCTTCTCTCATATGGTTAAATTTTAAAATATCATTGTAATATATTTTTTCCTTCAATTTCGAATGTAAAACCATTCTTTTTACTCTTTATATTTTATTTAGTTTTAATTCTGACTCATATTTCACTTTGCCTCTTTCGATGACTAAAGTGAAACGAGTCATTTGTAAGAATTTAAATAAAATATATTTTTAGAGCGGGGTTTTGGGTGCTTTTTTGCACCATTCATTCTTTATATTTTGGGGAGGTGTTCTTTTACATGATTTTTTAGAGTCTAAAATCTTCATATCTCTCTAAATTTATTAAATTTTTTAGTTTAGGAGATATATATATTGCTTAGATATCTCTCTATAAATAATTTTTAATTTACCCTCACTTGCATCAAAATAAATAATTCCTTTTAAAATCTTGCTTAAAATTATATGTTTGGTTAAATTTTAAATCATTTCATATTATCAAAAAGGGTGTTCTTCTATCTGCTTTCACCTATAGATCTTTAGCCATTTCACAGGTAGCAAGCACGACTGTTTCGTATTTATTTTCATTTGCTTTCCTTCCTACATGATCCGACAATATAACTTCTGTCTTCCCATCTAGCATTAAAACGTCGGCTTCTTGTCACCTTTAATTAAAACTTCTCCTTCTATTGCAACATTCTCTGGTTCTTGTAACATCGCTGCTGCTTCTCCCATCTCATTAAGAGTTAAAACTTCTGAGTTTTCTGATACCACACTACTGTCGTAAAGCTTATCATCAACAGTATTTCCGCTTCCTGCAAAGTCTTTATCTGAAGACGCCACAGAAGTTCCAAAGCTACCTGTAAGTTGGAGCTCTTCGGGCTGGCCATCAAGTATTGTGGTGATGTACAAATAGTTTCTGAAGATGTTAATCATCTCAATACCTTGAGGAGGCCTCACCTCTTGTGTATCCCTACTTTTGGTCACAGGCCTGTGCTCGTTGTTTTCTAAGATAATATGGCGAAACTGTGAATTGGGAACATCTTTTACCATATGCCATTTGAGAGAAAAGCAACAGTTCTACCTGTGCCTCTCATGCCAAATATTCACCTCTTTGTTGATATTCACAGGACCCGTCATCTCAGCCACGCCGCAGAATTGGCCGCTTCCATTAACAGAGAAGAACAGAAACACCGGACATCGCTTGTTCTGAGCTTCGCGGTACGCATTGTCCAGCCTCCTGTTGCTCTTGGGAGTGCTGGACCAAACTTCATTCTTGATGCTCTGTACAACATCGTCTTCACTGTACGATTTTATTACAAAAAATAGAGCAAACGCATTGGAGAAATCTGGATCATCATGGTTATGTTGGACTGGATTGCTACTCCCCACAATCCCAGGGGTATGGGTGTTAGAATTTATATCTGATCGGCAATGTCTAAAATAGTTGGCTGTGTGCCGTTGAGGGGAGAAGGGGCGATTGTGGTAGTGTGTGACCGCTAAATCCAGAAATAGGAATGTAAATATTGAAGGCACTTTGGTGACAGCCGTAACCGTGGATAGATTCAGGAGGAAGCAAGTGTACATGAGGTGGGTGATTGTGGTTATTATTAGGGTTGAAAGGGGCTGCATTGGGATTTAGAGCAGACCTTAGCTCAGACTTTTCAAGGGGAAGGAAGTGTACATGAGGTGGATGATTGTGGGTTTTATTAGGGTTGAAAGGGGTTGCATTGGGATTTAGGGCAGATTTGAGCTCAGACTTTTTATTTGTAGGGGCGGAGGTGAAGCCAGAATTCGGCACATTGATGAGAATCGATCCTAATTGCAGTTTCCCCATTAATTCCGCCGCAACTTCATCATCGTCTTTCATGTTCTTGTCTGTGTTTGCTGCAGAGCTATTCAACGATCGATTCATTATTTCAAGAGACTCGCCGAACCGAAGGAAACAGGAACCGAAGGAAACAGTCGTGTCGTTAAATAAGCATGGTTTCGTTAAATTAACAAGGTTTCTGGGTTCTTATAGCTTATAGTTCGCTTTTTTAATTAAAATTATGCGAAAGCACTCTAAACTTAAACCTTATTGTTTATTTCTTCTATATTTTTATATATTTTTGGTCTCTCCTCTCTTGGAGACTTAACGAAAAGTTAATTACATATTTTAAAAATATATTTTTAATTGAAAAATAAAAAAAGCAGTGGTTGTCTTGTCTTATTTAAGGCAGATAATATTAAAATTTTAAAATATATGCGGTAGATCTTTTAAACAATTTCTTTAAACTATAGTGTAGAATTACCTATATCTATAGATTTCTAAGGGTTAATTAAATAAAAAATTAATTAAATTTTATTAATGATTTTTTAAATCTATTTATAAAAGTAGGGTGAAGAGACATAATAATCTACCTTGAATTAAATTGAAATTGTTCCTTGCTCTAGCGACTTTCAATATAATATATAGGGAAATATTAAGTATGGAAGCTAAGAAGACCTTTCAAATTATATTTTTACATACGAAAATTTGTTTTCAAAAAAGGTTTATGTAAGGATGTATTTTATATATATATATAAATAAATTGTTCCTTGCTCTAGGGAATTTCAATATAGGGAAATATTAAGTATGGAAGCTAAGAAGACTTTTCAAATTATATTTTTACATACGAAAATTTGTTTTCAAAAAAGGTTTATGTAAGGATGTATTTTTTAAATGTATAGGTTTGTATATATATATATATATATATATATATATATATATAGTGGAACGATATAATATATATAATATGTGTGTGTTTGGGGTTTGTCTCTTCTTTTGGAAGGATCAAGATTCAAAATTTTATTGATTTTGATGAGAAGTTTTAATTTTTTTATTTTTAATTTTAGTTTTTTTATTGACGAGTTCATTTTTAGAGTGTCTTCATATGCATTCATGATGTTCTTGTAGGCTTTGTATCAATGAAAAATACCTTCCATCTCCTAGTTTTGCATCAAAGTTGGTGTGAATTGGATCTTAGTTTGGTTATAAGCATTTTTTTCATTTGATCTTAGTTTGGTTGTAAGCATTTTTTCTTCCATTTGATCTTTGCTTCTTGATCATTTTCATAAGTCTTAATGTAAATACAAACTCATAAGATAATTGTCATAGGATCAAATATAAATTAATATAAATGAATAATAGAAGTATATATTATTCAAGGAACTTGTTACAAAGTTTTTAAGCTTTGTGTCCATAATATAATTTTATAAAGTGACTCTTAATATTCTTATCTTGACACCTATCTTATATATAAAATAATGTAATATATTCTAATACCCCCTGCATTACATTATTTGATGTGAATATCTCTTGATATGCATAGATAATCTTTAAATATTTGATACTTGTTTCGACCTAGAGCTTTTGTGAAATATCTACAATTTTTTCTTCTATAGAAATATTAGCTTGATATGGTGGTTTTCAAAATGATCTCTAATAATGTAGACACCAAAACAGCACCAATACGATTACGTGACTGCAAACACTGATCGCTTTGACAAACACAGCCCCCAGGGCAGCCCTCAGAGGTCAAACAGTGGTCCTAACCACTTTCATAGCAATTTTGTAAGGTCAAAAGGGCAATTTGGCACATTTAAGCACTTTGCTCAGAATCTGTCTCACCCAGAGACGGATTCAAATCTGTCTCACCCAGAGACGAATTCAAAATTAGAATCTGTCTCACCCAGAGATGGATTCTGAATTCGTAACTGGTAGGGACGAATTCTGAGTTTAACGGGCAAAAAGAAGAATGGTGCCAAGTGGCAGCCCAGGACAGCCAGTTGATGACTCTTGCCTCGCACGCATGTGTAGGTGGATACAGGGGCCGTTAGAAGACTGTCACAAGGGGAAATTATGAAAGCCCAAGTCATGGAGGACTCCCCCTCCCTCATGGGAAGAAAATACTGCCTCATGGCACCTATGACCAACACGTGGCGCCTATGCTTCCCTCTCAAAAAAGACCCCATGGGTCTATAAAAGGTGGGAATTTTCTCACCCAAAAGATACAGGTTGAAGGAGATTTCAAGCAACGAAGTGCTACCGAGTTGAAGACCCACTTGCATCCCTTTTGGTTCACCTTCTCGCATCCACCAATCTCTTTTGCAAGGGAGGTTGTTGGGTGGCTTTTGGAAGCTTGAACCTGACCCAAATCCAACACATGGACACCTAAACCAACCAATTCACCGACCCCCCAATCCTAAGAGGTTTTGGGCCCATCCCTAGTGGATTGGCACCGGAATCAAGTACCAACGGTGGGAGGCCCACTTGGGCACCCCTGCACTTTCTAAGTTTTAGAGTATTCTAGATTACTTTTTCAGGTTGCATTTTGTGTTATCATGTTTGGTTAACTCATAGCTGCAAGTTCATAACTTTTGATCAGATTCTAGTATGTTTTGTGTTGCTTTGTTGTTTCACTAACTTGCAGGTGGCGAGATAAAATTCCCGAGGGTAGAGGCCAAATTGGGAGAATCCGACCATCTGGGTCGTCCCAAAATGGCCCCAATTACATAAACCCCTTGTTTGCAGGCATTTTGCAGGTCTCAGGAATTGACATTGGAGCAGCAGCAGGTCGACTTCTTCAACATAGAAGAATTCGTCCCACCCAGGGACGAATTGCAGTCAGAATTCGTCCTGCCCAGGGACGAATTCCAGTTGAAGGCAGATTGGCCAGCTGTCTCAGTGGCAATGGCCTTCTGGTAACTTTTTATGTCTTCTGTCAAGATTTCAAGCCATTTGGACTCACTGTATTTACTATTTCAGGAAAATGTTTACATGCATATTTCGTTAATTTTAGAGAATGAACACTTTCCATTTGTGGTAGGTGCTACTGACATCTTGGTTGTTTCTTTGTTCGCAGGAGAAGCAGTAGAGGTGAAGAAATCATCGACATCAGCGGCGACATCATCTTGGCCAATCCATTTCAATCATGGGCACGTGGAAAGAGGAACATTAAGTGATTGTAATCAAATTCTTTTAGTGCTCCTAGCCCCTGAAAATGGAGGAGGCATCATTGTAACAGAGATCAAGAAATTTTAATGAAAGGGCTGTGTTTTATCCATTTGCTTGTATCTCATTTTAATGCATCTTTTTCCTTTCATGCACTTTACATTTGTAGGACTTAAGCGCATTTGATTTTGGTTGCATCGTGATTAGTGTTTCCTTTGCCCGAAATCTCGTGCTTTCAGTGGCGATCACGGTGGGACCTGTCCCATATTTTTAAAATCACATAAAACTGATCAAAGTTTTGTGTTTGTGCTTGACAGGTACATTTTTTTGTTGCAGACTGCTATTCGTCTCTGACTGTTACGAATTCTTAACTGCAATTCATCTGACCCTGAGACGAATTCAAATTCGTCTCTGGGAGGGACGAATTCTATTTTGCAATTCATCTCCCAGAGGGACGAATTCCTGCCTACGAATTTTCGAGCAGAAATTCGAAGCAACTGGAGCAGGCAGAAAAGAGGTAGGGATTTTTATAATCTCTGTTAAAATTTTTGTTTCTGTTTCTGTTTCTTTGATTGTTTTCATTTTATCCTGCATTACTTAGGGAAATTCATTTATGCTTGTTTCATTTTCGTTAAATAAAATTAATCCCACACACATCACGAAACAATTTTAAACCAAGGAGTTGGTTGTAAGACCCCAGCACTTGAGCAAGACCAACGGTGGGTTCATCACCACCTTGGCTTAGCTTTGCATCCATTTCCCGATTGTCAACTGTTGTTAGGCATAAATCTTGATGAAAGCAGACCGAGTGTCGCTGGGGTGATTCCCATGCGTGCGAGGATAAGTTTTCTATGGTAGGTGCCATTAACAGGACAATCCCCATTTTGTACCACCTACGTACCATGTACCTTCTGCTCTCACGTACCTATATTCTCCCTCTTGTAAGGGCGGGTATATAGAGAGGTTGGTATATCAGCCCGATTGGTATATTGAAGGGGCAACCGTTTTGGGAGTTATATGAGCCGTCATAATGCATTTAAACGTTCTTCAAAACCTACAAAAACAAAACAAAAAAATCAAAATGCACTAAACCAGTTTAGGACACACCATTTAATCCTTAAAAGAGATAATCACGATTTTTGTATGCGTGTGTTTATTTTTGCTTAGTGTAGAAAAAAACAAAAATCATCATAAAAGAGATAAAAATCTGTTTAGATAGCATAGAAGCACCGCAATGGTGTACACCCGTAGCCAAACCCAATCAAGGGCAGAAGCTTCGGAAGGTACACAAGAAGTAGGCACAAGTTGCCTTCGCTTCAGTATTGAGGATTTGGTCATACCGCCTTATTGGTCCAACCTACAAAAGAATCCAATTCAGAATCCTCGGTGGGGTATGCCCATTCAAGGCAGCCCCTTTCAGGAAGACGCCCTACATGTAGACCTTGATATAAATAGAGAATCACCTTCTGAGGTTAGACATGAGTGGCCACGACACGATGAAGCGCTAGATAGGTACACCATCCATTTAGAGGGACAACATGGATATGGTATCCCTTCTTTACCTCCCATCAGAACAGAGAGACAAAATCTAGAGCGTAGGTCTCCTTAAATAGGGCGACCTAACTCCGCCCACCCCCTTCACACCTATGAGAGGGAACACGAGGAAGATCATCGCATTCCTCAAGGACAACAACATGCAACACGGGAACCTTGCGTTTCCACACCAGCTGGACATCATGATCACCCCTTGAGGCCAGGACCTCGAGTACATGCCGCATACCTCGACAGAGGGAAGTGACCCATTGGAATTTCAGATCATCAAAATCAAGATAAACACATAGGGGAAACATTCGAACCTCCTGAGAAAAATAAGGTAGACCAAATTGACCCGATAGTCGCCCAAAATGCCGCCCATCAAGCCCAAATCATGCGGCTTAAACAAAGTCATCAGGAGATAGAGTATCGACACCGCTTGGATAGAGAGCACATGCAACGCAAAGCGGATGAACTACGCTATAAACTACCTGAGAGGGAGCTAACCCCTCGCATCCAAAGGGCTAAACAGTATGAGAGGCATAATCCGTTGGTACAGGACAGGTCTCCACGACCTCGCCAAGCTTTGCCTCCAAGACCTTATAGACCCGAGAGGGAGGCCACTCCCCGAAACAACGATGGGTACCTTCAGCAAGGACTCAATCAGGGTTATAGGTCTCGCCCAAAGACTCCTCAAGAATTTTATGAGGAGTACGAACCAGAAGTAGAATATGTTGAAACTCCCCATCAAGGCAGGAGGGCTGCCAATCGACCACCCCTCCATAGGCCTCTAGTTTACCATAACTTGCAACAGGAGCGAACAAGAGAGGAAGAAATAAAATCTTTCGATGCATACCAAGCGCTATTGGAGCGTTTGGAGTCTGTGGAAACAAAAGCTGCTAGGCATCAAAAACCCACATTACGTCAACTCCGCAGTAATCGGGTGCATCCCTCAGTGCCTACACCTATTTACCCCGAGCACTTCAAGTTGCCTCAATTGGCAATCTTTAAAGGTGAAGAGGACGCACAAGAGCACGTTACAAGATTTCTAAGCCAATGCTTCGCAATCCAAGATAATGACGCATTGCTACTTAGAACATTCATAACCACATTCGTAGGCCCTGCCTCGGATTGGTTCACACAACTGCCCAAACATAGCATAAGCAACTTAGATCAATTAGTAGATGCGTTTCTTGAACGCTTTGCCTTCAACACAAGGAAGAAGGCATCACTAAGTGATCTAGCAAGCCTTAAGAAATTTGAGGAAGAAACAATGGTAGCATACAGGAATCGATGGAGGGATTTGCTTTCTAAGCTACCCTACCGTCCCCCTATGTCTGATCTCACGTAGATGTTCGCAAAAAGTTTCTTAAAATCAATATCTAGTCTATTGTTGTTGTGGCAATACGACAACTTAGAAGAAGCTTTGGCGCAAGCCAGAGTCATAGAAGAGATTAAAATAGGTGAAGGCGCAATTGCTAAGCCTAAAAAGAAAGAGTGGAATAAAACCACTAAAACCGGGACAACGCAACCACAACACGCTGCAATCAACCAAGTTGCGATAAATGTTCCCGTGCCTGTGCAAGAAATGTAGCCCCAAAAGGCTAATTACCAGGCAGTGCCTCCTTCTTATGAAAGAGATAATAGAAGACAGGAGCAGAATTACCTACGTCGCCCTAGACGACATTTCAACCCATATGCGGAGTCTAGGGATTCCTTATTTGACCGCTTGTCAGTGGCAAATTTAGTCACTCTGCCAGAAATTCAAACTATAGACCCTAACATTCCCAAGCCTAGGGTGTATAGAGAAGAATTGTATTGTAGATTCCATAGGCGCAGAGGACATGACTTGAATGGGTGCTGGAAATTCAAAGAACTAGTCCAGGATTTGATCGACAACAGAACATTGGTCGTGGACAACCCCATCGCACCAAACAACCAACAAATGGGGGTATTCAAGGACCCCTTGCATGCCCACGAGGCACAGACTAAACCACTCCAGATTAATGAGGTGTGACAGGATCTTCCCATGCAGGGATTTGTGGGAATGATTAGAATAGTAACGATGAATAGAAGGTACCCAGTAGTTGCCCCCGAGGTAGCTACGATGGAAGTTTCGACAACATCACAGCCTCAACAACGCCCAATGCAGTTGCCCCCGCCTAGACCCGAGGTCACAATACGAACCAAACTCACGCAGAGTTTGTAGACCACATCGGCTAGGCTGTCCATTTACGAGCTTATTCAACAGTCAGAACCCCATAGGGAAGCTCTTATGGACATTTTAAAAGCCATTGAATTACATCCCCACGAAGTAAATTCTTTCAACAACTTTGTAGGACATGTGAAACAATGTACGGAGTCGATCATCACATTCAGAGAAGATGAGGTCAAAATGATATCGAATGGCATGGAAGATCCACCCCTACACGTCATCGCGTGGGTCAACGGGATTTCGTACAAGAGAGTGCTGATAGATACTGGCTCGTCTAGTAACATCATTACCACTGCAGCCTTAAAACATTTGAAGCTACCAGCCTCTCACATCACAGCCTCCATGTACACACTGCGAGCTTTTAACGATGCAATATGCTCGACAGTCGGCACAGTTGTTCTGCCTATCCAGGTAGGACAAAAGTCAATACCTACACTGTGCCATGTGCTGGAAGGCAAAATGGCTTATAATATACTACTGGGGCGGCCTTGGATTAGGGACATGAAGTGTGTCCCTTCGATCGCCCACCAGTGCTTGAAGTATGCTTATGAAGGAGAGATCCATGTAGTCCCAATGGACTTAGAGCCCTTCAAGTATTGCAATGAAGTACAATTCATGCCTCAATCGACCCTCCATTCAACACATTTGGATTTCCAGTTAAATCCATCTAAACGAGGTCCAATACCGCGAGGCATCATCGGTGACCAACAAGGCAAAATCCCAGCCAGGTGAGACTTCATCACCTACTCCTTCATCATCAATGCCACCTATCACGGCCCAATAGAAGGACAAGGGAAAACAGATCATGGAAGAGGTTAAGCCTCTAGAAGAGGGGTTGCCCATAGTTTCAACAATATCAACAGAGGAAACAACCAACACAACGAAACCAAGACTCCTGAACCACCAAAAATGGAATGGACTCGGGAAGGACTACCGTTTCCTCCCACCCAATCATCAACAATCATCGTTGAAATGGCCAGTATGGGCCTAGGGGGAGTACTTAGTGCAAAATGTTGTTGCAACCCCTACATTGGAGTCAGTACAGGACATGGGAAGACCTCACCTTCCCATAGGGACAATTGTTCCTCTAGGCTACCCACCAAACTAGACAAATTTTGTGTATGGGGGCCTTGATCATGGTCTTGAAACATGCCGGCAAAAGGAAGCAGACGAGGAACCTTTTGTTGAAAACATCAACTATCTGTCAAACCCGGATTTTGCCCTAAAATATCTCGGCCAATGCAATTGGCATGGATACGGAGCTAGGCGAGATATGAGCAAGGGATGCGGGTCCTTTGCCAACCAAGATATCAGATGCCATATGACAAGTTAGGGGTAGGGTTCAACCATCCCCTGCCATTAGACATCTTGGTTGAAAATATGCAAGGCCTAGAAATAGGCAACAAGGGGGGATTGGCATTAGACCCTTATGCCAATCCAAATATAGAATACACATTGGGAGACTACCTCCCATGGTCAACAAAAATCGCTGTAAATAGCAGTAATCCCTCTCCTTTGCTAGAGAAAGGCGAAAGTGCGGATAGTGGTCCTCAAAGAGAAAACCAACGGCTGCCGGAAATCTTTCTGAAGCTGTTCCCCTTAGAGATTCAATACAAAACAACATAGCATCAAGAGAATCAGGTCCCTCCACCAAGAGGGGAACAACCACAATGGGACCAGATTAACTTACTGGAACAAGGAGGATCCTCAACATTGCAATCAACAGTTATTGGAGAGGATGAACAATTTTGGATCTATGAAAGTGATTCATAAGATGAGACTGAGATGGACTATCTTAGACATGCACGAAGACATCACCACGCTTTAACTCATGAAGATATAATGGGACAGATGGGCATATTGTTGGGGCATGAATGGCAAGTAGACCCAGCAAGGTGGGACCAAGTGTTAGACCCATGGCTCCAAATTCAAGATGAGCATCGGCCACCTCGAGATCCCATCATGACAGCAACGTCGAGGGAAGACCCCGCCCTCCTTTTTGCAAAATTTGCACCTAGGGAAGATCCATTCGTGCCCGTTCCCGTAGAGCCAGATCCAGAGTATAGGGAGAATCTAGAAGAATCAAGTAATCACACCCACGGTTCTGGAGACCAAATTCATTCCATCCACATGATCTCCATTGATTTTACCGCACCCATCCGTAATCCGGTCGATCCATCATGGTCATTGCATCTAGACATAGATGCCATCGACTGGGATCGCGTCAATTCACCATTATCACCATCAGAGTACTGGCCTTTTGGTGAAATACTTCATTTTACCCCAAGGACAACTCAGGATGTCTTTCAAGTTGAAGAGGGACCCGAGGTTCCAAACGTAGATCTAAACTCAGCTAATGATATCCATTTGATCCCAACTCCACATCAGTTAGAGGACGGATCCCACATGTCAGTCGAGGAGACGACTGACGTAGATATCGGCACAGATACAAAGAATCCACAAATTATCAAGCTGGGGGTAAGCTTATCCCCTGAAGAGCAAGCCGATTACATTGCCCTTCTCAAAGAGAAGAAGGAAGTTTTTGCATGGTCGTACAAGGATATGCCAGGACTAGACCCACAGCTAGTCACGCATAATTTAACGCTTGATCCGACAATCAAGCCTGTAAAGCAAAAACTACGCAAGATGCACCCAACAGTGGCCTTGATGGTCAAGGATGAATTACAAAAGCTGTTGGACGCACAATTTGTCATCTGCATGGATTATCCGCCATGGTTGTCCAACATGGTTCCCGTAAAGAAGCCCGACGTGAGGATTCGCATATGCACCGATTTTCGAGACTTAAACAAAGCGAGTCCTAAGGATGATTTTCCCTTGTCGAGCATCGATGCGTTGGTAGACGCTACAGCAGGTCACAAAATGCTTTCCCTAATGGATGGTTTCTCAGGATACAATCAAATTCGTATCAATCCTGAGGACCAACTAAAAATGACATTCACAACGCCTTGGGGGACATTTTGTTATAAGGTCATGCCTTTTGGCCTTAAAAACGTTGGCGCTACATACCAACGTGCCATGACGTATATCTTCCACGATTACATGCACAAAACTTTGGAAGATTACATGGATGATTTGTTAGCCAAGTCTCTCTTGTGTTCAAATCACATCAATGACTTAAGAAAGATTCTCGATCACCTCATAGAGCATAAGGTCAGACTAAATCCCAAGAAGTGTGTTTTCGGCATCACATCTGGAAAACTCTTGGGTTTTATAGTCTCAAAGCGAGGCATCAAAGTGGACCCAAACAAAGTCAAGGCAATCCTTGAAATGGCTCCCCCAACCACTATCAAGCAGCTCAAAAGTCTGCAAGGAAAGGTCGCGTCGATTAAACGCTTCATAGCGCAATTATCTGACAAATTCCGACCCATGAACAAATTATTGCACAAGGGGGTCACATTTCATTGGGATGACGAGTGCCAGTCAGCCTTTGACGAAATCAAACAATACTTGGCTTCTCCGCTAGTGTTGGCACCACCTAGACCAGGAGTGCCATTCTACTTATACATCTAAGCTACTGAGGTGGCACTGGGCGCCATGCTAGCCCAGAAGAATGAACTCCACAAAGAACAGGCTACTTACTATCTTAGCCACACCCTGGTCAGTTACGAACTTAACTATGCATACGTTGAGAAACTCTGCTTGGCAGTGGTGTTTGCTACCAAAAAGCTATGCCACTACATGCTAAGCAACACTACGTATGTTGTGTCTAAGGAGAATCCATTGCGATACATGATGAGTCATACTTATCATAGTAGTCGCACGGCGAAATGGATCATGTTGTTGATGAAATTTGACATTGAATTCATCGGACAAAAATCTATCAAAGGACAAGTCATAGCCGATCAACTAGCAGAGGCTCCTCTTGAAGACGATCAGCATTTGGTAATAGAACTACCCGATGAGGGGGTCTTCCATGTCTCAGAATCGCCAGATTCTGATGAGCCTGAGTCACAGGCTAACATAACCCTGTTCTTCGATGGTTCTAAGTGTGAGCAAGGTGGTGGCGCAGGAATTGTATTCTTCACACCGTAGGGCACTCCAATGCCCCTGTCATTTAAATTAAACTTCCAGTGCACCAACAATAATGCAGAATATGAAGCCTTGCTCCTAGGTCTTCAGACAACAATCGCCATGAACATCAAAATACTGAACATCTTTGGTGATTCGTTGTTAATCGTCAATCAAGTCAAAGGGGTATATCAATGCAAATGCCCAGTCCTGAAGGCCTACAAAGCCCTCATGGACAAATTCTTGGCAAAACTTGAATGGTATGACATCGAGGCACTCCCTCGATCATCGAATCATTTTGCGGACACAATGGCCTCCCTGGGGTCACTAATTCCGCAAGACCTTTCGGGTGATATGACAACCATCCAAGTCAAAACCTTATCGCAATCCGCGATGGAGCGTGCAAGCCCAGAATTGATGCCAGGAATCCACATGATCCAGATCGAACCATCCTCGGATAAGTTCTTTCGAATCCGAGATCGTCTGAAACGTGCCAACTGGGGGTCCTTGTTTTCCCCTACTCCCATTAATAGCAACACAATGCTATTTTTACAAGTTTTATCCCAATCAGCATTTGTTAGGGAAGAACTTCAAAAGGGATTGGCGGTTCATACTGTCGAGGTTTATGATCAACAGGATTGGTATTTACCCATAAGAGATTACCTCAAATTAGGTAATCTTCCCTTTGGATTGACGCACGCCGCAAAACGAACATTCAAGCAGAAAGCGGCTAAGTATGTCTTGATAGGAGACATTTTGTATCGTCAAAGCTATGACGGAATTCTTCTTCGCTGTTTGGACCAGCAAGAGTCTACTTGGGTAGTCGCCCAAGCGCACGATGGTACATGTGGCGGCCACTTCAGTGGTATGGCCATTGCAAAGCGCATTCTCCGCATAGGCTATTATTGGCCATCTTTAGAGCGAGATTGTTGCGAGTATGTCAAGAAGTGCGTGAAGTGTCAACATCATGCCAATTTGATGCATGTACCTTCCCAGGCCCTACAGATAGTCCAGTCTGCTTGGCCATTTTTGTAGTGGGGCCTCGATCTAATCGAAAAGATCTCCCCTGCATCGTCAGGCCGTCACACATTTATCATAACGGCCACAAAATATTTTACCAAATGGGTGGAAGCAATTCCGTTAACCTCAACGAAAGGACCCCGCATTGTGGAGTTCATCTTGCATAACATCATATGTCATTTTGGTATTCCATCCAAAATAATCTCAGATAATGGGCCATCATTCAAGAACAAAGACGTGCGTGCTTTGACCACAAAGTACAAAATTTAGCATAGCTTTTCAACGCCCTATTATCCGCAAGCAAACGGGCAAGCAGAGGCATCAAACAAAACACTAGTTGCCATCCTTAAAAAGATAGTCACAGACAGTCATAAGGATTGGCACATACAAATCCCACTTGCCCTTTGGGCTTATCGCACTAGCATTCGGACGCCGACTGGGGCAACTCCGTTTTTGCTCGTGTATGGCTCAGAGGCAGTAATGTCTCTCGAGTTGGAAATTCCTTCCCTCCGCATATCAATGCAGGAGTTCATCGATGATAACACTGCACGGTAGGCCCGGTTAGACCAACTTACGTTGCTTGACGAACGACGCGTTAATGCTCTCGAGCATTTACGTATCTATCAAGAGCGACTTAAAAGGGCTTACAACATGAAAGTTCACCTAAGGGACTTTCGGGTTGGTGATTTGGTTTTGAAGGAAAACCAACAGAACTCAAATTTGTCGTCCCACATGAGGGACAAATTCGTGGCAAATTGGTTAGGTCCATATGTCATTGATAGCATAATAGGACCCGGGACATACCGGCTAGCTTCTCTTGATGGTATCAAGGAAACAGAACCCTTGAATATCAGTCATTTGCGACCATTCCACATCTAAGAAAGCCATATCCTCAAAAAGCTCCAAGGATTATCGCAATCACTTGGTCACCACAAAAAGCTCCAAGGATTATCACAATCACTTGGTCAATCCAAAAGCTCCAAGGATTATCGCAATCACTTGGTCAAACCAAAAAGCTCCAAGGATTATCACAATCACTTGGTCAATACAAAAAGCTCCAAGGATTATCGCAATCACTTGGTCACCACAAAAAGCTCCAAGGATTATCGCAATCACTTGGTCAATCCAAAAGCTCCAAGGATTATCACAATCACTTGGTCAATCCAAAAGCTCCAAGGATTATCGCAATCACTTGGTCACCACAAAACTCCAAGGATTATCACAATCACTTGGTCAAAACAAAAAGCTCCAAGGATTATCACAATCACTTGGTCAAAACAAAAAGCTCCAAGGATTATCGCAATCACTTGGTCACCACAAAAAGCTCCAAGGATTATCACAATCACTTGGTCAATCCAAAAGCTCCAAGGATTATCGCAATCACTTGGTCAATCCAAAAGCTCCAAGGATTATCGCAATCACTTGGTCAAAACAAAAAGCTCCAAGGATTATCGCAATCACTTGGTCAATCCAAAAGCTCCAAGGATTATCGCAATCACTTGGTCACCACAAAAAGCTCCAAGGATTATCACAATCACTTGGTCACACCAAAAAGCTCCAAGGATTATCACAATCACTTGGTCAAACCTAAAAAGCTCCAACGATTATCGTAATCACTTGGTCAATTCATCAATAAAGAGTTCCTCTAGCACCGCATATTCACATTCACAAAATCAATCCATCAAAAATACAAAAATACGTAGCTGCACTAAGCATTGCATCCATACATTGTATATTTGTGGTTGTATAGGTCAAAGGCACCATAGGCTGCAATTGCTCTGCTAGTCCATCTTGTTCCGCATAGTTCCATTTTACAAAAACAACAAAAACACCATGCATAACTTTTACCACACTACAATCGAGTGGTCCAGTAAATGTACCAAGAGTTTCAATGATTCAGTCATCATTTTCCTCTTTAACCATGTAATGTATCAAATCGAACAGATTTTATGAAGGTAGAGTCATACTTGAAATACACCTTGTTACGTAACATCCCAACACAAATTAAAACACTAAAAATTCCCAAGTTGTGTGAACGAAAGATGAAACTTGCACAATAATCTAGGTCACCATAAGCGAAACGGTTATCTTGCTCATCCCCCTGTGCGAATGACCCAAAGAATGCTGAGAGTTGGCAAAAGGACAAGCATCCTCCCTACCCAATTCCTTAAGAATCCCTAAATTCTCAATAGTTGCAAAACATCAAAAATTTGCAACATGTCAAAACTCAAATACTTGACATCTTACAATGCACAAATCAAATGGCACAAATGATAGTGATTTTCATCACTCCATATCCCCAATCCCTTGCTCAAAAGAAAAACAAATTAAAATAAACAGTGATCTCATCACTACAAAAAGAGCAAGTATCCCAATATAATTGAAGAAAAGAAGGGAGTTGACCTTGAATCCCTGGAACTCTCAGCATTCTATAGGTCATAAGGCAAGCTTCAGTACCAATTTGGTTGATAGCCTATCGATAACAGAAGTAAACCTCCCGCATGACGATATATCTGTCACATTAACTTGCGTACAGATCAATGTTTGCATGTGGATGAGCTAGCTTATGGCACCCTGGATTACACCGCAGATTAATCTTAGTACATACAACAAAGGAATTCGTGGAGCTAATTAGGTGATCCTCAGTACGAGTTCGGTTGAAAGCCCATCCGCACTTGGTGGTATCCTAACAAATACCACTAAATGAACTCAATTGCACACACAAGGATGTAAAATAACTCGGTCAAAAACAAGTCCGATTCATACCTTGACCAAAAGTCTTGTAAGATAAAGTACAATCATGGATAATGAGTTAAAACTGTCTGAATCTCAGAAAACATTACATACATTCCTAAACCATCTGCGCTACCTATCATCCTTATAATACCATCAAAAAATACAAAAAAATAGAAAACCACATATATCCATACAAGAGTCATACACCATAACAATAAAGAACATCTTAAACAGCCTATGGTGCCATAACCAATCATCACAAAATTCCATTCATTCACTTTGCATATCACATAAAAAATCAAAAACACTTGCACTCATCATAACATCTGAATCCATCAAAATAGACAAACATACATACATCCATAGTCATTAGCCATCACGCATAACAAAAATCAAACATCACATGTACAAAACCAAATAAAACCGGTATATATATATATCGCCAAAAATATGCCAGCAGGCTACAAAAATGGTCCTCAGACCCCGCAATCATACCCAAAAACCCAACCTAAGGCGTCCACCAACATGATCACGCAGGATCGGTGCAACGGGAACTACCCCCCGTGGTGTGGGTCCTATGGGACCCTGCAAGGCGGCTACTGCCAACCCCCGCATGCCTACTACCACCTCCCTGATCTAACCACCTGCGATGAGATGATTCTGACTGCTTAGTCAGACTATCCACTGACCAAAGGCTCAGGTAGCCACCCACCAAGGCGGATGACCTCCCTCTCCAAGTCTATCCGGTGTAGACACCACTCTGCCTCTCGCCGATGATAGTAAGACAATGCATCATCGTGCTGTGCCAAAACTCTATCTCGCTCTGCTAGCTGGGCCCGCAGGAAATCCCTCTCTCGTAGCACGTCCCCCAGCTCCCACCTCGCATCCCCCAACTCCAGATCCCGTATCCACAACAGCTCTGTCAGTCGCGCAATTTCAACGCGTATCTCAGACTCCATCTCCTCTGTATCTGCCGGATGCACAGGACTCATCGGAGCAGCACCCTGCTCGGGTTCCCACTGCTCCTCCACGTCCTGCATGTCCGGCTGATCCGGAACGCCCAAGTCTACAGCCTCATCACCCACATCAACCATGTTTGCATCATCCAATGGAGCCCCCCAATCACCCCCTGCTGCCTCAACATCCTCCACTACCGCCTCTGCACCTCCCAGTGGCCCCTCTCCTCTCCATCACCGTAAAACCCACCACGAGTCATACTCGGTGGTAGTCCCGATGTCATCCACGTCCGGGACACCAATCACTGCATCGGACTCCTCGCCCAATGGCGCAGTGACCGGTGGCTCTAACCCCCTCTCATCTCCACACCTTTGATAGACCACAGGCTCACTAGGAAACCCCTGGCGAACCCCGAACTGTCGTGTAACCCAGCCATACGAAAATAACTCATGCTCCGTCCCATGCCGTCCAGTCAACCACCGCTCCCTGCGTACCCATCGGAGCCACTCTCCAGCCTCAGGCCAGGCTAGACAGTCCCGATAGGGATGCCAAAACACCTCCCCTGGAGTGAGCCGAGAAAAAGCCTCAGTGTAGTGCTCAACGGCACCTTCCCATCGCCGACTCTGCCCCTGCTCCATAGACCGCCGCAACAAAACTGCATAACCAATCTCCTCATCCTCCATCACCGCACGAGTCATCCACGGTAACCCGGTAGGCCTCTCAACAGCTATGTGCTGCCAACCCCAGCACTGCAACAAAAAAATGCAACTGACACCCTTCCGCTGTCGACAGCAGACCCCATACAGCTCCCCGTAGAGCTGTGCCAACAAAGTTTGTCCCCATCTCAGAATCAACGGTGCCTCTATCGGGCACTCTACCAACTGCCACACCAAATCCAGCAGGTTCCACGGGAACCTCGTGCCTGACGAATTAGGGAGAAGAATGTTAGAAATGAGGCCCATCAAGAATGCGTGCCTCACTCCTAACACCCCCCTCTCCTGCCACCAGCTAACCAAAATCCCGCCAGCCTGGAAATCCACCTCGGCTGTCTCCACTGGGTTTGCTACACCCAGCTGCCCCCCATGCCCAAAACATCTCGTAAGTATAGTAGTCCGCTGATCAAACGGCGATGTCCTAATAGGCAAACCATCTATCGGAATCCGAAGCAGTCGATAGATGTCCTCAAGAGTCACAGTCATCTCCCCTATCGGGAGATGGAAAGTATTGGTCCGTGGATCCCAAAGCTTGATCAGGGCCATCAGATAGGCCTGATCTGGGACCACAGGCTCCAGTCGAGCCACCTGCTTGAGCCCAAGGGCATCAAGCCATTCCAAGTCATCATCGATCAATGCCAATCGCGCCTCAGTAAAAGCAGCGGGTACACGGTACCGGCTCCTAACAACCTGCAAAACAAAAAACAACACAAACACAAAAAAATCAACAAATCAAATTTTCAGTTCTAGGGTTTCTAACCTTAACTGTTAAACAAAAACATCACAAAAATTCAAAAAAAAAAAAAAAACATGGACTCTTGGGGTTTACATTCAGTTTATCCTAAGGTTCGGTTAAACAAATAAAATCTTTTACTTACGTTTTGAACTACGTTTAGTGTGCACTAAATATCAGTTGTTTTAATCTAAGTTTAAAAGTTCAAATCTTAAAGTTTTGAAAAGCGTCAACACAAAAACAATTCATCAAATAAAAGCAAAAATAAACTCTAGGGACACTTACAGGTTTCGCTTCGGCTCCGCCACTTGAACCAGTTTGTCCACTCATGATGGCAGAGAGAATTCCAGCAGCGCTTCGCTTCGCAGAATTACCTCCTCCTCCCAGAGCTCCAAAATCGCAAGAAAAAAATGACACAAATGAGCCCAAAATCAAGTTTTGGCCATTAAATAGGCCTTTTGCACTGGAATTCGTCCTTGACTGGGATGAGCGCTCTGATTAGCGCTCGTCCCACCCAGGGACGAATTCTCCAGCTGGAATTCGTCCCACCCAGGGACGAATTCAGGCCAACACTTAAAAAAAAATCAAAAAATGACTAAAAATGCACTAAAAACAGACAATAAAATTTCCCGACAGGAGTGATACTGCACCTGACAACAAGGGCATACAAAATTGACATTGGAGTCACAAATTGTCACTATCATACTCCCTAAGAAGGCTACCATAGCCGGACCGCTCCACGGAAGACGAATTTTCGACAATTGCATCTCCAAACGCGTCACAAAAAAAACAACAAAAACAGTACAAAATTCAACAAAAACAAACAGCAATAAACATTGCCGGACACAAGTGCTCTTGCACTTAACCTCTGGGCAAAGAAAATCGATGTTGGGGTTCAAATTATCGCTCTCCTACTTCCCCAAGAAGGCTATAATAGCCGGACCGCTCCACGGGAAGTTAGATTTTCGATGATTTCACCTCATTACGACATCACCAAAAGGGTTAACACCCACCAAAAATAGGTCCAAATGTTGGAAAAATTGCACATGCTTAACGGTAAACCCTCTAAACGCACCCTTGCACAAGTCATCTTGGGTCAAGCGACTCGTCGCTTTGCTCACGAAGGTCATTCCCTCATCGATTCGTCGCTTGAGGGGGTAGTCACACTTAGTCACCAATCAACAATCACACACCCAATTAAGGAAAACGACATGCATTCAAAGAATCATTGACAAAGACAATCACGCTCCTGCTTGGGGTAGTAAACAAGCAACAATCAAATCAATCAAACACTTGGCATTTCGTGAATCATGAACACAAGGTTCCCCCTGAGGATAAAACGCCCTTCGCCTATTCATGACTGATCAATGTCTAAGTTCAAGTCACACCTCACCAAAATAGGTTAATACTTGAAATCAAATTCCTTAGCTCGTCAGAAGCAAGGATTCAAGAATGCATGCCCTTTCCATGCTTGAGGCATCAAAAGTTGGTTAGGTTACCAAGGAACCCTAATCATTAGTGCTTTGGTTATCTATTTTTGCTCAGCACTGCGTCACCCGCAGCGCTTCCCAAAAAGGGGCATCTGTAGACACCAAAACAGCACCAATCCGATTACGTGACTGCAAACACTGATCGCTTTGACAAACACAGCCCCCATGGCAGCCCTCAGAGGTCAAACAGTGGTCCTAACCACTTTCATAGCAATTTTGTAAGGTCAAAAGGGCAATTTGGCACATTTAGGCACTTTGCTCAAAATCTGTCTCACCCAGAGACGGATTCAAATCTGTCTCACCCAGAGACGAATTCAAAATTAGAATCTGTCTCACCCAGAGACGGATTCTGAATTCGTAACTGGTAGGGACGAATTCTGAGTTTAACGGGCAAAAGGAAGAATGGTGCCAAGTGGCAGCCTAGGACAACCAGTTGATGACTCCTGCCTCGCACGCGTGTGTAGGTGGATAGAGGGGCCATTAGAAGATTGTCACAAGGGGGCAATTATGAAATCCCAAGTCATGGAGGACTCCCCCTCCCTCATGGGAAGACAAGACTGCCACATGGCACCTATGACCAACACGTGGCGCCTATGCTTCCCTCTCAAAAAAAGACCCCATGGGTCTATAAAAGGTGGGACTTTTCTCACCCAAATGATACAGGTTGAAGGAGATTTCAAGCAACGAAGTGCTGTCGAGTTGAAGACCCACTTGCATCCCTTTTGGTTCACCTTCTCGCATCCACCAATCTCTTTTGCAAGGGAGGTTGTTGGGTGGCTTTTGGAAGCTTGAACCTGACCCAAATCCAACACATGGACACCTGAACCAACCAATTCGCCGACCCCCAATCCTAAGAGGTTTTGGGCCCATCCCTAGTGGATTGGCGCCGGAATCAAGTGCCAACGGTGGGAGGCCCACTTGGGCACCCCTGCACTTTCTAAGTTTTAGAGCATTCTAGATTACTTTTTCAAGTTGCATTTTGTGTTATCATGTTTGGTTAACTCATAGCTGCAAGTTCATAACTTTTGATCAGATTCTAGTATGTTTTGTGTCGCTTTGTTGTTTCACTAACTTGCAGGTGGCGAGATCAAATTCCCGAGGGTAGAGGCCAAATTGGGAGAATCCGACCATCTGGGTCGTCCCAAAATTGCCCCAATTACATAACCCCCTTGTTTGCAGGCGTTTTGCAGGTCTCGGGAATCGACATTGGAGCAGCAGCAGGTCGGCTTCTTCAACACAGAAGAATTCGTCCCACCCAGGGACGAATTGTAGTCAGAATTCGTCTTGCCCAGGGACGAATTCTAGTTGAAGGCAAATTGGCCAGCTGTCTCAGTGGCAATGGCCTTCTGGTAACTTTTTCTGTCTTCTGTCAAGATTTCAAGCCATTTGGACTCACTGTATTTACTATTTCAGGCAAATGTTTACATGCATATTTCGTTAATTTTAGAGAACGAACACTTTCCATTTGCGGCAGGTGCTACTGACATCT
The DNA here is from genome assembly GCA_028583015.1 of Wollemia nobilis. NCBI lineage: Eukaryota > Viridiplantae > Streptophyta > Pinopsida > Araucariales > Araucariaceae > Wollemia > Wollemia nobilis. The sequence continues at coordinate 15,442,701 of JAQPPZ010016943.1, forward strand.
TGGTTGTTTCTTTGTTCGCAGGAGAAGCAGCAGAGGTGAAGAACTCATCGACATCAGCGGCGGCATCATCTTGGCCCGTCCATTTCAATCGTGGGCACGTGGAAAGAGGAACATTAAGTGATTGTAATCAAATTCTTTTAGCGCTCCTAGCCCCTAAAAAGGGAGGAGGCGTCATTGTAACAGAGATCAAGAAATTTTAATGAAAGGGTTGTGTTTTATCCATTTGCTTGTATCTCATTTTAATGCGTCTTTTTCCTTTCATGCACTTTACATTTGTAGGACTTAAGCGCATTTGATTTTGGTTGCATCGCAATTAGTGTTTCCTTTGCCTGGAATCTCGTGCTTTCAGATAAAATGACATTGAGCTTCAATATGTTTGGTTTATTCATGTATGATTCGATTTTTGATCAAATCTAATACTCCTTATTATCACAATTTATCACTTTTAGAAATATTTTGATTCCCATGTCTAATAATATATATTGTAACCATAATGCTTCACAATATACATCTTTTGTCGCACGATACTCTACTTTGGTAGACAAAAGTGCCATTGCATGCTATATTTTACTATACCATGATATTGGTCCTGATCCAAGATAAAATATGTATTCTAATGTACATTTTTTTCATCAATTTAACCAACATAATCAAAATTTGAATATCCTTATAGATAATTTTTTAATCATCATTTTTATATGTTAGTCCATATTTTGTAGTTTTGTTAATAAATTATAACATTCTTTTTGTAGCTTTCCAATGAATTTTAGTTGGTTCTTGTATAAATATTGAGAGAGTTCACAATAAAAACTATGTTTGTTCACATATTTTTTAAATATAAGAAACTTCCAATCATTTGAAAATAAGTTTTTGCCGAGGCAAAATGTGTTTCATCATGTTTGGATAATTGTAGTCCTTGTTCCATAGGTGTGTTTGAGTTTATAGTTGTTCATTTTATATCTCTCAAGTAGATTCTTTGCATACTTTGTGTTATTGTAATATTATATTCATTTTGCTAAATTTCTAAACCAAGATAAAAATACACAAGTTCTAAATCATTAATTTCAAAATTCTTTTCAAGATCCTTTTTGCATTCATTTATTAATCCCTTTTGTAGACACCAAAACAGCACCAATCCGATTATGTGACTACAAAAACTGATTGCATTGACACACACAGCTTTTAGGGCAGCCCTTAGAGGTCAAATAGTGGTCCTAGCCACTTACACAATAGTTTAGAAGGTCAAAAAGTAAACAAAACAAAGCTGGTCATTTTAACAAGCCTTAGTCAAAAACAAGCCTTAGTCAAAAGCAAGCCTTAATCAAAAGCAAGCCTTGGCCGAAGTGTCACGATATCACGACGTCACGATATCGCGACACTTCGGGCCCAAAACAAAGCCTCGGTCGAAGTGTCGCGATATCGTGACACTTCGGGCCCAAAACAAAGCCTCGACCGAAGTGTCGCGATATCATGACACTTCGGGCCCAAAGCAAAGCCTCGGTCGAAGTGTCATGATATCGCGACACTTCGGGCCCAAAGGGAAGCCTTGGCCGAAGTGTCGTGATATCGCGACGTCGTGATATCGTGACACTTTCGGCCCAAAAGAAAGCCTTGGCTGAAGTGTCACGATATCGTGACGTCGCGATATCGCGACATCGCGATATCGTGAAAAACTCCCATCTTCGCGCCAAGGTGGACTTAACCAATCAGAGGCGGACCTTAACCAATCAGAGGAAGACCTTAACCAATCAAAGGCGAAATTCAACCAATCAAAGGCAGACATTAAAACATTTAAAAGTGCCATTAAAACAATTTAAAGAGGACATTAAATAAGTGGCAGCCGAGGACAGTCAGTTATTTCCGCCTGCTATGAATGCACGTGTAGGTGGGTAGATTGGCAGTTAGCGAACTGTCATAAGGGTAGTCATGTAAGCCCAAGTCAAGGAGGAGTCTCATCCCTCTTGGGAAGGCATGGACGCCATGTGGCATCCCTGCGTGCCCTTCCAAAGAGACCCCATGGGTCTATAAAATGGCAGAATTTCCCACCCAAAAAAAAGAAGGCTGGTAGACATTTCGAGCGACGAAGTGCTGCCAAAATCAAACACCCGATTGCATCCTTTTAGATTCATTTCTTCTACACCCATAATCTCTTTCGCAAGGGAGGTTACTGGTGGCTGTTAGAAGGTGAATCTGGACCTTAGAACCCGACACTGGACCATAGTAACCCATCAATTCGATGACACCACAACCTGAGAGATTTTGGGCCCTTCCTTAGTGGATTGGCACCGAAATCAAGTTCCAACGGGGGGCGGCCCGCTTGGGCACCCCGCACCTTTTTTGTTAATTTCATTTTAACCTATTCGGTTATCATTTGTTTATTCTGCATTATATTTTTCCGAACATATATTCTGCATTACGTTCTAACGTTCAGAAGCCGCTCACCAAATATTGTGCATTATATTCTAAATAGCTCACAATCTTGATTTTAGAAGACATTTTATCGAATATATATCCTGCATTATGTTCTAATGTTCAGAAGCCACTCACCAAATATTATGCATTATATTCTAAATAGCTCACAATCTTGATTTTAGAAGACATTTTATCGAATATATATCTTGCATTACGTTCTAACATTCAGAAGCCGCTTATCAAATATTATCGTGTTTTTGTCGATTTTTGGTTCTTCATTAACCTGCAGGTAACAGCGACTGTTTTGCTGGCAGCAGCCTTCTGGTAAAGTTTTTGGTTTCTGTCAAACGTGCAGGTCGTTAAAAATCACTTTACTCACTGTTTTAGACAATCGTTTACATGCATCTTTTGTTAAAATTCAAAGAACAAACTTTCTCTATGTGCAGTAGGTGCTACTAACGCTTTCATTATTTCTTTGATTGTAGGAGAAGCTACAACGAGCAAGGATTCATCAGCATAAGCGATGACAATACTTTGGCCTGCCCGTTTCAAATGTGGGCATGCAAAAAGAAGATCACTATTCATTTTTTGTAATGGGAACATGCTAACTCTCCTAGCCCTTAAAAATGGAGGAGAGGTATTGTAACCGAGTTGGAATCACATTAATAAAAAGTTTTGTGCTCCTGCTTTTGATTTGATTATATCCGTGTTATTTCATGCATCAAGCTAGTTAGTTTACATTGCAGCAATTAGTGTTTCTTTTATTTTTGGAATCTCATGCTTTCACCTTTGAACTACATGTTATCACCATACCTTCAACATATACTATAAGTATTATATATCATTTTCAACTTTCTTTGTATAAATATTTGGATCTAACAAGTTTCTATTAAAATTATGTTGTATTAAATGATTATTAAATTTTATATACCATGCTCTTAGAGCTTGCTTTAACCCATATAAGGATTTTCCCTTGATTAAAAATCCCTCTAGTTGTGAGATATAAATTTCTTCTTTAATATCACCATTAAGAAATGGATTTTTTACATCAAGTTGATGAAGTTTCTATCCATGGTGTGCTACTAAAGCATAAATTGTTCTAAGAGTAGTCATTCTTGTTGATGGTACAAAATTTTCTTCGTAATCAATTATTATTTTTTATGTATATCCTTTTGCTACTAATTGAGATTTGTACTTTTCAAGGGAACCGTATGCTTTATATTTAACCTTATAGACCCATTTGTAACCAACTATCTTCTTTCCTAAAGGTAGCTCAAGAGATCCTACATATTTTTTTGCAATGACATATATTTTGATTCCATGGTTGCCTTATACTTTGGATGATTCAAGGCCTGAAGTGTTATTGTAGGTTCAACCATGGTGCTTAACAATCTCATGTTTACTCTAGCTACACTATGATTTTGAGGTCTAGGAGTAGTAAGATCTGGCATTTTTTCAATATTCAAATCTCTAAGTGTTTTTCTAAGCTATACAGGTTTTTTCTCTATGAATTTGTAGATATTTTTGTACTTTAACTTTATTCATCTTGAATTTATGATTTTGTATCTTCATTTGATGAATTTTCTTCTAAAAAATTTAGAAATTTTGAATTATTATTATTTTTTTTAATATCATATTTGATTTTTCATCTAATATTACACTTTTGTTTATATAAATTTTCTTTGTTATTGATAAATTATTCCATTTCCTACAAATTCATCATCATAACCTAGAAATATAGTACACATAGTCTTTTCATATAGTTTTGTTCTTGTTTTGGTATATGCATATAGGCCTTGCAACCAAAATTCTTTAATCTTTCTACATTAGGTTTTGATCACAACCATACTTCTTTTGGTGTAATATTCTTGAGTATTCATGTAGATAATTTGTTTTGCAAATATAAAACTATTTTGACTACTTCTATCTAGTATTGATGATCAATATGAGTTTATTTTATCACATGTCTTACCATTTTCATGATAAACTATTTATTATTTTTTACAATACCATTTTTTTGTGGTGAATATGTTGTAGTAAGTTGTATTTTTATTCCATTATCTTCTAAGAATAAATTAAATTATTTTGACAAAAAATCACCTCCTCTGTTTAAACAAAGAGTTTTGATAGTTTTCCTTGATTCTTTTTTAGCTAGAAATTTGATTTTTTTTTAAAAACCAAACACTTCATATTTTCATTTCATAAAGTATACCCATATTTTTTAGAGTAGTCATCAACAAATAATTTAAAATATTTATATCCTCCAATACTAGTAACATTCATTGGACCACATAAATATATATACTAATTCCAATGGTTTTTAAGCTATCAAAGTTTAAAAGGTATTCTATGTTGTTTTATTACTAAATATTTTGGACATACTCTAAATTCCCAAGAGATTTTTTGTAACCCTTATACCATTTGATATTTAACCATTTTATTTAATTATGATGCACTTGTATGTCCTAGTCATTTATATCAAAGTTCTCTTGTCTTAAACATTCTTGCTAAAAGAACTAGATTTGTGGTTGTATCTAGAATAAAAAAACTATCTTTGCAAGATCTTGAACTTATTATTTTTCTTTATTTGATAATATGAAATTGTTTTCTTCCATTGATAAATTTAAATTCGACTACCATATTTTGATCCATAAGCTAATAAAATGAAAAAATATTAGTAGTCAATCTTGGGATATAACACATTACGAATTATTCCTCTTCCTTGTATTATATTGACCAAAACATCTTCTACTCTTTTGAATTCATAAGGCTTACTATCTACTATAGCAGCTATATTCTCATTTTTTCATGGAATAAGTTAAACCATTATTTGTTTCTAGTCATATGGCTATTTATTTTTTTGTAGAAAATATCCTAGAAGGGATGCCACTTTCGGAATAGACCCAAGGAGGTAGGGGTATCTCTTACACCAAAAGGTTCACACCTGGCTTACCACCTTTGACATACTAAAGAAGAAAACATGAAACAACAAAAAATAAGAACACACAAACACAAACATACAAAAATATTAAAAAATAATAATAAAAAAAAACATACTCCTTGAGTGTGTCAAAAATATAAAACACAACCAAACGCACACAATAAGATACTAGTCATATGCCTATTGGCTCCAAAATCTATGTACCAATAATCCATAATAAATTCTAGAATAACAAACCTTATATCTCCCAAATAAGATTTGCAAATTTAATTTTCCAAATTTAAAATTGAAATCCTTTTGACTCCCAAACTAAATTAATTTACAAATATTCTATAAACTTTAAATTTTAATAAATTATTATAAAAACTTATAACTCCAAAGAAATAACTTTAATATACTTATCTACTTGTCAATCCTATCTTAAATTTAATAGCAAGGATTTAGTAAATAAATTTCTATTTTATAAAATCTTATTAGCATTCCTTATTCCTCCATTTAATAAAATTTTATAAAACCTTACAACTCCTAATTAAATTAAATCTTTATAAAATCTTAGAAAAATTTAAATAATACCTCCACCAACTTTGTGCTTATCTCACTAGATCTTGCAATTTTGACTTTGGTGCTTATCTCACATGACCTTGTACTTTCAAATTCTTCCAACTTTGGTACTTATCTCACATGATCTTCCACTGTAAACGATGTTGATTACAAAATATTTTAATGTGTAATAATTAGTGACACATTCCTTTAGGCAAAAATATTTCAATTGCCAATCATTACCCAAAGTAAAATGTTGCTCTATTTGAGACAACTCAGGTGATTAACGAATATGGAAGATTGCAAGAAGATGAAAATGAAGATCACAAGGAAAAATAATAAATTACAAAGACTCATCAAGTCCTGGTAAATTGAAATATACAAAAGGTAGAATCTCATATTTTATTTTCATCCATTCAAATTCTAAGTAAAAGTTTACATAATTTTTTGTTGGATTCAAATGTTGTTGATAATTAAATAATATTTACGATTAACAAAGAATTAGAGTTGATTCCTGCTCACACCAGTAATAAGATTGCTATGTTGAACAAGACATAGGCAAATATTTTTAAATTACTTAATCAAGTTCATCAACAATTGACTATTGAACTCAGCATACAAAATTATAATGATCCTCATATACTAGATATCCTAGATACTGTTAGAATTTACACAATAATAGATATGCAAAGTATTACACAAGAGATGCAAAGAAGAGTGGAACTGATTGATTTATCTCTAGGATCAACTCTGTATAAATGGTAGAGTTGATAATTGAGAGTCGTTGGATTACAACAACTCATCAAACCTGATGAGAAACCACTGAGATTTCTCCTGACACATGGAGGAGTGGAAACTAAAGTTTGCATCCTAGTGAACTTAAGATAATATTCACTTATCCTAACACCGCCCTTAACTGATACTAGGGAAGATATTTAAAAATAAGTCCTGATAATGAGGTCTAATTAGGTACTCACGTACAACATGGATAGTTGGTAAAAAAAAAAACCCGGTGGGAAAAACCAACTCTCACCCCTTTGTTTTGAATTGATGGTAAAAAACCCAGTGGGAAAAGCCACCAATCAAAAGAAAAGAAGTATGAAAGAGGATTGTATTCGAATGGTGAATATTATCCTCTTTAACAAATAAAATATGAATCCCAACAACAAGGCCTGATTAGGTACTCATGTACAATAATTTGTGAGAGGTGAAATACCTCTTTTTCAATGCAGCTGTAATTCTCCAAGTTTTTCTTGCAACTGAAGGTAATGTGGAGAAGAAACTGACTTGGTGAAGATATCTGCAATTTATGCCTCTGTTGGAATATATTCCAAGTGCATGCCCTTGCTTTAAATATGCTACTGAATGAAGTGCTTCTAAGAATAATAAGAAGAATGAGAGAGAGGTGAAAAAACTATATGCACTAATATACTTTAACACCCCCCCTAAAGTGATAGTAGGTGTAAGTGAAAAAGGAATAAACAATATGTAGCATACCTACATGATATGAGTCCCGACACCAAGGCCTAATAAGGCACTCATGTACAATAGAGATGGCATAGCCACAAAGATAAGTCCCAACAGCAAGGCCTGTTAAGATACTCATTTACAACATGTGATCAAAAGAATAAAGATCTATAAAGGTTTTTGAGCTTTGAAATATGATATTACTATGGGATGATATCCATAAAAATTAGTATACCTATCATTATGGGCATCTTTCAAATTATGGTAATCGGGTTTGAGATCCTAGAAAATTTCATATATAAAAAATCCTAAGATTTACCTTGTAAATAGCTAGGTACATAGCTCCTTGTTTTATGCATTTTTATTATACATAATTTCTTGTCTGTATTTTGGATGCAGTCATCGCTTGTTTGATTGTTTTGTTGTTTTTCATTTTGAAAATTTATTTGTTTTCATGTTTATCTTTAAACAATACAGGTTCTTACCAAGTTTTGTATTTTGATTTTTGTTCACAATTTGCTTCTTCATTTTCACAACATGTTTTGGTTTTGGTTTTCAGATTGTGGTATAGTTGGGTATAGTTGGGTAGAATTATTTTTATATATCTAACCAACTAATTTATCATAGAAAATTAGTTGTCACGATTTTGTGACATTTTGCACTGTCGCTTCCACCGAGGGAAAGTTGTCGCAATATATCGCGACATGTTGCACCGGCGTGGCCAAGGGAGGAAAGTTGTCATGATATCACGACATGTTGCACCGTCGTGGCCAAGGGAGGAAAGTTGTCATGATATCGTGACATGTTATGTCGTCGTGGCCATTGGAGGAAAGTTGTCATGATTTCACGACGTGTTGCGTTGTTGCAGCCGCTGGCGGATAGCTGTCGCGATATCATGACATGTTGCTCCGTCGCATCCAAGGATGGATTTTTGTCATGATTTCATGGTAGGTTGACCTTTTTGCAGTCAGAGGAGTCTTGTGTCACGATTTTGTGACTTGTAGCTTTTTTGTGGCCAGAGGTGAAGTTGTGTTTGCTGCGCGTTTTCGCGATAAGTTGTTGTAACAGACCTATCAGCTCTCTCAGCTAGCTTGGTATTGGTTCAAGAGATTTGGTCCAGTGCAAATATTCGTCTTCTCTTGTAATCATGTGCTTTCATTGTTTTCGGCTGGGATGTCTCTTCTCCAAATTGTAACTGATCAATGTTTTAATACATGTTTTTTTCAAATTTTTCAAAAAAAAAAATTTATCATAGAAAATAATTTATTCTTAACTACCATATTATTATGGTAGTTATGACATAAAAACATAGAAAAACTTCATATTTATAATTTGGTACAAGTTTGGATGAATCGATCCTCAAGGTGGCATACATTTTAGATTATTATATTGATAAGTCTCACACTCTACTACAAATTATATTTTTGGTGGAATTTTAAATGCTTTATAAGGGAATACATGATCATATTATATGGGATGAATTTATTGTTAAGTATATGTGATTTATATTAAAAATATTATTCTTGTTTAACCAAGTATTATCTTTCTTTCTATACATAATTTTTTATTTGAGTTAGGATCATATGTGTAATCCTAATAATTGTATTCTAGCCAAGTACGTTGGATGATAAAAATAAAATGGAAATATACATATCACATGAAAGGGCATCAACCACCAAAGTCTTATTATCTTATATATAATTTTAAAAGTAATAATTTTATGAGCATCAACTACGACTCTATGAGCATAATCTTAATCAAAATACACTTCAAATGATCAATATAAATGAAAATATTTTCTCTTAAAAATTATTTTCACTTTGCTACTACATGTAATCTAACAAAATTCTCTTTACTATATATTAACATACAGTTTTACTTGTTATTCATGATCTTCCTAATTTTAAAAGTAATAGAAAGTTATTTTAAAATATAAATGCTCCAAATAAATTAAAAGGTTTATAATCAATGAAAAAGAAATTGAGAAGCAAAGGATGACAGACATTTAGAAATAAAGTTTTGCTTACGAGTTTCAAAGACTTCATATGTCAACTAAAACATGAGTAGATCAATATGAACTATTATTAAAAATCATAGAATTTCACTAACCCTAAGTAATTCAAATCACATTATTGTTTAGATCACATTATTATTTAAATGATAATATTGATAAAAAAAATTATTTAAACTTTAGATTTTATTATATTTTCAACTATAAATTTGACGTTTATCCTTGTTTTTAATTCTAAAACCATATCTATATCTATATTTATCTTCCAAATATCTATCTTGTTATTTCTCATAATACATGCTACAACATAATGTATTTAAACTATTATAACTACAATAATACTTGTCTTTTGTCCTGTCATACCTATCTTAAAGTCCATATCCACCTCTTACATTTTTATAAAACCTGCCTTTATGTTTCACCATATTAATCCCCATTACTTTTAATTTTTATTATTATTCATATGTACTATTTACATCCATATTATTTGTCCTACAGAAACAAAAACATTTTTTTTAAGAGGTTGAAAAACGGACCACTATTCTTATAAATTAATTTTAAATCTCTTCTTAAAATTCTAATACTTTACTATTAAAGTATCCTTATAAAATTATTTCTAGAATTATTGCTGGTTAAAACCTTCACTAACTTAACATGTTTGAAATCTTGATATGAATGTTCTCCTTATCATAATCTTCAAATCCAATACAGAAGATTTTTATAAGCTAATTATTCATTATATGATCCATAGTAAAGTAACCAATCTATGCAAGACAATATTAATTAATTATTTTCCCGAAGGAAGAACCCTAAAATAACTAATTTTTAGAGGCGTACATATTATTCAAGAATAACTATTGAAGAGAACTGGATACAGGAAAAAAACAGATGACAGACCTTTAGCCATTTCACAGGTAGCACGCAAGACTCTTTCGTATTGATTTTCATTAGCTTTCCTTGCAACATGATCAGGTTCCGACAATATAACTTCTTTCTTCCCATCTAACATTAAAATGTCAGATTCTTGTCACCTTTAATTAAAACTTCCCCTTCTGTTGCAACATTCTCTGGTTCTTGTAACATCGCTGCTGCTTCTACCATCTCATTATGAGTTAAAACTTCTGAGTTTTCTGATACCACACTACTGTCGTAAAGCTTATCATCAACAGTATTTCGACTTCCTGCTGAGTCTTTATCTGAAGACGCCACAGAAGTTCCAAAACTACCTGTAAGTTGGATCTCCTCGGGCTGGCCATCAAGTATTGTGGTGATGTACAAATATTTTCTGAATATGTTAATCATCTAAATACCTTGACGATGCCTCACCTCTTGTGTATGCCTACTTTTAGTCACAGACCTGTGCTCGTTGTTTTCTAAGATAATATGGCGAAACTGGGAATTGAGAACATCTTTTACCATATGCCATTTGAGAGAAAAGCACCCGTTCCACCTGCGTCTCTCATGCCAAATATTCACGTCTTTGTTGAAATTCACAGGACCCGTCATCTCAGCCACGCCACAGAATTGGCCGCTTCCATTAACAGAGAAGAACAGATACACCGGACATCGCTTATTCTGAGCTTCGCGGTACGCATTGTCCAGCCTCCTATTGCGATTGGGAGTGCTGGACCAAACTTCATTCTTGATGATCTGTACAACATCGTCTTCACTGTACGACTTTATTACAAAAAATAGAGCAAACGCATTGGAGAAATCTGGATCACCATGGTTATGTTGGAGTGGATTGCTACTCCCCACTAGAGCAAACGCATTGGAGAAATCTGGATAACCATGGTTATGTTGGACTGGATTGCTACTCCCCACAATCCCAGGGGTATGGGTGTTAGAATTTATATCTGATCGGCAATGGCTAAAATAGTTGGCTGTGTGCCGTTGAGGGGAGAAGGGGCGATTGTGGTAGTGTGAGTGACCGCTAAATCCAGAAATAGGAATGTAAGGATTGAAGGCACTTTGGTGATAGCCGTAACCGTGGATAGATTCAGGAGGAAGCAAGTGTACATGAGGTGGGTGATTGTGGTTATTATTAGGGTTGAATGGGGCTGCATTGGGATTTAGAGCAGACCTTAGCTCAGACTTTTCAAGGGGAAGGAAGTGTACATGAGGTGGGTGATTGTGGGTTTTATTAGGGTTGAAAGGGGTTGCATTGGGATTTAGGGAAGATTTGAGCTCAGACTTTTTATTTGTAGGGGCGGAGGTGAAGCCAGAATTCGGCAAATTGATGAGAATCGATCCTATTTGCAGTTTCCCCATTAATTCCGCCGCAACTTCATCATCGTCTTTCATGTTATGTCTGTGTCTGCTGCAGAGCGATTCAACGATCGATTCATTATTTCAAGAGCCTCGCCGAACCGAAGGAAACAGTCGTGTCGTCTAATAAGCATGGTTTCGTTAAATAAACAAGGTTTCTGGGTTCTTATAGCTTATAGTTCGCTCTTTTAATTAAAATTATGCGAAAGCACTCTAAACTTAAACCTTATTGTTTATTTACTCTATATTTTTATATATTTTTGGTCTCTCCTCTCTTGGAGACTTAACGAAAAGTTAATTACATAATTTAAAAATATATTTTTAATTGAAAAATAAAAAAGCAGTGGTTGTCTTGTCTTATTTAAGGCAGATAATATTAAAATTTTAAAATATATGCAGTAGATCTTTTAAACAATTTCTTTAAACTATAGTATAGAATTACCTCTATCTATAGATTTCTAAGGGTTAATTAAATAAAAAATTTATTAAATTTTATTAATGATTTTAAATCAATTTATAAAAGTAGGGTGAAGAGACATAATAATCTCAGTTGAATTAAATTGTTCCTTGCTCTAGGGACTTTCAATATAATATATAAAGAAATATTAAGTATGGAAGCTAAGAAGACTTTTCAAATTATATTTTTACATACGAAAATTTGTTTTCAAAAAAGGTTTTATGTAAGGATGTATTTTTTAAATATATATATATATATTTGGTGGAACGGTTTAATATATGTGTTTGGGGTTTGTCTCTTCTTTGGAAGGATCAAGATTCAAACTTTTATTGATTTTGATGAGAAGTTTTATTTTTTTTACTTTTTAATTTTAATTTTTTTATTAGAGTCTATTTTTAGAGTGTCTTCATATGCATTCATGATGTTCTTGTAGGTTTTGTATCAATGAAAAAATACCTTCCATATCATAGTTTTGCATCAAAGCTGCTGTGAATTGGATATTTTTTTGGTTATAAGCATTTTTTTCATTTGATCTTAGTTTGGTTATAAGAATTTTTTCTTCCATATGATCTTTACTTTTTGATGGTTTTTATAAGTCTTAATGTAAATACAAACTCATAAGATAATTGTCATAGGATCAAATATAAATTAATATAAATGAATAATAGAAGTACATATTATTCAAGGAACTTGTTACAAAGTTATAAAGCTTTGTGTCCATAATATAATTTTATAAAGTGACTCTTGATCTTCTTATCTTGACACCTATCTTATTTATCAAATAATGTAATATATTCTAATAACCCTGCATTACATTATTTGATGTGAATATCTCTTGATCTGCATAGATAATATTTAAATATTTGATACTTGTTTCGACCTAGAGCTTTTGTGAAATATCTACAATTTGTTCTTCTATAGAAATATGTCTTAGCTTGATATGATGGTTTTCAAAATTATCTCTAATAAAATGACATTGAGCTTCAATATGCTTGGTTTATTCATGTATGATTCAATTTTTGATCAAATCTAATACTCCTTGATTACCACAATTTATTACTTTTGGAATTATTTTGATTCCCATATCTGAAAATATATTGTAACCATAATGCTTCACAATCTATATATTTTACTGCATGATAATATACTTTGGTAAACGAAAGTGCCATTGCATGCTATATTTTACTATACCATGATATTGGTCATTTTTATAGGTTAGTCCATATTTTTTAGTGTTATTAATATATTATAATATTATTTTTGTAGCTTTCCAATGACTTTTAGTTGGTTCTTATATAAATCTTGAGAGATTCCACAATAAAAACTATATTTGTTCACATATTTGTTAAATATAAGAGACTTCCAATCAATTGAAAATAATTTTTTGCTAAGGAAAAAGGTGTTTCATCATGTTTGGATAATTGTAGTCCTTGTTCCATAGGTGTATCTTTGAGTTTATAGTTGTTCATTTTGTATCTCTCAAGTAGAGTCTTTGCATACTTTATGTTATTGTAATATTATATTCATTTTGCTAAGTTTCTAAACCAAGATAAAAATACATAAGTTCTAAATCATTCATTTCAAAATGCTTTTCAAGATCCTTTTTGAATTCATTTATTAATATCTTTGAACTACCTGTTATCACCATACCTTGAACATATACTATAAGTATTATTATATCATATTCAACTTTCTTTGTATAAATATTTGGATCTAACAAGTTTCTCTTAAAATTATGTTGTATTAAATGATTATTAAATTTTATATACCATGCTTTTAAAGCTTGCTTTAAACCATATAAGGATTTTCCATTGATTACAAATCCCTCTAGTTGTGAGATATAAACTTCTTCTTTAATATCACCATAAAAAAATGGATTTTTTACATCATGTTGATGAAGTTTCCATCCATGGTGTGCTACCAAAGCATAAATTGTTCTAAGAGTAGTCATTCTTGCTAATGGTACAAAATTTTATTCATAATCAATTATTTTTGTTTGTGTATATCCTTTTGCTACTAATTGAGCTTTGTATTTTTCAAGGGAACCATATGCTTTATATTTAACATTATAGACCCATTTGTAACCAACTATCTTCTTTCCTAAAGGTAGCTCAAGAGATCCTACATATTTTTTTGCAATGACATATATTTTGATTCCATGGCAGCCTTCTAATTTGGATGATTCAAGGCCTGAAGTGTTGTTGTAGGTTCAACCATGGTGCCTAACAATCCCATGATTACTCTAGCTACACTATGATTTTGAGGTCTAGGAGTATTAAGATCTGACATTTTTTCAAGATTCAAATATCTAAGTATTTTTCTAAGCTATATAGTTTTTTTCTCTATGAATTTATAGATATTTTTGTACTTTCACTTTATTCATCTTGAATTTATGATTTTTTATCTTCATTTGATGAATTTTATTCTAAAAAATTTAGAAAATTTGAATTAATTTTTTGTTCTTTAATATCATATTTGATTTTTTCATCAAATATCACACTTTTGTTTATATAAATTTTCTTTGTTATTGAATAAATTATTCCATTTCCTATAAATTCATCATAATAACCTAGAAATATAGTACACATAGTCTTTTCATCTAGTTTTGTTCTTGTTTTGGTACATGCATATAGTCCTTACAACCAAAATTCTTTAGTCTCTCTATATTAGGTTTTCATCACAACCATACTTATTTTGGTGTAATATTATAAATAAAAGGGTAAAAATTTATTGATAAAAATTTTGGATTATAGAGTACAACTGAGCTTCCAACCAAGACTCAAATAAACATCCAAATAGGATAAAACCACTAGACTAGAATGACACCCAAAAAATACAACAAGAATAAACCACATTAAGTCTGTACATCCTTGTGAATCAACTCCCATAGACATTGAGAGTCCCCAGACGGGAGCCTCTCCCAATTATTGATACTCTAATGATCTAGCAGCACAAGCCCTTTTGGCTAGGTAATCAACAACCACATTCCATTCCCTTGGAATGTGTACAAAGAATATAAATTTGAACTCTTCACTCATTTTGATAATCTGAATGGCTACAGAGGCCAACTGCCAATTAACTTCCTCCACCCTTTTACTGTTTAAAATATTAACCACAATTTGAGAGTCAGACTCACAGATAATCCTATGCCAGCCAAGAGAAAACCCCCTCCATAAGCCCTCAATAATTGCAAGAGCTTCCATAAAATTGTTTGAGTGAACACTTTTATAAATGGAAAAGAAAAAATTGACACCACTACTAGAATCTCTCCCAACACCACCAATGCCAGCATGTCCAGGATTACCCCTGGACGATCCATCAATATTAATTTTTAAAACTCCTCTAGGGGGTGGCCTCCAACTACCATCTCTCCTAACCTTCTTGCTGAGCTGAGGAACCCTACTGGGGATAAAAGAGTTCACACCATCCCAAAAGAGACCAAGGGCTTGTTGTACCTTCTCCTCCCTAGAATCCAAAAGAGGTTCCACATCACATTTTCTATGGATGGTTTCCTAAACTATATACAGGATCCTTTGCCATATCTGTTGAATAGCAAAATAACTGCCCTAAAATATGCATCAGTTTCATTCGAGCCAAATTTTCCAGATGATGCAAGAAGGGCCCAAATTCCAAGCCACCTAAAGGAAGGGGGTCTTAGCCAAAGGTCTGCCAAGACTACTCCAAAACTCCACCAGGGACAACACATGAAAACATTGATGGTTCCATGCGCTCCACAAACAGTGTCAAATGTTATTTTGGTGTAATATTATTGATTATTCATGTAGATAATTTGTTTTGAAAATATACAACTATTTTGACTACTTCTACCTAATATTGATGATCAAGATGAGCTTATTTTATCACACATCTTACCATTTCCACGATAGAACTATTTATTCTTTTTTACAATACCATTTGTTGTGGTGAATATGTTGTAGTAAGTTGTCTCTTTATTCCATTCTATTCTAAGAATAAATTAAATTATTTTGACAAAAAATCACCTCCTTTGTTTAAACAAAGAGTTTTGATAGTTTTCCTTGATTCTTTTTTAGCTAGAAATTTGAATTTTTTTCAAAAACTAGACACTTCATATTTGCATTTCATAAAGTATACCCATATTTTTTAGAGTAGTCATCAACAAATAATTTAAAATATTTATATCCTCCAATACTAGTAACATTCATTGGACCACGTAAATCTATATATACTAATTCCAATGGTTTTTAAGATATCAAATTTTAAAAGGTATTCTATGTTGTTTTCTTACTAAATATTTTGGACATACTCTAAATTCCCAAGAGAGTTTTCATAACCCTTCTACCATTTGATATTTAACCATTTTATTTAATTATGATGCACTTGTATGTCCTAGTCATTTATATCAAAGTTCTCTTGTCTTAAACATTCTTGCTAAAAGAGCTAAATTTGTGGTTGTATCTAGAATAAACAAACTATCTTTGTAATATCTTGAACTTATTATTTTTTCTTATTTGATAATATGACATTGTTTTCTTCCATTGATAACTTTAAATTCTACTACCATATTTTGATCCATACGCTAAGAAAATGAAAGAAGATTAGTAGTCAATCTTGGGATATTATACATTACGAATTATTCCTCTCCCTTATATTATATTGACCAAAACATCTCCTACTCTTATGAATTCATAAGTCTTACTATGTACTATAGCAGCTGGATTCTCATTTTTTCATGGAATAAGTTAAAACATTATTTGTCTCATTTTTTCATGGAATAAGTTAAAACATTATTTGTCTCATTTTTTCATGGAATAAGTTAAAACATTATTTGTTTCCAGTCATATGCCTATTTATTTTTTTGTAGAAAATATTCCAGAAGGGATGCCATTTTCGGATAAGACCCAAGGATGCAGGGGTATCTCTTCCACAAAAATCACCTAGGGTTCGCACTTGGCGTACCACCTTTGACATACTCAAGGAGAAAACCTAAAACAACAAAAAATAAGAACACAAACATAAAAAATATTAAAAAAAAAAAACCATACTCCTTTAGTGTGTCAAAAAGATAAAATACAACCAAACACACACATAATAAGATACTAGTCATATGCCTATTGGCTCCAAAATCTATGTACCAATAACCCATAATGAATTCTAGAATAACAAACCTTATATCTCCCAAATAAGCTTTGCAAATTTAATTTTCTAAATTTAAAATTGAACTCCTTTTGACTCCCAAACTAAATTAATTTACAAATATTCTATAAAATTTAAATTTTAATAAATTATTATAAAAACTTATAACTCCAAAGAAATAACTTTAATATACTTATCTACTTATCACTCCTATCTTAAATTTAATAGTAAGGATTTAATAAATAAATTTATATTTTATAAAACCTTATTAGCATTCCTTATTCCTCCATTTAATAAAATTTTATAAAACCTTACAACTCCTAATTAAATTAAACCTTTATAAAAGCTTAGAAAATATTGAATAATACATCCAACAACTTTATGCTTATCTCATAAGATCTTGCACTTTTGACTTTGGTGCTTATCTCACATGACCTTGCACTTTCAAATTATTTCAACTTTGGTACTTATCTCACATGATCTTCCACTGCAAACGATGTTGATTGTAAAATATTTTAATGTGTAATAATTAGTGACATGTTCCTTTAGACAACTCAGGTGATTAATGAAGATGAAATATTGCAAGAAGATGAAAATGAATATCATGAGGAAAAATAAAAAATTACAAAGGCTCATCAAGTCCTGGTAAATGGAAATGTACAAAAGGTAGAATCTCAACTTTTCTTTTCAACCATTCAAATTCTAGGTAAAAGTTTACAAAATTTTTTGTAGGATGCAAATGTTGTTGATAATTAAATAACATTTACGATTAACAAAGAATTAGAGTTTATTCTTGCTCACACCAGTAATAATATTGCTATGTTGAACAAGACATAGGCAAATATTTTTAAATTATTGAATTAAGTTCATCAATAATTGACTATTGAACTCAGCATATAAAATTATAATGGTCCTCATATACTAGATATCCTAGATACATGTAAATTGCTATGTAATTATGATTGATCTAATACTATGAATAGTGGTTTGGTAGTCAAATTTTTAGAAATAGGGTCAATATTGGAAGAGATCATGTTTAATTATAACAATGAGGATAGTATTTTGAACACTGAATTGAAAATAGGAATTCACACCATGATTGTAGAAACTATGATTAAAGATAAAATTTCAATAATAAACATCTCACATAGTCAACAAGAATTAATTGAAGATCAATTATGGACCATTATGTTTGATGAAGCTAAAGTTAAGTATGATAATGAGGATGGAATTAAATTTAATTGGTGGGATGGGTGAAAGATATAAAATAAAGGTTTTTGAGCTTTCAAATATGATGTTACTATGGGATGATACCCATCAAAATTAGTATACCTATCATTATGGGCATCTTTCAAATTATGGTAATCGGGTTCGAGATCCTAGAAAATTTCATATATGAGAAATTCTAAGTTTTACCTTGTAAATAGCTGGGTACATAGCTCTTTGTTTTATTTAATTTTTCTTATACATAGTTTCTTGTCTGTATTTTGGATGTAATCATTGCTTGTTTAATTATTTTGTTGTTTTTCATTTTAAAAATTTGTTTATTTTTATGTTTGTCTTTAAACAATGCAGGTTCTTACCAAGTTTTGTGTTTTGATTTTTGTTCATAATTTGCTTCTTCATTTTTACAACATGTTTTGGTTTTGGTTTTCAAATTGTGGTATAGTTGGGTAGAATGATTTGTATATATCTAACCAACTAATTTATTATAGAAAATAATTTATTATTAACTACCATCTTATTATGGTAGTTATAACATAAAAACATAGAAGAACTTCATATTTATAATTTGGTATAAGTCTGGATGAATTTATAATTTGGTATAAGTTTGAATGAATCAATCCTCAAGGTGGCACACATTTTAGATTATTATATTTATAAGTCTCACACTCTACTATAAATTATATTTTTGGTGGAATTTTAAATGCCTCATAAGGGAATACATGGTCATATTATATGGGATGAATTTATTGTTAAGTATATGTTATATATAAAAAATATTATTCTTGTCTAACCAAGTCTTATCTTTCTTTCTATGCATAATTTTTCATTTGAGCTGTAATAGGATCATATGTGTAATCCTAATAATTGTATTCTAGCCAAGTACGTTGGATGAAAAAAATAAAATGGAAATATACATATCACATGAAAGGGCATCAACCACCAAAGTCTTATTATCTTATATATAAATTTTAAAGTAATAATTTTATAGTCAATCAACTGCGACTCTATGAGCATAATATTAATCAAAAGATACTTCAAGATATGATGATCAATATAAATGAAAATATTCTCTTAAAAATTATTTTCACTTTGCTACTACATGTAATCTAACAAACTTTTCTTTACTATATATTGACATACAGTTTTACTTGTTATTCGTGATCTTCCTAATTTTAAAATTAATAAGAAGTTATTTTAAAATATAAATACTCCAAATAAATTAAAAGGTTTATAATCAGTGAAAAAGAAATTGAGAAGCAAAGAATGACTGACATCTAGAAATAAAGTTTTGCTTAAGAGTTTCAAAGACTTTATATGTCAACTAAAATATTATCTCTTAAGTAGATCAAGATGACCTATTATTAAAAATGATAGATTTTCACTAACCCTAAGTAATTCAAATCACATTATTGTTTAAATCACATTATTATTTAAATGATAAATTTGATAAAAACAATTATTTAAAATTTAAATTTTTTTATATTTTCAACTATAAATCCTTGTTTTTAATTCCAAAACCATATCTATATCTATCTTTATCTTCCATGTTATTTCTCATAATACATGCCACAACATAATGCATTTAAACTATTATAAATACAATCATACTTGTCTTTTGTCATGTCATACCTATCTTAAAGTCCATATCCACCTCTTGCATTTTTATAAAACCTGTCTTTATGTTTCACCATATTAATCCCCATTACTTTTAATTTTTATCACTATTCATATGCACTATTTACATCCATATTATTTATTCTACATAAATAAAATAGTTTTTTAAAGAAGTTAAAAAATTTATCACTATTTCTATAAATTAAATTTAAATATTTTCTTAAAATCCTAATACTTTTATCATTATAATATCCTTATAAAATTATCTCTTAAAACCTTCACTAACTTAATATGTTTGAAATCTTGATATGAATGTTCTCCTTATCATACTCTTCAAATCCAATACAGAAGATTTTTATAAGCTAATTATTCATTGTATGATCTATAGTAAAGTAACCAATCTATGCAAGACAATATTAATTAATTATTTTTTCGAAGGAAGCACCCTGAAATAACTAATTTTTAGAGGCGTACATATTATTCAAGAATAACTATTGAAGAGAACAATAAGCAATAATTGTCAACGGATACAGAAAAAAAACAGATGACAGACCTTTAGTCATTTCACAGGTACCACGCAAGACTCTTTCGTATTGATTTCATTAGCTTTCCTTGCAACATGATTAGGTTCCGACAATATAACTTCTTTCTTCCCATCTAACTTTAAAATGTAAGATTCTTGTCACCTTTAATTAAAACTTCCCCTTCTGTTGCAACATTCTCTGGTTCTTGTAACATCGCTGCTGCTTCTACCATCTCATTATGAGTTAAAACTTCTGAGTTTTCTGATACCACACTACTGTCGTAAAGCTTATCATCAACAGTATTTCGACTTCCTGCTGAGTCTTTATCTGAAGACGTCACAAAAGCTCCAAAGTTACCTGTAAGTTGGAGCTCTTCGGGATGGCCATCAAGTATTGTGGTGATGTACAAATAGTTTCTGAAGATGTTAAACATCTCAATACCTTGAGGATGCCTCACCTCTTCTGTATCCCTACTTTTGGTCACAGGCTTGTGCTCGTTGTTTTCTAAGATAATATGGCGAAACTGGGAATTGGGAACATCTTTTACCATATGCCATTTGAGAGAAAAGCACCCGTTCCACCTGCGCCGCTCATGCCAAATATTCACGTCTTTGTTGAAATTCACAGGACCCGTCGTCTCAGCCACGCCGCAGAATTAGCCGCTTCTATTAACAGAGAAGAACAGATACACCGGACATCGCTTGTTCTGAGCTTCGCGGTACGCATTGTCCAACCTCCTATTGCCATTGGGAGTGCTGGACCAAACTTCATTCTTGATGCTCTGTACAACATCGTCTTCACTGTACGACTTTATTACAAAAAATAGCGCAAACGCATTGGAGAAATTTGGATCACCATGGTTATGTTGGAGTGGATTGCTACTCCCCACTAGAGCAAACGCATTGGAGAAATCTGGATAACCATGGTTATGTTGGACTGGATTGCTACTCCCCACAATCCCAGGGGTATGGGTGTTAGAATTTATATCTGATCGGCAATGCCCAAAATAGTTGGCTGTGTGCTGTTGAGGGAAGAAGGGGCGATTGTGGTATTGTAAGTGACCGCTAAATCCAGAAATAGGAATGTAAGGACTGAAGGCACTTTGGCGGTAGCCATAACCGTGGAGAGATTCAGGAGGAAGAAAGTGTATATGAGGTGGGTGATTGAGGTTATAATTATGGTTGAAAGGGGCTGCATTGGGATTTAGAGCAGACCTTATCTCAGAATTTTCAAGAGGAAGCAAGTGTACATGAGGTGGGTGATTGTGGTTATTATTAGGGTTGAAAGGGGCTGCATTGGGATCTAGAGCAGACCTTGGCTCAGACTTTTCAAGAGGAAGGAAGTGTAAATGTGGTGGGTGATTGTGGTTGTTATTAGGGTTGAAAGGGGTTGCATTGGGATTTAGGGCAGATTTTAGCTCAGACTTTTTATTTGCAGGGGCGGAGGTGAAGCCAGAATTCGGCACATCGATGAGAATCGATCCTCTTTGGAGTTTCCCCATTAATTCCGCTGCAACTTCCTCATCGTCTTTCATGTTCATGTCTGTGTCTGCTGCAGAGCGATTCAACGATCGATCCATTATTTCAAGAGCCTCGCCAAAACCGAAGAAACAGTCGCGTCGTTAAATAAGCAAGGTTTCGTTGGTAAATAAATAAAAAAATTTGTCGGTTGTTATAGCTTATAGTTCACTTTTTTAATTAAAATTATACATAAGACCTTATGATTGGGAAAGCACTCTAAACTTAAACCTTATTCTTTATTTAACCTATATCGTTATATATTTTTGGTCTCGGCTCTCTTGGAGACCTAACAAAAAGTTAATTATAAATTTTAATAATATTTTTTTAATTAAAAAATAAGAAGCATAGGTTTTCTTGTCTTATTTAAGGCAGATAATATTAAAATTTTAAAATATATGGAGTAGATCTTTTAAATAATTTCTTTGAACTATAGTGTAGAATTACCTTTATCTATAGATTTTTTAAGCGTTGATTAAACAAAAAAAAATTAATTAAATTTTAAATAAAAAAATTAATTAAATTTTATTATTTATTTTTTAATCTTTTTATAAAAGGAGGTTGAAGACACATAATAAGTGGATGCCTTCTAATTTTTTTTTTTTTTTTTAATATTGAACATCGTTTACAAATATTTACAAATATCAACACTCATTCCAGTAAACATAAGAGGAATCGACCTCACAACCACATAGATGATAATAACTAGGCAACTGTCATTACACCAAATGTCATTCAGCCATGCCTTCTAACTTGAATTAAATCATTCCTTGCTCTAGGAAATTTTAATATAATATATAGCGAAATATTAAGTATGGAAGCTAAGAATACTTTTAAAATTATATTTTAACATAAGAAAATTTGTTTTTAAAAAAGGAGGTTTGTGTAAAGATGTAATTTTTTAATGTATAGGTGGGTGTGATATTATTATTATATATGTATCCTGGGTAGGTGGGACGATCTAAGTATATATGTGTTTGGGGTTTGCCTTTTTTTTTTGGGAAGGGATAAGATTCAAACTTTTATTGATTTTTATGAGAATTTTTTCTATTTTTTTACTCTCAATTTTAAATTTTTCTATCAATGGCTTCACTTTTAGAGTGTCTTTATATGCATTCATGATGTTCTTGTAGGCTTCCTATCAATGACAAAATAATTTTCATCTCCTAGTTTTGCATCAAAGTTGGTTTGAATTGGATCTTAGTTTGGTTATAAGCATTTTTTTTCATTTGATATTAGTTTGATTGTAAGATTTTTTCTTGGATTTGATCTTTGCATCTTGATGGTTTTTATGTCTTAATGTAAATACAAACTCATAAGATAATTGTCATAGGATAAAATATAAATTAGTAATATAAATGAATAATAGAAGTATATATTATTCAAGGAACTTGTTACAAAATTATAAAGCTTTGTGTCCATAATATAGCTTTCTAAAGTGATTCTTGATCTTCTTATCTTGAAACATATATTATATATCAAATAATGTAATATATATTCTAACACCCCTTGCCTTACATTATTTGATGTGAATATATTTTGATTTGCATAGATAATCTCTAAACATTTGATACTTGCTTCAACCTAGAGCTTTTGTAAAATATCTTCAATTTATTCTTCTATAAAAATATGTCTTAGCTTGATATGATGGTTTTAAAAATAATATTTGATAAAATTATATTGAACTTCGATATGTTTGGTTCATTCATGTATAATTCGATTTTTTTATCAAATCTAATACTCCTTCATTATCACAATTTATTACTTTTGGAATTCTTTTGATTCCCATGTCTAAAAATATATTGTAACCATAATGCTTCACAATATACATCCTTTGTTACATGATAATCTACTTTTGTAGACAAAAGTGCCACTGCATGCTATATTTTACTATACCATGATATTGGTCCTGATCCAAGAAAAAATATGTATCCTAATGTAGATTTTTTCATCAATAGAACCAACATAATCCAAATTTGAATATCCTTGTAAATAATTTTTTATCATCCTTTTTATATGTTAGTCCATATTTTGTAGTCTTGTTAATATATTATAATATTCTTTTTTTAGCTTTCCAATAACTTTTAATTGGTTCTTGTATAAATATTGAGAGAGTTTACAATAAAAATTATGTTTGTTCACATATTTGTTTTTCCTAGGTGTTTTTGGCGGAATGGATACCCCTGCCTCCTTGGGTCTTACCCGAAAGTGGCATCCCTTTTGGGATGTTTTCCACAAATAAAAAATATATATATATATAAGAGACTTCCAATCAATTGAAAATAAGTTGTTGCTGAGGAAAAAGGTGATTCATCATGTTTGGATAATTTTAGTCCTTGTTCCACAAGTGTATCTTTGAGTTTATAGTTGTTCATTTTATATCTCTCAAGTAGAGTCTTTGTATACTTTATGTTATTGTAATATTATCTTCATTTTGATGAATTTCTAAACCAAGATAACAATGCATAAGTTCTAGATCATTCATTTCAAAATCCTTTTTGACTTCATTTATTAATCCCTTTGAACTACCTATTATTACTATATCTTCAACATATACTACAAGTATTATTATATAATTTTCAACTTTCTTTATATAAAGATTTGGATCTAACAAGTTTATATTAAAATTATGCTATGATAAATGATTATTAAATTTTATATACCATGCTCTTGGAGCTTTCTTTAAACCATATAAGGATTTACCCTTGATTACAAATCCCTCTAGTTGTGAGATATAAAATTCTTCTTTAAGATCACCATTAAGAAATAGATTTTTTACATCAAGTTGATGAAGTTTCCATCCATGGTGTGGTACTAAAGCATAAATTGTTCTGACAGTAGTCATTCTTGCTAATGGTACAAAATTTTATTAATAATAAATTATTTTTGTTTGTGTATATCCTTTTGCTACTAATTGAGATTTATACTTGTCAAGGGAACTATCTGTTTTATATTTAATCTTATAGACCCATTTATAAAAAACTATCTTCTTTCCTAAAGGTAGTTTAAGAGATCCTACATATTTTTTTGCAATGACATATATTTTAATTCCATAGTTGCCTTCCACTTTGGATGATTCAAGTCTTGAAGTGTTGTTGTAGGTTTAGCCATGGTGCTTAACAATCCCATGTTTACTCTAGATACACTATGAGTTTGAGGTCTAGTAGTAAGATCTGGTATTTTTTCAAGATTTAAATATCTAAGTGTATTTCTAAGCTATACAGGTTCTTTTATCTATGAATTTGTAGATATTTTTGTACTTTCATTTTGTTCATCTTGAATTTTTGATTCAAAAAATTTAGAACTTTTGAATTAATTTTTTGTTCTTTAATACCATATTTGATTTTTTCATCAAATATTACATATTTGTTTATATATATATATATTTTTTATTGGATAAATTATTCAATTTCCTACAAAGTCATCATCATAACCTAGAAATATATCACACATAGTCTTTTCATCTAGTTTTGTTCTTTTTTTCTTTGGTATATGCATATAGGCCTTACAACCAAAAATATTTAGTCTCTCTACATTAGTTTTTCATCATGACCATACTTCTTTTGATATAATATTCTTGAGTATTTATGTAGATAATTTATTCTGCAAATATTCAACTATTTTGACTACTTCTACCTAATATTGATGATCAAGATGAGCTTATTTTATCATACATCTTACCATTTCCATGATAGAATTGTTTATTATTTTTACAATACCATTTTGTTGTGGTGAATATGTTGTAGTAAGTTGTCTCTTTATTCCATTCTCTTCTAAGAATAAATTGAATTATTTTGATAAATAGTTTTCCCTAATTCTTTTTTAGCTAGAAATTTGAATTGTGTAAAACAACTAGATACTTTAGATTTGCATTTCGTAAAGTATACCCACATTTTTTAGAGTAGTCATCAACAAATAATTGAAAATATTTTTCCTCCAATACTAGTAACGTTCATTGGACCAAATAAATCTATATATACTAATTCCAATGGTTTTTAAGCTCTATGCTATCAAATTTCAAAAGGTATTCTATGTTGTTTTCTTGCTAAATATTCTGGACATAATATAAATTCCCAAGAGAGTTTTGGTAACCCTTCTACCATTTGATATTTAACCATTTCATTTAATGATGATGCACTTGTATGTCCTAGTTGTTTATGTCAAAGTTCTCTTGTCTTAGATGTTCTTGCTAAAAGATCTAAATTTATGGTTGTATCTAGAATAAAAAAACTATCTTTGGAAGATCCTGAAGCTATTATTTTTTCTTATTTGATAATATGATATTGTTTTCTTCTATTGATAGCTTTAAATTCTACTACCATGTTTTTATCCATAAGCTAAGAAACTGAAAGAATATTAGTAGTCAATATTGGGATATAACACATTACTAATTATTCGTCTTCCTTATGTTAGGTTGACCAAAATGTCTCATACTCATTTGAATTCATAAGTCTTACTATCTACTATAGCAACTAGTTTCTCATTTTTCATGGAATATATTAAACCATTGTTTATTTCTAGTCATATGCCTATTTTTTTTAGAAAATATCCTAGAAGGGATGCCACTTTTGGGTAAGACCTAAGGAAGCAGGGGTATATCTTCCACAAATACTGCCCAGGTTTCGCACCGAACCTACCACCTTTGACATAATCAAGGAGCAAACCTAAAAAAACAAAAAACAAAAACACACAAACACAAACACACAAAAAGATTAAAACAATAAAAAATAAAAAAGCATGTTCTTTGAGTGTGTTAAAAATATAGAACACAACCAAACACACACAATATGATACCAGTCATATGCCTATTGGCTCTAGAATCTATGTACCAATAATCCATAATGACTTCTATAATAACAAACCTTATCTCCCAAATAAGATTTGCAAATTTAATTTTCAAAATTTAAAATTAAACCTTATCTCCCAAATAAGTTTTACAAATTAAACCTTTTATAAAATCTTAGAAAATTTTAAATAATACCTCCACCAACTTTGTTCTTTTCTCACAAGATCTTGCAATTTTGACTTTGGTGCTTATCTCACATGACCTTACACTTTCAAATTATTCCAGCTTTGGTACTTATCTCACATGATCTTACACTACAAATGATGTTGATTGCAAAATATTTTAATGTGCAACAATTAGTGATACATTCCTTTAGGCAAGAATAATTCAACTGCCAATGATGACCCAAAGGAAAATATTGCTCTATTTGAGACAAATCAGGTGATTAATGAATATGAAAGATTGCAAAAATATGAAAATAAATATCACGAGAAAAATAAGAAATTACAAAGGCTCATCAAGTCCTGGTAAATAGATATACAAAATGTAGAATCTCAATTTTTATTTTTAACCATTTGAATTACAAGTAAAAGTTTACATAATTATTTGTTGGATGCAAATGTTGTTGATAATTAAATACCATTTATGATTAACAAAGAATTAAAGTTAATTCCTACTCACATCAGTAATAAGACTGCTATGTCGAAAAAGACAAAGGTAAATATTTTTAAATTATTAAATCAAGTTCATCAACAATTGACTATTGAACTTAGGATACAAAATTGTAATGATCCTCATATGCTAGATATCCTAGATACCTATAAATTGCTACATAATTATGATTGGTCTAAAACTATGAATAGTGGTTTGGTAGTCGAGTCAAGATTGGAAGAGCTCATGTCTGATCATAACAATGAGGATAGTATTTTGAACACTAAATTAAAAATGGGAATTCACACCATGATGGTAGAAACTATGATTGAAGATAAAATTTCAATAAATATCTCACATAGTCAATAATAATTAAATGAACACTAGTTTTGGACCATTAAGTTTGATGAAGCAAAAGTTAAGTATGATAACGAGGATGGAATTAAATTGAATTGGTGGGATGAAAGAGGTAAAATAAAGTTTTTTGAGCTTTCAAATTTGATGTTACTATGAGATGATACCCATCAAAAATTGTATGCCTATCATTATGGGCATCTGTCAAATTATGGTAATCGTGTTTGGGATTCTGGAAAATCCCAAGTCTTGCCTTGTAAATAGCTAGGTACATAGCTCCTTATTTTATGAAATTTTCTTGTACATAATTTGTTGTTTGTATGTTGGGCATAGACATTGCTTGTTTATTTATTTTATTATTTTTCATTTTGAAAATTCGTTTGTTTTCATGTTTTTCTTTCAACAAAGTAGGTTCTTGTCAACTTTTATGTTTTGATTTTTGTTCACATTTTGCTTCTTCATTTTCCCAACATATTTTGGCTTTGGTTTCCAGATTGTGGTATAGTTGGGTAGAATTATTTGTATATATCTAACCAACTAATTTATCATAGAAAATAATTTATTCTTAACTACCATCTTATTATAGTAGTCATCACATAAAATCATAGAAGAACTTCATATTTATAATTTGGTATAAGTTTGGATGAGTCAATCCTCAAGGTGGCATACATTTCAGATTGTTATATTGATAAGTATCACACTTTACTGCAAATTAAAATGTTATTCTTCATGTTATTCCAATAGATTATGGATCTTATCTATATGTTTGGCAGAATTTTAAATGCTTTATAACGGAATACATGGTCATATTATGTGGGATGAATTTGATGTTAAGTATATGTGATTTATATAAAAAATATTATTCTTGTCTAACCAAGTCTTATATTTCTTTCTATGCATATTTTTTTGTTTGAGTTGTAGTAGGATCATATGTGTAATCCTAATAATTATATTCTAGCCAAGTACATTGGATGTGTTAGAATAAGTGAATATTCTCTTAAGTTCACTAGGATACACACTTGAGTTTCCACTCCTCCATGTGTCAGGAGTACTCTCAGTGGTGTCTTAATTAGGTTTGATGAGTTGTTGTAATCCAACAACTCTCAATGATCAACAATGCTATTTATACAGAGGTGATCCTAGAGATAAATCAATCGGTTCCACTCTTCTCTTCATCTTTTGTGTAATACTTTGTATATATATTATTGTGTAATTCTAACATGGTACTAGAGCAGGATAGATTTTGCTAGTATTCTCTCTTGAAGGTTCTAGGATATGATTCATTTACTTTGGATATTTTTTTTGGCTATCTAACTTCAAAGTTTGCATTAGTCTACTTTTATCCATTGTTATTTTTTCAGCATATTTTTTTATGTTGCATATTCTTTCATTTCTATATTGAATTCGTGTTGGAGGGAAACTTTTAAGAAAATATAGCTATTTTACCTTGTGTGAAGGCATTGGTTTCTCGCCCTTCCTTTTAAAGGAATTAGCCTATTAATTTTCTTTATTTATTCTGTTTTTCCCTCAACGTATTAATGTAAAACTAACACTTGGTTAAATCATTTTATTCGGCTTTCTTCAAAGCGAAATATTTGATTAAATCCAAGTGCAAATTAGGAATATATATTTTTTGAGTTTTAGTTTGAATTAAGCTCAAGATATCTGGCGCTTTCATCATTGACACTCACGATATAGACGTTTCAAGGGGTCGGAGCTCTCGTTGGAAATATCCTTTGGCCCATTACAACGTCTCATATCCCTTTTTGTGCACTCTTAAACAACCAAAAATTCCCCATCTAAAACCTTGTTCAACTCGAAATATTTTCCAATGGTGCTATCACCTCAGACGGTATTTAAAACCTCTTCATTTCAGTTCATTCAAATAGTATATTGATTTATAAATTTATATTCTAAAGCGAATGAGATTTGTGCTCCGTGTTTTTCAGAAAGTTCTGTAGGTTCGTTTGGGTGCTCTGCCTTCCGCCCATTGGGGCCTTTGGAAGTCCCTCCTTCTAACGATTTCTATAGGTTTCCTGGAGCAAAATATTTTTTTAGTTCTACTCTTCAGAGACTGTCCGAGTGCTCTACCTTCCACCCATTGGGGCCTTTGGAAGTCTTCTCCTAATGATTTTTATAGGTTTCCTAGATATTAATTTTTTTTATCAAAACATTTGGTAAAAATCTGTTCCATTTTAAATTTTCTACCTTCTAACGTATTCTGCAGGTTTAGTTCAACTCTTCAGAGATCGGTATTGCTCAGGTTTCCTAGAGCAATATTATTTTTTCTTATTTTTCAAAACATTATTTTCAAAAATGTTTAGTAAAATCTATTTCGATTTACATATTTTGCCTTCTATGTATTCTGCAAGTTTAGTTCTACTCTTCTGAGTTCATTTGGGGCCTTTGCAGGTCCCTCCTTTAATGATTTTTGTAGGTTTCTCGAGGCACCAAATTTAATTGAAGTAATATTTCAACTCATTTTTCAAAAACACTAAAGTGGCGTTAGAGGAGGCATCAGGCACACCATATTGAACTCTTCAGCGGTTTCACCTTCAACCTCTTCCTGTTTCATGGTAAAATTATTGTATTTTTTTTTTAATTTCTCTTTACGCATTCGATTCATTCGAGTCACCAATTTCAAAGCCTTTTGTCTTCATTTTTTTGGTAGGCCACATAATTTAATTATGGCTATCCAAAAAATAACGAAAGACAGGTATTGTAAATTTAATAATAAAATATTCCTTTTTTGCGAGGGGGTTATTTAGTGCAAGTTTTTGCACTCTTGTGTGCCAAGGAGGGGTTTATTTTCTTTGCATACTCTCCTTAAATAGTTTACTTCATCTATATATCTATCTTCTTGATTTAAATTTAAAATTAAATAGGGGTTAAATTATATTACCCATTAGAAGATAATTCGTTTAAAGTTTAAATTTTTATTTTATTTGGTTTTACCTTTAAAGCAAAATAAATAAAAAAATTCCTAAGTAAATTCATATATTTTTTCTTTTAAAAAAATTAATTCCTTTAAAAGCCAAAATTTAAATTACTATATGTTTCAAAATATATTTTTTCTACGTTCCATGTATCAAACTCCTTAAAACTAAAAGTCTCCCTCATGTAAGGGCAGGTTTTTTGGACACTTGGTATAAAGGCCTGACATATATTTTCCTATTAACAGTTTTCTTGGAAAATCTATAAATTTATAGTCTCCCTCACATCAGGGCAAGTTTTGAGACAACCATTTAAACTAATTACCCCTTGGATTTCACACCAAAACCCTTCTTATGCTCACATTACTTATAGTTTCCCTCAAGTAAGGGCGGGTAATGTGACCATTAAAGGATTTGGTAATCTAAAGAAAACAATTATAGGCCTCATTATACTTATAGTTTCCCTCTCGTAAGGGCAAGTATATTTGGATTACCTATTATTGAACAATTTCTTCTTAAAATATATTTCATTTTTTGAAGTTTTAAAGGGGGGAATACTAACAATTTTAAATACTCAAAAATGAATTCAATTGAACCTCTCACCCCTCATAATTTTCACACTTAGAAACCTAAAATTTTAAATCTCATATCTAAAAAGGTCTTACACATTTATTAGAATAAAAGCAACCAGAATTTGATAAAGAATATGAAATCTTTGTTCATAAGGGAAAAATACATGAAACTATGGGTATTATTAGCACCAATGTTCATGAAAGCTTGTGGTTTCATATTACAGATTACAAAACTCCTCATGAAAGTTGGGAGAAACTTAAAACTTTGTTTGGAAAAGTAGATCAGATGAGATCAATGCAACTAGAAGCCGAAATAACTTTTTTATCTCCTGAATATTTTAGTAGTATTTTTTATTTCCTCACTCAATAAAAAGGTAGTGGGAAGACTAAGACAAAAGAAGAATGCATTTATCTAACCCCTTCTAAGCTAAATGGTGTTTTTCAAATATTTTCAACCACCTTCATATCTACTAAATATGCTCTTTCTGCAAACTTTAAAATGCCCTCTTTAGAAGAATTTTGTGATAGATTAACTAGGGAAGAAACCAAAATTGCTAGATATGAAATATGTTCTTCTTATTCAAAAGCCTTAGTAGCCTCCACCTCCTCTAAATAAAAATTTAAAAAGAAGGAAAATACTCCCATTACATGTACTCAATGTAAAAATAATGGTCACTCTGCTAACAAATGTTGGAAAATATTACAACAACTAGAAGTAGCTGTAAAGGATCAAAAGATAGAAAATAATAAGAAAATAGGAAAAGCCTTTAATGTTCAAGGAAAAACCTCCAATTCTTCTTCTAATTATTGGGTCCTAGATTCTAGAGCAACTCATCACATGTCTGCTTTAAAAAAGTCTTTCTCTTCTATCTCCTCTAGCTCTCCTCATAGCATAGAATTAGGGGACTCTTCCTTCATCCCTGTAAAAGAGAAAGGGGATATAACCCTTGATGGTCGCTCTATAAACAATGTTCTCTATATTCCAGACATTGCCACCAATCTCCTATCCATTTATCAAATTTGCACTTCTGGAAATGGGAAAATTGTTCTCTTCTCCCCAACAGGAGTTGAGATAAGAGATTTTCAACTCCCTCATTATCTTATAGCTAAAGGGATTATTCATCATAAATATTGTCTTTTTTACTTCAAAGGATTTCAAAATCCAGAAGGAGCCTCCTGTTTTGTGGCTTATAGTAATCTTGAAAGTCAAATTTGGCATGAAAGTTTTGGGCATCTTAATTATAACTACCTAAAGGATTTGTGCACCCATAATATGGTTAAAGGATTACCTCAAGTCTCTTCCAATGATAAGGTTTTTCCTGGATGTGCTCTTGTAAAGCAACATCAAGATCCTTTTAACCCAAGTAGTTCTATAAAAAACTCATCTCCTCTATATTTAATCTATAGTGACTTAATGACCTTTCCTGAAACATATTTTGAGGAAGCAAAGTATGCTCTTACCTGTAGACACTAAAACAACACCAATCCGATTAAGTGACTACAAACACTGATCGCACTGACATACACAGCTTTCAGGGCGGTCCTTAGAGATCAAACAGTGGTCCTAGCCACTCACACAATAGTTTAGAAGGTCAAAAAATGGCAGAGCAAAGTTGGTCGCTTTAACAAGCCTTCGTTCAAACAAACCTTAAGCAAAACTTCAAGAGCAAACAAGCCTTAATCAAAAGGGAACCTTGGCCTTAGATGTCACGAAATCGTGACGTCGCGATTTCGCGCATCGCGATATCGCGACACCTAAGGCCCCGAGGGAAGCCTCGGCCTTAGATGTCGCGATATCGCGCGTCGCGATATCGCGACACCTAAGGCCCCGAGGGAGGCCTCGGCCTTAGATGTCGCGATATCGCGCGTCGCGATATCGCGACACCTAAGGCCCCGAGGGAAGCCTCGGCCTTAGATGTCCGTATCACCTCGGCCTTAGATGTCGTGATATCGCGCGTCGCGATATCGCGACACCTAAGGCCCCGAGGGAAGCCTCGGCCTTAGATGTCGCGATATCGCGCGTCGCGATATCGTGACACCTAAGGCCCCAAGGGGGAACCTCGGCCGAAGTGTCGCGATATCGCGACGTCGCGATATCGCGACACTTCGGCATTTTGCGTTTAAAAGCAGACACCTCTCCAATCAAAGGCGGACTTTGGCGTGGCCGCCACATCCAAGGAATGACCGCCACGTGGCACCCCTACGTGCCCCTTTTCAAAGAGACCCCGTGGGTCTGTAGAATGGCGGACTTCACCAACTGCATTAATGAGACAAGCAGTGTTAGCAACAAATCCGATCCGAGGCCATGCCTCATAACTACTGATGTCAGTGCGAGCCATGTCTCATAAATCACCTGACAAAGATCAAATCTCAGCGGCCCCTACGGATTTAGGGTTTGACATTAATGTTTCAGAGGCGAAATCCTCTATAAGAACTAGCTCAATGCAATGTAAAAGGACCAAGCATTTTTGGGTGAACACAACGAAGTGCTGTTCATTTAAAGACCCGATTGCATCAGTTTAGATTTTTATCTTCTTCACATCCAGAATCTCTTGTGAAAGAGAGGTTGGTGGGTGGTTTCAGAAGTGTAAGTCTGACCTTCGAACCAGACATTCGACCACAGTGAACTACCAATTCGTCGACAACACTTTATCCTAGATTTTGAGCCAATTCCTAGTGGATTGGCGTCAAAGTCAGATTTTTAACAGGGCGGCCCGCTTGGGCACCCCACGTACGTTCATAGTTTCAATTTAATTTGAGATGTTTCTGAATAAATCCCGCAGTAACTGTGTTTAAATAAAGTGCACTTTCTGTTCGAATACATTTCAAGCATTACATTTTAGATTGTTTTAGATCGGCTATCAAACACATTATCATGTTATCGCGACTTTAGACATTCGTCAAATATTATCACGCTTTTCTCATTTTTGTTGCGCCACTAACCTGTAGGGAAAAACATTGATTCAACAGTAGGTTGGCTGATTGTTTTAAGGACAGTGGTCATCTGATGACGTTTTTGAATTTCCATTAGAAACGCAGGTTGCATAGAGTTGTTTGGTTGCATGAATTTAATGAATCTTTCGAATGTATTATTTATTGATTTTTAAAGCTAACGCTCTACCCTTTTGCAGCAGGTGCTACTAACAACGTCTCTGTGTTTCTCTGATCGCAGGAAGAACCG
Source organism: Wollemia nobilis (assembly GCA_028583015.1). Classification (NCBI taxonomy): domain Eukaryota; kingdom Viridiplantae; phylum Streptophyta; class Pinopsida; order Araucariales; family Araucariaceae; genus Wollemia; species Wollemia nobilis. Next base: position 15,477,271 of record JAQPPZ010016943.1, read on the forward strand.
CAAGGAGCAAGGATTTATCAACGCAAGCGGCGGCAATACTTTGGCCCGTCCATTTCAAATGTGGGCATGCGGATAGAAGAAATATTAATCTTGATTGTAACCGAGACAGACTAATACTCCTAGCCCCTAAAAAGGCAGGAGATGTATTGTAACCGGATGAAGTTGATATAAAAGGGCTGTGCTCCTGCTTTTCTCCTCTATATTCGGTTGATTCAAAGTTCTGTTTTCATTACATCTTTAATATTGTTTTTCCTTCCGAAATCTCATGCTTTCAGTGGCGATCACGGTGGGACCTCCGTCCACGGTTTTTGTTTTAGATTAAATTACTGATCTAAAAATTGCTTGTTTTTTTACAGGTACCTATTTTTTTTTTTTTTAACATCGGACTGTATTCGTCTCTGCAAGTGACGATTACAGAATTTTATTCGTCTCACCCCGGGACGAATAAAATATTCGTCTCACCCGGGGACGATCATTGTTTTGGTATTCGCGTCACCCAGGGACGAGTACAATTCTGTGCATTTTTCAGAGCAAATCAGAAACATCCCGTTGGGCAGAGAAGAGGTAGGAGTTTTTTTTAAGCTTCTGTCAATTTTTTTTGTTTTTCGGTTTTCTGGTTTTTAGCTTTGTATGGCTTAGGGAAAGGTTTCTTTTTCGTTTGCCTGTTTCAAATTTTGCAAAGTAAAATGAACCCCACACACCACGTGGCATTTTAAACCAAGGCGTTGGTCGTAAAACCCCAACCCTTGAACAAGACCAAAGGTGGATTCCATTATCACTTTGGCTTGAGATATTGCATCCATTACCTCGATCGTGACTGTTGCTAGACGTAAATCCTGACGAAAGCTGACCGAGTGTAGCTTGGGGTGATTCCCAATACGCGAGGATAAGTCTTCTATGGTAGGTGTCATAAACAGAGCGATTCCCCTTCCGTACCGCCTATGTTCCACGTATCATCTGCTCTCACGTACCTATAGTTTCCCTCTCGTAAGGGCGGGTATATAGAGAGGTTGGTATATCGGTCCGGCAATGGTATATCGAAGGGGCGACCATTTATGGGAGTCATATGAGCCAACATTATGCATTTAAACGTTCTTCCAAAATTGCAAAAACAAAACAAAATATCAAAATGCACTAAACCAGTTTAGGACACACTATTTAATCCTTAAAAGAGATAATCACGATTTTGTGTATGCGTGTGTTCATTTCTGCTTAGTGTAGACAAAAAGAAAAATCATCATAAACGAGATAAAATCTGCTTAGATCGTAGAGAAGCACCACAATGGTGTACACCCGTAGCCAAGCCCAATCAAGGGCGGACGCTGCGGAAGGTGCACAAAGAGAGGGCGCTAGTCGCCTTCGCTTTAGCCCTGAGGACTTGGCCATACCGCCTTGGCGGTCCAGCCTACAAGAGAGTCCACATCAGGCCCCATCAAAAAGAAATTATTGGGAGCCTCCTCATTGGGGTATGCCCATCCAACACAGCCCCTTTCGGGAAGATGCTTTACATGTAGATCTCAATATAAGTAGACAACCGCCTCTTGAGGCTAGATCTGAGTGGCCGCAGCGCGATGAAGCGCTAGAGTGGCATAGTGCCCATGAGGAGAGACAGCGTGACTACGCTACCTCTTCTTTGCCTCACATTCGAACAGAAAGACAAAATCCAGAGCGCAGGGCTCTTTACACAGGGCAAGCTCACTCCGCCCGCCCCTTTCACACCCATGAAAGAGAGTACGAGGAAGATTATCGCATTCCTCGGGAACAACATACCGCGCGGGAACCTTGCGTTTCCGCACCAGCTAGATATCATGATCACCCATCGAGGCCAGAACCTCAAGTACATGTCGCCTACCTCGACAGAGGGAAGCGACCCATTGAAATTTTAGATCATCAAGATCGAGGCAAACACATAGGAAAAACATTCAAGCCTCCTCAGCAAAAGAGGGCAGACCAAGTTGACCCAGCAGTCGCCAGACATGCTGCCCGCCAAGCCCAAATCACACAGCTTGAGCAAGGTCATCAGGAATTAGAGTACTTATACCGCTTGAATAAAGAGCGCATGCAGCGTGAAGCGGATGAGTTGCGATATAAACTACCTGAGCGGGTGCCAACCCCTCGCACCCACAGAGAGGAACAATATGAGAGGCACAATCCTTTGGTGCAGGACAGGTCTCCGCGACCTCGTCAAGCTTTGCCTCCGAGACCTTATAGACCTGAGAGGGAGGCCACTCCCCGCAACAATGCTGGGTACCCTCAACGGGGACTCAATCAAGGTCATAGGTCTCGCCCAGAGACTCCTCAAGAAGTTTATGAGGAGTACGAACCAGAAATAGAATGGGCCAAAATGCCCCATCAAGGCGGGAGGGCTGCCACTCGGCCACCCCCCCATAGGCCTCCAGTCTCCCATAATTCACAACGGGAGCAAACAAAAGAGGAAGAAATAAAATCTTTCGATGCATACAAAGCGCTATTAGAGCATTTGGAGTCTGTGGAGACAAAAGCTTTTGGGCATCAAAAGCCCACATTACGTCAACTCCGCAGTCATCCAGTGCATCCCTCAGTACCTACACCTCTTTACCCCGAACACTTCAAGTTGCCTCAATTGGCAGTCTTTAAAGGTGAAGAGGATGCACAAGAACATGTCACACGGTTCCTAAGTCAATGCTTCGGCATCCAAGATAATGATGCATTGTTGCTTAGAACATTCATAACCACATTCGTAGGCCCTGCCTCGGATTGGTTCACACAATTACCCAAACACAACATAAACAACCTAGATCAACTAGTAGATGCGTTTCTTGAACGTTTTGCTTTCAACACAAGGAAGAAGGCATCACTAAGTGATCTGGCCAGCCTCAGGCAATATGAGGAAGAAACAATAGCAGCATACGGGAACCGATGGAGGGCTTTGCTTTCCAGGCTACCCTACCATCCCCCTATGTCTGATCTCACTCAGATGTTTGCACGGAGTTGCTTAAAATCAATCTCTGGGCTATTGCTGCTGCAACAATACGACAGTTTAGAAGAAGCCTTGGCACAGGCCAGAGTTATAGAAGAGATTAAAATAGGCGAGGGCACAATTGCCAAGCCTAAAAAGAAAGAGTGGAATAAAACCACTAAGACTGGGAATACGCAATCACAACCCGCAGCGGTTAATCAAGTTGCGATAAATGTTCCCAAGCCTGTGCAAGAAACGCAGCCCCAAAAGGCCAATTACCAAGCAGTGCCTCCTAGTTATGACAGAGATAATAAGAAATAGGAGCAGAATCAGCAGCGTCGCCCTAGGCGACAATTCACCCCTTACACAGAGTCCAGGGACTCCTTATTTGACCGCTTGTCAGTGGAAAATTTAGTCACCCTTCCGGAGATCCAAACTATAGACCCTAACGCTCCTAAGCCTAAGGGATATAGAGAAGAATTATATTGTAGATTTCATAGGCGAAGGGGCCATGACTTGAATGGATGCTGGAAGTTCAGAGGACTAATCCAAGATTTAATCGACAATAAAACATTGGCCGTGGACAACCCCATAGCGCCAAACAATCAACAAATGGGGGTATTCAAGGACCCTTTGCCTGCCCACGAGGCACAGGCAAAACCTCTCCAGGTTAATGAGGTGCGACAAAATCTTCCCATGCAAGGATTTGTGGGAATGATCAGCATAGTGACACAGAATAAAAAATACCTAGCATTTGCCCCTGAGGTAGCTACGAGGGAAGTCCCAACAACGTCACAGCCTCAACAACGCCCTATGCAGTTACCTCCGCCTAGACCCGAGGTCACGATACGGACCAAACTCACGCAGAGTTTGCGGACCACATCGGCTAGGCTTTCCATTTACGAGCTTATTCAACAATCAACACCTCATAGAGAAGCTCTTATGGAAATATTAAAAGCCATCGAATTACAGCCTCACAAAGCAAATTCTTTCAACAACTTCGTGGGACATGTGAAGCGATGTACGGAGCCGGTCATCACCTTTAGAGAGGATGAAGTCAAAGCAATATCGAATGACACGGCAGATCCACCCCTGCACGTTGTTGCACGGGTCAATGGGATCCCGTACAAGAGAGTGTTGGTAGATACTGGCTCGTCCAGTAACATCATCACCACTGTAGCCTTAAAACATTTGAAGCTGCCAGCCTCTCATATCACAGACCTCCACATACACATTGCGAGCTTTCAATGATGCAATATGCTCGATAGTCGGCACAGTTGTTCTACCTGTCCAGGTAGGACAAAAGATAATACCAACATTGTGCCATGTGTTGGAAGGCGAGATGGCTTACAATATATTGCTAGGGCGACCTTGGATCAGGGACATGAAGTGTGTCCCTTCCATCGCTCACCAGTGCTTAAAGTATGCTTTTGAAGGAGAAATACATGTAGTCCCGATGGACTTGGAACCCTTCAAGTATTGCAATGCGGTACAACTAATGCCTCAATCGACCCTCCCCTCAACACATTTGGATTTCCAGTTAAATCCATCTAAACAGGGTCCCATACCGCAGGCACCACTGGTGACCAAATCACCAAAATCCCAGCCAGGTGAATCCTCATCATCTGCTCCTTCATTACCAATGCCACCGGTAATGGCTAAACAGAAGGACAAGGGAAAACAGATCATGGAAGAGGCTCAGCCCTTAGAAGAGGGGTTGCCAACAATTTCAACGGTATCAACAGAGGAAATACCCAGCACAACGGAAGCTGAGATTCCTAAACCACCAAACATGGAATGGACTCAGGAAGGACTCCCGTTCCCTCCCTCCCAAGCATCAACAATCACTGTTGAAATGGCCAGTACAGGCCTGGGGGAGTACTTAGTGCAGAATGTTGTGGCAACGCCTACAGTAGAATCAGTACAGGATATGGGGAGACCTTGCCTTCCCATAGGAACAGCTTGTTCCTCTAGGTCACCCACCCAACCAGACAAATTTTGTGTATGGGGGCCTTGATCATGGTCTTGAACCATGCAAGCAAAAGGAAGCAGACGAAGAGCCTTTTGTTGAAAACATCAACTATCTGTCAAACCCAGATTTTGCCCTAAAATATCTCGACCAATGCAATTGGCATGGATACGGGCTAGGCGAGATATGAGCAAGGGATGCGGGTCCTTTGCCAACCAAGATATCGGATGCCATATGATAAGTCGGGAGTAGGGTTCAACCACCCCTGCCCTTAGACATCTTGGTAGAAAATATGCAAGGCCTAGAAATAGGCAACAAGGGGGGATTGGCACCCGATCTCTATGCCAACCCAAATACAGACTTTACATTGGGAGATTACCTCCCATGGTCAACCAACACCCTTGGAAATAGCAATAATCCCTCTCCTTTGATAGAAAGAGGTGAAGGTTCGGACACTAATCCCCAAAGAAAACATCAACGATGTCCGGATATCTTTTTGAAGTTGTTCCCCTTAGAGGTTCCAGTTGAATCAATACAGTGTCAAGATAATCGGGTCCCTCCACCGAAAGTGGAGCAACCGCAATGGGACCGGATCAATTTGTTGGAACAAGGAGAACCCTCAATGTCGCAAGTAACAATTGCTGAACCGAATGAACATTTTTGGATCTCCGAAAGTGATTCAGAAGATGAGACTGAGATGGACTATCTCAGACATGCGCGACGGCATCACCGCCCTTTAACTCATGAAGATCTAATGGGACAGATGGGCATAAGGTTAGGGCATGAATGGTGGGTAGACCCAGCGGGGTGGGACCTAGTGTTAGATCCATGGCTCCAAATTCATGATGAGCACCGTCCACCCCGAGACCCTATCATGACAACAGTGCCAAGGGAAGACCCTGTCCTCCTTTTTGCACATAGGGCCGATCCATTCGTGCCCATTCCCCTAGAACCAGATCCAGAGTATAGGGAGCATCTAGAAGAATCAAGTTATCATACCCACGGTAATGGAGACCCAATTCATTCCATCTACATGATCTCCATTGATTTGACCGCACCCATCCGCAATCCGGCCGATCCAGCACGGTCATTGCATCTAGACATAGATGCCATCGACTGGGATCGCGTCAATTCACCTATGTTACCATCAGAGTACTGGCCTTTCGGTGAAATGCCTCATTTTACCCCAAGGACAACTCAGGGTATTTTTCACGCTGAAGAGGAACCCGAGGTTCCAAGAGTAGATCTAAATTCAGCTAATGATATCCATTTGATCCCGACTCCACATCATTTGGAGGACGGATCCCACATGTTAGTCGAGGAGACGACTGACGTAGACATCGGCACAGATCCAATGAATCCATAGATTCTCAAGCTGGGGGTAAGTCTTTCCCCCGAAGAGCAAGCCGACTACACTACCCTTCTCAAAGAGAAAAAGGAGGTTTTTGCATGGTCATACAAGGATATGCCAGGACTAGACCCGCAGCTAGTCACGCATAATTTAACGCTTGATCCGACAATCAAGCCTGTAAAGCAAAAACTACGTAAGATGCACCCAACAGTGGCCTTGATGGTCAAAGATGAATTACAAAAGTTGTTGGATGCACAGTTTGTCATCTGCGTGGATTATCCGCCATGGTTGTCCAACATGGTTCCCGTCAAGAAGCCCGACGGGAGGATTCGCATATGCACCAATTTTTGAGATCTAAACAAAGCGAGTCCTAAGGATGATTTCCCCTTACCGAGCATCGACGCATTGGTAGACGCTACAGCAGGTCACGAAATGCTCTCCCTCATGGATGGTTTCTCAGGATACAATCGGATTCGTATCAATCCTGAAGACCAACTAAAAATGGCGTTCACAACGCCTTGGGGGACATTTTGTTATAAGGTCATGCCTTTTGGCCTTAAAAATGTTGGTGCCACCTACCAACGTGCCATGACATATATCTTCCATGATTACATGCATAAAACTTTGGAAGATTACATGGATGATTTGTTAGCCAAGTCTCTCTTGCGCTCAAATCATATCGACGACTTAAGCAAGATCCTCGATCGCCTCATGGAGCATAAAGTTAGACTAAACCCCAAGAAGTGCGTATTTGGCGTCACATCTGGAAAACTCTTGGGTTTCATAGTCTCAAAACGAGGAATCGAGGTGGACCCAAAGAAAGTCAAGGCAATCCTTGAAATGGTTCCCCCAACTACAATCAAGCAGCTTAGAAGTCTGCAGGGAAAGGTCGCGTCGATTAAACGCTTTATAGCACAATTATCTGACAAATGCCGACCCATGAACAAATTATTGCACAAGGGGGTTACATTTCATTGGGATGACGAGTGCCAGTCGGCCTTTGACGAGATCAAACAATACCTGGTTTCGCCACCAGTATTGGCACCACCTAGACCAGGAGTGCCATTCTACTTATACATCTCAGCTATTGAGGTGGCACTAGGCGCCATGTTAGCCCAGAAGAATGAACTTCACAAAGAATAGGCTACATACTATCTTAGCCGCACCCTGGTCGATTATGAACTTAACTATGCATACGTTGAGAAACTCGGCTTGGCAGTGGTGTTTGCTACCAAAAAGCTATGCCACTACATGTTGAGCAACACTACGTATGTTGTGTCTAAGGAGAATCCATTGCGATACATGATGAGTCGTACTTATCATAGTAGTCGCACGGCGAAATGGATCATGTTGTTGACGGAATTTGACATAGAGTTTATTGGACAAAAATCTATCAAAGGACAAGTCATAGCCGATCAACTAGCAGAGGCTCCTCTTGAAGACGATCAACCTCTGGTCATAGAACTACCTGATGATGGGGTCTTCCATGTCTCGGAATCTCCAGATTCCGATGAGCCCGAGTCACAAGCCGACATAACCCTCTTCTTCGATGGTTCTAAATGTGAGCAAGGTGGTGGCACGGGAATTGTATTCTTCACACCGCAGGGTGCCCCAATGCCCCTGTCATTTAAATTAAACTTCCCATGCACCAACAATAACGCAGAGTATGAAGCCTTGCTCCTAGGTCTTCAGACAACAATCGCCATGAACATCAAACGACTGAATATCTTTGGTGATTCACTGTTAATAGTCAATCAAGTCAAAGGGGTATATCAATGCAAATGCCCAGTTCTGAAGGCTTATAAAGCCCTCGTGGACAAATTCCTGGCACAACTTGAGTGGTATGACATCGAGGCACTCCCTCGATCATCGAATCATTTTGCGGACACAATGGCCTCCTTAGGGTCACTAATTCCGCAAGACCTTTTCGGTGATATGACAACCATTCAAGTCAAAACCTTATCGCAATCCGTGATGGAGCGTGCAAGCTCAGACTTGACGCCAGGAATCCACATGATCCAGATTGAACCATCCTCGGATAAGTTCTCTCGAATCCGAGATCGTCTGAAATGCGCCAACTGGGGGTCCTTGTTCTCCCCTACTCCCATTAATAGCAACACAACGCTATTCTTGCAGGTTCTATCCCATTCAGCGTTTGCTAGGGAGGAACTTCAAGAGGGATTGGTTGTTCATACTGTCGAGGTTTTTGATCAATAGGACTGGTATTTACCCATCAGAGACTACCTCAAGTTAGGTAATCTCCCACTTGGATTGACTCATGCCGCAAAACGAGCACTCAAACAGAAAGCGGCTAAGTATGTCTTGATAGGAGACATTTTGTATCGTCGCAGCTATGAAGGAATCCTCCTTCGTTGCTTGGACCAGCAAGAGTCCACTTGGGCAGTTGCCCAAGCGCACGATGGTACATGTGGTGGCCACTTCAGCGGTATGGCCATTGCAAAGCGCATTCTTCGCATGGGCTATTATTGGCCATCTTTAGAGCGAGATTGTTGCACCTATGTCAAGAAGTGCGTGAAGTGTCAACATCATGCCAATTTGATGCACGTACCTTCTCAGGCCTTGCAGACAGTCCAGTCTGATTGGCCGTTCTCGCAGTGGGGCTTCGATCTAATTGGAAAGATCTCCCCGCATCGTCGAGCCATCACACATTTATCATAACGGCCACAGAGTATTTTACCAAGTGGGTGGAAGCAATTCCGCTTACCTCTACGACAGGACCCCGCATTGTGGAGTTCATTTTGCAAAACATCATATGTCATTTTGGTATTCCATCCAAAATAGTCTCGGATAATGGAACGCCTTTCAAGAACAAAGACGTGCGTGCTTTGACCACAAAGTACAAAATTTAGCACAACTTTTCGACACCCTATTATCCGCAGGCAAATGGGCAAGCAGAGGCGTCAAACAAAACGCTAGTTGCCATCCTTAAAAATACCATCGTAGACAGTCATAAGGATTGGCACATTCAAATCCCACTTGCCCTATGGGCCTATCGCACTAGCATTCGGACACCCACTGGGGCCACTCCATTTTTGCTTGTGTATGGTTCCGAGGCAGTCATGCCTCTAGAGTTGGAGATTCCTTCCCTGCGCATATCAATGCAGGAGTTCATCGACGATGATTCTGCATGGCAAGCCCGGTTAGACCAGCTTACGTTGCTTGACGAACGACGCGTTAATGCCCTCGAGCATTTACGTATTTATCAAGAGCGACTTAAGAAAGCCTACAACATGAAAGTTCACCTGAGAGACTTTCGGGTTGGTGATTTGGTTTTGAAGGAAAACCAGCAAAATTCCAGTTTGCCATCCCACCTAAGGGACAAGTTTGCGGCAAATTGGTTAGGTCCATATGTCATAGATAGAAAAATAGGACCCGGGACATACCGGCTAGCTTCTCTTGATGGTATCAAGGAAACAGAACCCTTGAATATCAGTCATTTGCGACCATTTCATATATAAGAGAGTCAAATCCCAAAAATGCTCCAAGGATTCTTGCAATCGCTTGGTCAATCCCAAAATGCTCCAAGGATTCTTGCAATCGCTTGGTCAATCCCAAAATGCTCCAAGGATTCTTGCAATCGCTTGGTCAATCCCAAAATGCTCCAAGGATTCTTGCAATCGCTTGGTCAATCCCAAAATGCTCCAAGGATTCTTGCAATCGCTTGGTCAATCCCAAAATGCTCCAAGGATTCTTGCAATCGCTTGGTCAATCCCAAAATGCTCCAAGGATTCTTGCAATCGCTTGGTCAATCCCAAAATGCTCCAAGGATTCTTGCAATCGCTTGGTCAATCCCAAAATCTCCAAATTCTTGCAATCGCTGGTCAATCCCAAAACTCCAAATTCTTCAATGGTCAATCCCAAAATGCTCCAAGGATTCTTGCAATCACTTGGTCAATCCCAAAATGCTCCAAAGATTCTTGCAATCGCTTGGTCAATCCCAAAATGCTCTAAGGATTTCCACAATCGCTTAGGTCAAAAATTAAGAAAATTCAAAAACAACAAAAATCATCAAAAACAACAAAAAATTTTGCATCTCATTTCTAGGCATACTCAAATTCATCAATAGAGAGTTCTTCTCGCAATTCATCTTCATATTTCACCACAATCAATCCATCAAAAATACAAAAATACATAGCTGCATTAAGGCATTGCACCCATACATTGCATATTTGTGGTCGTACAGGCCAAAGGCACCATAGGCTGTAATAGCTCTGTTAGTCCATCTTGTTCCACATTGTTCCATTTTACAAAAACAACAAAAACACCATGCATTGCTTTTACCACACTAGAGTCAGTGGTCTTTTAATGTATCAAGAGTCTTTCGTGATTCAGTCATCATTTTGCTCTTTAGCCATGTAATGTATCAAGTCAATCAGATTTTACGAAGGTAGAGTTATACTTGAAATACGCCTTGTTACGTAACATCCCAACACAAATTAAAACACATAAAAATTCCCAAGTTGTGTGAACGAAAGATGAAACCTGCACAGTAATCCAGGTCACCATAAGCGAAACGGTTATCTTGCTCATCCCCCTGTGCGAATGACCCCAAGAATGCTGAGAGTTGGCAAAAGGACAAGCATCCTCCCTACCCAATTCCCTAAGAATCCCAAAGTTCTAAATAGTTGCAAAACATCAAAAATTTGCAAGCGTCAAAACTCCAACATTTGACATCCTACAGTGCAAATATCAAACGGCACAAACAATAGTGATTTTCGTCACTCCAATCCCTTGCTCAAAAGAAAAACAAATCAAAATAAACAGTGATTTTATCACTCCAAACGAGCAAGTATCCCAATACAATTGAAGAAAAGAAGGGAGTTGAACTTGAATCCCTGGAACTCTCAGCATTCTAACGAGTCATCGAGGCAAGCCTCAGCATTCGGTTTGGTTGATAGCCTATCGGTCACTGGCGGTAAACTTCTCGCATGACGATATATATATCACATTAACTTGTGTACGGATCAATATTTGCATGTGGATGAGCTAGCTTATGGCATCCTGGATAACACCGTAGATTAATCTAACTAAATACAACAAAGGAGTTAGTGGAGCTAATTAGGTGATCCTCAGAGTTCGGTTGAAAGCCCATCTGACACTGGCGGTATCCTGACAAATACCACATAAATGAACTCAATTGCACACACAGGGATGTGAAATAACTTGGTCAAAAACAAGTCTGATTCATACCTTGTTCAAAAGTCTTGTAAGATAAGGTACAGTCATGGCTAGTAAGTTAAAACCATCTGAGTCTCAAAAAAATCTTAGCTACATTTCTAAACCAACTGCGCTACTTTTCATCCTTGCAATACCATCAGAAAATACAAAAAAAAAGAAAAACCACATATATACATACAAAGTCATGCATCACAACAATCGCCTAAAAGACAAAATAATAGAGTTCTAAACAGTCTATGGTGCCATAGACAACATCACAAATTCTATCCATCCATTTCATTTCTGCATATCACATATCAATCAAAAACATTTGCATTCATCATGCATCCATCAAAATAAATCCACATACAACATTCGCAATTATCATACCATATGCATCCATCAATATAAAGTAGCATGCATCCATCAATATCAATCATTGTGCATACCATAATATCATGACGTATACACAAAGAAAGAAAATCAAAACAACAAAAACATCATAAAAATGCAACACAAAAACCATAAGCAATAAAGCATTGTCGGACACAGGTGCTCTTGCACTTAACCTCTTGGCATAAAAAAATCGATGTCGGGGCCCAAATTGTCACTCTCCTACTTCCCCAAGAAGGCTACCATAGCCGGACCGCTCCACGGGAAGACGGGTTTTTGATGATTTCACCCCATTATGGCATCACCAAAAGGGTTAACACCCACCAAAAATAGGTCCAAATGTCGGGAAATTGCACGTGCTTAAACGGTAAAGCATCTAAAAGCACCCTAACCTAAGTCATCTTGGGTCAAGCGACTCGTCACTTTTCTCATGAAGGTCATTCCCTCATCGATTCGTCGCTTGAGGGGGTAGTCACACTTAGTCACCAATCAACAAGCACACACCCAATCAAAGCAATGACATGCATTCAAAGAATCATTGACAAAGACAATTACGCTCCTGCTTGGGGTAGTAAACAAGCAATCATTAAATTGATCAAACACTTGGCATTCCCGAAGCATGAACACAAGGTTTCCCCTGTGGACAAAAGGTTACGCCCTTTGCCTAATCATGACTAATCAATGTCCAAGCTCAAGTCACACCTCACCAAAATAGGTTAACACTTGAAATGAAATTCCTTAGCTCATCAGAAACAAGGATTCAAGAATGCATGCCCTTTCCATACTTGGGGCATCAAAAGTTGGTTAGGTTACCAAGAAACCCTAATCATTAGTGCTTTGGTCGTCTATTTTTGCTCAGCACTGCGTCACCCGTAGCACTTCCCAAAAAGGGGCATCTGTAGACACTAAAACAGCACCAATCCGATTAAGTGACTACAAACACTGATCGCACTGACATACACAGCTTTCAGGGCGGTCCTTAGAGATCAAACAGTGGTCCTAGCCACTCACACAGCAGTTTAGAAGGTCAAAAAATGGCAGAGCAAAGTTGGTCGCTTTAACAAGCCTTCGTTCAAACAAACCTTAAGCAAAACTTCAAGAGCAAACAAGCCTTAATCAAAAGGGAACCTTGGCCTTAGATGTCGCGAAATCGCGACGTCACCCCCCCCCAAATTCCCACAACCGCGATATCCCACACCTAAGGCCCCGAGGAAGCCTCGGCCTTAGATGTCGCGATATCGCGCATCGCGATATCGCGACACCTAAGGCCCCGAGGGAAGCCTCGGCCTTAGATGTCGCGATATCGCGCGTCGCGATATCGCGACACCTAAGGCCCCGAGGGAAGCCTCGGCCTTAGATGTCGCGATATCGCGCGTCGCGATATCGTGACACCTAAGGCCCCAAGGGGAACCTCGGCCGAAGTGTCGCGATATCGCGACGTCGCGATATCGCGACACTTCGGCATTTTGCATTTAAAAGCAGACACCTCTCCAATCAAAGGCGGACTTTGGCGTGGCCGCCACATCCAAGGAATGACCGCCACGTGGCACCCCTACGTGCCCCTTTTCAAAGAGACCCCGTGGGTCTGTAGAACGGCGGACTTCACCAACTGCATTAATGAGACAAGCAATGTTAGCAACAAATCCGATCCGAGGCCATGCCTCATAACTACTGATGTCAGTGCGAGCCATGTCTCATAAATCACCTGACAAAGATCAAATCTCAGTGGCCCCTACGGATTTAGGGTTTGACATTAATGTTTCAGAGGCGAAATCCTCTATAAGAACTAGCTCAATGCAATGTAAAAGGACCAAGCATTTTTGGGTGAACACAACGAAGTGCTGTTCATTTAAAGACCCGATTGCATCAGTTTAGATTTTTATCTTCTTCACATCCAGAATCTCTTGTGAAAGAGAGGTTGGTGGGTGGTTTCAGAAGTGTAAGTCTGACCTTCGAACAAGACATTCGACCACAGTGAACTACCAATTCGCCGACAACACTTTATCCTGGATTTTGAGCCAATTCCTAGTGGATTGGCGTCAAAGTCGGATTTTTAACAGGGCGGCCCGCTTGGGCACCCCACGTACGTTCATAGTTTCAATTTAATTTGAGATGTTTCTGAATAAATCCCGCAGTAACTGTGTTTAAATAAAGTGCACTTTCTGTTTGGATACATTTCAAGCATTACATTTTAGATTGTTTTAGATCGGCTATCAAACACATTATCATGTTATCGCGACTTTAGACATTCGTCAAATATTATCACGCTTTTCTCGTTTTTGTTGCGCCACTAACCTGTAGGGAAAAACATTGATTCAACAGTAGGTTGGCTGACTGTTTTAAGGACAGTGGTCATCTGATGACGTTTTCGAATTTCCATTAGAAACGCAGGTTGCATAGAGTTGTTTGGTTGCATGAATTTAATGAATCTTTCGAATGTATTATTTATTGATTTTTAAAGCTAACGCTCTACCCTTTTGCAGCAGGTGCTACTAACAACGTCTCTGTGTTTCTCTGATCGCAGGAAGAACCGCAAGGAGCAAGGATTTATCAACGCAAGCGGCGGCAATACTTTGGCCCGTCCATTTCAAATGTGGGCATGCGGATAGAAGAAATATTAATCTTGATTGTAACCGAGACAGACTAATACTCCTAGCCCCTGAAAAGGCAGGAGATGTATTGTAACCGGATGAAGTTGATATAAAAGGGTTGTGCTCCTGCTTTTCTCCTCTATATTCGGTTGATTCAAAGTTCTATTTTCATTACATCTTTAATATTGTTTTTCCTTCCGAAATCTCATGCTTTCATTACCTTTATTGATGTTTTTTATAGAAGGTCTTGGGTCTGCTTTCTCAAATATTAAAGTGACATGTTATCCCACTTTAAAGTCTTTAAAGACTTAGTTGAAAATTAGGATTATTACAAAATCAAGAAGATTCATACTGATAATGGGGGAGAATTCTGCAGTAATGAGTTCTCCATATTTCTTTCTAATCATGGTATAATACATCAATATTTTATCTCCCATAATCCCCAATAAAATGGCATTGCATTAAGGAAAAAACAGACATTAAAAGAGATGGCTAATTGTATGCTTCATTCAAGAGATCTTCCAATTTTTTTTTGGGAAGTGGCTATTAACTGTGCAAACTATATTCAAAATCATACGCCTCATAAATCTCTTGACCAAATAACCCCTGAAGAAGCATGGTCTGGCTTAAAACCAAATTTTTCCAATTTCAATATTTTTGGATGTACTACTTGAGATCACATCCCAAAGAAGAAAAGGAAGGATCTTGATAAGAAAATCAGAAAGCTCATCTTTGTCGATTATTATGAATAATTGAAATGATCCCTCAAATCATAAGGTATTCTTTCATAGGAATGTCCAATTTGATGAAACATTCCCTCAAAGAGATCCTCTAAAGGCATCTTCCTCCATTGAGCCTTCTCCTATAGTAGAACCTGAATATTATGAAGAGCCAACCCTTGAAGTTAATTTGGTTATTGATAATCAAGATGAAGAACCTGTAACTCCTTCTCAATGTCTTTCAACTCCTTCCACTCCTTTTATTCCAAAATGGGCCTGCACCATTGTTAAAGAATCTACTCCCTACATCCAAAATATTGCTTCAAACAGATCATCCAACCCCATAGGTATTAGTATTGTATGTCAATCCATTTCCTCTTATCCTCAATCCTTCAAAGAAGCCTTAGGTATAAAATAATGGGAAGATGCCATGGATAACAAATTTTATTCCTTGATCAAAAATGATACTTGGGATTTAGTTCCCTTACCTAAGGGAAGAAAATTAGTTTGATGTAAATGGATTTTCAAAACCAAATATGGGTGTAATGGAGAAATAGATCAACATAAGGCTCATCTTATAGCCAAAGGTTTTTCTCAAATAGAGGGTATTGATTATACATAAACATTTTCTCCTGTTGCTAAAATGGATTCTGTTAGATTGGTTCTTACTCTGGTCGCTTCCTATAAATGGCCAGTCTATCAAATGGATGTAAAAAGTGCCTTCTTACATGGAAATTTAAAAGAAGAAATATTCATGGAACATTTCGCTAGTTTTACTCAATACTCCTATCTTGTTTGTTGAATTAAAAAATATCTATATGTCCTTAAACAAGCCCTTAGAGCTTGGTATGAAAATATGGACTCCTTCTTGCATTCACTAGGTTTTTCTCATTGTAAGTCTGACAATACAGTTTACATTTGGAGAAGTAAAGGAAATATCACCATTCTTGTTCTTTATGTTGATCTTCTTCTCACTGGTAGTAACCTCACTCACATTCAAACTATAAAATATTCCCTCTCTAGAATATTTGAAATGGCTGATCTAGGTCTAGCTCATTTCTTCCTTGGAATTCAAATAAAATAAAATAAAGCAGAGATCACCTTATTTCAACAAAAATACACTCATGATCTCCTTCAGAAGTTTAAAATGATAGATTGCAAACCTTCTCCTACCCCTTTCAATCTGGCATTCATCTAAGTATTTTATGCTCATCCCCTCCTTATGATGCTGCTCTATACCATCATCTTGTAGGTAGTCTATTATAACTCAATCATACTCACCTAGATATCTCCTATGTTATTGGGCTCATATCCAGGTTCTCTCATAACCCTCATTTCAGTCATTGGCAAGCAACTAAAATAATTATTCATTATTTGTAGGGTACTATACACTTTGGGCTCATCTACAAATGAGACTCCATGGATATCATTGGCTATACATATTTAGATTAGGCAAGACCAGTGGATGACAAATGTTCTACCTCTAAATATGTTTTCTACCTTGGTTCTTCACCAATCTCTTGGTTATGCAAGAAAAAACAAACAATAGCATTATCTTCTACAGAGGTAGAATACAAAGCAAAAATTTCAGCCAGTCAGGAAGCCCTTTGGATTCATCAAATTCTCAAAGAATTTGTTTTGGTGTGACAATCAAAGCACAATTCATATTGCACACAATCTAGTTGAGCATCAGCACACCAAACACATTGATATCCACATGCACTTCATCAAGAAATATATTCAAAATGGGGATATATATTTGGAATATATTTTGACAGAGGATCAACTTGCAGACATCTTCACCAAGTCATTTCCTTCTTCGTGTTACCTTCAGTTGCGAGAGAAACTTGAAGTGTTACACCTACATTGAAAAAGGGGTCTTTCACCTCTAACTATATTGTACATGAGTACCTAATCAGGACTTCTTGTCGGGACTCATCTTTTATTTGCTAATAATGACAATCTTTGCCATATGAAGACAAGCCTCTTTAATACTTCTTTTCTTTTGATTGGTGGATTTTCCCATTGGGTTTTTACCATCATTTCAAACCAAAGGGGTGATACTTGGTTTTTCTCCACAAGGGTTTTTTCCACCAACTATCCATGTTGTACATGAGTACCTAATCAGGCCTCATTTATAAAGATCTCCCCTAGTATCACTTAAGGAGAGGTATTAGAATAAGTGAATATTCTCTTAAGTTCACTAGGATACACACTTGAGTTTCCACTCCTCCATGTGTTAGGAGTACTCTCAGTGGTGTCTTTATTAGGTTTGATGATTTGTTGTAATCCAACGAATCTCAATGATCAACTTTGCTATTTATACATAGTTGATCCTAGAGATAAATAAATCAGTTCCACTCTTCTCTTCATATTTTGTGTAATACTTTGCATATCTATTATTGTGTAATTCTAACGAGATGATAAAAATAAAATGAAAATATACATATCACATGAAAGAGCATCAACCATCAAAGTCTTATTATCTTATATATAATTTTAAAAGTAATAATTTTATAGTCAATCAACTACGAATCTATGAGAATAATCTTAATCAAAAGACACTTCAAGCTATGATGATCAATATGAATGAAAATATTTTCTCTTAGAAATTATTTTCACTTTGCTACTACATGTAATCTAACAATCTTCTCTTTACTATATATTGACATAAGTTTTACTTGTTATTCATGATCTTCCTAATTTTAAATGTAATAGGATGTTATTTTAAAATATAAATGCTCCAAATAAATTAAAATTTTTATAATCAATGAAAAAGAAATTGAGAAGCAAAGGATGACTAACATTTAGAAACTAAGTTTTTCTTAAGAGTTTTAAAGACTTCATATATCAACTAAAATATTATCTCTGGAGTAAATCAAGATGACCTATTATTAAAAATTATAGAAATTCACTAACCCTAAGTAATTCAAATCACATTATTATTTAAATCACATTATTATTTAAATGACAAAATTGATAGAAATAATTATTTAAACTTTAAATTTTGTTATATTTTCATCTATAACTTTGACGTTTGTCCTTGTTTATAATTCTAAAACCATCTCTATATCTATCTTTATCTTCCAAATATCTATCTTGTTATTTCTCATAATACATGCCACAACATAATGCATTTAAACTATTATAACTACAATCATACTTGTCTTTTGTCCTATCATACCTATCTTGAAGTCCATATCCACCTCTTTCATTTTTATAAAACCTGCCTTTATGTTTCATATTTACATCCATACTATTTGCCCTAAGAGGTTGAAAAACTAACCATAGGGCCACTATTCCCATAAATTAACTTTAAATCTCTTCTAAAAAAATCTTAATACCTTTTTATCATTACAATATTTTGTCGAGATTATCTAACTTTTCAAACTTGTTAAAACCTTCTCTAATTTAACTGGTTTGAAATCTTGAAATGAATGTTCTCCCTATCATAATCTTCAAATCCAATACATAAGATTTTTATAACCTAATTATAACAAATTTCATTGTATGATCTATAGTCAAGTAACCAATCTATGCAAGACAATATTAATTAATTATTTTCTCGGAGGAAGCACTCTGAAATAACTAATTTTTAGAGGGGTACATATTATTCAAGAATAACTATTGAAGAGAACAATAAGCAATAATTGTCAACAGATACAGAAAATAACAGATGACAGACCTTTAGCCATTTCACAGGTAGCACGCAAGACTCTTTCGTATTGATTTTCATTAGCTTTCCTTGCAACATGATCAAGTTCCGAGAATATAACTTCTTTCTTCCCATCTATCATTAAAATGTCAGATTCTTGTCACCTTTAATTACAACTTCCCCTTCTGTTGCAACATTCTCTGGTTCTTGTAACATCGCTGCTGCTTCTCCCATCTCATTATAAGTTAAAACTTCCGAGTTCTTTGATACCACACTACTGTCGTAAAGCTTATCGTCAACGGTATTTCGACTTCCTGCTGAGTCTTTGTCTGAAGACGCCACAGAAGCTCCAAAGCTACTTGTAAGTTGGAGCTCTTCGGGCTGGCCATCAAGTATTGTGGTGATGTACAAATAGTTTCTGAAGATGTTAAACATATCAATACCTTGAGGATGCCTCACCTCTTGTGTATCCCTACTTCTGGTCACAGGCCTGTGCTCGTTGTTTTCTAAGATAATATGGCGAAACTGGGAATTGGGAACATCTTTTACCATATGCCATTTGAGAGAAAATCACCCATTCCACCTGCGCCGCTCATGCCAAATATTCACGTCTTTGTTGAAATTCACAGGTCCCCTCATTTCAGCCACGCCGCAGAATTGGCCGCTTCCATTAACAGAGAAGAACAGAAACACCGGACATCGCTTGTTCTGAGCTTCGCGGTACGCATTGTCCAGCCTCCTATTGCCATTGGGAGTGCTGGACCAAACTTCATTCTTGATGCTCTGTACAACATCGTCTTCACTGTACGACTTTATTACAAAAAATAGCGCAAACGCATTGGAGAAATTTGGATCACCATGGTTATGTTGGAGTGGATTGCTACTCCCCACTAGAGCAATCGCATTGGAGAAATCTGGATCACCATGGTTATGTTGGACTGGATTGCTACTCCCCACTAGAGAAAACGATTGGAGAAATCTGGATCACCATGGTTATGTTGGACTGGATTGTTACTCCCCACTAGAGCAAACGCATTGGAGAAATCTGGATCACCATGGTTATGTTGGACTGGATTGCTACTACCCACAATCCCAGGGGTATGGGTGTTAGAATTTATATCTGATCGGCAATGCCCAAAATAGTTGGCTGTGTGCTGTTGAGGGGAGAAGGGGCGATTGTGGTAGTGTGAGTGACCGCTAAATCCAGAAATAGGAATGTAAGGATTAAAGGCACTTTGGTGATAGCCGTAACCGTAAATAAATTCAGGAGGAAGCACGTGTCTATGAGGTGGGTGATTGAGGTTATAATTAGGGTTGAAATAGGCTGCATTGGGATTTACAGCAAACCTTAGCTCAGACTTTTGAAGAGGAAGGAATTGTACATGAGGTGGGTGATTGTGGTTGTTATTAGGGTTGAAAGGGGTTGCATTGGGATTTAGGGCAGATTTTAACTCAGACTTTTTATTTGCAAGGGCAGAGGTGAAGCCAGAATTATGCACATCAATGAGAATCGATCCTATTTGGAGTTTCCCCATTAATTCCGCTGCAACTTCTTCATCGTCGTTGATGTTCATGTCTGTGTCTGCTGCACCCATAAATTCCGCCGCAACTTGCACATCGTCTTTCATGTTCATGTGTGTGTCTGCTGCACCCATTAATTCCGCCGCAACTTGCTCATCGTCTTTAATGTTCATGTCTGTGTCTGCTGCAGAGTGATTCAACGATCGATCCATTATTTCAAGAGCCTCGCGAAACCAAAGAAACAGTCGTGTCGTGTCGTTAAATAAGCAAGGTTTCGTTGGTAAATAATTAAAAAAAGTTTCTGGGTTCTTATAGCTTATAGTTCACTTTTTTTAATTAAAATTATATAGCACTCTAAACTTAAACCTTATTCTTTATTTAACCTATACCTATATATATTTTTGGTCTCTGCTCACGAAAAGTTAATGATATATTTTAAAAATATATTTTAAAAAAATACATTTTTAATTAAAAAATAAAAAGCAATGGTTGTCTTGTCTTACTTAAGGCAGATAATATTAAAATTTTAAAATATATGGAGTAGATATTTTAGATAATTTCTTTAAACTATAGTGTAGAATTACCTTTATCTATAGATTATTTATGGGTTAATTAAAATAAAAAATTAATTAAATTTCATTATTTATTTTTTTAATTTTTTATAAAAGCAGGGTGAAGACATAATAAGTGGATGCGTTCTAACTTGAATTAAATTGTTCCTTGCTTTAGGAAATTTCAATATAATATATAGGAAAATATTAGGTATAGAAGCTAAGAAGACTTTTCAAATTATATTTTAACATAAGAAAATTTGTTTTTAAAAAAGGTTTATATAAAGATGTAATTTTTTAATGTATAGGTGGTGTGGTAATATTATTATAAATTTGTTTTAGGTGGAACAATTTATGTATGAAGATCTAAGTATATATGTGTTTTGGTTTTTTTGGTTTTTTTTTTTTTTTTGGAAGGGACAAGATTCAAACTTTTATTGATTTTGATAAGAAGTTTTTCTAATTTTTTATTCTTAATTTTTTTTTTTTTTTAAATCAATGATTTAGAGTGTCTTCATATGCATTCATGATGTTTTTTAGGCTCGGTATCAATGAAAAATACATTCCATTTCCTAGTTTTGCATCAAAGTTGGTGTGAATTGTATCTTAGTTTGGTTATAAGTATTTTTCATTTGATCTTAGTTTGATTATAAGAATTTTTTCTTCCAATTGATCTTTGCATATTCATGGTTTTTATAAGTCTTAATGTAAATACAAACTCATAAGATAATTTTCATAGGATCAAATATAAATTAGTAATATAAATGAATAATAGAAGTACATATTATTCAAGGAACTTGTTACAAAGTTATAAAGCTTTGTGTCCATAATATAGCTTTATAAAGTCAATCTTCTTATCTTGACACCTATCTTATATATCAAATAATGTAATATATATTATAACACCCCTTGCATTACATTATTTGATGTGAATATCTTTTGAGCTGCATAGATAATATCTAAACATTTGATACTTGTTTCGACCTAGAGCTTTTGTGAAATATCTACAATTTATTCTTCTATAGAAATATGTCTTAGCTTGATATGATGGTTTTGAAAATAATCTTTGATAAAATGATATTGAGCTTCATATGTTTGGTTCATTCATGTATAATTTGATTTTTGATCAAATCTAATACTACTTGATTATCACAATTTATTACTTTTGGAATTATTTTGATTCCCATGTCTGAAAATATATATTGTAACCATAATGCTTCACAATCTACATATTTTACTGCATGATAATCTACTTTGGTAAACGAAAGTGCCACTACATGCTATATTTTACTATACCATGATATTGGTCTTGATCCAAGATAAAATATATATCCTAATGTAGATTTGTGTCATCAATAGAGCCAACATAATCAAAATTTGAATATCCTTGTAAATATTTTTTTATCTCATTTTTATATGTTAGTCCATATTTGTAGTCTTGTTAATATATTATAATATTATTTGTGTAGCTTTCCAATGACTTTTAATTGGTTCTTGTATAAATATTAAGAGAGTTTACAATAAAAACTATATCTATTTACATATTTGTTAAATATAAGAGACTTCCAATAAATTGAAAATAAGTTGTTGCTGAGACAAAAGGTGTTTCATCATGTTTGAATAATTGTAGTCCTTGTTCTATAGGCGTATCTTTGAGTTTATAGTTGTTCATTTTATATCTCTCAAGTAGAGTCCTTGCATACTTTATGTTATTGTAATATTACCTTTATTTTGATGAATTTTTAAACCAAGATAATAATGCATAAGTTCCAAATCATTCATTTCAAAATTATTTTCAAGATCCTTTTTGACTTTATTTATTAATCCCTTGAACTACCTATTATCACTAAATCTTCAACATATACTATAAGTATAATTATATCATTTTCAAATTTCTTTTTATAAATATTTGGATCTAACAAGTTTCTATTAAAATTATGCTATGATAAATGATTATTAAATTTTATATACCATGCTCTTAGAGCTTACCTTAAACCATATAAGGATTTGCCCTTGATTACAAATCCCTCTAGTTGTGAGATATGAACTTCTTTAATATCACCACTAAGAAATGGATTTTTTACATCAAGTTGATGAAGTTTCCATCCATGGTGTGCTACCAAAACATAAATTGTTTTGATAGTAGTCATTCTTGAAAATGGTACAAAATTTTCTTCATAATCAATTCTTTTTGTTTGTGTGTATATTTTTGCTAGTATTTGAGCTTTGTACTTGTCAAGGGAACCATCTACTTTATATTTAATCTTATAAACCCATTTGTAGCCAACTATCTTCTTTCCTAAAGGTAGCTCAAGGAATCCTACATCTTTTTTGGTAATGACATATATTTTGATTCCATAGTTGCCTTCTACTTTGGATGATTCAAGGCTTGAAGTGTTGTTGTAGGTTCAACCATGGTGCTTAACAATCCCATGTTTACTCTAGCTACACTATGAGTTTGAGATCTATTAGTAGTAATATCTAGCATTTTTTCAAGATTCAAGTCTTTAAGTATATTTCTAAGCTATACTGGTTCTTTTATCTATGAATTTGTAGATATTTTTGCAATTTCATATTGTTCATATTGTGTTTATGATTCTGTATCTTCATTTGATGAGTTTTATTCAAAAAAATTTAGAACTTTTGAATTAATTTTTTGTTCTTTAATACCATATTTGATTTTTTAATCAAATATTACACCTTTGTTTATATATATTTTGTTTTTTATTGGATAAATTATTCTATTTCCTATAAATTCATCATTATAACCTAGAAATATACTACACATAGTCTTTTCATCTAGTTTTGTTCTTTTTTGATTTGGTATATGCATATAGGCCTTACAACCAAGAATATTTAGTCTCTCTATATTATATTTTCATCATGAACATACTTCTTTTGGTGTAATATTCTTGAGTATTGATATAGATAATTTACTCTACAAATATACAACTATTTTGACTACTTCTGCCTAATATTGATGATCAAGATGAGCTTCTTTTATCATACATATTACCATTTCCATGATAGAATTGTTTCTTATTTTTAAAATACCATTTTTTTGTAGTGAATATGTTGTAGTAAGTTATATCTTTATTCCATTTTATTATAAGAAAAATTGAATTATTTTGACAAAAATTCACCTCCTCTGTTTAAACGAGTTTTGATAGTTTTCCCTAATTATTTTTTAGATAGAAATTTGAATTGTTTAAAACAACTACATACTTTACATTTTTATTTCATAAAGTGTACCCATATTTTTTTAGAGTAGTCATCAACAAATAATTGAAAATATTTATATCCTTCAATACTAGTAACATTAATTGGACCACATAAATATATATATACTAATTCCAATGGTTTTTAGCTATCAAAGTTTAAAAAGATATTCTATGTTGTTTTCTTACTAAATATTTTGGACATACTATAAATTCCCAAGAGATTTTTGGTAACCCTTCTACCATTTGATATTTAACCATTTAATTTAATGATGATGCACTTGTATGTCCTAGTCATTTATGTCAAAGTTCTCTTATCTTAAAAGAGCTAAATTTGTGGTTGTATCTAGAATAAACAAACTATATTTGTAAGATCTTGAAGTTATCATTTTTTCTTATTTGATAATATGACATTGTTTTCTTCCATTGATAACTTTAAATTCTACTACCATGTTTTGATCCATAAGCTAAGAAACTGAAAGAATATTAGTAGTCAATCTTGGGACATAACACATTACTAATTATTCCTCTTTCTTCTGTTAGGTTGACCAAAATGTCTTCTACTCATTTGAATTCATAAGTCTTACTATATACTATAGTAACTAGTTTCTCATTTTCATGGAATGTGTTAAACCATTATTTGTTTCCAATCATATACCTTTTTTTGTGGAAAATATCCTAGAAGGGATACCGCTTTTGAGTAATACCTAAGGAGGTAGGGGTATCTCTTCCACTAAAATTACCCAGGATTCGCACCTGACCTACCACATTTGACAAACTCAAGGAGTAAACTTGAAATAACAAAAAATAAGAACACACAAACGCAAACACAAACACATAAAAATATTAAAATAATAAAAAATAAAAAAATCATACTCTTTGAGCATGTTAAAAAGATAAAATACATCCAAACACACACATAATAAGATACCAGTCATATGCCTATTGGCTATAGAATCTATGTACCAATAATCCATAATGACTTCTAGAATAACAAACCTTATCTCCCAAATAAGCTTTGCAAATTTAATTTTCAAAATTTAAAATTGAACTCATTTTGACTCCCAAAATATATTTATTTACAAATATTCTATAAACTTTGAGTTTCAATAAATTATTAAAAAAAATATAACTACAAAGAAATAACTTTAAAATACTTATCTACTTATCACTTCTATATTTAATTTAATAGCATGGCTTTAATAAATAATTTCCTATTTTATAAAACCTTATTAGCATTCCTTATTCCTTCATTTAATAAAATTCTATAAAACCTTACAACTCCTAATTAAATTAAACCTTTTATAAAAGCTTAGAAACTTTTAAATAGTACCTCCACCAGCTTTGTTCTTATCTCACAAGATCTTGCAATTTTGACTTTGGTGCTTATCTCATATGACCTTGCACATTCAAATTCTTCTAACTTTGGTACTTATCTCACACAATCTTCCACCACAAATTATGTTGATTGTAAAATATTTTAATGTACAATAATTAGTAATATGTTCCTTTAGGCAAGAATATTTCAACTACCAATGATGATCTAAAGGAAAATATTGCTATTTCAACTATCAATGATGAACCAAAGGAAAATCTTGCTCTATTTGGGACAACTCAGGTGATTAATGAAGACAAAAGATTGCAAGAAGATGAAAATTAAAATCATGAGGAAAAAAAGAAATTACAAAGGCTCATCAAGTCCTGGTAAATAGATATACAAAAGGTACAATTCCAAATTTTATTTTCAACCATTCAAATTCTAGGTAAGAGTTTGCATATTTTTGTATTGGATTCAAATATTGTTGATAATGAAATACCATTTACAATTAACAAAGAATTAAAGTTGATTCCTGCTCACACCAGTAATAAGATTGCTATGTTGAACAAGACAAAGGTAGATGTTTTTGATTTATTGAATCAATTCATCAACAATTGACAATTGAACTTGGGATACAATATTGTAATTATCCTCATATGCTAGATATCCTAGATACATGTAAATTGATACCTAATTATGATTGGTCTAAAACTATGAGTAGTAGTTTGGTAGTCAAATTAATATTGGAAGAGCTCATGTCTGATCATAACAATGATGATAGTATTTTGAGCACTAAATTAAAAATATGAATTCACACCATGATGGTAGAAACTGTGATTGAAGATAAAAGTTTAATAAATATCTCACATAGTCAACAACAATTAATTAAAGACTAGTTTTGGACCATTAAATTTGATGAAGCAAAATTTAAGTATGATAACGAGGATCGAATTAAATTGAATTGGTGGGATGAGAAAGGTAAAATAAATATTTTTGAGCTTTCAAATCTGATGTTACTATGGGATGATACCTATCAAAAATTGCATGCCTATCATTATGGGAATCTATCAAATTATGGTAATCGGGTTTGGGATTCCATAAAAGCCCAAGTATTGCCTTGTAAAAAGCTAGGTACATAGCTCCTTATTTTATGCATTTTTCATGTACATAATTTCTTGTTTGTATGTTGGACGTAGACATCACTTGTTTGTTTTATTATTTTTCATTTTGAAAATTCATTTATTTTCATGTTTGTGTTTCAACAAAGTAGGTTCTTGTCAAGTTTTATGTTTTGATTTTTTTCACATTTTGCTTCTTCATTTTCACAACATGTTTTAGTTTTGGTTTTCAGATTGTGGTGTAGTTGAATAGAATGATTTGTATATAACTAATCAACTAATTTATCATAGAAAATAATTTATTCTTAAATACCATCTTATTATTGTAGTCATGACATAAAAACATAGAAGAACTTCATATTTATAATTTGGTATAACTCTATATGAATCAATCCTCAAGGTGGCATACTTTTTATATTGTTATATTGATAAGTCTCACACTCTACTACAAATTAAAGTGTTATTCTATATTTTTTGTGGAATTTTAAATGCCTTATAAGGGAATACATGGTCATATTATATGGGATGAATTTGTTGTTAAGTATATGTGATTTATATAAAAAATATTTTTCTTATCTAACCAAGTCTTATCTTTCTTGGTGGACTTTTAAATGCCTTATAAGGGAATACATGGTCATATTATGTGGGATATATTTGTTGTTAAGTATATGTGATTTATATAAAAAATATTATTCTTGTCTAACCATGTCTTATCTTTATTTATATGGATAATTTTTTATTTGAGTAGTAGGATCATATGTGTAATCCTAATAATTGTAATCTAGCCAAGTAGGTTGGAAGATAAAAATAAAATGGAAATATATATATCACATGAAAGGGCATCAACCACCAAAGTCTTATTATCCTGTATATAGTTTTAAAAGTAATAATTTTATAGTCAACCAGCTATGACTCTATGAGCATAATCTTAGTCAAAAGACACTTCAAGATATGATGATCAATATGAGTGAAGATATTTTCTTCTAAAAATTATTTTCACTTTGCTACTATTTGTAATCTAACAAACTTGTCTTTACTATATATTGACATATAGTTTTACTTGTTATTTATGATCTTCCCAATTTTAAAAGCAATGGGATGTTATTTTAAAAATATAAATACTCCAAATAAAGTAAAAAGTTTATAAACAATAAAAATAAAATTGAGAAGCCAAATATGACTGACATTTAGGAGTTTTGCTTAAGAGTTTCAAAGACTTCATTTATCTAATTCAACTAAAAAATTATCTCTTGAGTAAATCAAGGTGACCTACTATTACAAATGATAGAATTTCACTAACCCTAGATACTTAAAATCACATTGTTATTTAACTGATAAAATTGCTAAAAACAATCTTTAAACTTTAGATTTTGTTATATTTTCAACTATAACTTTGACGTTTGTCATTGTTTTTAATTCTAGAACCATCTCTATATCTATCTTTGTCTTCCAAATATCTATCTTGTTGTTTCTCAAAATACATGCCACAACATACTGCATTTAAACTATTATAACTACAATCATACTTGCTTTTGTCCTATCATACCTATCTTGAAGTCCATATCCACCTCTTTCATTTTTATAAAACCTGCCTTTATGTTTCATATTTACAGCCATACTATTTGCCCTACACAAACAATTATTTTTTTAAAGAGGTTGATAAACTAACCATAGGGCCACTATTCCCATAAATTAACTTTAAATCTCTTCTAAAAAAATCTTAATACCTTTTTATCATTACAATATTTTGTCGAGATTATCTAACTTTTCAAACTCGTTAAAACCTTCTCTAATTTAACATGTTTGAAATCTTGATATGAATTTTCTCCTTAACATAATCTTCAAATCCAATACATAAGATTTTTATAAGCTAATTATAACTAATTTCATTGTATGATCTATAGTAAAGTAACCAATCTATGCAAGATAATATTAACTAATTATTTTCTCGAAGGAAGCACTCTGAAATAACTAATTTTTAGAGGCGTACATATTATTCAAGAATAACTATTGAAGAGAACAATAAGCAATAATTGTCAACAGATACAGAAAATAAAACAGATGAGAGACCATTAGCCATTTCACAGCACGCACGACTCTTTCGTATTGATTTTCATTAGCTTTCCTTGCAACATGATCAGGTTCGGACAATATAACTTCTTTCTTCCCATCTAGCATTAAAATGTCAGATTCTTGTCACCTTTAATTAAAACTTCCCCTTCCGTCGCAACATTCTCTGGTTCTTGTAACATCGCTGCTGCTTCTCCCATCTCATTATAAGTTAAAACTTCTGAGTTTTTTGATACCACACTACTGTCGTAAAGCTTATCATCAACAGTATTTCGACTTCCTGCTGAGTCTTTATCTGAAGACGCCACAGAAGCTCCAAAGCTACCTGTAAGTTGGAGCTCTTCGAGCTGGCCATCAAGTATTTTGGTGATGTACAAATAGTTTCTGAAGATGTTAAACATCTCAATACCTTGAGGATGCCTCACCTCTTGTGTATTACTACTTCTGGTCACAGGCCTGTGCTCGTTGTTTTCTAAGATAATATGGCGAAACTGGGAATTGGGAACATCTTTTACCATATGCCATTTGAGAGAAAAGCACCCGTTCCACCTGCGCCGCTCATGCCAAATATTCACGTCTTTGTTGAAATTCACAGGGCCCGTCATCTCATTCCAAAGGTTATGTTGGAGTGGATTGCTACTCCCCACTAGAGCAATCGCATTGGAGAAATCTGGATCACCATGGTTATGTTGGACTGGATTGCTACTCCCCACTAGAGCAAACGCATTGGAGAAATCTGGATAACCATTGTTATATTACTGGATTGCTACTCCCCACAATCCCAGGGGTATGGGTGTTAGAATTTATATCTGATCGGCAATGCCCAAAATAGTTGGCTGTGTCCTGTTGAGGGGAGAAGGGGCGATTGTGGTAGTGTGAGTGACCGCTAAATCCAGAAATAGGAATGTAAGGATTGAAGGCACTTTGGTAATAGCCGTAACCGTAAATAAATTCAGGAGGAAGCAAGTGTATATGAGGTGGGTGATTGAGGTTATAATTAGGGTTGAAATAGGCTGCATTGGGATTTAGAGCAAACCTTAGCTCAGACTTTTGAAGAGGAAGGAATTGTACATGAGGTGGGTGATTGTGGTTGTTATTAGGGTTGAAAGGGGTTGCATTGGGATTTAGGGCAGATTTTAACTTAGACTTTTTATTTGCAGGGGCAGAGGTGAAGCCAGAATTATGCACATCAATGAGAATCGATCCTATTTGGAGTTTGCCCATTAATTCCGCTGCAACTTCCTCATCGTCTTTGATGTTCATGGCTGTGTCTGCTGCACCAATTAATTCCGCCGCAACTTGCTCATCGTCTTTCATGTTCATGTCTGTGTCTGCTGCAGAGCGAAACAACTATCGATCCATTATTTCAAGAGCCTCGCCAAACCGAAGAAACAGTCGTGTCGTTAAATAAGCAAGGTTTCGTTGGTAAATAATTTAAAAAAGTTTCTGGGTTTTTATAGCTTATAGTTCACTTTTTTTAATTAAAATTATATATAAGACCGAAAGCACTCTAAACTTACCTATATATATTTTTGGTCTCTGCTCACGAAAAGTTAATTATATATTTTAAAAATATATTTTAAAAAAATACATTTTTAATTAAAAAATAAAAAGCAGTGTTTGTCTTGTCTTATTTAAGGCAGATAATATTAAAATTTTAAAATAAAAGGAGTAGATCTTTTAGATATTTTCTTTAACTATAGTGTAGAATTACCTTTATCTATAGATTATTTATGGGTTAATTAAATAAAAAATTAATTAAATTTCATTATTAATTTTTTTAATTTTTTATAAAAGCAGGGTAAAGAGAAATAATAAGTGGATGCGTTCTAACTTGAATTAAACTGTTCCTTGCTCTAGGAAAATTCAATATAATATATAGGGAAATATTAAGTGTGGAAGCTTTTTCAAATTATATTTTAACCTAAGAAATTTTTTTTTAAAAAAAAGTTTATATAAAGATGTAACTTTTTAATGTATAGGTGGGTGTGATAATATTATTATAAATGTGTTTTCGGACGATTTAAGTATATATGGGACCATCTGCCAAGGGACAAGATTCAAACTTTTATTGATTTTTTTTTTTTTTGATATATAGAAGCAATGGTTACAATCATGATTTTTAGTAACTATCAGCATAGTTGGTAGGGTTTAAACTATCTAACGAAGGCTCCCAAGACTTCCAACGTCTCGGTACATGGTAACCCGACGTGAGATGGGGACCGTCGGACACACAGGGGTTGCACCGTCGTCATCAATCTGGTGCACCACTCAGAGGAATCGGATCTGGGCTACTGTTTGTGCATGGGCAAGCCCATGGAATTGGAACCTAGGTCTCCTATCGGTAAGTGCCCCAACTTACCAATCCACCTAGACCCATGAACAAATTTTTATTGATTTTGATGAAAAGTTCTTTTATTTTTTTACTCTTAATTTTATTTTATTTTATTAATGATTTCACTTTTAGAGTGTCTTCATATGCATTCATGGTGTCTTTGTAGGCTCTGTATCAATGAAAAATATTTTCCATTTGCTAGTTTTGCATCAAAGTTGGTGTGAATTGTATCTTAGTTTGGTTATAAGTATTTTTTCATTTGATCTTAGTTTGATTATAAGAATTTTTTCTTCCATTTTATCTTTGCATATTGATGGTTTTTATAAGTCTTAATGTAAATACAAAATCATAAGATAATTGTCATAGGATCAAATATAAATTAATAATATAAATGAATAATATAGTATATATTATTCAAGGAACTTGTTACAAAGTTATAAAGCTTTGTATCCATAATATAGCTTTATAAAGCCACTCTTTTTATCTTGACATCTATCTTATATATCAAATAATGTAATATATATTCTAATACCCCCTGCATTACATTATTTGATGTGAATATATTTTGATCTGCATAGATAATATCTAAACATTTGATACTTGTTTTGACCTAGAGCTTTTGTGAAATATTTACAATATATTCTTCTATAGAAATATGTCTTAGCTTGATATGATGGTTTTGAAAATGATATTTGATAAAATGATATTGAGCTTCGATATGTTTGGTTCATTCATGTATAATTCAATTTTTGGTCAAATCTAATACTACTTGATTATCACAATTTATTACTTTTGGAATTATTTTAATTCCCATATCTAAAAATATATTTTGTAACCATAATGCTTCACAATATACATATTTTACTACACAATAATCTACTTTGGTAAATGAAAGTGCCACTGCATGATATATTTTACTATACCATGATATTGATCCTGATCCAAGATAAAATATGTATCCTAATGTAGATTTGTGTCATCAATAGAACCAACATAATCAAAATTTGAATATCCTTGTAAATAAATTTTTATCATCATTTTTATATGTTAGTCCATATTTTTAGTCTTGTTATATATTATAATATTATTTTTGTAGCTTTTCAATGACTTTTAATTGGTTTTTGTATAAATATTGAGAGAGTTTACAATAAAAACTATGTTTGTTTACATATTTGTTAAATATAAGAGACTTCCAATAAATTGAAAATAAGTTGTTGCTAAGACAAAAGGTGTTTCATCATGTTTGAATAATTGTAGTCCTTGTTCTATAGGTGTATATTTGAGTTTACAGTTTTTCATTATATATCTCTCAAGTAGAGTCTTTGTAGACTTTATGTTATTGTAATATTATCTTCATTTTGATGAATTTTTAAACTAAGATAACAATGCATAAGTTCCAAATCATTCATTTCAAAATATTTTTCAAGATCCTTTTTGACTTTATTTATTAATCCCTTGAACTACCTATTATCACTATATCTTCAACATATACTATAAGTATTATTATATCATTTTAAATTTCTTTGTATAAAGATTTGGATCTAACAGGTTTCTCTTAAAATTATGCTATGATAAATTATTATTAAATTTTATATACCATGCTATTAGAGCTTACCTTAAACAATATACGGATTTGCCCTTGATTACAAATCCCTCTAGTTGTGAGATATAAACTTATTCTTTAATATCACAACTAAGAAATGTATTTTTTACATCAAGTTGATGAAGTTTCCATCCATGGTGTGCTACCAAAACATAAATTGTTCTGATAGTAGTCATTCTTGAAAATGGAACAAAATTTCTTCATAATCAATTATTTTTGTTTATGTATATCCTTTTGCTAGTAATTGAGCTTTGTACTTGTGAAGGGAACCATCTTCTTTATATTTAATCTTATAGGCCCATTTGTAGCCAACTATCTTCTTTCCTAAAGATAGCTCAAGGAATATTACATCTTTTTTTGTAATGACATATATTTTGATTTCATAGTTGCCTTCCACTTTGGATTATTCAAGGCTTGAAGTGTTATTGTAGGTTCAACCATGGTGCTTAACAATCCCATGTTTACTCTAGCTACACTATGAGTTTGAGATATAGTAGTAGTAAGATCTGACATTTTTTCAAGATTTAAGTCTTTAAGTATATTTCTAAGCTATACAGGTTTTTTTTCTATGAATTTGTAGATATTTTTGTACTTTTATTTTGTTCATATTGAATTTATGATTCTGTATCTTCATTTGCTGAATTTTCTTCAAAAAAATTTAGAACTTTTGAATTAATTTTTTGTTCTTTAATATCATATTTGATTTTTCAATCAAATATTACACCTTTGTTTATATTTATTTTCTTTGTTATTGGATAAATTATTTTATTTTCTATAAATTCATCATTATAACCTAGAAATATACTACACATAGTCTTTTCATCTAGTTTTGTTTTTTTTTTTATTTGGTATATGCATATAGGCCTTACAACCAAAAATATTTAGTCTCTCTATATTAGATTTTCATCATGAACATACTTCTTTTGGTGTAATATTCTTGAGTATTTATATAGATAATGTATTATGCAAATATACAACTATTTTGACTACTTCTACCTAATATTGATGATCAAGATGAGTTTCTTTTATCATCATATTACCATTTCCATGATATAATTGTTTCTTCTTTTTAAAATACCATTTTATTGTGGTGAATATTTTGTAGTAAGTTATCTCTTTATTCCGTTCTCTTCTAAGAATAAATTGAATTATTTTGACAAAAATTCACCTCCTCTGTTTAAACGAGTTTTGATAGTTTTCCCTAATTATTTTTTAGATAGAAATTTGAATTGTTTAAAAAAACTGGATACTTTAGATTTTAATTTCATAAAGTATACCCACATTTTTTTAGAGTAGTCATCAACAAATAATTAAAAATATTTATATCCTCCAATACTACTAACATTCATTGGACCACATAAATCTATATATACTAATTCCAATGGTTTTTAAGCTATGAAAGTTTAAAAGGTATTCTATATTATTTTCTTACTAAATATTTTGGACATACTGTAAATTCCCAAGAGATTTTTGGTAACCCTTCTACCATTTGATATTTAACCATTTCATTTAATGATGATGCACTTGTATGTCCTAGTCATTTATGTCAAGTTCTCTTATCTTAGACATTCTTGCTAAAAGATCTAAATTTGTGGTTGTATCTAGAATAAACAAACTATATTTGTAAGATCCTAAAGTTATCATTTTTTCTTATTTGATAATATGACATTGTTTTCTTCCATTGATAACTTTAAATTATACTACCACGTTTTGATCCATAAGCTAAGAAACTGAAAGAAGATTAGTAGTCAATATTGGGACATAATACATTACTAATTATTCCTCTTTCTTCTTTTAGGTTGACCAAAATGTCTTCTACTCATTTGAATTCATAAGTATTACTATATACTATAGTAACTGAAAGCACAAGGATATGAAAACAAAAATGAAATGCCAAGGTGTGATGCAAACGAAACTAAACTTAACGCTAAATCCTACAAACTGAAATGCATGAAAGGAGAGAAACATAAACGCATTGAAACAAGGTATAAAAGCAAATATGGAGTACAACCATTTTTATTAATAAGCTTTCAAACCTAGTTACAATCCATCTCCTCCATTTTCATGGGCTAGGAGCGTTAAATATGTTCTTGTCACATCAATAGATGGTATTCCTTCTTCTGCGTGCCCACATGTAGAATAGGCGGACCAAACATCTCCGTCGCTTGCGTTGATGAGTCTTGACTCCTTGTTGCTCCTCTAATGTTGAGGCCCTATATTCTGTAAATGTGCGAACAACATTGTATTATTGAAGAGCAGTTTAAATAATACAACATGTGAAAACAGCACTCCTGGATTAGCCCGGGTTGGGCGCATCTCAACAGGATGCCGCTGCAACAAGGTGCTAAAGTTAAATAACTAGTTAACTAATATAACACCTATTGTAATAGTACGCTAACATCCCCCTTTATTACATTATTTGGGTAATGTAATAACTAATAGCTATACTAACATCCCCTTACATTATTTTGCAATACAAAGTGAGCTAGGAAACAATTCAAATTTGACACGTCCAAGTGCCTTAGTGAAAATGTCTGCAACTTGAGCATCGGTGGGAATGTGTTGAAGCTGAATTCGGTGCTTTGGAACTTCCTCTCGAATGAAATGACATTGTGTGTCAATG
The DNA here is from genome assembly GCA_028583015.1 of Wollemia nobilis. Taxonomy (NCBI): domain Eukaryota; kingdom Viridiplantae; phylum Streptophyta; class Pinopsida; order Araucariales; family Araucariaceae; genus Wollemia; species Wollemia nobilis. Next base: position 15,512,422 of record JAQPPZ010016943.1, read on the forward strand.
TGCTTTGTTTTTTCATGATGGACTGGATTCTTGACGAGGTTCAGAACACCCTGATTGTCGCAAAACAAGTGTATTGGAGATTTTGATGGATGGCCCATACTTGTTAGAATGCGACGTAACCATATCACTTCGCACACAGCTTCACGTGCGGCGCGATATTCTACCTCTGGTTGAAGAAATAGCAACCACCGTTGCTTCTTGTCGTGCCAAGAGACAGGACCGGATCCCAGATGAAAAATGTATCCGGAAGTTGACTTGCGATCATCAAATGATCCGGCATAGTCGGAGTCCGTGTATCCTTGCAAGAAGAATTTGTTGTTCCTCTTGTATTCTAGGCCATATTCTATAGTACCACGGACATAGTGAAGAACACGTTTTGTCGCTTTCCAATGAGTAATCTTAGGCTCCCGCATGAACCTCGAAAGATAGTTTACAAGCAAATACGAGATCCGGCCTAGTATTGGTCGGATATATGAGACTCCCAATCAACTCGTCGATAGAGAGTGCCATCTACCTGGGTTGAGTCATCATATCGCGATAACTGAAGTCCATTCTCCATAGGAGTTGCCATTGGCTTGCGATCAGTCATGCGATATTTATCGAGCAATGTCTTGGCATACTTTTTCTGAGACACTTTGATGGTGTGCTCCTTCCGGCTGAATTCCGGACCAAGACAATTAATGGAGAAGTCCAAGATCTGTCATCTCAAAAGATTTGCACAAGTTTCTTTTGACAGTAGAGATCAAATCTTCTGAACTCCCTGTAATGAGCAGATCATCCACATAGAGTACAAGCAACACTATCTCAGAACCCTGTTTCTTGAAATAGAGGTTTGCATCTGACGGACATCTCTTAAATCCATGCCGCATTAGGTGATTGTCCATTTTTATATACCAAGCTCGAGGAGCTTGTTTCAGACCATACAAGGATTTAACCAATTTGCAAACTTTCTCGCTGTTGGCCTTCCACTTCAAATCCTTCAGCTGAGTCATATAGACTTCTTCTTGGAGATCACCATTAAGAAAGGCACTTTTGACATCCATTTGGTGAACTTTCCACCCATATTGTGCTGCCATAGCACACATAACCCGAATTGTGGTCATCCGAGCAGTAGGTGCAAAAGTTTCTTCATAGTCGATGCCTTCCTTTTGAGCATAGCCCTTTGCAACAAGACGGGCTTTATGCTTATCAATTGTTCCATCTGCCTTGTACTTGACTTTGTATACCCATTTGCAGCCAATAGGTTTCTTTCCATGCGGCAGATCAACAAGCTTCCAAGTTTTATTCTTCATCAGAGACTCATACTCTGTATCCATAGCGGCCTTCCACTGAGGCTCACTAAGAGCATCTTGCACTGATGCAGGTCCAAGACTATCTATGGTAGACATGAATGCCCTGTCATCATCAATATCCATATCCTCAACTTCTCTACTTGGAGTCACATAAAGTTCCTCAAAAGATTGACAAAGATCATCAACCTCACCAGTTTCTCTGGCTTCTCTTTCCTGTTGAGCCATACTGCGTGTACGAGGTCTATCCAAATTCAAATTGGGAGGAGTGGATAAATTTGCATCTCTGATTGTATTTGTACACCATTTAGGATTCTGCTCGGTGGTGGTGAAGAAGATGTAGAAGGACCTCCCGTCTGTGTTGACGAAGGAATCTCCTCTTCCTTTGGTTCCACTATATCCTGGTGTACTCGTAGATGTGCTCTGTGATGTGAAAGCTTCATCAAAGACAACATCTCTCGCTGATATGAATTTTCTTGGTCAAAGGATCTATCAACCGATATCCTTTAGAGTGCTCAGAATATCCAAGAAAAATACATCTCAATGTTTTCTCATCTAGCTTCTTCCTTTTTTCTTTCGGTATGTGCATGAAAGCTTGACACCCGAAAATACGTAGATGAGATATGGAGGGTTTTCGACCACTCCATGCTTCCTGTGGAGTCATTCCTTTTAGGGCCTTTGTGGGTGCCCTATTCAAAAGATACACCGCAGGTGGTGACATCTTCTCGCCCAATATTGTTGCCCAAGAGTTGCACTTGTGAGCATACAACGAACCATTTCCATGATAGAACGGTTCCTTCTCTCAGCAACTCCATTCTGCTGAGGAGTATAGGCAGTTGTTAACTGTCTCTTGATCCCATGTTTATCTAGGAATGCAGAAAATTCGGTAGAGGTAAACTCTCCCCCTCGATCTGAGCGGAGGGTTTTAATAGAAGCCCCTGACTCCTTCTCAACGGATTTCTTGAACTGTTGGAAGAATGCGAAAGCTTCAGATTTCAGGTTGAGAAAGAAAACCCACATCTTTCGTGAGTAGTCATCTACGAATAACTGAAAGTACCTCTTCCCTCCAACACTGTTGGGTGTGAAAGGACCGCATAGATCGGTGTGAATTAGCTCCGGAGGTTTTCTTGCTCTTGTAGAGCTCTTCTCAAATGGTACTCTATGTCGCTTTCTCGCCAAGCGATCAGAGCACACTCGGCAATGTGGCGTAAAGGGAAGGAAGACCCTTTACCATCTCATACTTGCCGAGCTCAAGTAAGTAGCCGGAACTAAGATGCCCATATCTCTTGTGCCATAGGGAAGTTGCCTCCTTGGTAGAGACAATCATGGCAACATGTGGAATAGAGATAGCATCTAGTGCAAATAAGCCATGCTTATATGAAGTCGTTGAAATCGCTTACCCTTCCTGGTAATTGTACAACACTTCTTTCCATTCTCAACACGAAAGTTGACAACCATATTTCTGTCCAGGATTTGTGTCACTGACAACAAATTGTTGGCCAATCCCGGAACATAGAGGACCTTGTCAATCTGACACTTGCCATCAGGAAGAGTGACAGAAACCGTACCCTCTCCCCGAACCCCGTAGGTTTTATCATCGGCAATGGTGACAGGTTTGCCCTCCTTGGCCACAAATGATTCAAACCACGATCCGTCGCCGCTCATATGTTTACTAGCTCCGTAATCGACATACCAAATAGGATCCCTCTCGAGTGGAATCTGTGGTAGTCATGAGCACCTTGTGTGCCCATTCGGAATCCGAGTCGGATTCTTCAACAACGAACATTCGCCTCGGGGTTGCTTGTTTTTATTTTGTGGTTTGTTTTGGCCTTTTTGCTTGTTCTTATGCCAACACCTGTTGGTGTCATGGTTGTCTTTCTCACAGATCTTGCACCACCTCTTCTTCTCGTTGAGGTTGCTTGCCTTTTCCTTTCGTATCCTGTTGAGAATTTCCTCCTTTCTGAAAGTTGCCTCCTTTTTGCCCATTACCTTTCTTCCTAGAACCATGCCTGTTGGTGTATAGGGCTGTATTGGAAGAATCATCCTTGTGAAGTTGGCGTGCCTCCTGTTGTTGAAGCAGATTGACCAACTCGATGTAGGTAATTTGTCGTTGGGACACCTGGATGGAGGTTATCAACATGTCAAATGAAGAAGGTAAAGCTCTCATCACAAGTGAAATGAGAAGCTTTTCATCCACAGTATCTCCTAGAGAACTCAATTTCTCTTTCAACTCAGACACTCTGCACAGAAAGAGTTCAACTGTTTCACCCTGTCTCAAACTCAGGTTATGAAGTTGTTGTTGAAGATGAAGAATGGTGGATTCATTCTTCCCCTCATAGATGGTTCTAAGGGCATCCCATGCCTCTTTACCACTTGCTTTATCAGCTATATGAGGTTGCACTTCATCGGAAACAGCAAACAAAATGAGCACCTTTGCTCTACTGTCTTTCTTGTCAAAAGCAATCTGATCTGTTGAAGGACCTGTGGATCCTGCTGTTGGTGAAGGCCTTGTTGCTACTCCAAGTAACAATATCCCACAAATCTTCCATTTGGAGAATAGCCTTCATCTTATGTTTCCATGGTGTATAATTTGGACCTTTCAATAACTGATGCGGATCAGTCATCAATTTTGCAACAGTGGCCATAGTGAAGGTTCCTTATATCACCAAATTGGTCCCCCTTTCGATATACCTTTTGCTAGGCCAATATACCGTACAAAATACCCGCCCTTACGTGAGGGAAACTATAGGTATTTAGAAAGATCAACAAAAATCACCCGCCCTTACATGAGGGAGACTATAGGTGAATTTTAGAGATCATACGATACGTGGAACATAAGCGGTACTGAAAGGGAATCGCCTTGTTGATGGCACCTACCATAGAAGATTCTTCTCATGCGTGGGGCGTAACTTCCCCTAAACACTATGAAGAATACTTCGTCAGGATTTACGCCTAAACACAAGTGCGATAAAGGGTAGTGGATGGAGTAAAAAATGCAAAAATGGCGTACTTATTCCTCCCCGACGATTTATAGAGAACAAGCTCAGACGTCGTTATAGCAGCTATATTAGGCGGCGGATACAGTAGCCAAATCACGACAGCTTTACCTGTAAGTGCTGGCCAGAGGTATCGCAAATACCGAACGCTGCAGTGCAATAAAATTGCACAGATGGGTTTTATATTCCGGGGACTTAGGGAGTGTTTGATTTTAAGTTTTTAATGTTATAGTGCAAAAATGAAATATGCAACATACAACATAAAAAAAAACTGCCCACAAGAATAACCCACAAGGTGTCGGTCACAGCCGAAAATGCACCTTTTACAATGCCAAATTGCTATTTTTCATAAAATTACTCTCAATCCCCCTTTGATTTTTTTTGAAAAAATATCCCCCCTTAAAAGGCTTTCTTTAACAAAGCATTTTTATAATCATTATTTATTTAAAATTAAAATAAATAATTTCAATTTATATAGTTTTAAAAACTTTAGAAAAAATAAATTAAAATTAAATTTTAATTTATAAAGTTTAAAACTATATTAAAAAATTAAAATTAAAAATTTTAATTAAAATAATAATAATTAAAAAATTACTTTGAAAAAAAAAATATACCTGAGAGGAGTCGGCGGGATTTGAACCCCCGACCTGCAAGCTCCCTGAGCCTTACCGCACAGCTCATTGCCAAGTGAGCTTGCGGGCTGATCCGGAAGAAACAATGGAGCACCTCTCCTTTGTCCCTTCTCGGTCTGCCCAAGCCCTCTGCCACCTCCTCTGCTAGTCGCGGTCCGTCCCGCGTTCTACAGCCTCTTCCTCGTCGCAGTCTGCAACCTTCCCGGACGATGCGCTGCTTCGGCCTCCGGTTTGTTTTTTTTGTTTTTTTTTTTTTTTTTTTTTTTTTAAATTCGCCTTCTGCGAAAGAAAAAAAATCCGGAACGCGTCTTCTTCGATTTGAGAGGGGGGGAGGGGGAGTCGCGCAAATTGCGCCGGGCGGGGGGGGGGGTTTATACCCTCGTGGCGGGCGGCGGGCGGGAAAAAAAATTTAAAAATCCCTGCCCGGAGGGTGGTCCCCCTCCAGCGCGTCGCGGAGCGTGGGCTGCGTCTCCTTCACGCAGGCCCGGAGCTGCGTCTAGAATGACGCAGTCGTTGGGGGGGGGGGGGTTTATACCCCTCCTGCCGCGGCGGGCGGGAAATTTGAATTTCCCCCCGCAGCGTCGGCCAAGGGGGAGGGGGCCTCCCCTCCTGTCGCACGGCCTGCGCGACAGTCTGTCGCACGGGCCTGCTGCGGCAGCTCCGGGAGCGCACGGGCCTGCTGCGACAGCTCCTCTGTCGCGCGGGGGAGCGGGCCCCTCCTGGTCGCGCGCACACGCGGGGAGTGGTCTCTCTTTCCCGTCAACCGCGCGCAACGGGGTCCGGGCCCTCCTGCGACGCAGCGCGCCGGCTGCGTCTGCTTCGACGACCGGTGGGGAGTCTGCCTGTTAAACTCAATGTCTCTTTCTATCGCGACTGCGCGACAAAATTTTTTTTTTAAAATTAACTGCACACCCGCCCAGATTCTCCAGCCTCGGCTTCTCGTCACGCCTCCCTGCACATCGCTGGCTCTGATGCCATGTAAATGTGCGAACAACATTGTATTATTGAAGAGCAGTTTAAATAATACAACATGTGAAAACAGCACTCCTGGATTAGCCCGGGTTGGGCGCATCTCAACAGGATGCCGCTGCAACAAGGTGCTAAAGTTAAATAACTAGTTAACTAATATAACACCTATTGTAATAGTACGCTAACATATTCAAGGAAACAAAAAACAATTAGTAGCACCTGTAGATAAAATGAAACATGCAATCCCCAAGCCTACGATTAGTGCATGCAAAAAATGAATAAAACGATAACTAAATAACATTAGAATGATCTAAAAATTTAACAAAGGCATGAAGACATTACCAGGAGGGCACTACAAATAGAACAGTTAGAAAATTTACCACGGATTTCTAATCGCTCCAGAGCGGGACGATTAGACCTACAACAAAGTGTCAAAAAACACTATCCCAAATGTCCCATTTAAGAGGCTCCAAATCACCTACAAAGTTGGGGGTTAGGTAAAATGGGGTATTTTAGAAAGACCCAGAAGGTCATATTTTGCCAATTTGGCCTCTATCACCGGGAATTTGATGATGCTACCTGCATGTTAGCAAAAGTAGGAAATGACAAAAACATGATCAAAATAGCTCAAAATGATGTGAAATTTGAATGACAACCTATCTAAGAAACATAGAATCCGATGCAAATATAAAAGAAATGAAATATGCTACAGATTTCTAATCACTCCGGGGTGGGGCGATTAGGACTGTAGTAGTGTGGGGGGCGCCCGGGGGAAAGACGCCTGTTGTTTGGGGCCCAATTTCGGCACCAATCCACTTGGGATGTGTCCAAAACATCTTGTGGGGTGTTTTCAAAAAAATTGTTAGGATGTTATGGCCAAATATCAGTTTTTGATTTCGGATTTGTGCTTCTAGTAACCACCCTATGACCTCCCTTCCAAAAAGAGATCAAGGATGTGAAAGGCACAAATCAAAATGTGTGAGGATGTAAAATGGCAGCACTTCGTTGCTCAAAATGCTCCTTCTCTGTCCTCTTTTGGGGTGAGAAGACTCACCATTTTATAGACCTGATGGTCTCTTTGGATGAGCATTCAGATCCGCCACTTGGCAATCATGCCTTCCTAGGGGGGAGAAGATTCCTCCCTAATTAGGGGCTCCTTGACTACCCATGTAACTGCCTCTAACACTAAAAAATGCTCACTTACACTCCCATGCGATGAAGGAAGAGTTAAGTGGTGGATCTGAGCTGCCATTTGTCAAGATTTGACTTTTTGCCCATCAAACCTACTATTCGCCCCACCCTAGAGTGAATACTGCTAATCATCCCTGGGTAGAACGATAAGAGAGCAAAGTGCCTGAAAGGTGCCAAATTGACCTTTGATCTTCCAAAACTACTTTGTGAGTGGTTAGGACCATTGTTTAACCTCTAGGGGCTGCCCTAGGGGCTGTGTGTCAATGTGATCAGTGTTTGCAGTCACATAATCAGATTGGTGCTGCTTTGGTGTCTACAGATGCCCCTTTTGGGATGCGCTACACGTGGTGTAGTGTTGAGCAAAAATAGATAACCAAAGCACTAATTATTATGGTTTCTCAGTAACCTAACCAGCTTTTGATGTCCCAGGTATGGAAAGGGCATGCATTCTTAAATACTTGCTTCTAATGAGTGAAGTAACTTAATTCAAGTGTTAAAATTTTTTTGTGAGGTGTTACTTGAGCTTGGACATTGATCAGTCATGAATAGGCAAAGGGCACAACCTTTTATCTGTGGGAACCTTGAGTTCATGATTCATGAATGCCAAGTGTTTGATCAACTTGTGATTATTGCTTGTTTACTACCCCAAGCAGGAGCGTGATCGCCACTGAAATCATGAGGATATGGAAAAAAAAAAGGAAATTCCAAGGTGTGATGAAAATGAAACTAAAATTAACGCAAAATCCTATGAACTGAAATGCATGAAAGGAGAGAAACATAAATGCATTGAAACAAGGTATAAAAGTGAATATGGAGTACAACCCTTTTTATTAATATGCCTTCAAACCCAGTTACAATCCATATCCTCCCTTTTCATGGGCTAGAAGCATTAAATATGTTCTTGTCACATTAACAGATGGTATTCCTTCTTTCGCATGCCCACATGTAGAATGGGTGGACCAAACGTCACCGCTACTTGTGTTGATGAGTCTTGACTCCTTGCTGCTCCTCTAATGTCGAGACCCTATGTTCAAGGAAACATAAAATAGTTAGTAGCACCTGTAGATAAAATGAAACATGCAATCCCCAAGCCTACGATTAGTGCATGCGAAAAATGAATAAAATGATAACTAAATAACATCAAAATGATCTAAAAATTTAACAGAGGTATGAGGACATTACCAGGAGGGCATTGCAAATGGAAGAGTCAAAAAAATTCACCATGGATTTCTAATCGCTCTGGGGCGGGACGATTAGACCTACAATAAAGCGTCAAAAAGCATTGTCCCAAATGTCCCATATGAGAGGCTCTAAAACACCTATAAAGTTGGGGGTTAGGTAAAATCGGGTATTTTGGAAAGACCCAGAAGGTCATATTTTGCCAATTCAGCCTCTATCGCCAGGAATTTGATGATGCTACTTGCATGTTAGCAAATACAGGAAATGACAAAAACATGATCAAAATAGCTCAAAATGATATGAAATTTGAATTACAACCTATCTAAGAAACATAGAATCAGATGCAAAAATAATAGAAAGGAAATCTGCTACATATTTCTAATTGCTCTGGGACGGGGCGATTAGGACTGCAGTAGTGTAGGGGGCGCCCGGGGGTAGTACGCCCACCGTTTGGGGCTTGATTTTAGCACCAATCCACTTGGGATGGGTCCAAAACCTCTTGTGGGGTGTTTTTAAAAATTTTGGTAGGATTTTATGGCCAAATGTCAAGTTTTGGTTCCGTATTTGCGCTTCCAATAACCACCCTATGACCTCCCTTCCAAAAAGAGATCAAGGATGTGAAAGGCACAAATAAAAAGGTGTGAGGATGTAAAATGATAGCACTTTGTTGCTCAAAATTCTCCTTCTCTATCTTTTTTTGGGGTGAGAAGACTCACCATTTTAAATACCTAACGGTCTCTTTGGATGAGCATGCAGAGGCACCACTTGGAAATCATGCCTTCCTAGGGGGAGAAGATTCCTCCCTAATTAGGGGATCCTTTACTACCCCTGTAACTGTCTCTAATGCTAAAAAATGGTCACTCACACTCCCATGCAATGAAGGAAGAGTTAAGTGGTGGATCTGAGCTGTCATTTGTCAAGATTTGACTTTTGGCCCATCAAACCTACTATTCACCTCCGCCATAACCCCAAGGACTTGGTCATACCACCTTGGCGTCCTAACCCACAAGATAGTCCACATAATGCCATTTTAGAATGGGACTATAGAGGCACCCCTTCGAGGGGCACTCCCGTCCAACATAGACCCTTTCAGGAGGAGTCCCCACACGTGGCACTCAATATAAACGAGAAGGCTCACTTAGAAGCTTGGTATGAGTGGCCACCGCACGATGAAGCACTAGAACAGCATAGGGTCCATGAGGAGAGGCCACATGATTATGTCATCCCTCCTTTACCCCCCATCACTATTAGGAATAATAAGCCAAATCCATAGCACAAGGCTCTTCAAATAGGGTGAGCCAACTCTGCTCGCCCCTTTCACATATAAGAAAGGGAGCATGAGGAAGACCATTACATTCCTCAAGATCAATACACAGTGTGGGAGCAATGCACTTCTACACCTGCTATCTATCATAATCACATACTGAGGCTAGAGCCTCGAGTGAATGCCACCAACCTTGACAGAGGGAAGCGACCTATAGAGATCTCAGATCATCGTGATCAAGATAAATGTGTAGGAGAGGCATCTAGGCCTCGTAGACTCAATATGGCAAAACAAATCAACCTGGAAGTCACCAAAAATGCCGCACACCAAGCACAGATCATGCAGCTTGAGAAAGACCAACAACATCTAGAGCATATATATCGCCTTAGTAAAGAGCACATTCAGCACCAAACAGATGAGCTTCTTCATAACACTATGCCTGAGAGGGTTCCAACCCCTCACACCTAAAGAGCAGAACTATATGAGAGGCACAACCCCTCGTTACAAGATAGGTCTCCACGACCTTACCAAGTGCTACCTCCGAGACCTCCTAGACCTAAGCGGGAGGCCACTCCTAGGAACAACGATGGGCACCCTTCATGGGGACCCACCCATGGTTATAGGTCTCATCCAAAAACTCCTCAAGAAGCCTATGATGAGTATGAGCAAGAAGAAGAGTGGTCCAAAACGCCTTTCCAAGGTAGAGGGGGTGCTATTTGACCACCCCTCCATAGGCCTCAAGTTTGCCACAACCCACATCGGGAACTAACCAATGAGGAAGAGATCAAATCTTCTGATGCATATAAAGCGCTGTTAGAGCACTTAGAGTCTATGGAGACTAAGACTTTTGGGCCCCAAAATCCCACTTTATGCCAAATCCATAGTCACCTAGTGCATCCATCAGTGCCGACACCCCCTTACCATGAACACTTTAAACTGCCTCAGTTGACAATCTTTAGAGGTGATGAGGATTCCCAAGAACACGTGACTAGATTCCTGATCCAATGCTTTGGCATTCAGTACAATGATGCTTTACTGCTAAGAACATTCATCACCACGTTCACAGGCCCTGCCTCAGATTGGTTCACTCAATTTCCAAAGCATAGCATTAGTAACTTAGATCATCTAGTGGATGTGTTCCTCGAATGCTTCACCTTCAACACCAAGAATAAGGCAACACTAAGCGACCTAGCCATCCTCAGGTAGTATGAGGAATAAACCATGGCAGCCTATGGGAACCGATGGAGGACGTTGCTTTCAAAGCTGCCCTACCTCCCTCCTATGTCCGACCTCACCCAAATGTTCTCAAAGAGTTGTTTAAGATCGATCTTTGTGCTATTGTAGCTGTAGCAATATGCCACTTTAGAGGAAGCTCTGGTGCAAGCCAGAATCATTAAGAAGATCAAGATTTAGGATGGTGATATAGCCAAGCCAAAGAAGAAAGAATGGTCTAAGAACACCAAAATAGGGACCATGCAATAGAAACCCGCTGTGGTCAATCAGTTTGCTATAAATGTCCCTAATCCTACACAAGCAACATAGTCCCAAAATGCTAACTATCAGTAGAATCGCCCTAGGCAATAGTTCACACCTTACACAGAGTCTAGAGATTCCTTGTTTGGTCCTTTATCAATGGTAAACTTGATCAACCTGCTCAAGAGTCAACTCATAGACCCCAATGCACTAAAACCTAAGGGCTATAGGGAAGACTTGTACTGCAGGTTCCACAAACGGAAGGGACATGACCTTAATGCATGTTGGAATTTTAAAGGCTTGGTGCAAGACCTAATAGATAACAAGACATTAGTAGTGTATAATCTCGTGGTACTAAGCAACCAAAAAATGGAGGTATTTAAGGACTCCTTGCCTACCCATGATGCACAGGCAAAGACCCTACAAGTAAATGAGGTAACACAAAACTGCCCCATGCATGGGTATGTAGGGATGATCAGTATAGTGACTCAGAACAAGAGGTACCCGAGCATAGCTACCCCCGCGACAGCTACAGGAGAGGTGCCAACAACGTCACAACCGCAACAACACCTTATGCAACCTGCTCCACCTAGACCAGTGGCCACGATTCGAACCAAACTTACCCAAATTTTGAGGACCACATTGGCTAGGCTCTCCATCTACGAGCTCATACAACAATCATCACCTCATCGGGAGGCCCTAATGGAGATACTAAAATCCATCGAGTTGGAGCCCCATGAAGCAAACTCCTTCAACAACTTCGTGGGACATGTCAAACGATGCACTGATCCAGTCATCACCTTTCAAGAGCACGAATTGAAATCAGTGGCTGATGACATGGCGGATACACCCCTGTACGTCATCGTGTAGGTCAATGGGATTCCGTACAAGAGGGTGTTGGTGGACACTAGCTCGTCTAGTAATATCATTACAACAAAAGACTTGAAGCACCTAAATTTGCCCACATCTCACATAGTGGCCTCCACCTATACACTATGAGCATTCAATGATGCCATATGCTCAATAGTTGGAACAATTGTCCTACCCATCCAAGTGGGACAAAAGACTATACCTACATTGTGCCACATCTTGGAAGGTGAGATGGCCTATAACATCTTGTTGGGTCGGCCATGGATTAGGGACATGAAGTGTGTCCCTTCGATAGCTCAACAGTGCTTAAAATATACATTTGAAGGGCAAGTGCATATAGTCCCGATAGACTTGGATCCCTTCAAGTATTGCAATTCAATGCAGCTAATGCCGTAATTAACCCTTCCATCAATGCATTTGGATTTTTAGTTGAATCCATATAAATAGGGTCTGATTATGTAGGCATCCTCGTTGACAAGTCCATGAAATCCCCAGCCAGGTCCATCTTCATCATCTGGTCCTTCACCAACGATGCCATCTACGATGGCCACATCGAAGGACAAAGGGAAGAAACCCTTTGAAGAGGGACCACCATCAGTCTCAACCATCTCTACTGAGGATATGCCTAGCAGAATGGAATTCGAGGCTCCTAGTTCATCTGACATGGAGTGGACTCAGGAAGAACTTCCATTCCCTCCCCCTCAACCGCCAACAATCACTGTTGAGATGGCCAATACGGGCTTGCGGGAGTACCTAGTGTAGAATATTATAACAACGCCCACACTTGAGTCCATGTAGGACATGGGGAGACCGCGCCTCCCCATAGGCACTATTGTTCCTCTAGGCTACCCGCAAAACTAGACAAACTTTGTGTATGGGGGCCTTGATAATGGCATTGAACCTTACATGCAAGAGGAAAAATATGAAGAGCCCTTTGATGAAGATGTCAACTATTTTTCCAACCCAGATTTCACTTTGAGATATCTTGGCCAATGCAATTGGCATGGATATGAGTTAGGTAGATATGAGCAAGGAGTGTGAGTTCTTTGCCAACCAAGATATCAGATGCCATACAACAAGTCAGGAGTAGGGTTTAACCACCCTCTACCCTTGGACATCTTGGTAGAGAACATGTAAGGCCTAGGGATAGGCAACAAGGGCAGATTGGCATTAGATACATATGCCAATACTAACATGACATATACACTGGGGGATTATCTCCCATTTTTGACAACCAACCTTGTTGACCTCAAAAACCCTTTCCCTTCACTCGAGAGAGGAGAAAGTTTGAGAACTCACCTACAAGAGAGGTATAGACAAGGTCAGGAAGGATCTTTAGAATATGAGTCAAAATATGAAGTAGCACCATGGGACCCTTTCGAATCGGATAACAATCACTCACAAGTAACCCTCATGGATGACTACCAAGAAAGCCTCTTGGCAATGTTCCCTTTGGATGCTCCAATCAAGTAAGTGCCACATCAAGAAAATTAGGTCCCCCCATAGAGAGCAAAATAACCCCGATGGGGCCAGATCAATTTGCTCCAGCAGGATGAGCCTTTAATGTCGCAAACAGGTGCTAGAACCAATGAAGGCCTTTGGATTTCTGACAGTGATTATGAAGATGAAACTGAGATGGCATATCTCAATCACTGACGGTAGATGCAACAACAATACCCCCTAGATATTGATGATATATTTGAACAACTAAACATAAGTCCAGGGCATGAGTGGCACCTGAACCCATCACACTAGGATCAAGTGTTGAATCCTCCACTTTGGGCATATAGAGAACACCTACCGCCCAGATACCCTATAGAGATATCAGTGCCGGGGGTAGACCTTGTCCTCCTCCCCGCACATAGGGCTGATCCATTCAGGCCAATACCTCTAGAGCCAGATCTGAAGTACAAATATCATTCAAGATGTCCGAGTAACCACACCCGTAGTAATGGAGGCCAAAATCATTTCATCAACATGATCTCCATTGACTTAACCGCCCCCATCCACAATCCGGCCGATCCAACATAGTCATTGTATCTAGACATAGATGCCATAGACTGGGATCACATCAATTCACCACCATCCCCATGAGAGTATTGTCCTTGTGGTGAGATGCTTCATTTCACCCCAAGACCAACTTAGGATATCTTCCATGCTGAAGAGGGATCCAAAGTTCCTAATAATGATCTAAACTCAACAAATGATATCCACTTGATCCCAACTCCACACCATTTGGAGGACAGATCCCACATGTCGATCAAGGAGACGATTGATGTAGACATCGACTCTGATCCAATGAATCCATAGATTATCAAGCTGGGGGTAAGTTTATCCCCCGAAGAGCAAGCCGACTACATTACCCTTCTCAAAGAGAAGAAGGAGGTTTTTGCATGGTACTACAAAGACATGCCGGGGCTAGATCCACAACTAGTCACGCATAACCTAACACTTGATCCGATAGTCAAGCCAGTTAAAAAAAACTACGTAAGATGCACCCAATAGTGGTCTTAATGGTCAAATATGAATTACAACAGTTGTTGGATGCATAGTTTGTCATCTGCATGGATTACCCACCATGGTTGTCCAACATGGTGCCCATCAAAAAGCTGGATGGGAGGATTCACATATGCACTAATTTTTGAGATCTAAACAAAGCGAGTCCTAAGGATGATTTTCCCTTGCCAAGCATCGACACATTGGTAGACACTATAGTGGGCCATGAAATGCTATCCCTCATGGATGGTTTCTCAGGATACAATTAGATTTGTATCAATCTCGAGGACCAACTAAAAATGGCATTCACAATGCCTTGGGGGACATTTTGTTATAAGGTCATGCCCTTTAGCCTTAAAAAAACTTGCGCCAGCAACCAATGTGCCATGACATACATCTTCCATGATCACATGCATAAAAATTTGGAAGATAACATGGATGATTTGTTGGCCAAATATCTTTTGCGCCCAGATAATCCCGATGACTTAAGCAAGATTCTCGATCACCTCATGGAACATAAAGTCATACTGAATCCCAATAAGTGTGTATTTGGTGTCACATATGGAAAACTCTTGGGTTTCATAGTCTCAAAACGAGGCATCTATTGAGCAAGGTGCAGCAACAGTATTTTTGTTGTTGTCAACACAGTCAGACAGATCGGTTGATGCAGTGGATAGGAGTTAAGAGGTTCTTCAGAGTATGTATAGTGATTTTCTAAAATATTAAAGTGGCCCATATGCTAAAAATTAAAATAAAATCACAACGAATAAAACTGTCGCGATATCGTGACATGTTGAGCAAGAAAGAAAAATTGTCGTGATATCATGACATGTTGAGCAAGAAAGAAAAACTGTCGTGATATCACGACATGTTGAGAAGAAAGAAAAATTGTCACGATTTCGTGACATGTTCAAAGAGAAAGTGCAAGCAAGAAAAACTGTCGTGATTTCACGACATGTTCGAAGAGAAAGTGCAAGCAAGAAAAATTGTCATGATTTCATGACATGTTCGAAGAGAAAGCACAAGCAAGAAAAACTATCATGATTTCGTGACATGTTCGAAGAGAAAGCGCAAGAAGGAAAAACTGTCACGATTTCATGACATGTTGGAAGAGAAAAAGGCAAGTAGAAAAAGTGTCACGATTTCGTGACATATTGCAAGAGAGATTGTATGAAAGAAAAAGTGTCACAATTTCATGACATATTGCAAGAGAGATAGTATGGAAGAAAAAGTGTCACAATTTCACGACATATTGCAAGAGAGATTGTACGGAAGAAAAAGTGTCACGATTTCGGGACATATTCCAAGAGAGAGATTTCGAAAGAAAAAGTGTCACGATTTCACTACATATTTCAAGAGAGATTGTACAGAAGAAAAAGTGTCACGATTTCACGACATATTGCAATAGAGAGAGTCCAAGAGAAAAAGTGTTGTGATATCGCGACATGTCACATTTTTGTGACCCGAAGGCAAGAGAAAGAGCAAAGGAGAAAAAGTAAAGCGATATCGCGACATGTCACATTTTCACGACTAAAACAGAGAGAAATTAAGAAGGCAAAAGTGTCACGATATCGTGACAAAAGTAAATAGGAAGAGTACGGAGGTGAAAGTGTCACGATATTATGACATGTGTTTTCGTGGGTACAATCCAAGAAAAGAAGCAAGGAAGCGAAAGTGTCGTGATATCACGACATGTGTTTTCATGGGTACAAGCCAAGAAAAGAAGCAAGGAAGCGAAAGTGTCGTGATATCGCGACATGTTGTGTTTTCATGGGTACAAGCCAAGAAAAGAAGCAAGGAGGCGAAAGTGTCGCGATATCATGACATGTGTTTTCATGGGTACAAGCCAACAAAAGAATCAAGGAGGCAAAATTTTCATGACATGTTGTGTTTTTGTAGGTGAAATCTGAGAAGAGGACAAAGATGCAGAAGTGTCACAATTTTGTGACAGGTTGCTTTGGCACGAGCTAAGAAGAGAACCCAGCCAAAATAAGATATGTGACAGTTAACTAAAGTTATACAGTAGTTACAGTGGTTGTTGCAGAAGAAAATCATGTAGCTAAAATAAGAAGAGTTAAGCCGAAGTCGACACGACAGTTACAGGTGCAGTTACAAAGAAAAATCATGTAGCTAAAATAATAACAGTGAACTAAAGTCAGAACGACAATTACAAGGCCAGTTACAGAGTGAAATCATCAATCAGTGTTTAAATGAAAGTCATCAGTCGAATACCAAACAAAGAGCTGTAACTATTAATAGGCTACATGACAAAATACTGTGTGATAAAGGAGTGACATATAGAAGTTTCTATTAATAAGTTGCATGCGAAAATATGAAAGTTAAAAATAGACTCATAACTTTATTATAAAAGGAGGTCTACGTGGAGAATTACTATGGGTGAAAAAGAGTGAAAGTGCTACAAAAAGAGGGTTGGAAGAGTGCCGCAAGAGAGCGTTAAGCAGAGCCGTGAGAGCCGTAAAAGTGTAGTAAGAAGAGCCTTAAGTGTGTGTGGTGTTTTGGTGAATAGCGAGAGAGGTTGGGTTAGCAATAGACCAGTCAAGGTCTTGTATAAGCGAAGGCATTTTTATGTCAATCTTATAGTTTCAAAATTGTAGTCCAAGTTGGTGCTTGGAATTAGGGGTTGGTGCTCCTTTCTGTTGGTGTAGATAAATTAGGGGTTGGTGCTCCTTTCTGTTGGTGTAGATAAATCATGGGTTGGTGCTCCTTCCAGTGGGTTTTGGTAAATTGATTGTAAAATTGGTATTTTGCAAAGGTTGGATTTGGACGGGATTCCAAGTAGTCATTTTTGAGGAGTAGCCAAATTGGTGAACCTCGTTACATCGTGTGTTGTGAAATGCTCTCTTGTTATACTTGCTTTATCTGATTTTAAATTTTCATTATTTTGGCTTTAAGAGTTGTAAATTTGAATTTAAATAGCTACACTGATTCACCCCCCCTCTCAATGTCATTGTGAGACTAACAATTGGTATCAGAGCCAAGTTCCTGAACAAGCTTAATCGACTAAGGTGATCTTGGAAGTGAGACAATGGCAGGTGGTGAAGGATTCTCATCAAACAAAGTGCCATTGTTTGATGGAACTAATTATGCATTTTAGAGACTCAGTATGTGGACATATATGTGTGCTTTGGGATACGACATTTGGGAGTCATTAGATAGTGGATACACAATACCCACCACTCCTCCAACCGATGCTACCGATAAGAAACTATTTGAGAATAAATCTAAAGCAAAGAATGCTATCATGTGTGGTTTAGTGGATAGTGAACTGATAAATATTATGAGTTGTAAAACGACAAAAGACATGTGGGACAAACTAAGGAGCATTCATGAAGGATATGGCAAGATCAAGAAGGCCAATTTACAAACGCATCGAGCTCAGTTCGAAGCATTAAATATGAATGACGATGAGAACATAGAGGCATACATGCTGAGAGTTAATGGAATCATTAATGCGATTAGAGGACTCGGCGAGGAAATGGAAGATGTTGTCGTCATGAAAAAGGTACTAAGATCTCTTTCCCAAAGATTTGATTCTAAAGTTTTAGAAATAGAAGAAGCTAAAGATACAAATACTTTTAGTATGGATGAGATGCATGGTTCTTTGACTGCATATGAGATGAGAATAGGAAAAACCAAACCCACAGACAGAGAAGCTACTTTTAAAGCACATAAAAATATAAAAGCAAAACAAGAATCCGAGGAAGAAGAGACATCAGATGAAACAGAAGCAAACTTTGTTCAAAAACTAATAAGGGGAAAAGGAAAATACAGAGTAAAGCTACCATTTAAGTGTTTCAACTGTGGAGGCATTGGGCACTTTGCAGCTAAATGTCCACTTAATGAGAAAAACAAAAGTGATGAAGGTTCACACCAAGAAATAAATTACTGGAAGAAGAAACCAAATTTTAGAAAAGGCAACTTCAAGAAGAAAAGTTTCATATCCAAGAATGTCAGTCCTTCAGAAGACAACTTCAGTGAGGATTCTGAAGAAGAAACATGTGAAGCTCTTTTCATGGCATTCGAAGAAGAAAAAATAGAGGAAAAACAAGAATGTGATAAAAAACTTGAAGCTGATGCTGAAGTAGATCTGGAAGGTGAGTTGGTCGCTGCACTTAAAGAGTTGAGTATAGAAAGGAAAAAGAATAAGAAAATTTCAATAAAGCTTGAGGATGCCAATGAAATCATAACCATCTTGAAAGTATAGATAGACAAATTTAAGAAAATATCTGAAGATATCGAAGTACAATTAACAATGAAAATAGATGAGTGCAGCAAGCTAGAAGAAGAGATTGTTGGTTTAAGGATGCAGCTAGAAGAGATGAATCAAAAAATGAGTTGTTATCACAAACATGAAGAAAGTTTTGTGAAACTGGATAATATTATAAATAACCAAAGGACTACAGGCATCAAATTTGGTTTAGGCTTCGTCGAAGGAGAATCATCAAATGGATCAAAGGCCATAACTATAGAACCCATAAAGAATGAATATAATATCAGGGTTGATCAAGAAAAAATGAATCATGCTAAATAAAGCAATAATTCCAGGCACAAGAGGAGTATTGACAATGATGGATTCACCAATGTCACTCATCAAAGGAGAAGAAAATTTATGGCTCCCACTACAAAATGGCAAATACCATCACCCAGGTTCACTCATTCCTTTTCTGGTTATTGTTTTAAATGCAATAGTTATGAACATAATATTTTAGATTGCAAGTATAATGTAGGACAAAGGAACTCTACCAGTAGAAATGTTTTTTCATCGTTGATGGATTATGCAGTAGAATGTTATAACTGTCATAATTTTGGGCACATTGCAAAAAATTGTCGAAGTACATTTGCAAAAAATAAACATCAAGGAAGAAAATTTCAACCAAATGGTTTGAGACAAAATAGAAAATTTCTTGAAAAACATGCACAAAGCTACGACAAAGAAAAGTCAAAATAAGTGACCAAAACTGTAATCAAACCAGAGTGGAAAGAAAAGGAGCGACCTAAGGAAGAAGAGGAATCCTTGATCGTACAGACAACATTTAGCATAGAACAAATTTGCACCATGGATACTTGATAGTGGATGCTCCAGTCATATGACAGGTGACAAACAAAAATTTGAGAAGTTACAGAAAAAAATTGGAAATAATGATGGAGCTAAGATAGTTTGCAAAGGATTAGTTAAGATCAGTGACAAAAAAATCAAGTCAAAAGAAGTCTTGTTTGTGATTGGTCTGAAGCATAACTTGTTAAGCGTAAGTCAGATTTGTGACAAAGGTCATGAAGTAATTTTCAAGAAGAAAGGTTGTGAAGTCAGAACAGCAAACTATGGAAAGTTGATAGCAACTGGATCAAGGACATCTGTCAACTTGTATACTCTCTCAGAGACTTCAGAAGGAGCATGCTTGATTGGACAGGAAGAAGAAAATTGGCTATCGCACAAGAGGCTATGTCATATCATTTTTGACAATCTAGTAAAAATCAACTGAAAAAGGGTAGTGAGATATATTCCCACCATTGGCAAACCATTAAATAACATTTGTGCTTCATGCCAAAAGGGGAAGCAAACTAGAGCCATATTTAAAACAAAAGAGTACTTCACAAGCAAACCTTTAGAACTAATACATATTGATTTATGTGGACCCATGAGAACGCAAAGCATAAATGGTGACAAATACTTTATGTTGTGCATAGATCACTATTCCAGTATGACATGGGTACTATTTTTGAAGCTTAAATCAGATGCCTTTGAGATGTTCAAGATTTTCAAAAAACAAGTTGAGAATCAAACAGGAAAAAGGATTAAATATTTAAGATCAGATAGAGGAGGAGAGTTCATTTCAGAGGATTTTGTAGAGTACTATGAAAAATATGGGATTAGAATACAGTTTTTAGTAGCAAGGACACCTCAGCAGAATGGTGTGGTAGAAAGAAAGAACAGGATAGTGCAGAAAATGGCATAGACTATGTTGACTGAGAGCAAAATAGCAAAAAAAATTTGGAAAGAGGCAGTCCATACTACAGTATACATCCAAAATAGGTGCATGTTGAGGACGCATGAAAGAAAAACTCTGTATGAGTTGTGGTTCGATAAAAAGGCAACAACAAGATACTTTAAATTTTTTGGCAGCAAGTGTTACATCAAAAGAACTAAAGATAATATTGGTAAGTTTGAAGATAGAGCTAATGAAGGTATTTTTCTTGGCTATTAGACAAAAAGCAAAGCCTACACATGCTACAACAAGAGGCTAAATAAAATTATGGAGAGTGTCGATGTTAAAGTTGATGAAGGTAGGGAACGAGAAATAAGCTATGAAGAAAACTACCCAATTTATGAAGAGGTTATTGAAGGAGATGAGGAAAAGGAAATGAAAAAGAAACAAAAAATTGACTCAGATGATTTAAGTAGTTATTCAAAAGAGGAAGAAAACAAGAAATTCAAAACAGGCAGCTGGCAGAAAAATCATCCTAGAGAGAAAATAATTGGAGACCCCAAAGTTGGTGTTCAGACAAGAAGAAGAGTAGTAAGTAAATACTCTCTATTATCCAGCATTGAGCCCAAAAATTTGCTGAAGCAAGCAACGATGAAAGTTGGATGATGGCAATAAATGAAGAATTAGATCAGATCGAGAAAAACAAAACCTGGGAGTTAGTACCAAGACCTGCAAATAAAAATATAATCGGTACTAAATGAATTTTTTGAAACAAATTGAATGAAGATGGACAGGTAGTCAGGAATAAAGCAAGATTGGTCTGTAAAGGCTATACACAAGTTGAAGGTATTGACTTTGAGGAAACCTTTGCATCAGTGACTAGACTAGATGCAATTAAAATGTTTCTGGCTTTAGCAATTCACAAGAATTTCAAAGTTTATCAAATGGATGTGAAATCAGCATTTCTAAATGGAAAACTTGAAGAAGATGTCTATATTGAGTAGCCAAATGGTTTCCAACTTGATGATAATCCCAACTTTATATGCAAGTTGAAGAATGCATTGTATGGCTTGAAACAGGCACCCAGAGCATGGTATGCAAGGCTAGACAACTATCTTACTCAAAAAAGGTTCAAAAAAGGTATGGTGGATAGCAATTTGTATGTCAAAATAGAGAATGGCCATCTCATTGTCCCTATTGTATACGTAGATGATATCATTTTTGGCAGCAACAATGATGAGTTGTGTAAATATTTAGCAAATAAGATGCAGAAAGAATTTGAAATGTCAATGCTTGGTGAACTTTTGTATTTCCTCGGACTGCAAGTTAATCAAAATGGGAAGGGTATATTTATTTCTCAAGTTAAATATGTTGAAGAGATGCTAAAAAAGTTCACAATGGAGGATTGTAAGCCTGTTAGCACTCCCATTACGACAGGTTGCAAGTTGAGCAAGGATGACAAATCTCCAGATGTTGATCAAACCATGTACAGATCTATGATTGGGAGCCTACTATATTTGACAGCTACTAGACCAGATATCTTGCAGGCAGTTTGCATGGTAGCACGATTTCAGGCTAGTCCCAAGGAGACTCATGTGAAAGCAAGGAAGAGGATTCTTCGATATCTGAAGGGTACTATGGAGTATGGATTATGGTATCTGAAAGGTAAGGACTTCACCCTTATTGTGTATTCAGATGCAGATTGGACAGGATGTGTCGATGATAGAAAAAGTACCAGTGGAGGTGCATTCTATCTTGGAGATAGGTTGGTCGTATGGCACAGTAAGAAACAAGAGTCAGTCTCCTTATCCATAGTAGAGGCAGAATATATTGCAGCAACTACATGTTGTACACAGGTCTTATGGATGAAAAAAACCCTGAAATATCTTGGAATTAACTTCAGTGAGCCAATTTTAGTTAAGTGTGATAACACCAGTGCCATTAACATCTCAAAGAATTCGGTTATGCATTCTCGCACAAAACATATTGCTATCCGATATCACTTTTTGAAGGAGAAAGTTGTGAAAGGTGAGGTTAAGTTGGATTTTGTCCCAAATATAGAGCAAGTAGAAGATATCTTCATAAAAATGTTGCCCAAGGAAATTTTTGAGTATCTTCGCAATAAATTGGGAGTGGTCATGCTTCCCAAGAACTAACTAGCTATCGAGACCACATTCTCAGGGGGAGAATTTATATATTTGATTATATTTTTGCTCATGTTTGTAATTTTTGCTAACTGTAATAATTTGTGCCTGAGAATGTTGTGCATGGACTCAGGGGGAGTCTGTAGCAGCCCTTTGGTATTATTGTCAAATGGGGAGAAGAATTACAGGAAATTGCATGTGTTGCCAACAATTCCAAAGGAGGAGATTATTGAGCAAGGTGCAGCAACAGTATTGTCATTGTTGTCAACACAGTCAGACAAATCGGTTGATGCAGTGGACAAGAATTAAGAGGTTCTTCAAAGTATGTACAGTGATTTACCAAAATACCAAAGTGGCCCATATGCTAAAAATCAAAAGAAATTCACAATGAAGAAAATTGTCGTGATATCGTGACATGTTGAGCAAGAAAGAAAAACTTTCGTGATATCGCGACATGTTGAGCAAGAAAGAAAAACTGTCGCGATATTGCGACATGTTGAGAAGAAATAAAAACTGTTGTGATTTCATGACATGTTCAAAGAGAAAGCGCAAGCAAGAAAAACTGTCACAATTTCATGACATGTTCGAAGAGAAAGCGCAAGCAAGAAAAACTGTCGTGATTTCGTGACATGTTCGAAGAGAAAGTGCAAGCAAGAAAAACTATCACGATTTCGTGACATGTTCGAAGAGAAAGCGCAAGCAGGAAAAACTATCATGATTTCACATGTTGGAAGAGAAAAAGGCAAGTAGAAAAAGTGTCACGATTTCACGACATATTGCAAGAGAGATTGTATAGAAGAAAAAGTGTCACGATTTTGTGACATATTGCAAGAGAGATAGTACGGAAGAAAAAGTGTCATGATTTCGTGACATATTGCAAGAGAGATTGTACGAAAGAAAAAGTGTCACAATTTTGTGACATATTGCAAGAGAGAGAGTCCAAAAGAAAAAGTGTCATGATTTCGTGACATATTGCAAGAGAGATTGTACGGAAGAAAAAAGTTTCACGATTTCATGATATATTGCAAGAGAGAGAGTCCAAGAGAAAAAGTTTTGCGATATCGCGACATGTCATGTTTTCATGACCCGAAGGCAAGAGAAAGAGCAAAGAAGAAAAAGTGTCATGATATCACGACATGTCACATTTTCACGACTAAAGGAGCAGAGAGAAAGTAAGAAGGCAGAAGTGTCACAATATTACGACAAAAGTAAAGAGGAAGAGTATGGAGGCGAAAGTGTCGCGATATCGTGACATGTGTTTTCGTGGGTACAAGCCAAGAAAAGAAACAAGGAAGTGAAAGTGTCGCAATATCGCGACATATGTTTTCATGGGTACAAGCCAAGAAAAGAAGCAAGGAAGTGAAAGTGTCACGATATCACGACATGTTGTGTTTTCATGGGTACAAGCCAACAAAAGAAGCAAGGAGGTGAAAGTGTTGCGATATCATGACATGTTGTGTTTTCGTGGGTACAAGCCAACAAAAGAAGCAAGGAGGTGAAAGTGTTGCGATATTGTGACATGTGTTTTTGTGGGCAAAATTCAAGAGGACAAAGAGGCAGAAGTGTCGCAATTTCATGACAGGTCGCTTTGGCACGAGCTAAGAAGAGAACCCAACCGAAATAAGATATGTGACAGTTAACTGAAGTTATACAATAGTTATAGGGGCCGTTGTAGAAGAAAATCATGCATATAAAATAATGAGTTAACTAAATTTAGTACAACAGTTACAGGTGCAGTTACAAATAAAAATCATGCAACTAAAATAAGAACAGTGAACTGAAGTCAGAATGATAGTTACAGGGCCAGTTACAAAGTGAAATCATCAAGCGACGGTTAAACTGAAAGTCATCAGTCGAATACCAAACAAAGAGTCGTAACTATTAATAGGCTACATGAGAGAATATTGTGTGATAAAGGAGTTACATATAGAAGTTTATATTAATAAGTTGCATGCGAAAATATAGAAGTTAAAAATAGAGTCAAAACTTTGTTATAAAAGGAGGTCTACGTGGAGAATTACTGTGGGTGAAAAAGAGTTAAAGTGCTGCAAAAAGAGGGTTGGAAGAGTGCCACAAGAGTGCGTTAAGCAAATCTGTGAGAGCCATAAAAGTGTAGTAAGCAGAGCCTTAAGTGTGTGTGGTGTTTTGGTGAATAGCGAGAGAGGTTGGGTTAGCAATAGACCAGTCAGGGTCTTGTATAAGCGAAGGCATTTTTATGTCAATCTTAAAGTTTCAAAATTGTAGTCCAAGTTGGTGCTTGGAATTAGGGGTTGGTGCTCCTTTCTATTAGTGCAGATAAATTAGGGGTTGGTGCTCCTTTCTATTAGTGCATATAATTTAGGGGTTGATGCTCCTTCCAGTGGGTGCTGGTAAATTTATTGTAAAATTGGTATTTTGCAAAGGCTAGATTTGAACGGGAATCCAAGCAACCATTTTTGAGGAGTAGCCAAATTGGTGAACCTTGTTACATCGTATTTTGTGGAATGCTCTCTTGTTATACTTGCTTTATCTGATTTTAAATTTTCATTGTTTTGGCATTAAGAGTTGTAGATTTGAATTTAAATAGCTACACTAATTCACCCCCCCTCTCAGTTTCATTGTGAGACTAACAACATCGAGGTAGACCCGAACAAAGTCAAGGCAATCCTTAAAATTCTTCTGCCAACTACCATCAAGCAGCTCAGAAGCCTGCAGGGAAAGGTCGCGTCAATTTAGCACTTCATAGTGTAGCTATCTAACAAGTTTCGACCCATGAATAAATTATTGCATAAAGGGGTAGCATTTCACTGGGATGACAAGTTCCAGTTAGCCTTTGATGACATTAAACAATACTTGGCTTCACCGCCAGTATTGGCACCACCTAGACAAGGAGTGTCGTTCTATTTATACATCTTAGATATTGAGGTGGCACTAGGTGCCATTCTAGCCCAGAAAAATGAACTACACAAAGAACAGGCTACATACTATCTTAGCCGCACCCTGGTTAGTTATGAACTTAACTATGCATATGTTAAGAAGCTCTGCTTGGCATTGGTGTTTGCTACCAAAAAGCTATGTCATTACATGTTGAGCAACACGATGTATGTTGTGTCTAAGGAGAATCCATTGCGGTACATGATGAGTCATACTTATCATAGTAGCTGCTTGGCCAAATGGATCATGTTATTGATGGAGTTTGACATTGAGTTCATTGGACATAAATCCATCAAAGGTTAATTCATAGCTTATCAACTAGCATAGGCTCATCTCGAAGACGATCAACCTCTAACCATAGAACTACCCGATTATGGGGTCTTCCATGTCTCAGAATTACTAGATTCTGATGAGCCTGAGTCACAAGCCGACATAACCCTATTTTCAATGGTTCTAAATGTGAGTAAGGGGGTGGCACAGGAATTGTATTCTTCACACCACAAGGGGCTCCAATTCTTCTATCCTTTAAATTAGATTTCTCATGCACCAACAAAAATGCAAAATACGAACCCTTGCTCATAGGTCTTCAGACAACAATCACCATGAACATCAAACAATTGAACATCTTTGGTGATTCACCGTTAATTTTCAACCAATTCAAAGGGGTATTCCAATGTAAATGCCCAGTTCTACAGGTCTACAAAGCCCTTGTGGATAAATTCTTGGTAAATCTTGAATGGTATGACATTGAAGCACTCCCTCGGTCATCGAATCATTTTGCGAACACTATGGCCTCCTTGGGGTCACTAATCCCGCAAGAAATTTCTAGTGATATGACAACCATTCAAGTCAAAACACTATCGCAATCTGCAATGGAGCATGCAAGCTCTGACTTAACGCTAGGAATCCACCTGATCCAAATTGAACTGTCCCTAACAAGTTCTCTCGAATCTATGATTGTTTGAATCATGCCAACTGGGGGTCCTTGTTCTCCCCTACTCCACTTAATAGCAACACAACACTATTCTTAAAAGTTCTTTCTCGCTCAGCTTTTTCTAGGGATGACCTTCAAGAGGGATTGGTTGTTCATTCTATCGAGGTTTTCGATCAGCAAGATTGGTATACACCCATACGAGATTACCTCAAGTTAGGTAACCTCCCACTTGGATTGATGCACATCACAAAATTATCATTCAAGTAGAAAGTGGCAAAGCATGTCTTGCTAGGAGACATTTTGTACCATCGCAGCTATGAAGGAATCCTTCTTCGTTACTTAGACCAGCAGGAGTCCACTTGGGCGATCACCCAAGTGCACGATGGTACATACGATGGCCACTTCAATGGTATGGCCATCACAAAGCACATTCTCTGCATGGGCTATTATTGGCCATCTTTAGAGTGAGATTTTTGTGCATATGTAAGGAAGTGCATGAAGTGTCAACACCATGCCAATTTGACACACGTACCTTCCCAGGCATTACATTCGATCTAATCAACTTGGCCATTTTCATAGTTGGGCTTAGATCTAATCGAAAAGATCTCCCCTATGTCGTCAGGTCATCACACGTTCATCATAACGGCCACTAAGTACTTCACCAAGTGGGTGGAAGCAATTCCGCTTACCTCTACGACTGGAACCCACATTTCGGAGTTCATTTTACATAACATCATATGTCATTTTGGTATTCCATCCAAGAGCATCTCAGATAATGGGACGTCATTCAAGAACAAAGATGTGCGTGCTTTAACCACAAAGTACAAAATTTAGTATAGACCCTATTATCTGCAGGCAAATGGGCAAGCAGAGGTGTCAAACAAAACGCTAGTCACCATCCTCAAAAAGATAGTCATAGATAGTCATAAAGATTGGCACATTCAAATCTCGCTTGCCCTGTGGGCTTATCGTACTAACATTCGAACGCCCACTGGGGCAACTCCGTTTTTGCTCATGTATGGCTTCAAGGATGTCATGCCTCTCAAGTTGGAAATTCCTTCCCTACGCATATCAATGCAAGAGTTCATCGATGATGACACCACATGGTAGGCCCAGTTAGACTAGCTTATGTTGCTCGATGAACGACGCATTAATGCTCTCGAGAATTTACACATCTATCAAGAGTGACTTAAGAAAGCATACAACATGAAGGTTCACCTGAGGTACTTTCAGGTTGGTGACTTGGTCTTAAAAGAGAACCAACAAAATTCTAACTTGCTACCCCATCTAAGGGACAAGTTCACGACAAACTGGTTAGGTCCTTATGTCATCGATAGTAAAATAGGACCTGGAACATATCGGCTAGCCTCTCTTGATAGAATCAAGGAACTAGAACCCTTGAACATCAGTCATTTATGGCCATTCCATATTTAAAAGAGCCATAGCCCAACCCAAAATGCTCCAAGGATTCTCATAATTGCTTGGTCAACCCAAAATGCTCTAAGGATTCTCATAATCACTTGGTCAACCCAAAAGCTTCAAGGATTCTCGTAATCACTTGGTCAACCCCAAAATCTCCAAGGATTCTCGTAGTCACTTGGTCAACCCCCAAAAGCTCCAAGGATTCTCACAATCGCTTGGTCACCCAAAAATGCCCCAAAGGTGCCCACAAACCCTTTGGTCAAACCAAAAGCTCCAAGGGTTCCCATAATCACTGGGTCAAACACAAAAAAAAAGAAGTCAAAGCAATAAAATCATCAAAAATAACAAAAATTTGCATCTCATTTCCATGCATACTCAAAATCATCACAAAAATAAAGACCTCTTTTGCATCTCAAAACAAAATCAATCAATCGAAAGCACAAAATAAAATGCCATCCACAATTTCACAATATCATGCATTAGTCGTCTTCTAATGTATCTAGAGTTTTTTTCATTCAGCTGTCTTTAGATTTCTAGCCAAATATTGTACAAATTCAGACATATTTTATGAAGGTAGAGTTCCACTTGGACCACCCCTTGTTATGTAGCATCCCAACACAAGCTAAAACACACATAAAAATTCTCAAGTTGTGTGAATGAAATATGGAACCTGCAAAGCAATCTAGGATACCACCTAGTGAAAATGTTATCTTGCTCATCCCCCTATGCGAATGACCCCAAGAATGTTGAGAGTTGGCAAAAGGACAAGCATCTTCCCTACCCAATTCCCCAAGAATCCCAAGTTCTCAAAAAGTTGCAAAAACATCAAAAATTTGCAAAAGTTAAAACTCAAAAAAAAATTATTTGACATCACAACCAAAGTGCATACATCAAAAGGCACATACAATAGTGATTCTCATCACTCAATATTAAAATCCTTTTCTAAAAAGAAAAAAACAAAAATAAACAGTGATTTTTATCACTATAGAAGAGCAAGTATCCCCATACAATTAAAGAAAAGAAGGGAATCGAACTTGAATCCTTAGAAATCTTAGCATTCAGAAGGTCATGAGGTAAACCTCAGTATCGGTTTGGTGGATAACCTATCGGTCACTGGTGGCAGACCTCCCGCATGACGGTATATCTATCACATTAACTTGTGTGCAGATCAATGTTCGCATGTGGATGAGCTAGCTTATGGTATCCTAGATAGCACCATAGATTAATCTGACTAAATACAACAAAGGAGTTAATGGAGCTAATTAGGTGATCCTCAGTACAGGTTTGGTTGATAGCCTATGTGGCACTGGCGGTATCCTGACAACTACCACATAAATAAACTCAATTGCACACACAAGGATGTCAAATAACTTGGTCAAACACAAATCGGATTCATACCTTGTTCAAAAGTCTTGTAAGATAAAAGTACAGTCTTGGCTAGTTAGTTGAAACATCTGAGTCTTAGAAAAACTTAACTACATTATAAACCAACTGTGATATCTTTCGTCCTTGCATTGCCATCAGAAAATACAAAAAATAACATGTATACATAAAAAAGTCATTTACCATATCAATGGCCTAGGACAAAAGCCATAAGTAGTTTATGGTGCCACCACCAACAATCACAATTTCAATTCATCCATTCCATTTGCATATCATATAAATTAGAAACTTTATCATTCATCACAACATATCCATACACAATGTAAATTAACATGCATCCATCAAACATCAGTCATTGTGCACAAAATCAAATCACAACATGTGTATAAACAAAAGAAAGTCATCTCTATATATATATATATCTTAAAAAATACCCGTAGGCTACAATAAACTGGTCCTCTGACCTCGCAAAAAGGCAAAAGCTTAAAAACCCCCAAGCCTAGGGCGTTGGCCACCATGATCATGTAGGATCGGTGTGACGAGAACTACCCCCTATGGTGTGGTTCTTATGGGACCACTCAGGGTGGCTGCTACTAGCCCCTGCATCATGCCTACTAGTGCCACCCTCATCTATTCACCTACGCTGAGAGGATGTTGAATGCTCAGTATTGCTCACTCTTGTGCGGTGCAATGATCTACCTCCACTAACTATAGGGATCCACCCATCGAGGTGGATAATATCTGCCTCAAGCTCAAATTGATGTCGAACCAAGTCCATCTCTCGCTGATGAACTATCACCAAGTTCTCATCATGCTGCGCCAATGTCTTTTCCCTCTCTACCAGATGCATTCATAGGAGATCCATCTCCTGTGTAACATCTGTATTCCCATCTCATTGACGGTACACTACAAATGCATTCTCCCTCTCTGCCAGCCATGTCCATAAGATATCCCTCTCATGCAATGCCTCCCTGAGCTCCTCATCCTATCTCTGGAGTAGCCATTCCAATCATGCTATCTCAGCATGCAACCCTGCCTCCGTATCCTCTGAGACTGCTTGAGGCATTGACATCTTCGAAATGGCGGCCTGCTCAGGCTCCCACTGCTCTAGGACGTCCTGCATATTTAGCAACTTTGAAACCCCAAAATCATCCCCCCCAAGCTATCCACCTCTACCATGTTTGCATCCTCCAATGGAACCCCCTAGCCCTCTCCTGATGCCTCTGCATCCTCACCACCTACTGCTACCACCTCTACACCCCCTAGAGGCCCCTCACCTCGCCATCGTCGCAAAGTCCACCATTGGTCGTACTCTACGATAGCCCTGACATCATCCACATTTAGGACATCAATCACTGTATCTGAATCCTCACCCAATGGCACAATGATCAGCCAGGCCAAAGTCCTCTTGTCACCCCAACGTCGATAGATCAAAGGCTCATCAGGTAACCCCTGGTGCACCCCAAACTATCGTGTCACTCAAACATACGAGAAGTACTCTTACTCGGTCTCATGTCACCTGATCAGCCATATCCCCCAGTGCACCTATCGAAGCCACTTTCCAGCCTCAGGACAGGCTAGACATTCCTAATATGGGCACCAAAAAATCTCCCTTGGAGAAAGCCAAGCTAAGGCATTGGCATAGTGCCCTACAAAACCTACCCACTGTCGACTCTGTCCCTACTCCTCAGACCGCTGCCATAGTGCCCCGTACCCGATATCTCTGTCTACCATATCTACCTGAGTCATCCATGATAACCCCACTAGCCTCTCCATAGCTATGTGCTACCAAGCCCAACATTGCAACATATAACTACATCCAATACCCTTTCGCCTTCGACAGCAAACCTCGTACAGCTCATCGTAGAGCTGTGCCAGCAGTGTCTGACCCCATATCATAATCAGGGGCTTTGTGGTTGGAAACTCCATCAACCTAAAGACCACCTCTAGTAGGTTCCATGGGAACCTCATGCCTAAAGAGTCAGGTAGTAGTATGCTGGAAATGAGGCCCATCAATACTGTGTGCCTCACTCCTAACACGCCCCTCTCTAGCCACCATCATACCAAAATCTTGCCAATATGGTAGTAGCCCTCTGCCCTCTCCATTGGGCTATCCACACCCAACACCTCTCCATGTATGAAGTATCATGTTAGTACAATTGTATTCTGATCACACGACATCATCTTGATCAGTAGCCCGTCTATCGGAATTCGCAAAATCCAATAGACGTCCTCCAGAGTCACTATCATCTCCCCTGTTGGGATATGGAATGTATTGGTGCAGGATTCCCACAAGTTGATTAGGCTCATTAGATGGGCCTAATCCCCCACCAAATGCTCTAGCTGAGTCACCTACTTGAGCCCAAGGGCATCAAGCCACACCCAGTCAACCAAAGTCAGTGCCTCTCGTGCTTCAGAGAAAACTGTAGGCACACGGTATCATTTCTTCACAACCTGCAAAAGAAAACAAAACAAAAACATTAAAAACCTGATAAAATATAAATAAGAGGAATATACAACAATGCATAAAATAATATACAGCTAAAAACTAACAAATAATGAGCAACAAAATTAAAAAACAATTCAAAAATAGTTTGTCAGTCCCTAGGGTTTTTAACTCTACGTTTAAACTGATAAACAAAATTCAAAAACAATTAAAAATAGTTTGTCAATACCTAGGGTTTTTAACTCTACGTTTAAACTGATAAAACTGATAAAAAAAATTTAAAAACAATTCAAAACAAACAGTTTGTCAGTACCTAGGGTTTTTAACTCTACATTTAAACTAATAAACAAAATTCAAAAACAACAAAAACTACACAAAATGCACCAAAAACAAGAAATAAAATTGTCCAATAAGAGTGCTTTTGCACTTGACATTCCGGGCATGCAAAATAGACATTGGAGTCACAAATCCTCACTCTCCTATTCCATAAGAAGGCTACCATAGTTGGACCGCTCCATGGTAGGATGAATTGACAAGAATTTCATCCACAAATGGCGTCCCCAAAAGGGTCCAAACCCACCCAAAAATAGCAATAACATTGATGATCAAGGCGCCTTTGTGCCTCTGCATCACTGGCATACAAAATAGACGTCAGGGTCACAAATACTCATTATCCTACTCCCTAATAAGGCTACCATATCCGGACCACTCCATGAGAGGACGAATTGTCAAGAATTTCATCCCCAAACAGCGTCACCAAAAGGGTTAAAACCCACCAAAAATAGGTCAAAATGTTGGGAAACTGCACACACATTCAAAGATAAACAACTAAAAGGCACCCTTACCTAAGTCATCTTGGGTCAAGAAACTCGTCACTTTTCTCATGTAGCTCATTCCCTCATTGATTTTTTGCTTGAGGGGGTATTCACACTTAGTCACCAATCAACAAATACACACCCAATTAAGGAAATGGCACGCATTCAAAGAATCATTGACAAAGACAATCACGCTCCTGCTTGGGGCAATAAACAAGCAATAATCACAATCTGATCAAACACTTGGCATTCTTGAATCATGAACTCAAGGTTCCCATAGACAAAAGGTTGCGCCATTTTCCTATTCATGACTGATTAATGTCCAAGCTCAAGTAACACCTCACCGAAAAAGGTTAACACTTGAATTAAGTTCCTTTGATAGTCAGAGGCAAGGATTCAAGAATGCATTACCTTTCCATACTTGGGGCATAAAAAGTTGGTTAGGTTACTGAGAAACCCTAATCATTAGTGCTTTGGTTATCTATTTTTGCTCAGCACTGCACCACGTACATCGCATCTCAAAAAGGGGCATTTGTAGACACCAAACTAACACCAATCCGATTATGTGACTGCAAACACTAATTGCATTGACACACACAGCTCCTAGGACAGCCTCCAAAGGTTAAAAAAAGTGGTCCTAACCACTCACATAGTAGTTTTGGAAGGTCAGAGGTCACTTTAGCACCTTTCAGGCACTCTACTTTCTACTCATTCCACCTAGGGATGATTACAAACTAGTATTCGTTCCACCCAGATACAATTAGCAGTATTCACTCCAGGGTGGGGCGAATAGCAGGTTTGATGAGAAAAAAATCAAATCTTGACAAATGACAGCTCAGATCCACCACTTAACTCTTCCTTCATTGCATGGGAGTGTGAGTGAGCATTTTTGAGCATTATAGATAGTTACAGGGACAGTCATAGAGCCCCTAATCAGGGAGGAATCTTCTTCCCCCTGGGAAGGCATGATTTCCAAGTGGCGCCTCTACATGCTCATCCAAAGAGACCGTCAGGTCTATAAAATGGTGAGTCTTATCACCCCAAAATATATACATAGAAGGAGCATTTGGAGCAATGAAGTGCTATCGTTTTACATCCTCACACATTTTTATTTGTGCCTTTCACATCCTTGATATCTTTTGGAAGGGAGGTCATAGGGTGGTTATTGGAAGCGCAAATATGGAACCAAAACCTAAAATTTTGCCATAAAATCCTACAAAATTTTTTGACAACACCCCACAAGAGGTTTTGGACCCATCCCAAGTGGATTGGTGCCGAAAACAGGACCCAAACGACGGGCGTCCTGCCCCAGGGCAACCCCCACACTGTTGCAGTCCTAATCACACCACCCCAGAGTGATTAGAAATCTGTAGCAAATTTCCTTTCTGTTATTTTTGCATCTAATTCTATGTTTCTTAGATAGGTTGTCATTCAAATTTCACATCATTCTGAGCAGTTTTGATCATGTTTTTGTTATTTCTCACTTTCGCTAACATTTAAGTAGCATCATCAAATTCTTGGCAATAGAGGCCGAATTGGAAAAATCTAACCTTTTGGGTCTTTCCAAAATAACCCATTTTACGTAACCCCCAACTTTGTAGGTGATTTGGAGCCTCCCAGATGGGACATTTAGGATAGTGCTTTTTGACATTTTGTTGCAGGTCTAATCGTCCCACCCCGGGGCAATTAGAAATCCATGGTGAATTTTTTCACTGTTCCATTTGCAGTGCCCTCCTGGTAATGTCCTCATGCCTCTGTTAAATTTTCAAATCATTCTGATATTATTTAGTTATTGTTTTATTCATTTTTTGCATGCACTAACCATAGGCTTGGGGATTGCATGTTTCATTTTATCTACAGGTGCTACTAACTATTTTTTGTTTCCTTGAATGTAGGGTCTCAACATTAGAGGAGAAGCAAGGAGTCAATATTTATCAACGCAATTAGTGGTGATGTTTGGTCCGCCCATTCTACATGTGGGCACATGGAAGAAGGAATACCATCTGTTGATGTGACAAGAACATATTTAACACTCCTAGACCTTGAAAATGGAGGAGACGGATTGTAACCGGGTTCTAAAGTATATTAATAAAAAGAGTTGTACTCCATATTTTCTTTTATACCTTTTTTCAATGCATTTATGTTTCTCTCCTTTCATGCATTTTAGTTCGTAGGATTTAGTGTTAAGTTTAGTTTTGTTTGCATCACACCTTGGAGTTTCCTTTTTGTTTCTGTATCCTCATGATTTAGAGATTGGAGGGGCTGCTCCGGATATGGGATGAGGATCTCAGGGAGGCGCTACATGAGAGGGATCTCTTGCGAACATAACTAACAGAGAGGGAGAACGTATTTGCAACGTACCATCGGTGGGATGGGGATACAGATGCTACGCGGGAGATGGATCTCCTACGGACGTAGTTGGTGAAGAGGGAAAAGGCATTGGCATAGCATGATGAGAACTTGGTGATAGTTTATCAGTGGGAGATGGACTTGGTTCAGCATCGTTTTGAACTTGAGGTGGAGATTATCCGCCTTAGTGGACGTATCCCTGTGGTTAGTGGAAGCAGATCGTCATGCTGCACAAGAGGGAGCAATACTAAGCAGTAAGCATCCTCTCAATGCAAGCGACTAGATGAGGTAGGTGCTAGTAGGCATGATGCGAGAGCTAGTAGTAGCTGCCCTAAGGGGTCCCATAGGACCCACACCATGGAGGGTAGTTCTCGTCGCACCGATCCTGCATGATCATGGTGGTCGACACCCTAGCTTGGGGGTTTTTGAGCTTTTGTCTTTTTGCGAGGTCAGAGGACTAGTTTATTGTATCATGTAGGCACTTTTGATGATATATATATATATGACTTTCTTTTGTTTATACACGTGTTGTGATTTGATTTTATGCATAGTGACTTATGTTTGATGGATGCATGTTAATTTACATTATGTATGGATATGTTGCGATGAATGCTAAAGTTTCTAATTTATATGATATGCAAATGGAATGGATGAATTGAAATTGTGATTGTTGGCGGTAGCACCGTAGACTGCTTATGGCTTTTTTCCTAGGCCATTGTTGTGGTAAATGAATTTTTTATGTTTACATGTTATTTTTTGTATTTTTTGATGTTGATGCAAGGACGAAAGATATCACAGTTCTTTTATAATGTAGTTAAGGTTTTTTGAGACTCAGATGTTTTAACTAACTAGCCAAGACTATACTTTTATCTTACAAGACTTTTGAACAAGGTATGAATCCGACTTGTCTTTGACCAAGTTATTTCACATCCTTGTGTGTGCAATTGAGTTTATTTATGTGGTATTTGTTAGGATACCACCAATGCCAGATAGGCTATCAACCAAACTTATACTGAGGATCACCTAATTAGCTCCACTAACTCCTTTGTTGTATTTAGTTAGATTAATCTATGGTGCTATCTAGGATACCATAAGATAGCTCATTCACATGCAAACATTGATCTGCACACAAGTTAACGTGACAAATATATCATCATGTGGGAGGTTTGCCACCAGTGACCGATAGGTTATCCACCAAACCGATATTGAGGTTTACCTCATGACCTTCTGAATGCTGAGAGTTCCAGGGATTCAAGTTCGATTCCCTTATTTTCTTCAATTGTATGGGGATACTTGCTCTTCTATAGTGATAAAAATCACTATTTATTTTTGTTTTTTTCTTTTGAGCAAGGGATTTGAATATTGAGTGATGAGAATCACTATTGTATGTGCCTTTTGATGTATGCACTTTGGTTGTGATGTCAAATTTTTTTTTGAGTTTTAACTTTTGCAAATTTTTGATGTTTTTGCAACTTTTTGAGAACTTGGGATTCTTGGGGAATTGGGTAGGGAATATGCTTGTCCTTTTGCCAACTCTTAGCATTCTTGGGGTCATTCGCACAGGGGGATGAGCAAGATAACCTTTTCACTAGATGGTATCCTGGATTGCTTTGCAGGTTTCATATTTTGTTGACACAACTTGGGAATTTTTTTATGTGTGTTTTAGCTTGTGTTGGGATGCTATGTAACAAGGTGTGATTCAAGTAGAACTCTACCTTTGTAAAATTTTTCTGAATTTGTACAATATTTGGCTAGAAATATAAAGACTGCCGAATGACGAAAACTCTAGATACATTAGAAGGTAACTAATGCATGATATTGTGAAATTGTGGATGGCGTTTTATTTTGATGGACTATTTATAGAGTGGAAAAATGTGGAGAATTATGGATTTGCCAAGTAATTACATCCTATGGTGCCTTTGACCTGTATGACCAACAAATATGCAATGTATGGATGTGAGTTTAATGCAACTATTATTTTTGTGTTTTCCATTGATTGATTTAATTTTGTGAGTATGAAGATGAGATGCAAAAGAGGTCTTTATTTTTGTGATGATTTTGAGTATGCATGGAAATGAGATGCAAATTTTATTATTTTTGATGATTTTATTGTTTTTGACTATTTTTTTTTTTTTTGTGTTTGACCAAGTGATTGTGGGAACCCTTGGAGCTTTTGGGGTTGACCAAGTGATTGCGGGAATCCTTGGAGCTTTTGGTTTGACCAAGCGATTGCGGGAATCCTTGGAGCTTTTGGTTTGACCAAGCGATTGTGGGAATCCTTGGAGCTTTTGGTTTGACCAAAGGGTTTATGGGCACCTTTGGGGTGTTTTGGGGGTTGACCAAGTGACTACGGGAATCCTTGGAGCTTTTTGGGTTGACCAAGTGATTATGGGAATCCTTGGAGCTTTTGGTTTGAGCAACGGGTTTATGGAAACCTTTGGGGTGTTTGGTTGGACCAAAGGATTTGTGGGCACCTTTGGAGCATTTTTGGGTGACCAAGCGATTGTGAGAATCCTTGGGGCTTTTGGTTTGACCAAAGGCATTATGGGTACATTTGGGGCATTTCGGGGTTGACCAAGTGATTGTGGGAATCCTTAGAGCTTTTGGTTTGACCAAAGGGATTATGGGTACCTTTGGGGTGTTTAGGGGTTGACCAAGCGATTGTAGGAATCCTTGGAGCTTTTGTTTTGGGCTATGGCTCTTTTAAATATGGAATGGCCGCAAATGACTGATGTTCAAGGGTTCTAGTTCCTTGATTCCGTCAAGAGATGCTAGACGGTATGTTCTAGGTCCTATCTTAATATCGATGACATAAGGACCTAACCAGTTTGTCGTGAAATTGTCCCTTAGATGGGGTGACAAGTTAGAATTTTGCTGGTTCTCTTTTAAGAACAAGTCACAAACCTAAAAATCCCTTAGGTGAACCTTCATGTTGTATGCTTTCTTAAGTCGATATTGATAGATACACAAATGCTCGAGAGCATTGACACGTCATTCATCGAGCAATGTAATTTGGTCTAATCGAGCCTATCGTGCAGTGTCATCATCGATGAAATCTTGCATTGATATGCACAGGTAAGGAATTTCCAACTCGAGAGGCATGATAGCCTCAGAGCCATACACAAGAAAAAATGGAGTTGCCCCAGTGGATGTCCAAATGCTAGTGTGATAAGCCCACAGGGCAAGTGGGATCTGAATGTGCCAATCCTTATGACTGTCTGTGACTATCTTTTTGAGGATGACAACTAGCATTTTGTTTGACGCCTCTGCTTGCCCATTTGCCTGTGGATAATAGGGTTTGTGCTGAATTTTGTACTTTGTGGTTAAATCATGCACGTCTTTGTTCTTGAATGACGTCCCATTATCCGAGATTATCTTGGATAGAATACCAAAATGACATATGATGTTATGTAAAATGAACTCCGAAATGCGGGTTCCAGTCGTAGAGGTAAGCATAATTGCTTCCACCCACTTGGTGAAGTACTTTGTGGCTGTTATGATGAATGTGTGATGACCTGATGATACAGGGGAGATATTTCCAATTAGATCTAAGCCCCACTATGAAAATGGCCAAGCCGATTGGATCGACTGCAAGGCTTGAGAAGGTACGTGTGTCAAATTAGCATGGTGTTGACACTTCATGCACTTCATTACATATGCACAACAATCTCACTCTAAATATTGCCAATAATAGCCCATGCAGAGAATGCGCTTTGTGATGGCCATACCGCTAAAATGGCCACCGCACATACCATCGTGCACTTGGGTTATCGCCCAAGTGGACTCCTGCTAGTCCAAGCAATGAAGAAGGATTCCTTCATAGCTACAACGATACAAAATGTCTCCTAACAAGACATGTTTAGCCACTTTCTATTTAAATGATCTTTTTGCAACGTGTGTCAATCCAAGCGGGAGGTTACCTAGCTTGAGGTAATCTCGTATGGGTGTATACCAATCCTGCTGATTGAAAACCTTGACAGTATGAATAGCCAATCCCTCTTGAAGGTCCTCCCTAGCAAAATTTGAGTGAGAAAGAACTTGTAAGAATGGAGTTGTATTGCTATTAAGGGGATTAGGAGAGAACAAGGACCCCCAGTTGGCATGATTTAGACAATCGTGGATTCGAGAGAACTTTTTCTGGGATGGTTCAATTTGGATCAGGTGGATTCCTAGCATTAAGTCAGATCTTGCACGCTCCATCGTGGATTGCGATAGTGTTTTGACTTGAAAGGTTGTCATATCACTAGAAATGTCTTGCGATATTAGTGACACCAAGGAGGCCATAGTGTCCACAAAATAATTTTATGACCGAGGGAGTGCCTCAATGTCATACCATTCAAGCTTTGCCAAGAATTTGTCCATAAGGGCTTTGTAGGCCTATAGAACTAGGTATTTACATTGGAATACCCCTTTGAATTGGTTGAAATTTAACAGCAAATCACCAAAGATGTTCAATCGTTTGATGTTCATGGTGATTGATGTCTGAAGACCTGTGAGCAAGGCTTCGTATTTGGCATTGTTGTTGGTGCACAAGAAATCTAATTTAAATGATAGAGGCATTGGAGTCCCTTGTGGTGTGAAGAATACAATTTCCACACCACCACCTTGCTCACATTTAGAACCATCAAAAAATAGGGTTATGTCGGCCTGTGACTTAGGCTCATTAGAATCTGGTGATTCTAAGACATGGAAGACCCCATCATCGGGTAGTTCTATGGTCATAGGCTGATCATCTTCGAGAGGAGCCTCTACTAGTTGATCAATGATGACTTGACCTTTGATGGATTTCTATCCAATGAACTCGATGTCAAACTCCATCAACAACATGATTGATTTTTCCATGCGGCTACTATGATAAGTATGACTCATCATGTACCACAATGGATTCTCCTTAGACACAACATACGTCGTGTTGATCAGCATGTAATGGCATAGCTTTTTGGTAGCAAACACCACTGCCAAGTAGAGCTTCTTGACATATGCATAGTTAAGTTCATAAATAACCAGGGTGAAACTAAGATAGTAAGTAGCCTATTCTTTGTGTAGTTCATTTTTTTGGGCTAGCATGGCGCCCAGTGCCACCTCAGTAGCTGAGATGTATAAGTAGAATGACACTCATGGTCTAGGTGGTGCCAATACTGGCAGTGAAGCCAAGTATTGTTTAATGTTGTTGAAGGCTGACTGGTACTCGTCATCCCAATAAAACTCTACCCCCTTGTGCAATAATTTATTCATGAGTCGAAACTTGTCAGATAGTTGTGCTATGAAGCGCTTGATTGATGTGACCTTTCCCTGTAGGCTTCTGAGTTGCTTGATGGTAGTTGGGGGGATCATTTCAAGGATTGACTTGACTTTGTTTGGGTCTAACTCGATGCCTCATTTTGAGACTATGAAACCCAAGATTTTTCTAGATGTGATTCCAAATACGCACTTCTTGGGATTCAGTCTGAATTTATGTTCCATGAGGTGATCGAGGATCTTTCTTAAGTCATCGAGATGATATGGGCGCAAAAGAGATTTGGCCAACAAATCATCCATGTAATATTCCAAAGTTTTGTGCATGTGATCGTGGAAGATGTATGTCATGGCACATTGGTAGGTGGCACCAGCATTTTTAATGCCAAAGGGCATGACCTTATAACAAAATGTCCTCCAAGGCATTGTGAACACCATTTTTAGTTGGTCATCGAGATTGATACAAATTTGATTGTATCCTGAGAAACCACCCATGAGGGATAGCATTTTGTGGCCTATTGTAGCATCTACCAATGTGTCAATGCTAGGCAAGGGAAAATCATCCTTAGGACTCATTTTGTTTAGATCTCAAAAATTAGTGCATATGCGAATCCTCCCGTTAGGCTTTTTGATGGGCACCATGTTGGACAACCATGGTGGGTAATCCACGTAGATGACAAACTATGCATCCAACAACTTTTGTAATTCATATTTGACCATTAAGGCCACTGTTGGGTGCATCTTACATAGTTTTTACTTAACTAGCTTAACTATCGGATCAAGCATTAGGTTATGCATGAATAGCTACGGATCTAGCCCCAACATGTATTTGTAGGACCATGCAAAAACCTCCTTCTTCTCTTTGATAATGGCAATGTAGTCGGATTGGTCTTCGAGGGATAAAATTACCCCTAGCTTGATAATATGTGGATTCATTGGATCAAAGCTGATATCTAGATCAGTCATCTCCTAAACCAACATGTAGGATTCATCCTCAAATTGGTGTGGAGTTGGAATCAAGTGGATATCATTTGCTGAGTTTAGATCTATGTTGGGAACCTCGGGTTCCTCTTCAGCATGGAAGATATCCTGAGTTGGCCCTAGGGTGAAATAAAGCATCTCACCGAAAGGCTAGTACTTTGATGGGGATGGTGGTGAATTGATGCAATCCCATTCTATGGCATCTATGTCTAGATACAATGACTGTGTTGGATCGGTAGGATTGTGGATGGGGGCGGTTAAGTCAATGGATATCATGTTGATGAAATGATTTTGGTCTCCATTACTACGGGTGTGGTTACTTGGACATCTTGAATGATATTTGTGCTTCGAATATGGCTCTAGAGGTATTGGCATGAATGGATCAACCCTATGTGTGGATAGGAGGACAGAGTCTACCCTCGGCACTGATATCTCTATAGGGTCTCTAGGCGGTAGGTGCTCTCTATATGCCCAAAGTGGCGGATTCAACACTTGGTCCCATTGCACTGGGTTTAGGTGCCACTCATGCCATGGCCTTATGTTTAGTTGTTCAAATATGTCATCAATATCCAAGGGGTATTTTTGCTGCATCTACCACATGTGATTGAGATATGCCATCTCAATTTCATCTTCATAATCACTATCAAATATCCAAAGGCCTTCGTTGGTTCCAACAATTGTTTGTGACATGAGAGGCTCGTCTTGCTCGAGCAAATTGATCTAGCCCCATCAGGGTTTTTCAGCTCTATGTGGGGGGAACTAGTTCTCTTGAGGTGGCACTTGCTCGATTGGAGCATCCAAAGGGAATATTGCCAAGAGGCTTTCTTGATAATCATCCATGGGGGTCACTTATGAGTGATTGCTATCCGATTCGAAGGGGTCCCATGGTGCTACCTCATATTATGACTCATCTTTTGAAGATCCTTCTTGACCTTGTCTATACCCCTCTTGTAGGTGAGTTTTCTAACTTTCTCCTCTCTCGAGCAAAGGGAAAGGGTTGTTGAGGTCAACAAGGTTGGTTCTCAATGATGGGAGAAAATCCTCCAATGTATATGTCGTGTTAGGATTGGCATATGGATCTAATGCCAATCCACACTTGTTGCCTATCCCTAGGCATTGCATGTTCTCTACCAATATGTACAAGGGTAGAGGGTGGTTGAAACCTACTCTTGATTTATCGTATGGCATATGATATCTTGGTTGGAAAAGAACGCACACTCCTTGCTCATATCTACCTAACCCATATCCATGCCAATTGCATTGGCTAAGATATCTCAAAGCAAAATATGGGTTGGACAAATAATTGATGTCTTTAGCAAAGGGCTCTTCATCTTCGTCCTCTTGCATGTATGGTTTAATACCATGATCAAGGCCCTCATACACAAATTTTGTTTGGTTTTACGGGTAGCCTAGAATAAAAATAGTGCCTATGGGGAGGTGAGGTCTCCCCATGTCCTGCATGGACTTAAGTGTGGGTGTTGCTACAATGTTCCACACCAGGTACTCCCCCAGACCCATATTGGCCATCTCAACAGTGATTGTTGGTGGTTGAGGGGGAGGGAACATAAGTTCTTCCTGAGTCCACTCCATGTCGGGTGAACTAAGAGCCTCGACTTCCATTCTGCTAGGCATATCCTCAGTAGATATGGTTGAGACTGATGGCGGTACCTCTTCCATGGGTTTCTTCCCTTTGTCCTTTGATGTGGCCATTGTAGGTGGCATCATTGGTGAAGGACCAGACGATGAAGATGGACCTGACTGGGGATTTGATGGACTTGTCAATGGGGATGCCTACGGAATCAGACCCTTTTTAGATGGATTCAAATAAAAATCCAAATGCGTTGATGGAAGGGTTGATTGCGGCATTAGCCATACCGAATTGCAATACTTTAAGGGCTCCAAATCTACCAGGACTACATGCACTTGCCCTTCAAATGTATACTTTAAGCACTAATGAGCTATCGAAGGGACACACTTCATGTCCTTGATCCATGGCTGACCCAACAAGATGTTATAGGCCATCTCACCCTCCAAGATGTGGCACAATGTAGGTATAGTCTTTTGTCCCACTTGGATGGGTAGGACAATTGTGCCAACTGTCGAGCATATGGCATCATTAAATGCTTGTAGTGTATAGGTGGATTCCACTATGTGAGATGCGGACAACTTTAGGTGCTTCAAGGCTGCTATTGTAATGATATTACTGGACGAGCCAGTGTCCACCAACACCCTCTTATATGGAATCCCATTGACCCATGCGATGACGTGCAAGGGTGGATTCGCCATGTCACCAGCCAATGATTTCAATTCATCCTCTTGAAAGGTGATGACTAGCTCAGGGCATCATTTGACATGTCCCATGAAGTTTTTGAAGGAGTTTGCTTCATGGGGTTGCAACTCGATGGCTTTTAGTATCTCCATTAGAGCCTCCCGATGGGGTGATGATTGTTGTATGAGCTCGTAGATGGAGAGCCTAGCCAATGTGGTCCTCAAACTCTGGGTGAGTTTGGTTTGAATTGTGGCCATTGGTCTAGGTGGAGCAGGTTGCGAAAGGTGTTGTTGTGGTTGTGATGTTGTTGGCACCTCTCCTATAGCTTTCATGGGGGCAGCTGTGCTCAGGTACCTCTTGTTATGAGTCACTATACTGATCATACCTACATACCCCTGCATGGGGTAGTTCTGTGTTACCTCATTGAATTATAGGGTCTTTTCCTATGCATCATGGGCAGGAAAGGGGTCCTTAAAGACCTCCATTTTTTGGTTGCTTGGTGCCATAGGATTATCCACCGCTAATGTCTTATTATCTATTAGGTCTTGCACCAAGCCTTTAAACTTCCAACATGCATTAAGGTCATGTCCCTTCTATCTATGGAACCTATAGTACAAGTCTTCCCTGTAGCCCTTAGTTTTTGGTGCATTGGGGTCTATGGGTTGACTCTCGGGCAGGTTGATCAAGTTTGCCATTGAAAAGCTATCAAACAAGGAGTCCTTGGACTTCGTGTAAGGTGTGAACTGTCGCCTAGGGCGACGCTACTGATTTTGTTCTTGCCTCTAATTTTCTCTGTCATAACTATTAAGAGGCACCACCTGATAGTTAGCCTTTTGGGACTGTGTTGCTTGTGCATGCTTAGGGACGCTTATAGAAACCTGATCGACCACAATAGATTTATGTTGCATGGTCCCTATTTTGGTGTTCTTAGACCAT
Organism: Wollemia nobilis; assembly: GCA_028583015.1. NCBI lineage: Eukaryota > Viridiplantae > Streptophyta > Pinopsida > Araucariales > Araucariaceae > Wollemia > Wollemia nobilis. The sequence continues at coordinate 15,556,553 of JAQPPZ010016943.1, forward strand.
TCTTTCTTCTTTGGCTTGGCTATCTCACCATCCTGAATCTTGATATCCTCAATGATTCTAGCTTGCACTAGAGCTTCCTCTAAAGTGGCATATTGTTGCAGCTGCAATAACACAAAGATCAATCTTAAATAGCTCTTTGAGAACATTTGGGTGAGGTCAGACATAGGAGGTAGGTAGGGCAACTTTGAAAGAAAATTTCTCCATCGGTTCCCATAGGTTGCTATGGTTTCTTCCTCATACTGCCTGAGGCTGGCTAGGTCACTTAGTGATGCCTTCTTCTTGGTGTTGAAGGTGAAGCATTCGAGGAACACATCCACTAGCTGATCTAAATTACTAATGTTGTGCTTTGGCAATTGGGTGAACCAATCCAAGGCATGGCCTTCGAATGTGGTGATGAATGTTCTTAGTAGCAAAGCATCATTATCCTGAATGCCAAAGCATTGGCTCAGGAATCTAGTCACATGCTCTTGGGCATCTTCCTAACCTCAAAATATTGCCATCTAGGGCAGCTTAAAGTGTTTAGGATAAGGGGGTGTTGGCACTGACGGATGCACTGGGTGGCTACGGAGTTGGCATAAAGTGGGCTTTTGGGGCCCAGAAGTCTTGGTCTCCATAGACTCTAAGTGCTCTAGCAGCACTTTATATGCATCAGAAGATTTGATATCTTCCTCCTTGGTTAGCTCCTATTGTGGGTTGTGGGTAACTTGAGGCCTATGGAAGGGTGTCCGGATAGCACTCTCTCCACCTTGATAGGGTGTTTCAGCGCACACTTCTTCTTGCTCATACTCATAGACTTCTTGAGGAGTTTTTAGATGAGACCTATAACCATGGGTGGGTCCCTACGGAGGGTGCTCATCAATGTTCTTGGGAGTGGCATCCCGCTCAGGTCTAGGAGGTCTCGAAGGCAGCACTTGGTAAGGTCATGGAGACCTGTCTCATACCAAGGGGTTACACCTCTCATACGGTTCTACTCTTTGGGTGCAAGGGGTTGGAACCCTCTTAGACATAGTGTTATGGAGTAGCTCATATGTTTGGCACTGAATGCACTCTTTGCTAAGGTGATATAGATGCTCTAGCTATTGTTGGTCTTTCTCAAGTTGCGTGATCTACACTTGGTAGGCGGCATGTCTGGTGACTACCAGGTTGATTTGTTCTGCCATATTGAGTCTAGCAGGCCTAGATTCCTCTCCCATGCATTTATCTTAGTCATGATGATTCGAGATCTATATAGGTCACTTCCCTCTATCGAGGTTGGTGACATTCACTCGAGGCTTTGGCCTTAGTAGGTGATTCTGGTAGATAGCAGGTGCAGAGGCGCATTGCTCCTGTGCTATGTATTTCTCATGAGGAATGTAATGGTCTTCCTCGTGCTCCCTTTCGTATATGTGAAATGGACAGGCAGAGTTGGCTCACCCTGTTTGAAGAGCCTTGTGTTATGGATTTGGCTTATTATTCCTAATAGTGATAGGGGGTAAAGGACGAATGACATAATCATGTGGCCTCTCCTCATGGACCCTATGCTTTTCTAGTGCTTCATCACGCGGTGGACACTCATACTGAGCTTTTAAAGGAGCCTTCCCATTTATATTGAGTGCCATGTGTAGGGACTCCTCATGAAAGGGTCTATGTTGGACAGGAGTGCCTCTCGAAGGGGTGCCTCTATAGTCCCATTCTGAAATGGCATGATGTGGACTATCTTGTGGGTCATGCCACCAAGGTGGTATGACCAAGTTCTTGGGGCTATAACGGAGGTGACTTGTGCCCGCTTTTACACTCTCCATAGCTCTTGCCTGTGATTGGGCTTGGCTACGGGTGTACACCATGGTGGTGTTTCCCTACAATATGCGTAGATTTTTATTTCTTTTTATTTCTTTTTATGCTATACTAAATAGAAAATATCACACACACACAAAGCAATTATTATCTCGTTTAAATATTTAAGGTGTGCCCTAAACCTGGTTTAGTGTATTTTGATTTTTGTTTTGACAGTTTTGTAAAGAATGTTTTGTAGCATATGCAATATGATGGCTCTTATGACTCCCAAAAATGGTCGCCCCTTTGATATACCATTGCCAGGCCATTATACCAAACCTCTCTATATACCCGCCCTTATGTGAGGGAAACTATTGGTACATGAGAGCAGAATGGTACATGGAACATAGGCGGTATGAAAGGGGTATCACCCTATTTTTGACACCTACCATAGAAGACTTATCCTCATGTGCTAGGAATCACCCCAGCTACACTCGGTCAAATTTTGTTAGGATTTACATCTAGCAATAGTAGCGATCGGGGTTATGGATGCAAAAATTCAAGCCAAGGTGGTGATGAAATCCACCGTTGGTCTTGATCAAGGGCTGAGGTTTTATGACCAGCTCCTTGGTGTTTAAATTGCCATGTGATGTCTGGGGTTCTTTTTATTTTGCATAAAAGGAAGTAAACATGTAGTAAAACTTTCCCTAAGCAAGTAAATAACCAAAAAACAAAAAACAGAAAGCATAAAATGACAAAAGGTGTTTAGAACCCCTACCTCTTCTCTACCCAAATTAGATGGCTCTGAATTTCTACCCTAAAAATGCACAGAGAGCTATTCATCCCTGGGTGGGATGAATAATAGAACTGTATTCATCACAGGGTGGGACGAATGCCCATTCATCACAGGGTGGGATGAATAATAGAACTGTATTTGTCACAGACTGGAACGAACAATAGTCCAGCGTTTGAAAACTTGGTACCTGCAAGAAAAAACAAGAATTTTTGATCAAATTTATGATCTCAAAAATAGAGGACAAGGTCCCACTGTGATCACCACTAAAAGCACGAGGATACAAAAATAAAAAAAGAAATGCCAAGGTGCGATGCAAACGAAACTAAACTTAACGCTAAATTCTATGAACTGAAATGCATGAAATGAGAGAAACATAAACGCATTGAAACAAGGTATAAAAGTGAATATGGAGTACAACCCTTTTTATTAATATGCTTTCAAACCCAGTTACAATTTGTCTCCTCCATTTTCAAGGGCTAGGAGCGTTAAATATGTTTTTGTCACATCAACGGATGGTATTCCTTCTTCTGCGTGCCCACATGTAGAATGGGTAGACCAAACTTCATCACCACTTGCGTTGATGAGTCTTGACTCCTTGCTACTTCTCTAATGTTGAGACCCTACGTTCAAAGAAATAGAAAATAGTCAGTCATATCTTAAAACGACATGTGGGATTCATCCTCCAACTTGTGTGGAGTTGGGATCAAGTTTATATCATTTGCTGAGTTTAGATCTACATTGGGAACCTCAGGCTCCTCTTCGGCATGGAAGATATCCTAAGTTGGCCCTGGGGTGAAATGAAGCATCTCATTGAAATTCCAGTACTCTAATGGGGATGGTGGTGAATTGACGTGATCCCAGTCTATGGCATCTATGTCTAGATACAATGACTGTGTTGGATCAGCCGGATTGTGGATGGGGGTGGTTAAGTCAATGGAGATCATGTTGATGAAATGATTTTGGTCTCCATTACTACGGGTGTGGTTACTCGGACATCCTGAATGATATTTGTGCTCCGGATATGGCTCTAGAGGTATTGGTACGAATGGATCAGCCCTATGTGCGGATAGGAGGACAGGGTCTACCCTCGACACTAATATCTCTATAGGGTCTCTGGGCGGTAGGTGCTCTCTATATGCCCAAAGTGGTGGATTCAACACTTGGTCCCACTACGTTGGGTTTAGGTGCCACTCATGCCTTGGCCTTATGTTTAGTTGTTCAAATATGTCATTAATATCCAGGGGGTATTGTTTTTTCATCTGTTGTATGTGATTGAGATATGCCATCTCAGTTTCATCTTCATAATCACTATCAGAGATCCAAAGGCCTTCATTGGTTCCAACAACTGTTTGCGACATGAGAGGCTCGTCTTGCTCGAGCAAATTGATCTGGCCCCATTGAGGTTGTTCGACTCTCTATAGGGGGAAATGATTCTCTTGAGGTGGAACTTGCTCAATTGGAGCATCCAAAGGGAACATTGCCAAGAGTCTTTCTTTATAATCATCCATGGGGGTCACTTATGAGTGATTGCTATCTGATTCTAAGGGGTCCCATGGTGCTACCTCATATTCTAACTCGTCTTATGAAGATCCTTCTTGACCTTGTCTATACCCCTCTTATAGATGAGTTTTCTAACTTTCTCCTCTCTCGAGCAAAGGGAAAGGGTTGTTGAGGTCAACAAGGTTGGTTGTCAATGATGGGAGAAAATCCTCCAATGTATATGTCATGTTAGGATTAGCATATGGATATAATTCCAATCCACCCTTCTTGCCTATCCCTAGGCATTGCATGTTCTATACCAAGATGTACAAGGGTAGAGGGTGGTTGAACCCTACTCCTTATTTGTTGTATGGCATTTGATAACTTGGTTGGCAAAGAACGCGCACTCCTTGCTCATATCTGCCTAACCCATATCCATGCCAATTGCATTAGCCAAGATATCTCATAGCAAAATCTGGGTTGGAAAAATAGTTGACATCTTCAGCAAAGGGCTCTTCATCTTTGTCCTCTTGCATGTATGGTTTAATACCATGATCAAGGCCCCCATACGCAAAGTTTTTTTGGTTTTGCAAGTAGCATAGAAGAACAATAGTGCTTATGGGGAGGCCAGGTCTCCCCATGTCCTACATTGACTCAAGTGCAGGTGTTGCTACAATGTTCCACACTAGGTACTCCCCTAGGCCTGTATTGGCCATCTCAATAGTTGAGGGGGAGGGAACGAAATTTCTTCCTGAGTCCATTCCATGTTAGGTGAACTAGGAGCCTCGACTTCCATTCTGCTAGGCATCTCCTTAGTAGATATGGTTGATACTGATGGTGGTACCTCTTCCACGGGTTTCTTCCATTTGTCCTTCGGTGTGGCCACTGTAGGTGGCATCATTGGTGAAGTATTAGACGATGAAGATGGACCCATCTGGGGATTTTATGGACTTGTCAATGGGGATGCCTATGGAATCAAACCCCTTTTAGATGGATTCAACTAAAAATATAGATGCGTTGATGGAAGGGTCGATTGCGGAATTAGCCACACCAAATTGCAATACTTGAAGGGATCCATGTCTACCGAGACTACATGCACTTGCCCTTCAAATGTATACTTTAAGCATTGCTGAGCTATCGAAGGGACACACTTCATGTCCCTGATCCATGGCTGACCCAGCAAGATGTTATAGGCCATCTCACCCTCAAATATGTGGTACAATGTAGGTATAGTCTTTTGTCCCACTTAGATGGGTAGGAAAATTGTGCCAACTATCAAGTATATGGCATCATTAAATGCTCATAGTGTATAGGTGGAGGCAACTATGTGAGATGTGGGCAACTTTAAGTTCTTCAAGGCTGCTGTTGTAATGATATTACTGGACAAGCCAGTGTCCACCAACACCCTCTTGTATGAAATCTCGTTGACCCGCGTGATGACGTGCAAGGGTGGATACGCCATGTCACCAGCCAATGATTTAAATTTGTCCTCTTGAAATGTGATGACTGGCTCAAGGCATCGTTTGACATGTCCCACAAAGTTGTCAAAGAAGTTTGCTTCGTGGGGCTACAACTCGATGGATTTTAGTATCTCCATTAGAGCCTCCCGATGGGGTGATGATTGTTGTATGAGCTCGTAGATGGAGAGCCTAGCCGATGTGGTCCTCAAACTCTGGGTGAGTTTGGTTTGAATCATGGCCACTGGTCTAGGTAGAGTAGGTTGCGTAAGGTGCTATTGCAGTTGTGACATTGTTGGCACCTCTCCTATAGCTATCACGGGGGCAGTTGTGCTCGGGTACCTCTTGTTCCGAGTCACTATACTGATCATCCCTACATACCTCTGCATGGGGCAGTTCTATGTTACCTCATTGACTTATAAGGTCTTTTCCTATGCATCATGGATAGACAAGAGGTCCTTAAATACCTCCATTTGATGGTTGCTTGATGCCACAATATTATCCACCACTAATGTCTTGTTATCTATTAGGTCTTGCACCAAGGCTTTAAACTTCCAACATGAATTAAGGTCATGTTCCTTTTGTCTGTGGAAACTACAGTACAAGTCCTCCCTATAGCCCTTAGGTTTTGGTGCATTGGGGTCTATGGGTTGACTCTCGGGCAGGTTGATCAAGTTTTCCACTAACAAGCGATCAAATAAAGAGTCCCTGGACTTCGTGTAAGGTGTGAACTGTCGCCTAGGGTGACGCTGGTAATTTTGTTCTTGCCTCTAATTTTCTTTGTCATAACTATTAAGAGGCACCACCTGATAGTTAGCCTTTTGGGGCTGTGTTGCTTGTGCAGGCTTAGGGATGTTTATAGCAACCTGATTGATCGCAATGGGTTTCTGTTGCATGGTCCCTATTTTGGTGTTCTTAGACCATTCTTTCTTCTTTGGCTTGTCTATCTCACCATCCTGAATCTTGATCTCCTCAATGATTCTGGCTTGCACTAGAGCTTCCTCTAAAGTGGCATATTGCTACAGCTACAATAACATGAAGATCAATCTTAAATAGCTCTTTGAGAACATTTGGGTGAGGTCAGACATAGGAGGTAGGTAGGGCAACTTTGAAAGCAAATTCCTCCACCAGTTCCCATAGGCCACCATGGTTTCTTCCTCATACTGCTTGAGGCTGGCTAGGTCACTTAGTGATGCCTTCTTCTTGGTGTTGAAGGTGAAGCGTTCGAGGAACGCATCCACTAGCTGATCTAAGTTACTAATGCTATGCTTTGGCAATTGAGTGAACCAATCCAAGGTAGGGCCTGTAAACATGGTGATGAATGTTCTTAGTAGCAAAGCATCATTGTCCTAAATGCCAAAGCATTGGCTCAAGAATCTAGTCACATGCTCTTGGGCATCTTCCTCACCTCTAAATATTGACAACTAGGGTAGCTTAAAGTGTTTATGGTAAGGGGGTGCTGGCACTGATGGATGCACTGGGTGACTACGGAGTTGGTGTAAAGTGGGATTTTGGGGCCTAGAAGTCTTGGTATCGATAGAATCTAAGTTATCTAGTAGCGCTTTATATGCATCAAAATATTTGATCTCTTCCTCCTTGGTTAGCTCCTATTGTGGGTTGTGGGATACTTGAGGCCTATGGAGGGGTGGCCGGATAGCACCCTCTCCACCTTGATAGGGCATTTCAGCCCGCTCTTCTTCTTGTTCATACTCCTCATAGGCTTATTGAGGAGTTTCTGGATGAGACCTATAACCATGGGTGGATCCCTACGGAGGGTTCCCATCGTTGTTCTTGGGAGTGGCCTCCTGCTCAGGTCTAGGAGATCTCGAAGGTAGCACTTGGTAAGGCCATGGAGACCTGTCTCATACCAAGGGGTTACACCTCTCATATGGTTTTTCTCTTTGGGTGTGAGGGGTTGGAACCCTCTCAAACACAGTGTTATGGAGCAGCTCATCTGTTTGGCATTGAATGCGCTCTTTTCTAAGGTGATATAGATGCTCTAACTACTATTGGTCTTGCTCAAGCTGCGTGATCTACGCTTGGCGGGCGGCATGTCTGGTGACAACCAGGTCAATTTGTTTTGCCATCTTGAGTCTAGGAGGCCTAGATGCCTCTCCTACACATTTATCTTGGTCATGATGATCCGAGATCTCTATAGGTCGCTTCCCTCTATCAAGGTTGATGATATTCACTCGAGGATTTGGCCTTAGTAGGTGATTCTGGTAGATAGTGGGTGTGGAGGCGCATTGCTCCCATGCTACGTATTTCTCTTAAGGAATGTAATGGTCTTCCTCATGCTCCCTTTTGTATATGTGAAAGGGGCAGGCAGAGTTGGCTCACCCTATTTGAAGAGCCTTGTGTTATGGATTTGGCTTATTATTCCTAACAATGATGGTGGGTAAAGGATGGATGACATAATCATGTGGCCTCTCCTCATGGACCCTATGTTGTTCTAGTGCTTCATCACACGGTGGCCACTCATACTAAGCTTTTAAAGGAGCCTTCCCATTTATATTGAGTGCCATGTGTAGGGACTCCTCATGAAAGGGTCTATGTTTGACGGGAGTGCCTCTCAAAGGGGTGCCTCTATAGTCCCATTCTAAAATGGCATGATGTGGACTATCTTGTGGGTCAGGCTGCCAAGGCGGTATGACCAAGTTCTTGGTGCTATAACGGAGGCGACTTGTACCCACTTGTACACTCTCTATAGCTCTTGCCTGTGATTGGGCTTGGCTATGGGTGTACACCATGGTGGTGTTTCCCTACAAGATGCATAGATTTTTATTTCTTTTTATGATTTTTATGCTATACTAAATAGAAAAGATCACACAAACACAAAGCAATGATTATCTCGTTTAAAGATTAAAGGTGTGTCGTAAACCTGGTTTAGTGTATTTTGATTTTTGTTTTGACAGTTTTGTAAAGAACATTTTGTAGAAAATGCAATATGATGGCTCTTATGACTCCCAAAAATGGTCGCCCGTTTGATATACTATTGCTAGGCCATTATACCAAACCTATCTATATTCCTCCCCTTACATGATGGAAACTATTGGTACGTGAGAGCAGAATGGTATGTGGAACATAGGCGATACGGAAGGGGGATCGCCCTATTTTTGACACCTACCATAGAAGACTTATCCTCATGTGCTGGGAATCACCCCAGTTACACTCAATCAACTTTCATCAGGATTTACGCCTAGCAACAGTAGTTATCAGGGTTGTGGATACAAAAATTCAAGCCAAGGTGGTGATGAAATCGACCATTGGTCTTGATCAAGGGTTGAGGTTTTACGACCAGCTCCTTGGTGTTTAAATTGCCATGTGATGTGTGGGGTTCTTTTTATTTTGCATAAAATGAAGTAAACATGCAGTAAAACTTTCCCTAAGCAAGAAAATAACCAGAAAACAAAAAATAGAAAGCAAAAAATGACAGAAGGTGTTTAGGTCCCCTACCTCTTCTCTGCTCAAATTAGATGGCTCTAAATTTCTGCCCTAAAAATTCATAGAGAGCTATTCATCCTTGGGTGCAATGAATAATAGAACTATATTCGTAACAGTGTGGGGCAAATGCCCATTCTTCGTTGGATAAGATGAAGTCTAGCTCTGTATTTTTCACAGACTGGAACGGACAATAGTCCAGTGTTTGAAAATTTAGCACCTGTAAGCAAAAACAAGAAATTTTTGCTCAGATTTCTAATCTCAAAAATAGAGTACAAGTTCCCACCATGATCACCACTAAAAGCACGAGGATACAGAAACAAAAATTAAATGCCAAGGTGTGATGGAAACAAAACTAAACTTAATGCTAAATTCTACAAACTAAAATGCATGAAAGGAGAGAAACATAAATGCATTGAAACAAGATATAAAAGTGAATATGGAGTACAACCCTTTTTATTAATATGCTTTCAAAACCAATTACAATCTGTCTCATCCCTTTTCAGGGTTTAGGAGAGTTAAATATGTTCTTGTCACATCAACAGATGGTATTCCTTCTTTCGTGTGCCCACATGTAGAATGGGCGGACCAAACGTCGTTGCCACTTGCATTGATGAGTCTTGACTCCTTGCTACTCCTCTAATGTTGAGACCCTGCATTCAAAGAAATAGAAAACAATCAGTCGTCTCCTAAACCAACATGTGGGATTCGTCCTCCAACTAGTGTGGAGTTGGGATCAAGTGGATATCATTTGCTGAGTTTAGATCTATGTTGGGAACCTTGGGTTCCTCTTTAGAATGGAAGATATCCTGAGTTCACCCTGGAGTGAAATGAAGCATCTCACTGAAACGCCAGTAATCTGATGGAGATGGTGGTGAATTTATGTGATCCCAGTCTATGGCATCTATGTCTAGATACAATTATTGTGTTGGATCGGCCGAATATGGATGGGGGTGGTTAAGTCAATGGAGATCATGTTGATGAAATGATTTTGGTCTCCATTACCATAGGTGTGGTTACTCGGACATCTTGAATTATATTTGTGTTTTGAATATGGCTCTGGAGGTATTGGCACGAATGGATAAGCCTTGTGTGTGTATAGGAGGACAGGGTCTGCCATCGACACTGATATCTCTATAGGGTCTCTGGGCGGTAGGTGCTCTCTATATGCCCAAAGTGGAAAATTCAGCACTTGGTCCCACTGCGTTGGGTTTAGGTGCCACTCATGCCCTAGCCTTATGTTTAGTTGTTCAAATATGTCATCAATATCCAAGGGGTATTTTTGCTTCATCTACCACATGTGATTGAGATATGCCATCTCAGTTTCATCTTCATAATCACTATCAAATATCCAAAGGCTTTCATTGGTTCCAATAATTGTTTGTGACATGAGAGGCTCGTCTTGATCAAGCAAATTGATCTGGCCTCATCGAGGTTGTTCGGATCTCTATGGGGGGAACTGATTCTCTTGAGGTGGCACTTGCTCGATTGGAGAATCCAAAGGGAACATTGCCAATAGGCTTTCTTGATAATCATCCATGGGGGTCACTTGTGAGTGATTTTTATCTAATTCGAAGGGGTCCCATGGTGCTACCTCATATTATGACTCATCTTCTGAAGATCCTTCTTGACCTTGTCTGTAACCCTCTTGTAGGTGATTTTTCTAACTTTCTCCTCTCTCGAGCAAAGGGAAAGGGTTGTTGAGGTCAACAAGGTTGGTTGTCAATGATGGGAGAAAATCCCCCAATGTATATGTCATGTTAGGAGTGGCATATGGATCTAATGCCAGTCCACCCTTGTTGCCTATCCCTAGGCATTGCATGTTCTCTACCAAGATGTACAAGGGTAGAGGGTGATTGAACCCTACTTATGATTTTTCGTATGGCATCTGATATCTTGGTTGGCAAATAACACACACTCCTTGCTCATATCTGCCTAACCCATATCCATGCCAATTGCATTGGCCAAGATATCTCAAAGAAAAATCTAGGTTGGACAAATAGTTGACATCTTCAGCAAAGGGCTCTTCATCTTTGTCCTCTTGCATGTATGGTTTAATACCATTATCAAGGCCCCCATACACAAAGTTTGTCTGGTTTGGTGGTTAGCCTAGAAGAACAATAGTGCCTATGGGGAGGCGAGGTCTCCCCATGTCCTGCATGGACTCAAGTGCAGGTGTTGCTACAATGTTCCACACTAGGTACTCCCCTAGGCCCATATTGGCCATCTTAATAGTTATTGTTGGCGGTTGAGGGGGAGGGAACGAAAGTTCTTCCTAAGTCCACTCCATGTCGGGTGAACTAGGAGCCTTGACTTCCATTTTGCTAGGCATCTCCTCAGTAGATATGGTTGAGACTAATGGTGGTACCTCTTCCACAAGTTTCTTCCCTTTGTCCTTTGTTGTGGCCACTGTAGGTGGCATCATTGGTGAAGTATTAGATGATGAAGATGGACCTGGCTAGGGATTTGATGGACTTTTCAATGGGGATGCCTACAAAATTGGACCCTTTTTAGAGGGATTCAACTAAAAATCCAAATGTGTTGATGGAAGGGTTTATTGCGGCATTAGCCACACCGAATTGCAATACTTGAAGGGCTCCAAGTCTACCACGACTACATGCACTTGCCCTTCAAATGTATACTTTAAGCACTGATGAGTTATCGAAGGGACACACTTCATGTCCCTGATCCATGGCCGACCCAGCAAGATGTTATAGGCCATCTCACCGTCAAAGATGTGGCACAATGTAGGTATAGTATTTTGTCCCACTTGGATGGGCAGGACAATTGTGCCAACTGTCGAGCATATGACATCATTAAATGCTTGCAGTGTATAGGTGGAGGCCACTATGTGAGATGCAATAAACTTTAGATGCTTCAAGGCCACTATTGTAATGATATTACTAGATGAGCCAGTGTCCACCAACACCCTCTTGTACGAAATCCTGTTGACCTACGCGATGACGTGAAAGGGTGGATCTGCCATGTCACCAACCAATGATTTCAATTTGTCCTCTCAAAAGGTGATGACTGGCTCAGGGAATCGTTTGACATGTACCACGAAGTTGTTGAAGGAGTTTGCTTCATGGGGCTACAACTCGATGGCTTTTAGTATCTCAATTAGAGCCTCCTGATGGGGCGATGATTGTTGTATGAGCTTGTAGATGGAGAGCCTAGCCGATGTGGTCCTCAAACTCTAGGTTATTTTGGTTCGAATCATTGCCACTGGTCTAGGCAGAGTAGGTTCTGTAAGGTACTGTTGTGGTTGTGATGTTGTTGGCACCTCTCCTATAGCTGTCACGGGGGCAGCTATGCTCGGGTACCTCTTATTTCGAGTCACTATATAGATCATCCCTACATACCCCTACATGGGGTAGTTCTATGTTACCTCATTGACTTATAGGGTCTTTGCATATGCATCATGGGCAGGCAAGGGGTCCTTAAAGACCTCCATTTGTTGGTTGCTTGGTGCCATAGGATTATCCACCGCTAATGTCTTGTTATCTATTTGGTCTTGCACCAAGCCTTTAAACTTCCAACATACATTAAGGTCATGTCCCTTCTATCTGTGGAACCTGTAGTACAAGTCCTCCCTGTAGCCCCTAGGTTTTGGTACATTGGGGTCTGTGGGTTGACTCTCATGCAGGTTGATCAAGTTTACCATTGACAAGCGGTCAAACAAGGAGTCCCTGGACTCCGTGTAAGGTGTGAACTGTCACCTAGGGTGACACTGCTAATTTTGTTCTTGCCTCTGATTTTCTCTGTCATAACTATTAAGAGGCACCACCTGATAGTTAGCCTTTTGGGACTGTGTTGCTTGTGCAGTCTTAGGGACATTTATAGCAACCTGATTGACCGTAATGTGTTTATGTTGCGTGGTCCCTACTTTGGTGTTCTTAGACCATTCTTTATTCTTTGGCTTGGCTATCTCACCATCCTGAATCTTGATCTCCTCAATGATTCTGGCTTTCACTAGAGCTTCCTCTAAAGTGGCATATTGTTGTAGCTGCAATAACATGAAGATCAATCTTATACAGCTCTTTGAGAACATTTGGGTGAGGTCGGACATAGGAGGTAGGTAGGGCAACTTTGAAAGCAAAGTCCTCCACTGGTTCCTATAGGCCACCATGGTTTCTTCCTCATACTGCTTGAGGCTAGCTAGATCGCTTAGTGATGCCTTCTTCTTGGTGTTGAAGGCAAAGCATTCAAGGAACACATCCACTAGCTGATCTAAGTTACAAATGATGTGCTTTGGCAATTGAGTGAACCAATCCAAGGTAGGGCCTACGAATGTCTTGATGAATGTTCTTAGTAGCAAAGCATCATTGTCTTGAATGCCAAAGCATTGGCTCAGGAATATAGTCACATGCTCTTGGGCATCTTCCTCACCTCTAAATATTGCCAACTAGGGCAGCTTAAAGTGTTTAGGGTAAGGGGGTGCTGGCACTGATGGATGCACTGGATGACTACGAAGTAAGCATAAAGTGGGATTTTGGGGCCCAGAAGTCTTGGTCTCCATAGACTCTAAGCGCTCTAGAAGCGCTTTATATGCATCAAAATATTTGATCTCTTCCTCGGTTAGCTCCTATTGTGGGTTGTGGGAAACTTGAGGCCTATGGAGGGGTGGCCGGATAACATCCTCTCCACATTGATAGGGCATTTTGGCCCACTCTTCTTCTTGCTCATACTCCTCATAGGCTTCTTGAGGAGTTTTTGGATGAGACCTATAACCATGGGTGGGTCCCTACGGAGGGTGCCCATCGTTGTTCTTGGGAGTGGCCTCCCACTCAGGTCTAGGAGGTCTCGGAGGTATCACTTGGTAAGTTCATGAAGACCTGTCTCATACCAAGGGGTTATGCCTCTCATACGATTTTGCTCTTTGGGTGCGAGGGGTTGGAACCCTCTCAAGCATAGTGTTATGGAGTAGCTCATCTATTTGGCACCGAATGCGCTCTTTGCTAAGGTGATATAGATGCTCTAGCTACTATTGGTCTTGCTCAAGTTGCATGATCTACGCTTAGCAGGCGGCATGTCTGGTGACTACCAGGTCGATTTGTTCTACCATCTTGATTCTAGGAGGCCTAGATGCCTCTCCTACACATTTATATCAGTCATGATGATTCGATATCTCTAAATGTCGCTTCCCTCTATTGAGGTTGGCGACATTCAATCGAGGATCTAGCCTTAGTATGTGATTCTGGTATATAGCAGGTGTGGAGGCACATTGCTCCTGTGCTATGTATTGCTCTCGAGGAATGTAATGGTATTCCTCGTGCTCCCTTTCATAATTTTGAAAGGGGCAGGCAGAGTTGGCTCGACCTGTTTGAAGAGCCTTGTGTTATGGATTTGGATTATTATTTCTAATAGTGATGGGGGGTATAGGAGGGATGACATAATCATGTGGTCTCTCCTCATGGACCCTATGCTGTTCTAGTGCTTCATCACATGGTGGCCACTCATACTAAGATTTTAAAGGAGCCTTCCCATTTATATTGAGTGCCACATGTAGGGAATCCTCATGAAAGGGTCTATGTTGGATAGGAATGCCTCTCGAAGGGGTGCCTCTATAGTCCCATTCTGAAATGGCATGATGTGGACTATCTTGTGGGTCAGGCCGCCAAGGCGGTATGACCAAGTTCTTGGGGCTATAACGGAGGCAACTTTTGCCCCCTTGTACACTCTCCATAGCTCTTTCCCATGATTGGGCTTGGCTACGGGTGTACACCATGGTGGTGTTTCCCTACAAGATGCATAGATTTTTATTTCTTTTTATAATTTTTATGCTATACTAAATAGAAAATATCACACACACACAAAGCAATGATTATCTCATTTAAAGATTAAAGGTGTGCCCTAAACCTGGTTTAGTGTATTTTGATTTTTGTTTTGATAGTTTTGTAAAGAACGTTTTGTAGCAAATGCAATATGATGGCTCTTATGACTCCCAAAAATGGTCGCCCCTTCGATATACCATTGCCAGGCCATTATACCAAACCTCTCTATATACCCACCCTTACGTGAGGGAAACTATTGGTACATGAGAGCAGAATGGTATGTGGAACATAGGCGGTACGGAAGGGGGATCGCCCTATTTTTGAAACCTACCATATAAGACTTATCCTCATGTTCTGGGAATCACCCTAGTTACACTCGATCAACTTTCGTCAGGATTTACGTCTAGCAATAGTAGCGATCGGGGTTATGGATGCAAAAATTCAAGCCAAGGTGGTGATGAAATCCACCATTGGTCTTGATCAAGGGCTAAGGTTTTATGACCAGCTCCTTGGTGTTTAAATTTCCATGTGATGTGTGGGGTTCTTTTTATTTTGCATAAAAGAAAGTAAACATGCAGTAAAACTTTCCCTAAGCAAGAAAATAACTAGAAAACAAAAAACAAAAAGCAAAAAATGATAGAAGGTGTTTAGGACCCCTACCTCTTCTCTGCCCAAATTAGATGGTTCTGAATTTTTGCCCTAAAAATGCATAGAGAGATATTCGTACCTGGGTGGGATGAATAATAGAACTATATTCATCACAGGGTGGGGCAAATGCCCATTCATCCCCGGATAAGATGAATTCTAGCTCTGTATTTATCACAGACTAGAAAAAACAACAATCCAGCATTTGAAAACTTGGCACCTACAAGCAAAAACAAGACATTTTTGATCATATTTCTGATATCAAAAATAGAGGACAAGGTCCCATTGTGATCACCACTAAAATCATGAGGATACGAAAACAAAAAGGAAATGCCAATGTGCGATGCAAACGAAACTAAACTTAACGCTAAATCCTACGAACTGAAATGCATGAAAGGAGAGAAACATAAACACATTGAAAAAAGGTATAAAAGTGAATATGGAGTACAACCATTTTTATTAATATGCTTTAGAACCCAGTTACAATCCATCTCCTCCATTTTTAGGGGCTAGGAGCGTTAAATATGTTCTTGTCACATCAATAGATGGTATTCCTTCTTCCGTGTGCCCACATGTAGAATGGGTGGACCAAACATTGTCACCACTTGCGTTGATGAGTCTTGACTCCTTGCTACTCCTCTAGTGTTGATACCCTACATTCAAAGAAATAGAAAATAGTCAGTAGCACCTGTAGATAAAATGAAACATGCAATCCCCAAGCCTATGATTAGTGCATGCAAAAAATGAATAAAATGATAACTAAATAACATCAGAATGATCTAAAAATTTAACAGAGGCATGAGGACATTACTAGGAGGGCACTACAAATGGAATAGTCAAAAAATTAACCATGGATTTCTAATCGCTCCGGGGCGGGACGATTAGACCTACAAAAAAGTGTCAAAAAGCACTGTCCTAAATGTCCCATATGGGAGGCTCCAAATCACCTAAAAAGTTAGGGGTTAGGTAAAATAGGGTATTTTGGAAAGACCCAGAAGGTCTGATTTTTCCAATTCAGCCTCTATCATCATAAATTTGATGATGCTACCTACTCAAAATGATCAAAATAGCTCAAAATGATCAAAACATGATCAAAACAGCTCAAAATGATGTGAAATTTGAATGACAACCTATCTAAGCAACATATAATTAGATGCAAAAATAACAAAAAAGAAATCTGCTACAGATTTCTAATCACTTTGGGGCGGGGCGATTAGGACTGCAGTAGTGTGGGGTGCCCGGGGGTAGGAAACTCACCGTTTGGAGCCTGGTTTCAACACCAATCCACCTGGGATAGGTCCAAAACCTCTTGTGGGATGTTTTCAGCAAATTTGGTAGGATGTTATGGCCAAATGTCAGGTTTTGGTTCTGAATTTGTGCTTCCAATAACCACCCTATGACCTCCCTTCCAAAAAGATATCAAGGATGTGAAAGGCACAAATAAAAAGGTGTGAGGATGTAAATTGGTAGCACTTCATTGCTCAAAATGGTCCTTCTATTTCTTTTTTTGGGGTGAGAAGACTCACCATTTTATAGACCTAACGGTCTCTTTGGATGAGCATGTAGAGGCGCCACTTGGTAATCATGCCTTCCTAGGGGGAGAAGATTCCTCCCTGATTAGGGGCTCCTTGAATTCCCCTGTAACTGCCTCTAATGCTCAAAAATGCTCACTCACACTCCCATGCGATGAAGGAAGAGTTAAGTGGTGGATCTGAGCTACCATTTGTCAATATTTGACTTTTTGATCATCAAACCTGTTATTCACCCCACCCTAGAGTGAATACTACTAATTGTCCCTGGGTGGAATGAATACCAGTTTGTAATCGTCCCTGGGTGGAACGAGTAGAGAGCAAAGTGCCTGAAAGGTGCCAAATTGACCTCTAACCTTCCAAAACTACTTTGTGAGTGGTTAGGACCACTTTTTAACCTCTGGGGGCTACCTTGGGGGCTATGTGTGTCAATGCGATCAATTTTTGTAGTCACATAATCATATTGGTGTTATTTTGGTGTCTACAATAACTAGTTTCTCATTTTCATGGAATGTGTTAAACCATTATTTGTTTCCAATCATATGCCTTTTTTTGTGGAAAATATCCTAGAAGAGAGACCACTTTTGAGTAAGACCTAAGGAGGTAGGGGCATCTCTTCCACAAAAATTACCCAGGGTTCGCACGTGACCTACCACCTTTGAAAAACTCAAGGAGTAAACTTGAAATAACAAAAAACAAGAACAAACAAACACAAACACACAAAAATATTAAAACAATAAAAATTAAAAAAATCATGCTCTTTGAGTGTGTTAAAAAGATAAAATACAACCAAACACACATAATAAGATACCAGTCACATGCCTATTGGCTCTAGAATCTATGTACCAATAATCCATAATGACTTCTAGAATAACAAACCTTATCTCCCAAATAAGCTTTGCAAATTTAATTTTCCAAATTTAAAATTGAACTCCTTTTGACTCCCAAACTAAATTTATTTATAAATATTCTATAAAATTTGAATTTCAATAAATTATTAAAAAATTATAACTCCAAAGAAATAACTTTAAAATACTTATCTACTTATCACTTCTATCTTTAATTTAATAGCAAGGCTTTAATAAATAATTTCCTATTTTATAAAACCTTATTAGCATTCCTTATTCCTCCATTTAATAAAATTATATAAAACCTTACAACTCCTAATTAAATTAAACCTTTTATAAAATCTTAGAAAAATTTAAATAATACCTCCACCAAATTTGTTCTTATCTCACAAGATGTTGCAATTTCAACTTTGGTGCTTATCTCACATGACCTTGCACATTCAAATTATTCTAACTTTGATACTTATCTCACACAATCTTCCACCATAAATGATGTTGATTTTAAAATCTTTTAATGTACAATAATTAGTGATACGTTCCTTTAGGAAAGAATATTTCAACTACCAATAATGATCCAAAGGAAAATCTTGCTATTTCAACAATCAATGATGACCCAAAGGAAAATCTTGCTCTATTTGGGATAAATCAGGTGATTAATGAAGATGAAAGATTGCAAGAATATGAAAATGAAGATCACGAGGAAAAATAAGAAATTACAAAGGCTCATCAAGTCCTGGTAAATAGATATACAAAAGGTAGAATCCTAACTTTTCTTTTCAACCATTCGAATTCCAAGTAAGATTTTGCATATTTTTCTATTGGATTCAAATATTGTTGATAATGAAATACCATTTACAATTAACAAAGAATTAGAGTTGATTCTTGCTCACACCAGTAATAAGATTGCTATGTTGAACAAGACAAAGGTAGATGTTTTTGAATTATTGAATCAAGTTCATCAACAATTGAAAATTAAACTTGGGATACAATATTGTAATGATCCTCATATGCTAGATATCCTAGATACATGTAAATTGCTACCTAATTATGATTGATCTAAAACTATGAATAATAGTTTGGTAGTTGAATTAAGATTGGAAGAGCTCATGTCTGATCATAAAAATGATGATAGTATTTGGAGCACTAAATTAAAAATAAGAATTCACACCATGATGGTAGAAACTGTCATTGAAGATAAAATTTTAATAAACATCTCACATAGTCAACAACAATTAATTAAAGACCAGTTATGGACCATTAAGTTTGATGGAGCAAAATCTAAGTATGATAACGAGGATGAAATTAAATTGAATTGGTGGGGTGAGAGAGGTAAAATAAAAGTTTTTGAGCTTTCAAATCTGATGTTACTATGAGATGATACCCATCAAAAATTGTATGCCTATCATTATGGGCATCTGTCAAATTATGGTAATCATGTTTGGGATTTCGAAAAATCCCAAGTCTTGCCTTGTAAATAGCTAGGTACATAGCTCCTTATTTTATGCATTTTTCTTATACATAATTTCTTGTTTGTATGTTGGACGTAGACATTGCTTGTTTGTTTTATTATTTTTCATTTTGAAAATTCATTTGTTTTCATGTTTGTCTTTCAACAAAGCAGGTTCTTGTCAAGTTTTATGTTTTGATTTTTGTTCACATTTTGCTTCTTCATTTTCACAACATGTTTTGGTTTTGGTTTCCAGATTGTGGTATAGTTGGATAGAATGATTTGTATATAACTAATCAACTAATTTATCATAGAAAATAATTTATTCTTAACTACCATCTTATTATAGTAGTCATGACATAAAAAACATAGAAGAACTTCATATTTATAATTTGATATAACTTTAGATGAATCAATCCTCAAGGTGGCATACATTTTAGATTTTTATATTGATAAGTCTCACACTCTACTACAAATTAAAATGTTATTCTTCATGTTATTCGAATAGATTATGGAAATTATCTATATTTTTGTGGAAATTTAAATGCCTTATAAGGGAATACATGGTCATATTATATGGGATTAATTTGTTGTTAAGTATATGTAATTTATATAAAAAAAAAAATTCTTGTCTAGCCAAGTCTTATCTTTCTTGGTGGACTTTTAAATGCCTTATAAGGAAATACATGGTCATATTATGTGGGATAAATTTGTTGTTAATTATATGTGATTTATATAAAAATATTATTCTTGTCTAACCAAGTCTTATCTGTCTTTCTATGGATAATTTTTTATTTGAGTTGTAGTAGGATCATATGTGTAATCTTAATAATTGTAATCTAGCCAAGTAGGTTGGACGATAAAAATAAAATGAAAATATATATATCACATGAAAAGGCATCAACTAGCAAAGTCTTCTCATCTTATATATAATTTTAAAAGTAATAATTTTATAGTCAACCAACTACGACTCTATGAGCATAATCTTAGTCAAAAGACACTTCAAGATATGATGATCAATATGAGTGAAAATATTTTCTCTTAAAAATTATTTTCACTTTGCTACTATTTGTAATCTTACAAACTTCTCTTTACTATATATTGACATACAATTTTACTTGTTATTCATGATCTTCCCAATTTTAAAAGCAATAGGATGTTATTTTAAAATATAAATACTCCAAATAAATTAAAAGGTTTATAATGAATAAAAATAAAATTGAGAAGCCAAAGATGACTCACATTTAGGAACTAATTGAGTTTTGCTTAAGAGTTTCAAAGACTTCATATGTCTAATTCCACTAAAAAATTATCTCTTGAGTAAATCAAGGTGACCTATTATTAAAAATGATAGAATTTCACTAACCCTAAATACTTAAAATCACATTGAACTGATAAAATTGATAGAAACAATAATTAAAACTTTAGATTTTGTTATATTTTCAACTATAACTTTGACGTTTGTCCTTTTTTTTAATTCTAGAACCATCTCTATATCTATCTTTGTCTTCCAAATATCTATCATGTTATTTCTCAAAATACATGCCACAACATACATACTATTTCATATTTACATCCATACTATTTGCCCTACACAAACATTTACTTTTTTAAAAGGTTGCAAAACTAAGCATAGGGCCACTATTCCCATAAATATCTTCTAAAAAAAATCCTGATACCTTTGATCATTACAATATTTTCTCGAGATTATCTCTTACTTTTCAAACACTTTAACTCGTTAAAACCTTCACTAATTTAACATGTTTGAAATCTTGATATGAATTTTCTTATCATAATCTTCAAATCCAATACATAAGATTTTTATAACCTAATTATAACTAATTTCATTGTATGATCTATAGTAAAGTAACCAATCTATGCAAGACAATATTAATTAATTATTTTCTCGAAGGAAGAACTCTGAAATAACTATTTTTAGAGGCGTACATATTATTCAAGAATAACTATTGAAGAGGAACAATAAGAAATAATTGTCAACAGATACAGAAAATAAAACATATGACAGACCTTTAATTAAAACTTCCCCTTCTGTTGCAACATTCTCTGGTTCTTGTAAAATCGCTGCTGATTCTACCATCTCATTATGAGTTAAAAATTCTGAGTTTTCTGATACCACACTACTGTCGTAAAGCTTATCATCAACAGTATTTCCACTTCCTGCAAAGTCTTTATCTGAAGACGCCACATAAGTTCCAAAGCTACCTGTAAGTTGGATCTCCTCGGGCTGGCCATTAAGTATTGTGATGATGTACAAATAGTTTCTGAAGATGTTAATCATCTCAATACCTTGAGGACGCCTCACCTCTTGCGTATCCCTACTTTTGGTCACAGACCTGTGCTCTTTGTTTTCTAAGATAATATGACGAAACTGGGAATTGGGAACATCTTTTACTATATGCCACTTGAGAGAAAAGCACCCGTTCCACCTGCGTCTCTCATGCCAAATATTCACGTATTTGTTGAAATTCACAGGACCCGTCATCTCAGCCACGCCACAGGATTGGCCGCTTCCATTATGTTAATAGTGAATATATTGGTTAAGGAATTAATCATGAAAGAACTATTTCATACTCACAATAGTAAAATGGTAGTGCTAAAAAAATATTGAACCATTACTAAATTGAATAGATGTTTATTCCATGCCAAGAACTCGTCTTATAGTTTTTTGCTAAAAACATATTATGGAGGGTATTATATAATTATAATCCTACCAAATCTATATGGAATTCCACTTCTAAATAATATTTGAATGGAAAGAGGCCAAACCTAAAATACTTATGGCTATAGTCTTTGCGAAATGGGTATAAAGCCTAAGTGTTGTCAATTGATAGAACAAAGAAACTCATTTGGATACAATCTTTACAAAAGATATAAACTCTATGTGCAGTTAAGCATCGAAGGAAGAGGGTTGTTCACAGACTACCTCTTTGATCAAAAGAAATGTCTCTAAAGGATCTTGGGTTTACGGTGGAGCTTTCTAATGAACCTTTACCCTCTATTAGGATTTTGAAGGATCAATTTGGGTTAGATTTGATTGATCATGAAGCCCAAAAAATTATCTACAAACTCAAGGGCAAAAGACCAAGCCTGGAGGATCTCAAAGAATACATTAAATATTGGTGGACCAGTATAGAATTTCAAGTAACTATGCTACCCAAAAATTTCTTTTCTATTTTATTTTTTGATTTAACAAATAGAGATAGGATAACAAATTATAGATATAATTGGTTTTTTCCAATAGAGAGGTGTCTATATAAGACCTTGGACACCTAGTTTTATTCTCTTTATATAAGAAGTTAATGACTTTCTAGTCTAGGTGAATCTTTATGCTCTCCTTGTGGAGTTTTGAGGAGAGAAGATATTCACCAAAATTGGTAATACCATTGGTGCATTCCAGTATATGGATGTCCAAATAGAGGAAAATTTATCCAGTAAAATTAATGAGTAAAGCAAGATTAGCTATTTGAATGGATGTTTTAGTTCTTGGGTCTCAATCCATTGCTATCTCCTCAAGAAAAGGGGAATGGATCCAAAATATTGAATATGAAAACTTATTCCTAAGATGTTATGGTTGTTAGCAATATGGCCATATGAAGAAGAGATGCTCGATCATTTGATTATGCTCAGATTCCTCTTTGGTGGAGGATAAGATCCTACACGTGAATTATTTGAAATATTCAAATATCCCAATTCAAAATAAAGAAGCTCATCCTCTAGATGCACCAATTGTCTAATAGGAATCATGCAAGCAAAAAAATACTCAACCCCAAAAGCAGAATTTGAATCAGATCATTGATAAAATATAAATGGTTATCAAAGGCCATTCATACGGTTCCATAGAAAATATTAGTACCTTAGATGGTATTTTGAAGCTAAATATGAAATAATCAGTGATAGTCAATTTTATAAAAATGAAGATCCTAAAAAATGTGTTACAACTAGATATTACCTCAGGAGCTTAAAGTGCAAAAATGCATTCTCAGATATTTCCACTCTAAGGAGGAAGAACATTTGCTGTAGAAGAAAAATAATTTGACTAATTTCCTCTTTGATGGATGACTATTATTTTTGTTTTCTTTCTGTCTATGGGAGTTATGTGTCATGTAAGGATTTTTCTTGTTGTTAGTTTCTTCAAAAAAGAAAAAAGAAAAAATATTTAATTATGGAAACTTAGCAGTTTGAGGAAGAAGGAGAATATATTTGATAGAAAGGAAAATGAAGATTATATTTTATAGAAAGGCAAATGAAGAATATCTTTGATAGAAAGGAAAATATGCGTATGATTTAATTAACTTGCTAGAAATGTAATGAGAAACATTACATTTTAGCATTGTAATAGTTTAGGCCTAAAATAAGTTGGAATTAATAGAGAGTAGTGTTAATATCAATATTCTTAATACAAATGAGAGAGTGTTAGGGATGTTAATAATTATTTTGTGTATTTGGATCTAGTATTGAGATAATTTTTTATTGTTCTCATTCATGCAAATAATATATGTAGGAGGACCTTTCTCCTACACTACCCATTTGAGGTATCATTCATTTATGGATAAGAAAATTATCTTGTAAACAATTATCTAATTTAGGTATCATATGAAAATATTCTAGAGTGAGATATGTAATTTCAAGTTACATGCCACTCTAAATTCCCTTAAGTGGGGAATTTTGGGATGCTTAATCACACACTACAAAGAATGTAAAAGCTAATGATGTAAATATAATACCTTATTTCAAAACATTCAATAATAAATTGGTGTAGGATGTAGGAGAATTTTTTGGTCCACTCATTTAAAATTCAGACCTTTCTTTCATTTTATACTATAACCTTGATTAGAAAGGATTTGAGCATTTTGTCTTTCTATAATTCATGAAGGTTTTATCCATTATCATTTCTTCAAAAATATTATATTTCCTTTGTTTTATTTGTTCTTGTATGTGCACAATCAAAAAATATATTTAATTTAGTTTATGTTATTCTATCTCTTAAACCCTTCTTCACTAAATGACCTAATATATAGGTGGAGGAAGTATCTACCTCTATAATGCCTTAAAGGAAGATATCTTAATGATTAAGTAATAAAGTATTACACCAAAATATACAAAATATAACCTTCACTTGCTCTACTTATTTCAATATACATTCTCTAGTACCCTTATATATGTTTGTTTATTATCTTTATTTTGTTACTATCTCAAATGATAGATTATGCATAACATCAAAGTATAAATTGACAACCTTAGGATCATTGAAAGCTACCTTATCAACTAATTTATCATAGAAAATAATTTTTTCTTACTTACCATCTTATTATGGTAGTTATGACATAAAAATATATAAGAACATCCTATTTACAATTTGGTATAAATTTGGATGAATCAATCCTCAAGGTGGAATACATTTTATATTATTATATTGATAATTCTTACACTCTATTGCAAATTTAAATGTTATCCTTCATGTTATTCCAATAGATTATGGATCTTATATATATGTTTGGTGGACTTTTAAATGCCTCATAGGGCAATAGTTGGCCATTTTCAATGTCATTTGTATGTGGGATGAATTTGTTGTTAAGTAGATGTGATTTCTATAAAAAAACTTATCTTTCTTTCTATGCATAATTTTTTATTTGAGTTGTAGTAATATCACATGTGTAATCCTAATAATTGTATTCTAGCCATGTAGGTTGGATGATAAAAATAAAATGAAAATATACATATCACATGAAAGGGCATCAACCGCCAAAGTCTTCTTATATTCTATTTAATTTTAAAAGTTATAAATTTATAGTCAATCAACTACTACTCGATAAGCATAATATTAATCAAAAGATACTTCAAAATATAATGGTTAAAATTTTTACCTTTACCCTTATTTTAAATTTTAGATCTCTATATCTATCTTTATCTTCTAAATATATATCATGTTGTTTTTTATAATACAGGCTACAACATAAGGAATTTAAACTATTATAACTACAATCATACTTGTGTTTTTTGCTATCATACCTATCTTAAAGTCCATATCCACCTCTTACAATTTTATAAATCTGCCTTTATGTTTCACCAAATTAATCCCCATTACTTTTAATTTTCACCATTACTTTTGTGATATTTACTATTTACATCCATGCTATTTTCCTTACACGGAAGTTGAAAAGTAGTTACATAGGGAACCATCCTCCCCATGAATTAAACTTAAAATTGAGGTATGGAAAGCACAGCCCTTTTTATTCAATTCTCTTAACCTCGGTTACAAAGACGTCTCCTCCCTTTTTAGGGGCTAGGAGCGTTAACATGTTTCCATTACAAAAGTGAATAATGATCTTCTTTCCGCGTGCCCACATGCAAAATGGGCGGGCCAAAATGTTGCCGCCACTGGTGTTGATGAATCCTTGGTTCTTGCTGCTTCTCCTACGATCAAAGAAACAACAAAGGCGTTAGTAGCACCTGCTGCAAATATGAAACGTTAGTTCTCTAAAATAATGAAGGATGTATGCCTAAGATTGACTAAAATGATGAATGAAATGAATCTAAATCACCTGCAAATTTGATAGAGACCAAAAAACATTACCAGAGGGCCACTGCCATTGAAACAGTCAGCCAATTTGCATTCAACTGAAATTCATCCCTGGGCAGGACGAATTCTGCTGTAATTCGTCCCCGGGTAGGACGAATTCGACTGTGTTAAAACGCCGAGTTGATGCCGCTCAAATGTCACACCTCGGGATCTCCAAAATACCTGCAAACATAGGGGTTAGCTAATTGGGGGCATTTTGGGATGACCCAGATGGTCGGATTCTCCCAATTTGACCTCCATCACCGGGAATTTGGCGTCGCTACCTGCAAGTTAGTGGGACAACAAAAGCGACGAGAACATGATGAAATCTGATTAAAACATTATGAAATTGAATACATAAACTATCTAGTCAGCATAGAATGAAATGAGAGATGAACAAATGATAGAAAAATGAATTAGAATGAAACTTAAAAAGTGTGGGGTGCCCGAGTGGGCCGCCCACCGTTGGAACTTGATTTCGGCACCAATCCACTAGGGATGGGCCCAAAATCTCTTAGATTGGGTTGTCGGAAAATTGGTGGATTAAGGTGGTCAAATGTTGGGTTTGGGTCCGGATCCACACTTCCAAAAGCCACCCAATAACCTCTCTTGCGAAAGAGATTAAGGATGTGGAAGAGGTGAATCGAAAAAGGGTGCAATGGGGTGTTCAATTTGGCAGCACTTCGTTGCTTGAAAATGCCTCCAACTTGTCTCCTCTTGGGTGGGAAAGTCCACCATTTTATAGACCCAAGGGGTCTCTTTGGAGGGGCATGCAGGGGTGCCATGTGGCGGCCATGCCTTCCCAAGAGGGAGGAGACTCCTCCCTGACTTGGGCTTCCATGACTGCCCTTGTGACAGTCTTCCAACGGCCAATCTACCCACCTACACGCGCATGCACGACAGGAGGCAATAATTGACTGTCTTCGGCTGCCACTTGGTGGCATTCTTCTTTTTGCCCGTTAAACCTGGAATTCGTCTTGACCAAAGACGAATTTAGAATTCGTCCCTGGGTGAGACGGATCCCAGTTTGAATTCGTCCCTGGGTGAGACGAATACTGAGCAAAGTGCCTGAATGTGCCAAATTGCCTTTTGACCTTACAAAATTGCTACAAAAGTGGTTAGGACCACTGTTTAACCTCTAAGGGCTGCCCTGGGGGCTGTGTGTGTCAAAGCGATCAGTTTTTGCAGTCACATAATCGGATTGGTGTTGTTTTGGTGTCTACAGATGCCCCTTTTTGGGATGCGCTGTGCATGGCGCAGCGTCGAGCAAAAATAGATAACCAAAGCACTAATGATTAGGGTTTCTTGGTAACCTAACCAACTTTTGATGCCCCAAGTATGGAAAGGGCATGCATTCTTGAATCCTTGCTTCTGACGAGCGAAGGAATTTGATTTCAAGTATTAACCTATTTTGGTGAGGTGTGACTTGAGCTTGGACATTGATCAGTCATGAATAGGCAAAGGGCGCAACCTTTTGTCCACAGGGGAACCTTGTGTTCATGCTTCAGGAATGCCAAGTGATTTGATCAGATTATGATTGTTGCTTGTTTACTGCCCCAAGCAGGAGCATGATTGTCTTTGTCAATGATTCTTTGAATGCATGTCATTGCCTTGATTGGGTGTGTGTTTGTTGATTGGTGACTAAGTGTGACTACCCCCTCAAGCGACGAATCGATGAGGGAATGACCTTCGTGAGAAAAGCGACGAGTCGCTTGACCCAAGATGACTTGTGCAAGGGTGCCTTTAGATGGTTTATCATTAAGCATGTGCAATTTTTCCAACATTTAGACCTATTTTTGGTGGGTGTTAACCCTTTTTGCGACGTTGTTTGGAGCTAAAATTGGCGAAAATCCGTCTTCCCATGGAGCGGTCCGGCTAAGATAGCCTTCTTAGGGAGTAGGATAATGACAATTTGTGACCCCAACATCTATTTTGTATGCCCGGGATGTTAAGTGCAACAGCACTCTCATCGGGAAAATTTATTATCGGTTTTAATGCATTTTTGTTCATTTTTTTGATGTTTTTGAAGTTTTTGGCCTGAATTCGTCCCGGGGTGGGACGAATCCCAGCTTTAGAATTCGTCCCTGGGTGGGACGAGTGCTAACCAGAGTGCTCATCCCAGTGAAGGATGAATTCCAGCTCAAAAGCCTATTTAAGGGCCAAAACTAGGGTTTGGGCTCATTTGCATCTGATTTTTCTTGCGATTTGGAGCTCTGGGGAGGAGGAGGTTAATTCTGCGAAGCGAAGCGCTGTCGAGATTTTCCCTGCCATCATGAGTACACAAACCGGTTCGAGCGGCGGAGCCGAAGCGAGACCAGTAAGTGCTCCCTAGAGTTTATTTTTGTTTTAAAACTGTAAGTGTTTTGTTTTTTTTTTTTGAATTGTTTTCTTTTGCAGGTTGTTAGGAGTCGGTACCGTGTACCCACTGCTTTCACTGAGGCACGGGGGGCATTGACTGAGGCTGACTGGGAGTGGCTTGATGCCCTTGGGCTCAAGCAGGTGGCTCGACTGGAGCCTGTGGTCATGGATCAGGCCTATTTGATGGCCCTGATCAATCTTTGGGATCCGCGGACCAATACCTTCCATCTCCCAATAGGGGAGATGACTATCACTTTAGAGGATATCTATCGGCTTCTTCGGATTTCGATAGATGGATTGCCCATCAGGACATCGCCGCGTGATCAACGGACTACTGTACTGATGAGATGCTTTGGGCATGGGGAGCGGTTGGGCGTAGAGAGCCCAGTGGAGACGGCCGAGGTGGACTGCCAGGTTGGCGAGATTTTGGTTGGATGGTGGCAGGAGAGGGGGGTGTTAGGAGTGAGGCATGCATTCCTTATGGGCCTCATTTCCAACATGTTATTACCTGACTCGTCAGGTGCGAGGTTCCCATGGAACCTGCTGGATTTGGTGTGGCAGTTGGTAGAGTGCCCGATAGAGGCACCGCTTATCCTGAGATGGGGACAGACACTGTTGGCACAACTCTATGGGGAGTTGTATGGGGTCCGTTGTCGGCAGCGAAAGGGGATCAGCTGTAGCTATCTATTGCAGTGCTGGGGTTGGCAGCACATAGCAGTTGAGAGGCCAACCGGGTTACCATGGATGACTCGGGTGGTGATGGAGGATAAGGAGATAGGTTATGCAGTTCGTGGTGGTGGTCCAGAGAGCAGGGATAGAGTCGGTGATGGGCAGGTGTCGTAGGGCACTATGTCGATGCCTTCTCTCGGCTCACTCTAGGGGAGGTGGTTTGGTGCCCCTATCGGGATTGTCCAGCTTGGTCGGAGGCTGGAGAGTGGCTCCGATGGGTACGCAAGGAGCGGTGGTTGATTGGGCGACACGGGACCGAGCACGAGTTCTTCTCATATAGCCAGGTTACACGATAGTTTGGGGTGCGCCAAGGGTTTCCTGGTGAGCCCGTGGTCTATCGACATTGGGGGGATGAGAGGACTCTAGATCGATCGGTCATCGTGCCATTGGGTGAGGATTCAGACGTGATGATCGACGTCCCGGATGTGGATGACGTCGGGACTACCGCTGAGTATGACTCGTGGTGGGTACTACGGCGATGGCGAGGAGAGGGGCCACTAGGAGGCACGGAGGCAGCAGCGGTGGGCGGGGAGGGTGCTGAGGTACCAGGGGATGATTGGGGAGCTCCTTTGGAGGATGCGGACATGGTTGAGGTGGAGGGTGAGGATGTAGATTTGGGGGCTCCGGATCAGCCGGAGATGCAGGACATGGCGGAGCAGTGGGAGCCAGAGCAGGCTGCTATTTCGGAGAGTCCCATGCCTCAGGCGGATGCGGAGGAGATGGAGTCTGGGGTACGTGCTGAGAATGCATGGTTGGTGGAGCTACTATGGATACGAGATCAGGAGCTGGGGGATGCGATGCGGGAGCTGGGGGATGCGCTATGGGAGAGGGATCTCCTACGGGCTCAGCTAGTAGAGCGGGATAGGGTTTTGGCGCAGTGCGACGATGCAGTAGCTTACTACCATCGACGGGAGGCAGAGTGGTGTCGACACCGGATAGATTTGGAGAGGGAGGTCATCCACCTCGGTGGGCGGCTACCTGAGCCGTCGGGAGGTGGATCTTCACGTCGGACGAGGGACAGTGGTACTGAGCAGTCAGCATCATCTCATCGTAGGCGATTGGATGAGGGAGGCGATAGCAGGCGTGATGTGGGGGCTAGCAGTAGCCGCCCTGAGGGGTCCCACAGGACCCACACCATGGGGGGTAGTTCCCGTCGCACCGATCCTGCGTGATCATGGTGGTCGACGCCTTAGGCTGGGTGGTTTTGTTATATGATTGCGGGGTCAGAGGACCAGTTTTGTAGCCTGCAGGCATTTTTTTTTGATGATATATATATATATATATATATCGGCTTTATTGTGGTTATGCATATGTGATGATTTGATATTATGCATTATGGTTGATGAATATGGATGTATGCATGTTTATTTATTTTGATGGATGCATATGTTATGATGAATGCAAATGTTTTTGATTTATATGTGATATGCAAAATGAAATGGATGAATGGAATTTGTGATGGTTGGTTATGGCACCATAGACTATTTAGAACTCTGTTATTTTTTTTTTAGGCGATTGTTGTGATGAATAACTTTGTATGTATACATGTGGTTTTTTTTTTTTTGTATTTTCTGATGGTATTGTAAGGATGAAAAGTAGCGCAGTTGGTTTAGAAATGTAGCTAAGGTTTTCTGAGACTCAGACGGTTTTAACTCACTAGCCACGACTGTACTTTATCTTACAAGACTTTTGGACAAGGTATGAATCGGACTTGTTTTTGACCAAGCTATTTCACATCCCTGTGTGTGTAATTGAGTTCATTTATGTGGTATTTGTCAGGATACCGCCAGTGCCAGATGGGCTTTCAACCGAACTATGCTGAGGATCACCTAATTAGCTCCACTAACTCCTTTGTTGTATTTAGTTAGATTAATCTACGGTGTTATCCAGGATACCATAAGCTAGCTCATCCTCATGCAAACATTGGTCTGCACATATGCAAAGCGAATGTGACAGACATATCGTCATGCGGGTAGGATACCACCATTACCAGATAGGCTATCAACCAAACCTGTAATGAGGATCACCTAGATGGTTTTCGAATGCTGAGAATTCCAAAGATTCAAGTTCAGGTTATTTATTGGCTGAATGATTTGGGAGACTTGCTCGTCTATATAGTGATGCAAATCACTGTTTATTTTTCTATTTATTTTTCTTTTTGAGCAAGGATTTTGAATAGTGGTGATAACCACTATTACTTGATTTTGTATTTTGAGCGGTGTGAGTTTGAGCTTGTGAATGGCCTTGATCCTAGTGGCCTTGGGGATGACTACCCATCCTGGTTAGGGGCGGATAGTACGAATCCTTACGACGTTGGGAACCAAGGGGATGATGGAGATTATGAAGTAAGGGCATTGATCTTTTAGGCCTTGGGGATGACTACCTATCCTGATTAGGGGCGGATAGTACGAATCCTTACGACTTGGAGACCAAAGGTGAATGGAAAGGGTTAGGATGATGATTTGTTGGAATTTTGTTTGTGAATGGCGTTGATCCTTTTAGGTCTTGGGGATGACTACCCATCCTTGGCAGGGACGTGTAGTACGAATCCTTACAACTTTGGGAACCAACTATGATTGGGATTTGGTAGTGGTAAAACCACTGTTTATTAAGGTGAATGGATAGGGAAGAGCTCATCCTTTTATCAATTCTTAGCATTCTAGAACCATTCGCATAGGGGGATGAGCAAGATAACCGTTTCGCTTATGGTGACCTGGATTACTGTGCAGGTTTCATCTTTCGTTCACACAACTTGGGAATTTTTATGTGTTTTAATTTGTGTTGGGATGCTACGTAACAAGGCGTATTTCAAGTGTAACTCTACCTTCGTAAAATCTGTCTGACTCGGTACATTACGTGACTAGAGATCAAAATGATGACTGAATTACGAAAACTCTTGATACATTAGAAGACCACTGACTCTTAGTGTGGTAAAAAGCGGTAAATGGCGTTTGTTTGTTTGTTTTATAAGATGGAACAATGTGGAACCAGATGGACTAGCAGAGCAATTACAGCCTATGGTGCCTTTGACCTGTACGACCACAAATATGCAATGTATGGATGTAATGCTTAATGCAGCTATGTATTTTTGTATTTTTGATGGATTGATTTTTGTGAATATGAAGATGAGATGCGAGAAGAGTTCTCTATTGATGAATTTGAGCATGCCTAGAAATGAGATGCAAATTTTTTTGTTGTTTTTGATGATTTTTGAATTTTGACTTTTCTTATTTTTGACCAAGCGATTGTGGAAATCCTTGGAGCATTTTGGGGTTGACCAAGCGATTTATAGAGATCCTTGGAGCGTTTTGGGATTTGACCAAGCGATTATAGAATCCTTGGAGCATTTTTGGGATTGACCAAGCGATTGCGAGAATCCTTGGAGCATTTTTGGGATTGACCAAGCGATTGCGAGAATCCTTGGAGCATTTTTGGGATTGACCAAGCGATTGCAAGAATCCTTGGAGCATTTTTGGGATTGACCAAGCGATTGCAAGAATCCTTGGAGCATTTTTGGGATTGACCAAGCGATTGTAAGAATCCTTGGAGCATTTTGGGATTGACCAAGCGATTGCAAGAATCCTTGGAGCATTTTTGGGATTGACCAAGCGATTGCAAGAATCCTTGGAGCATTTTTGGGATATGGCTCTCTTAGATATGGAATGGGCGCAAATGACTGATGTTCAAGGGTTCTGTTTCCTTGATTCCATCAAGAGAGGCTAGCCGGTACGTCTCGGGTCCTATTTTGCTATCAATGACATATGGACCTAACCAATTTGCCATGAACTTGTCCCTTAGGTGGGACGACAAACTAGAATTCTGTTGGTTTTCCTTCAAAACCAAATCACCAACCCGAAAGTCTCTCAGGTGAACTTTCATGTTGTAAGCTTTCTTAAGTCGCTCTTGATAAATACGTAAATGCTCGAGAGCATTAACGCATCGTTCATCAAGCAACGTAAGCTGGTCTAACCGGGCCTGCCATGCAGCGTCATCATCGATGAACTCCTGCATTGATATGCATAGGGAAGGAATCTCCAACTCTAGAGGCATGACTGCCTCGGAGCCATACACGAGCAAAAATGGAGTGGCCCCAGTGGGCGTCCGAATGCTAGTGCGATAGGCCCATAGGGCAAGTGGGATTTGGATGTGCCAATCCTTATGACTGTCTGCGACTGTCTTTTTAAGGATGGCAACTAGCATTTTGTTTGACGCCTCTGCTTGCCCATTCGCCTGCGGATAATAGGGTGTCAAAAAACTATGCTAAATTTTGTACTTTGTGGTCAAAGCACGCACGTCTTTGTTCTTGAATGGCGTCCCATTATCCGAGACTATTTTGGATGGAATACCAAAATGACATATGATGTTATGCAAAATGAACTCCACAATGCGGGGTCCTGTCGTAGAGGTAAGCGGAACTGCTTCCACCCACTTGGTAAAATACTCTGTGGCCGTTATGATAAACGTGTGATGGCCTGACGATGCAGGGGAGATCTTTCCAATTAGATCGAAGCCCCACTATAAAAATGGCCAAGCGAACTGGACTGTCTGCAAGGCCTGGGAAGGTACGTGCATCAAATTGGCATGATGTTGACACTTCACGCACTTCTTGACATATGCGCAACAATCTCGCTCTAAAGATGGCCAATAATAGCCCATGCGAAGAATGCGCTTTGCGATGGCCATACCACTGAAGTGGCCACCACATGTACCATCATGCGCTTGGGCGACTGCCCAAGTGGACTCTTGCTGGTCCAAGCAACGAAGGAGGATTCCTTCATAGCTACGGTGATACAAAATGTCTCCTATCAAGACATACTTAGCCGCTTTCTGCTTGAATGCTCATTTTGCGGCATGCGTCAATCCAAGCGGGAGATTACCTAGCTTGAGGTAGTCTCTAATGGGTAAATACCAGTCCTGTTGATCGAAAACCTCGACGGTATGAACAACCAATCCCTCTTGAAGTTCATCCCTAGCAAACGTTGAGCGGGAAAGAACTTGTAAGAATAGCGTTGTATTGCTATTAATGGGAGTAGGGGAGAACAAGGACCCCCAGTTGGCATGTTTCAGACGATCGTGGATTCGAGAGAACTTATCCGAGGATGGTTCAATCTGGATCATGTGGATTCCTGGCATCAAGTCGGAGCTTGCACGCTCCATTGCGGATTGCGATAAGGTTTTGACTTGAATGGTTGTCATATCACCGGAAAGGTCTTGCGGGATTAGTGACCCCAAGGAGGCCATTGTGTCCCCAAAATGGTTTGCATCCGATCGGGAGTGCCTCGATGTCATACCACTCAAGTTTTGCCAAGAATTTGTCCACAAGGGCTTTATAAGCCTGCAGAGCTGGGCATTTGCATTGGAATACCCCTTTGACTTGATTGACAATTAACAACGAATCACCAAAGATGTTCAGTCATTTGATGTTCATGGCGATTGTTGTCTGAAGACCTATGAGCAAGGCTTCATACTCTGCATTATTGTTGGTGCATGGGAAATTTAATTTAAATGACAGGGGCATTGGAGCGCCCTGCGATGTGAAGAATACTATTCCCGTGCCACCACCTTGCTCACATTTAGAACCATCGAAGAATAGGGTTATGTCAGCCTGTGACTCAGGCTCATCAGAATCTGGCGATTCTGAGACATGGAAGACCCCATCATCGGGTAGTTCTATGACTAGAGGCTGATCGTCTTCAAGAGGAGCCTCCGCTAGTTGATCGGCTATGACTTGTCCTTTGATAGATTTTTGTCCAATAAACTCTATGTCAAATTCCGTCAACAACATGATCCATTTTGCCGTGCGACTACTATGATAAGTACGACTCATCATGTATCGCAATGGATTCTCCTTAGACACAACATACGTAGTGTTGCTCAGCATGTAGTGGCATAGCTTTTTGGTAGCAAACACCACTGCCAAGTAGAGTTTCTCAACGTATGCATAGTTAAGTTCATAACTGACTAGGGTGCGGCTAAGATAATAAGTAGCCTATTCTTTGTGAAGTTCATTCTTCTGGGCTAGCATGGCGCCCAGTGCCACCTCAATGAGCTGAGATGTATAAGTAGAATGGCACTCCTGGTCTAGGTGGTGCCAATACTGGCGATGAAGCCAGGTATTGTTTGATGTCGTCAAAGGCTGACTGGCACTCGTCATCCCAGTGAAATGTAACCCCCTTGTGCAATAATTTGTTCATGGGTCGGCACTTGTCAGATAGTTGCGCTATGAAGTGCTTAATCGACGCGACCTTTCCCTGTAGACTTCTAAGCTGCTTAATGGTAGTTGGGGGGACCATTTCAAGGATTGCCTTGACTTTCTTTGGGTCCACCTCGATGCCTCACTTTAAGACTGTGAAACCCAAGAGTTTTCCAGGATGTGACGCCAAATACGCACTTCTTGGGATTTAGTCTAACTTTATGCTCCATGAGGCGATCGAGGATCTTGCTTAAGTCATCGATATGATTTGAGCGCAAAAGAGACTTGGCTAACAAATCATCCATGTAATCTTCCAAAGTTTTATGCATGTAGTCATGGAAGATGTACGTCATGGCACGTTGGTAGGTGGCACCAGCATTTTTAAGGCCAAAAGGCATGACCTTATAACAAAATGTCCCCCAAGGCATTGTGAACGCCATTTTTAGTTGGTCTTCAGGATTGATACGAATCTGATTGTATCCTGAGAAACCATCCATGAGGGAGAGCATTTCGTGACCTGCTGTAGCATCTACCAACGCGTCGATGCTCGACAAGGGGAAATCATCCTTAGGACTCGCTTTGTTTAGATCTCAAAAATTAGTGCATATGCGAATCCTCCCGTCGGGCTTTTTGACGGGCACCATGTTGGACAGCCATGGTGGATAATCCATGCAGATGACAAACTGTGCATCCAATAGCTTTTGCAATTCGTCTTTGACCATCAAGGCCACTATTGGGTGCATCTTACGTAGTTTTTGCTTTACGGGCTTGATTGTCGGATCAAGCATTAAATTATGCATGACTAGCTACGGATCTAGCCCTGGCATGTCCTTGTATGACCATGCAAAAACCTCCTTCTTCTCTTTGAGAAGGGCAATGTAGTCGGCTTGC
Source organism: Wollemia nobilis (assembly GCA_028583015.1). Lineage (NCBI taxonomy): Eukaryota > Viridiplantae > Streptophyta > Pinopsida > Araucariales > Araucariaceae > Wollemia > Wollemia nobilis. Next base: position 15,592,472 of record JAQPPZ010016943.1, read on the forward strand.
TCTTCGGGGGATAAGCTTACCCCTAGCTTGATAATCTATGGATTCATTGGATCCAAGCCGATATCTACGTCAGTCGTCTCCTCGACTGACATGTGGGATCCATCCTCCAACTGATGTGGAGTCGGGATCAAATGGATATCATTAGCTGAATTTAAATCTGCGTTGGGAACCTCGGGTTCCTCTTTAGCCTAAAAAATATCTTGAGTTGTCCCTAGGGTAAAATGAGGCATCTTACCGAAAGGCCAGTACTCTGATGGTGAGAGAGGTGAATTGACGTGATCCCAATCGATGGCATCTGTGTCTAGATGCAATGACCATGCTTGGATCGGCCGGATTGCGGATGGGTGCGGTCAAATCAATGGAGATCATGTGGATGGAATGAATTTGGTCTCCATTACCATGGGTATGATAACTCGAACATTCTGGATGCTCCCTATGCTCTGGATCTGGCTCTAGGGGGACGGGCATGAACGGATCTGCCCTATGTGTTGATAGGAAGACAGGGTCTTCCCTCGGCACTGATGTCATTATAGGGTCTCGGGGTGGACGGTGCTCATCGTAAACTTGGAGCCATGGATCCAACACTTGGTCCCACCCTGCTGGGTCTACGTACCACTCATGCCCTGGAAGTATGCCCATCTATGCAAATAAGTCATTAATCCCCAAGGGACGTCGTTGTTGCACTTGTTGCCTTTGTTGCATTTGTCGCATGTGGTTGAGATAAGCCATCTCAGTCTCATCTTCCGAATCACTATCGGAGATCCAAAAATGTTCATTTTCTTCAACAACTGCTTGCGACATTAAGGGTTCACCTTGTTCTAGCAAATTAATCTGATCCCATTGCGGTTGTTCCACTCTTGGTGGAGGGACCTGATTCTCTTGACACAACACTGGCTCAACTGGAACCTCTAAAGGGAATAGTTTCAAAAAGATCTCTGGACACCGTTTATGCTCTCCTTGGGAGTTAGTGTCCGAAATTTCACCTCTCTCTAGCAAAGGAGAGGGATTATTGATGTTACCAAGGGTGGTTGTTGACCATGGGAGGTAATCTCCCAATGTATATTCTGTATTTGGGTTGGCATAAGGATCTGATGCCAATCCACCCTTGTTGCCTATTCCTAGGCCTTGCATGTTTTCCACCAAGATGTCTAAGGGCAGGGGGTGGTTGAACCCTACTCTCGACTTATCATACGACATTTGGTATCTTGGATGGCAAAGGACACACACCCCTTGCTCATACCTGCCTAGCCCGTATCCATGCCAATTGCATTGGCCGAGATATCTCAGAGCGAAGTTCGGGTTTGACAGATAATTGACATTTTTGGCAAAAGGCTCTTCGTCCTCGTCCTTTTGCTTGCATGGTTCAGCACCATGATCAAGGCCCCCATACACAAAATTAGTCTGGTTTGGTGGGTAACCTAAAGGAACAACTATCCCTATGGGAAGGCGAGGTCTCCCCATGTCCTGCACGGATTCTAGCATGGGCGTTGCCACAACATTCTGCACTAGATACTCCCCTAGGCCCGTACTGGCCATTTCAATAGTAATTGTTGATGATTGAGAGGGAGGAAATGGAAGGCCTTCCCGAGTCCATTCCATGTTGGGTGGATTAGGAGCCTCGGCTTCCATTGTGCTAGGTATTTCTTCTATTGAGATAGTTGATATCGTTGGCAACACCTCTTCTAGGGGTTGAGCCTCTTCCAGGATCTGTTTTCCTTTGTCCTTCTGTTTAGCCATGACAGGTGGCATTGGTAGTGAAGGAGCAGATGATGAAGATTCACCTGGCTGGGATTTTGATGGTTTAGTCACCAGTGGTGCCCATGGCATTGGACCCTATTTAGATGGATTTAACTGGAAATCCAAGTGCGTTGATGGGAGGGTCGATTGAGGCATTAATTGCACCGCATTGCAATATTTGAAGGGTTCTAAGTCCATCGGGACTACATGTACTTCTCCTTCAAATGCATACTTTAGACACTGGTGAGCTATCGAAGGGACACACTTCATGTCCCTGATCCATGGCCGCCCTAGCAATATGTTGTATGCCATCTCGCCTTCCAGAACATGGCACAATGTAGGTATCGTCTTTTGTCCTACCTGGACGGGCAGAACAATTGTGTCGACTGTCGAGCATATCGCATCGTTGAATGCTCGTAGTGTGTATGTGGAAGCCATGATATGAGAGGCTGGCAGCTTCAGATGTTTTAATGCTGTAGTGGTAATGATGTTACTGGATGAGCCAGTATCTACCAACACTCTCTTGTACGGGATCCCGTTGACCCGTGCGATAACGTGCAGGGGTGGATCTGCCATGTCATTCGATACTATTTTAACCTCATCTTCTCTGAAGGTAATGACCGGCTTCGTACATCGTTTTACATGTCCCATGAAGTTATTGAAGGAATTCACTTCGTGAGGCTGCAACTCGATGGCTTTCAAAATTTCCATGAGAGCTTCCCTATGGGGTGCTGACTGTTGTATAAGCTCATAAATGGAAAGCCTAGCCGATGTGGTCCACAAACTCTGCGTGAGTTTGGTCCGTATCGTGACCTCGGGTCTAGGCGGAGGCAACTGCACAGGGCATTGTTGAGGTTGCGACATTGTTGGAACTTCTCTTGTAGCTGCCTCGGGGGCAACTCCTGGGTACTTTTTGTTCCTGGTCACTATGCTGATCATTCCCACAAATCCTTGCATGGGAAGATTCTGTCGCACCTCATTGACCTGAAGAGGTTTTGCCTGTGCCTCGTGGGTAGGCAAAGGGTCCTTGAAAACCCCCATCTATTGATTATTTGGCGCTATGGGGTTGTCCACTGCCAATGTTTTATTATCGATCAAATCTTGTATTAATCCCTTGAATTTCCAACATCCATTCAGGTCATGTCCCCTTCGCCTATGGAACCTACAATATAAATCCTCTCTGTATCCCTTAGGCTTGGGAGCGTTAGGATCTATGGTTTGGATTTCTGGAAGGGTGATTAAATTTTCCGCTGACAAGCGGTCAAATAGGGAGTCCCTAGACTCCGTATAAGGGGTGAATTGTCGCCTAGGGCGACGCTGCTGATTTTGCTCCTATTTTTTATTTTCTCTTTCATAATTAGGAGGCATTGCCTGATAATTAGCCTTTTGAGGCTGTATTTCTTGCATAGGCTTGGGGACATTTATCGCAACTTGATTAACCGTAGCGGGTTTTGGTTGCGTAGTCCCGGTCTTAGTGTTTTTGTTCCACTCTTTCTTTTTAGGCTTGGCGATTTTGCCTTCCTGTATTTTGATCTCTTCTATAACTCTGGCTTGCGCCAAAGCTTCTTCTAGGCTGGCGTATTGCTGCAGCTGCAATAGCCCAGAGATCGATCTCGGACAACTCCGTGAAAACATTTGTGTGAGGTCAGACATAGGGGGAAGGTAGGGTAGCTTAGAAAGCAGAGCCCTCCATCGATTCCCGTATGCCGCCATTGTCTCTTCCTCATATTGCCTGAGGCTGGCCAGATCACTCAGTGATGCCTTCTTCTTGGTGTTGAAGGCAAAGCATTCAAGGAATGCATCTACTAATTGATCCAAGTTATTTATGCTGTGCTTCGGCAACTGTGTGAACCAATCCGAGGTAGGACCTACGAATGTGGTTATGAATGTCCTTAGCAACAGTGCATCATTATCCTGAATGCCAAAGCATTGGCTCAGGAATCTTGTCACATGCTCTTGGGCATCCTCTTCACCCTTAAAGACTGCCAACTGAGGCAACTTGAAATGTTCGGGGTAAAGAGGTGTGGGCACTGACGGATGCACTGGATGACTGTGGAGTTGACGTAACGTGGGCTTTTGATGCCCAGAAGCTTTTGTCTCCATAGACTCCAAACGCTCTAATAGCGCTTTGTATGCATCGAAAGATTTAATCTCTTCCTCTTTTGTTTGCTCCCGTTGTGAGTGGTGGGAGACTGGAGGCCTATGGGGGGGTGGCCGAATGGCAGCCCTCCCGCCTTGATAGGGCATTTCGGCCCGTTCTATTTCTGGTTCATACTCCTCATAAACTTCTTGAGGAGTCTCTGGGCGAGACCTATGACCCTGAGCGAGTCCCCGTTGAGGGTACCCATCATTGTTTCGGGGAGTGGCCTCCCTCTCAGGTCTATGGGGTCTCGGAGGCAAAGCTTGACGAGGTCGCGGAGACCTATCCTGCACCAAGGGATTATGCCTCTCATATTGTTCTGCTTTTTGGGTGCGAGGGGTTGGCACCCTCTCAGGTAGTTTATAACGTAGCTCATCCGCTTCGTGCTGCATGCGCTCTTTATTAAGGCGGTATAAGTGCTCTAACTCCTGATGACCTTGCTCAAGCCGCGTGATTCGGGCTTGGCGGGCGGCATGTCTGGCGACTGCCAGGTCAATTTGGTCCGCCATATTTTGCTCAGGAGGCTTGAATGTTTCTCCTATGTATTTGCCTCGGTCTTGATGATCCGAGATTTCAATGGGTCGCTTCCCTCTGTCGAGGTCGGCGGCATTTACTTGAGGCTCTGGCCTCGATGTGTGACCATGATATCTAGCAGGTGCAGAAACGCAAGGCTCCCACACTGTATGTTGTTCTCGAGGAATGCGATGGTCTTCCTCGTACTCCCTTTCATGGGTGTGAAAGGGGCGGGCGGAGTTAGCTCACCCTGTGTGGAGAGCCCTGCGCTCTGGGTTTTGTCTTTCAGTTCTAATGGGAGGCAAAGGAGAGATGTCATATTCATGCTGTCTCTCCTCATGGACATTGTGCCTCTCTAGCACTTCATCACGCTGTGGCCACTCATATCTAGCCTCAAAAGGTAGTTTTCTATTTACGTTGAGTGCTACATGTAAAGCTTCTTCCCGAAAGGGGCTGTGTTGAATGGGCGTATCCCCCGGAGGGGTGTCCCTATAATTCCATCTTGATGTGGCCTGATGTGGACTCTCTTGTAGGCCAGACCACCAAGGCGGTATGGCCAAGTCCTCAGGGCTAAAGCGAAGGCGACCAGCGCCCGCTCTTTGTACACCTTCCGCAGCATTTGCCCTTGATTGGGCTTGGCTATGGGTGTACACCATTGTGGTGATCTTCTACTAGCTAAGCAGATTTTTATCTTTTTGTTTATGATTTTTGATTTTTTTTTGTTACACTAAGCAAAAATGAACACACACATACACAAACGGTGATTATCTCTTTTAAAGATTAATGGTGTGTCCTAAACTGTTTTAGTGCATTTTGATGTTTTTGTTTTGTTTTTGAAAGTTTTGAAGAACGTTTAAATGCAGAATGTTGGCTCATATGACTCCCATAAATGGTCGCCCCTTCAATATACCATTGTCGGACCGATATACCAACCTCTCTATATACCCGCCCTTACGAGAGGGAAACTATAGGTACGTGAGAGCGAGATGGTACGTGGAACATAGGCGGTACGGAAGGGGGATTGTCCTGTTAATGACACCTACCATAGAAGACTTATCCTCGCACGCATGGGAATCACCCCAGTGACACTCGGTCAGCTTTCATCAGGATTTACGCCTAACAACAGTGACAATCGGGGAAATGGATGCAAAAATCAAGCCAAGGTGGTGATGAACCCACCGTTGGTCTTGATCAAGGGCTGGGGTCTTACGACCAGCTCCTTGGTTTAAAGATACCACGTGATGTGTGTGTGGTTTATTTTAATTAAAATTGAAACAAGCAGCAGCAACTACTTTCCTTAAGAAGGCAAAATTTGAAAGAACACAGAAACAAAAAACAGAAAATAACAAGAACAGTTTTAAAACCCTTACCTTACTCTGCCTAAACCTGCTGTTTCTGATCTTCGGCTCTAAAAATTTATAGACAAAAATTCGTCCCTGTCAGAGATGAATTACAGAACAGAATTCGTCCTGGTCTGAGACGAATTGGAATTCGTCCCAGGGTCAGACGAATTATAGTAAAGTAATCGCCACAGGCAAAGATGAATTATAGTCAGAAATTGAAAAAGGTACCTGTAAGCACAAAAACACAAGTCTCGATCAGTTTCTGTGATATTAAAAATCAGGGGACCGGGTCCCACCGTGATCGCCACTGAAAGCACGAGATTTCGAAAATAAAAGGAAAACTATAGCTATGCAATGTAAAACAAAATATAACGCTTTAATCCTATGCCTTTGAAATGCACGAAACAAAGAAAAGAGACGAATCGAAAACGAAAGAAAAGAGGTATGGAAAGCACAACCCTTTTTATTCAATTCTCTTAACCTCGGTTACAAAGACGTCTCCTCCCTTTTTAGGGGCTAGGAGCGTTAACATGTTTCCATTACAAAAGTGAATAGTGATCTTCTTTCCGCGTGCCCACATGCAAAATGGGCGGGCCAAAGTGTTGCCGTCGTTGGTGTTGATGAATCCTTGGTTCTTGCTACTTCTCCTACGATCAAAGAAACAACAAAGGCGTTAGTAGCACCTGCTGCAAATATGAAACGTTAGTTCTCTAAACTTAATGAAGGATGTATGCCTAAGATTGACTAAAATGATGCATGAAATGAATCTAAATCACCTGCAAACTTGACAGAGACCAGAAAACATTACCAGAGGGCCACTGCCATTGAAACAGTCGACCAATTTGCATTCAACTAAAATTCGTCCCTGGGCAGGACGAATTCTGTTGTAATTCGTCCCCGGGTAGGACGAATTCGACTGTGTTAAAACGTCGAGTTGATGCCGCTCAAATGTCACACCTCGGGATCTCCAAAATACCTACAAATAGAGGGGTTAGCTAATTGGGGGCATTTTGGGACGACCCAGATGGTCGGATTCTCCCAATTTGACCTCCATCAGCGAGAATTTGGCGTCGCTACCTGCAAGTTAGTGGGACAACAAAAGCGACGAGAACATGATGAAATCTGATTAAAACATTATGAAATTGAATACATAAACTATCTAGTCAGCATAGAATGGAATGAGAGATGAAAAAATGATAAAAAAATGAATTAGAATGAAACTTAAAAGGTGTGGGGTGCCCGAATGGGCCGCCCACCGTTGGAACTTGATTTCGGCACCAATCCACTAGGGATGGGCCCAAAATCTCTTAGATTGGGTTGTCGGAAAATTGGTGGATTAAGGTGGTCAAATGTTGGGTTTGGGTTCGGATCCACACTTCCAAAATCCACCCAATAACCTCTCTTGCGAAAGAGATTAAGGATGTGGAAGAGGTGAATCGAAAAAGGGTGCAATGGGGTGTTCAATTTGGCAGCACTTCGTTGCTTGAAAATGCCTCCAACTTGTCTCCTCTTGGGTGGGAAAGTCCACCATTTTATAGACCCAAGGGGTCTCTTTGGAGGGGCATGCAGGGGTGCCATGTGGTGGCCATGCCTTCCCAAGAGGGAGGAGACTCCTCCCTGACTTGGGCTTCCATGACTGCCCTTGTGACAGTCCTCCAATGGCCAATCTACCCACCTACACGCGCATGCATGACAGGAGGCAATAATTGACTGTCTTCGGCTGCCACTTGGCGGCATTCTTCTTTTTTCCCGTTAAACCTGGAATTCGTCCTGACCAAAGACGAATTTAGAATTCATCCCTGGGTGAGACGGATCCCAGTTTGAATTCGTCCCTGGGTGAGACGAATACTGAGCAAAGTGCCTGAATGTGCCAAATTGCCTTTTGACCTTACAAAATTGCTACAAAAGTGGTTAGGACCACTGTTTAACCTTTGAGGGCTGCCCTGGGGGCTGTGTGTGTCAAAGCGATCAGTGTTTGCAGTCACATAATCGGATTGGTGTTGTTTTGGTGTCTGCAACAGGCTACAACATAAGGAATTTAAACTATTATAACTACAATCATACTTGTGTTTTTTACTATCATACCTATCTTAAAGTCCATATCCACCTCTTACAATTTTATAAATCTGCCTTTATGTTTCACCAAATTAATCCCCATTACTTTTAATTTTCACCATTACTTTTGTGATATTTACTATTTACATCCATGCTATTTTCCTTACACGAAAGTTGAAAAGTAGTTACATAGGGGACCATCCTCCCCATGAATTAACCTTAAAATTTTGTAAGAGATCCCAATATCTTTTACATTGTTGGGACTATCTTTTACTTGTCTTACTTTTTAAAACTATTTTTAGGAAATTAGAACCTTCACTAATTTAACATGTTTGAAATCTTGATATGAATGTTCTCATCATAATATTCAAACTTGCATGTATATTAATGCAAGAATATTGGTTAATTTGTTTGTAGAACAAAAAAATTTAATGCATCCAATTATATCCATGAAGTAAGGGAACTCTACCCCCTTTCTTTGAATTGAATCTTTTAGGAGAAAAACCTTTCCTTAGAAAGGTATGATATTAATGGATCACATCATCTATGTACAAAAAATAAAAATATATAGAAGGAAAACTATTATAGAGGAAAAAATGAAGAGTATAAATTATACACACTTAACTTTTGTTAGGAATTATGTAAAACTCATCTCTTAATGGTTATAAATATTTACTTAGATTTGTTGGTGATTGTTATTAAAGAAAAAATTAATTTGTCAAATTTAAATATTAAATCCTTGATTTTTTAATTGAGTTTAATGTTTCTTTTGAAAAGTAATTTGATTCTAAGTTAAAAATCCTCAGTGTTGATAATGATATTATGTTAATAGTGAATATACTGGTTATTAAAACTGTTAAAGAATTAAACATGAAAGAACTATTCCATACTCACAATAATAAAATGGTAGTGCTAAAAAAAATATTGAACCATTACTAAACTGAATAGATGTTTATTACATGCCAATAACCCGTTTTATAGTTTTTTTGCTAAAAATATATTATGGAGGGTATTATATAATCATAATCCTACCAAATATATAAGAAATTCCACTTCTAAATAATATTTGAATGGAAAGAGGCCAAACCTAAAAAACTTATGGCTATAGTCTTTGCGAAAGGTGTGTAAACCCTAAGTGCAGTCAAGTGATGGAACAAATAAATACATTTGGATACAATATTCACAAAAGAAATACAAAATCTATGTGCAGTCGAGCATTGAAGGAAGAGGATTGTTCACAGACTGCCTCTTTGGTCAAAAGAAATATCTCTCAAGGATATTGGGTTTACAGGTGGAGCTTTCTAATGAACCTTTTCCCTCTATAAGAATTTTGAAGGATCAATTTGGATTAGATTTAATTGATCATGAAGCCCAAAAAATTATCTACAAACTCAAAGACAAAATACCAAGCCTGGAGGATATCAAAGGATATATTTAATATTGGTGGATCAATATAGAATTTCAAGTAACTCTGCTACCCAAAAATTTCTTTTCGATTTTATTTTTTGATTTAACGGATAGAGATAGGGTAACATATTATAGATATAATTGGTTTTTCCAAAAAATAGGTGTCTATATAAGATCTTGGATTCCTATTTTCAATCCCTTTATATAATAAGTTAATAACTTCCCAGTATGGGTGAATATTTATGCTCTCCTTGTGGATTTTTGAGGAGAGAAGATATTCACCAAAATTGGGAATACCATTGGTGCATTCTAGTATATGGATGACCAAATAGAGGAAAATTTATCCAGTAAAATTAACGAGTAAAGCAAGATTAGCTATTTGGATGGATGTTTTAGTTCTTGGATCTCAATCCATTACTATATCCTCAAGAAAATGGAATGGATCCAAAATATTGAATATGAAAACTTCTCCCTAAGATGTTATGGTTATCACCAATATGACCACATGAAGAAGAGATGCTCGATCATCCGATTATGCTCAGATTCCTCCTTGGTAGAGGAGAAGGCCCTACACTTGAATTATTTGAAACCTTTAAATGTTCCAATTTAAAATAAATAAGCTCATCCTTGGGATGCACCAATTTTACAATAGGCATCATTCAAGCAATAAAAGACAACCCCAAAAGAATAATTTTAATCAGATCATTGATAAAATGTAAATGGTTATTAAAGGCCATCCATATGGTTTCCATGGAAAATATTAGTACCTCAGATGGTATTTTGAAGCTAAATATGAAATAATCAGTGATAGTTAGTTTTCTAAAAATAAAGATCCTACAAAATGTGTTACAACTAGATATTACCTCAGGAGCTTAAAGTACAAAAATACATTCTCAGATCTTTCCACTCTAAAGGAGGAAGAATATTTTCTATAGAATAAAAATAATATGACTAATTTCCTCTTTTATGGATGAATATTATGTTTGTTTTCTTTCTGTCTATTGGAGTTATGTGTCATGTAAATATTGTTCTTGTTGTTAGTTCCTTCAAAAAATAAAAAATAAAAAATAAAATAATTATGGAAACTTAGCAGTTTGAGGAATATGGATAATATCTTTGATAGAAAGGAAAATGAAGAATATATTTGATAGAAAGGCAAATGAAGAATATCTTTGATAAAAAGGAAAATATGGGTATGCTTTAATTAACTTTCTAGAAATTTAATGAGAGCAATATAATGTTTTGTTTTTATAAAGGGAGTGGCCCCCAATAGAAGCCACACATAGCTTATTAAAAAAAAAGAGAAAAAACTAAAGCACTTACACACTTTTGGTTAACCTTTTATATTATTAAGGTAAAAAGAAGTAAGTTAGAATTTAAATATGCTCCTCATACATTTTATGGTTATGATGAACAATAAAAATATTATAGAATTTATAATCATAAAATAAATAAAGTTAAAATGAGGAGTTGTTTGCATTACTAAGCATAAAGTGTATGATTGTTCTAAATAAGGTGTTCTTAATTTTGAAAACAAAGATGATAATGTTGGATGTGTATATAAATATGTAAATAAGATTGATGTTTTTGATGATTATGTGAAAATTTTAGTGTAGAAGATATCAATTATAGAATTTTGAACTTGCATGTTAATAATTATACTTTTGCATCTAAGGTGTAATCAAAGAAAAATTCCATGTGGTTAAGAAATCTTGTTAAAAAAGTGATTATATTTGAGTAGGAATAATCCGATTCAAACTAGGAGTAGCAATTATTCAAATTATTCTTTGTTATATTAGGTAATTAAAATTGATGACCCCAAATCATGTTCTTAAGCAAAAGGTAATCATCATGCTTATAATTATTTAATGGATAATCAAACATAGGATCTATTTCCATAACTTAAAAATAAAAATTTACTCTACACATGGTTGTTCAAAAATAAATATGATGGTAAAAATAATATTGTGAAGCATAAAGTTAGATTAGTTACTTAATATATTTTATACCGAAGGTATAGCCTATAGAAAAAACTTTGTTCTTATTATTAAAATTCTTATAATTAAATTAACATTGAATCCATTTGATTTATAAGACTTCTTATAGATTTTGGACTTTATCAATATTATAATACAACATATCTTTGTGACAATACAAGTATATTAGAGTGGGAAAGAATCCCATTTTTCATGCTAGAAGCAAACATATTGGGTTTCAACACTATTTTATTAGAGAATTACTTGAACCAAAGCAATCTCTTATATTATATCATAAATGATCAAGCCACTAATATTTTCATTAAACAAATACATAAAGAGAAATATTTTAGCAATGTAATAGTTTAGGCCTAAAGAAGTTGGAATTAATAGAGAGTAGTGTTAATATCAATATTATTAATACAAAGGAGGGATTTTTAGGGATGTTAATATTTATTTTGTGTATTTGGATCTAGTATTGAGATAATTTTTTATTGTTCTCATTCATGCAAATAATATATGTAAGAGGACCTTTCTCCTACACTCCCCATTTGAGGTTTTTAGGATTTCACAATAATAGATATGCAAAACATTATACAAGATATGAAGAGAAGAGTGGAACTGATTGATTTATTTCAAGGATCAACTTTGTATAAATAGCAAATTTGATCATTGAGAGTTGTTGGATTACAACAACTCATCAGACCTGATGAAGACACCACTGAGAGTTCTCCTGACACATGGAGGAGTAGAAACTCAAGTGTGTATCCTAGTGGAACTTAAGATAATATTCACTTATTCTAACATGCCCCCTTAAGTGATACTAGGGGAGATCGTACAAATGAGTCCCAACGATAAGGCCTGATGAGGTACTCATGTACAATGACTTATTTTTGAAGAGATGGTAAAAACCCAATGGGAAAAACCATCAATAAAAAGGAAGTAAGAGGCTTGTATTCGTATGGTGAAGATTGTCCTCTTAATAATTATTTGGTGAAAAAACCCATGTGGAGAAAAACCAACTATGAGAAGAAGAGAGGCTTGTATTTGTATGGTGAAGATTGTCTTATTTTACAAAAATAGAAAGATGAGTCCCAAAAACTTGGCCTGATTAGGTACTCATTTACATTAATAGTTGGTGAAAAAACCCCTATGGGAAAAAACCAACTATGAGAAGAAGAGAGGCTTGTCTTCATATGGTGAAGATTGTCCTCTTTATACAAAAAATAAATATGAGTCTCGACAACTTGGCCTGATTAGGTACTCATATACAATATATAGTTGGTGAAAAAACCCCTATGGGGAAAAACCAACTATTAGAAAAAGAGAAGCTTGTCTTCATATGGCGAAGATTGTCCTCTTTTACAAAAAAAAAGGATGAGTCCCGACAACTTGGCCTGATTAGGTACTCATTTACATTACATAGTTGATGAGAGAATCTGGATATGAGGCCAAAAGTATATGAGATATCTGGGTGAGTATGAGTAAGGTATAGCAGACTCCCTACAAGCTAACGGTATAGAGTTGCATCACATAGAGGGGATGAGCAAGAAGTACTAAGATTAATTCTAGATTGAAAGGGGGTAGGAGAAGGTTTGAAATATGTCATTTTGAATCTTTGAAGAATATCTAGAGTGTACTTTTGTTGACACAAAGAAATACCTGCATCTGTTTGACTTATTTGGATCCCAAGGAAGTAATGAGCTTTACCTAGATCAGCCATTTCAAAATTTTTAGAGAGGGAGTCTTTTATAGTTTGTATGTGAGTCAAGTTACTACTAGTTAGAAGAATATCATCAACATATAGAACAAGAATGGTGATATTGCCTTAATTTCTCTAAATGTAAATTGTGTTATCAGACTCACAATGAGAAAAACCTACTGAAATAAGGAAGGAGTCCATATTTTCATACCAAGCTCTAGGGGCTTGTTTGAGGCCATAAAGAGACTTTTTAAGCCTACAAAAAAGAGAGGAGTCTTGAGTGAAACCAGCAAGTGGTTCCATGAATATTTCTTCTTTTAAATTTCCATGTAAGAAAGCACTTTTTACATCCATTTGATATACATGCCACTTATGGGAAGCATCCAGAGCAAGAACCAATCTAAAAAAATCCATCTTAGCAACTGGAGCAAAGGTTTTTGCATAATTAATACCTTCAATTTGAGAAAAACCTTTGGGTACTAGATGATCTTTGTGTTTTTCTATTTCTCCATTAGGCCCATATTTTATTTTGAAGATCCATTTACAATGAACTAATTTCCTTCGTTTAGGCAAGGGAACTAAATCCCAAGTTTTATTTTTGATTAAGGAAGAAAATTTATTTTCCATGGCTTAATCTCATTATTTAATACCTAGGGCTTCTTTGAAGGATTAAGGATCAGAGGAAATAGATTGGCATACAAGACCAATGCCTATGGTGTTGGATGATCTTGTTGAAGGAAGATTTTGGATGTAAGAAGTAGCTTCTTTAACAATGGTGCGAGCCCATTTTTGCTTAGAGAAAAGAGTGGAAAGAGTTGAAAGACATTGAGTTGGAGTTACAGGTTGCTCATCTTGATTATCAATTACCAAGTTAACTTCAAGAGTTGGCTCTTCATAATATTGAGGTTATACTATAGGAGAAGGCTCAATGGAGGAAGAGGGTGTTTGAGGATCTTTTTGAGGGAATGTTTCATCAAATTGGACATTCCTATGAAATAATACCTCATGATTTGAGGTATCAAGAAGCCTATAAGCTTTCAATTCTTCATAATAACTGACAAATATGAGCTTTTTACTTTTCTTATCAAGAGCCTTCCTTTTCTTCTTTAGGATGTGAGCCCAAGAAGTACACCCAAAAATATTGAAGTAGGAAACATTTGGTTTTGATCCAGACCATGCTTCTTCAGGAGTTAAATGGTCAAGAGCTTTATGAGGTGTGCAATTTTGAATATAATTGGCAAAGTTAGTAGCTTTTTCCCAACAAACTTTTGGAAGATCTCTCGAATGGATCATAAAATTTTTCAGTTCTTTTAATATCCAGTTTTTCATTTCTGCAATGCCATTTTGTTGAGGATTATGGGAGACAAAATATTGATGAATGATACCATGACTTGAAAGAAACATGGAAAACTTATTACTGCAGTATTCCCCCTCATTATTTGTGTGAATCTTCTTGATTTTTCAAGATGCTTTATTTTCAACTAAGGATTTAAAAAATTTAAAGTGGGATAGAACATCACTTTTATATTTCAATAAGTAGACCCAGGATATTCTAGAAAAATCATCAATAAATGTTAGAGCATACTTTACTCCTTTGAAATAAGGTTTTGGAAAGGTCATTAAGTCACTATGGATTAAATATAGAGAGGATGAGGTTTTTAGAGAACTACTTGGGTGGAAATGATCTTGATGTTTCTTTTCTAGAGCACATCCAAGACAAAATCCATCATTAGAAGATACTTGGGGTAAACCTATTACCATATCATGGGTTATCAAATCATTTAGGTAGTTGTAACTAAGATGACCAAACCTTTCATGCCAAATTTGGTTTTCAAGATCTCCATGAGCCACAAAATAGGAGGCTCCTTATATATTTTGGAAAAATTTGAAGTTAAATAGACAAGAGTTATGATCAATATTTACTTTGGCTATAAGAGAATGGGGATCTTGAAAGTCTCTTATCTCAACTCCTATTGGAGAGAAGAGAACAATTTTTCCCTTTCCAAAAGTACAAATTTGATAGACAAAAAGGAGATTTGTGGTAATTTTTGGAACATAGAGAATATTATTTATAGAGCCACCATCAATGGTTATGTCCCATTTTTCTTTTACATGGATAAAGTAAGAGTCACCCACTTCTATACTACAAGTAGAGCTAGAGGAGATAGAATAAAAATACTTATTTGAAGCAGTCATGTGATGAGTAGATCCAAAATCTAGGACCCAAAAATTAGAGGAAGAATTGGAGCTTTTTCCTTTAACATTAAGGGATTTTCCTATTTGTTTTTTATTTTCTATATTTTGATCCTTTATAGCTGCCTCTAGTTCTTATAATGTTTTCTACCATTTATTTATAGAGTAACCATTATTTTTGCAGTGAGTACAGGTGGAGGCTACTAAGTCTTTAGAGGAATAGGAAGAAGAAGAGATTTCATATCTAGCAAGTTTTGTTTATTCCCTAGTTAATATATCACAAAAAATTTCTAAAGAAGACATTTTAAAGGTTGGACAAAGAGCATATTTGGTAGATATAAAGGTGGTAGAAAAATTTTGAAAAACACCATTTAGATTAGAAAGGATTAGATAAATGCATTCCTCTTCAGTATTAGTCTTCCCATTGCATTTGTATTGAGTGAGCACTTCTTTGGACTTAGTTAGGAAGTCAATAATACTACTAAAATATTCAGGAGACAAAGATGTTAGTTCGGCTTCTAGTTGGATTGATCTCATCTAATCTACTTCTCCAAATAAGATCTTTAGTTTCTCCCAACTTTCATGAGGAGTTTTAAAATCTATAATATGAAACCACAAACTTTCATGAACATTAGAGCTAATAATACCCATTGTTTCATGCGTCTTTCCTTTATGAATAAAAAAATCATATTCTTTCTCAAATTCTGGTTGCTTTTCTTATAACAAATGAGTAAGACCTTTTTGAGAGATAAGATTTAAAATTTTAGGTTTCCAAGTGTGAAAGTTATGAGGGGTGAGAGGTTCAATTGAATTCATCATTTTAACACAAGAGAAAAATTGAAGTTTTAATTAACCAATATATCCCCCCTTAGAACTTCAATTAATTGATTAATGCAATTGTTTTAGGAAAAAATATGAAGCTTTTCAATATTTAAAACTCAATATACCCGCCCTAATGAGAGGGAAACTATAAGTATAATGAGGTTTTAATATTGTTCACTTTTAGAGATGCCAAATCCTTTTAGTTCCTCACAATACCCACCCTTACTTGAGGGAAACTGTAAGTATAGAGAAGAATTTGTCAAGGGTTTTGGCTTGAAGTGCAGTGATATCAACCAGTTTAAATTGGATTTTCTCAATACTTGCCCTTACGAGAGGGAAACTATAAGTGAGTGAGATTTCCAAATAAAATGGATGAATGAAAATTATATGCTAGGCCTTTATACCAAGTGCCTCCAAAAACCCGCCCTTATGTGAGGGAAACTATAAGTTTTTAGTGGTAATGATACATGGAACGTAGGCAAAGATATTTTGAGGGAAAACTTATAATTTTTAGAAAAAAGTTATAGAGTTGTCTTTTAAGTGAAGTTTATTATATTTATAAAAGATAAAAAAGGAGATTTTTCTAAATAATATATACCAAAATTTTAACATATATGAGTGAGAATATGAAAAAAATTAATTAAAAAATGAAGAGTCTTAGAGGTTATCTTCTTTATGAAATATGAAGAAATATTTCAGCAAAAAACACCTTTTAAAATAAAATTATTTAAAAGGAAATAAAGGAATGTATAAGAAGATTCAACCCCCCTTTAAATTTCTATTTAAAATAAAAAGGTTTTGATGAATTTTGAGTAACTTCTCTATGAAATAAACAAAGTTATATTTGAACAATTAAACCTTATAAACTATTTTACTTAAAATAAAGTAAAGAGGGAAAATGGGGGCTTAGGTCTGAGGAGAATTGCTCATATAAATTTAGCTTTACTAGCTAAGCAAGTGTGGCGTCTTATTTCTGGTGAAGAAAATGAATGGAAAACTATCATCAAATGAAAGTATCTTCAAAATATGGTATTTTTAAGTGACTGAGTTCCAATCAGAGGTTCTGATTTTTGGAAAGCAATTCTTAATTGTAAGGAAATCATCAAAAAATGTTTAAGATGGGTTTTAGGCAATGGTGAGAGGATAAATTGTTGGAATGATAGGTGGGCTAAGGATGAACCACTGACGCAATATCCTAACTTAGCTCGAATTAGAGATATCACAGAAGAATTCATTGGAAAAAAAGTCTCTGATTATATGGTTGATGACAGAGGTAGAATAAAGTGGAAACAAATAAGAATTTAGGGATTTCAAGCGGAATCAAATGATCTTTGTAACATTCTCGGGCAACAGTTTATCCCCATGAGACCCAAGGAAGATCAAGTGACCTGGGCTCCTACGTAAAATGGGTAGTTCACTGTTAAATTAGCTTACAAGCTTCTGCTTGATGATGAGGATTTTTTCCTCCAAAAGGACTTAGTTTGGATAAAAAATTTCATTCCAAAAATTGTAGTCTTTTCATGATTGGTTATCCAAGGAAGAATTCTAACCATTGATAAAATGATGCGTAAAGGTATTTGTATCACTAATCGTTGTTATCTATGCAGGGATAATTGGGAGACCATTTATGACATTTTCCTTGAGTGCTCTTTTTCCTTGACTGTCCTAAGTGGGTTTTTTCAGACCTTCAATATTTCATGGGTTAAACTAGCCATAGTACTTGATTTTTTTGTCCATTTGCCTTGCCCCTTTTCAAGCCAAAGACTTAGATACATGTGGAAAATTTGTCTCAATCACTATCTTTGGTAGGTATGGTTAGAAAGGAACCATAAAGTATTTAATGAGTCTATCCATGATCATCAAACTATCATTGCCAGGATCCTATCATTTTCCAATGAGAATGTGAGCCTTATCCCTTTTGATTGTTGTAAACCTCATCTAAAGGAGACCACGATTGCTAAATATTTAAGCTTAACCTTTTTAGATGAGTCTGTGCCTAGGGTAGTCAACCCCATAGCCAATGTTAAGTGGTCTCCACCTCCTATAGGTTGGTTTAAGCTTAATTTTGATGGAGCAGCTAAGGACAATCCTAGCAGAGTAGGCATTGGTGGCATTGTGCGAGATCATAATGGGAATATGATGCTTGCATTTTTTGAATATTTTGGAACAAGGACAAACAATGAAGCTGAAGCTAGAGCTATGTGGAGAGGCCTTCAAATGACTCAAGACTTAGAAGGCAATTTGATCATAGAAGGAGACTCTATGCATGTTATAAATCTCCTCAATAATTAGAAAACACCTCCTTGGAGGATTAAAACAATTGTTGAAGAGGCTAGGATCCTTTTACAGGGAAGACAAGATAGAAAAGCCCAACACGTATTTCGGGAAGCTAACAAAATTGCTGATAAGCTGGCCAATTTGTGTGTCGATGGTGACAAAATTTTCAAATGGGAACAAGGTGTCCTGAGTGACGTAGAGGAGGTTATTCAAAAATAATGCCAAGAATGATAGTCAAATTTACCAACAAGGAAGACATTGTAATTTCGAAGGCAAGGAGTATTCCTGTCTCTTTTTTGAATTGGACTCACAATAAAAATTATTTGAGTTGTCAGTCTTCGTGGATGCTGCTTGGAAATACCACAAAGACTAATGGGGATAGTCACATGTCATATAACATGGCTTCTAGTCATCTTAGTAATTTGAGGTTGGTTGATAATCATAGGGAAGGAAAGAAATGACAATATAAGACTTCGAACCAAAGCCACATGGACCACAAGATAGCCACCGCCATAAATATAGCTAGCAGATTCACTTCTCCAAGGTTGATTGGCCAAGATAGTATGTGTTACCAAAGCATGTCATATACGGAAGAAAGCAATTACCAAAGAATTATTAAGAGTAACTATCAATACAGAGCTTGTGGGAGTTTTTTTAGTACTCTGCTATGTGTGTCTACAACTTTTTGTTTCTCCATTATCTCAAGGAAGGGATCCATGTCTATTTTCTTTTTTGTAATTATGATGCATGTGTATTTTCTCGGGGTATACCCAAAATGTTGTATGGTAAGTTTCTTTTTGATAACATGCTATGTGCCTTACTAGATGTAATGTCTTTGGCGGCATGTAGATTTTACATATATAGGATCCTTAGTAAGGATATGTTCATCAACAGCCCTAGGCTGATTTTTGTAAAAGGTTTTGGGTCAACCTGTAAAACCCGGTATTAATGCTATAGTCTCTTATCTATGAAAAAAAAAAAGTAAAGAGCATAGATGAAGATAGACAAAAAGAAAAATGCAACCCCCCTTAAAGCTTTGAAACAGAAATGTGCAATAAATTGCACGCACCCCCCCAAAGAAAAAACTTTTATTAGAATGGTTACAATATTGTCTCACGATCAAGAGAGCCTCTTCAGAAAAATAAAGGCCTTGAGAAATGGAGACAAAGGAGTTTCTTCGAAACACGAAGGATCGAAGGAAACTTAATAACCTAAAGAAAAGAAATTTCTAGGAGGATATAAAAGAAATTATACAATCTTGAGGCCTCAAAGAAAGATAGGTTGTCTGAAACATAGAGACACCTTATTAGAATGCCTGCAATCAAAATATTATAATTCAAAATAGTTTTAATGATCTAATTTGAAGGTGTGGAACTCTCGATGTCTTGAAGGTGCGATGCTCTCAATGTTCCATTCAAGCTCTCTATCTGCGTATTCAGAAAACAAACCAGAGAAGAGGTATATATATAAAAAAATATTATAATATACCTAAGATTTTTGAGAGTAGAGGATGGGTGAGGTTAGAGTAAAGAGTGCCTAAGAGCCTTGATCTCTAACTGTCGATGTATCCTTGTAGAAGACTATAATTTCTGAGAGTAGAGGATGGATGAGGTCAAAGTAAAGAGCATGTAATAGCCATGATATCTGATTATCGAGTTAACCCTGTAGAAGATCTAGTAATCCCTGCACAATATGTTAATAAAAAAATATATGGATGATCCAATACCCTACAAAATACGTTAAAAATATATGGATGATCCAACTATCCCTGCAAACACTTTAATAAATAAAAAATTGCTATATTATAACATTAGCAAGATTTTATATTGAATTAGTAAACTTGAATAGCAGGACTTCGTTTTCCAAAACTCTATAGGGGGAGGAGAATATAAGGACCGACATTGAGAGAGTGCCAAAAATTAGAGGACAAAAATAAATCTTTGAAAATAATTCGATCATGAGATAGGGATAACAATATTTAGAAATGATGAAAGGAACGTCGCGAGTGCCAAGGGCTAGCTAGATAATGAGGATCAATCTACGTAGCTACCATAATGACGTAAGCGTCAAGCATTAACATGTGTAGAGGAGACACGATGTCCTGAATAAGATAAAAAAAAGATCCATGTATACCACATTGTGAGCACCAATATTTAATGGGTGAAGAGGATACCCGTATCCCATAGAAGATCAAAAAAATTTACATGATTAAAATCACCACTCACTCCAATATTTAACGGGTGTAGAGGATACCCGTATCCTAAAGAAGAAGAAAAAACTCATACACAATAAAAGCAACACTTACTTTTTTTTTAAATGATATTCTCAATTAAATTGGGCCAAAATTTTGAGGAGCCTTGAATTTCCAACAGGAACGTAGCGCCTGTCTAGGAAAGGAGAGGGCTCAATATTGAATTCGAAGAGAGGGAAAAATTAAAAAAATATAAAAATCCTTCCTTTTGAGAATGGGCTAGAATAGCGCCATGCACATAGGGTAAACCTGGTGTTGAAGCAAAGGAAGTGCTTTTAATATTTTGAATACCCTCAAGGATGAATTCAACACAGATAGATTTAAAAAAATATTGCAACATATATATTTCAATAAATATTTTTTTGAAAAAAAATAAACTATGGATAAAAAGTGACTACTGAAATACTTTCAAGTAAGTTAGCCAAAAAAAATTATCCAAAGAAAATGAACCAGATCCTAGAACCTTCAAGAGAGAATGCTAGCAAAATCTATCCTGCTCTGGTACCATGTTAGGATTTGAAAATAATAGATATGCAAAGCATTACACAAGAGATGAAGATAAGAGTGGAACTGATTGATTTATTTCAAAGATCAAATTTGTATAAATAACAAAGTTGATCATTGAGAGTCGTTGGATTACAAAATCTCATCAGACCTGATGAAGACACCACTGATAGTTCTCCTCACACATGGAGAAGTGGAAACTCAAGTGTGTATCCTAGTGGAACTTAAGAAAATATTCACTTATTCTAATAGAGGTATCATTCATTTATGGATAAGAAAACTATCTTGTAAAAAATTATCTAATTTAGGTATCATATGAGAATATTCTAGAGTGACATATATAATTCCAAGTTACATGCCACTCTAAATTCCCTTAAGTGGGGAATTCTAGGATGCTTAGGCACACACTACAAATAAGGTGAAAGCTAATGATATAAATATAATACCTCATTTCAATACATTCAATAATAAATTGGTGTAGGATGTATGAGAATTTGTAGGTCCACTCCTTTAAAATTCAGACCTTTCTTTCATTTTATACTATAACCTTGATTATAAATAATTTGAGCATTTTGTCTTTCCATGATTCATGGAGGTTTTTTCCATTATTATTTCTTCAAAAGTATTATATTTCCTTTATTTTATTTGTTCTTGTATGTGCACCATCAAAAAATATATTTATTTTAGTTTATGTTATTCTATCTCTTAAACCCTCCTTCACTAAATGATCTAATATATAGGTGGAGGAGGTATCTACCTCTATAATGCCTTAAAGAGAAATATCTTTATGATTAATTAATAAAGTATTACACCAAAATATACAAAATATAACCTTCACTTGCTCTACTTCTTTCAATGTACATTCTCTAGTACCCTTATATATGTTTTTTTATAAACTTTATTTTGTTACTATCTCAAATGATAAATTATGCATAACATCAAAGTATAAATTGACAACCATAGGATCATTGAAAGCTACATTATCAACTAATTTATCATAGAAAATAATTTGTTCTTAAATACCATCTTATTATAGTAGTTATGACATAAAAACATAGAAGAACTTCCTATTTATAATTTGGTATAACTTTGGATGAATCAATCCTCAAGGTGGCATACATTTTAGATTATTATAATTATTAGTCTTACACTCTATTGTAAATTTAAATGTTATCCTTCATGTTATTCGAATAGATTATGGATCTTATATATATGTTTTGTGGACTTTTAAATACCTCATAGGGTAATAGATGGCCATATTCAATATTATTTATATGTGGGATGAATTTGTTGTTAAGTAGATGTGATTTCTATAAAAAAAATTATCTTTCTTTTTATGCATAATTTTTTATTTGAGTTGTAGTAATATCACACGTGTAATCCTAATAATTGTATTCTAGCCATGTATGTTGGACGATGAAAATAAAATGAAAATATACATATCACATGAAAGGGCATCAACCACCAAAGTCTTCTTATATTATATTTAATTTTAAAAGTTATAATTTTATAGTCAATCAACTACTACTCGATAAGCATAATCTTAATCAAAAGACACTTCAAAATATAATGATTGAAATTTTTACCTTTATCATTATTTTAAATTTTAGATATCTATATCTAGATCGATCTGATATAGCAGGAGCGTGATTGTCTTTGTCAATGATCCTTTGAATGCGTGTCATTTCCTTGATTGAGTATGTTTTTGTTGATTGGTGACTAAGTGTGACTACCCCCTCAAGCGATGAATCGATGAGGGAATGACCGACATGAGAAAAGCGACGAGTCGCTTGACCCAAGATGACTTAGGTAAGGGTGCCTTTAGTTGTTTATTGTTGAATGCGAAAGCAGTTTTTAAACATTCTAACCTATTTTTGGTGGGTGTGAACCCTTTTTATGACGCATTTTGGAGCTAAAATTGTCAAAAAAAATTCCTCCCGTGGAGCGGTCCAGCTATGATAGCCTTCTTAGGGAGTAGGATAATGACAATTTGTAACCCCAACATCTGTTTTCGATGCCAAGAATTTCAGGCACAAAAAAACCTTTGTTCGGCAATGTTATTGCTATTTTTGGTTGGGTTTTGACCCATTTTGCGACATCGTTTGGGGATAAAATACTCAAAAATTTGTCCTCTCGTGGAGCGGTCCGGCTATGGTAGCCTTCTTAGGGAGTATGATAGTGAGTATTTGTGATCCCGAAATCTATTTTGTATGCCCAGAATGTTAAGTGCAAAAGCACTCTCATTGGACAGTTTTATTGCTTGTTTTTAGTGCATTTTGTGCAGTTTTTGCTAATTTTGAAATTTTTGCTCTGTATTTGTCCTTGGGTGGGACGAATTCTTGCTTAGTATTCATCCCAGGGAGGGACGAGTTCTAACCATAGCTCTCATACCAAGGGGTAATGAGTACAGGCTCAAAAGTCTATTTAAAGGCCAAAACAGGGTGTGGGCTCATTTGCATTTGTTTTTCCTAGCGATTTGGAGCTCTGAGGACGAGGAGGTCAATTCTATGAAGCGAAGCACTGCCAAAATTTTTTTGCCACCATGAGTGCATGAACCAGATCGAGCAGCAGAGCTGAAGCGATACCAGTGAGTGCCCTTCCTCTTTATTGTTTGTTTGCTTTACAGTTTGTAAAACCGTAAGTTATTTGTTTTTTTGTCCGTTTGTTTGTTTCGTTTTTCAAATTTAAAAATGAAACCTTAGTCGACCAAAATTAACACTTGGTTTAAAACTTAGTTGAAAACTAGGTAAAAAAAATATCAAAAGTTTAGTTTAAAACTGAGCTTAAAAAAAAATGTAGTTTAGAACATAACTTAAAACTTCGCTTAACCCGAATTTAACAAAGATCAAAACTTAGGTTAGAAATGTAGGGTAAAACTAAACGTAAAAATGTAGCTCAACCCTAGTTAGTTTTTTTTGTGGTTTATGTTTTTGTGTTTGTAAGTGATCAGTCGATTTTTTTAGAGTTAAAAACCCTAGGACTGTCAAACAATTATTTTGATTTAATTAATTAATTTTTTTGTTTTTAATTTATCAGTTAGAGTTAAAAACCCTAGAACTGACAAATTAGGTTTTTTGATTTTTCTTTTTGTTTTTTTTTTTGTTGTTGTTTTGAATTTATCAGTTAGAGTTAAAGCCTAGATTGACAAATTAGTTTTGTGTTGAATTTTGTTATGTTTTTGTGCAATTTATCAGTTGAAAGTGAAAAACCCTAGAACTGACAAATGATTTTGTTGAATTGTTTTGTTATGTTTTTGTTTAATTTATCAGTTGAGAGTTAAAACCCTAGAACTGACAAAATAATTTTTTGAATTTTTGTTGTTTGTTTTTCAATTTATTAGTTGAGAGTTAAAACCCTAGAACTGACAAATTGATTTTGAATTTTGTTATGTTTTTGGCTATACATTTTTATGCCTTCTTTGTATATTCATGTTATTGTTGTATAGTTTTTCATTGTTTTAGTGTTTTAGTGTTGTTTTCTTTTGCAGGTTGTGAAGATCCAGTATCGTGTGCCCACGGTGTTTACTGAAGCATGGGAGGCACTGAATTTGGATGACTGGGATTGGCTTGACGCCCTTGGGCTCAAGCAAGTGACTCGACTGGAGCCTATGGTCGAGGATCGGACCTATCTGATGGCCCTGATTAACCTATGGGATCCCCAGACCAACACTTTCCATATCCCAATAGGGGAGATGATGGTGACCTTGGAGGATATCTATTAGATTCTCCAGATTTTGATAGACGGTCTACCGATCCGGATGATGCTGCAGGATCAACGAATAATAGTGTTGACACGCTGCTTTGGACATGGAGAGGAGATGGGGGTGGACAACCCAGTGGAGAGGGCAAAGGGCGACTGCCAGATTGGTGGTATACTAGTTCGATGGTGGCTAGAAAGGGGTGTGTTGGGAGTGAAGCACGCATTACTTATGGGCCTTATTTCCAACATGCTTCTCCCCGACTCTTCGAGCATGAGGTTCCTGTGGAACCTACTAGAGGTGGTGTTTCGGTTGGTGGAGTGTCCTATGGATGCACCTATGATCATGATATGGGGATAGACTCTGTTGACATAGCTCTATGATGAGCTATATGAGGTTCACTGTCGGAGGTAGAAGCGGATCAGTTGCAGCTACTTGCTGCAGTGTTGGGCGTGGCAGCACATAGCAATGGAGAGGCCGACGGGGCTACCCTGGACGACTCGGGTGAAGATGGTAGACCGAGATATTGGATATGGAGCACTGTGGTGGAGGTCTAAGGAGCAGGGTCAGATTCAATGATGGGTACTATGTTGATATCTTTGCTTGGCTTGCTCCAAGGGAGGTGTTCTGGTGCCCCTATCAGGACTGTCTAGCCTAGCCTGAGGCTGGAGAGTGGCTCCGATGGGTATGGAGGGTGCGGTGGTTGATTGGGTGACATGGGACTGAGTAGGAGTTTTTACCATATGGCCAGGTTACATGACATTTTGAGGTGCACCAGGGGTTTCCTGGTGAGCCGATGGTCTACCGACATAAGGGGGAAGAGAGGACTCTGGACTGGCCAATCGTTGCACCACTTGGTGAGGATTCAGATACAGCCATTGACGTCTCGGATGTGGATGATGTCGAGGTTATTTTCAAGTATGAGAAATGGTGGACTTTGCGATGATGGTGAGGCGAGGGGCCTCTAGGGGGTGCAGTAGGGGATAAGGGTGCTAGGGAGTTTTGTTGGATGATGT
The DNA here is from genome assembly GCA_028583015.1 of Wollemia nobilis. NCBI lineage: Eukaryota > Viridiplantae > Streptophyta > Pinopsida > Araucariales > Araucariaceae > Wollemia > Wollemia nobilis. The sequence goes on from JAQPPZ010016943.1 coordinate 15,618,105, forward strand.
AGACATGGTGGAGGTTGAGGATGTTGGAGGGGATTTTGGGGTGCTAGATCAGCTAGAGATGGCAGAGGGCAACTACCAGATTGGTGGTATACTGGTTTGATGGTGGCTAGAAAGAGGTGTGTTGGGAGTGAGGCATGCATTACTTATGGGCCTTATTTCCAACATGCTTCTCCTCGACTCTTTGGGTGCGAGGTTCCCGTGGAACCTACTGGAGGTGGTGTTTCAATTGGTGGAGTGTCCTACGGATGCACCTCTGATCATGATATGGGGACAGACTCTACTGGCACAGCTCTATGATGAGTTGTACGAGGTCCGCTGCCAGAGGTGAAAGGGGATCAGTTATAGCTACTTGCTGCAGTGCTGGGCATGGTAGCACATAGCAGTGGAGATGCCAGTGGGGCTGCCCTGGATGACTCGGGTGGAGATGGTAGACCGATATATTGGATATGGGGCACTATGGCAGAGGTTTAAGGAGTAGGTTCAGATTTGGCGTAGGGCACTATGATGATACCTTTGCTCGATTTTCTCTAGAGGAGGTGTTCTGGTGCCCCTACCAGGACTGTCCAGCCTGGCCTAAGGCTGGAGAGTGGCTTCAATGGGTATGGAGGGGGTGGTGGTTTATTGGGTGACACAAGACTGAGCAGGATTTTTTCCCATATGGTCGGGTTACATGAAAATTCGAGGTGCACCAAGGAGTTCATGGTGAGCTTGTGGTCTATCGACATTGGGGGGACTAGAGGAATTTGGATTGGCTAGTCATTATGCCACTTGGCAAGGATTCAGATACAACCATTGACGTCCTGGATGTAGATGACATCGGGGTTACCACCGAGTATGAACAATGGTGGACTTTGCGACGATTGCAAGGCGAGGGGCCTCTACGGGGTGTAGTAGGGGATGAGGGTGCAGAAGCACTAGGAGAGGGCTGGGGAGTTTCGCTGGATGATGCAAACATGGTGGAGTTTGAGGATTTTGGAGGGGATTTTGGGGTGCTAAATTAGCTGGAGATGCAAGACATCCTAGAGTAGTGGGAGCCAGAGTAGGCTGCTATCCCGAATTTGTCGATGCCTCAGGAAGTTTTGAATGATGTGGAGGCAAGGCATTGCACTGAGATGGCATGATTGGAGGACCTGCTATAGAGATGAGATGAGGAGCTGGGAGAGGCTTTGCAAGAGAGGGATCTCCTGTAGACTCAGCTAGTGGAGCAAGAGAATGCATTTACTATGTACCACTGGGGGGATGGGGACACCAATGCTACATAGGAGAGAGATCTCCTATAGGCATAGATGACAAAGAAGGAGAAGACATTGGCGCAGCATGACGATGCAATAGCTTATTATCGTTGGTGGGAGGTAGAGTGGTTTCGATGGGAGGTAGAGTGGTTTCGACATCGGATGGATATGGAGGGAGATATTATCCGCCTCGTTGGGCGGTTACTTGAGCCTCCTAGAGGTGTATCTTCACGTTAGACGAGAGACAGTGATACTGAGTAGTCAACATCGTCTCATTGCAGGTGGCTAGATGAGGGGGGCACTAGTGGGCATGATGCAGGGGCAAGCAGCAGTCACCCTGAGAGGTCCCATAGGACCCACACCACGGGGGGTAGTTCCCTTCGCATCGATCCTGCATGATCATGGTGGCCGATGCCCTAGGCTTGGGGGTTTTTGAGCTTTTGGCTTTTGTTGTGAGGTCAGAGGACCGGTTCATTGTAGCCTACGGGAATTTTGGATGATATATATATAAATGACTCTTTTTTTTTAGACACTTTTCATGGTTTGCTTTTCTATTTATGCACAGTTATTCATGATGATGTATGCATATGTTATTATGGATGCAATGTTTCTAATTATATGATGTATGCATAGGGAATGAATGAAATTATTTGTTGATAACTTGTCGATGGCACCATAGATTGTGCAAGATTGACTAGCTTGTTGTACTTATGGGATGACTTTGTGGAATGACTTTGCATGTGAAAACTTTGTTTTTGTATTTTGTATATTTTTTGATGGTGATGTACGAAATGAAATGTACCAGTTATTTTAAAATGTAGTTAAGCTTTTCTGAGATTTAGATATTTTAACTAACTAGCCAAGACTGTACATTTATCTTGCAATACTTTTAAACAAGGTATAAATCTAACTTGAATTTGACCAAGTTATTTCACATCCCTGTGTGTGCAATTGAGTTCATTTATGTGGTATTTGTCAGGATACCGCCAGTGCTAGATAGGCTATCAACCAAACCTGTACTAAGGATCACCTAACTAGCTCCACTAACTTCATTGTTGTATTTAGTAAGATTAATCCATGAGATAATCTAAGGTACCATAAGCTAGCTCATCCACATGCAAACATTGGTTTGCTCACATGCAAATTTAATGTGACAGACATATCGTCATGCGGTTAGGATACCACCATTGCTAGGTAGGTTGTCCACCAAACCCGTAATGAGGATCACCTAGATGGTTTTCAAATGCTAAGAATTCCAAGGATTCAAGTTCAAGATTTTTATTTGCTCAATGGTTTAGGATACTTGCTCATATACATAGTGATAAAAATCACTGTTTATTTTTCTCTTTGTTTTTCTTTTGGAGCAAGGATTTTGAATAGTGGTGATAACCACTGTTATTTGATTTTGTATTTTGAGCTTCGTAAGGTTGAGCTTGTAGGTTTGTGACTGGTGAATGGCATTGATACTTTTAGGCCTTGGGGATGACTACCCATCCTTGGCAGGGACGTGTAGTACGAATACTTACGACTTTGGGAACCAAAGGGGATTACAAAGATTATGAAGTAAGGGTATTGATATTTTAGATGTTAGGGATGACTACCCATACTTAGCAAGGATGTGCAGTACGAATCCTTATGACTTTGGAGACCAAAGATGATTGTAATGATGGCTTGTTGGGATTTTGATTTTGAATGGCGTTGATCCTTTTAGGTCTTGGGGATGACTACCCATACTTGGCAGGGACGTGTAGTACGAATCCTTACAACCTTAGGGACCAATGGTGATTGGGATTTTTGGTAGTGGTGAAAACCATTGTTTATTAAGGGGAATTGATGGGGAAGAGCTTGTCCTTTTTTCAATTCTCAGCACTCTTGAACCATTCGCACAGGGGGATGAACGGGCTAATCTTTCACCTATGGTACCCTAGACTGCTTTGTAGTTTTCTCTTGCGTTCACACAACATAGGAATTATATTATGTGTTTTAATTTGTGTAGGGATGTTACATAACGAGGCGTGACCCAAGTAAAACATTCCCTTGTAAAATATGTTTAACTTTGTACAATTTTTGACTAGCAATTTAAAGACAGCTGAATGACGAAAACCCTATATCCATTAAGAGACAACTGACTTATGCTAAAAATGGAGATGGTGTTATTTGGGATGTATGCGTTTATAAAATGGATTGTGGAAAATAAAGGAATTGTCGAGTAATTACAGTCTATGGTGCTTGGGACATGTATGAGTAGTAAATATGCAATGGACGGATGCAATGCCTAATGCAACCTATATTTTTGTATTTTGATTTTTACGAGTATGCATGGAATTGAAATGTATTTTTTTTGTAATTTTTGATGATTTTATTGTTTTTATTTGTTTTTTTGAATATTTATTTTGACCAAGCGGTTATGGTAACCCTTGGAGCTTTTGGTTTAACCAAAGGGTTTATGGATACCGTTGGAGCATTTTTGGGGTTGACCAAGCGATTGCGAGAATCCTTGGAGATTTTGGATTGACTAAAGGGTTTATAGATACCTCTAGGGCATTTTGGGTTTGACCAAGCAATTGTGGGAATGCTTGGAGCTTTTGGTTTGACTAAAGGATTTATGGATACCTTTGGGGTATTTTTGGGGTTGACCAAGCGATTGTGGGAATCCTTGGAGCTTTTGGTTGGACTATGGCTCTCTAAATGTGGAATGGCCTCAAATGACTGATGTTCAAGGGTTCTAGCTCCTTGATTCCTTCAAGAGAGGTGAGCCGATATGTTCCAGGTCCTATTCGACTATCAATCACATAATGACCTAACCATTTTACCGTGAACTTGTCCCTTAGATAGGATGGCAAATTAGAATTCTGCTGGTTCTCTTTTAAGACCAATTCACCAACTTAAAATTCCCTTAGGTGGACCTTCATTTTGTATGATTTCTTAAGTCGCTCTTGATAGATATACAAATGCTCGAGATCATTGATGCATCGTTCGTCGAGCAACATCAGTTGGTCTAACCAGGCCTACCGCGTAGTGCCATCATCAATGAAATCTTGCATTAAAATGCACAGGGAAGGGATTTCCAACTCAAGAGGCATGACTGCCTCAAAGCCATACACCAACAAAAATGGAGTTGCCCTAGTGGGCATCCGAATGCTAGTGCGATAAGCCCATAGGGCAAGCGGGATCTGAATGTGCCAATCCTTATGACTATCTACGATGGTATTTTTGAGGATGGTGATGAGTGTTTTTTTTGATGCTTCTGCTTGACCATAATTGTTTGACATGTCCCACAAAGTTGTTAAAAAAGTTTGCCTCGTGGGGCTGCAACTCGATGGCTTTTAATATCTCCATTAGAGCTTCCCGATGGGGCACTGATTTTTGAATGAGCTCATATATGGAGAGCCTAGCCAACATGGTCCTTAGACTTTGAGTAAGTCTAGTCCGAATCATGGCCACTGGTCTAGGCGGGGGAGGTTGCGTAGGGTGTTGTTGAGATTGTGATGTCGACGGAACTTCTCCAGTGGCCACCGCAGGGGCAACTCCTTGATACCTCCTGTTACTAGTTATGATGCTTATCATCCCTACATATCCCTGCATGGGTTAATTCTGTTGCACCTCATTAAATTGAAGGTATTTTTCCTGTGCATCATAGGCAGCTAGGGAATCTCTGAAGACTCCCATATGTTGTTTGTTTGGTGCTATGGGGTTGTCCACCACCAATGTCTTATTGTCGATTAAGTCTTGTACCAAGCCTTTAAACTTCCAATATGCATTAAGGTCATGTCCCTTTTATATGTGGAATCTATAGTACAAGTCCTCCCAGTACCCCTTAGGCTTTGGTGCATTGGGGTCTATGGTTTGAATCTCTAGCAGGTTGGTCAAGTTCACCGCTGACAAGCGGTCAAACAAGGAGTCTCTGGACTCTATGTAAGGTGTAAATTTTTGCCTAGGGCAACACTGTTGATTTTGTTCCTGCCTCTGGTTTTCTCTATCATAATTGTTAGGAGGCATCGCCTGATAGTTAGCCTTTTGAGGTTGTGTTGCTTGTGCAGGCTTAGGGAGGTTTATAGCAACCTGATTGACCACAACGAGTTTCTATTGCATGGTCCCTATTTTAGGGTTCTTGGTCCATTATTTCTTCTTAGGTTTTGCGATCTTGCCATCTTGTATCTTGATATCCTCAATGATTCTGGCTTGCGCCATAGCTTCCTCAAGAGTGGCATATTGTTGCAGCTGCAATAACATGGAGATCGATTTCAAACAACTTTTTGAGAACATCTGAGTCAGGTCGAACATGGGAGGGAGATAGGGCAGCTTTGAAAGCAGCGTCCTCCACCAGTTCCCATAGGCCATCATGGTCTCTTACTCATATTGCTTGAGTCTAGCTAGGTCACTTAATGACACCTTTTTCTTGGTTTTGAAGGTGAAGCATTCGAGGAACGCGTCCACTAGCTGATCCAAGTTACTGATGATATGTTTTGGTAACTGAGTGAACCAATTCGAGGCAGAGCCTGCAAATGTGGTTATAAATGTTCTTAGTAACAAAGCATCATTGTCCTAAATGCCAAAGCACTAGCTCAGGAATCTAGTCACATGCTCTTGGGCATCCTCCTCCCCTCTAAAGAGTGCCAGCTGGGGTAGTTTAAAGTGTTCAGGGTATGGAGGTGTCGACACTGACGGATGCACAGGATGACTATGGAGTTGGCGTAAAGTGGTCTTTTGGGGCCTAGAAGTCTTGATCTCCATAGATTCTAAGCACTCTAGTAGCGCTTTGTATGCATTGGAGGATTTGATTTCGTCCTCCTTTGTTTGCTCCCATTGTGGGTTGCAGGGAACTTGAGGCCTATGGATGGGTGGCTGGATAGCAATTCGGATTTTTGATGTTTAATGCACTCTTTGTTAAGGCAACACAGATGTTCTAACTATTGTTGATCTTGCCTGAGCTACGTAATCTATGCTTTGTGGGTGGCATGTTTAGCAAATTCCAAGTCACTTTGTTCCATTGTCTCATGTTTAGGAAGCCTAGATGCCTCTCCTACATGTCTATCTTGGTTGTGATGATTCGATACCCCTATGGGTTGCTTCCCTCTATCGAGGTTAGCAGCATTTAACTGAGGCTCTGGCCTCAATGGGTGATCTTGATACATAGAGAGTGCGGAGGTGCATCATTCCTGCATTGTGTACTGCTCTTAAGGAACGTAGTGGTCTTCCTCGCACTCTCTTTTGTATGCATAAAAGGTGCGGGCAAAATTGTCTTGCCCTGTCTGGAGAGCCTGATACTCTGGATATTGCCTAGTGTTTCTAACAATAATACGGGGTAAAGAAGGGATGAAGAAATCATGTGGCCACTCCTTCTAGACCCTCTATTACTCTAATACTTCATCACTAGGCCACTCATAACAAGCTTCTAAGGGAGGTCTCCTGTCTATGTTGAGTGCCACGTGTAGGTTCTCCTCTTGAAAGGACCTATGCTGAGTGGGGGTGCCTCTCATAGAGGTGCCTCTATAGTCCTATTCTATTATGGCATGATGTGGACTATCTTGGGTTCCATGTCACCAAGGCGGGATGACTAAGTCCTCATGACTATATTGAAGGTGATTTATCCCCCTTTGCACACTTTCTGCAGTGCTTGCCCGTGATTGGGCTCAGCTACGGGTGTACACCATGGTGATGTTTACCTAAAGATGTGTACGTTTTTATCTTCTTTTAGGATTTTTTTTTAATGCTACACTTAAATAGAAAGGAAACACAATCAACGCAATGGTTATCTCGTTTAAAGATTAAAAGTGTGCCCTAAAATCTGGTTTAGTGTGTTTTAAATTTGTTTTGAAATTTTTTTGTGAAGAACGTTTAAATGCAATATGATGGCTATTATGACTCCCAAAAATGGTCGCCCCTTCAATATACCTTTTCCAGACCAATATACCAACCTCTCTATATACCCGCCCTTATATGAGGGAAACTATTGGTACGTGAGAGTAGATGGTACATGGAACATAGGTGGTACGTAAGGGGAATCACTCTATTTATAATGCCTACCATAGAAGACTTATCCTCATGCACTAGGAATCACCCCCGCTACACTTGGTCAACTTTTGTCAGGATTTACGTCTAGCAACAGTCGCGATCGGGGTTATGTATGCAGTATCTCAAGCCAAGGTGGTGATGAAATCCACCGTTGGTCTTGCTCAAGGGTTGGGGTTTTACGACCAACTCCTTGTTGTTTCAATTACCACGTGGTGTGTGGGGTTATTTTTAAGTTGCATAAATGAAGCAAACAAGCATTCAAACTCTCCTATGCAAGAAAATAACTAGAAAATCAAAAATAAAAAACAGAAAATGCCAGAAGGTGTTTGTAACCCCTACCTCTTCTCTGCCCAAATTGGATGTCTCTGAATTTTTGCCCTGAAATTGCACAGAGAGCTATTCGTCCCTGGGTGAGATGAATAACAGATCTATATTCGTTCGAGGGTAGGATGGATTCCTATTTTTCCTTGGGTCAAATGAATTACAGCTCTGTACTCGTCACAAATAGAAATGAACAACAGTCCAGTGTTTGAAAACTTGGTACCTATAAGCAAAAACAAGCAAATTTAATCAGAAATTTAATCTTAAAAATCAAGGGAAAGAGGTCCCACCGTGATCTCCACTAAAAGCACGAGGATATGGAAACAAAAAGGAATATGCCAAGCACGATGCGTGTAGAACCAAAATTAACGCTAAAAGCCTATGTATTGAAAAATGCACAAAAAGAAAGAACATAGACGAATCAACACAAGATAAAAGAAATATGAAAGATGCTACCCTTTTTATTGATATGCTTTCAAAGTTGTGTTACAATACGTCTCCTTCCTTTTTAGGGGATAGGAGCATCAAATATGTTTCTTGTCACATCCATGGATAGAAATCCTTCTTCCGTGTGCCCACATGTAAGATGGGCGGACAAAAATGTCACTGTCGCTTGTGTATATGATTGTTGACTCCTTCCTCCTCCTTCGATGTGGAAGACCTGCATTCAAGGAAATAGAAAATATTAGTAGCACCTGCAGATAGAATAGAACATGTATTTACCAAGGCCTACTGTCAGTGTATGCATGAAAATATTAAAACGATAACCAAATGATATCAGATCGATCTAGAAATTTTACAGAAGCATGAATATGTTACTAGGAAGCCACTACAAAATGAACAGTCAGGAAATTCCTTAGATATTTGTATTCGCTCCAGGGCGGGATGAATAAACCTACAACAATTTGTCAAAAAGCACCCTCTTCAATTTCCTGCCTAGGAAGCTCCAAATTACTTGCAAAGTTGGGGTTAGGTAGTTGGGGGTTTTTTGGGAAGACCCAGATGGTCATATTTCTCCAATTTGGCCTCTAGCACCCAAATTTTGATGATGGCATCTACAACTTAGTAAAGGTGAGAAATGATAAAAACCTGGTAAAAAATACTCAGAATGAAATGAAATTTAAACTACAGCCTATTTAAATAACCTAGAATAAGATACAAAAGAAAAATCAAAGAAATCTATCACATATTTCTAATAACTTCGGCGTGGGGCGTTTAGAACTGCGACAGCTTGGGGAGCACCCGGGGCAGGATGCCCACTGTTTGGGACTCTATTTTGGCACCAATCCACTTGGGATGGGTCCAAAAATTCTTATGGGGTGTTTTCAACAAATTTTGTGGGATATTGTGGCCAAAAATCATGTTTTGGGTCTTGATTTGTGCTTCCAATAGTCACCCAATAACCTCCCTTTCGAATGAGAGATTAAGGATGTGAAAGGCACAAATCGCAAGTAGGTATGTAAATTGGTAGCACTTCATTGCTCAAATGCTCCTTCTCTGTATATATTTTGGGTGAGAAAACTCACCAATTTATAGACCTAGGGTCTCTCTATTTGAATTGCGCATGCGAGGGTGCCACTCGAGTTGTCTGTCCTATTTTGAGAGAAAATATAATTACCTGATTTAGAATATCCTTGCATGAGTTCCCTAAAATAAATACATGCATGACTGAAGTCTCTCTTCTTGATTTGAAGCCGTTCCTCACAATTGCATGGCCTACAACTTCAGTTAACTGACAGACTTGTCGAGGTTTGACTTTTTTCCAGTCAAAATTGATATTCGCCTCACCCTGGGGCAAATTTTGATATTCGTCCCTAGGTGGGACAAATGCCAATTTGTATTCGTCCCTGGGTGGGACGAGTAGAGAGCAAGGTGCCAAATTGACCTCTAACCTCAAAACTACTTTTGGGAGTGGTTAGGACCACTGTTTAACCTCTGGGGGCTGCCCTAGGGGTTGTGTGTGTCAATGCGATCAATGCTTGTTGTCACATAATCAGATTGGTGCTATTTTGGTGTCTACACTATCTTTGTCTTCCAAATATCTATCATGTTTTTTTTTATAATGCATGCTACAACATAATGTATTTAAACTATTATAATTACAATCATACTTATGTTTTGTCCTATCATACCTATCTTAAAATCCATATCCACCTCTTGTAATTTTATAAATCTGCCTTTATGTTTCACCAAATTAATCCCCATTACCTTTAATTTTCATCGTTAATTTTGTGATATTTACTATTTACATCCATGTTATTTTCCTTACACAGAGGTTGAAAAGTAGGTACATAGGGGACCACCCTCCCCATGAATTAACCTTAATATTTTGTAAGAGATCCCAATATCTTTTATATTTTTGGGACTATCTCTTACTTGTCTTACTTTGTAAAACACTTTTAGGAAATTAGAACCTTCACCAATTTAACATGTTTGAAATATTGATATGAATGTTCTCATCATAATATTCAAACTTGCATGCATATTAAAGCAAGAATATTGGCTCATTTTTTTGCAGAATAAAAAACTTTAACACATCCAATTATATCCATGAAGTGAGGGACCTCTACCCCATTTCTTTGAATTGAATCTTTTAGGAGAAAAAACCTTTCCTTAGAAATGTATGATCTTGATGGATCACATTAGCTATGTACAAAATAGAAAAATATATAGAAGGAAAAATATTAGAGAGGAAAAAATGAAGAGTATAAGTTATACACACTTTACTATTGTTAGGAATTATTAAAAACTCATCTCTTAATGGTTATAAATATTCACTTCGATTTATTGGTGATTGTTCTTAAAGAAAAAAATAATTTGTCAAATTTATATATTAAATCCTATTAGAATAAGTAATTATTCTCTTAAGTTCTACTAGCATAGACTTACTTGAGTTTCCACTCCTTCATGACTCATGTGAACTCTCAGTTATAGTCTACATCAGATTTGATGAGTTGTAATCCAACGGCTCTCAATGATCAACTTTGTTATTTATACAAAGTTGATCAATGAAATAATCAATCAGTTCTATTTTGTTTCTTCAAATCTTGTAATGCTTTGTAATATATTCTTGGTAAATTCTAACATGGTACCAGAGCAGGGTAGATTCTTCTAGGCATTCTCTCTTGTAGGCAGCCTCTCAAACTGGTTCTTACTCTCTTATCTTTTTTTTTTTTTTTAAAAGAAAGAGGTTTTATATATATTGTAGATTGTTTTTTTATATTTGCAAATTTTTTTGAGAAATTTGCTTATGGTAATATCTAGATAAATATTGTTTTACCTTGTTATGCAAATACTCTCCTCATTTTTTTTTGTAATTTTATGTGTCCTCCTCATATGCCTATGTTTTAAAATATTTTTTCTCCATATCGAACGTAACTCGCTTCGTCTCCATTTAGCCATCACTGCATATCACTCAAAAGTGGAGACTAAATATTCATAGGCATTAATATTTTGGTGGGCAATATAATTTTTTTTAATTGAAGTTTGAATTTTGTTAAATCTTCATGATATATTTAATTAGAGGAAGCAGCGCTCCTCGCATAAAAATAGAATGGACTTTTGGTCTAACTTTGAATAGACCACAGTCCATTTATTTTTTTAGAAACGTAGTTTTTGGCCACTGCTTATATTGGTGTGCATAGAGACTACGTATCATAAAACGAGAATTTTCCTAATTAAATATCAATTGTTCAAGGATCTTGTGATTTCCAAATCTTCATTCAACTCAAACTTCTTCCATTTTTTTGTCCTTCGGTGCTCAGGAAGAAATTCCATTTTTTTATTATATAATCATCTTAATAATGTTTGAATAATATTATTCTCTTGTTTTAAATAGTATTTCTTCATTTAAGCATTAAACTGACGATTTTTTAGTGGTGCCTATTGTGTAATGTCCTTTGATTATCTCTGCAAGTGCACCATAGATGGATATTCAACATAACTCGTTATGTGCTTTGTGTTAGTTGTTTTTATGCCTAACATCTTCTGTTTTTAATGAATATCTTTGTGTATGTGGTGTCATTTCCTTCCTCCCATATTTTAGGAAGCCTCTCTTCTCACTACCTGCTCTGCTACTTCGGGAACCTTCCCTGCGTATCACAATTGCAACAAAAGGTGGTATTCAATTATTTAATTTTTTATATAGTTCACTTCCTTTATTAACCTTTTAGGTGCAGTGATAAGAAGCAAACCTTTAAAAGTTTACTTTTTTTGAAGCTCTAATCCAGCTTATCATGGATGCCAACCCTTCAGGTGTCATTATAATATTTTATGTTTCTACCCTACTCAACTCTCAGTGCAGTGAATCACAACCTTTCAAAGCTCCTTCCTCGCTAACCATTGGCATCCATTGTTCATTGACAGATGCAACATCAACGTTTATTCACTACCTCTTGTCCTGTATCTGACGCCAATTAAATTTTAGCTCAGATCTACTAAGTTTTTTAAGATAAAAATATGCATCTGATCTATGTTTAAATTTGTAGCCTTCAAAAGTTTCTATCCTTTTCCTTCCAACCTCTCCTTGGATTGAAGATATAAAGGATGGTTGTAATCTCTATAATATAATTTTTTTGGGGGGGTTTTATAGGTACCTTTTTGCACCTATCATAGCATCGAGGGGGGTTGTTATTGTGTCAATTTTTGCCTATTTTATTTTTGCCTCATTACGTTTGTTATAAGTCATTTGTTTATATATCTTGGTAATTAAAGATAAGTGAGGATAATTGATTTCAAAATGCATTCCTTAATACATTAAATATCTTAAATAAAACTATTTTATTCTTTCTTTAATTCCTTATTAAAGAAAATCTCTATATTAAACAACTTACTTTGTTCTAATTATTTTTCTTTCCAAAGTTCTTTAATATTATAGAGATTTTTTTTTAGTGGATGAAAGTGAGGATATATCATTAATATATATTATTTCATTATTTCCTTTCTTGTAATAGATCTCTATATTAATGAACTTATTTTGATTAATTTTTTACAAAGAGTTTCTTAATTTATATAAATTTTTTGATAAAGGAATTTAAGTGAGGATATCTCTTTAATTAACCCTTGTTAATATATTTTATTCTCAATTAATTATTCCTTTCTTAAAAATTTCTAAAGAGCAAATATATTAAATCAACTATTCACATATATTGGAAATTTTAAATAACTCATAGTTTCCATCATGCAAGGGCAGGTTATTAAGATAACCAATATAGGAGATTGACTGATTAAAATCCTATGTTCCAAGTATCAAATATACTCAATACTTATAGTTTCCCTCTCATAATGGTGGGTATTTGAGGATAAAATATATATAGGCCTGGCATATTTGTTCTCATTAGCCTAAGATTAATATCAAATCTCCTCAATTTTACTTATAGTTTTCCTCTCGTTAGGATGGGTATTTTGATATATTTGGTGTTTCTTAAAGGCTTATGTTTACTAATATCCATTGCATTCTCTAAATTAAATTTAAAGGGGGGAATTTTGGGTTCACTTCAATTTTCTTTGGCAAAATGAATTCAATGAATATAATTGATCCTCTCACTCCTCATAACTACCACACATGGAAAACCAAAATATTAAACCTCATTTCTCAAAAAGGGCTCACACACTTATTAGAAGAAAAGCAACCTAAGTTTGAAAAAGAATATGAAAAATTTGTTCATAAAGGGAAGATGTATGAAACAATGGTTATAATAAGCTATAATGTAAATGAAAGCTTATGGTTTCACATTACAAATTGTAAAACTCCTTATGAAAGTTGGGAGAAACTAAAGAACTTGTTTGGAAAATTAGATCAAATAAGATCAATACAGCTAGAAGCAACATTAACAACATTATCTCCTGAAGACTTTAGCAATATTGTTTATTTTCTCACAAAATTCAAAGAAGTCCTCACTCAATACAAAGGCAGTAGGAAGAATAAAACTAAAGAAAAATGAATTTATCTAATTCCTTCTAAAATAAATGGTGTATTTCAAATATTTTCAACCACCTTTATATCTACAAAATATGCTCTTGGTGCAACTTTGAAAATGCCCTCCTTAGAAGAATTTTGTGATAGACTAACTAGGGAAGAAACAAAACTTGAAAAATATGAGATCTCTTCCTCTTCCTCAAAAGCCTTAGTAGCCTCCACATCTACTAAATAAAAATTCAAAAATAAAGAAAGGAATCCCATGACTTGTACTCACTGCAAAAATAATGGTCATTCTGCAAATAAATATTGGAAAATATTACAACAACTAGAGGTAGCTATGAAGGATAAAAATATAGTTGGTAAAAAAAATATAGGAAAAGCCCTAAATGTTCAATGGAATACCACCAATAATTCATCTGATTATTGGTTCCTATATTCTGGAGCAAATCATCACATGACTACTTCAAATGAGTCATTCTCTTCTATCTCCTCAAGTTCAACATGTAGCATAGAAGTTGGTGACTCTTCCTTTATCCCAGTCAAAGGAAAGGGTGACATATCCATTGATGGTAGCTCTATCAATAATGTTCTCTATGTTCTAAATATTGCAACAAATCTCCTCTTTGTCTATCATATTTGTACTTATGGAAAGGAGAAAACTATTCTCTTCTCTCCAAAAAGTGTTGAGATAGGAGACTTTCAAGACCCCCACTCTCTTATATCCAAAGGAGATATTGATCACAACACTCACATATTTCACTTCAAAGGATTCAAAAATCTAGAAGGGGCCTCTTGTTTTGTGGCTCATGGAGATCTTGAAAGCAAAATTTGGCATGAAAGGTTTGGTCATCTCAGTTATAACTATCTAAAGGAATTGAACACCCATGAAATGGTAAAAGGTTTACTTTAAGTCTCTTCTATTGATGAAGTATATCTTGGATGTGCTCTTGGAAAGCAAAATCAAGATAATTTCCACCCGAGTGGTTCTATAAAAGCCTCATCCCCTCTAGAGTTAATCCATAGTGACTTGATGTTTTTCCCAGAGCCTTATTTCAAATAAGAAAAATATGCTCTAACCTTCATTGATGAATTTTACAAAAGGAATTGGGTCTACTTTCTAAAATACAAAAGTGATGTTCTATCCCACTTCAAATTCTTCAAAGACTTAGTTGAAAATCATGTCTCTTGTAAAATCAAGAAAATTTGCACAGATAATAGGGGAGAATATTGTAGTAATGAGTTATCAATATTTCTATCAAGTCATGGCATCATTCATAAACATTATATCTCCCATAATCCACAACAAAATGGTATTACAGAGAGGAAAACTTAAACATTGAAGGAAATGGCAAACTGTATGCTCCATTCAAGAGATCTTCCAAAATTATTTTGGGTAGAAGCTATTAACTGTGCAAACTATATTTAAAACCACACACCTCATAAATCTCTTGACCATTTAACTCCTGAATAAGCATGGACTGGCTCAAAACCGGATGTCTCCTTCTTAAATATTTTTGGGTGTACTTCTTGGGCACACATACCAAATAATAAAATGAAGGCTCTAGATAAGAAAAGCAAAAAGCTCATGTTTGTTGGTTATTGTAAGGAAATGAAAGCATACAGGCTCCTTGATATCTCAACTCATGCGGTATTTTTCATAGGAATCTCCAACTTGATGAAACATTCCCTCGAAAAGATCCTCAACCATCCTCTTCCTCTATTGAGCCTTCTCCTATAGTAAAACCTCAATATAATGAAGAACAAACTTTAAAAATTAATTTAGAGATTTATGATAAATATTAGGAACCTATAACTCCAACTCAAAGTATTTCCACTCCTACTCCTTCCACTATGCCAAAATTGGCCCGCACCATTGTTAAAGAAGCTACTCCTTACATCCAAAATCTTCCATCATCTATATTAACCAACTCCATAGGCATTGGTCTTGTCTATCAGTCTATTTACTATGATCCTCAATCCTTCAAAGAAGCAACTAGTATTAAAGAATGAAATGATGCCATGAAAAAAAATTCTCTTCCTTAATAAAAAAAAAAACTTGGGATTTAGTTCGCCTATCTAAAGGAAAGAAATCAGTTCATTGTAAATGGATTTATAGAACAAAATATTGGCATAATGGAGAAATAAAAAAAAAAAAAGCTCGCCTAGTAGCCAAAGGTTTCTCTCAAATTGAAGGAATTGATTATGCTAAAACCTTTGCACCAATTGCAAAAATGGATTTTGTTAGACTGGTTCTTGCTCTGGTTGCTTTCCAAAAGTGGCCTATCTTTCAAATGGATGTAAAAAGTGCTTTATTACATGGGGAATTAAAGGAAGAGATATTCATGGAACAACCTACTATTTTCACTCAAGACTCCTCTCTTCTTTATAGGCTAACTAATACTCTCTATGGCCTCAAAAAAACTCTTAGAGCTTGGTATGAAAAAATGTTCTTCCTTCTTTTCTTAGGTTTTTCTAATTGTGAGTCTGATAACACAGTCTACATTTGGAGAGATGAAGGAAAAGTCACCATAATTTTTCTATATGTTGATGATATACTACTCACTAGTAGTGAATTCACCCACATTCAGACTATAAAAGAGTCCCTCTCTAAAAAAATTGATATGGATGATCTGGGTCTAGCTCATTACTTCCTTGGGATCTAAATAAATCAAAAAAATGTAGAAATGTCATTATGTCAATAAAAATACACTTTAGATCTTCTTCAAAGTTTTAAAATGATAGATTACAAACCTTCTCCTACACCTTTTTAGTCTGGAGTCAATCTAAGTACTTCCTGCACATCCCCTCTATGTGATGCAACTCTATACCATCAGCTTGTAGGGAGTCTATTATACCTTACTCATACTCGTCCATATATATCATATGTTGTTGGCTTAATATCCAGATTCTCACATCAACCTCATTTCAATCACTAGAAAGCAACAAAAAAAATCCTCCACTACTTGCAAGGAATTACTCACTTTGGGCTCTTATATGAGGGAAAATCCATGGATATCATTAGCTACAAAGATTTATATTGGGCAGGTTCATTAGAAGACAAATGGTCAATTTCTGGTTATGTCTTTTGTCTTGGTTCTTTGCCAATTTCTTGGTTATGCAAAAAACAACAAGTAGTGGTCTTATCATCTACAAAGGCATAATATAAGGTACTGGTTTTAACAAGTCAGGATTTGGTTTTTACCATGATAAACTTATTACTCTTTGGTGTGACAATCAGAGCACAATTCATATTGCACGCAGTCCAGTTGAGCATCAACGCACCAAGCACATTGAGATACACATGCACTTAATTTGACAGCATAATCAGAATGAGAATATATACTTGGACTATATTCCAACTAAAAATCAAGTTGTAAACATCTTCACAAAGTAATTTACTTCTCCATGTTACATACAGTTGCGAGAGAAACTTGGAGTATTACAGCTACATTGAAACATAGGTTTTTCACCTCTCCTTTTATTATTGTATTCTTTGGAGGATGGTTCTTTCCCATGTGTTTTTTTTATCATCTCTCTCTTACATATTATACATGAGTACCTCATCAGGCTATCTTGTCCAGACTCATTTTTTTGTTATTAAGGAAATCTTTGCCATCCAAAGACATGCCTATTTATTTCATAGCAGATGGTTTTTCCCATGTGGTTTTTTCACCATCTATTATATTTATTGTAAATGAGTACCTCATCAGGCCATGTTTTTGAGAATCACCTTTTTTTTTATTAAGAGGATGATATTTGCAAACTGAAGACATGCCTCTTCATTTTTTCTTTTTTGATAGATGTTTTTTCCCATGGGGTTTTTACCATACTTCAGAAAAGAAATCATTGTACATGAGTACCTCATCAGGCCATGTTATCGGGACTCATTTTGTACAATACACCCCTAGTATCACTTAAGGGGGCGTGTTAGAATAAGTAATTATTCTCTTAAGTTCTAGTAGGATAGACTTACTTTGAGTTTCCACTCCTTCATGATTCAAGTAAACTCTCAATTATAGTCTATATTAGATTTGATGAGTTGTTAGAATCCAACGACTCTCAATGATCAACTTTTTTATTTATACAAATTTGATCCATGGAATAATCAATTAGTTCTATTTTATTTCTTCAAATATTGTAATGCTTTGTAGTTCTACTCTTGGAAAATTCTAACAAATCCTTGATTTTTTAATTGAGTTTCATGTTTCTTTTGAAAAGTAATTTGATTTTAAGTTAAAAATCCTTGGTTTTGATAATGATATTATGTTAATAGTGAATATATTTGTTATTAAAAATATTAAGGAATTAAGCATGAAATAACTATTTCATACTCACAATAGTAAAATGGTACTGCTAAAAAACATATTGAACCATACTAAACTGAATAGATGTTTATTACATGCCAAGAATTTATCTTATAGTTTTTTTGCTAAAAAAACATTATGGAGGGTATTATATAATCATAATACTATCAAATCTATAAGGAATTCCACTTCTAAATTATATTGAATGGAAAAAGGCCAAACCTAGAACAGTTAAGGCTATAGTATTTGTGAAAGGGGTGCAAACCCTAAGTGCAATCAAGTGATGGAACAAAGAAACACATTTGGACATAATATTTAAAAAAGGGATACA
The DNA here is from genome assembly GCA_028583015.1 of Wollemia nobilis. Classification (NCBI taxonomy): domain Eukaryota; kingdom Viridiplantae; phylum Streptophyta; class Pinopsida; order Araucariales; family Araucariaceae; genus Wollemia; species Wollemia nobilis. Next base: position 15,636,228 of record JAQPPZ010016943.1, read on the forward strand.
AACTCTATGTGTAGTCGAGCATTGAAGGAAGAGGGTTGTTCACAGACTACCTCTTTGGTCAAAATAAATGTCTCAAGGATCTTGGATTTACGGGTGGAGCTTTCTAATGAACTTTTGCCATCTATTAGGATTTTAAAGGATCAATTTGGGTTTGATTTGATTGATCATGAAGCCCAAATAATTATCTACAAACTCAAGGGCAAAATACCAAGCTTGGAGGATCTCAAAGGATACATTTAATATTGGTGGACCAGTATAGAATTTCAAGTAACTCTGCTACCCAAAAAATTATTTTCTATTTCATTTTTTGATTTAACGGATAGAGATAGGATAATATATTATAGATATAATTAGTTTTTATAACAAAGAGATGTCTATATTGTCAGAATTTCCCAAGAATAGACTTACAAAGCATTACAAGATTTGAAGAAATAAAATAGAACTGATTGATTATTCCATGGATCAACTTTGTATAAATAACAAAGTTGATCATTGAGAGCCGTTGGATTACAACAACTCATAAAATCTAATCTAGACTATAACTAAGAGTTTACCTGACTCATGAAGGAGTGGAAACTCAAAGTAAGTCTATCCTAGTAGAACTTAAGAGAATAATTACTTATTCTAACACCCCCCTTAAGTGATACTAGGGGTTTATTGTACAAAATGAGTCCCAAAAACATGGCCTAATGAGGTACTCATGTACAATGTTTTATTTTTTGGAGAGATGGTAAAAAACCCATGGGAAAAACCATCAATCAAAAAAATAAAATAGGGAAGAGGCTTGTATTAGGATGGTGAAGATTTTCCTCTTAATACAAAAAAGGATGAGTCCCAAAAACATGGCCTGATGAGGTACTCATTTACAATATATAGATGGTGAAAAAACCCCTTGGGGAAAAACCATCTATCATAAGAAAATATCCAAGATAGAGGTATGTCTTTGGATGGTGAAGATTGTCCTCTTAATACAAATAAAAAGTATGAGTCTCGAGCAACATGGCCTGATGAGGTACTCATTTATAATATATAGATGGTGAAAAAACCCCTTGGGGAAAAACCATTTGTCACAAGAATATATCCAAGATAGAGGCATGTATTAGGATGGCGAATATTGTCCTCATTGAAAAAAATATGAGTCTTGACAACTTGGCCTGATTAGGTACTCATGAACAATATATATGCTATTGGAGTGATGATAAAAAAAACCACAAGGGAAAAAACCATCCTCCAAAGAATACAATAATAACAAGAGAGGTGGAAGACCTCTATTTTAATGCAACTGTATTACTCCAAGTTTTCCTCTCAAATGTATGTAACATGGAGAAGGAAATGCCTTGGTGAAGATGTCTACAACTTGATTTTTAGTTGGAATATATTCCAAAAATATGTCCCCATTCTAAACATGATGTCGAATGAAGTGCATATGCATCTCAATGTGCTTGGTGCATTGATGCTCAACTGGTTTGCATGAAATATGAATTATGCTTTGATTGTCATGTCAAATAGTAATAGGTTTATCATGGGAAAACCCAAATTATTTTAGAATCTGACGAAGCCAAAGATCTTCCTAACTTGCTAAAATGGATGCTTTGTATTCCATCTCTGTAGATGATAAGGCCACTACTTGTTTTTTTTTGTATAACCAAGCAATTGGCAAAGAACCAAGACAAAATACATAGCCAGAAGTTGAACATATATCTTCTACTGAACCTGCCCAATATGAATACATGTAGCCAATGATATCCATGGATTTTCCCTCATATAAGAGCCCAAAGTGAGAAGTTCCTTGCAAGTAGCGGAGGATCCTTTTTGCTGCTTGCCAGTGACTGAAATGAGGTTGATGTGAGAATCTGGATATTAAGCCAACAACATATGAGATATCTGGATGAGTATGAGTAAGGAATAATAGACTCCCTATAGTTTGATGGTATAGAGTTGCATCACAAAGAGGGGATGTGCAGGAAGTACTAAGATTGACTCCAGACTAAAAAGGTGTAGGAGATGGTTTGCAATATGTCATTTTAAACCTTTGAAGAATATCTAGAGTGTATTTTTGTTGACATAATGAAATTCTTGCATTTGTTTGATTTATTTATATCCCAAGGAAGTAATGTTCTAGGCCTAGATCAACCATATACATTTTTTTAGAGAGGGAGTTTTATAGTTTGAATGTAAGCGAAGTCACTACCAGTTAGTAGAAAATCATCAAAACATAGAAAAAGTATGGTGATTTTTCCTTCATCTCTCCAAATATAGACTATGTTATCAGACTCAAAATGAGAAAACCTGAGGCAAAAAGGAAGGAGTAAATTTTTTCATACCAAGCTCTAGGAGCTTGTTTGAGGCCATAGAGAGACTTATTTAGCCTACAAACAAGAGAGGAGTCTTGAGTGAAACCAGAATGTTGTTCCATGTATATTTTTTACTTTAAATACCCATGTAAGAATGCACTTTTTACATCCATTTGAAATATAGGCCACTTTTGGGAAGCAGCCATAGCAAGAACCAGTCTTACAGAACCTATTTTTGTAACTGGAGCAAAGGTTTCAGCATAATCAATTCCTTCAATTTGAGAGAAACCTTTGGCTACTAGGCGAGCTTTGTGTTTGTCAATTTCTCCATTAGGACCATATTTTGTTCTATAAATCCATTTACAATGGACTAATTTTCTTCCTTTAGGTAGGGGAACTAAATCCCAAGTATTATTTTTGATTAAGGAAGAGAATTCATCTTCCATGGCATCATCCCATTCTTTAATACCAATTTCTTCTTTGAAGGACTGAGGATAAGAGGAAATAGACTGACAGACAAGACCAATGCCTAAGGGATTGGTAGACCTGGATGAAGGAAGATTTTGGATGTAAGGAGTAGCTTCTTTAACAATGGTGCGGGCCCATTTTGGCATAGTGGAAGGAGTAGAAGGAGTGGAAAGACTTTGATTTGGAGTTACAGGTTCCTCATCTTGATTATCAATCTCTAAGTTTATCTCTAGAGTTGGTTCTTCATAATATTGAGGTTCTACTATAGGAGAGGTCTCAATAGAGGAAGAGGAGGGTTGAGGATATTTCTGAGGGAATGTTTCATCAAATTGGACATTCCTATGAAAAAATACCTCATGAGTTGAGGGATCAAGGAGCCTATATGCTTTCATTTCCTAAAAATAACTAATAAAGATGAGCTTTTTGATTTTATTATCTAGAGATTTCCTTTTCTTCTTTGGAATGTGTGCCCAAGAAGTACACCCAAAGATCTTAAAGAAGGAAACATGTGGATTTGAGCTAGTCCATGCTTCTTTAGGAGTTAAATGGTCAAGAGCTTTATCAGGTGTGTGGTTTTGAATATAATTGGCATAGTTAATAGCTTCTACCCAATTTTTTTTTGGAAGATCTCTTGAATGGAGCATGCAATTTGAAATTTCCTTCAATGTTCAGTTTTTCCTTTCCGTAATGCCATTTTTTTGTGTATTATGGGAGACAAAATGCTGATGAATGATGCCATGACTTGATAAAAAGTTGGAGAACTCATTACTGTAGTATTCCCCCCATTATTTGCGTGAATTTTCTTTATGTTGCAAGATGCCTGATTTTCTACTAAGACTTTGAAGACTTTGAAGTGGGATAGAACATCACTTTTATATTTCAGGAAGTAGACCCAAGTTCTTCTAGAAAAGTCATCAATAAAGGTTAGAGCATATTTTTCTCCCTTGAAAGAAGGCTCTGTAAAAGACATCAAGTCACTATGGACTAACTCTAGAGGGGATGAGGCCTTTTGAGATCCACTTGGGTGGAAAGGATCTTGATGTTACTTTCCAAGAGCACATCCAGGACATACTCCATCAATAGAAGAGACTTGAGGTAGACCTATTACCATTTCATGGGTGTTCAATTCCTTTAGGTAGTTATAATTGAGATGACCAAACCTTTCATGCCAAATTTTACTTTCAAGATCTCCATGAGCCACAAAAAAGGAGTCCCCTTATGAATTTTTGAATCCTTTGAAGTGAAATAGGTGAGTGTTGTGATCAATATCCCCTTTGGCTATAAGAGAATGGGGTTCTTGAAAGTCTCTTATCTCAACTCTTTTTGGAGAGAAGAGAATAATTTTCCCCTTTCTAGAAGTACAGATTTGATAGACGGAGAGGAGATTTGTTGCAATATTTGGAACATAGAGAATATTATTGATAGAGCCACCATCAATGGATATGTCACCATTTCCTTTTACTGGGATAAAGGAAGAGTCACCAACTTCTATGCTACATGTTGAACTTGAGGAGATAGAAGAGAATGACTCATCTGAAGTAGTCATGTGATGAGTTGCTCCAAAATATAGGATCCAGTAATTAGAAGAAGTATTGGTGGTCTTCCCTTGAAAATTTAGGTATTTTCCTATCTACTTTTTATTGTCTATATTTTGATCCTTCATAGCTACCTCTAGTTGTAATCTTTTCCAGCATTTTTTTGCAGAATGACCATTCTTTTTGTAGTGAGTACAAGTTATGGGACTTATTTCTTTCTTTTTAAATTTTTTCTTTAGAGGAGGTGGATGCTACTAAGGCTTTAGAGGAAGAGGTATAGATCTCATACTTAGCAAGTTTAGTTTCTTCTCTAGTTAGTATCTCACAAAATTCTTCTAAGGAGGGCATTTTGAAATTTGTACCAAGAGCATCTTTTGTAGATAGAAAGGTGGTTGAGAATATTTGAAAAACAACATTTAATTTATTAAGAATTAGATAGATGTATTCTTCACTTTTTTTATCCTTAACACTACCTTTAAATTGAGTAAGTATTTCTTTAAAGTTGGTGAGAAAGTCAACAATATTGCTAAAGTCGTTAGGAGATAAATCTGTTAATTCTGCCTCAAGCTGCATTGACCTCATTTGATCTACTTTTCCAAATAAATTCTTTAGTTTTTCCCAACTTTCATAAGGATTTTTACAATCCGTAATGTGAAACCATAAGCTTTCATTTACATTAGTGCTTATAATACCCATTATTTCATATAATTTTCCTTTATGAACAATTTTTTCATATTCTTTTTCAAATCTAGGTTGCTCTTCTTCTAGCGAGTGTGTGAGCCCTTTTTGAGAAATGAGATTTAAAATTTTGGGTTTCCATGTATGGTAGTTATGAGGAGTAAGAGGATCAATTGTATTCATTTAATTCATTTTGAAGTTAACCCAAAGTTCCCCCTTTAACTTTAATTTAGAGAATGCAATGGATATTAGTTAACAGAAGCCTGAAAGAAATACCAATTATCTCAAAAATACCCACCCTAACGAGAGGGAAACTATAAGTAATTTGATTTTTTGATATAAAATGAGGCCAATGAGAACAAATATGCCAAAGCTTTAAGAAACACCAAAATATCTCAAAATACCCGCCCTAACGAGAGGGAAACTATAAGTATATATGAGAAGATTTGATATTAATTTTAATGAGAGCAAAAGCAAGGCCTATATATTTTGTCTCTCAAATACCCACCCTAACGAGAGGGAAACTATAAGTATTGAGTAGATGTGATACTTGGAACATAGGCTAATCAACCAGACTCCTATATTGGTTATCCAATAACCCGCCCTTACGTGAGGGAAACTATAAGTTATTTAGAATTTCCAATATAGGTGTATAGGTGATTAATATATTGCTGATTAGAATATTTGTATTTAGAAAGGAAAAAAATGAGAATATAATAGATAACAAGGGTTGTTTTAAAGAGATATCCTCACTTTCATTAAGATTATTTTAAGAATAGATTTAATAAATATAAAAAATATATTATTTATTTGATAAAAAGTGGGTGTTTAAAAGGTAATGAGTATCATCTTAAAAGAGTAGACATGCAAAATGAAAATATTAAATATTCCCTTGTAAAGAATAAAAACCTAATGAATAGAAGGATTTAACTTAGAGAAAAGAAATTTACTTTATATTAAAAATTACTGTATGTTATAATTTAGAGTATTGAAAGAAAGGAAGTATTTAAACAAGGGAAAGATAAAAAAAATAAAAGGAAGGAAAAATATGAGACAAGGAGAACCCCCCTCTTAATTCTTAGATAGGTGCAAAATTTAGCACCTATACAAAACCCCCCCCAAATAATTTAATTTTTATTTATGAGATTACAATTCTCTTCCTTTTCTTGGGCCTCGAAAGGGCTCTAAAGAAAGGATATATGAAATCAAAATAGCAAATGAGACGATTCCCATAGAGGTGGCCAAAGGCCTCTCTCACAACGAACAGAGGATGCCAGCAAAGGTCCCCTCGAGTTGCGTCGATGTTGGAAGTGAGGAAGAAATTCGAAAGGTGACTGAAATCTTGGACAATCTGCACTTAGATGAGATGTTAATTCAAAAATATCCCTATCAAAAATGTTGTTTACCTGATGGGTTCGTCACACGATGTTGGAATGGTTGGCTCCGAATCACTGTTGGAAGTTAGATAAAAGGGAGCCAATATTAAAAAAAATTAATAAATAAAAATATACCTCCTTGCTATGATACAAAGGGAAGGCTCCGCAGATGGTAGAGAGGTCGTGATCCCTAAAGAAGACATACACAGAGAAGATTCCAAATATACTTTACCTAAAGTAGATAAGGCTCATTCTCAAAATACAACGAAATAGTGCTATGCAATGGTGCCACACACAGGGTTGTCTTCGAACAAAGTTACCTTCCTTAGACATAAAAAAAAAAATCATAGTCCTTAGATAAAATATAGAACTCATTAGGCAACATAAATTCATCAACCAAAATTATATCGTAGAGATTTTAATTTACAAGTAGAGATTAGATGAATTTAAAGGGAGTTCGTAGTTCCTCTAGGAGCACGAATGACTAAATTAAAGGATAAACTTCAGATATGAATAGGGAACTCAAAGAAAATCTTTGAACATTAAGAAATGGGGAAAGAGTCGTTTAGAACACATTACGCCACCATGCGCAAATCGAATGTTGGCAAAGTTCCACGTGTCGAAAAAAATAGATAGACTTGGTATTTTCTTTAATAGACCAAAATTCTAATGTATTTGATGACGAAAGAGGTAGCTTTCCTTTAGAAGAATATTTCATGCAAAGAATTAAAAACCCTATATTTAAAAATAATTTTATTTTTATTTCCCACCTTATAGAGAATGCTATTTTTACTATATCCACCTCGGATGAAATGTAGAGTTGCATTCATCTATGTAAAATACATAACATGGCTATTGAGCTAAGTGAAGTTGCCTTCATCTATATTGATAGAGGATTTTTGAACACAAAAATAGGCAAAAGAGGTGGATAATTAAAAATAAAAAAAGGAGAATATTTGCATAATATGGTGATAAAAATCTAGTTAAACTATGAAGATATTACCATAAACAAATATCTGAATTTTTTTTTCTAGATTTAAATAAACAATCTACAAAATATGTAAAAGATATCTTTTCTCTTTTTTTAAAAACAAAAGATAAGAGATGAAGAACTAGATCGTGAAACTTCCTTCAAGAAAGAATGCCTAGCATAATCTATCCTGCTCTGGTACCATGTTAGAATTTCCCAAGAATAGAATTACAAAGCATTACAAGATTGGAGGAAATGAAATATAACTGATTGATTATTACATGGATCAACTTTGTATAAATAACAAATTTGATCATTGAGAGCCGTTGGATTACAACAACTCATAAATTCTGATCTATACTATAACTGAGAGCTTACCTGACTCATGAACGAGTGGAAACTCAAAGTAAGTCTATCCTAGTAGAACTTAAGAGAATAATTACTTATCCTAACATATATAAGACCTTGGACTCCTAGTTTTAATCTCTTTATATAAGAATTTAATGAATTCCTAGTATGGGTGAATCTTTATGCTCTCCTTGTGTAATTTTGAGGAGAGAAGATATTCACCAAAATTGGTAATACCATTGGTGCATTCCAAAATATGGATGTCCAAATAGAGGAAAATTTATCCAATAAAATTAATGAGTAAAGCAAGATTAGCTATTTGGATGGATGTTTTAGTTCTTGGGTCTCAATCTATTACTATCTCCTCAAGCAAAGGGAAATGGATCCAAAATATTGAATATGAAATTTTTTTCCCAATATGTTATGGTTGTCAGTAATATGGCCACATGAATAAGAGATGCTCGATCATCTGATTATGCTCAGATTCCTCCTTGGTGGAGGATAAGACCCTAAACATGAATGATTTGAAACCTTAAAATATCCCAATTCAAAATAAAGAAGCTCATCCTCTAGATGCACCAATTATCCAATAGGAATCATGCAAGCAAAAAAAGACTCAACCCCAAAAGAAGAATTTGAATCATATCATTGATAAAAATATAAATGGTTATTAAAGCCCATCCATATAGTTCCATGGAAAAGATTAGTACCTAACATGGTATTTTGAAGCTAAATATGAAATAATTAATGATAGTTAGTTTTCTAAAAATGAAGATCCTACAAAATGTGTTACAACTAGATATTAACTTAGGATCTTAAAGTGCAAAAATACATTCTCAGATCTTTCCACTCTAACGGAGGAAGAACATTTTCTATAGAAGAAAAATAATATGACTAATTTCCTCTTTGATGGATGACTATTATGCTTGTTTTATTTCTGTCTGTTGGAGTTATTTGTCATGTAAGGATTGTTCTTGTTGCTAGTTCCTTCAAAAAAGAAAAAAGAAAAAAAATATTTAATTATGGAAACTTAGCAGTTTGAGGAAGATGGAGAATATCTTTGATAGAAAGAAAAATGAAGAATATATTTGATAGAAATGCAAATGAAGAATATATTTTTATAGAAAGTAAAATATGTGTATTATTTAATTAACTTGCTAGAAATGTAATGAGAAACATTACATTTTAGCATTGTAATAGTTTAGGCCTAAAAGAAGTTGGAATTAATAGAGAGTAGTGTTAATATCAATCTTCTTAATCCAAAGGAGGGAGTGTTAGGGATGTTAATATTTACTTTGTGTATTTAGATCTAGTATTGAGATAATTTTTTATCATTCTCATTCATGCAAATAATATATGTAGGAGGACCTTTCTCATCAACAACTCATAAATTCTGGTCTAGACTATAACTGAGAGCTTACCTGACTCATGAACTAGTGGAAACTCAAAGTAAGTCTATCCTAGTAGAACTTAAGAGAATAATTACTTATTCTAACATATATAATACCTTGGACTCCTAAATTTAATCTCTTTATATAAGAATTTAATGACTTCCTAGTATGGAGTTTTGAGGAGAGAAGATATTCATCAAAATTGGTAATACCATTGGTGCATTCCAGTATATGGATGTCCAAATAGAGAAAAAATTATCTAGTAAAATTAATGAGTAAAGCAAGATTAGCTATTTAGATGGATGTTTTAGTTCTTGGGTTTGAATCCATTACTATCTCCTCAAGAAAAGGGGAATGAATCCAAAATATTGAATAGAAAACATCTCCCTAATATGTTATGGCTATCAACAATATGGCCACATGAAGAAGAGATGCTCGATCATACGATTATGCTCATATTATTCCTTGGTGGAGGAGAAGGCCGTACACATGAATTATTTAAAACCTTCAAATATCCTAATTCAAAAGAAATAAGCTCATACTCTAGATGCACCAATTGTACAATAGGAATCATGCAAGCAAGAAAAGAGTCAACCCCGAAAGAAGAATTTGAATAAGATCATTGATAAAATCTAAATGGTTATTAAAGGCTATACATACAATTCCATGGAAAATATTAGTACCGAAGATGGTATTTTGAAGCTAAATATGAAATAATAGTGATAGTCAATTTTCTAAAAATGAAGATCCTACAAAATGTGTTACAACTAGATATTACCTCAAGAGCATAAAGTGCAAAAATACATTCTTAGATATTTCCAATCTAAAGGAGGAAGAATATTTTCTATAGAAGAAAAATAATCTGACTAATTTCCTCTTTTATGGATGACTATTATATTTGTTTTCTTTCTATCTATTGGAGTTATGTGTCATGTAAGGATTGTTGTTGTTGTTAGTTCCTTCAAAAAAGAAAAAGAAAAAATATTTAATTATGGAAACTTAGCAGTTTGAGGAAGATGGAGAATATATTTGATAGAAAGGAAAATGAAGAATATATTTGATAAAAATGCAAATGAAGAATATTTTTTATAGAAAGGAAAATATGCGTATGATTTAATTAACTTGCTAGAAATGTGATGAGAAACATTACATTTTAGCATTGTAATAGTTTATGCCTAAAAGAAGTTGGAATTAATAGAGAGTAGTGTTAATATCAATCTTCTTAATCCAAAGGAGGAAGTTTTAGGGATGCTAATATTTATTTTGTGTATTGGGATCTAGTATTGAGATAATTTTTTATTGTTCTCATTCATGCAAATAATATATGTAGGAGGACCTTTCTCCTACACTCCTCATTTGAGGTATCATTCATTTATGGATATGAAAATTATCTTGTAAACAATTATCTAATTTACATATCATATGAGAATATTCTAGAGTGACATATATAATTCCAAGTTACATGCCACTATAAATTCCCTTAACTGGGAAATTATGGGATGCTTATGCACACAATACAAAGAAGGTGAAAGCTAATGATGTAAATATAATGCCTCATTTAAATACATTCATTAATAAACTGGTGTAGGATGTAGGAGAATTTGTACGTCTACTCCTTTAAAATTCAGACCTTTCTTTCATTTTATACTATAACCTTGATTAGAAATGATTTGAGCATTTTGTCTTTCTATGATTCATGGAGGTTTTTTCCATTATTATTTCTTCAAAAATATTATATTTCATTTGTTTTATTTGTTCTTGTATGTGCACCATAAAAAAATAAATTTATTTTAGTTTATGTTATTCTATATCTTAAACCATCCTTCACTAAATGACCTAATATATAGGTGGAGGAGGTATCTACCTCTATGATGCTTTAAAGGAAGATATCTTGATGATTAAGTAATAAAGTATTACACCAAAATATACAAAATATAACCTTCACTTGCTCTACTTATTTCAACGTACATTCTCTAGTACCCTTATATATGTTTGTTTATCAACTTTATTTTGTTACTATATCAAATGATAGATTATGCATACCATCAAAGTATAAATTGATAAACTTAGGATCATTGAAAGCTACCTTATCAACTAATTTATCATAGAAAATAATTTATTCTTAATTACCATCTTATTATGGTATCTATGACATAAAAACATGGAAGAACTTCCTATTTATAATTTGGTATAACTTTGGATGAATCAATCCTCAAGGTGGAATACATTTTATATTATTATATTGATAATTCTTACACTCTATTGCAAATTAAAATGTTATCCTTCATGTTATTCCAATAGATTATGTATCTTATCTATTTTTTTGGTGGACTTTTAAATTCCTTATAGGGTACTAGATGGCCATATTCAATGTCTTTTGTATGTGGGATGAATTTTTTGTTAAGTAGATGTGATTTCTATGAAAAAAAACTTATCTTTATTTCTATGCATAACTTTTTATTTAAGTTGTAGTAATATAACATGTGTATTCCTAATAATTGTATTCTAGCCATGTAGGTTGGATGATAAAAATAAAATAAAAATATACATATCACATGAAAGGCTATCAACCACCAAATTCTTCTTATATTATATTTAATTTTAAAAGTTATAATTTTATAGTCAATCAACTACTACTCGATAAGCATAATCTTAATCAAAATACACTTTAAAATATAATGATTGAAATTTTTACCTTTGTCCTTATTTTAAATTCTAGATCTCTATATTTATCTTTGTCTTCCAAATATCTATCATGTTGTTTTTATAATACGTGCTACAACATAATGCATTTAAACTATTATAATTACAATCATACTTGTATTTTGTCCTATAATACCTATCTTAAAGTCCATATCCACCTCTTGCAATTTTATAAATCTGCCTTTATGTTTCACCAATTTAATCCCCATTGCCTTTAATTTTCACCATTACTTTTGTGATATTTACTATTTACATCCATTCTATTTTCCTTACATATAGGTTGAAAAGTAGGTACATATGGGACCACCCTCCCCATGAAATAAAATTAATATTTATTATTTGTCTTACTTTTTAATTTTTTTTTTAGGAAATTAGAACCTTCACTAATTTAACATGTTTTAAATCTTGATATGAATATTCTCATCATAATGTTCAAAATTGCATGCATATTAAAGAAAGAGTATTGGCTCATTTGTTTGCAGAACAAAAAACTTTAACACATCCAATTATATCCATGAAGTGAGGGACCTTTACCCCCTTTCTTTGAATTGAATCTTTTAGGAGAAAAACATTTCCTTAGAAATGTATGATATTTATGGATCACATCATCTATGTACACAAAATAAAAACATATAGAATGGAAAATATTAGAGAGGAAAAAATGAAGAGTATAAATTATACACACTTAAATTTTGTTAGGAAATATGTAAAACTCATCTCTTAATTGTTATAAATATTCACTTAGATTTATTGGTGATTGTTCTTAAATAAAAAATTAATTTGTCAAATTTAAAAATTAAATACTTGATTTTTTAATTGAGTTTCATATTTCTTTTGTAAAGTAATTTGATTTTAAGTTAAAAATCCTTAGTTTTTATAATGATATTATGTTTTTTTTGAAAATTTTGAAAAAACTTGTATTAAAACAAATATCAATTACAATATGGGAAGAGACTCTTCCCAGCCGAATTCAGAGAGAACACAAGCTTACAATAGTAGAAGAATATTTGCAATGGAGCCAAATCTCCTGAACCATTAACTAGCTAGCAGGGGGTCGACATGGACAGTTGAAGCAGCTTGTCACAAAATCATGACACTATTCTTCTCCTTAGGCTACAAACATGCAACATGTCATGATATCACGACACCTTTCCCATTTGGCCGTAAAAAAGCAACATGTCACGATATCATGACATTTTCCTCATTTGGCCGTGAAAATTCAACAAGTCACGATATCGCGACACTTTTCTCCTTTGGGCACGAAAGTGTAACATGTCGCGATATCACGACACTTTTTCTCTCTCGACCACGATGAAGCAACATGTCGCGATATTGCGACACCTTTTCTCCTTTGGTCGCAAAAATGCCACATGTTGCGATATCACGACACCATTTCTCCTTTGGTCACGAAAATGCAACATGTCACGAAATCGCAACACCTTTTCTCCTTTGGTCATGAAAATGCAACATGTCATGATATCGCGACACCTTTTCTCTCTTGGCCATGAAAATGCAACATGTCGCGATATCGCGACACCTTTTCTCATTTGGCCACAAAAATGCAACATGTCACAATATCGCGACACCTTTTCTCCCTTGGCCACAAAAAAGCAACATGTCACGATATTGCGACACCTTTTCCCCCTTAGCCGTGAAAAATCAACATGTCGCGATATCGCGACACCTTTCCTCCCTAGGCCGCGATGAAGCAACATGTCGTGATATCGTGACACATTTCCTCCCTTGGCTATGACAAAGCGACATGTCACGATATCATGACAACTTTCCTCCCTTGGCTGCGATGAAGTGACATGTCGCAATATCATGACAAATTTCCTCCAACGACCGTGATGGCGCAACATGTCACGATATTGTCATCTTAGCTAGAAAGTCATCTGCTTTGTTCAAATCTCTACTCGCATAAACTAGGATCACGTCCTCCAATTCCTTCCATAATTCTTTAATTTGGGTAACAAGATCCCTCAACCTCCAAGCTTTCAGATCAAAGTTCCTCATGCATTCTAGAGCTCCAACCATTATTTGTGAGTCTGATTCAAGAATAATCCTACAGTGGCCATGTTTCACTGCCTGAATAGAAGCAGACTTGATGGCAATGGATTTGGCTTCATTTTTAGTGGATCTTCCCAGGCCTTGCAATTCCCAATAGAGCACAGTCCCAGCATGGTTCCGGCACACCACTCCAATTCTGGCTCTACCCGAATTGCCTTTTGCAGCTCCATAAGTATTGATTTTAATCCAACCTTCAGGGGGAGGTTTCCAACAATTTTTGTCCTATCCCTCTTGCAGTTCAGGGCATTCTTCCAAAGATCCAATGCCAAATTGAGCTTCCTCCTCAGCATGAATAGCCACAATTTTGGTAACCTTGCTCCAAATGGTCTTCCAAACCCCGTCTAGAGCAGTAAAATTTTCTCTAAAAATTTTGGCATTTCTTTCTAGCCATACTTGCCACCAGATAAAGTTTAAACCGAGCTCCTAGCCAAAATGAAGAGCTTTAGATTTGAATCTACCTTTCTACCATTTTTCCCAGATATTCATCCAATTCAGGTCACCACTTACTTGAATTTTAAAGTAAACAAACCAACGCAGTCAAATCTGTCAGGTGAAAGGGCAACCAAATAGCAAATGGTCAATTGTTTCCTCGCTATTGTAGCATAGTACACATTGAGAAGGTCCGATGATACCTTTTGATCTGAGATTATCAAAAGTGAGGATTCCATTATGCATGCACTACCAGAAAAAAAAGTTAACTTTTGGCCAGCCTTTAGAGTGCCAGATTTTCCTCCAGTCCTCAACCTAAAAATTATGAGGGGGGGCTCTAGGAGAATGCTGTCATATCCGTCATTTACTGTATAGATGCCAAGACTCCAAAATCCCCAAGCTAATTCATCCTCCACGTCTCCCCCTGTAATAAATATTTCTGTCAGAATTTTAGTCATGATAGGCGAAAAATTCAGAGGGATTGAAATGGGCCACTCATCCAAATTCTTGAACTGCTTAAACTTACACTCCCCCAGCTGAGTAGTTATGAAATAACTTTCAATATGGATCCATCCCTTGGCTTCAATGACTACTTTTATTGGCAGTAATTCTAGAAATTTAGCAATGATGGGTGGCAACTGATCCCAAGAATCTTTCCAGAAATGAGCCTTCTCCCCTCTTCCCACTTTCCAAAATAAGTGGTCTTTAACAACCTGAGACCCTAAATTGAGAGCCTGCCAAACTAGGGACCCAATACCATCCAAGGGGATGTGAGCTACATCGATTGGGTTGGCCTATCCTAGGTATTTTCTAGTTAGGATTCTACTGAAAAGGGAGGTGGGTTGGGAGATCCATCTCCAGTATAGCTTTCCAACCAAAGCTTTATTATTCAGCTTAGATTTTCTCAAACCCATACCTCCTTTAACCTTGGGCTAGGTAACTTTGTCCCAGCCCACTAAGGCCCACTTTCTCTCTCCCTTTGCTCCTTCCCATAAAAAATTTCTAGCCATCCTGTCCAACTCTTTCCATATTGTAAACCGGGGGGCCAGGATAGAGAATTTGTAAATTGGCATGGCTTGAATGACTGATTGTAAAAACATTAATCTGCCACCATAACTTAACCACTTGTGAGACCAGTGATTAATTTTGTCCTTGATACATTCTAGAAGATTCCTCTATGTGTCTAATTTTAGCTTCTTAAAGTGCAAGGGGACCCCCAAGTAAACCACTGGGAGAGAAGTCCTTGTGAATCCCAAGATTTCTAAAATTTTGTTATGAAGCCTTTGCTCCAGATTAAAAAAAACCAATTTGGATTTCTTGTCATTAATGACCTATTGAGTAGCCCTGAGATAGACATTAAGATTATCCCTAATAATTCTTGCTTCCCTGAAGCTGGCCACTCCCACCAAACTAGTGTTATCCACAAACTGCAGGTGCATTAAAACTTTGTCACCCACCCTGATACCCAATAATCTACCTTGTTGTCTTCTCCTCAAGAAAATTCTGCCAAGACCTTTAGCCAAAATGTGAAAAAGATAAGGAGAACATGGATCCCCTTGGCACAGTCCCCGAGTAGCTCCAAATGGTTGCGAAGGAAGGCCCTTGATTAGCACAGAGTAAGTCGGGGTAGAGACACAGCTCATGACCCACTCTATCTAGTCCTAAGAGAAACCAAAGGCTGCCATCATTTTAGCCAGGAAACTCCATTCAACCCTGTCATAAGCCTTTGACATGTCTAGTTTTATGAACATCCATTTATTACTAGAAGTGTGCATTGAATGGATTGCTTCTTAGGACACAACCACCCCATCCAGAATCTACCGTCCCTCAACAAAACCCCCTTGCTCAGAGGAGACAATGTTGTGAAGAAGAGGTTTTAGGCACTCAGCCATTACCTTTGTGATTATTTTGTACAACACATTACATAAGGCAATAGGCCTATAATCTGAAATATGAACCCCCTCCTCCCATTTTGGAATTAAGGTAATGAAAGTGTGGTTTATAGCTTTAAGCATTCTCTTATTTTCTCTGGACTCTTCTACAACAGCCCTAACATCTTCATCTAAGTAGTCCCAGAAAGCCTGAAAAAACTCAATTGGGAAACCGTCTGGACCTGGAGTTTTACTAGTGCTCATTCCAAAGACCACAGTTTTCAATTCATCTCTATCAATGGGTTTGAGGAGGGCCTGATTTTCATCCTTAGAAATAATAGCAGGTATGATAGAAATAACTTCATTTTGGGCCTCTACATCTTGTACCACACTTTCCTTAAAAATATTAGAAAAATAATCCATAGCATGGGAATGTATACCTGGAAGTGTATCAAAGGAATGACCGTTCTCATCTTGAAGGGCCTCCATATTATTCATCTATCTTCGAGCACAAGCAGTCCAATGAAAGAATTTTGTATTTCTGTCCCCTTCTAATAACCAGGTGGTTCTTGCTCTATGCTTCCAATAGGTCTCCTCCTGGTTGTCAATGTCCTCAACCGTAGTATGCAAGGCATCATCCTCAACTTTGATCTAGTCTGTAATTACTCCTTCTCTGAATTGTTTGTGGACCTCATCATCTGGCCACCAATGGAGCTCTTTGGGCCTGGAAGTCTGTTTTATTAGCACGCCTCCAATACTTCAACTGAGCTTTGACATATTGTAGTTGTTTGTGGATTTTGAACATTGCTCTCCCATAAGCTGGTGGCCTTCTTCCCACCACTGTGGAATTTTCTCCCGAAGTTCTTTTTGAAGCCAAAAATTCTAAAATCTGAAAGGTTTGTGATGCTGCCCCATCCTAGTCCCGCCTTCCAACAGAATGAGACAGTGATCTGAAACTGGGCCTTCTAAAATATGAAAATTTATATTCCATTTTACAAACGCCTCCTCTAAAACCAGAAAATGATCTAGCTTAACCTTCCTACTATGTGGCTCCCGCATTTTATTAGTCCAAGTGTAGTTAATTCCAGGACATTTAATGTCCACTAAGTGCAAAGCCTGGACTTGGGCAATCATGAAACAGTCCCCTGGGTCCAAAAATGGTGTTCCCCCTTCCTGGTCTCTAGAAGATAATTTAACATTAAAGTCCCCAGCTATAATCCAGTCTAGATCTTCCCTTGAGGTTCACATGTTATGCACAGCTTTCCATTGCCACCTCTGACCATCTAGGTTTTGAGACCCATAAAATTTTGTGATTAGAACATGTTCTACAGTGACATTATTCCTAAAAAGAGAAGTGAGAACCCCCCTCTAGGCAAGATGTTCTATTGCAGACCATTCAAGAGAGTTCCATAGAGTAATAATCCCCCCTGAGGCACCTTGGGCAACCACATCCATATGACCAGCACCCCTCCAAATTCTGTTTACTATTTTGGACATAAGATCTAATGACATCTTAGTCTCCTGTAAAAGCAACAAATCAGTATTACAATTCTCTAAAAGTCTTCGAACAGTAGATTGATGGGTTTGCTATTTAAACCCCTCACATTCCATGATTGTATAATCATTAGTTACCCTGGGAGAAATAAGAGTCTATTGTCCTCATCGATCCTCCCATGATCAATTTGTCTCCTTGGGCTGCTAGCAACTCCTTATTGGATCTTCTACCTACTCCCTGAGAATTGTTTTTTTTTAATCTTTTTTCTACCTGGGTTATCCCCAAAGTTTGCCTTTCCCTATTCTTCTCTGGTATTACCATGCTAACATCCTGAGATACTATCTACTCCTGGTTATGCACTACTAAAGCCCCTGAACACACTGGTTGTGATACCTCACAGAGTTCAACTACCTGTTGTATGATGGGAGGAGAAGAGAGAGGGAGTTGCCCAGGAATATTAGAAGTTTCCTTAATACCCTCCATGCCCTCCATAAATTGTTCCTCTTCATCAACCAGTGACTTAAATATCTCATACCTATTGGCAGGTATGATATGGAAATGCTCCTTTCCCTCTTTTTTCTTTGTCCATATCTTTCTTCTGGGCTGTTCAAAACCCTCTCTCTGAGCTTCCTGGCCTTGAATATTGCTATTAGAATCTTTATTAAGTGTTGCCTTATCCTCTTTAGGTAGGTTTGGCATTCCTAAAGGGGCCTCCATTTTAGCATTCATATTATTAGGATAGAAACGGGCCAAATGTCCATGTTTGTGACAAACCCTACATCTAAAGGGTAGGGCCTCATAGTCTAGTTGTTGAATCTAGGAGAGACCTACCAATTCAATTTCCATCTCTACCAGCAAAGGCTGGTTGAGATCCATCTCCACACATATTCTTGCATACACCGTCATGCTCCCTTCAAGTGTGTCTTTGGCAACACCCAGATCTCTTCCAATAGAATTGCCAATACCTGCTCACTCCAAAATTCCATTGGGAGAGCATATAGTCGGATCCATACTGGGATAGCAGTAGGTTCAACTCGGGGATCGAATCCCACTCTCCATGGCTGAAAAAATAGCCCTGTCGGGCCATGAATTTTCTTCTTTGACTCGAAAGCCTTATTTCTATCTGCCAAATACGAAAAGCTAACAATAAAATATCCATTGCTAATAAACCACAATGAATACTCACCATGAGGCTCCCAGTTTTGGCGGATCCAAGAGTGCAAAAAATTTAGGGAAGGACGTATACCCATGAACTTGTAGATTAAATCATGATTAGCTCTGTAAATGACTGATTCTTCAACCATACTTGGCTCGATGACAATTTTTGGCCTGGTTTCGACCTACGGCAAACATCCATTCACACGAGGTGTTGTCGACCTTTTCCCAACAGCCATGAAGAGCATTTTATATGCCATTTTTTGAGCTTCGTCATTCTTTGGAGGAGAATTTTCTTTAAACAAATTTGCATATGAGCTGCTACTCCCTGGAAAAGGAGCCGGAGAAGTCCCCATTGGACCCTCCTAGGGCACCGATCTAGCCTTCAGATCCACTGTACCCCAAATGCACTTCTGCAATCCAGCTGATGCCCTAGATTTTTTGAAGTTCCAGAAACCCTAGTTCAGAGGAAAAAATCGCCAGCATGATATTATGTTAATAGTGAATATATTGGTTATTAAAATTTTTATGGAATTAAGCATGAAAGAACTAGTTCATACTCACAATAGTAAAATGGTAGTGTTAAAAAAAATATTGAACCATTACTAAAGTAAATAGATGTTTATTACATGCCAAGAACTTGTCTTATAGTTTTTTGGCTAAAAAAATATTATGGAGGGTATTATATAATCATAATCCTACCTAATCTATAAGGAATTCCACTTCTAAATAATATTTGAATGGAAAGATGCCAAACATAAAATACTTATGGATATATTATTTGTGAAAGGGGTGTAAAACCTAAGAGAAATCAAGTGATGGAACAAATAAACACATTTTGATACAATATTCACAAAAGGAATACAAAATCAATGTGCAGTCAAGCATTGAAGGAAAAGGGTTGTTCATAGACCGCCTCTTTGGTCAAAAGAAATATCTCTCAAGGATATTGGGTTTACGGGTGGATATTTCTAATGAACCTTTGCCCTCTATTAGTATTTTTAAGGATCAATTTGGGTTAGATTTGATTGATCATGAAGCCCAAACAATTATCTACAAACTCAAGGGCAAAAGCCCAAGCCTGTAAGATCTCAAAGGATACATTTAAGATTGGTGGACCAGTATAGAATTTCAAGTAACTCTACTACCTAAAACTTTATTTTCTATTTCATTTTATGATTTAACAGATAGAAATAGGGTAACATATTATAGATATAATTGGTTTTTCCAAAAAAGAGGTGTCTATATAAAACCTTGGACTCCTAGTTTTAATATTTTTATATAAGAGGTTAATCAATTCCTAGTCTGGGTGAATATTTATGCTCTTCTTGTGGAGTTTTGAGGAGAGAATATATTCACCAGAATTGGTAATACCATTGGTGTATTCCAGTATATGGATGTCCAAATAGATGAAAATTTATCTAGTAAAATTAATGAGTAAAGCAAGATTAGCTATTTGGATGGATGTTTTAGTTCTTGGGTCTCAATCTATTACTATCTCCTCAAGCAAAGGGAAATGGATCCAAAATATTGAATATGAAAACTTCTTCCTAAGATGTTATGGTTGTCAATAATATGGCCACATGAAGAAGAGATGCTCAATCATCTAATTATTCTCAGATTTTTCCTTGGTGGAAAATAAGGCCCTACACGTGAATGATTTGAAACCTTCAAATGTCCCAATTCAAAAGAAATAATCTCATCCTCTAGATGCACCAATTATCCAAGAGGAATCATACAAGCAAGAAAAGACTCAACCCCAAAAGAAGAATTTGAATCAGATCATTGATAAAATATAAATGGTTATTAAAGGTCATCCATAGAGTTCCATGGAAAATATTACTACCTAAGATGGTATTTTGAAGCTAAATATGAAATAATCAATGACAGTTAGTTTTCTAAAAATGAAGATCCTATAAAATGTGGTACAACTAGATATTACATCAGGAGATTAAAGTGCAAAAATACATTCTTAGATATTTCCACTCTAAAGGAGGAAGAACATTTTCTATAAAAGAAAAATAATCTAACTAATTTCCTCTTTTATGGATGATTATTATGTTTTCTTTCTTTCTGTCTATTGGAGTTATCTGTCATGTAAGGATTGTTCTTGTTGTTAGTTCCTTCAAAACTACTACGTATGGAAACTTAGTAGTTTGAGGAATATGGAGAATATCTTTGATATAAAGTAAAATGAAGAATATATTTGATAGAAAGGCAAATGAAGAACATCTTTGATAGAAAGGAAAATATGCATATGATTTAATTAACTTGCTAGAAATGTAATGAGAAACATTACATTTTAGCATTGTAATAGTTTAGGCCTAAAAGAAGTTGGAATTAATAGAGAGTAGTGTTAATATAAATCTTCTTAATCCAAAGGATGGAGTGTTAGGGATGTTAATATTTATTTTGTGTATTTGGATCTAGTATTGAGATAATTTTTTATTGTTCTCATTCATGCAAATAATATATGTAGGAGGACCTTTCTCCTACACTCCCCATTTGAGATATCATTCATTTATGGATAAGAAAATTATCTTGTAAACAATTATCTAATTTACGTATCATATGAGAATATTCTAGAGTGACATATATAATTCCAAGTTATATGCCACTATAAATTCCCTTAACTGGGGAATTCTGGGATGCTTAGGCACACACTACAAAGAAGGTTAAAGCTAATGATGTAAATATAATACCTCATTTCAATACATTCAATAATAAATTGGTGCAGGATGTAGAAGAATTTGTACTTCTACTCCTTTAAAATTCAGACCTTTCTTTCATTTTATACTATAACCTTGATTAGAAATGATTTGAGCATTTTGTCTTTCTATGATTCATGGATGTTTTTTCCATTATTATTTCTTAAAAAATATTATATTTCCTTTGTTTTATTTTTTCTTGTATGTGCACCATAAAAAAATATATTTATTTTAATATTTTAGATTATGTTATTCTATCTCTTAAACCCTCCTTCACTAAATGACCTAATATATATGTGGAGGAGGTATCTACCTCTATAATGTATTAAAGGAAGAGATCTTGATGATTAAGTAATAAATTATTACACCAAAATATACAAAATATATCCTTCACTTGCTCTACTTATTTCAACGTACATTATCTAGTACCCTTATATATGTTTGTTTATCAACATTATTTTGTTAGTATCTCAAATGATAGATTATGTATACCATCAAAGTATAAATTGATAAGCTTAGGATCATTGAAAGCTACCTTATCAACTAATTTATCTTAGAAAATAATTTATTCTGAATTACCATCTTATTATGGTAGTTATGACATAAAAACATAGAATAACTTCCTATTTATAATTTGGTATAACTTTGGATGAATCAATCTTCAATGTGGAATACATTTATTATTATTATATTGATAATTCTTACATTCTATTGCAAATTAAAATGTTATCCTTCATGTTATTCCAATAGATTATGGATCTTATCTATATGTTTGGTGGAATTTTAAATGCCTTATAGAGTAATAGATGGCCATATTCAATTTCATTTGTATGTGGGATGAATTTGTTGTTAAGTAGATGTTATTTCTATAAAAAAAAAAATTTCTTTATTTCTATGTATAAATTTTTATTTGAGTTGTAGTAATATAACATGTGTAATCCTAATAATTGTATTCTAGCCATGTAGGTTGGATGATAAAAATAAAATAAAAATATACATATCACATGAAAGGCTATCAACCACAAAATTCTTCTTATCTTATATTTAATTTTAAAAGTTATAATTTTATAGTCATATAATATTAATCAAAAGACAATTTAAAATATAATGATTGAAATTTTTACCTTTGTATTTATTTTAAATTCTAGATCTCTATATCTATCTTTGTCTTCCAAATATCTATCATGTTGCTTTTTATAATACATTCTGCAAAATAATGCATTTAAACTATTATAACTACAATCATACTTGTGTTTTGTCCTATCATACCTATCTTAAAGTCCATATCCACCTCTTGCAATTTTATAAATCTGCCTTTATGTTTCACCAAATTAATCCCCATTACCTTTAATTTTCACCATTACTTTTGTGATATTTACTATTTACATCCATGATATTTTACTTATATAGAGGTTGAAAAGTAGGTACATTGGGGACCAGCATCCCCATGAATTAACATTAATATTTTTTAAGAGATCCCAAAATATTTTACATTGTTGGGACTATTTCTTACTTGTATTACTTTTTAAAACACTTTTTAGGAAATTAGAACCTTCACTAATTTAACATGTTTGAAATATTGATATGAATTTTCTCATCACAATGTTCAAAATTGCATGCATATTAAAGCAAGAATATTGGCTCATTTGTTTGTAGAAAAAAAAACTTTAACACATCCAATTATATCCATGAAGTGAGGTACCTCTACCCCCTTTCTTTGAATTGAATATTTTAGGAGA
Organism: Wollemia nobilis; assembly: GCA_028583015.1. Taxonomy (NCBI): domain Eukaryota; kingdom Viridiplantae; phylum Streptophyta; class Pinopsida; order Araucariales; family Araucariaceae; genus Wollemia; species Wollemia nobilis. Next base: position 15,659,458 of record JAQPPZ010016943.1, read on the forward strand.
AAAACCTTTCCTTATAAAGGTATGATCTTGATGGATCACATCATCTATGTGCAAAAAAGAAAAACATATAGAAGTGAAAATATTAGAGAGGTAAAAATGAAGAGTAGAAATTATACACACATAAATTTTGTTAGGAATTACGTAAAACTCATCTCTTAATTGTTATAAACATTCACTTTGATTTTTTAATTTTCATGTTTCTTTTGAAAAGTAATTTGATTTTAAGTTAAAAATCCTTAGTGTTGATAATGATATTATGTTAATAGTGAATATATTGGTGTAGACACCAAAACAGCACCAATCCGATTATGTGATTACAAGCACTGATCGCACCAACACACACAGCCCCTAGGGCAGCCCTCAGAGGTTAAACAGTGGTTCTAACCACTCACACAACAATTTTGCAAGTCAGAAACCAATTTGGCACCTTTTAGACACTTTATTTCTTATTCGTCCCACCCAGGGACAAGTGCAAATTTTACTCGTCCTACCCAGGAACGAGTGCTGACTGATACTCATCTCACCCAGAGATGATTATAAGCGCTCACTTCGGGGTGGGACGATTGTTAGGGTTGACCGGAAAAAAGTCAAATCTTGGCATATAAACAACTCAGAACTGCCACTTAGCTCTTCCTGCATGACATAGGAGTGCGAGTGAGTTATTTTGACAACTCATATCTGCCAATTGACTTTCCCTTCACTACATGGGAATGAGAGTAAGATTTTTAAGACAACTCAGATTTGCCACTTAGTTATCCCTTCATTGCATGGGAGTGCAAGTGAGCTTTTCTAAAACACACAAAGACATGCACAGAGGCAGTTAAGAAGCCCTTGATCAAGAAGAAGTCTTCTCTTCACAAACAAAAGCATTCATGCAAAGAAACACTTTTACATGTTAATTCAAAGAGACCCCTTGGGTCTATAAAATGGTGAGTTTCCTCACCCAAAGGAGATACCGAGCAGGAGCATTCTGAGCAACGAAGTGCTGTTAATTCACTTACTTGCGATTTGCGCCCAAACCCCAATATTTTGACCACAATATTCTATCAATTTGACGACAACACATCACATCAGGTTTCGGACCCATCTCAAGCGGATTGGTGTCGAAGCAAGGTTTTATCCGCGGGTGGTTTGCCTTCGGGAACCTCCCCGCTTTACTTCATTTATAGTATTTTAGCTAGTTTCATGTTTATGCATTTATCAAGTTTTTAGTGCATTTAGATTCATTTCAGCTATAGTTAGATTTATCTTTTATTTTTCATACACAGGTGCTACTGATTCTTTGTTTGTTTCTTTGAACACATATTTCAGGTCTATTGAAGGAGCAGCAAGGAATCGACCTTTGTCAATGCAAGCGGCGACAACGTTTTGGTTCGCCCATTTTATATGTGGGCACGCGAAAGAAGGAATTCAGAGACAAGTTGTAGAGAAAAATATCTAACGCTCCTATCCCCTAAAAAGGAAGGAGACGTATTGTAACACGAATTGAAAAGAATATCAATAAAAAAAGGGCTACATTTCATATTGTTCTTATATCTTGTGTTCATTCATTTGTGTTCCTTCCTTTTAATACGATTTCGTTTAGTCTTTCCTTTTTGTTTCCGAAATCTCGTGTCACCAATTGGTTATTAAAAATTTTAAGGAATTAAGCATGAAAGACCTATTTCATACTCACAATAGTAAAATGGTAGTTCTAAAAAAAAATATTGAACCATTACTAAACTGAATAGATTTTTATTACATGACAAGAACTCACCTTATAGTTTTTTTGCTAAAAAAATATTATGGAGGGTATTATATAATCATAATCCTACCAAATCTATAAGGAATTCCATTTATAAATCATATTTTAATGGAAAGAGGTGAAACATAAAATACTTATGGATATAGTCTTTGCAAAAGGGGTGTAAAACCTAAGAGCAGTCAAGTGATGGAACAAATAAAAACATTTGGATACAATATTCACAAAAGGAATACAAAATATATGTATAGTCAAGCATTGAAGGAAGAGGGTTGTTCATAGACTACCTCTTTGGTCAAAAGAAATATCTCTCAAGGATATTGGGTTTATGGGTGGAGCTTTCTAATGAACCTTTGCCCTCTATTAGGATTTTGAAGGATCAATTTGGGTTAGATTTGATTAATCATGAAGCCCAAAAAATTATCTACAAACTCAAGGACAAAAGACCAAGCCTTGAGGATCTCAAAGGATACATTTAATATTGGTGGACCAGTATAGAATTTCAAGTAACTCTGCTACCTAAAAATTTCTTTTCTATTTCATTTTATTATTTAATAGATAGAGATAGGGTAACAAATTATAGATATAATTGGTTTTTCCAAAAAAGAAGTGTCTATATAAGACCTTGGACTCCTAATTTTAATCCCTTTATATAATAAGTTAATGACTTCCTAGTTTTGGTGAATCTTTATGCTCTTCTTGTGGATTTTTGAGGAGAGAAGATATTCATCAAAATTGGTAATACCATTGGTGCATTCCAGTATATGGATGTCCAAACAGAGGAAAATTTATCTAGTAAAATTAATGAGTAAAGCAAGATTAGCTATTTGGATGGATGTTTTAGTTATTGGGTCTCAATCCATTACTATCTCCTCAAGCAAATGGGAATGGATCCAAAATATTGAATAGAAAAACTTATGCCTGATATGTTATGGCTATCAAAAATATGGCCACATGAATAAGATATGCTCGATCATCCGATTATGCTCATATTTATCCTTGGTAGAGGAGAAGGCCATACACGTAAATTATTTAAAACCTTCAAATATCCTAATTCAAAAGAAATAAGCTCATACTCTAGATGCACAAATTGTACAATAGGAATCATGCAAGCAAGAAAAGACTCAACCCCGAAAGAATAATTTGAATAAGATCATTGATAAAATCTAAATGGTTATTAAAGGCCATGCATGCGATTCCATGGAAACGATTAGTACCTCAAATGGTATTTTGAAGCTAAATATGAAATAATAGTGATAGTAAATTTTCTAAAAAAGAAGATCTTACAAAATGTGTTACAACTAGATATTACCTCAGGAGCTTAAAGTGCAAAAATACATTCTCAGATCTTTCCAATCTAAAGGAGGAAGAACATTTTCTATAGAAGAAAAATAATCTGACTAATTTCCTCTTTTATGGATGGCTATTATATGTGTTTTCTTTGTCTATTGGAGTTATGTGTCATGTAAGATTTGTTCTTGTTTTTAGTTCCTTAAAAAAAGAAGAAAGAAAAAATATTTAATTATGGAAACTTAGCAGTTTGAGGAAGATGGAGAATATCTTTGATAGAAAGGAAAATGAAGAATATATTTGATAGAAAGGCAAATGAAGAATATATTTTATAGAAAGGAAAATATGCGTATGATTTAATTAAATTGCTAGAAATGTAATGAGAAACATTACATTTTAGCATTGTAATAGTTTAGGCCTAAAAGAAGTTGGAATAAATAGAGAGTAGTGTTAATATAAATATTCTTAATCCAAAGGAGGTAGTGTTAGGGATGTTAATATTTATTTTGTGTATTTGGATCTAGTATTGAGATAATTTTTTATTGTTCTCATTCATTCAAATAATATATGTAGGAGGACCTTTCTCCTACACTCCCCATTTGAGGTGTCATTCATTTATGGATAAGAAAATTATGTTGTAAACAGTTATCTTATTTAGGTATCATATGAGAATATTCTATAGTGACATATACAATTCCAAGTTACATGCCACTCTAAATTCCCATAACTGGGGAATTCTGGGATGCTTAGGTGGACACTAAAAAGAAGGTGAAAGCTAATGATGTAAATATAATACCTCATTTCAATACATTCAATAATAAATTGGTGTAGGATATAGGAGAATTTGTAGGTCTAGTCCTTTAAAATTAAGATCTTTCTTTCATTTTATATTATGACCTTGATTAGAAATGATTTGAGCATTTTATATTTTTAAGATTCATGGAGATTTTTTCCATTATTATTTCTTCAAAAATATTATATTTCCTTTGTTTTATTTGTTCTTGTATGTGCACCATAAATATATATTTATTTTAGTTTATGTTGTTCTATCTCTTAAACCCTCCTTCACTAAATGATATAATATATAGGTGGAGGAGGTATCTACCTATATAATACCTTAAAGTAATATATCTTGATGATTAAGTAATAAATTATTACACCAAAATTCACAAAATATATCCTTCACTTTCTCTACTTATTTCAATGTACATTCTCCAGTACCCTTATATATGTCTGTTTATCAACTTTATTTTGTTACTATCTCAAATGATAGATTATGCATAACATCAAAGTATAAATTAACAACCTTAGGATCATTGAAAGCTAACTTATCAACTAATTTATCATAAAAAATAATTTGTGTTCTTAATTACCATCTTATTATGGTAGTTATGACATAGAAACATAGAAGAACTTTTTATTTATAATTTGGTATAACTTTGGATGAATCAATCCTCAAGGTGGCATACATTTTAGATTATTATATTGATAAGTATTACGCTCTATTGCAAATTAAAATGTTTTTCTTCATGTTATTACAATAGATTATGGATCTTATCTATACGTTTGGTGGAATTTTAAATGTCTTACAACGTAATAGATGGCCATATTCAATGTCATTTGTATGTGGGTTGAATTTTTTGTTTAGTAGATGTGATTTATATAAAATAAACTTATCTTTATTTCTATGCCTAATGTTTTATTTAAGTTGTAGTAATATCACATGTTTAATCCTAAAAATTGTATTCTAGCCATATAGGTTGGATGATAAAATGAAAATATACATATCACATGAAAGGGCATCAACCACACAATTCTTATTATCTTATATTTAATTTTAAAAGTTATAATTTTATAGTCAATAAACTACTACTCGATAAGCATAATATTAATCAAAAGACACTTCAAAATATAATGATTGAAATTTTTACCTTTATCCTTTTTTTTTTTGTGTGGAAAACATCCCAAAAGGAATGCCACTTTCGGGTAAGACCCAAGGAGGCAGGGGTATCCATTCCACAAAAAATACCCAGGACTCGGACCTGGCCTACCACCTTTGACATACTCAAGGAGCGAACAAAAACACAAAACCAATTTAAAAATAAGTAAATAACAACAAAAATAATAAAATAAAATAAAAACATGCTCATTGAGTGTGTCAACAACAAAAGCACAACCAAACACGCACAATAATATAAAAGAAACCACAACATAAACCACATAAAAAAACACAAGAACCACATAACATAACACAAACAAGACAAAAAAAACATAACACTACAAAGACATAACCCAAAAGAAACATGAAAAATAAACACAACCAAAACCTAAAAAAATAAAAATAAAAAAAGACCAACAACAGACAATAAACAAAAACAAAAAACATAGAAAACACTCACACATAAAAACATGAAATAACACAAACAAAGAGAAATCCAAGAACAAGAACGAAAAAAACACAAGAACAATAACAAAAAACATAAAAAAAAAAAAAAAACCAAACAAAAACATATGAACAACAAAAAACAACACAAATAACACATAAACAAAACAAAACAAAAGAACCCACCCACATTAAAAAACTAAACAAAAAAAAAAAAAAAAAATGAACATAACAATGACCTATCTAGACCAGAAGACTATTAAGGCAAGAATCAACAAAGGAAACAAAATAAAGAATAGAATAAGCTAGGGAACTAAAAAAAACTGAATGAACCAAAGAGAAGCAAAAAAAAAAAAAGCAAGAAGAAACTAGGTATCTTCAGAACTGGAGCCATCCAAATAAATGATAGAAATAAGAGCTTACCTAATTTGAGAAGCCCACCATATAGTAGGGTGGCCATAACAAGTAACATCACCTTTGTCCAAAGCCCAATTAGCTAAAGCATCAACACTCTTGTTTTGATCTCTGACCACATGATTGTAATCAATTTTCAAAAATCCCATCTGGATTAATTGAATCTTCTCAATAATTCTTTTTATTCTTCAATCCACCTTATGATTCTTAGTGAAAGCACGAGGATACGGAAACAAAAAGGAATATGCCAAGCACGATGCGTGTAGAACCAAACTTAACGCTAACAACCTATGTATTGCAAAATGCATGAAAAGAAAGAACATAGATGAATCAACACAAGATAAAAGCAATATGAAAGATGCTGCATTTTTATTGATATGCTTTCAAAGTCGTGTTACAATACGTCTCCTTCCTTTTTAAGGGATAGGAGCATCAAATATATTTCTTGTCACATCCATGGATAACAATCCTTCTTTCACGTGCCCACATGTAATATGGGCAGACCAAAACGTCGCCACCGCTTGTGTATATGGGTTTTGAATCCTTATTGCTCCTTTGATGTCGAAGACCTATGTTCAAGGAAATAGAAAAGATCAGTAGCACCTGCAGATAGAATAGAACATGTATTTCCCAAGGCCTACTGTCAGTGTATGCATGAAAATATTAAAACGATAACCAAATGATATCAGATCAATCTAGAAATTTTACAGAAGCATGAATATGTTACCAGGAAGCCACTGCAAAAGGAACAGTTGGGAAATTCCTTACAAATTTGTATTCGCTATGGGGCAGGACGAATAAAACTGCAATAATTTATCAAAAAGCACCCTCTTTAATGTCCTGCCTAGGAAGCTCCAAATGACCTAAAAAGTTGGGGTTAGCTAATTGGGGGTGATTTGGGAAGACCCAGATGGTTAGATTTCTCCAATTTGGCCTCTAGAACCCATATTTTAAGGATGGCATCTACAACTTAGTAAAGGTAGGAAATTATAAAAACCTGGTAAAAAATGCTCAGAATGAAGTGATATTTAAACTACAGCCTATTTAAATAACCTCGAATAAGATGCAAAATAAAAATCAGAGAAATCTATCATAGATTTCTAATCACTCCGGGGTGGGGCGATTAGGACTGAGACAGCTTGGGGGGCGCCCGGGAGCAGAACGCCCACCGTTTGGGACTCTGTTACAGTACAAATCCACTTAGGATGGGTCCAAAAATTCTTATGGGGTGTTGTCGACAAATTTTGTGGGATATTTTGACCAAAAATCGGGTTTTGGTTCTTGATTTGTGCTTCCAAAATTCACCCAATAACCTCCCTTTTGAATGAGAGATTAAGGATGTGAAAGGCACAAATCGCAAGTAGGTATGTAAATTGGCAGTACTTCGTTTCCCAAATGCTCCTTCTCTGTATATTTTTTGGGTGAGAAAACTCACCATTTTATAGACCTAAGGTCTCTCTATTTGAATTACGCATGTGAGGGAGCCACTTGAGTTGTTTGTCCTATTTTGAGAGAAAAGATAATTCCCTGATTTAGAATCTCCTTGCATGAGGTCTCTAAAATAAATACATGCATGACTTGTCGAGGTTTGAATTTTTGCCATTCAAACTTGCTATTCGCCTCACCCTAGGGTGAATGCTGATATTCATCCCTGGGTGGGACGAATGCCAGTTTGTATTCGTCCTTGGGTGGGATGAGCAAAGAGCAAGGTGCCAAAAAGGTGCCAAATTGACCTCTGACCTCCAAAATACTTTTGGGAGTGGTTAGGACCATTGTTTAACCTCTAGGGGCTGCCCTAGGGGCTATGTGTGTCAATGTGATTAGCGCTTGTTGTCACATAATCGGATTGGTGTTGTTTTGGTGTCTACAAATGCTCCTTTTTGGGAAGCATTGTGCAAGGCATAGTGTTGAGCAAAAATAGATAACCAAAGCACTAATGATTAGGGTTTCTCAGTAACCTAACCAAATTTTGATACCCCAAGTATGGAAAGGGCATGCATTCTTGAATATTTGCTTTTGACAAGCTAAGGAACTTAATTCAAGTGTTAACCTTGTTTAGTGAGGTGTTACTTGACCTTGGACATTGATCAGTCATAAATAGGAAAAGGGCGCAACCTTTTGTTTATGGGAACCTTGAGTTCATGATTCACGAATGCCAAGTTTTTTATCAACTTGTGATTATTGCTTGTTTACTACCCCAAGCAGGGGCGCGATTGTCTTTGTCAATGATCCTTTGAATGCGTGTCATTTCCTTGATTGGGTATGTTTTTGTTGATTGGTGACTAAGTGTGACTACCCCCTCAAGCGACGAATCAATGAGGGAATTACTGACATGAGAAAAGTGATGAGTCACTTGACCCAAGATGACTTAGGTAAGGATGCCATTAGGTGTTTACCATTGAATGCGAAAGCAGTTTTTGATCATTCTGACCTATTTTTGGTGGGTGCGAACCCCTTTTGTGACGCATTTTGGAGCTAAAATTGTCAAAAATCCATCCTCCCGTGGAGTGGTCCGGCTATGATAGCCTTATTAGGGAGTAGGATAGTGAAAATTTGTAACCCCAATGTCTGTTTTGTATGCCAATAATGTCAGGCGCAAAGGCGCCTTCGTTCGACAATGTTATTGCTATTTTTGGTTGGGTTTTGACTCGTTTTGTGATGTCGTTTGGGGATGAAATTCTTGAATATCCGTCCTCCCGTGGAGCGGTACTGCTATGGGAGCCTTCTTAGGGAGTAGGATAGTGAGTATTTGTGACCCCGACATCTATTTTGCATACCCAGAATGTCAAGTGCCGAAGCATTCACATTGGATAGTTTGATTGCTTTTTTTTAGTGCATTTTATGCAGTTTTTGTTGTTTTTGAAATTTTTACTCTGTATTCATCCCTGGGTGGGAAAAATTCCTGCTTAGTATTCTTCCCATGGAGGGACGAGTTCTAACTAGAGTGCTCTTACCAGGGGGGAATGAGTACAGGCTCAAAAGCCTATTTAAATGCCAAAACTAGGTTTTGGGCTCATTTGAATTTGTTTTTCCTGGCGATTTGGAGCTCTGAGGAGGAGGAGGGCAATTCTGCAAAGCGAAGTGCTACCAAAATTTTCCTATGACCATGAGTTCATGCACCGAATCGAGCGGCGAATCCAAAGTGAGACCAGTGAGTACCCTTCCTCGTTATTGTTTGTTTGCTTTACAGTTGTAAAACCGCAAGTTATTTGTTTTTTTTTTCCTTTTGTTTTTATTTGTGTTTTCAAATGTAAAAATGAAATCTTAGTCGACCGAAATTAACACTTAGTTTAAAACTTAGTTGAACCCTAGGTAAAAAAATATCAAAAGTTTAGTTTAAAATTGAGCTTAAAAAAAAATTAGTTTAAAACATAACTTAAAACTTCACTTAACCCGAATTTAACAAAGATCAAAACTTAGGTTAGAAACGTAGGGTAAAACTGAACGTAAAAATGTAGCTCAACCCTAGTTATTTTTTGTGGTTTATGTTTTTGTGTTTGTAAGTGATCAGTCAATTTTTTAGAGTTAAAAACCCTAGGACTGTCAAACAATTATTTTGATTTAATTAATTAATTTTTTTGTTTTTAATTTATCAGTTAGAGTTAAAAACCCTAGAACTGACAAATTAGGTTTTTTGATTTTTTTTTTGTTTGTTGTTTTGAATTTATCAGTTAGAGTTAAACCCTAGACTAACAAATAAATTTTGAATTTTGTTATGTTTTTGTTTAATTTATCAGTTGAGAGTGAAAACCCTAGAACTAAAAAATTATCTTTTGAATTGTGTTGTGTGGTTTTTTTTTTTATCAGTGTAGAGTTAAAACCCTAAGACTGACCAATTATTGTTTTTGAATGTTTGTTGTTTGTTTTTCAATTTATCAGTTGAGAGTTAAAACCCTAGAACTGACAAATTAGTTTTTGAATTTTGTTATGTTTTTGGCTGTACATTTTTATGCATTGTTGTATATTCATGTTATTGTTGTACAGTTTTTCATTGTTTTAATGTTTTTGTGTTGTTTTATTTTGCAGGTTAGCTGGTACCATGTGCCCATGGTGTTTAGTAAAGCATAGGAGGCACTGAATTTGATGGACTGGGATTGGCTTGACACCCTTGGGCTCAAGAAGGTGACTCGACTGGAGCTAATGGTTGGGAATCAGGCCTATCTGACGGCCCTGATCAACCTGTGGTATCCTCGGACCAACACCTTCCATATGCCAACAGGGGAGATGACGGTAACCTTGGAGGATGTTTATCAAATTATCCAAATTTTGATAGACGAACTGCCGATCCGGAAAATTCCACGGGATCAACGGATAGCAATGTTGACACGCTACTTTGGACATGGAGAGGAGATGGGGGTGGACAGCCCAATGGAGAGGGCAGAGGGCGACTGCCATATTGGTGGCATACTGGTTTGATGGTGTCTAGAGAGGGATGTGTTGGGAGTGAGGCATGCATTACTTATGGGTCCCTGAATCTTCAGGCATGAGGTTCCTATGGAACCTACTAGAGGTGGTGTTTTGGTTGGTGGAGTGTCCTACGGATGCACCTATGATCATGATATGGGGACAGAATCTACTAGAACAACTCTATGATGAGTTGTATGAGATTCGCTGCTAAAGGCGAAAGGGGATTAGTTGCAGCTACTTGTTGCAGTGTTGGTCTTGGAAGCACATAGCAGTGGAGAGGCCTATGGGGCTGCCCTAGATGACTTGGGTAGAGATGGTAGACCGATATATTGGATACGGGGCACTATGGTAGAGGTCTGAGGAGCAGGGTCAGATTCGGTGATGGGCAGGTGCTGTAGGGCACTATGCCGATACCTTTGCTCGGCTTGCTCTAGGGGAGGTGTTCTGGCACCCCTACCGGGACTGTCTAGGCTGGCCTAAGGCTAGAGAATGGCTTCGATGGGTACGAATGGGGTGGTGGCTGATTGTATGACATAGGATTGAGCAGGAGTTCTTCCCATATGTCCAGGTTACACAACAGTTTGGGGTACGCCAGGGGTTTCCTGGGGAGCCCGTGATCTATCAGTTCTGGGGGGATGAGAGGACTCTAGATCGGCCAGTTGTTGCACCACTTGGTGAGGATTCAGATATAGCTATTGATGTCTCAAACATGGATGGCGTTGGGGTTACCACCAAGTATGAGCAGTGGTAGACTTTGCGACGATGGCAAGGCGAGGGGCCTCTAAGGGGTGCAGCAGGCGATGAGGGTGCAGAGGCACCATGAGAGGGTTGGGGAGTTCCATTGGATGATGCAGACATGGTGGAGGTTGAGGATGTTGGAGGGGAGTTTGGGGTTTTGGATCAGTCATAGATGCAAGACGTCCTGGAGTAGTGGGAGCCAAAGCAGGCTATTGTCCCAGATTCATCGATACCTCAGGCAGTTTCGGAGGATGTGGAGGCAAGGCATCGCGTTGAGATGACGCGATTGGAGGATCTATTGCGAAGACGATATGAGGAGCTAGGAGAGGATTTTTAGGAGAGGGATCTCTTACAAACTCATCTGGAAGAGTGGGAGAATGCATTTACTATGTACCACTGGGGGGGTGGGGACACCAATGCTACACAGGAGAGGGATATATTGCGGGTACAACTAGTAGAGAAAGAGAAGACATTGGTGCAGTGCGACGATGTAGTAGCTTATTACCATCGGTGGGAGGCATAGTGGTTTCGATAGGATGCAGAGTGGTTTCGAAATCATATGGATATGGAAGGAGAGATTATCCACCTTGGTGGGCGGTTACCTGAGCCTCCTACAGGTGAGTCTTCACGTTGGATGAGAGACAGTGATACTAAGTAGTCAACATCGTCTCATCGCAAGTGGCTAGATGAGGGGGGCACTAGTGGGTGTGATGCAAGGGCGAGTAGCAATCACCCTGAGAGGTCCCATAGGACCCACACCATGGGGGTAGTTCTCGTCACATCGATCCTGCATGATCATGGTGGCCGATGCCCTAGGCTTGGGGGTTTTTGAGCTTTTGGTTTTGTTGTGAGGTCAAAGGACCGGTTCATTGTAGCCTACGGGCATTTTTGATGATATATATATATAGATGACTCTTTTTGTATTTATACACTTTTCATGGTTTGGTTTTATGTTTATGCACAGTTATTTATGATGATGTATGCATGTGGTATGATGGATGTGATGGTGCTATTTATATGATATATGCATATGGAATGAATGAAATGAGTTATTGATAATGTGTCGATGGCACCATAGACTGTGCAAGATTGATTTGCTTGTTGTACGTATGGGATGACTTTGTGGAATGATTTTGCATTTAACAACTTTGTTTTTGTATTTTGCATATTTTATGATGGTGACGTACGGAATGAAATGTACCAGTTGTTTTTAAAATGTAGTTAAACTTTTTTGAGATTCAAATATTTTAACTAACTAGCCAAGACTATACATTTATCTCGCAAGACTTTTGAACAAGGTATAAATCAGACTGGGAGGTTAGCCAAGTTATTTCACATCCCTGTGTGTGCAATTGAGTTCGTTTATGTGGTATTTATTAGGATACCACCAGTGCCAGATAGGCTATCAACAAAACCCGTACTAAGGATCACCTAATTATCTCCACTAACTTCATTTTTGTATTTAGCAAGATTAATCCATGGGACAATCTAAGGTACCATAAGATAGCTCATGCACATGCAAACATTGGTTGGTGAACACACAAAGCTAATGTGACAGACATATCGTCATGCGGGTAGGATACCGCCATTGCGAGGTAGGCTATCCACCAAACTCGTAATGAGGATCACCTAGATGGTTTTCGAATGCTGAGAATTCCAAGGATTCAAGGTCAGGCTATTTATTGGCTCAATGGTTGAGGATACTTGCTCGTATACATAGTGATGAAAATCACTATTTATTTTTCTCTTTGTTTTTCTTTTGGAGCAAGGATTTTGAATAGTGGTGAGAACCACTGTTATTTGATTTTGGCTTTTAAGCTTTGTAAGGTTGAACTTGTATGTTTTTGGTGTATGAATAGCCTTGATCCTTTTGGCCTTGGGGATGACTACCCATCCTGTTCAAGGATGTGTAGTATGAATCCTTACGACTTTGGGAACCAAAGGGGATTATGGAGATTATGAAGTAAGGGTTGAAGAACATGGACTTATACTAAGAGGGGGGGTGAATAGTATAAGACTTAACCAATTAATAATTTTAACTTTAGATAGCAGTGGCATCAACACAACATTAATCAAGACAGAAAGCATCACACATTGATGACCCATTTTTAACATGGTTCACCCAAACTGGTTGGGCTATGTCCACAAAAACTTTTCTCTAAAAGTTATCTCAAAGTTCTTTGGGAATCCTTCCCAATTACAATGTTTATGAGCCTTGGCCCAAAGGAGATACCTTTCCCTCTACTCTAGAAATGATCCCTCAGAAGATCAACTGCCTCTACCTCTTGCCAGTATGTGGAACTCATTTCCATCGAAGACCTCCTATCCTCAATGCTTAGCCTAAGAGACCTCTGCCTTCTATTATCACGTCCACAACAGCTCAGCAACCTGTACCAAATACAATCAGTCGATCTAGTACAAGTCTTCCCCTGTCTTTCAGATCTATCCAACTCTTGAACAAATCAATCCTCTACATACAAGCCTTCTTAAAGACTTGCCAAATCTGTCCTTAGGTTCTTCTCATAGAACCAATGCACCTCTGTCCTCAAGTTCTTTGATAGAACTATCAAAATTAGCTCACAAGTCCTTTTCTAGGACCTGTCCAAATCTGCTCACAAGTCCCCATCGGAACCTGTCCAAAAACTTCTCACAAGTCCCCACTGGAACCTTATTGGAGTAGAAGATAATTGAACCTTCAAGCTGTCACCACACATAACTCTCAAACTTATAAATTAATGTCCAAGAAAATTCGAATTTCACGGCATAATTTAATAAAAACGTGTGTTACTCTAGAAAATCACCCTCGTGAGACTCGAAACGGTGACCTTCGCCAATGCAGCGCCCAACAGTAGCCTTTGCTGCCACTAGCCCACATGGGCTACGAAGTTCACAAGTGAACTTCCCTCCACTTCACCCTTAAAAAAAACTCTTGAAGACTTTTCAACCACACGTGCTTCTAAGTCTTCCTTCGATCGCAGCGAATACAGAGCACAAACACCACAAATTACATTCGAGGAATTTTGAATTAATTAGCCTTCCAACCTTAGGAGTTGGAGAATAAATAGTCTCTTCGAAGACACCTTGACATCGGCGGAAATAAAGACCATTTCAAAATTAATCAAAAGTCTTTTCAAAAAGGGTTTAAAAACCCTTAAATAATTTTAATAAATTAAGAATAAAAAAGGTTTAAAAACCTTTAAGTATTTTTAATAAATTAAAAATAATTTCTCCCTTAATTAATTAATTAAAACCTTGAAGGGTTTTAAATAATAATTAAATAAATAATAAAGAGAACCTCCATTGGTTTTAATAAAAACCATTTAACTTGGTTTTAATAAAAACCCTATCCAATGGAATCTCTCTGGATTCTCTTAAAAAGATTCTCTTGGAATATTCCACCTTTGAAGCCAACACATCCTCTTAACATTAATGCCATTTCCTTTTGACATCAATGACAACTCATAGACAAGAAGATAGGATCTCAAACCCAAAATTGCCAACAATCTCCCCCTTTGTCATTGATGGCAAACCATGCTTCTCAACAACATAGAAAATCAACATAAACAACTCCCCCTGTCTTGAGGCTCTCCCCCTTACTCAAATCTCTCCCCCTTTGTCATCAATGTCAAAGGGTCACCTTTGGGGCTTGGGACTAAGAATGAGCCTCTTAGCTTAGTTCCTCTCCCACCTCCTGATGAGGTGATTAATTTTGGGGTGGGAGTACAACTCCCAATTTCTACCTTAGATACTCAAATGTATCTCTTGGAAGAGGTTTGGTGAAGATATCTACAATATACTCTTTAGTAGACACATACTCTACCTTGACCTGCTTGTATTGCACTTTCTCCCTTAGAAAGTGATACTTGATGGAAATATGCTTTGTCCTTGAGTGCATTACCGGATTTTTGGAAATACTTATGGCACTTGTATTATCACAAAGTATGGAGATGGGTTGTTCATGCTTGAATTTGAAATCCTCCAAGGTGGTTTTCATCCATAAAACTTGTGTACACCCAGCCACTGCTACTATGTATTCAGCCTCTGCTGTAGATAAGGAAACTGAAGGTTGTTTCTTACTTAGCCAAGAAACCAAAATCTTTCCCAGAAAGAATGCTCCACCACTAGTGCTTTTCTTGTCATCAATACTGCCTGCCCAATCTACATATGTATAAGCTATGAGGGTGAAATCATCACCTTTGGGATACCAAAGCCCAAAGTCCATAGTGCCCTTCAGATATCTGAATATCCTCTTAACTGCTATAACATGAGAATATTTTGGAGCTGCCTGCAATCTTGCTACTAACCCAACTGCCTGCATGATATCTAGTCTGGTAGTTGTAATTTATAATAAAATGCCAATCATAGATCTATACAACCTCTGATATTCCACTAGACATTCATCATCTTTACTCATCTTGCACCCTATAATCATTGGAGTACACACTGGTTTGCTATCCATCATCCCAAATTTCTTCAACATTTCTTTGATATACTTTCCTTGAGAGAGAAATATACCATATTTTGATTGAGCAATCTGAAGACCTAAAAAGAATGACAACTCTCCAATCATAGACATCTCAAATTCCTTTTGCATGGTGTTAGCAAAAACTTTGCACATCTGAGTATTATTTCCCCCAAAAATAATATCATCAACATAGACAACCATAATCAACATATCATCATTTTCATTCTTAATATACAAATTGCTATCTGCCATGCCTTTCTTGAAGCCTTGCTCATGAAGATACCTGTCAAGTCTTGAGTACCAAGCCCTAGGTGCTTGCTTTAACCCATACAAGGCCTTTTTTAGTTTACACACATAGTCTGATTGTTTCGAGAGAGACACTCCTTCTGGCTGTTCTATGTAGACTTCTTCTACCAACACCCCATTTAGAAAAGCTGACTTTACATCCATTTGATATACCTTGAATGATTTGAAGCTTGAAAGGGCCAAAAATATTTTTATATCTTCAAGACGAGCAACAGGAGCAAACGTCTCTTCGAAATCAACACCTTCTACTTGAGAATAACCTTTGTAGACTAACCTAGCTTTGTTTCTGACAATATTTCCATCCTCATTGAGTTTATTTCTGAATATCCATTTTGTGCCAATGACATTCTTGTCTTTAGGTCTTGGAACCAATTCCCAAGTTTCACTTTTCTCTATTTGATTTAGCTCTTCATCCATTGCTTTCACCCAAAACTTATCTGCACATGCTTCACTGAAATCTTTTGGATCAATCTGAAATAATAATGAAACATTTGTAGAATCATGTGAAGGAATGACTCTTCTTGTTTTCCTGCTATTTGGATCACCAATGATCAAATATTTGGGATGATGTTTCTAAACATATCATGAAGGAGTTTTGGGAAGCAGTTGTTGTCTTTCCTCTTCTCCATCTGAAACCTCTCTCGAATTCTTCTTGACAAATTTTATCACCGAGTTCCTTGACTGGTTCTCTTATCCCTGTCTTTTCATCAACTGTTACATTTATGCTCTCTACAACTGTATGATTTATTTTGTTGAAGCATCTATAAGCCTTGCTTCTGCTGGAATATCCAAGAAAGATTCCCTCATCACACCTAGGATCAAACTTACCCAAATTCTGATCTTCCCTTCTGATGAAGCACTTACTCCCAAACACTTTGAAGTATTTTACTATAGCTGGTCTTCATTTCCACAACTCATAAGGAGTTTTATGATGATTGACTCTAATTTGGGCCCTGGTGATAATGTAGACTACCGTACTGACTGCCTCTTTCCAAAAACCATCTGAAAGTTTTGACTCATTTAACATAGCTCTAGCCATATTTTCAATAGTTCTGTTTTTTCCTTTCAACTACTCCATTTTGTTGAGGAGTTCTTCGTCGCTGAATATTCTCTTTTGATTCCTTGTTGCTCATAGTATTCCACAAATTCATTTGAAGTGAACTCTCCTCCTCTATCTGATCTTAAGCATTTGATTCTCTTGTCAGTCTCATTTTCAATCATTTCTTTGAAAGATTTAAATTTTTCAAAAGCTTCAGATTTTTCTTTGAGAAAAGTAACCCAAGTCATTCTAGAATAATCATCTATAAACAACATGAAGTAGCTTTCTCCCTGAATGCTCTGAGTTCTGGTAGGGCCACATAAATTAGTATGAATAAGATCCAATGGTTTTGAAGAAGTATACCCTTTTGATTTGAAACTGGTTATGGTATTTTTTCCATGTTGACAAGGACCGCAAATGATGTTATGGGGCATTTTTATTTTGGGCAAGTCTCTAACTGCTTCCTTGTTACTAATATTGACAAGATTATCAAATCTCAAATGCCCCAATCTTTTATGCCATAACAAACTCTCATCTTCTTGAGTTAGAAAACACTTTTCCTTTTTTATCTCACTTAGCATGTAAAGATTGTTTGGAGTCCTTGTAGCACTAGCAATGAGTTTTCTATTTTTTTCTTTACTTATCTCACATCTATCTAAAAAGAAAGATACTATGTGCCCTTGATCACAAATTTGACTCACACTTAGAAGATTATGTCTTAGGCCTTCTACATAAAGCACATTTTCTGTTTTGGATTTCCCATCCAAAAAAAGAGTCCCTTTACCACAGATTTTAGCTAACTTCGTTATCTCCAAAACCGATCGTTCCTCTGTTTGTTTCTTTTAAGACCAAAAACTTTTCCTTTTCACCAGTCATATGTTTTGAAAAACCACTATCAAGATACCATTTTTCTACTTTGTCTTGAGCATGAAAAGCATTTTGAACTATCATTGACTTAGATTTGATCTCATTTCTCTTTTTAGTGAACTCAAGGCTAGATCTATCCAAACTGCACATCCTTGCTATATGCCCAAAATTCTTGCACTTGTAACACATGACATTTTTATTCATAAGAGGTGCAAAAGAGTTAACATTTTCCTTACTATGGATATTCAAAGACTTATTGCAATGCATAGCTTTGTGACAAAATTTCTTGCAGAAAAAATAATAGCCATGGAAAGTATTATGTAACCTGTTTTGATGCCTTGGATGATTGTTCTTCTTGTGACCAACTGGAATCCACCGCTCTTCAGGATGAAGATTGATCTTGCTTGAAGACCCTGTTTCATGAATGGTGATACAATCCTTCTTTTGCTTTTCACACGGAGTATTCTTTCTGAGAGCCAACTGTTCCAACTTCACTCTATGAGACATAACCTCTTCTTCTAGTTTCTCGCAATCAACTTCCCTTCCTTTAAGAGCCTCTGTTAGAACTTGTTCAACCTTCTTCCCTTATTCAGCTAGAATTTTGAAGTCTATAACACTTTGAGACAATTATGATCTTGCTATCTCTTCTTCCTAAAATTTATGCTTGAGAACAAAATTCTCTTCCCTAAATTTCTCAAGTTTTCTTAAAATCAAGAAGAATTCACCTTTGAGATCGAACTCAACCTCTTCATCTCTTTCTAAATATGTATGTTCCTCTGATAGATCCTTCTCCAAGCTGTTAGGCTCTTTCTGGAGAGACAAGATTTGATACCAATTGAAGAACATGGACTTATACTGAGAGGGGGGGTGAACAGTATAAGACTTAACCATTAACACAACATTAATCAAGACAGAAAGCATCACACATTGAAGACCCATTTTTAACATGGTTCACCCAAAATGGTTGGGCTATGTCCACAAAAACTTTTCTCTAAAATTTATCTCAAAGTTCTTTGGGAATCCTTCCCAATTACAATGTTTATGAGCCTCGGCCCAAAGGAGATACCTTCCCCTCGATCTGGAAATGATCCCTCAGAAGATCAACTGCCTCTACCTCTTGCCAACACGTGGAACTCATTTCCATCGAAGACCTCCTGTCCTCAATGCTTAGCCTAAGAGACCTTTGCCTTCTATGATCATGTCCACAGTAGCTCAACAACCTATACCAAACATAGTCAGTTGGTCTAGTACAAGTCTTTCTCTATTTGTCATATCTGTCCAACTCTTCAACAAATCAATCCTCTGCATACAAGCCTTCTCAAAGACTTGCCAACTGTCCTCAGGTTCTTCTCATAGAACCAATGCACCTTTGTCCTCAAGTTCTCTGATAGAACTATTAAACTCAGCTCACAAGTCCTCTGCTAGGACCTATCCAAATTTGTTCACAAGTCACCACCGGAACCTATCCAAAAACTGCTCACAAGTCCCCACTGGAACCTTATTGGAGTAGAAGATAATTGAACCTTCAAGCTGTCACCACACACAACTCTCAAAATTATAAATCGCTGTCCAAGAAACTACGAATTTCATGGCATAAAGACATTTTAATAAAAACATGTGTTACTCTAGCAAATCACCTCCACGAGACTCGAAACGACGACCTTCGCCAATGCAGCGCCCAACAACAGCCTTTGCTGTCACTAGCCCATGCGGGCTACGAAGTTCACAAGTGAACTTCAAGTGAACTTCCCTCCACTTCACCCTCGAAAAAAACTCCCAAAGACTTTTCAACCGCACGTGCTTCTAAGTCTTCCTTCGATCGTAGCGAACATAGAGCACAAACACCGCAAATTGCATCTGGGGAATTTTGAATTAATTAGCATTCCAACCTTAGGAGTTGGAGAATAAATAATCTCTTCGAGGACACCTTGACGTCGGCAGAAATAAAGACCATTTCGAAATTAATCAAAAGTCTTTTCAAAAAGGGTTTAAAAACCCTTAAATAATTTTAATAAATTAAGAATAAAAAAGGTTTAAAAACCTTTAAGTATTTTTAATAAATTAAAAATAATTTCTCCCTTAATTAATTAATTAAAACCTTGAAGGGTTTTAAATAATAATTAAATAAATAATAAAGAGAACCTCCATTGGTTTTAATAAAAACCATTTAACTTGGTTTTAATAAAAACCCTATCCAATGGAATCTCTTCGGATTCTCTTAAAAATATTCTCTTGGAATCTTCCACCTTTGAATCCAACACATCCTCTTAACATTAATGCCATTTCCTTTTGACATCAATGACAACTCATAGATAAGAAGCTAGGATCTCAAACCCAAAATTGCCAACAAGGGTATTGATATTTTAGGCCTTGGGGATGACTACCCATCATTAGCAGGGATGTGTAGTACGAATCCTCACGACTTGGGAGACCAAAGGTGATTGGAAATGGTCATGATGATGGTTTGTGGGAATTTTGTTTTTGAATGGTCATTGATCCTTTTAGGCCTTGGGGATGACTACCCATCCTTGGTAGGGACGTGTAGTACAAATCCTTACAACCTTAGGGACCAATGGTGATTGGGATTTGTGGTAGTGGTGAAAACCACTATTTATTAAGGGGAATTGATGGGGAAGAGCTTGTCCTTTTGTCAATTCTCAGCACTCTTGAACCATTCGCACAGGGGGATGAACATACTAATCTTTCACCTATGGTACCCTAGACTGCTTTGTAGGTTTCTCTTGCATTCACACAACTTAGGAATTATTTTATGTGTTTTAACTTGTGTAGGGATGTTACGTAACGAGTCTTGACCCAAGTAAAACTTTCTCGTGTAAAATATGTTTAACTATGTATAGTTTTTGGCTAGCAATTTAAAGACAAGTGAATGACGAAAACCCTATATACATTAGGAGACAACTGACTTATGCTAAAAATGGCGATGGTGTTATTCGGGATGTATGCGTTTATAAAATGGATGGAATGTGGAAAATAAAGGAATTGCCGAGTAATTACAGTCTATGGTGCTTGGGACATGTATGACCAGCAAATATGCAATGTATGGATGTGATGCCTAATGCAACCTATATTTTTGTATTTTGATGTTTTATGAGTATGCATGGAATTGAAATGCAATTTTTTTTGTTATTTTTGATGATTTTATTGTTTTTGTTTGTTTTTTGAATATTTATTTTGACCAAGTGGTTATGGGAACTCTTGGAGCTTTTGGTTTGACCAAAGGGTTTATGGATACCTTTGGGGCATTTTTGGGGTTGACCAAGCGATTGTGAGAATCCTTGGAGCTTTTGGTTTGACCAAAGGGTTTATGGACACCTTTGGGGCATTTTGGGTTTGACCAAGCGATTGTGGGAATCCTTGGAGATTTTGGTTTGACCAAAGGGTTTATGGATACCTTTGGGGTATTTTTGGAGTTGACCAAGCGATTGTGGGAATCCTTGGAGCTTTTGGTTGGACTATGGCTCTCTAAATGTGGAATGGCCCCAAATGACTGATGTTCAAGGGTTCTAGTTCCTTGATTCCTTCAAGAGAGGCGAGCCGGTATGTTCTAGGTCCTATTCTACTGTCAATCACATAAGGACCTAACCAGTTTGTTCCATGAACTTGTCCCTTAGATGGGATGACAAATTAGAATTTTGTTGGTTCTCTTTTAAGACCAAGTCACCAACATGAAAGTCCCTTAGGTGGACCTTCATGTTGTATGCTTTATTAAGTCGCTCTTGATAGATACGCAAATGCTCGAGAGCATTGATGTGTCATTCGTCGAGCAATGTCAGTTGGTCTAACTGGGCCTACCATGCAATGTCATCATCAATGAAATCTTGCATTGAAATGCACAGAGAAGGGATTTCCAACTCGAGAGGCATGACTTCCTCGGAGCCATACACTAGCAAAAATGGAGTTGCCCCAGTGGGCGTCCAAATGCTAGTGTGATAAGCCCATAGGGCAAGTGGGATTTGAATGTTCCAATCCTTATGACTGTCTGCAATTGTCTTTTTGAGGATGGCGACTAGCATTTTGTTTGACGCTTCTGCTTGCCCATTTGCCTGCGGATAATAGGGTGTTGAAAAACTGTGCTGAATTTTGTACTTTGTGGTCAAAGCACGCACATATTTATTCTTGAATGACGTCCCATTATCTAAAATGATCTTGGATGGAATACCAAAACGACATATGATGTTATGCAAAATAAACTCCGTAATGCGGGTTCCAGTTGTAGAGGTTAGCGGAATTGCTTCCACCCACTTGGTGAAGTACTCTGTGGCCATTATGATGAATGTGTGACGACCCGATGACGCAAGGGAGATCTTTTCGATTAGATCGAAGCCCCACTGCAAAAAAGGCCAAGCCGATTGGATCGGTTGCAAGGCCTGAGAAGGTACGTGTGTCAAATTAGCATGGTGTTGACACTTCACGCACTTCTTTACATATGCACAAAAATCTCGCTCTAAATATGGCCAATAATAGCCCATGCGAAGAATGCACTTTGCAATGGCCATACCGCTGAAGTGGCCACCACATGTACCATCGTGTGCTTGGGTGATCGCCCAAGTGGACTCTTGCTAGTCCAAGAAACGGAGGAGGATTCCTTCATAGCTCCGATGATACAAAATGTCTCCTAACAAGACATGTTTTGCCACTTTCTATTTAAATGATCTTTTCGTGGCTTGTGTCAATCCAAGTGGGAGGTTACCTAACTTGAGGTAATCCCTAATGGGTGTGTACCAATCCTGCTGATCAAAAACCTCGATGGTATGAATGACCAATCCCTCTTGAATTTCATCCCTAGCAAAAGTTGAACGGGAAAGAACTTGTAAAAACAACATTGTGTTGCTATTAAGAGGGGTCGGGGAGAACAAGGACCCCCAGTTGGCTTGAGTCAGACAATCGTGGATTTGAGAGAACCTATCCTGAGATGGTTCAATCTGGATCAGGTGGATTCCTGGCATTAGGTCAGAGCTTGCATGCTCCATCGTGGATTGCGATAATGTTTTGACCTGAATGGTTGTCATTTCATCAAAAGGGTCTTGCGGGATTAGTGACCCCAAGGAGGCCATAGTATCCGCAAAATGATTCAATGATCGAGGGAGTGCCTCGATGTCATACCATTCAAGTTGTGCTAGGAATTTGTCCACAAGGGCTTTGTAGGCCTGTAGAATTGGGCATTTACATTGGAATATCCCCTTTACTTGATTGACAATTAACAATGAATCACCAAAGATGTTTAAACGTTTAATGTTCATGGTGATTGTTGTCTGAAGACCTATGAGCAAGGCTTCATATTCTACATTGTTTTTGGTGCACGGGAAGTCTAATTTAAATGATAGAGGCATTGGAGCCCCTTGTGGAGTGAAGAATACAATTCCCATGCCACCTCCTTGCTCACATTTAGAACCATCGAAGAATAGGGTCATGTCAGCCTGTGACTCAGGCTCATTAGAATATGGCAATTCTGAAACATGGAAGACCCCATCATTAGGTAGTTCTATGGTCAGAGGCTGATTGTATTCAAGAGGAGCCTTTGACTAGTTGATCGATGATGACTTGACCTTTTATGGATTTTTGTCCAATGAATTCTATGTCAAACTCCGTCAACAACATGATCCATTTCTTCGTGCGGCTACTATGATAAGTACGACTCATCATGTATCACAATGGATTCTCCTTAGACACAACATATGTCATATTACTGAGCATGTAGTGGCATAGATTTTTGGTAGCAAACACCATTGCCAAGCAGAGCTTCTCAACGTATGCATAGTTAAGTTCATAACTGACCAGGGTGCGGCTAAGATAGTAAGTAGCCTGTTCTTTGTGTAGTTCATTTTTTTGGAATAGCATGGCACCTAGTGCCACCTCAGTAGCTGAGATGTATAAGTAGAATGACACTCTTGGTCTAGGTGGTGCCAATACTGGCGGTGAAGCCAAGTATTGTTTAATGTCATCAAAGGCTGATTGGCACTCGTCATCCCAGTGAAATGCTACCCCCTTGTGCAATAATTTATTCATGGGTCGGCACTTGTCAGATAGTTGCACTATGAAGCGCTTGATTGACGTGACCTTTCCCTTTAGAATTTTGAGCTGCTTGATGGTAGTTGGGGGAAGCATTTCAAGGATTGCCTTGACTTTGTGTGGGTCTACCTCGATTCCTCATTTGGAGACTATGTAACCCAAGAGCTTTCCAGATGTGACACCAAAGACACACTTCTTGGGGTTTAGTCTGACTTTATGTTCCATGAGGCGATCGAGGATCTTGCTTAAGTCATCGAGATGATCTGGGTGCAAAAGAGATTTGGCCAACAAATCATCCATGTAATATTCCAATGTTTTGTGCATGTAATCATGGAAGATGTACGTCATGGCACGTTGGTAGGTGGCACCAGCATTTTTAAGGCCAAAGGGCATGACCTTATAACAAAATGTCCCCCAAGGCATTGTGAATGCCATTTTTAGTTGGTCCTCGAGATTGATACGAATTTGATTGTATCCCGAGAAACCATCCATAAGGGAAAGCATTTCGTGGCCTGATGTAGTGTCTACCAATGCGTCGATGCTAGGTAAGGGGAAATCATCCTTAGGACTCGCTTTTTTTAAATCTCAAAAATCGATGCATATGCGAATCCTCCTATCGAGATTTTTGATGAGAACCATGTTAGACAACCATGGTGGATAATCCACGTAGATGAAAAACTATGCATCCAATAGCTTTTGTAGCTCATCTTTGACCATTAAGGCCACTGTTGGATGCATCTTACGTAGTTTTTGCTTTACTGGCTTGACTGTCGGATCAAGCGTTAGATTATGCATGACTAGCTACGAGTCTAGCCCCGACATGTCTTTGTATGACCATGCAAAAACCTCCTTCTTCTCTTTGAGAAGGGCAATGTAGTCGGCTTGCTCTTCGGGGGATAGACTTACCCCATCTTGATGATTTGCAAATTCACTGGATCTGAGCCGATGTCTATGTTAGTCATCTCCTCGACCGACATGTGGGACCCGTCCTCCAACTGGTGTGGAGTTGGGATCAAGTGGATATCGTTTGCTGAATTTAGATCATCGTTCGGAATGTCAGGTTCCTCTTCAGCATGGAAGACATCATGAGTCCGTTCTAGGGTGAAATGGAACATCCCACCGCAAGGCCAGTACTCTGATGGGGATGGCGGTGTGTCAGTGCGATCCTAGTCTATAGCATCTAGGTCTAGATGCAATGACCATGTTGGGTCGGCTAGATCATGGATGGGGGCGGTTAAATCAATGGATATCATGTTGATGAAATGATTATGGTCTCCATTATCATGGGTATGACTGCTCGGACATCCTAGATGATCTTTGTGCTTCGGATCTGGCTCTGTGGGTACTGGCACAAATGGATCGGCCCTATGCATGGATAAAAAGACAAGGTCCACCCTAGGCACTGATGGTTGCATAGGGTCTCCAGGCGGAAAATGCTCTCTGTATACCTGGAGTGGCGGGTGCAATAATTGCTATAACTACGCCAGGTTGAGGTGCCACCTATGCCTTGGCCCTATGTGTAATTGTTCAAACATGTCATCTATGTCCAAGGGATATTGCTATTGTTGCATATGATTGAGATAAGCCATCTTAGTTTCATATTCATAATCACTGTTAGAGATCCAAAGGCCTTCGTTGGCTCCAACAACTGTTTGCGACATATGAGGCTCATCTTGCTCGAGCAAATTAATGTGGTCCCATCGAGGTTGTTCCACTCTTTGTGGGGGGACCTGATTCTCTTGAGGTGGCATATGCTCAATTGGAGCATCCAAAGGGAACATTTTCAGGAAGCTCTCTTGATAATCATCCATGGGAGTCACTTGTGAATGATTGCTATCAGACTTGAAAGGATCCCAAGGTGCTACCTCGTACTCTGACTCATCTTCTGAAGACCCTTCTTGGTCTTATCCATATCCCTCTTGTAGGTGAGTCCTCTAACTTTCTCCCTTTTCGACCGAAGGGAAAGGGTTGTTAAGGTCAACAAGGTTGGTTGTTAGCAATGGGAGATAATCCCCCAATGTATATGTTGTGTTAGGATTGGCATATGGATCTAATGCCAACCCATCCTTGTTGCCTATCCCTAGGCCTTGCATGTTCTCTACCAAGATGTCAAGGGGCAGGGGGTGGTTGAACCCTACTCCTGACTTGTCATACGACATTTGATATCTTGGTTGGCAAAGAACACACACTCCTTGCTCATACCTGCCCAACCCATATCCATGCCAATTACATTGGCCAAGATATCTCAAAGCGAAATCAGGGTTGGAAAAATAGTTGACGTCCTCAACAAAGGGCTCTTCATCTTCATCTTCTTGCATGCAAGCTTCAATGCCATTATCCAGGCCCCCATAAACAAAGTTTGTCTGATTGGGTGGGTAGCCTAGAGGAACCATAGAGCCGATGGGGAGTCGAGGTCTCCCCATGTCCTGCATGGACTCAAGTGTAGGTGTTGCTACAATGTTCCTCACTAGATACTCCCCCAGGCATGTGTTGGCCATCTCAATGGTGATCGTTGGCGGTTGAGGGGGAGCGAATGGGAGTCCTTCCGGAGTCCACTCCATGTGGGGTGAACTAGGCATCTCGACTTCCATTCGTCTAGGCATCTCTTCGGTAGAGATGGTTGAGACTAGGGGTGGTTCCTCTTCTAGGGGTTTCTTTCCCTTGTCCTTTGGTGTGGCCACCGTAGGTGGCATCGTTGTTGAAGGACCAGATGAGGAAGATGGACCCGGCTAGGGATTTGATGGACTTGTCAACGGGGATGCCTGTGGAATCGGACCCTATTTAGATGGATTCAACTGAAAATCCAAATGTGTTGATGGAAGGGTCGATTGCGACATGAATTGCATCGTATTGCAGTACTTGAAAGGCTCTAAGTCTACCGGGACTACATGCACCTATCCTTCAAATGTGTACTTTAAGCACTGATGAGCTATAGAAGGGACACACTTCATGTCCCTGATCCAAGGCCGACCCAATAAGATATTATAGGCCATCTCACCTTCCAAGATGTGGCACAATGTATGAATAGTCTTTTGTCCCACTTGGATGGGTAGGACAATTGTGCCAACCATCGAGCATATTGCATCATTGAATGCTCATAGAGTATAGGTGGAGGCCACGATGTGAGATGCCGAAAACTTCAGATGTTTCAATGCTGTTGTTGTGATGATATTATTGGATGAGCCAGTGTCCACCAACACTCTCTTATATAGAATCCCATTGACCCACGCAATGACGTGTAGGGGTGGATCCGCCACATCACCAGTCACCGATTTCAATTCATCTTCTCTAAAGGTGATGACTGGTTATGTACATTGTTTTACATGTCCCACAAAGTTGTTGAAAGAGTTTGCTTCATGGGGCTATAGCTCGATGGCTTTTAATATCTCCATTAGAGCTTCCCGATGGGGCACTGATTGTTGAATGAGCTCGTATATGGAGAGCCTAGCCGATGTGGTCCTTAGAATTTGGGTAAGTCTAGTCCAAATCGTGGCCACTAGTCTAGGCAGGGGAAGTTGCGTAGGGTGTTGTTGAGGTTGTGACGTCGATGGAACCTCTCCTGTGGCTGCCACGGGGGTAGCTCCTGGGTACCTCTTGTTCCTAGTCACTATGCTTATCATCCCTACATACCCCTGCATGGGGAAATTTTGTTGCACCTCATTGAATTGAAGGGGTTTTGCTTGCACATCATGGGCAGGCAGGGGATCTCTGAAGACTCCCATCTGTTGGTTGTTTGGCGCTACGGGGTTGTCCACCACCAATGTCTTGTTGTCGATTAGGTCTTGTACCAAACCTTTGAACTTCCAACATGCATTAAGGTCATGTCCCTTCCATCTGTGGAACCTACAATACAAGTCCTCCCGGTACCCCTTAGGATTCGGTGCATTGGGGTCTATGGTTTGAATCTCTGGCAGGTTGATCAAGTTCACCGCTGACAAGCGATCAAACAGGGAGTCCCTGGACTCTATGTAAGGTGTAAATTGTCACCTAGGGTGACACTACTGATTTTGTTCCTGCCTCTGGTTTTCTCTATCATAATTTTTAGGAGGCATCGCCTAATAGTTAGCCTTTTGAGGCTGTGTTGCTTGTGCAGGCTTAGGGACATTTATAGCAACCTGATTGACCGCAACGGGTTTCTGTTGCATGGTCCCTCTTTTAGTGTTCTTAGTCCATTCTTTCTTCTTAGGTTTGGTGATCTCGCCATCCTATATCTTGATCTCCTCAATGATTTTGGCTTGCACCAGAGCTTCCTCAAGAGTGGCATATTGCTGTAGCTACAATAGCATGGAGATCGATCTCAAATAGCTCTTTGAGAACATTTGGGTCAGGTCGGACATGGGAGGGAGGTAGGGTAGCTTTGAAAGCAACGTCCTCCACCGATTCCCATATGCCACCATGGTTTCTTCCTCATACTGCCTGAGGCTAGCTAGGTCACTTAGTGACACCTTTTTCTTGGTGTTGAAGGCGAAGCATTCGAGGAACACGTCCACTAGTTGATCCAAGTTACTGATGCTATGTTTTGGAAACTGAGTGAACCAATCCGAGGCAGAGCCTGCGAATGTGGTTATAAATGTTCTTAGTAACAAAGCATCATTGTCCTGAATGCCAAAGCACTGGCTTAGTAATCTAGTCACATGCTCTTGGGCATCCTCCTCCCCTCTAAAGAGTGCCAAGCTGGGGCAATTTAAAGTGTTCCAGGTATGGAGGTGCCGACACTGACGGATGCACAAGATGACTATGGAGTTGGCATAAAGTGGGATTTTGGGGCCCAGAAGTCTTGGTCTCCATAGATTCTAAGCGCTCTAGCAGTGCTTTATATGCATTGGAGGATTTGATTTCTTCCTCCTTGGTTTGCTCCCACTGTGGGTTGCGGGGAACTTGAGGCCTATGGAGGGGTGGCTGGATAGCAACCCTTCTGCCTTGGTAGGGCGTTTCAGCCCACTCTTCTTCTTGTTCATACTCCTCATAGGATTCTTGAGGAGTGCCTGGTCGAGACCTATAAACATGGGTGGGTGCCCGAGGAGGGTGCCCATCGTTGTTTCTGGGAGTGGCCTCCCGCTTAGGTCTAGGAGGTCTTGGAGGTAGTACTTGACGAGGTCACGGAGACCTGTCTCGCACCAAGGGGTTATGCCTCTCATACACTTCTACTTTATGTGCGCGAGGAGTTGGGACCTTCTCAGGCATAGTGTTATGAAGCAATTCGGTTGTCTGACGTTGAATGCACTCTTTGTTAAGGTGACATAGATGTTCTAACTATTGTTGATCTTGCTTGAGCTGCATAATTTATGCTTGGTGGGTGGCATGTTTGGCAAATGCCAAGTCACTTTGTTCCACCGTCTCATGTTTAGGAAGCCTAGATGCCTCTCCTACATGTCTATCTCGGTCATGGTGATCCGAGACCCCTATGGGTTGCTTTCCTCTGTCGAGGTTAGTGACATTTACCTGAGGCTCCGACCTCAATGGGTGATCTTGATACATAGCAGGTGCGGAGGTGCATCATTCCCATGCTGTGTACTACTCTTGAGGAACGTAGTGGTCTTCCTTGTACTCCCTTTCATATGCGTGAAAGGTGCGGGCAGAATTGTCTTGCCCTGTCTGGAGAGCCTTGTACTCTGGATTTTGTCTAGTGTTTCTAACAGTAATAAGGGGTAAAGGAGGGATGAAGAAATCATGTGGCCCCTCCTTATGGACCCTATGTTGCTCTAGCACTTCATCACTAGGCCACTCATAACGAGCATCTAAGGGAGGCCTCCTGTCTATGTTGAGTGCCACGTGTAGGTTCTCCTCTTGAAAGGATCTATGCTGAGTGGGGGTGCCTCTCATAGAGGTGCCTCTATAGTCCTATTCTGTTATGGCATGATGTGGACTATCTTGTGTGCCATGCCACCAAGGTGGGATGACCAAGTCCTCAGGACTATATCGGAGGTGACTTGTCCCCCTTTGTACACTTTCTACAGTGCTTTCCCGTGATTGGGCTTAGCTACGGGTGTACACCATGGTGATGTTTACCTAAAGATGCGTAGATTTTTATCTTCTTTTATGATTTTTATGCTACACTTAAATAGAAAGGAAACACACAATCAAAGCAATGATTATCTCGTTTAAAGATTAAAAGTGTGCCCTAAAATCTGGTTTAGTGTGTTTTGATTTTGTTTTGAAATATTTTTGTGAAGAACATTTAAATGCAATATGATGGCTCTTATGACTCCCAAAAATGGTCGCCCCTTTGATATACCATTGCCAGACCGATATACCAACCTCTCTATATACCCGCCCTTATGTGAGGGAAACTATTGGTACGTGAGAGCAGATGGTACGTGGAACATAGGTGGTACGGAAGGGGAATCACTCTGTTTATGACACCTACCATAGAAGAATTATCCTCATGCACTTGGAATCACCCTCACTACACTTGGTCAGCTTTCATCAGGATTTACGTCTAGCAACAGTCACGATCGGGGTTATGTATGCAGTATCTCAAGCCAAGGTGGTGATGAAATCCACCGTTGGTCTTGCTCAAGGGTTGGGATTTTACGACCAACTCCTTGTTGTTTCAATTACCACGTGGTGTGTGGGGTTCTTTTTAAGTTGCATAAATGAAGAAAAAAAGCATTCAAACTCTCCTATGCAAGCAAATAACCAGAAAATCAAAAACAAAAAATAGAAAATGCCAGAAGGTGTTTGTAACCCCTACCTCTTCTCTGCCCAAATCGGATGTCTCTGAATTTCTTCTTTGAAATTGCATAGAGAGCTATTCATCCTGGGATGAGATGAATAAAAAATCTGTATTTGTTCTAGGGTAGGACGAATTCCTATTCATCCCTGGGTAAGACGAATTCCAGCTCTGTACTCGTCACAGACTGAAACGAACAATAGTCCAATGTTTGAAAACTTGGTACCTGTAAGCAAAAACAAGCAACTTTGATCAAAAAGTTAATATTAAAAATCAAGGGACATAGGTCCCATCGTGATCACCACTGAAAGCACGAGGATACAGAAACAAAAAGGAAAATGCCAAGTACGATGCGTGTAGAACCAAACTTAACGCTAAAAGCCTATGTATTGAAAAATGCATGAAAGGAAAGAACATAGACGAATCGACACAAGATAAAAGCAATATGGAATATGTTGCCCTTTTTATTGATATGCTTTCAAAGTCATGTTACAATACGTCTCCTTCCTTTTTAGGGGATAGGAGCGTCAAATATGTTTCTTGTCACATCCATGGATAGCAATCCTTCTTCCGCATGCCCACATGTAATATGGGTGGACCAAAACGTCACCACCGCTTGTGTATATGAGTTTTGACTCCTTACTACTCCTCTGATGTCGAAGACCTATGTTCAAGGAAACAGAAAAGATCAGTAGCACCTGTAGATAGAATAGAACATGTATTTCCCAAGGCCTACTGTTAGTGTATGCATGAAAATATTAAAACGATAACCAAATGATATCAGATAGACCTAGAAATTTGATAGAAGCATGAATATGTTACCAGGAAGCCACTACAAAAGGAACAGTTAGGAAATTCCTCACAGATTTGTATTCTCTCCAGGGCGGGACGAATAAACCTGTAATAATTTATCAGAAAGCACCCTCTTCAATGTCCTACCTAGGAAGCTCCAAATGACCTACAAAGTTGGGGTTAGCTAATTGGGGGTGTTTTGGGAAGACCCAGATGGTCAGATTTCTCCAATTTTGCCTCTATCACCCAGATTTTGATGATGCCATCTGCAAGTTAGTAAAGGCGGGAAATGATAAAAACATGGTAAAAAATGCTCAGAATGAAGTGAAATTTAAACTACAACCTATTTAAATAACCTAGAATAAGATGCAAAAATAAATGAAAGGAAATATACCACATATTTCTAATCACTTCGGGGTGGGGCGTTTAGGACTACGACAGCTTGGGGGCGCCGGGGGGCGGAACGCCCATCGTTTGGGACTCTGTTTCGGCACCAATCCACTTGGGATGGGTCCAAAACTTCTTATGGGGTGTTTTCAACAAATTTTGTGGGATATTGTGGCCAAAAATTGGGTTTTGGGTCCTGATTCATGCTTCCAATAGTCACCCAATAACCTCCCTTTCGAATGAGAGATTAAGGATGTGAAAGGCACAAATCAAAAGGTAGGTGTTATGTAAAATGGCAGCACTTCATTGCTCAAAATGCTCCTTCTCTCTTATATTTTTGGGTGAGAAGACTCACCAATTTATAGACCTAAGGTCTCTCTATTTGAATGCGCATGCGAGGGCACCACTTGAGTTGCTTGTCCTATTTTGAGAGAAAATATTATTCCCTGATTTAGAGTCTCCTTGCATGAGGCCTCTAAAATCAAAGACATGCATGACTGAAGTCTCTCTTCTTGATTTGAAGTCATTCCTCGCAATTGCATGGCCTGAAGCTGTAGTTAATTGGCGGACTTATCGAGGTTTGACTTTTTGCCAATCAAACTTGCTATTCGCCTCACCCTAGGGCGAATGCTAATATTCATCCCTGGGTGGGACGAATGCCGTTTGTATTCATCCCTAGGTGGGACGAGCAGAGAGCAAGGTGCCAAAAAGGTGCCAAATTGACCTCTGACCTCCAAACTGCTTTTGGGAGTGGTTAGGACCACTGTTTAACCTCTGGGGGCTGCCCTAGGGGCTGTGTGTGTCAATGCGATCGGTGCTTGTTGTCACATAATTGGATTGGTGTTGTTTTGGTGTCTACACACCCAAAACAAAACCCCTTAGGAGTCATCAAGATATTAATCATAAGTTGAGAGTCAGACTCAACTAACACCTTTTCCCATCCAACCTTAGTAGCCTCCTGAAGGCCTCTAAGGATACCATACCCCTTATACCCAAATTCGTAGCAAAAGTAAAAACCAAGGAGCCATCTGAAAGTCTACCAATTCCTCCCACACTGGATTTTCTAGGGTTCCCTCTAGAGGCTCCATCATATTGAATTTTCCAAAATCCTTAGGAGGAGGTTGCCAATTTCTAGTCCTATCCATCTTACTAATACTCACATTCCCTTTAAGTTGGTTGCCCTTAGAAGATTTAATCTTCAATATTTGCATCACTTGATCCCATCTTTGGTGGGAGTTTTGGGGGTGATTAAGGAGTTGATGGACTGATTCAACTAAGTTGGCTATGGTCTTTTGCCAAATATAGTGAATATCCTTCCTATCTTGATTAAAAATTTGGTTGTTCCTTTCATTCCAAATATTCCAAAGAAGAATGGTAGAACCCATCCAAACTAACCGCCTAATAAAATGATCAACACCCTCTTGATTAGGCCAATCCCTCCAAAGCTATTCAAAAGTAAAAAAATTGGACCACTGTAAGCCAAGTAAAGTGGCCATTCTCCTCCATAGCTGAGAGGCTAAAGTACACTCAATAAAAATATGGTTGATATTTTCTACATTCTCTTCACACATTTCACATCTAAAAGGGCCATGAAAACCACGCTTCATAAGTTGCTCACCAGTAAGCACCCTACGATGCAATAAAAGCCAATTAAAGAACCTCACCTTAGGCCAGATATTTTGAGCCCACAATCGAGAAAATATGTCAAAATAATGGTTGGGATTATTATGGCATAAGGTCAAATAACCTTGAGCAACTGAATACTCACCCTTAGTAGTGTTGTTCCATCCAAAACAATATTTTTCATGGGACCAAGAGAGGGATCTCATATGAAGGATGCCTTGGATATCTTGTCTTTGCCTTTCTAGGATTTGAATAGGCCGATCCTCAATAGGGATCCAATATCTACCAACCTTTGAATTACCAGTATGGTACCGATAGTAATTAGCCACCTTTATCCAATTAGCTCGGTGAAGCTCCTCCATCCAAGGCCTCCAATCGGGAAACTGAGTTATCAAAGGCTTGTGACCATCCCAAGAATCTATCCAAAAATTTGCATGTTGACCATTATGAATGATCCAAAATAATTTTTTCTTTATCAAATCCTCACCAATCTTAAGAACTGCTAAAATGGGAGAACCTTTGGTAGGAAGTTGATAGCGAACAAGGTCTTCAGGACTTTTGTTCTCAGCATATTTAGCATGAATATTATTGGCCCAAAGAGCATTGGGGTTATGCAACATCCTCCAATATAATTTAGTAGCTAAAGCTTTGTTGTTATTAATTGAAGATCGAAATCCTAACCCCCCTTCACTCTTAGGAAGACATAAAGTATCCCATTTCACCAAGGCCCATTTTCTTTTCTCCTTAGTACCACTCCAAAGGAAATGATGACTGATTTGATCCAATTCTCGAAGAACAACCTTTGGGATATTCAAAATGGAAGAAACATAAATAGGAATAGCTTGAAGGACTGATTTTACCAAGGTGATTCTACCCCCATAAGAAAGCCACTTGTTGGTCCACTTTCCAATTTTCTTCTTGACTTTGTCCAACAACCAATTCCAATCTTTATTTTTCTGCCTTTGAATATTTATGGGAATACCTAAATAAGTGATTGGAAGAGAGGTCTTCTTATATCTTAATTTATCCAAGACCATGGATTCCTGTCTAGCAGAGCAGTGAAAGAAAATAACTTTAGATTTGTCTTCATTGATCAACTGCCCAATAGCCTTAGAAAAATAGCTAATGATTTGCTTAATATTAGAAGCTTCCTTAAATGTAGCTTTACCTAAAAGAGTAGAGTCATCCACAAATTGAATATGAGAGATAGGTCTAGCTCCATGAGCAATGGTAACTCCCTCAAGGGTTTTGTTTTCCCTCTTTTTGGTTATAGTCCTACCCAAGCATTCAGCAAGAATGATGAATAAATAAGGGGATAGCGGGTCACCTTGCCTAATACCTCTGGAAGATGGGAATGACTGAGAAGGCCTGCCATTGATAAGAACTAAGTAGGAAACTGAAGAGATACATCCCATAATCCAATCCATCCAATCCTTAGAGAAACCAAATTGCCTCAAAAATTTGATAAGGAAGTGCCAATCCACTCTGTCATAAGCTTTGGATAAGTCTAACCGAATGAACATGGAAGGAGAATTTTGCATATCCATGGAATGGATGGCTTCCTGAGCAAGAACTATCTCATCTACTATTTGACGTCCTTCCACATAACCCCCTTGCTCTGGGGAAATAATCTTATGCAAAAGAGGCTTCAACCTTTCTGCCATGATTTTAGTAATGATTTTGAGAAGAACATTACATAAAGCAATAGGTCTAAAACTTGAGATATGATCAACCTCTTGAGATTTTGGAACAAGAGTAATATAAGTTTTATTGATAACCTTCAAAATTTCTTTGGCTTTCCTGGATTCTTCCACCACCTCTAATAAATCAACATGAAGGATATCCTAGAACTCTTGGTAGAACTCAATGGGAAAACCATCAGGACCTAGGGTTTTCCCTTTTTGCATTTTAAAAACTACTTGTTGAAGCTCATTGATAGTAACAGGAGCAGTCAAAATAGAGTTCTCCTCAGAAGTGATAAGATAAGGGATTTCTTGAAGAACATTTTGTTGTGAAGTTGAGTCAAGAGGAGTAGCAGCAAAAATATTGGAAAAGTAATCAACAACAATAGAGTTCATGCCATCCCAAGTATAAACAACATCTCTAGAATATGATTTTAAGGAAGAAATAAAGTTGTGAGATCTTCGAGCTAGAAGAGATTTGTGGAAGAAATTTGTGTTTCGATCTCCTTCTTTGAGCCATTGAATTCTAGATTTTTGCTTCCATAATATTTCTTCTCTTTTTTCCCATTCCTCTAACTGAGTTGTGAGTTTAATTTCATCTGCACTTATCTTCTCTATGAGGCCATCTAAATGGATTTTCTTATTCAAATTTTCAATATGAGCAATAACTTCATGTTTTTTTTTATGAACATCCCCAAACTCTTTCCAGTTCCAAGTCTTGATTTTGGATTTAATGTATTGTAGTATTTTGGCAAAATAGAACATCTTAGTCCCATGCCTAGGTTTACCTTCCTTCCACCATTGTTGCACATGAGGTCTAAAGGAAATGTCTCTAAGCCACATTAATTGAAAACGAAAAGGAGAGAAACTCACATTGGTTTTCCACATTTCCACCATGAGTGGCCAATGATCCGAACCAACATTATTAAGAGTCTTCACTTTAGGAATGTGACCATGGATTAAGAAATTTTTAGAGAGCAAAAACCTATCCAATCTCTCCATTATACAAGCTAAGCCTTGCCTTCTATTAGACCAAGTCATAAGGCCATTATCTGGTTGGATATCCACAAGATGGAGGTTTGCAATATATTCGCTCATGAGGTCAGTGCTTTTGTCCAAATTTCTATTTTCCCCCTTTTCTCATCCAGAGAGAGGATGGTATTGAAATCTCCTCCGATCAAGATCCAAGCTTTAGGAAAATGAGAGATAATATGAGTAATATCCTTCCATTGTCTTCTTTTTTCCTCCAAAGAAGTCGGAGCATAAACAGTAATGCAGAGCATAATCTGGTTGGAATGTCTACTTTGAATAGCTATAGCCAACAAACCCCAACTGCCAACCATATGGTGAATAACTACCTCTTTTGGGTCCCAAAGACAAGCAATGCCACCGAAGTCCCTTGGGAACCGAGGGAAACCACTTTTACAACTAGCCAAATTTTAATTGGCAATTGAGTCCATATCCTCCATTGACATCTTTGTTTCTTGAAGGAAAACAAGATGTGGATGATTTATCTGAATCATTCTTCTAATTTCATTTTGTTTTGAAAGACTCCCTTTGAGTCCTCTAATATTCCAAGTGATGATCTTCATTAATACCAGGGCTAAAAAAGTTGGGAAGGGCATTAATCTTACCTTCCTCTACAAGATTTTCACCTTCTTTTACCATATGATATTGATTGGTCTTGCGACCTGATTTTTTATTAGAATCCATCTTCAATTTTTTTTCCCTGTTTCTTGACTTATTCCAATTGAATCTGAGATGGCTTCTAACCTTGAAGAATGCTCGTACACAACCAAAATTTTACTAGATGGTTCAACGGAGTCTATATTGGGACCTGCATTATTTGAAGTTTTGACATTTGAAAGATTGTTTTTCTTGTGTAAATTTTCTCCTTTTTTTCTATTGAAAACCTTTGATTTGTTGGTTTGTCTCCGAGTTCTTCCCTTCATATTTAAATTGTGTTTCTAAGATTTTAGTTTCCATTATTTCCTCTTCCTCACTTGGGACATCATTTGTGGAAAGGATTTCAAACATATTAGCAGATGACTTTGATTGATCCTTCATAACTGGTTTTTTTTTAGTGTTCTTCTTCTTAGGTATTTGGAAACTTGCTGAGTTTATATCTTCTTTCTTTTGATCAGGAATTTTATTTGGGCAAGCACTGGCCAAATGACCATATTCATGGCAAATTCTACAACGAAAAGGAATGTTCTCATAGTCCACTACTTGCTCCCAAGTGTCTTCCCCAAATTGTAATGTGATATTTTTAGGTAGGGGTTTGTCAAAATCCATTAAAACACAAATCCGAGCATAAATAATATGTTCAAAATTTTGAGTACAATCAGCAGTCATCATAAAAGTTCCTAAAGAGTTTCCAATTGAAGAAAAAATAGTAGGATTCCAAAATTCAATAGGGAGGC
This sequence comes from Wollemia nobilis, assembly GCA_028583015.1. NCBI lineage: Eukaryota > Viridiplantae > Streptophyta > Pinopsida > Araucariales > Araucariaceae > Wollemia > Wollemia nobilis. The sequence goes on from JAQPPZ010016943.1 coordinate 15,696,718, forward strand.
CAAAGAGTCTAACCCACACGGGAGCTATAGAAGGCATCTCTTCTTCGGCTTTAAATTTAGTATGCCAGGGCTTCATGAAAAGCCCCACCCTTCCAAAAAACCAAGGACCCCCTTGAAAAGTTTTCTCTCTATCTTCATTATTAGCAAATAAAACAAGAAAATAACCATTTGGATAAATAGATATTTGTAACTCACCTTTAGTTTTCCAGCTTTTTGCAGCCCGGAATTTGAAAGTAGATAGACTTAGATGAAAACCAAATAGACTCGGATGAAAACCAAATTAGTCCCATTTTTTCCAAATCTTCAATGCCAGTCTGAATGTTACCCATATCAAGCTTAACAATAGGAGTTCCATCAGCTACTTTAAGACATCCTGACTCCATTTTCCTGGGATCAATCTTAGGCATTCTTAGAGGTTTATGGGAAGCCCTAATATTGATATTAGCATTGGGATGAGGCTATCCACCATGAAGGGCATCCCTAAAATTCATTTTTGGGACTGAGTCTTCGAAATTCTTACCCTTGATAGGGGTTTTCATAGTAGAATTATTTTGTGGGTGCACCTTAGCACCAGATTCACTTGAGATATGAGCCATTTTTTGATCAACTACTTGAAACTTGTTTCGTGATCTCTTTAATCCTTGCCCTAGACGGTGGGGAAAAGTATGTTTTTCCTTTTTTTTTGTGCAGCAAATTGGAAGCCGTTGTCACTCAAGTTCACAATATGATCTATTGAAAGACAAATTTCTAACCCATCTTGGATCCCTTGCAACATTTCCTGCTAAAATATTGAGCATAAACCACAAAAATATTGGCTGCTAGGGCCCGAAGGCCCTAAAAACCAACCTCTGGAGCTGCTTGCACTCAACCCAGATGAAACCCCCGCATAGCCGCTTGCCAAATATCTCGTTCACACATAGGGATGTGCTAGGATCTATGTTCCTCCAAATGATATGAAAATTTGTGGAGACGTTCTAGGGTTTTTTAGGCATCTACCCTCAAAATTTTAGCTCAATCCGAGTCCATATGAGTGAGATATGACCAAAACGAGTTTGGCAGTTTGGGAAGTCCTGATTTTTTTTTTTACCTTTATCTTTATTTTAAATTCTAGATATCTATATCTATATTTGTCTTCCAAATATCTATCATGTTGTTTTTTATAATACATGCTACAACATAATGCATTTAAACTATTATAACTACAATCATACTTGTGTTTTGTCCTATCATACCTATCTTAAAATCCATATCCACCTCTTGCAATTATATAAATCTGCCTTTATGTTTCACCAAATTAATCCCCATTACCTTTAATTTTCACCATTACTTTTGTGATATTTACGATATACATCCATGATATTTTCTATACACAGAGGTTGAAAAGTAGGTACATAGGAGGCCATCCTCCCCATGAATTAACCTTAATATTTTGTAAGATATCCCAATATATTTTACATTGTTGGGACTATATTTTACTTGTCTTACTTTTTAAAACACGTTTTAGGAAATTAGGAACTTCACTAATTTAACATGTTTGAAATCTTGATATGAATGTTCTCATCATAATGTTCAAATTTGCATGCATATTAATTCAAGAATATTGGCTCATTTTTTTGCAGAACAAAAAACTTTAACACATCCAATTATATCCATGAAGTGAGGGATATCTACCCCCTTTATTTGAATTGAATATTTTAGGAGAAAAATATTTCCTTATAAAGGTATGATCTTGATGGATCACATCATATATGTACAAAAAAGAAAAATATTATAAAACTTATAAATTATACACACTTAACTTTTGTTAGGAATTATGTAAAAATCATCTCTTAATGGTTATAAATATTCACTTAGATTTATTGGCGATTGTTCTTAAAGAAAAAATTAATTTTTAAAATTTAAATATTAAATCCTTGATTTTTTAATTAAGTTTCTTGTTTCTTTTGAAAAGTAATTTTATTTTAAGTTAAAAATACTTAGTTTTGATAATGATATTATGTTAATAGTTAATATATTGGTTATTAAAAATGTTAAGGAATTGAGCATGAAATAACTATTTCATACTCACAATAGTAAAATGGTAGTGCTAAAAAATATTGAACCATTACTAAATTGAATAGATGTGTATTACATGCCAAGAACTTGTCTTATAGTTTTTTTGCTAAAAATATATTATGAAGGGTATTATATAATCATAATCCTACCATATCCATAAGGAATTCCACTTCTAAATAATATTTGAATGGAAAGAGGCCAAACCTAAAACACTTATGGCTATAGTCTTTGTGAAAGGGTGTAAACCCTAAGTGCAGTAAAGTGATGGAACAAAGAAACACATTTGGATATAATCTTCACAAATCATATACAAACTCTATGTGTAGTCGAGCATTGAAGGAAGAGGGTTGTTTACAGACTTCCTCTTGGGTCAAAAGAAATATCTCTCAAGGATCTTGGGTTTACGGGTCAAGCTTTCTAATGAAACTTTACCCTCTATTAGGATTTTGAAGGATAAATTTGGGTTAGATTTTATTTATCATCAAGCCCAAACAATTATCTACAAACTCAAGGGAAAAAAACCAATCCTAGAGGATCTCAAAGGATACATTTAATATTGGTTTACCAGTATAGAATTTCAAGTAATTTTTTTACCCAAAAATTATTTTCTATTTCATTTTTTGATTTAACGAAAATAGATAGGGTAATAAATTATAGATATAATTGGTTTTTCAAACAAAGAGGTGTATATATAAGACCTTGAACTCCTAGTTTTAATCCCTTTATATAAGATGTTAATGACTTCCTAGTCTGGGTGAATATTTATGCTCTCATTGTGGAGTTTTGAGGAGAGAAGATATTCACCAAAATTGGTAATACCATTGGTGCATTCCAGTATATGGATGTCCAAATAGAGGAAAATTTATCTAGTAAAATTAATGAGTAAAGCAATATTGGATATTTGGATGGATGTTTTAGTTCTTGGGTCTCAATCCATTACTATCTCCTCAAGCAAAGGGGAATGAATCCAAAATATTGAATATGAAAACTTCTCCCTAAGATGTTATGATTATCAGTAATATGACCACATGAAGAACAGATGCTCGATCATCTAATTATGCTCAGATTCCTCCTTAGTGGAGGAGAAGGCCCTACACATGAATGATTTGAAACCTTCAAATTTCCTAATTCAAAATAAAGAAGCTCATCCTCTAGATGCACCAATTGTCCAATAGGAATCATGCAAGCAACAAAGGATTCAACCCCAAAATAAGAATTTGAATCAGATTGTTGATAAAATCTAAATGGTTATTAAAGGCTATCCATAGGATTCCATGGAAAATATTAGTACCGCAGATGGTATTTTGAAGCTAAATATGAAATAATCAGTGATATTCAGTTTTATAAAAATGAAGATCCTACAAAATGTGTTACAACTAGATATTACCTTAGGAGCTTAAAGTGCAAAAATACATTCTCTGATCTTTCCAAAGGAAGAAAAATATTTGCTATGGAATAAAAATAATATGATTAATTTCCTCTTTGATGGATGATATTATGTTTGTTTTATTTCTGTCTATTGGAGTTATGTGTCATGTAATGATTATTCTTATTGTTAGTTCCTTCAAAAAAGAAAAAATAAAAAATATTTAATTATGGAAACTTAGCAGTTTGAGGAAGATGAAAAATATCTTTGATAGAAAGGGAAATGGAGAATATATTTGATAGAAAGGGAAATGAAGAATATCTTTGATATAAAGTAAAATATGGGTATGATTTAATTAACTTTCTAGAAATTTAATGAGAGCAATATAATATTTTGTTTTTATAATGGGAGTGGTCCAATAGAAGCCACACATAGCTTATTAAAAAAAAGAAAAAAAACTAAAGCACTTACACACTTTTTGTTAACCTTTCATATTATTAAGGTAAAAAGAAGTAAGTTAGAATCTAAATACGCTCATCATACATTTTATGGTTATGATGAACAATAAAAAGCTTATAGAATTTATAATCATAAAATAAATAAATTTAAAATGAGTAGTTGTTTGTATTACTAAGCATAAAGTGTATGATTGTTCTAAATAATGTGTTCTTAATTTTGAAAATAAAGATGATAATGTTGAATGTGTACATAAATATGTAAATAAGATTAATGTTGTTGATGAATATGTGAAAATTTAAGTGTAGAAGATATCAATAGAATTTTGAACTTGCATGTTAATAATTATACTTTTGCATCTAAGGTGTAATAAAAGAAAAATTCCAAGTGATTAAGAAATCTTGTTAAAAAAGTAATCATATTTGAGTAGGAATAATATGATTCAAACTAGGAGTAGCAATTACTCAAATTATTCATTGTTATATAAGATAATGAAAATTGATGATCCCCAATCATGTTCTAAAGAAAAAGTTAATCATCATTGAAACATTTAATGCTTATAATAATTTAATGGATAATCAAACATAGGATCTATTTCTATAACTTAAAAATAAAAATAAATTTGATGGTAAAAATAATATTGTGAAGCATAAAGTTATATTAGTTACTTAATATGTTTTATACCGAAGGTATAGATTATAGAAAGAACTTTGTTCTTATTATTAAAATACTCATAATTAAATTAACGTTGAATCCATTTGATTGATAAGACTTTTTATAGATTTTGGACTTTATCAATATTATCATACAACATATCTTTGTGACAATCAAAGTATATTAGAGTGGGAAAGAATCCCATTTTTCATGCTAGAAGTAGACATATTGGGGTTCATGATGCAGGAGCATCCGGAGGTGGAAGAGCAATCTTGCATCACCCAAAAATATTTTTTTCTCTAAGTGCCAAAGCTGTCGCGATATCGCGACACTTTTTGAGAAAAGGCGCCAAGGGGCCAAACTGTCGCGATATCGCGACACTTTTTGAGAAAAGGGGCCAAGGTGCAAAGTGGTCACGAAATCGTGACATTTTCGAAGCAAAGGGGCCAAGGCGCAAAGTGGTCGCGAAATCGTGACACTTTCGAAGCAAAGGCTCAAAGGCGCAAAGTGGTCGCAAAATCGTGACACTTCCGAAGCAAAGGCTCAAAGGCGCAAAGTGGTCACGAAATCGTGACACTTTCGGAGCAAAGGCTCAAAGGTGCAAAGTGGTCGTGAAATCGTGACACTTTCGGAAGCAAAGGCTCAAAGGCGCAAAGTGGTCACGAAATCGTGACACTTTCGAAGCAAAGGCTCAAGGCGCAAAGTGGTCACGAAATCGTGACACTTTCGGACCAAAGGCTCAAAGGCGCAAAGTGGTCACGAAATCGTGACACTTTCGGAGCGAAGGCTCAAAGGTGCAAAGTGGTCGCGAAATCGTGACACTTTCGGACCAAAGGCTCAAAGGCGCAAAGTGGTCGCGAAATCGTGACACTTTCGGAGCAAAGGCTCAAAGGCGCAAAGTGGTCACGAAATCGTGACACTTTCGGACCAAAGGCTCAAAGGCGCAAAGTGGTCACGAAATCGTGACACTTTTGGAGCAAAGGCACCAAGGGGCAAAGTGGTCACGAAATCGTGACACTTTCTGAGAAAAGACGCCAAGGGGCAAAGTGTCATGAAATCATGACACATTTCATAAAGAAGCACCAAGGGGAGCAGCTATCGCGAAATCGTGACACATTTTGAAAAGAAGAGCCGAAAGGAGCAACTGTCATGAAATCGTGACCCGATGGCAGAAGCCGAGTGCGAAAGGCAAGGACGTCACGAAATCGTGACATGTCATGATTTCACGGCCCGAAGGTAGAAAGCGAGTGCGGAAGGCGGAGGCGTCGCGATTTCATGACGTGTCACGAAATCGTGGCTCGAAGGAGAAAATAGAGGCCGAACGCCAAAACGTCATGATATCACGACCGAAGAGGAGAGAGAGCGTAAGGAAGCAAAAACATCATGATATCACGATAGAACGCTCATGACTCCAGACAAGCCGACGGTTACAGAGGCCATTGTAGAAGGGCACGTGACAACGAATTACAGGTGGCCATGGAGTACTAGGCGGTTACAGAGGCCATTGCAAGAGGGCACGTGGCAACAAATTATAGATGGCTATAGAGCACTCCTATGAATGATGACTCGACGGGTTGATGGACAGGTAGCTGTAGCACACTCTGCCATTACATGCCATGATGATTCGAGGCACCTGGCAGCATCTTGTAGGCGGCGATAGAACATTCATGTGGGCAGTTAGAAACAAACTTGGCATTCTATGTAATGATGTCCATAGGGGGTCGGGTCTATTATAAAAGGCAGTACATAGATTGTAAAGGGGTTGGCCATTTGATATATGACTTCTGTAATTCAAATTTTGGGGACCTCTGTTAATGAAATTTTTTAAAAATTTTGGTATGTTATAACAGTCCTGCTTCAAGTGGTATCAGAGCCAGAAGGTTCTGAGTGCGCGAACCGATCGTCGGTAGTGAGGTAGTTTGCGCTAGGATTGTGGTTGTGGGTTGTGAGGAAGTGAGCAAGATGCCTCCGTGTAGGAACCATGGTGGTGTGAGGAATAGGGGAGCAGAGGTCGATCTTAGAGCCTTGCAGAGGCAAGTTCAAGCCCTGCAGGAGGAAATCAGAAGAGGAGTTGAGCCAAGAAGAGAGGAACCCAGTGAAGATGAAGTTTGGGAAGAAGAGGGTCCATCTGATGAGGAAGAAGCATTGGATCCAGCGAGGCTAGGCTGTATAGGGCCATATCCCAGATCGAGAAGAAGCCGAAGTTTGATGTCTCCACTTATTCTGGGAATCTCAATCCCGAGGAGTTGATAGATTGGATCAACGACATGGAGGAATATTTCGAGTATGAGGAGATCTCAGATCCAAATCGGATCAGGTTCACAAAAACAAAGTTGAAGGGACATGCTAGCATCTGGTGGAAAGGAGTGCAGCTAGAAAGGAACAGGAGGGGAAAGGAAAAGATCACCAGGTGGGATAGGATGGTGGAGAAATTGAAGAGGCAATTCATCCCTACGGATTATGAGTTGGACCTGTTGAGAAAGATGTAGAGTCTTAGACAGGCAAGTAAATCTGTCAAGGAGTATACGGAGGAGTTCTATCAGATCTCGATTAGAACCGGCCATTCTGAGGTGAATAAGGAGAAAGTCGCACGATACATCAATGGATTGAGAACCAGCATCCAAGAAGAGCTGAGTCTGGTTCGAATGAGCACGGTTGAGGATGCATACCAGTTTGCATTAAAAGTGGAGGAGAAACTGAATAGGAGATTTGATGGTAAGCAGAGAGGAAAGGATCGTGGAGGAAGAGCTGGTGGAAGGACCAGTGGAGGAAGATACAGAGATTTGAGGAAGACTGGTGAAGCAAGTAGTAGCCAGAACCAGAAAGAAGAGAAGGAGGAGAATAACCAACGCCCACGCAATCAGAACAACAACTACCCGAGAGGAAGAGGTAGGCCTGGGCGAGGGTTTGGAAGAGGTGTCTTTCGAGGAACCTGCTTCAACTACGGAGAAGAAGGACATCGGGCATACAACTGCCCGTAGCATCAAGAAAGGCCAAATCGAAGACCTGAGGGTCAGGCCCGAGCTGTCGTAGCAGACGAAGGTGTCGAATCTGAGCACTCCGAGGAGGCAGAACGAGGGGAAGCGATGATCATCAGAAGAGTCTTGTTGAATGAAGAAAAGAAGGAAGATCAGAGGAATAGCCTATTTCGCACAAGATGCAAGTGCGCAGGCAAGGTCTGTAACATCATCATCGATAATGGAAGCACTGACAACTTGGTCTCTGAGGAGATGGTTGCTAAGTTGCAGCTGGAGAGAAGAAAACACCCGCACCCTTATCGGATTGCATGGTTACAAAAGGACCATCGGGTGCTGGTCAGTGAGCAATGCCTGGTGAAGTTTAACATCGAAACTTACCGTGATGAGGTCCTTTGTGACATCTTGCCCATGGATGCATGTCACTTGTTGCTTGGGAGACCATGGCAGTTTGATCGAAGTGTTGTACATGATGGTCGAGCCAATACATATTCCTTGTCAAAAAATGGAGTTCGCCATAAGTTGAAACCCCTGAAGGAGGCGGATGAGAAGGTATGCAGCAGTGCACGAGTCTGTCTAGTGGATGGCAGAAGATTTTTAGATGGCCTGAAGCCAGATCATATGTGCTATGCAATAATCCCTAGGGTTAGGGAAGAAGAATGCAAGGAAACTCCAGTGGAAGTCATGGGACTGTTAGAGGAGTTTCCAGATATCATTTATGATAATGTTCCTGAAGGTTTACCACCTGTTAGGAAGATCAGTCACCACATAGATTTGGTGCCTGGATCGAGCTTGCCGAATAAGGCTGCACACAGAATGACGCCTGTAGAAACTGAGTTAAACCGGCAGGTTCAAGATCTGCTAAAGAAGGGGTTGATTAGGGAGAGTCTTAGTCCATGTGCGGTACCTACAGTACTAGCACCCAAGAAGGATGGGGAGTGGAGAATGTGCACAGACTCTCGGGCAATTAACAAGATCACTATCAAATACAGATTCCCACTGCCAAGGATGGATGATATCATGGACTGCTTGAGTGGAGTGGAGTACTTCACGAAGATTGACCTAAAAAGTGGTTACCATCAGATCCGCATTAGAGAAGGGGATGAGTGGAAGACAACCTTTAAAACCAGAGAGGGGTTGTATGAGTGGTTGGTCATGCCATTTGGGCTAACCAATGCACCGAGTACCTTCATGCGGTTAATGAATGAAGTCCTGAAGGAATTTCTAGGCAAATTTGTTATTGTCTACTTGGATGATATCTTGATTTTTAGCAAGAACCCTGGAGGAACACCTGATGCACATCAGGAGGGTTTTTGAGAAACTGCGGGAGGAGCAGTTGTTGATAAATCTGAAGAAGTGTAACTTCGTGAAGAGGAGAGTTAGTATACCTGGGATTTGTTATCTCAGTAGATGGTCTCAAAATGGACCCCGAAAAGGTGAGGGCTATCATAGAATGGCCTGCTCCAAGAAGCGTGACTGAGGTGAGATCGTTTCACGGTCCGCCAGTTTCTACAGAAAGTTCATTAGAAACTTCAGCGGTATTTGCGCATCCCTTACGGAGACAATGAGGGGGAACAAGAAGGAATTCAAGTGGACAGCTGGGGCAGACAAAAGCTTTGCTATGCTTAAGAAGAAGGTCACAGAGCAACCTGTCTTAGCACTTCCAGATTTTAACAAGGTGTTTCAGGTAGACTGTGATGCGAGTGGTAGTGCCATAGGGGCCGTATTGAGCCAAGAGGGTAAGCCTGTTGCTTATTTTAGTGAGAAGCTCAACGATGCCAGGAAGAAGTATTCGGTATATGATCAGGAGTTCTATGCCATAGTTCAGAGCTCTGAAGAAATGGAGGCATTATTTGTTGCCAAAGGAGTTTGTTCTTTATACTGATCATCAGGCACTACAATATATTAACAGTCAAGGGAAATTAAATCAGAGGCACCTGAAATGGGTCGAGTTCCTGCAGAGCTACACCTTTGTGCTGAAACACCGGAGTGGGAGGTCCAACAGAGTTGCGGATGCCTTGAGTAGGAGGCAATGTTTATTGATGGAGATGAAGGTGGAGGTTGTTGGGTTTGCTGAGCTCAAGGGTTTATACCCTGCAGACCCCGACTTCGCAGAAGCTTGGAAAGCCTGCACTGCACCTGTTACTTTGGACAGGACTAAGTGGTTAAATTTTTTGATTCAAGATGGAATGCTGTTCAGGGGGAACCAATTATGCATTTCGAGGAGCTCAATGAGGGAGAATCTCATCAAGGAAAAGCACAGTGGAGGTTTAGCTGGACACTTTGGTCGAGACAAGACCATTTCCCTTGTTAGTGAAAATTACTACTGGCCGCAATTGCAACAAGATGTGGCAAAATTTGTGCAAAGTTGTAGGATATGCCAGATGGCAAAAGGTGTGAGGCAGCCTATCGGTTTATATCAACCACTACCTATACCCGAAAGGCCATGGGAGGATATTAGTATGGATTTTGTTCTTGGTTTGCCCAGGACGCAGAGGGGGCACGACTCCATATTTGTGGTAGTGGACAGGTTTTCAAAAATGGCTCATTTCATTCCCTGCCAGAAGACTAGCGATGCGGTCCATGTGGCTGGGTTATTCTTCAAGGAAGTGGTACGCCTTCATGGTCTGCCAAGGAGCATTGTGTCGGACAGGGATACCAAGTTTGTAGGGTATTTCTGGAGAACCCTGTGGAAGAAAGCGAAGACGGATTTAAAATTTAGTTCCGCATACCACCCCCAAACAGATGGCCAAACAGAGGTGGTAAATAGGAGTTTGGGCAATCTACTGAGATGCTTGGTCGGAGACAAGCCCAAGGGATGGGATTTAGTTTTGCCACAAGCAGAATTCGCTTACAACAGCTCTGTCAACAGGAGTACCAATAAATCGCCATTCCAGATAATCTATGGGAGCAGCCCAAGAAACGCTTCAGAGTTGAGAAGGATGGATACAAGAGAAAAATGCAGTGTTGAGGCTGAAGACTTTGCTGAACACCTGAAGGGAGTGCATGAGGAGGTGACAAGGCACATTGCTAAGATGAATACTCAGTATAAAGCCAGGGCAGACCAGAAGCGCCGGGCTAAGGAGTTTGAAGTAGGAGATTCCATCATGGTCCATCTAAGAAAAGAGAGGTTTCCTGCCAAGACCTATAACAAGCTGAAGATGAAGAAATTTGGACCATGCAGGATCATTGGAAAATGGGATTCGGGTAATGCATACGAGGTGGAGTTGCCGAGTGAACTTAACATTTCATCGATTTTTAACATTTCAGATTTGGTCGAGTTTCATGAAGGAGATAGTAGTGCAACACCAAGCCCGGATTTGTGGAGCATTCCCACGGTCACTCCAGTCGCAGACGAGATAGAAGAAGTCCTTGATACGCGTGAGGGCCGAAGTACTCGGAATAGGTGTTATTCTGAGTATTTGATCAAGTGGAAGGGCAGGCCCATAGAAGATGCGACTTGGTTGTCGAAGGCAGAGGTTGACCGCTTGGGTCTACCTCAGACAGATCAGAAGTGAAGGTCACTTCTCAATTCACCCTGGGTGTCTGATGCAGGAGCATCCGGAGGTGGAAGAGCAATCTTGCATCACCCAAAAATATTTTTTCTCTAAGTGCCAAAGCTGTCGCGATATCGTGACACTTTTTGAGAAAAGGCGCCAAGGGGCCAAACTGTCGCGATATCGTGACACTTTTTGAGAAAAGGGGCCAAGGTGCAAAGTGGTCACGAAATCGTGACATTTTCGAAGCAAAGGGGCAAAGGCACAAAGTGGTCGCGAAATCGTGACACTTTCGAAACAAAGGCTCAAAGGCGCAAAGTGGTCGCGAAATCGTGACACTTTCGGACCAAAGGCTCAAAGGCGCAAAGTGGTCATGAAATCGTGACACTTTCGGAGCAAAGGCTCAAAGGCGCAAAGTGGTCACGAAATCGTGACACTTTCGGAAGCAAAGGCTCAAAGGCGCAAAGTGGTCGTGAAATCGTGACACTTTCGGAACAAAGGCTCAAGGCGCAAAGTGGTCACGAAATCGTGACACTTTCGGACCAAAGGCTCAAAGGCGCAAAGTGGTCGTGAAATCGTGACACTTTTGAACCAAAGGCTCAAAGGCGCAAAGTGGTCACGAAATCGTGACACTTCCGGACCAAAGGCTCAAAGGCGCAAAGTGGTCACGAAATCGTGACACTTTCGGAGCAAAGGCTCAAAGGCGCAAAGTGGTCACGAAATCGTGACACTTTCGGACCAAAGGCTCAAAGGCGCAAAGTGGTCATGAAATCGTGACACTTTTGGAGCAAAGGCACCAAGGGGCAAAGTGGTCGCGAAATCGTGACACTTTCTGAGAAAAGATGCCAAGGGGCAAAGCCGTCGTGAAATCGTGACACATTTCGTAAAGAAGCACCAAGGGGAGCAGCTGTCGCGAAATCGTGACACATTTTGAAAAGAAGAGCCGAAAGGAGCAACTATCGCGAAATCGTGACCCGATGGCAGAAGTCGAGTGCGAAAGGCAAGGACGTCGTGAAATCGTGACATGTCACGGTTTCACGGCCCGAAGGCGAAAGCGAGTGCGGAAGGCGGAGGCGTCGCGATTTCGTGACGTGTCACGAAATCGCGGCCCGAAGGAGAAAATAGAGGCCGAACGCCAAAACGTCGCGATATCGCGACCGAAGAGGAGAGAGAGCGTAAGGAAGCAAAAACGTCACGATATCGCGACAGAACGCTCACGACTCCAGACAAGCCGATGGTTACAGAGGCCGTTGCAGAAGGGCACGTGACAACGAATTACAGGTGGCCATGGAGTACTAGGCGGTTACAGAGGCCATTGCAGGAGGGCACGTGGCAACAAATTACAGATGGCTATAGAGCACTCCTATGAATGATGACTCGACGGGTTGATGGACAGGCGGCTGCAGCGCACTCCGCCATTACATGCCATGATGATTCGAGGCACCTGGCAGCATCTTGCAGGCGGCGATAGAACATTCGTGTGGGCAGTTAGAAACAAACTTGGCATTCTATGTAATGATGTCCATAGGGGGTCGGGTCTGTTATAAAAGGCAGTACATAGATTGTAAAGGGGTTGGCCATTTGATATATGACTTCTGTATTTTCGAATTGGGGACCTCTGTTAATGAAATTTTTTGAAATTTTTGATGTGTTATAACAGTCCTGCTTCAGTTCAACACTATTTTATTAGAGAATTACTTGAATCAAAGCAATCTCTTATATTATCTCACAAATGATCAAGCCACTGATATCTTCATTAAAAAAATATATAAAGAGAAACATTTTAGCATTGTAATAGTTTAGACCTAAAATAAGTTGGAATTAATAGAGAGTAGTGTTAATATCAATCTTTTTAATCCAGAGGAGAGAGTGTTAGGGATGTTAATATTTATTTTGTGTATTTGGATCTAGTATTGAGATATTTTTTTATTGTTCTCATTCATGCAAATAATATATGTAGGAGGACATTTCTCCTACACTCCCCATTTGAGGTATCATTCATTTACGGATAATAAAATTATCTTGTAAATAATTATCTAATTTAGGTATCATATGAGAATATTCTAGAGTGACATATATAATTCCAAGTTCCATGCCACTCTAAATTCCCTTAAGTGAGGAATTCTGGGATGCTTAGGCACACACAACAAAGAAGATGAAATCTAATGATGTAAATATAATACCTCATTTCAATACATTCAATAATAAATTGGTGTAGGATGTAGGATAATTTGTAGGTCCACTCCTTTAAAATTTAGACTTTTCTTTCATTTTATACTATAACCTTGATTAGAAATTATTTGAGCATTTTGTCTTTCTATGATTCATGGAGGTTTTTTACATTATTATTTCTTCAAAAATATTATATTTCCTTTGTTTTATTTGTTCTTGTATGTGCACCATCAAAAAATATATTTATTTTAGTTTATGTTATTCTATATTTTAAACCCTCCTTCACTAAATGACCTAATATATAGGTGGAGGAGGTATCTACCTCTATAATACCTTAAAGGAAGATATCTTGATGATTAAGCAATAAAGTATTACACCAAAATATACAAAATATAACCTTCACTTGCTCTACTTATTTCAATGTACATTGTCTAGTACCCTTATATATGTTTGTTTATCATCTTTATTTTGTTACTATCTCAAAATGATAGATTATGCATAACATCATAATCTTAGGATCATTGAAAGCTACTGTATCAACTAATTTATCATAGAAAATATTTTTTTCTTAATTACCATCTTATTATGGTAGTTATAACATAAAAACATAGAAGAAATTCCTATTTATAATTTGGTATAACATTGGATGAATCAATCCTTAACGTGGCATACATTTTGGATTATTATATTGACAAGTATTACACTCTATTGCAAATTAAAATGTTATTCTTCATGTTATTCCAATATATTATGGATCTTATCTATATGTTTGGTAGACTTTTAAATGCCTTACAGCGTAATAGATGGCCATATTAAATGTCATTTGTATGTGGGATACATTTGTTGTTAAGTAGATGTGATTTCTATAAAAAAAACTTATATTTCTTTCTATGCATAATTTTTATTTGAGTTATAGTAATATCCATGTGTAATCCTAATAATTGTATTCTAGCCATGTAGATTGGATGATAAAAATAAAATGAAAATATACATATCACGTGAAAGGGCATCAACCACCAAAGTTTTCTTATCTAATTTTAAAAGTTATAATTTTATAATCAATCAACTACTACTAGATAAGCATAATATTAATAAAAAAAACACTTCAAAATATAATGATTGAAATTTTTACCTTTATCCTTATTTTAAATTCTAGATCTCTCTATCTATCTTTGTCTTCCAAATATCTATCATGTTGTTTTTTATAATACATGCTACAACATAATGCATTTAAACTATTATAACTACAATCATACTTATGTTTTGTCCTATCATACCTATCTTAAAGTCCATATCCACCTCTTGCAATTTTATAAATCTGTCTTTATGTTTCACCAAATTAATCCCCATTTTTATAAATCTGCCTTTATGTTTCACCCAATTAATCCCCATTACCTTTAATTTTCATCATTACTTTTGTGATATTTACTATTTACATCCATGCTATTTTCCTTACACAGAGGTTGAAAAGTAGGTACATAGGGGACCACCCTCCATGGATTAACCTTAATTTTTTTTGTAAGAGATCTCAATATCTTTTACATTGTTGGAACTATTTCTCACTTGTTTTACTTTTTAAAACACTTTTTAGGAAATTATATCCTTCACTAATTTAACATTTTTGAAATATTGATATAAATGTTCTCATCATAATATTCAAATCCAATATATAAGATTTTTATCAATCTGAGCAAAGGTAATAGTCTGACCTAAGTCTTTTGAGTGTGCCTCTACTTGGTGAGGGTGGTACCAATCCCGAGCCTCCAGGATCTCACTCACTCCTCACTCTAGACTATGTTTACATTGGCAAAGTAGGGGTTATAGTGGTAATACAATGATTTGACGCTACGATCTAGGAGGGTGGTACCAATCCCGAGCCACCTCACTCTAGACTATGTTTACATTGGCAAAGTAGGGGTTATAGTGGTAATACAATGATTTGACGCTACGATCTAGGAGGGTGGTACCAATCCCGAGCCACCAGGATCTCACTCACTCCTCACTCTAACTATGTTTAGAGAGTAACATAAGGGTTATAGTGATAATACAATGATTTGACGCTACGATCTACGATAGGAAGCAATGCGACTTAACCCTATGACCAGTTGTTCAAAAAAAGAAAAGTAATTACCGATTCCTCTATGTATTAAAAAAATTCATAACCAATCTATGCAAGACAATATTAATTAATCATTTTCTCTCTCAAATAACTAATTTTTAGAGGCGTTCATATCATTCAAGAATAACTATTGATGGGAACAATAAGCAATAATTGTCACCAGATACAGACAAAAGGAGAGGACAGATCTTTAGCCATTTCACAGATAGCAAGCACCACTCTTTCGTATTTATTTTCATTTGCTTTCCTTCCAACATGATCATGTTCCGACAATATAACTTCTTTCTTCCCATCTAGCATTAAAACGTCAGCTTCTTGTCACCTTTAATTAAAACTTCCCCTTCTGTCGCAACATTCTCTGGGTCTTGTAACATCGCTGCTACTTCTCCCATCTCATTATGAGTTAAAATTTCTGAGTTTTCTGATACCACACCACTGTTGTAAAGCTTATTATCAACAGTATTTCCACTTCCTGCAAAGTCTTTATCTGAAGACGCCACAGAAGTTCCAAAGCTACCTGTAAGTTGGAGCTCTTCGGGCTGGCCATCAAGTATTGTGGTGATTTACAAATAGTTTCTGAAGATGTTAAATATCTCAATACCTTCAGGACGCCTCACCTCTTGCGTATCCCTACTTTTGGTCACAGACCTGTGCTCGTTGTTTTCTAAGATAATATGGCGAAACTGGGAAGTGGGAACATCTTTTACCATATGCCATTTGAGAGAAAAGCACCCATTCCACCTGCGCCTCTCATGCCAAATATTCACGTCTTTGTTGAAATTCACAGGATCCGTCATCTCAGCCACGGCGCAGAATTGGCCGCTTCCATTAACAGCGAAGAACAGATACACCGGACATCGCTTATTCTGAGCTTCGCGGTACGCATTATCCAGCCTCATATTGCCCTTGGGAGTGCTGGACCAAACTTCATTCTTGATGCTCTGTACAACATCGTCTTCACTGTACGACTTTATTACAAAGAATAAAGGAAACGCATTGGAGAAATCTGGATCACCATGGTTATGTTGGACTGGATTGCTACTCCCCACTAGAGCAAACGCATTGGAGAAATCTGGATCACCATGGTTATGTTGGACTGGATTGCTACTACTCCCCACTAGAGCAAACGCATTGGAGAAATCTGGATAACCATGGTTATGTTGGACTGGATTGTTACTCCCCACAATCCCAGGGGTATAGGTGTTAGAACTTATATCTGATCGGCAATGGCTAAAATAGTTGGCTGTGTGCTGTTGAGGGGAGAAGGGGCGATTGTGGTAGTGTGAGTGACCGCTAAATCCAAAAATAGGAATGTAAGGATTGAACGAATTTTTAATAAAAAATAAAAAAGCAGTTGTTTTAAGGCAGATAATATTAAAATATATGTAGTAGATCTTTTAAATAATTTCTTTAAACTATAGTGTAGAATTACCTTTATCTATAAGTTTTTTAAAGGTTAATTTAAAAAAAAATTATTTTATTTTATTAATCAATTTTTTTTATTTTATCTTTTTATAAAAGTATGGTTGAAGAGACGTAATAAGTGGATGTGTTCTAACTTGAGTTATATTTTTCCTTGCTCTAGGAACTTTCAATATAATATATAGGGAAATATTAAGTATAGAAGCTAACATAAAAAGACTTTTCAAATTATCTTTTAACACAAGGAATTTTGTTTTTAAAAAGGTTTATGTAAAGATGTAATTATTTTTAATATATAGGTGGTTGTGATAATTTATTTATATATATATATATATATATATATATATATATAGGATGGGACAAGCATATATATGTGGTGTGTTCGGGGTTTATATTTTTTCAAAAGGGTCAAGGTTCAAATTGTTATTGATTTGAATGAGAAGTTCTTTTATTTTTTATTTTTTATTTTTTGCTCTTGATTTTTTAAAAGTTTCATCAATGAGTTTACTTTTAGAGTATCTTCATTAGGATTCATATCAATCATAAAATATTTTTTATCTCCTAGTTTTGTATCAAAGTTGATGTGAATTGGATCTTAGTTTGGCTATAAGCATTTTTCCTTCCACTTGATCTTAGTTTGGTTATAAGCATTTTTCCTTCCATTTGATCATTACATTTTGATGGCTTTTATAAGCCTTAATGTAAACACAAACTCATAATATAATTGTTATAGGATCAAATATAAAATAGCTGCAATATAAATGAATAATAGAAGTATATGTTATTCAAGGAACTTGTTACAAAGTTATAAAGCTTTGTGTCCATAGTTATAAAGTGACTCTTGATCTTCTTATTTTGACACCTATTTTATATATTAAATAATGTAATATATTCTAACACCCCCTTGTATTACATTATTTGACGTGATTTTCTCTTATCCGCACAAATAATCTCTAAATATTTGATACTTTTTTTGACCTAGAGCTTTTATGAAATATCTAGAATTTTTCTATAGGAATATGTTTTAGCTTGATATGATGATTCTGAAAATGATCTCTGCTAAAATTACATTGAGCTTTGACATGTTTGGTTAATTCATGTATGATTGGATTTTTGATCAAATCTAACACTCCTTGATTATCACAATTTATTAATTTTGGAGTTCTTTTGATTTCCATGTCGGACAATATATATTGTAACCATAATGCTTCATAGATTGCATCTTTTACTGTACGATACTCTACTTTGATAGAAGAAAGTACCATTGCATGATATTTTTACTATACCATGATATTGGTCTTGATCCAAGATAATCCTAATGTAGATTTTTTATCATCAATAGAACCAACATAATAAGAATATAAATATCCTTCTAGACAATCTATTTTACCATATTTTTTATATGTTAGTCTATATTTTGTAGTCTTCTTAATTTGTAATTTTATTTTTGTAGCTTTCCAATGACTTTTTTTTTGTTCTTGCATAAATCTTGAGAGAGTTTACAACAAAAACTATGTCTTGTCACATATTTATTAAATATAAGAGACTTCCAATCAATTGATGATAAGTTGTTGTTGAGACAAAAGGTGTTTATAATATTTGGATAATTGTAATCCTTTTTTCATAGGTGGATATTTGATTTTATAGTTGTTCATTTTATATTTCTCAAGTAGAGTATTTGCATACTTTGTTTGTGTTATTGTTATATTATCTTTATTTTGATGAATTTCTAAATGAAGATAATAATGCATAAGTTCCAAATCATTCATTTCAAAATTCTTTTCAAGATACTTTTTGAATTCTTTTATTAATCCCTTTGAACTACTTTTTATCACTATATCTTCAACATATACTATAATTATTATCATATCATTTCAAAATTTCTTTGTATAAAGATTTGGATCTAACCAGTTTTTCTTAAAATTATGTTGTAATAAATGATTATTAAGTTTTATATACCATGCTCTTGGAGCTTGATTTAGACCATATAAGGATTTGTTTAACTTGTAAAATTTTTGTTCTTATCCTTTGATTAAAAATCCCTCTAGTTGTGATATATAAACTTCTTTAATATCACCATTAAGAAATGGACTTTTTACATCAAGTTGATGAAGTTTCCATCCATGGTGTGCTGCCAAAGAATAAATTATTCTAATAGTAGTCATTCTTGCCAATGATACAAAAGTTTCTTCATAATCAATTCCTTTTGTTTGTGTATATCCTTTTGCTACTAATCAATATTAGTACTTGTCAAGGGAATCATCTACTTTATATTTAACCTTATAGGCCCATTTATAACCAAATATTTTCTTTCCTGAAGGTGGCTCAACTAGATCCTACATATTTTTTTTTTATTGACATATATATATATATATATATATATATATATATATATATATATATATATATATATATATATATATATTGATTTCATAGCTGCCTTCGACTTTGGATATTTCAAATACTGAAGTGTTGTTGCAAGTTCAACCATGGTGCTTAACAATACCCTGTTTACTCTAACTACATTACGAGTTTGAGACCTAGTAGTAGTAATATATGGAATTTGTTCAAGATTAAAATCTCTAAGTGTATTTATAAGCCATAAAGGTTATTTTACTTGTAAATTTATATATTTTTTTGTACTTTCACTCTATTCATCTTAAAATTTTGATTTTGTATCTTTATTTGATGAATTTTCTTCTAAAAAATTTAGAACTTCTGAATTAACTTTTGTTATGTCCTAGGATTGACTACTAATAGTCAATCCTAGGACATAACATGTTACTAATTATTCCTCTTCCTTATATTATGTTGATTAGAACATCTCCTACTCCTTTAAATTCATAAGTCTTACTATCTACTATAGCAACTGGTTTCTCATTTTTTTATGAAATGTGTTAAACCATTATTTATTTCCAATCATATGCCTATTGGCTCCATAATCTATGTACCAATAATCCATAATGACTTATAGAATAACAAAAGTTATATCTCCCAAATAAGATTTACATTTTTTTCCAAATTAAAGTTGAACTCCTTTTGACTCCCAAACTAAATTAATTTATAAATATCCTATAAACTTTGAATTTCAACAAATTATTAAAAAAAATTATAATTCCAAAGAAATAAGTTTAAAATACTTATATACTTATCACTCTTATATTAAATTTAATAGCAAGGCTTTAATAAATAACTTCCTATTATCCGCCCATGTAGAGGAGTTGGCGAGCAAGTGGGTAGTTAAACCTCTCTAGTTGCTGAGAGGCCCAGGTTCTAATCTCTCACCTCACATGTTGCGGATATGTTATGTAATGGTTCCCTCGTGGTCACAGTCTGTTTACCCCTTGTGGCCACCACCAAAAATAAAATAAAAAAATAACTTCCTATTTTATAAAACCTTATTAGTAGGGTTATGCATAGCGGCTATTTATAGCCAATTGGCTAAATTTAGGATTTTAAAATTTGGAATTGGCTAATATTTGTGACCCTTGACCAAGTCCCATTAGCCAAAAAAATTTGGGTGTAATATTTTGGGGGGTCGATTCACCCCAATTTTATAATAATTTGACCATTTTAAGTTTAAATTTCCAACATTACCCCTAATAATAGTTAACCTTCTACATGCATTTCGATACTATTCACCTGGATTTTGAAACTAATTCGCCAAATTTTTATTACATTTTGGGGATGACCCCTTATGCATAACCTTGCTTATTAGCATTCCTTATTCCTCATTTAATAAAATCCTACAAAACCTTATAACTCCTAATTAAATTAAATCTTATATAAAAGGTTAGAAAAATTTAAATAATACCTCCACCAATTTTATGCTTATCTCACAAGATCTTGCACTTCCAACTTTGGCACTTATCTTACATGATATTGCACTTTCAAATTCTTCCAACTTTGGAACTTATCTCACATGATCTTCCACTACAAACATTGTTGCTTGCAAAATATTTTAATGTGCAATAATTAGTGACACACTCCTTTAGGCAGGAACATTTCAACTTCCAATGAGATGTTACTTTGGTAATGAGATTCTTTCACCGTTCAACCATGCATTGAGCATTATGCTTCACTATCATCTAACTTCTTCTTTGATGCTTCACCAACCTTAGCATTTTGGTTATTTATATCTACTTAAACTCTTCAATTCTCTTGTTGCTTAGTTTGTTATCCTGATGTTCCACATAAGAAATACTTGACTTGCTACAATTTCACTTTGGTATTTTGCCTACCTTAGATTGGCATATTGCCTTACTTCTATGAATCTTTTAGCTCACTATATCTTGATACACAATTTGACAAATTTTACTATCCTTACTTAGCTCTATAACTCAGCTCATGAATCTTGTTGTCCTTATATTTATAAATTATGTAGCTCTATAACTAGGCACACAACTTTAGATAACTTAGTCTATTAATTTTTCTCTTTCATAATGTTGTTGCTATCCAAGTTTATCTTGAACCTGATTGCTATTCTTTTAATCCTCAAACTTGAGTGTATATAATGTTATCCTCATGAGCACTTCTTAGAATATAAACTACCTCTATATACTTTAAACTTGAATGCTTCTTAGAATCTAACCTCTTCAAGTCTATGCACTTCTCATAAATTGAACCATTCCTCTTCAAACTTGAGCTTCTTTGAACTTGATATCTTTGTAGCTTATCCAAGCGCCGTGTTCCTTATTGCTCAATCATTGTTCCTTTATCTTGACTGTTTGAATTGAATATTTTGGGAGAAAAACCTTTCCTTATAAAGGTATTATCTTGATAGATCACATTATCTATTTAAAAAAAAGAAAAAATATATATAATGAAAAATATTATAGAGGAAAAAATGAAGAATACAAATTATACACACTTAAATTTTGTTAGAAATTATGTAAAACTCATCAAGATATATAGGAAAATTTTGGTAAGTATAGAAAAATTGAAGAAAGTTAACCTATTTACACTATATATATAATAAGAACAAATTTTATGATCACATATTGACACCCAAAACTGATGTAAAAATGAAAGAGGATCACATTATGGTAAATAAGTTGAAACTTGCATGTATATTAAAGCAAGAATATTGGCTCATTTGTTTGCAGAATAAAAAAAATTAACACATCCAATTATATCCATGAAGTGAGGTACCTCTACCCCCTTTCTTTGAATTGAATATTTTAGGAGAAAAACCTTTCCTTATAAAGGTATGATCTTGATGGATCACATCATCTATGTACAAAAAAAGAAAAAAAAAAAAAAAAAAAATAATAATATATATATATATATATATATATATATATATATATATATATATATATATATATATATATATATATATTGAATTTACATGGTGGAATCGGTAGCCGCTACGAATCCGGGCAAGTTGTCTAGCTTTTTATGGCCACCACAGTATTCTGCGTTGTCCGCCCCAGAAGCCGCCACACAGATCTTCGCGTAGTCCGCCCCTATAACCACCATGCCACAATCATTTAAAACCTTTTACGCCACTGAAAGCACTAGGAAAGGGACAAGCATTCAGTCCGGCGAGGCTCGAGATTTGAACCTTATAGAAGGAAAAATATTAGAGAGGAAAAAATGAAGAATATAAATTATACACACTTAAATTTTGTTAGGGATTATGTAAAATTCATCTCATAATGGTTATAAATATTCACTTAGATTTATTGGTGATTGTTCTTAAAGAAAAAATTAATTTGTCAAATTTAAATATTAAATACTTGAATTTTTAATTGAATTTCATGTTTCTTTTGAAAAGTATTTTGATTTTAATTTAAAAATCCTTAGCATTGATAATGATATTATGTTAATAGTGAATATATTGGTTATTAAAACTGTTAAGAAATTAAGCATGAAAGAACTATTTCATACTCACAATAGTAAAATGGTAGTGCTAAAAACAATATTGAACCATTACTAAATTGGCTAGATGTTTATTACATACCAAGAACTCATCTTATAGTTTTTTTATAAAAACATATTATGGAGTGTATTATATAATTATAATCCTACCAAATTTATAAGGAATTCCACTTATAAATAATCTTTGAATGGAAAGAGGCCAAACCTAAAGCACTAATGACTATAGTCTTTATGAAAGGGGTGTAAACCCTAAGTGCAATCAAGTGATGGAACAAAGAAACATATTTGGATACAATATTCATAAAAGGGATGCAAACTCTATGTGTAGTCGAGCATTGAAGGAAGAGGATTGTTCATAGACTTCCTATTTGATCAGAAGAAATATCTCTTAAGGATATTAGGTTTATGGGTGGAGCTTTCTAATGAACCTTTGCCCTCTATTAGGATTTTGAAGGATCAATTTGGGTTATATTTGATTGATCATAAAGACCAAACAATTATCTACAATCTCAAGGGCAAAAGACCAAGCCTGGAGGAGCTCAAAGGATACATTAAGTATTGGTGGACCAACATAGAATTTCAAGTAACTCTGCTACCCAAAAATTTCTTTTCTATTTCCTTTTCTACTTTAATAGCTAGAGATAGAGTAACAGATTATAGCTATTATTGGTTTTTCCAACAAAGGGGTGTCTATATAAGACCTTGGAATCCTAGTTTTAATCCCTTTATAGAATAAGTTAATGAATTCCTAGTCTGGGTGAATCTTTATGCTCTCCTTGTGGAGTTTTGAGGAGAGAAGATATTCACCAAAATTGGCAATACCATTGGTGCATTCCAATATATTGATGTCCAAATAGAGGAAAATTTATCCAGTAAAATTAATGAGTAAAGTAATATTAGCTATTTGAATGGATGTTTCAGTTCTTGGATCTCAATCCATTACTATCTGCTCAAGCAAGGGGGAATGGATTCTAAATATTGAATATGAAAACTTCTCCCTAAGATGTTATGGTTGTCAACAATATGGCCACCTAAAGAAGAGATGCTCGATCATCCGATTATGATCTAATTCCTCCTTGGTGGAGGAGAAGGCCCTACACGTAAATTATTTGAAACCTTCAAATGTACCAATTCAAAAGAACGAAGCTCATCCTCTAGATGCACCAATTATCCAATGGGAATCATGCAAGCAACAAAAGACTCAACCCCAAAAAGAGAATTTGAATCAGATCATTGATAAAATCTAAATGGTTATTAAAGGCCATCCATATGGTTCCATGGAAAATATTAGTACCTCATATGGTATTTTGAAGCTAAATATGAAATAATTAATGATAGTTAGTTTTCTAAAAATGAAGATCCTACAAAATGTGTTACAACTAGATATTACATCAGGAGATTAAAGTGCAAAAATACATTCTTATATCTTTCCACTCTAAAGGAGGCAGAAAATTTTCTATAGAAGCAAAATAATCTAACTAATTTCCTCTTTTATGGATGACTATTACATTTTTTTTCTTTCTGTCTATTGGAGTTATCTGTCATGTAAGGATTGTTCTTGTTGTTAGTTCCTTCAAAAAATAAAAAATATTTAATTATGAAAACTTAGTAGTTTGAGTAAATGGATAATATCTTTGATAGAAAGTCAAATAAAGAATATATTTGATAGAAAGGCAAATGAAGAATATCTTTGATAGAAAGGAAAATATGGGTATGATTTAATTAAATTTCTAGAAATGTAATGGGAGTAATGTAATATTTTGTTTTTATAATGGGAGTGGCCCCCAATAGAAGCCACACATAATTTATTAAAAAAAAGAAAATAAAAACCTAAAGCACTTACACACTTTTGGTTAACCTTTCATATTATTAATGTAAAAAGAAGTAAGTTAGAATCTAAATATGCTCCTCATACATTTTATGATTATGATGAACAATCAAAAGTGAAAGCACGAGATTCCGAAAGTTGAAAAGAAACACTAAAGCTATGCAATGCAAAACGAAATGTAACGCTTTAATCCTAGAAATTTGAAATGCATGAAATAGGGAAAAGAGACGAATTGAGACGAAATGAAAGAAGTATAGAAAGCACAACCCTTTTTATTTATACTCTCTCAATATCGGTTACAAAGACGTCTCCCGCATTTTCAGGGGCTAGGAGCGTTAACATGTTTTGGTTACAATAGTGACTAGTGATCCTCCTTCCACGTGCCCACATGTAAAATGGGCGGGCCAAAGTGTTGCCGCTGCTGGTGTGAATGAATCTTTGATCCTTGCTGCTCCTCCTGCATTCAAAGAAACAACAAAATCGTTAGTAGCACCTATTGCAAAGATGAAACGTTTGTTCTCTAAAAAAACAATGAAGGATGCATGCATGAAACTGAATAAAAGGATAAATGAACTGAATCAAAATAGTCTGCAAATTTCACAGAAACAAGGGAACATCACCAGAAGGTCACTGCAAATGAAACAATCGGGAAATTCCTCACCGATTTGAATTCACTCCTGGGCGGGACGGATTCGACTGTAATTCGTTCCGGGGTAGGACGAATTCACCTGCGACAAAGCGCCGAAGTGATACTGCCCCAAATGTCGCGTCTAGGGAGCTCCAAAAGACCTGCAAACTTGGGGTTAGCTAATTGGAGGCATTTTGGGAAGACCCAGATGGTCGGATTTCCCCAATTTGGCCTCCATCAATGGGAATTTGATGTTGCTACCTGCAAGTTAGTGAGGACAACAAAAGCGATAAAACATGATAAGATTTGATCAAAGCATTATGAAATCGGAATTACAAGCTATTTAAGCAGCATAAGATGGAATGCAAAATAAAAAAATGACAAAAAGAACAATCTGCCATGAATTCCCAATCGTTCTTAAAAAAGAAGATTAGGCTCGCAGACAGTGCGGGGCGCCGGGCGGGCCGCCCACCGTTGGAACCTGATTTCGGCACCAATCCACTTGGGATGGGCCCAAAATCTCTTGTAATGTGTTGTCGATGAATTGGTAGATCGATGTGGTCAAGTGTCGGGTTTTGGATCCGGATTCACACTTCCAATAACCACCCAATGACCTCCCTTGCGAAAGAGATCAAGGATGTGGAAGAGGTGAATCAAAGGTAAAGCGTGGTATCAATTTGGCAGCACTTCGTTGCTTAAAAATGCTTCCAACCTGTCCTCTTTTGGGTGAGGAAGCTCACCAATTTATAGACCCAAGGGGTCTCTTTGGATGGGCATGCAGGGGCGCCACATGGCGGCCATGCCTTCCCAAGAGGGAGGAGATTCCTCCCTGACTTGGGCTTCCATGACTGCCCTTGTGATAGTCCTCTAACGTTCAATTTGCTCACCTACACGCGCATGCAAGGCAGGGATCATTAATTGACTGTCCTCGGCTGCCATTTGGCGCAATTTCTCTTTTTCCCGTTGAACCTGGAATTCGCCCTACCCAGGAACGAATTCAGAATTCGTCCCTGGGTGGGGCGAATCCCATTTTGAATTCGTCCCAGGGTGGGACGGATTTGGAGCAGAGTGTCTGAAGGTGCCAAATTGCTTTTTGACCTTCCAAAATTGCTGTAAAAGTGGTTAGGACCACTGTTTAACCTCTGAGGGCTGCCCTGGGGGCTATGTGTGTCAAAGCGATCAGTGTTTGCAGTCACATAATCGGATTGGTGCTGTTTTGGTGTCTACGAGATGCCCCTTTTTGGGAAGCGCTGTGGGTGATGCGGTCTTGAGCAAAAATAGATAACCAAAGCACTAATGATTAGGGTTTCTTGGTAACCTAACCAAATTTTGATGCCCCAAGTATGGAAAGGGCATGCATTCTTGAATCCTTGCTTCGACGAGCTGAAGGCACTCAATTCAAGTGTTAACCTTTTTCGGTGAGGTGTTACTTGACCTTGGACATTGATCAGTCATGAATAGGCAAAGGGCGCAACCTTTTGTCTGTGAGAACCTTGAGTTCATGATTCACGAAATGCCAAGTGATTTGATCAGATTGTGATTATTGCTTGTTTACTGCCCCAAGCAGGAGCGTAATTGTCTTTGTCAATGATTCTTTGAATGCATGCCGTTTTCCTTAATTGGGTGTGTGTTTGTTGATTGGTGACTAAGTGTGACTACCCCCTCAAGCGACGAATCGATGAGGGAATGACCTTCATGAGAAAAGCGACGAGTCGCTTGACCCAAGATGACTTGTGCAAGGGTGCCCTTAGATGGTTTAGCGTTAAGTGTGTGCAGTTTTCCGACATTTAGACCTATTTTTGGTGGGTGGTAACCCTTTTTGCGACGCTTTTTGGAGCTAAAATTGGCGAAAATCCGTCCTCCCGTGGAGCGGTCCGGCTAAGGTAGCCTTCTTAGGGAGTAGGATAGTGACAATTTGTGACCCCAACGTCTATTTTGCATGCCCGGGATGTCAAGTGCAACAGCACTCTCATCGGGCAAGTTTATTAGCTGTTTTAGTGCATTTTTGTTCAATTTTTGCTATTTTTTGAAATTTTTGCCCTGAATTCATCCCAGGGTGGGACGAATACCAGCTTAGAATTCATCCCAGGGTGGGACGAGTGCTAACCAAAGTGCTCATCCTAGGGGAGAACGAATATAAGCTCAAAAGGCCTATTTAAAGGCCAAAACTAGGGTTTGGGCTCATTTGCATCTGAATTTTCTTGTGATTTGGAGCTCTGGGGAGGAGGAGGTTAATTCTGCGAAGCGAAGCACTACCGAATTTCTCCTGACATCATGAGTGCACAAACCAGATCGAGCGGCGGAGCCGAAGCGAGACCAGTAAGTGCTCCCTAGTGTTATTACTTTTGTTTAAAACTGCAAGTGTTTTGTTTAATTTTCTTTGTGATGATGTTTTTCAAAATTTTAAAACTAAAACCCTGAAACTGAGCTGAACACAACCAAGACTTAGTGTACAACTAAATGACAAACGTAGTGAAAACCTAGGTAAAGAATTGTTATTTTTCTTATAACTAAAACCCTAGGATAAACGGAACGTAAAACCCTAGTTCTTAGGTTGAGCTGGTCAGTTTTAAAACGTAGGTTAAAACCCTAGGTTTAAAACTATTATTTTAATTTTATGTTGTTCGTGCAGACGTTTTAAACTTAAAATACAGAGATCCTAAGACTGACAAATAGGACTGACAAATTATTATGTTTTTGTTAATTAATCAGTTTAGAGTTTAAAAACCCTAGGGCTGACAAATTAATTTTTTTTTGAATTTTTGTTTTGTTTTTGAATTTATCAGTTAGGATTAGAAACCCTAGGACTGACAAATTAATTTTTGAATTTTGAATTTTTGTTTTGTTTTTAAATTTATCAGTTAGGATTAGAAACCCTAGACAAATTAATTTTTTTTTATTTTTAAATTTATCAGTTAGGATTAGAAACCCTAGGACTGACAAATTAATTTTTGTTTTTGAATTTTGTTTTTTTTTAAATTTATCAGTTAGGATTAGAAACCCTAGGACTGACAAATTAATTTTTGTTTTTTTTTTGTTTTTTTTTAAATTTATCAGTTAGGATTAGAAACCCTAGGACTGACAAATTAATTTTTGTTTTTGAATTTTTGTGTTTGTTTTTAAATGTACATTGGTAGGCAATGTTGTATATTCATGTTATTGTTGTACAATTTTTTTTCATGATTTTAATGTTTTTGAATTGTTTTCTTTTGTAGGTGGTTAAGAGCCGGTACCGTGTACCCACTACTTTTGCTGAAGCGCGAGGGGCGCTAACTGTGGCTGACTGGGAGTGGCTTGATGCCCTTGGGCTCAAGCAGGTGGCTCGACTGGAGCCTGTGGTCGGGGATCGGGCTTATTTGATGGCCCTGATCAATCTGTGGGATCCTCGGACCAACACCTTCCATCTCCCAACAAGGGAGATGACAGTGACCTTGGAGGATATCTATCAGCTTCTACGGATTTCGATAGATGGCTGCCGATCAGGACATCACCGCATGATCAGCGAACAGCTATCGATGAGATGCTTCGGGCATGGGGAGGAGCTGGGTGTAGAGGATCCAGTGGAGAGGGTAGAGGGCGACTATCAGATTGGCGAGATTTTGGTCTGATGGTGGTTGGAGAGGGGGTGTTGGGAGTGAGGCACGCATTCCTTATGGGCCTCATTTCCAACATGTTGCTACCTGACTCGTCAAGTGCGAGGTTCCCATGGAACCTGCTGGATTTGGTTTGGCGGTTGGTAGAGTGCCCGACGGAGGCACCGCTAATCATGAGATGGGGACAGACGCTACTGGCACAGCTCTATGGTGAGCTGTACGAGGTCCGCTATCAAAAGTGAAAGGGGATTAGCTGTAGCTATCTATTGTAGAGTTGGGCTTGGCAGCACATAGCAGTGGAGAGGCCAGTCGGGTTACCATGGATGACTCGGGAGAAGATGGAGGATAGGGAGATAGGCTATGCAGTTTTGTGGTGGTGGTCTAGGGAGCAGGGACAGAGTCGATGGTGGGCAGGTGTCGTAGGGCACTATGCCGATGCCTTCGCTCGGCTTACTCCAGGGGAGGTGCTCTGGCGCCCCTATCGGGACTGTCCAGCCTAGCCGGAGGCTGGAGAGTGGCTTCGATGGGTACACAGAGAGTGATGGCTGATTGGGTGGCACGGGACCGAGCATGAGTTCTTCCCCTACAGCCGGGTGACATGATAGTTTGGGGTGTGCCAGGGGTTTCCTGGTGAGCCCATGGTCTATCGACGTCGGGGGATGAGAGAACTCTGGACCGATCGGTCATCGCGCCACTAGGTGAGGATTCAGATATGGTGATCGATGTCCCGGATGTGGATGACATCGGGACTACTGCAGAGTACGACCAGTGGTGGGTACTACGGCGATGGTGGGGAGAGGGGCCACTAGGAGGCATGGAGGTGGCAGACGGGCGGGGAGGGTGCCGAGGCACCAAGGGATGATTGGGGAGCTCCTTGGGAGGATGCAGACATGGTGGAGGTGGAGGATGAGGATGTGGATTTGGGGGTTCTGGATCAGCCGGAGATGCAGGACATCCCGGAGTAGTGGGAGCCAAAGCAGGCTAGTGTCTCGGATTCGCCTATGCCTCAAGCAGGTTCGGAGGAGGTGGAGGCGAGGCTCAATGCTGAGATAGCATGATTGGAGGACCTACTATGGGTGCGAGATGGGGAGCTAGGAGAGGCTTTGCAGGAGAGAGATCTCTTACGGACTCAGTTGGTAGAGTGAGAGAGTGCATGGGTGGTGTCTCATCGATAGGAGGGGGATACTGATGCTGCACGAGAGAGGGATCTCCTATGGATGCAGCTGGTGAAGAGGGATAGGGTTTTGGCATAGCGTGATGATGTAGTATCTTACTACCATCGATGGGAGGCAGAGTGGGATCGACGGGAATCAGATTGGTGATGGCATCGGCTGGAGATGGAGGGAGAGATTATCCGCCTTGGTGGGTGAATACCTGAGCCTCTTGGAGGTGGATCGTCATGCCGGATGAGGGGCAATGATACTGAGTAGTCAGCATCATCTCATCACAGGCGACTAGATGAGGGAGGGGGTAGCAGGCGTGATGCGGGGGCTAGCAGTAGTCGCACTGAGGGGTCCCATAGGACCCACACCATGGGGGGTAGTTCCCGTCGCACCGATCCTACGTGATCATGGTGGCCGATGCCCTAGGCTTGGGGGTTTTGAGTTTTTGGGTTTTTGGTAGCGAGGTCTGAGGACCTTCTTTTAACTTTTTTTTTTTATAAATAAAAAAAATTTTTTTTTTTTTTTTCGAGTGATGATTTGATTTTATGCATGATGAGTGATGAGTATGGATGTATGCATGTTAATTTATTTCGATGGATGCATATGTTATGATGAATGCAAATGTTTTTGATGTATATGTGATATGCAAAATGCAATGGATGAAATGAATTTGTGTTGTTTGGTTAGGGCACCATAGACTATTTAGGACTTTGTGATTTTGTTTTTAGGTGATTGCTATGGTAAATGACTTTGCATGTATACATGTGGTTTTTTTTTTGTATTTTTTGATGGTAATGTGAGGATGAAAAGTAGCGCAGTTGGTTTAGAAATGTAGCTAAGGTTTTCTGAGACTCAGACGGTTTTAACTCACTAGCCATGACTGTACTTTATCTTACAAGACTTTTGAACAAGGT
Organism: Wollemia nobilis; assembly: GCA_028583015.1. Lineage (NCBI taxonomy): Eukaryota > Viridiplantae > Streptophyta > Pinopsida > Araucariales > Araucariaceae > Wollemia > Wollemia nobilis. Next base: position 15,727,443 of record JAQPPZ010016943.1, read on the forward strand.
ATGAATCGGACTTGTCTTTGACCAAGCTATTTCACATCCCTGTGTGTGCAATTGAGTTCATTTATGTGGTATTTGTCGAGGATACCGCCAGTGCTAGATAGGCTGTCAACCAAACTTGTACTGAGGATCACCTAATTAGCTCCACTAACTCCTTTGTTGTATTTAGTCGGATTAATCTGCGGTGCTATCTAGGATACCATAAGCTAGCTCATCCACATGCAAACATTGATCTGTACACGAGTTAATGTGATAGATATATCGTCATGCGGGAGGTTTACCGCCAGTGATCGATAGGCTATCCACCAAACCGGTACTGAGGTTTGCCTCATGACCTATCGGAATGCTGAGAGTTCCAGGGATTCAAGTTTGACTCCCTTCTTTTCTTCAATTGTATTGGGATACTTGCTCGTTGGTAGTGATAAAAATCATTGTTTATTTTTATATATTTTTCTTTTGAGCAAGGGATTTGGATTTCGAGTGATAAGAATCACTATTGTATGTGCCTTTTGATGTATGCACTCTGGTGGTGATGTCAAATTTTTGGAGTTTTGACTTTTTGCAAAATTTTGATGTTTGCAACTTTTTTGAGAACTTGGGATTCTTGGGGAATTGGGTAGGGAAGATGCTTGTCCTTTTGCCAACTCTCAGCATTCTTAGGGTCATTCGCATAGGGGGATGAGCAAGATAACCTTTTTGCTTATGGTGACCTGGATTACTGTGCAGGTTTCATCTTTCGTTCACACAACTTGGGAATTTTTATGTGTTTTAATTTGTGTTGGGATGCTACGTAACAAGGTGTGATCCAAGTAGAACTCTACCTTCATAAAATCTATCTGACTTGGTACAATACGTGGCTAGAAAGCAAAATGATGATTGAAAGATGAAAACTCTTGATACATTAGAAGACCACTGACTCTAGTGTGGTAAAAAGTAGTGAATGGCATTTTTTTTTTGGACTGCTTATAAAATGGAAAAATGTGGAACAAGATGGACTAGCAGAGTAATTACAGTCTATGGTGCCTTTGACCTGTACGACCACAAATATGCAATGTATGGGTGTGATGCTTAATGCAGCTACATATTTTTGTATTTTTGATGGATTGATTTTTGTGAATATGAAGATGAGATGCGAGAAGAGCTCTCTATTGATGAATTTGAGCATGCCTGGAAATGAGATGTAAATTTTTGTTGTTTTTGATGATTTTACTATTTTTGAATTTTCTTATTTTTGACCAAGCGATTGTGGGAATCCTTGGAGCATTTTGGGATTGACCAAGCGATTATAGGAATCCTTGGAGCATTTTGGGATTGACCAAGCGATTATAGGAATCCTTGGAGCATTTTGGGATTGACCAAGTGATTATAGGAATCCTTGGAGCATTTTGGGATTGACCAAGCGATTATAGGAATCCTTGGAGCATTTTGGGATTGACCAAGCGATTATAGGAATCCTTGGAGCATTTTGGGATTGACCAAGCGATTATAGGAATCCTTGGAGCATTTTGGGATTGACCAAGCGATTATAGGAATCCTTGGAGCATTTTGGGATATGGCTCTCTTAGATATGGAATGGTCGCAAATGACTGATGTTCAAGGGTTCTGTTTCCTTGATTCCATCAAGAGAGGCTAGTCGGTATGTCTTGGGTCCTATTTTGCTATCAATTACATATGGACCTAACCAATTTGCCATGAACTTGTCCCTTAGGTGGGATGACAAACTAGAGTTCTGTTGGTTTTCCTTCAAGACCAAATCACCAACCCGAAAGTCCCTTAGGTGAACTTTCATGTTGTAAGATTTCTTAAGTCGCTCTTGATAGATACGTAAATGCTCGAGAGCATTAACGCGTCATTCATCAAGCAACGTAAGCTGGTCTAACCGGGCCTGTCCACGCAGCGTCATCATCGATGAACTCTTGCATTGATATGCGTAGGGAAGGAATTTCCAACTCGAGAGGCATGACTGCCTCGGAGCCATACACGAGCAAAAATGGAGTTGCCCTAGTGGGCGTCCGAATGCTAGTGCGATAAGCCCATAGGGCAAGTGGAATTTGGATGTGCCAATCCTTATGACTATCTGTGACCATATTTTTAAGGATGGCAACTAGCATTTTGTTTGACGCCTCTGCTTGCCCATTTGCCTGCGGATAATAGGGTGTCAAAAAATTGTGCTGAATTTTGTACTTTGTGGTCAAAGCATGCACGTCTTTGTTCTTGAATGGCGTCCCATTATCCGAGACTATTTTGGATGGAATACCAAAATGACATATGATGTTATGCAAAATGAACTCCACTATACGGGGTCCTGTCGTAGAGGTAAGCGAAACTGCTTCCACCCATTTGGTGAAATACTACGTGGCCGTTATGATAAACGTGTGATGGCCTGACGATGCAGGGGAGATCTTTCCAATTAGATCGAAGCCCCACTGCAAAAATGGCCAAGTGGACTGGACTATCTGCAAGGCCTAGGAAGGTACGTGCATCAAATTGGCATGATGTTGACACTTCACGCACTTCCTGACATATGCGCAACAATCTCGCTCTAAAAATGGCCAATAATAGCCCATGCGAAGAATGCACTTTGCGATGGCCATACCATTGAAGTGGCCACCACATGTACCATCGTGCGCTTGGGCGACTGCCCAAGTGGACTCTTGTTGGTCCAAGCAACGAAGGAGGATTCCTTCATAGCTATGATGGTACAAAATGTCTCCTATCAAGACATACTTAGCCGCTTTCTGCTTGAATGCTCATTTTGTGGCATGCGTCAATCCAAGCGGGAGATTACCTAACTTGAGGTAGTCTCTAATGGGTAAATACCAATCCTGTTGATCGAAAGCCTCGACGGTATGAATAGCCAATCCCTCTTGAAGTTCATCCCTAGCAAACGTTGAGCGGGAGAGAACTTGTAAGAATAGCATTGTGTTGCTATTAATGGGAGTAGGGGAGAACAAGGACCCCCAGTTGGCATGTTTTAGATGATCATGGATTCGAGAGAACTTATCCGAGGATGGTTCAATCTGGATCATGTGGATTCCTGGCATCAAGTCAGAGCTTGCACGCTCCATCATAGATTGTGATAGGGTTTTGACTTGAATGGTTGTCATATCACCGGAAAGGTCTTGCGGGATTAGTGACCCCAAGGAGGCCATTGTGTCCGCAAAATGATTCGATGACCGAGGGAGTGCCTCGATGTCGTACCACTCAAGTTTTGCCAGGAATTTGTCCACAAGGGCTTTATAAGCCTGCAGAACTGGGCATTTGCATTGGAATACCCCTTTGACTTGATTGACAATTAACAGCGAATCACCAAAGATGTTCAGTCATTTGATGTTCATGGTGATTGTTGTCTGAAGACCTATGAGCAAGGCTTCATACTCTGCATTATTGTTGGTGCATGGGAAATTTAATTTAAATGATAGGGGCATTGGAGCCGCCTTGCGGTGTGAAGAATACTATTCCCGTGCCACCACCTTGCTCACATTTAGAACCATCAAAAAATAGGGTTATGTCGACCTGTGACTCAGGCTCATCAGAATCTGGCGATTCGAGACATGGAAGACCCCATCATCGGGTAGTTCTATGACTAGAGGCTGATCGTCTTCGAGAGGAGCCTCTGCTAGTTGATCGGCTATGACCTATCCTTTGATGGATTTCTGTCCAATAAACTCTATGTCAAATTCTGTCAACAACATGATCCATTTCGCCGTGCGACTACTATGATAAGTACGACTCATCATGTATCGCAATGGATTCTCCTTAGACACAACATACGTAGTGTTGCTCAGCATGTAGTGGCATAGCTTTTTGGTAGCAAACACCACTGCCAAGCGAGTTTCTCGACGTATGCATAGTTAAGTTCATAACCGACCAGGGTGCGGCTAAGATAGTAAGTAGCCTATTCTTTGTGAAGTTCATTCTTTTGGGCTAGCATGGCACCCAGTGCCACCTCAGTAGCTGAGATGTATAAGTAGAATGACACTCCTGGTCTAGGTGGTGCCAATACTAGCGATGAAGCCAAGTATCATTTGATGTCATCAAAGGCTGACTGGCACTCGTCATCCCAGTGAAATGCTACCCCCTTGTGCAATAATTTGTTCATGGGTCGGCACTTGTCAGATAGCTATGCTATGAAGCGCTTAATTGATGTGACCTTTCCTTGTAGACTTTTGAGCTGCTTAATGGTAGTTGGGGGAACCATTTCAAGGATTGCCTTGACTTTGTTTGGGTCCACCTCGATGCCTCGCTTTGAGACTATGAAACCCAAGAGTTTTCTAGATGTGACGCCAAATACGCACTTCTTGGGATTCAGTTTGACTTTATGCTCCATGAGGCGATCGAGGATCTTGCTTAAGTCATCGAGATGATCTGGGCACAAAAGAGACTTGGCCAACAAATCATCCATGTAATCTTCCAAAGTTTTATGCATGTAATCATGGAAGATGTACGTCATGGCACGTTGGTAGGTGGCGCCAGACATTTTTAAGGCCAAAGGGCATGACCTTATAACAAAATGTCCCCCAAGGCATTGTGAACGCCATTTTTAGTTGGTCCTCGGGATTGATACGAATCTGATTGTATCCCGAGAAACCATCCATGAGGGATAGCATTTCGTGACCTACTGTAGCATCTACCAACGCGTCGATGCTTGGCAAGGGGAAATCATCCTTAGGACTCACTTTGTTTAGATCTCAAAAATTAGTGCATATGCGAATCCTCCCATTGGGCTTTTTGATGGGCACCATGTTGGACAACCATGGCGGATAATCCATGCAGATGACAAACTGTGCATCCAACAACTTTTGCAATTCATCTTTGACCATCAAGGCCACTTGTGGGTGCATCTTACGTAGTTTTTGCTTAATTGGCTTGATTGTCGGATCAAGCGTTAGATTATGCGTGACTAGCTATGGATCTAGCCCCGGCATGTCTCTGTATGACCATGCAAAAACCTCCTTCTTCTCTTTGAGAAGGGCAATGTAGTCGGCTTGCTCTTCGGGGGATAAGCTTACCCCTAGCTTGATAATCTATGGATTCATTGGATCCAAGCCGATGTCTACGTCAGTCGTCTCCTCGATCGACATGTGGGATCCGTCCTCCAACTGATGTGGAGTTGGGATCAAATGGATATCATTAGCTGAGTTTAAATCTGCGTTGGGAACCTCGGGTTCCTCTTCGACATGAAAGATATCCTGAGTTGTCCCTGGGGTAAAATGAGGCATTTTATCGAAAGGCCAGTACTCTGATGGGGATGGAGGTGAATTGACGTGATCCCAGTCAATGGCATCTATGTCTAGATGCAAGGACCATGTTGGATCGGCCGGATTGCGGATGGGTGCGGTCAAGTCAATGGAGATCATGTGGATGAAATGATTTTGGTCTCCATTACCACGGGTGTGATGACTCAAACATTCTGGATGTTCTCTATGTTCTGGATCTGGTTCTATAGGTACTGGCATGAATGGATCGGCCCTATGTGCTAATAGGAGGACAGGGTCTGCCCTCGACACTGATATCACCCTAGGGTCTCAGAGTGGAAGGTGCTCTTCATGTACCCGGAGCAGTGGATCCAACACTTGATCCCACCCTGCTGGGTCTACGTACCACTCGTGCCCTGGCACTATGCCCATCTATGCAAATATGTCATTAATCTCCAAGGGGTATCATTGTTGCATTTGTCGCATGTGGTTGAGATAGGCCATCTTAGTTTCATCTTCCGAATCACTGTCGGAGATCCAAAAGCCTTCATTAGCTCCAACAATTGCTTGAGGCATATGAGGCTCATCTTGTTCAAGCAAATTAATCTGGTCCCATTGTGGTTGTTCCATGCTCCATGGGGGGACCTGATTCTCTTGACATGACATTGGCTCGATTGGAGCCTCTAGAGGGAACAGAGTCAAAAATATCTCTTGATAGTTATTCATGGGAATCTCTTGTGAGTGATCACTATCGGATTCGAAGGGATCATATGACACTGGTTCATATTTTGATTCATCCTCCGAAGATCCTTCTGGACACTGCTTATACCTTCCTTGAAAGTGAGTTCCCGAACTTTCACCTCTCTCTAGCAAAGGAGAAGGGTTATTGATGTTAACAAGGGTGGTTGTTGACCATGGGAGGTAATCTCCCAATGTATATGTTGTGTTTGGGTTGGCATAAGGATCTGATGCCAATCCACCCTTGTTGCCTATTCCTAGGCCTTGCATGTTTTCCACCAAGATGTCCAAGGGCAGGGGGTGGTTGAACCCTACTCCCGACTTGTCATAAGGCATTTGGTATCTTGGTTGGCAAAGGACACGCACTCCTTGCTCATACCTGCCTAGCTCAGTATCCATGCCAATTGCATTGGCCAAGATATCTCAGAGTGAAGTCCGGGTTAGACAGATAGTTGACATCTTCTGCAAAAGGCTCTTCGTCCTCGTCCTTTTGCATGCATGGCTCAACACCATGGTCAAGGCCCCCATACACAAAATTGGTCTGGTTCGGTGGGTAGCCTAAAGGAACAATTGTCCCGATGGGGAGGCAAGGTCTCCCCATGTCTTGCACTGACTCTAGCGTGGTCGTTGCTATGACATTCCGCACTAGATACTCCCCTAGGCCCATACTGGCCATTTCAACAGTAATTGTTGGTGATTGAGAGGGAGGGAATGGAAGCTCTTCTTGAGTCCATTCCATGTTGGGTGGACTAGGAGCCTCAACTTCCATTGTGCTAGGTATCTCTTCGATTGAGATGGTTGATATTGTTGGCAGTGCCTCTTCCAGGGGTTGAGCCTCTTCCAGGATTTGCTTCCCTTTGTCCTTCTATTTAGCCATGATAGGTGGCATTGGTGGTGAAGGAGCTGATGATGAAGATGCACCTAGCTGGGGTTTTGATGGATTAGTCACCAGTGGTGCTTGCGGCATCGGACCCTGTCTAGATGGATTTAACTAAAAATCCAAGTGCGTCGATGGGAGGGTCGATTGCGGCATCAACTGCATCGCATTGCAATATTTGAAGGGTTCTAAGTCCGTCGGGACTACATGTACTTCCCCTTCAAATGCATACTTCAAACACTTGTGAGCTATCGAAGGGACACACTTCATGTCCCCGATCCATGGCCGCCCTAGCAATATGTTGTACGCCATCTCGCCTTCCAAAATATGGCACAATGTAGGTATCATCTTTTGTCCTAATTGAATGGGTAGAACAATTGTGCCAACTATCGAGCATATCGCATCATTGAATGCTTGCAGATGTGTAAGTGGAAGCCGTGATGTGAGAGGTTGGCAACTTCAGATGTTTCAATGCTGTTGTAGTAATGATGTTACTGGATGAGCCAGTGTCTATCAACACCCTCTTATACGGGATCCCATTGACCCACATGATAACGTGTAGGGGTGGATCTGCCATGTCATCAGACACTGATTTAACTTCATCTTCTCGAAAGGTAATGACTGGCTCCGTGCATCGTTTTACATGTCCCATGAAGTTATTGAAGGAATTCGCTTCGTGGGGCTGCAACTCGATGGCTTTCAAAATCTCCATGAGAGCCTCCCGATGGGGCGTTGATTGCTGTATAAGCTCATATATGGAGAGCCTAGCCGACGTGGTCCGCAAACTCTGCGTGAGTTTGGTCCGTATCATGGCCATGGGTCTAGGCGGAGGTAGCTGCACAGGGTGTTGTTGAGGTTGTGACGTCGATGGAACCTCTCTTGTGGCTACCTCGGGGGCAACTCCTGGGTATTTCTTGTTCCTAGTCACTATGCTTATCATTCCCACATACCCTTGCATGGGGCAATTCTATTGCACCTCATTGACCTAAAGGGGTTTTGCCTGTGCCTCATGGGTAGGCAAGGGGTCCTTGAAAACCCCCATCTGTTGGTTGTTTGGTGCTATGGGGTTGTCCACTGCCAATGTCTTATTGTCAATCAGGTCTTGTATCAATCCTTTGAACTTCCAACATGCATTCAGGTCATGTCCCCTTCACCTGTGGAACCTACAATACAAGTCCTCTCTGTATCCCTTAGGCTTGGGAGCGTTAGGATCTATGGTTTGAATCTCTGGAAGGGTGATCAAGTTCACCGCTGACAAGTGGTCAAATAGGGAGTCCCTAGACTCCGTATAAGGGGTGTACTATCGCTTAGGGCGACGTTGCTGATTTTGCTCCTATTTTTTATTTTCTCTTTCATAATTTTTAGGAGGCACTGCCTGATAATTAGCCTTTTGAGGCTGTATTTCTTGTGTAGGCTTAGGGACATTTATAGCAACTTGATTAACCGCAGCGGGTTTTTGTTGCGTAGTCCCTGTCTTTGTGTTCTTGTTCCACTCTTTCTTCTTAGGTTTGGCAATTTTGCCATCCTATATTTTGATCTCTTCGATAATTTTGGCTTGCGCCAGAGCTTCTTCTAAGGTGGCATATTGCTTGCAGCTGCAATAGCATAGAGATCGATCTCAAACAACTTCGTGAGAACATTTGTGTAAGGTCGGACATAGGGGGAAGGTAGGGTAGCTTGGAAAGTAGAGTCCTCCATCGATTCCCATAGGCCGCCATGGTCTCCTCCTCATATTGCCTGAGGCTGGCCAGGTCACTCAGTGATGCCTTCTTCTTGGTGTTGAAGGCGAAGCGTTCAAGGAACGCATCCACTAACTGATCCAAGTTATTGATGTTGTGCTTCGGCAACTGGGTGAACCAATCCGAGGCAGGGCCCATGAATGTGGTTATAAATGTCCTTAGCAACAACGCATCATTATCCTGAATGCCAAAGCATTGGCTCAGGAATCTTGTCACATGCTCTTGGGCATCCTCTTCACCCTTAAAGACTGCCAACCGAGGCAGCTTGAAGTGTTCGGGGTAAGGAGGTGCGGGCACGACGGATGCACGGGGTGACTGTGGAGTTGGCATAACATGGGCTTTTGGGGCCCAGAAGCTTTGGTTTCCATAGACTCCAAATGCTCTAACAGCGCTTTGTATGCATCGAAAGATTTAATCTCTTCCTCTTTAGTTTTCTCCCGTTGTGGGTTGTGGGAGACTTGAGGCCTATGGGGGGGTGGCCGGATAGCAACCCCTCCGCCTTGGTAGGGCATTTCAGCCCGCTCTACTTCTTGTTCATACTCCTCGTAAACTTCTTGAGGAGTCTCTGGGTGAGACCTATGACCCTGAGTGGGTCCCCACGGAGGGTACCCATCATTGTTTTGGGGAGTGGCCTCCCTCTCAGGTCTATGGGGTCTCAGAGGCAAAACTGTATGAGGTCACGGAGACCTATCCCACACCAAGGGATTATGCCTCTCATATGGTTCCGCTCTTTGGGTGCGAGGGGTTGGAACCCTCTCAAGTAGGTTATAAAGCAGCTCATCTGTTTGGCACTGAATGCGCTCCTTATTAAGGCGGTATAGATGCTCTAGCTGCTACTGATCTTGCTCAAGCCGCGTGATCTGGGCTTGGCGGGCGGCATGTCTAGCGACTTCCAAGTCAATTTGGTCTGCCATCTTGGGCCTAGGAGGCCTGAATGCCTCTCCTATGCATTTGCCTCGGTCATGATGATCCGAGATCTCAATGGGTTGCTTCCCTCTGTCGAGGTTGGCGGCATTTACCCGAGGCTCTGGCCTCAGTGGGTGACCATGGTATCTAGAAGGTGCAGAAGTGCAAGGCTCCCATGCTATATATTTCTCTTGAGGAATGTGATGGTCTTCCTCGTACTCCCTTTCATAGGTGTGAAAGGGGCGGGCAGAGTTAGCTTGCCCTATTTGGAGAGCCCTGCGCTCCGGGGTTTGTCTATTGGTTCTAACAGTGATGGGAGGCAAAGGAGGGATGCCATAGTCATGTGGCCTCTCCTCATGGACACTATGCCTCTCTAGCGCTTCATCGCATGGTGGCCACTCATATCTAGCTTCTAAGGGAGCTCTTCTATCTACGTTGAGTGCCACGTGTAAAGATTCTTCCCGAAAGGGGCTATGATGAATGGGCGTGTCCCCCAGAGGGGTGTCCCTATAATTCCACCTTGACATGGAATGATGCGGACTCTCTTGTGGGTCAGACCGCCAAGGCGGTATGGCCAAGTCCTTAGGGCTAAAGCGGAGGCGACTTGTGCCCACTCCTTGTACACTTTCCGTAGCTTCTGCCCTTGATTGGGCTTGGCTACGGGTGTACACCATGGTGGTGCTCTTCTACAAGCTAAGCAGATTTTTATCTCTTTTATGATTTTTTTATGCTACACTTAAATAAAAAGAACACACACATACACAAATGGTGATTATCTCATTTAAAGGTTGAAAGTGTGTCCTAAAACTGGTTTAGTGTGTTTTTTTTTTGTTTTGTTTTTGAGGTTTTTGTAAAGAACGTTTAAATGCAAAATGAAGGCTCTTATGGCTCCCAAAATTGGTCACCCCTTCGATATACCATTGCCAGATCGATATACCAACCTCTCTATATACCCGCCCTTACGTGAGGGAAACTATAGGTACGTGAGAGCAGATGGTACGTGGAACATAGGCGGTACGAAAGGGGGATTGCCCTGTTTATGACACCTACCATAGAAGACTTATCCTCACGTGCTGGGAATCACCCCAATGACACTCGGTCAGCTTTCGTCAGGATTTACGTCTAACAACAGTGACAATCGGGGTAAATGAATGCAAAATTCAAGCCAAGGTGGTGATGAACCCACCGTTGGTCTTGATCAAGGGTTGGGGTCTTACGACCAGCTCCTTGGTTTAAGTAATGCCACGTGATGTGTGGGGTTCATTTTAATTTGCAAAAAATGAAACAGGAAAACAAAAAGGAAACTTTCCCTAAGCCATACAAAAACTGAAAATCAAAAAACAAAAAACAGAAATTTGATAGAGGCTTGTTAAAAACCCCTACCTCTTCTCTGCCCAAAAGGATGTTTCTGATTCTCGGCCCTGAAACTGCATAGACAAAAATTCATCTCTGGGTGAGACGAATACCAGAACAGAATTCGTCCCAGGCTGAGACGAATTCGAATTCGTCCCAGGGTCAGACGAATTCTAGTACTGTATTCGCCACAGGCTAGAATGAACAACAGTCAGAGTTCAAAAAATGGCACCTGTAAGCAAGAAAACACAAATTTTGATCAGTTTCTTGATCTCAAAAATTAGGGGACAGAGTCCCACCGTGATCGCCACTGAAAGCACGAGATTTCGGAAGTTGAAAAGAAACACTAAAGCTATGCAATGCAAAACGAAATGTAACGCTTTAATCCTAGAAATTTGAAATGCATGAAATAGGGAAAAGAGACGAATTGAGACAAAATGAAAGAAGTATAGAAAGCACAGCCCTTTTTATTTATACTCTCTCAATATCGGTTACAAAGACGTCTCCCGCCTTTTCAGGGGCTAGGAGCGTTAACATGTTTCGGTTACAATAGTGACTAGTGATCCTCCTTCCGCGTGCCCACATGCAAAATGGGCGGGCCAAAGTGTTTCCGCCACTAGTGTGAATGAATATTTGATCCTTGCTGCTCCTCCTACATTCAAAGAAACAAAAAAATCATTAGTAGCACCTACAAATAAGACAAAGCGTTTGTTCTCTAAAAACAATGAAGGATGCATGCATGAAACTGAATAAAAGGATAAGTGAACTGAATCAAAATAGTCTGCAAATTTCACAGAAACAAGGGAACATCACCAGAAGGTCACTGCAAATGAAACAATCGGGAAATTCTTCACCGATTTGAATTCACTCCTGGGCGGGATGGATTCGACTGTAATTCATCCCGGGGTAGGACGAATTCACCTGCGACAAAGCGCCGAAGTGATACTGCCCCAAATGTCGCATCTAGGGAGCTCCAAAAGACCTACAAACTTGGGGTTAGCTAATTGGAGGCATTTTGGGAAGACCCAGATGGTCGGATTTCCCCAATTTGGCCTCCATCAATGGGAATTTGACGCTACTACCTGCAAGTTAGTGAGGACAACAAAAGCGATAAAACATGATAAGATTTGATCAAAGCATTATGAAATCAGAATTACAAGCTATTTAAGCAGCATAATATGGAATGCAAAATAAAAAAAATGACAAAAAGAACAATCTACCATGAATTCCCAATCATTCTTAAAAAATAAGATTAGGCTCGTAGTAGCAGTGCGGGGCGCCCGGGCGGGCCGCCCATCGTTGGAACCTGATTTTGGCACCAATCCACTTGGGATGGGCCCAAAATCTCTTGTAATGTGTTGTCGATGAATTGGTAGATCGATGTGGTCAAGTTTCAGGTTTTGGATCCGGATTCACACTTCCAATAACCACCCAATGACCTCCCTTGTGAAAGAGATCAAGGATGTGGAAGAGGTGAATCAAAGGTAAAGCGTGGTATCAATTTGGCAGCACTTCATTGCTTAAAAATGCTTCCAACCTGTCCTCTTTTGGGTGATGAAGCTCACCAATTTATAGACCCAAGGGGTCTCTTTGGATGGGCATGCAGGGGCGCCACATGGCGGCCATGCCTTCCCAAGAGGGAGGAGATTCCCCCTGACTTGGGCTTCCATGACTGCCCTTGTGACAGTCCTCTAACGTTCAATTTGCTCACCTACCCGCGCATGCAAGGCAGGGATCATTAATTGACTGTCCTTGGCTGCCATTTGGCACAATTTCTCTTTTTTCCCGTTGAACCTGGAATTCGCCCTACCCAGGAACGAATTCAGAATTCATCCCTGTGTGGGGTGAATCCCATTTTGAATTCGTCCCAGGGTGGGATGGATTTGGAGCAGAGTGTCTGAAGGTGCCAAATTGCTTTCTGACCTTCCAAAATTGCTGTAAAAGTGGTTAGGACCACTGTTTAACCTCTGAGGGCTGCCCTGGGGGCTATGTGTGTCAAAGCGATCAGTGTTTGCAGCCACATAATCGGATTGGTGTTATTTTGGTGTCTACAAAAATATTATAGAATTTATAATAATAAAATAAATAAAGTTAAAATGAGGAGTTTTTTTGCATTACTAAGCATGGAGTTATTGTTCTAAATTAGGTGTTCTTGATTTTGAAAACATAGATGATAATATTGAATGTGTATTTAAATATGTAAATAAGATTGATGTTGATGATGATTATGTAAAAATGTTAGTGTAGAAGATATCAATTATAGAATTTTGAACTTCATGTTAATAATTATACTTTTGCATCTAAGGTGTAATCAAAGAAAAATTCCAAGTGGTTAAAAAATATTGTTAAAAAAAGTGATTAGATTTGAGTAGGAATAATTCAATTCAAACTAGGAGTAGCAATTATTCAAATTATTCATTGTTATATAAGGTAATAAAAAATTATGATCCCCAATCATGTTCTTAAGAAACAAGTAATCATCATTGAAAAATTTAATGCTTATAATTATTTAATGGATAATCAAACATAGGATTTATTTCCATAACTTAAAAAAAAAAATTACTCTACGCATGGTTGTTCGAAAATAAATTTGATGGTAAAAAAGATATTGTGAAGCATAAAGTTAGATTAGTTACTTAATATGTTTTATACTGAAGGTATAGATTATAGAAAAAACTTTGTTATTATTAAAATACTCATATTTAAATTAATGTTGAATCCATTTGATTGATAAGACTTCTTATATATTTTGGACTATATCAATATTATCATACAACATATCATTGTGATAATCAAAGTATATTAGAGTGGAAAAGAATCCTATTTTTCATGCTAGAATCAAACATATTGGGCTTCAACACTATTTTATTAGAGAATTACTTGAATCAAAGCAATCTCTTATATTATCTCACAAATGATCAAGCCACTGAAATATTTTAGCATTATAATAGTTTAGGCCTAAAAGAAGTTGGAATTAATAGAGGGTAATGTTAATATTAATCTTCTTAATCTAAAGGAGGAAGTGTTAGGGATGTTAATATTAATTTTGTGTATTTATATCTAGTATTAAGATAATTTTTTTTGTTCTCATTCATGCAAATAATATATGTAGGAGGACCTTTCTCCTACACTCCCTATTTGAGGTGTCATTCATTTATGGATGAGAAAATTGTATTGAACATAATTATCTAATTTAGGTGTCATATGAGAATATTCTAGAGTGACATATATAATTCCAAGTTGCATGCCACTCTAAATTCCCTTAAATGGGGAATTTTGGGATGCTTAGGAACACATTACAAAGAATGTGAAATCTAATGATGTAAATATAATACCTCATTTTAATACATTCAATCATAAATTGGTGTAGGATGTAGGAGAACTTGTAGGTCCACTCCTTTAAAATTTATACTATAGTCTTGATTAGAAATGACGTATTCACCTACAACAAAGTGCCGAAGTGATACTGCCCCAAATGTTGCGTCTAGGGAGCTCCAAATGACCTGCAAACTTGGGGTTAGCTAATTGGAGGCATTTTGGGAAGACCCAGATGGTCAGATTTCCCCAATTTTGCCTCCATCAATAGGAATTTGATGATGCTACCTACAAGTTAGTGAGGACAACAAAAACGATAAAACATGATAAGATTTGATCAAAGCATTATAAAATCGGAATTACAAGCTATTTAAGCAACATAAGATGGAATGCAAAATAAAAAAATGTCAAAAAGAAAAATCTGCCATGAATTCCCAGTCGTTCTTAAAAAAGAATATTAGGCTCGCAGCAGTGCGGGGCACCCGGGCGGGCCGCCCATTGTTGGAACCTAATTTCGACACCAATCCACTTGGGATGGGCCCAAAATCTCTTGTAATGTGTTATCGATGAATTGGTAGATCGATGTGGTCAAATGTCGGGTTTTGGATCCGGATTCACACTTCCAATAACCACCCAATGACCTCCCTTGTGAAAGAGATCAAGGTTGTGGAAGAGGTGAATCAAAGGTAAAGTGTGGTATTAATTTGGCAGTACTTCATTGCTTAAAAATTCTTCCAACTTGTCCTCTTTTGGGTGATGAAGCTCACCAATTTATAGACCCAAGGGGTCTCTTTGGATGGGCATGCAGGGGCGCCACATGGCGGACAAGCCTTCCCAAGATGAAGGAGATTCCCCCCTGACTTGGGTTTCCATGACTGCCCTTGTGACAGTCCTCTAACGTTCAATTTGCTCACCTACCTGCGCATGCAAGGCCAGGATCATTAATTGACTGTCCTCGGCTGCCATTTGGTGCAATTTCTCTTTCTTCCCATTGTCCCTGTGTGGGGTGAATCCCATTTTGAATTTGTCCCAGGGTGGGACGAATTTGGAGCAGAGTGTTCGAAGGTGCCAAATTGCTTTTTGACCTTCCAAAATTGTTGTAAAAGTGTTTAGGACCACTGTTTAACCTCTAAGGGCTGCCCTCAGGGCTATGTGTGTCAAAGCGATCAGTGTTTGCAGTCACATAATCAGATTGGTGCTATTTTGGTAGCTACAAATGCCCCTTTTTGAAAAGCATTACGGGTGATGCAGTGCTGAGCAAAAATAGATAACCAAAGCACTAATGATTAGGATTTCTTGGTAACCTAAACAAATTTTGATGCCCCAAGAATTGAAAGGGCATGCATTCTTGAATCCTTTCTTCTAACGAGCGAAGGCACTCAATTCAAGTGTTAGCCTTTTGTCTATGAGAAACTTGAGTTCATGATTCACGAAATGCCAAGTGATTTGATCAGATTGTGATTATTGCTTGTTTACTGCCCCAAGTAGGAGCGTAATTGTCTTTATCAATGATTCTTTGAATGCATGTCATTTTCCTTAATTGGGTGTGTGTTTGCTGATTGGTGACTAAGTGTGACTACCCCCTCAAGTGACGAATCGATGAGGGAATGACCTTCATGAGAAAAGTGACAAGTCGCTTGACCCAAGATGACTTGTGCAAGGGTGCCCTTAGATGGTTTAGCATTAAGTGTGTGCAGTTTTTCGACATTTAGACCTATTTTTGGTGGGTGGTAACCCTTTTTGTGACACTTTTTGGAGCTAAAATTGGTGAAAATCCATCCTCCCGTGGAGCGATCCGGCTATGGTAGCCTTCTTAGGGAGGAGGATAGTGACAATTTGTGACCCCAATGTCTATTTTGCATGCCCGAGATGTCAAGTGCAACATCACTCCCATCGAGCAAGTTTATTTGCTGTTTTAGTGCATTTTTGTTCAATTTATGCTTTTTTTTTTAATTTTTGCCCTGAATTCATCCCAGGGTGGGACAAATACCAGCTTAGAATTCGTCCCAGGGTGGGACAAGCGCTAACCAGAGCGATCGTCCCATGGGGGAACGAATATAAGCTCAAAAAGTCCTATTTAAAGGCCAAAACTAGGGTTTGGGCTCATTTGCATCTGAATTTTCTTGTGATTTGGAGCTCTGGGGAGGAGGAGGTTAATTCTACGAAGCGAAGCACTGCCAAATTTCTCCCGACATCATGAGTGCACAAATTGGATCGAGCGGCGGAGCCGAAGTGAGACCAGTAAGTGCTCCCTAGTGTTATTAGTTTTGTTTAAAACTGCAAGTGTTTTGTTTAATTTTCTTTGTGATGATGTTTTTCAAAATTTTAAAACTGAAACCCTGAAACTGAGCTGAACACAACCAAGACTTAGTGTACAACTAAATGACAAACATAGTGAAAACCTAGGTAAAGAATTGTTATTTTTCTTATAACTAAAACCCTAGGATAAACGGAACGTAAAACCCTAGTTCTTAGGTTGAGTTGGTCAGTTTTAAAATGTAGGTTAAAACCCTAGGTTTAAAACTATTATTTTAATTTTATGTTGTTCGTGCAGACGTTTTAAACTTAAAATACAAAGATCCTAAGACTGACAAATATGACTGACAAATTATTGTGTTTTTGCTAATTAATCAGTTTAGAGTTTAAAAACCCTAGGGCTGACAAATTAATTTTTTCTGAGTTTTTGTTTTGTTTTTGAATTCATCAGTTAGGATTAGAAACCCTAGGACTGACAAATTAATTTTTGTTTTTGAATTTTTGTTTTGTTTTTTTTAAATTTATCAGTTAGGATTAGAAACCCTAAGACTGACAAATTAATTTTTGTTTTATTTTTAAATTTATCAGTTAGGATTAGAAACCCTAGGACTGATAAATTAATTTTTGTTTTTGAATTTTTGTTTATTTTTAAATTTATTAGTTAGGATTAGAAACCCTAGGACTGACAAATAATTTTTGTTTTTTGTTTTGTTTTTCGTTGTTTTAAATTTATCAGTTAGGATTAGAAACCCTAGGACTAACAAATTAATTTTTGTTTTTGAATTTTTGTTTTGTTTTTAAATGTACATTGGTAGACAATGTTGTATATTCATGTTATTGTTGTACAGTTTTTTTTTTCATGATTTTAATGTTTTTGAATTGTTTTCTTTTGCAGGTGGTTAAGAGCCGGTACCATGTACCCACTGCTTTTGCTGAAGCACGAGGGGTGCTAACTGTGGCTGACTGGGAGTGGCTTGATTCCCTTGGTCTCAATTAGGTGGCTCAACTGGAGCTTTTGGTCGTGTATCGAGTTTATTTGATGGCCCTGATCAATCTGTGGGATCCTCGGACCAACACCTTCCATCTCCCAATAGGGGAGATGACAGTGACCTTGGAGGATGTCTATCGTCTTCTGTGGATTTTTATAGATGGACTGTCGATCAGGACATCACCGTGTGATCAGTGAACAGTTGTACTGATGTGATACTTTGGGCATGGGGAGGATCTGGGTGTGGAGGATCCAGTGGAGAGGGTAGAGGGCAACTGCCAGATTGGCAGGATTTTGGTCCGATGGTGGTTGGAGAGGGGGGTGTTGGGAGTGAGGCATGCATTCCTTATGGGCCTCATTTCCAACATGCTGCTACCTGACTCGTCAGGTGCAAGGTTCCCGTGGAACCTGCTAGATTTGGTTTGGCGGTTGGTAGAGTGCCCGACGGAGGCACCGCTAATCATGAGATGGGGACAGACGCCTGCTGGCCTAGCTTTATGTTTAGCTGTACGAGGTTTGATGTCAGAAGAGGAAGGGGATTAGTTGCAGCTATCTGTTGTAGAGTTGGGCTTGGCAGCACACAGTAGTGGAAAGGCCATTCGGGTTACCATGGATGACTCAAGCGGAGATGGAGGATAGGGAGATAGGCTATGTAGTTTTGTGGCAATGGTATAGGGATCAGGGACAGAGTCGACGGTGGCCAGGTGTCGTAGGGCACTATGCCAATGCCTTCACTCAGCTTACTCCAAGGGAGGTGCTCTGGCACCCCTATCAAGATTGTCCAACCTAGTTGGAGGCTGGAGAGTGGGTTTTATAGGTACATAGATAGCGGTGGCTGATTGGGTGACATGGGATCGAGCATGAGTTCTTCCCCTACATTCGAGTGACACGATAGTTTGGGGTGCGCCAGGGGTTGACTGGTGATCCCATGGTCTATCGACGCTAGGGGGATGAGAGAACTCTAGATTGACCAGTCATCGCACCACTAGGTGAGGATTCATACACGGTGATTGATGTCTTGGACATGGATGATGTTAGGACTACTATAGAGTATGACTAGTGGTGGGTACTACAAAGATGGCGGGGAGAGGGGCCATTGGGAGGCACGAAGGCGACAGGAACGAGCAGGGAGGATGCTGAGGCACCCAGGGATGATTGGGGAGCTCCTTGGGAGGATGCAGACATGGTGGAGGTGGAGGATGAGGATGTGGATCTAGGGTTTTTGGATCAGTCGAAGATACAAGACGTCCTAGAGTAGTGGGAGTCAGAGCAGGCTGGTGTCTCAGATTTTCCTATGCCTCAGGTAGGTTCAAAGGAGGTGGAGGCAAGGCTCAATGCTGAGATAGCACGATTGGAGGCCCTGCTATGGGTGCGAGATGGGGAGCTAGGAGAGGCTTTGTAGGAGAGAGATCTCTTGTGAAATCAGTTGGTAGAGTGAGAGAGCGCATGGGTGGCGTCTCACCAGCAGGAGGGGGATACTAATGCTACATGGGAGAGGGATCTCCTATAGACACAGTTGGTGAAGAGGGATAGGGTTTTAGCACAGTGCAATGATGCAGTATATTACTACCATCGACGGGACGCAAAGTGGGATCGATGGGAATCAGATTGGCGATGACATTGGCTGGAGATGGAGGGAGAGATTATCTACCTTTGTGGGCAAATACCTGAGCCTCTTGGAGGTGGATTGTCACGTCATACAAGGGGCAATGATACTGAGCAGTCAGCATCATCTCATCACAGGCGAGTAGATGAGGGAGGGGGTAGCAGGAATGATGCGAGGGATAGCAGTAGCCATACTGATGGGTCCCATAGGACCCACACCATGAGGGATAGTTCCCGTCGCACCGATCCTGTGTGATCATGGTGGCCAATGTCCTAGGCTTGGGGGTTTTGAGTTTTTGGGTTTTTGGTAGCCAGGTCTGAGGACCAGTTCATTATAGCCTGTGGACATTTTTTTTATGACATATATATATATATATATATATATATATATATATATGACTCTTTTTTTTTATGCGAGTGATGATTTGATTTTAGCATGATGAGTGATGAGTATGGATGTATGCATGTTAATTTATTTTGATGGATGCATATGTTATGATGAATGCAAATGTTTTTGATGTATATGTGATATGCAAAATGCAATGGATGAAATGAATTTGTGTTGTTTGGTTAGGGCACCATAGACTGTTTACGACTTTGGGATTTTGTTTTTAGGTGATTGCTATGGTAAATGAATTTGCATGTATACATGTGGTTTTTTTGTATTTTTTGATGGTAATGTGAGGATGAAAAGTAGCGCAATTGGTTTAGAAATGTAGCTAAGGTTTTTTGAGACTTAGATGGTTTTAACTCACTAGCCATGACTGTACTTTATCTTACAAGACTTTTGAACAAGGTATGAATCGGACTTGTCTTTGACCAAGCTATTTCACATCCCTATGTGTGCAATTGAGTTCATTTATGTGGTATTTGTCAGGATACCGCTAGTGCTAGATAGGCTGTCAACCAAACCTATACTAAGGATCACCTAATTAGCTCCACTAACTCCTTTGTTGTATTTAGTCAGATTAATCTACAATGCTATCTAGGATACCATAAGCTAGCTCATCCACATGCAAACATTGATCTGTACACGAGTTAATGTGATAGATATATCATCATGCGGGAGGTTTACCACCAGTGATCGATAGGCTATCCACCCAACTGGTACTGAGGTTTACCTCATGACCTATTGGAATGCTGAGAGTTCTAGGGATTCAAGTTCGATTCCCTTCTTTTCTTCAATTGTATTGGGATACTTGCTCGTTTGTAGTGATAAAAATCACTGTTTATTTTTATATATTTTTCTTTTGAGCAAGGTATTTGGATTTCGAGTGATAAGAATCACTATTGTATGTGCCTTTTGATGTATGCACTCTGGTGGTGATGTCAAATATTTGGATTTTTGACCTTTTTTTGTAAAATTTTGATGTTTGCAACTTTTTTTAGAATTAGGGATTCTTGGGGAATTGGGTAGGGAAGATGCTTGTCCTTTAGCCAACTCTCAGCATTCTTAGGGTCATTCGCATAGGGGGATGAGCAAGATAACTTTTTTACTTATGGTGACCTGGATTACTATGTAGGTTTCATCTTTCATTCACACAACTTGCGAATTTTTATGTGTTTTAGTTTGTGTTGGGATGCTACGTAACAAGGTGTGATCCAAGTAGAATTCTACCTTCATAAAATGTATCTGACTTGGTATAGTACGTGGCTAGAAAGCAAAATGATGACTGAAAGACGAAAACTCTTGATACATTAGAAGACCACTGACTCTAGTGTGGTAAAAAGTAGTGAATGGTGTGTTTTTTTTTTTGGACTGCTTATAAAATGGAAAAATGTGGAACAAGGTGGACTAGCAAAGTAATTACAGTCTATGGTGCCTTTGACCTGTACGACCACAAATATGCAATGTATGGGTGTGATTCTTAATGAAGCTACATATTTTTGTTTTTTTTATGGATTGATTTTTTTGAATATGAAGATGAGATGCGAGAAGAGCTCTCTATTGATGAATTTGAGCATGCCTGGAAATGAGATGTAAATTTTTGTTGTTTTTGATGATTTTACTAGTTTTGAATTTTTTTATTTTTGACCAAGTGATTGTGGGAATCCTTGGAGATTTTTGGGATTGACCAAGTGATCATAGGAATCCTTGGAGCATTTTGGGATTGACCAAGTGATTATAGGAATCCTTGGATCATTTTGGGATTGACCAAGCGATTATAGGAATCCTTGGAGCATTTTGGGATTGACCAAGTGATTATAGGAATCCTTGGATTATTTTGGGATTGACCAAGTGATTATAGGAATCCTTGGAGAATTTTGGGATTGACCAAGTGATTATAGGAATCCTTGGAGCATTTTGGGATTGACCAAGCGATTATAGGAATCCTTGGAGCATTTTGGGATATGGCTCTCTTAGATATGGAATGGTCATAAATGACTGATGTTCAAGGGTTCTATTTCCTTGATTCTATCAAGAGAGGCTAGCTGGTACGTCCCGGGTCCTATTTTTCTATCAATTACATATGGACCTAACCAATTTGTCATGAAATTGTCCCTTAGGTGGGATGGAAAACTAGAGTTCTATTGGTTTTCCTTCAAGACCAAATCACCAACCCAAAATTCCCTTAGGTGAACTTTCATGTTGTAAGCTTTCTTAAGTCGCTCTTGATAGATATGTAAATTCTTGAGAGCATTAACGCATCGTTCGTCAAGCAACGTAAGCTGGTCTAACCGGGCCTGTCACGCAGCATCATCATCGATAAACTCTTGCATTGATATGCATAGGGAAGGAATTTCCAACTCGAGAGGCATGACTGCCTCGGAGCCATACACGAGCAAAAATAGAGTTGCCCCAGTGGGCATCCGAATTCTAGTGCAATAAGCCCATAGGGCAAGTGGAATTTGGATGTGCCAATCCTTATGAATGTCTACGACTATATTTTTAAGGATGGCAACTATCATTTTGTTTGATGCCTCTGCTTTCCCATTTGCTTGCGGATAATAGGGTGTCGAAAAACTATGCTGAATTTTGTACTTTGTGGTCAAAGCACGCACGTCTTTGTTCTTGAATGGCGTCCCATTATCCGAGACTATTTTGGATGGAATACCAAAATGACATATGATGTTATGCAAAATGAACTCCACTATACGGGGTCCTGTTGTAGAGGTAAGAAGAACTTCTTCCACCCATTTGGTGAAATACTCTATGGCCGTTATGATAAATGTGTGATGGCCTGACGATGCAAGGGAGATCTTTCCAATTATATCGAAGCCCCACTACGAAAATGGCCAAGTAGACTGGACTATCTGCAAGCCCTAGGAAGGTACATGCATCAAATTGGCATGATGTTGACACTTCATGCACTTCCTAACATATGCGCAACAATATCGCTCTAAAAATGGCCAATAATAGCCCATGCAAAGAATGCGCTTTGCAATGGCCATACCACTGAAGTGGCCACCACATGTACCATCGTGTGCTTGGGCGATCGCCCAAGTGGACTCTTGCTGGTCCAAGCAACGAAGGAGGATTCCTTTGTAGCTGTGACGGTACAAAATGTCTCCTATCAAGACATACTTAGCCACTTTCTGCTTGAATGCTCATTTTGCGACATGTGTCAATCCAAGCGGGAGATTACCTAACTTGAGGTAGTCTCTAATGGGTAAATACCAATCTTGCTGATCGAAAGCCTCGACGGTATGAACAACCAATCCCTCTTGAAGTTCATCCCTAGCAAACGCTGAGCGGGAGAGAACTTGTAAGAATAGCATTGTGTTGCTATTAATGGGAGTAGGGGAGAACAAGGAACCCTAGTTGGCATGTTTTAGATGATCATGGATTCGATAGAACTTATCTAAGGATGGTTCCATCTGGATCATGTGGATTCTTAGTGTCAAGCCAGAGCTTGCACGCTCCATCATATATTACGATAGGGTTTTGACTTGAATGGTTGTCATATCACCAGAAAGGTCTTGCGGGATTAGTGACCCCAAGGAGGCCATTATGTTCACAAAATGATTCAATGATAGAGGGAGTGCCTTGATGTCGTACCACTCAAGTTTTGCTAGGAATTTGTCCACAAGGGATTTATAAGCCTACAAAACTAGGCATTTGCATTGGAATACCCCTTTGACTTGATTGACAATTAACAACGAATCACCAAAGATGTTTAGTCGTTTGATGTTCATGGTGATTGCTATCTGAAGACCTATGAGCAAGGCTTCATACTCTGCATTATTGTTGGTGCATGGGAAATTTAATTTAAATGATAGGGGCATTGGAGAACCCTGTAGTGTGAAGAATACTATTCCCATGCCACCACCTTGCTCACATTTAGAACAATCAAAAAATAGGGTTATGTCAGCCTGTGACTCAGGCTCATCAGAATCTGGCGATTCTGAGACATGGAAGACCCCATCATCGGTAGTTCTATGACTAGAGGCTGATCATCTTCAAGAGGAGCCTCTGCTAGTTGATCGGCTATGACCTGTCCTTTGATTGATTTTTGTCCAATAAAATCTATGTCAAATTCTATCAACAACATGATCCATTTCGTCGTGCGACTACTATGATAAGTACGACTCATCATGTATCGCAATGGATTCTCCTTAGACACAACATACGTAGTGTTGCTCAACATGTAGTGGCATAGCTTTTTGGTAGCAAACACCACTGCCAAGCAGAGTTTTTCGATGTATGCATAGTTAAGTTCATAACTGACCAGGGTGCGGCTAAGATAGTAAGTAGCCTGTTCTTTGTGAAGTTCATTCTTTTGGGCTAGCATGGCGCCCAGTGCCACCTTAGTAGCTGAGATGTATAAGTAGAACAACACTCCTAGTCTAGGTGGTGCCAATACTAGCGGTGAAGCCAAGTATCATTTGATGTCATCAAATGCTGACTGGCACTTTTCGTTCCAGTGAAATGCTATCCCCTTGTGCAATAATTTGTTCATGGGTTGGCACTTTTCAGATAACTGCGCTATGAAGCACTTAATTGATGTGACCTTTCCCTGTAGACTTTTGAGCTACTTAATGGTATTTGGGGGAACCATTTCAAGGATTGCATTGACTTTGTTCGGGTCCACCTCGATGCCTTGCTTTGAGACTATGAAACCCAAGAGTTTTCTAGATGTGATGCCAAATACGCACTTCTTGGGATTCAGTCTGACTTTATGCTCCATGAGGAAATCGAGGATCTTGCTTAAGTCATTGAGATGATATGGGCACAAAAGAGACTTTGCCAACAAATCATCCATGTAATCTTCCAAAGTTTTATGCATGTAATCATGGAATATGTACGTCATGGCACGTTGGTAAGTGGCGCCAACATTTTTAAGGCCAAAGGGCATGACCTTATAACAAAATTTCCCCCAAGGCATTGTGAATGCCATTTTTAGTTGGTCCTTGGGATTGATACAAATCTGATTGTATCCCAAGAAACCATCCATGAGGGATAGCATTTTGTGACCTATTGTAGCATCTACCAACGCATCAATGCTTGGCAAGGGGAAATCATCCTTAGGACTCACTTTATTTAGATCTCAAAAGTCAGTGCATATGCGAATCCTCCCATTGGGATTTTTGATGGGCACCATGTTGGACAGCCATGGCTGATAATCTATGCAGATGACAAACTGTGCATCCAAAAACTTTTGTAACTCATATTTTACCATTAAGGCCACTTTTGGGTGCATCCTTTGTAGTTTTTGCTTAACTGGCTTGATTGTCGAATCAAGCGTTAGATTATGCATGACTAGCTATGGATCTAGCCTCGACATGTCTCTGTATGACCATGCAAAAACCTCCTTCTTCTCTTTGAGAAGGGCAATGTAGTCGACTTGCTCTTTAGGGGATAATCTTATCCCTAACTTGATAATCTGTGGATTCATTAGATCCATGCCGATGTCTACGTCAATCATCTCCTCGACTGACATGTGGGATCTGTCTTCCAACTAATGTGGAGTTGGGATCAAATGGATATCATTAGCTGAGTTTAAACCTGCGTTGGGAACCTCGGGTTCCTCTTCAGCATGAAAGATATCTTGAGTTGTCCCTAGGGTAAAATGAGGCATTTTATCGAAAGGCCAGTACTCTGATGGGGACGGAGGTGAATTGACGTGATCCCAGTCAATGGCATCTATGTCTAGATGCAAGGACCGTGCTAGATAAGTCGAATTGTAGATGGGTGCGGTTAAGTCAATGGAGATCATGTGGATGAAATGATTTCAGTCTCCATTATCGTGGGTGTGATGACTCAAACATTCTGGATGTTCTCTATGTTTTGGATCTGGTTCTATAGGTACTAGCATGAATGGATCGGCCCTATGTGCTAATAGGAGGATAGGGTCTGCCCTCGACACTGATATCACCCTAGGGTCTTGGAGTGGAAGGTGCTCTTCATGTACCTAGAGCAGTTGATCCAACACTTGATCCCACCCTACTGGGTCTACATACCACTCGTGCCCTGGAACTATGCCCATCTATGCAAATATGTCATTAATCTCCAAGGGGTATCGTTGTTGCATTTGTCGCATGTGGTTGAGATAGGCCATCTCAATTTCATATTTCAAATCACTGTCGGAGATCCAAAAACCTTCATTGGCTCCGACAATTGCTTGTGACATATGAGGCTCATCTTGTTCAAGCAAATTAATCTAGTCCCATTACGGTTGTTCCATGCTCCATGGGGGGACCTGATTCTCTTGACGTGGCACTGGCTTGATTGGAGCCTCTAGAGGGAATAGAGTCAAAAAGATCTCTTGATAGTTATTCATGGGAATCCCTTGCGAGTGATCACTATCGGATCCGAAGGGATCATATGACACTGGTTCATATTCTGATTCATCCTTTGAAGATCCTTCTGGACACTGCTTATACCTTCCTTGAAAGTGGGTTCTCGAACTTTAGTCTCTCTCTAGCAAAGGAGAAGGGTTATTGATGTTAACAAGGGTGGTTGTTGACCATGGGAAGTAATCTCCCAATGTATATGTTGTGTTTGGGTTGGCATAAGGATCTGATGACAATCCACCCTTGTTGCCTATTCTTAGGCCTTGCATGTTTTCCATCAAGATGTCCAAGGGTAGGGGGTGGTTGAACCCTACCCCCAACTTGTCATAAGGCATTTGGTATCTTAGCTGGCAAAGGACATGCACTCCTTGCTCATACCTACCTAGCCTGTATCCATGTCAATTGCATTGGCTAAGATATCTCAGAGCGAATTCCGGGTTAGATAGATAGTTGACATCTTCTGCAAAAGGCTCTTCATCCTCGTCCTTTTGCATGTATGGCTTAGCACCATGGTTAAGGCCCCCATACACAAAATTTGTCTATTTCAGTGGGTAGCCTAAAGGCATAATTGTCTCGATGGGGAGGCAAGGTCTCCCCATGTCTTGCACTGACTCTAGCGCGGTCGTTGCTATGATATTCTGCACTAGATACTCCCCCAGGCCCATATTGGCCATTTCAATAGTAATTTTTGGTGGTTGAGAGGAAGGGAATGAAATCTCTTCTTGAGTCCATTCCATGTTGGGTGGACTAGGAGCCTCAAATTCCATTGTTCTAGGTATCTCTTCAGTTGAAATGGTTGATATTGTTGGCAGTGCCTCTTTTAGGGGTTGAGCCTCTTCCAGGATTTGCTTCCCTTTTTCATTTTGTTTAGCCATGAGAGGTGGCGTTGGTGGTGAAGGAGTTGATGATGAAGATGCACCCAGTTGGGGTTTTGATGGATTTATCACCAGTGGTGCTTGCATCATCGAACCCTATCTAGATGGATTTAACTAAAAATCCAAGTGCATCGATGGGAGGGTCGATTACAGCATCAACTGCACCGCATTGCAATATTTGAAGGGTTCTATGTCCATCGGGACTACATGTACTTCTACTTCAAATGCATAATTCAAACACTGGTGAGCTATCGAAGGGACACACTTCATGTCCTTGATCCATGGCCGCACTAGCAATATGTTGTATGCCATCTTGCCTTCCAAAATATGGCACAATGTAGTTATCGTATTTTGTCCTACCTGAATGGGTAGAACAATTGTGCCAACTATTGAGCATATCGCATCATTGAATGCTCGTAGTGTGTAAGTGGAAGCCATGATGTGAGAGGTTGGCAACTTCATATGTTTCAATGTTGCTGTAGTAATGATGTTACTGGACGAGCCAGTGTCTATCAACACCCTCTTATACGGGATCCCATTGACCCACATGATAACGTGTAGGGGTGGATCTACCATGTCATCAGACACTGATTTAACTTCATATTCTCAGAAGGTAATGATTGGCTTTGTGCATTGTTTTACATGTCCCACAAAGTTATTGAAGGAATTCACTTCGTGGGGCTACAACTCGATGGCTTTCAAAATCTCTATGAGAGCCTCCCGATGGGGCGTTGATTGCTGTATAAGCTCATATATGGAGAGCCTAGCCGACGTGGTCCACAAAATCTATGTGAGTTTGGTCCGTATCATGGTCATGAGTCTAGGCATAGGTATCTACACAAGGTGTTGTTGAGGTTGTGACGTCGATGGAACCTCTCTTGTGGCTGCCTTGGGGGCAACTCCTGGGTATTTCTTGTTCCTAGTCACTATGCTTATCATTCCCACATACCCTTGCATGGGGTAATTCTATTGCACCTCATTGACCTGAAGGGGTTTTGCCTGTGCCTCATGGGTAGGCAAGGGGTCCTTGAAAACCCCCATCTGCTATTTGTTTGGCGCTATGGGGTTGTTCATTGCCAATGTCTTATTGTCAATCAGGTCTTGTATCAACCCTTTGAACTTCCAACATGCATTCAGGTCATGTCCCATTCGCCTATGGAGCCTACAATACAAGTCCTCTCTGTATCCCTTAGGCTTGGGAGCGTTAGGATCTATGGTTTGAATCTCTGGAAGGGTGATCAAGTTCACCACTGACAAGCGGTCAAATAGGGAGTCCCTAGACTCCGTATAAAGGGTGTACTATTGCTTAGAGCGACGTTGTTGATTTTGCTTCTATTTTTTATTTTCTCTTTCATAATTTTTAGGAGGCACTGCCTAATAATTAGCCTTTTGAGGCTGTATTTCTTGTGCAGGCTTAGGGACATTTATAGCAACTTGATTAACCACAACAAGTTTTTGTTGCATAGTCCCTGTATTTGTGTTCTTGTTCCACTCTTTCTTTTTAGGTTTGGCAATTTTGCCATCCTGTATTTTGATCCCTTCGATAATTTTGGCTTGCACCAGAGCTTCTTCTAAGGTGGCATATTGCTGCAGCTGCAATAGCACAGAGATAGATCTCAAACAACTTCGTGAGAACATTTGTGTAAGGTCGGACATAGGAGGAAGGTAGGGTAGCTTAGAAAGCAGAGTCCTCCATCGATTCCTATAGGCCACCATGGTCTCCTCCTCATATTGCCTGAGGATGGCTAGGTCACTCAGTGATGCTTTCTTCTTGGTGTTGAAGGCAAAGTGTTCAAGGAACGTATCCACTAACTGATCCAAGTTATTGATGTTGTTCTTCGGCAACTGGGTGAACCAATCTAAGGTAGGGCCCATGAATGTTGTTATAAATTTCCTTAGAAACAGTGCATCATTATATTTAATGCCAAAGCATTGGCTCAAAAATCTTGTCACATGCTCTTGGGCATCCTCTTCACCCTTAAAAACTGCCAACTGAGGCAGCTTGAAGTTTTCAAGGTAAGGAGGTGCAGGCACTGACGGATGCACAGGGTGACTGTGAAGTTGGTGTAACATGGGATTTTGGGGCCTAGAAGATTTGGTTTCCATAGACTCCAAATGCTCTAACAACACTTTTTATGCATCGGAAGATTTAATCTCTTCCTCTTTAGTTTGCTCCCATTGCGGGTTGTGGGAGACTTGAGGCCTATGGGGGGGTGGCTGGATAGCAACCTCTTCGCCTTGGTAGGGCATTTCAGCCCGCTCTACTTCTTGTTCATACTCCTTGTAAACTTCCTGAGGAGTCTCTAGGCGAGACCTATGACCCTGAGTGGGTCCCCACGAAGGGTATCCATCGTTGTTTTAGGGAGTGGCCTCCGTCTCAAGTCTATGGGGTTTCGAAGGCAAAACTGTACAAGGTCACAGAGACCTATCTTACACCAAGGGATTATGCCTCTCATATGGTTTTGCTCTTTGTGTGCGAGGGGTTGGAACCCTCTTAGGTAGGTTATAAAGCAGCTCGTCTGTTTGGCACTGAATGCGCTCCTTGTTGAGGTGGTATAGGCGCTCTAGCTACTGCTAATCTTGCTCAAGCCGCATGATTTGGGCTTGGCGGGTAGCATGTCTAGCTACTTCCAGGTCAATTTGGTCCACCATATTGGGCCTAGGAGGCCTGAATGCCTCTCCTATGTATTTGCCTTAGTTGTGATGATCCAAGATCTCAATGGGTTGCTTCCCTCTGTCGAGGTTGGTGGCATTTACCCGAGGCTCTGGTCTCAGTGGGTGACCATGGTATCTAGTAGGTGCAGAAGAACAAGTCTCCCACGTTATATATTGCTCTCAAGGAATGTGATGGTCTTCCTCATACTCCCTTTCATAGATGTGAAAGGTGCAGGTGGAGTTAGCTTGCCCTGTTTGGAGAGCCCTATGCTCTGGGGTTTGTCTACTGGTTCTAATAGTGATGGGAGGGAAATGAGGGATGCCATAGTCATGTGGCCTCTCCTCATGGACACTATGCCTCTCTAGAGCTTCATCACATGGTGGCCACTCATATCTAGCTTCTAAGGGAGCTCTTCTATCTATGTTGAGTGCCACATGTAAATATTCTTCTCGAAAGGGGCTGTGATGAATGGATGTGTCCCCCAGAGGGGTGTCCCTATAATTCCACCTTGACATGGAATGATGTGGACTGTCTTGTGGGTCAGACTGCCAAGGCGGTATGGCCAAGTCCTTAGGGCTTAAGCGGAGGTGACTTGTGCCTGCTCCTTGTACACTTTTCGTAGCTTCTGCCCTTGATTGGGCTTGGCTACGGGTGTAGACCATGGTGGTGCTCTTCTACAAGCTAAGCAGATTTTTATCTCTTTTATGATTTTTTTATGCTACACTCAAACAAAAAAAGAACACACACATACACAAATGGTGATTATCTCATTTAAAGGTTGAAAGTGTGTCCTAAAACTAGTTTAGTGTGTTTTGTTGTTGTTTTTGAGGTTTTTGTAAAGAATGTTTAAATACAAAATGAAGGCTCTTATGGCTCCCAAAATCGGTTACCCCTTCGATATACCATTGCTAGACCAATATACCAACCTCTCTATATACCCGCCCTTACGTGAGGGAAACTATAGGTATGTGAGAGCAGATGGTATGTGGAACGTAGGCGGTACGGAAGGGGGGTTGCCATGTTAATGACACCTACCATAGAAGACTTATCCTCGTGTGCTGGGAATCACCCCAGTGAAACTCGGTCAGCTTTCGTCAGGATTTACGTCTAACAACAGTGACAATCAGGGCAAATGACTGCAAAATTCAAGCCAAGGTGGTGATGAACCCACCGTTGGTCTTGATCAATGGTTGGGGTTTTATGACCAGATCCTTGGTTTAAATAACCACGTGATGTGTGGGGTTCATTTTAATTTGCAAAAAATGAAACAAGCAAACAAAAAGGAAACTTTCTCTAAGCCATACAAAAACTGAAAATCAAAAAATAGAAAACAGAAATTTGATAGAGGCTTGTTAAAAACCCCTACCTCTTCTCTGCCCAAAAGGATGTTTTTGATTCTCGGCCCTGAAACTAAATAGACAGAAATTCATCTCTGGGTGAGACGAATACCAGAACAGAATTCGTCCTAGGCTGAGACGAATTCAAATTCGTCCTAGGGTCAGATTAATTCCAGTACTGTATTCGCCACAGGCTGGAACGAACAACAGTCAGAGTTCGAAAAATGGCACCTGTAAGTAAGAAAACATAAATTTTGATCAGTTTTTTGATATCAAAAATTAGGGGACAGAGTCCCACCATGATCGCCACTAAAAGCATGAGATTTTGGAAGTTGAAAAGAAACACTAAAGCTATGCAATGTGAAACAAAATGTAACGCTTTAATCCTAGAAGCTTGAAATGCATGAAATAGGGAAAAGAGATGAATTGAGATGAAATGAAAGAAGTATAGAAAGCACAGACCTTTTTATTTATACTCTCTCAATATCAGTTACAAAGACGTTTCCCACATTTCCAGGGGCTAGGAGCATTAACATGCTTCAATTACAATAGTGACTAGTGATCCTCCTTCCGCATGCCCAAATGTAAAATGGGTGGTCCAAAGTGTTGTCGTCATTGGTGTAAATGAATATTTGATCCTTGCTGCTCCTCCTACATTCAAAGAAACTACAAAATCATTAGTAGCACCTACAAATAAGACAAAGCGTTTGTTCTCTATAAAAACAATGAAGGATGCATGCACGAAACTGAATAAAAGGATAAATGAACTGAATCAAAATAGTCTGCAAATTTCACAGAAATAAGGGAACATCACCATAAGGTCACTGCAAATGAAATAGTCAAGAAATTGTTCACTGATTTGAATTCACTCTTGGGCGGGATGAATTCGACTATAATTCATCCCGGGTAGGACGAATTCACCTAACAAAGAGCCGAAGTGATACTGCCCCAAATGTCACATCTAGGGAGCTCCAAATGACCTACAAACTTGGGGTTAGCTAATTGGAGGCATTTTGGGAAGACCCAGATGGTCAGATTTCCCCAATTTGGCCTCCATCAATGGGAATTTGATACTACTACCTGCAAGTTAGTGAGGACAACAAAAGCGATAAAACATGATAAGATTTGATCAAAGGACTATAAAATCAGAATTACAAGCTATTTAAGCAGCATAAGATGGAATGCAAAATAAACAAATGACAAAAAGAACAATCTACCATGAATTCCCAATCGTTCTTAAAAAAGAATATTAGGCTCGTAGCAGTGCGGGGTGCCCGAGTGGGCTGCCCACCATTGGAACCTGATTTTGGAACCAATCCACTTGGGATGGGCCCAAAATCTTTTGTAATGTGTTATTGATGAATTGGTAGATTGATGTGGTCAAGTTTTGGGTTTTGGATCCATATTCACACTTCCAATAACCACCCAATGAACTCCCTTGCGAAAGAGATCAAGGATGTGGAAGAGGTGAATCAAAGGTAAAGCGTGGTATTAATTTGGCAGTAATTCATTGCTTAAAAATGCTTCCAACTTGTCCTCTTTTGGGTGATGAAGCTCACCAATTTATAGACCCAATGGGTCTCTTTGGATGGGCATGTAGGGGTGCCACATGGCGGCCATGCCTTCCCAAGAGGAAGGAGATTACCCCCTGACTTGGGCTTCCATGACTGCCCTTGTAATAGTCCTCTAACATTCAATTTTCTCACCTACCTGTGCATGCAAGTCAGGGATCATTAATTGACTGTCTTCGACTACCATTTGGCGCAATTTCTCTTTTTGCCCGTTGAACCTAGAATTCGCCCTACCCAGGAATGAATTTAGAATTTGTCCTTGTCTGGGGCAAATCCCATTTTGAATTCGTCCCAAGGTGGGATGGATTTGGAGCAGAGTGTCTAAAGGTGCCAAATTGCTTTCTGACCTTCCAAAATTGTTGTAAAAGTGGTTAGGACCACTGTTTAACCTCTAAGGGCTGCCTTGGGGGCTATGTGTGTCAAAGCGATTAGTGTTTGCAATCACATAATCGGATTGGTGCTGTTTTGGTGTCTACAAAAAGATTATATAATTTATAATAATAAAATAAATAAAGTTAAAATGAGGAGTTTTTTTGCATTACTAAGCATGGAGTTATTGTTCTAAATTAGGTGTTCTTGATTTTGAAAACAAAGATGATAATATTGAATGTGTATTTAAATATGTAAATAAGATTTATGTTGATGATGATTATGTAAAAATGTTAGTGTAGAAGATATCAATTATAGAATTTTTAACTTCATGTTAATAATTATACTTTTGCATCTAAGGTGTAATCAAAGAAAAATTCCAAGTGGTTAAAAAATATTTTAAAAAAGTGATTAGATTTGAGTAGGAATAATTCAATTCAAACTAGGAGTAGCAATTATTCAAATTATTCATTGTTATATAAGGTAATAAAATTTTATGATCCCCAATCATGTTCTTAAGAAACAAGTAATCATAATTGAAAAATTTAATGCTTATAATTATTTAATGGATAATCAAACATAGGATCTATTTCCATAACTTAAAAAAAAAATTTACTCTACGCATGGTAGTTCAAAAATAAATTTGATGGTAAAAAAGATATTGTGAAGCATAAAGTTAGATTAGTTACTTAATATGTTTTATACTGAAGGTATAGATTATAAAAAAAACTTTGTTGTTATTATTAAAATACTCATATTTAAATTAATGTTGAATCCATTTGATTGATAAGACTTCTTATATATTTTGGACTATATCAATATTATCATACAACATATCATTGTGATAATAAAAGTATATTAGAGTGGAAAAGAATCCTATTTTTCATGCTAGAATCAAACATATTGGGCTTCAACACTATTTTATTAGAGAATTACTTGAATCAAAGCAATCTCTTATATTATCTCACAAATGATCAAGCCACTAAAATATTAGCATTATAATAGTTTAGGCCTAAAAGAAGTTGGAATTAATAGAGGGTAATGTTAATATTAATATTCTTAATCTAAAGGAGGGAGTGTTAGGGATGTTAATATTAATTTTGTGTATTTATATCTAGTATTAAGATAATTTTTTTTGTTCTCATTCATGCAAATAATATATGTAGGAGGACCTTTCTCCTACACTCCCTATTTGAGGTGTCATTCATTTATGGATGAGAAAATTGTATTGAACATAATTATCTAATTTAGGTGTCATATGAGAATATTCTAGAGTGACATATAATTCCAAGTTGCACGCCACTCTAAATTCCCTTAAGTGGGGAACTTTGGGATGCTTAGGAACACATTACAAAGAATGTGAAATCTAATGATGTAAATATAATACCTCATTTTAATACATTCAATCATAAATTGGTGTAGGATGTAGGAGAACTTGTAGGTCCACTCCTTTAAAATTTATACTATAGCCTTGATTAAAAATGATTTGAGCATTTTGTCTTTCGATGATTCATGGAGGTTTTTTCCATTGTTATTTCTTCAAAAATATTATCTTTCCTTTTTTCCTCGTTCTTGTATGTGCACCATCAAAATATATATATTTATTTTAGTTTACGTTATTATATCTCTTAAATACTCCTTCATTAAATGACCTATTATATATATGGAGGAGGTATCTACCTCTATAATGCCTTAAAGGAAGATATCTTGATGATTAAGTAATAAAGTATAACACCAAAATATACAAAATGTAAAATTCACTTGCTCTACTTATTTCTATGTACATTCTATAGTACCCTTATAGATGTTTGTTTATCATATTTATTTTGTTACTATATCAAATGATAGATTATGCATAACATCAAAGTATAAATTGACAACCTTAGGATCATTGAAAGCTACCTTATAAACTAATTTATCATAGAAACTAATTTGTTCTTGATTACCATCTTATTATAGTAGTTATGACATAAAAACATAGAAGAACTTCCTATTTATAATTTGGTATAACTTTGGATGAATCAATCCTCAAGGTGGCATACATTTTAGATCATTATATTGATAAGTCTTACACTCTAATGCAAATTAAAATATTATCCTTCATGTTATTCCAATAGATTATAGATCTTATCTATATGTTTTGTGGACTTTTAAATGCCTTATAGGGTAATACATGGCCATATTCATTATCATTTTTATGTGGGATTAATTTGTTGTTAAGTAGATGTGATATATATATATATATAAAGATAAAAAAAATTGAATTTGATTTTGTACGAAGTGATTTGAATGGTGATATTGCAATAGTATGATTAAGGAGGGACGTTTTTCATAGGACTTCCAAAACTTTTGAACTTTTTTCGGCCATATTTCACTCATATGAACTCAAATTGAGCTAAAATTTTAAGGGTAGATGACTGAAAACCCTAGAATATCTCCATAAATTTTTAAATAATTTGGATAAAAATAGATCCTAGTGCACCCCTATGTGTGAACAAGATTTTTGGTAAGCGACTACATGAGGGTTTCATATGGGTTGAGTGCAAACAACTCCAAAAGTTGTTTTTTGGTGCCTTCGAGCCCTAGCGGCTAATATGTTTGTGGTTTATACTCAAGATTTTAGTACGATATGATGTAGGGGATCCAAGATGGGTTAGAAATATATATTTCAATAGATCATACTATGAACTTGAGTGAGAACAAATTCCAATTTTCTACACAAAATAAAAGTGAAAACCATACCTTTCCACAATATCTAGGGCAAGGATTAAAGAGATCACAAAACAAGTTTCAAGAAACTGATCAAAAAATGGATCAGATCTCAAGTGAATCTGGTGCTAAGGTGCACCTAAAAAATAAATCTATGGTGAAAACCCCTATCAAGAGTAAGAATTTTAAAGACTTAGCGTCAAATATAAATTTTAGGGATGCCCTCCATGGTGGAAAACCTCAACCCAATGCTAATATTAATCTTAGGGCTTCCCATAAACCTCTAAGAATACATAATAATAATCCCAATAAAATAGAGTTAGGGTGTGTTAAATAAGCTAATGTAACTCTTATTGTTAAGATTGATATGGGTAACATTCAGAATGGCATTGAAGATCTAGAAAAAAGAGGATTGATTTATTGGTTTGTGGGTTTTTGTTTGAGCCTATCTGCTTTCAAAGTATGGGCTGAAAAATATGGAAAACTAAAGGTGAGTTACAAATATTTATTTATCCAAATGGTTATTTTCTTATTTTATTTTCTAATAATGAATATAGATAGAAAACTTTTCAAAGGTATCCCTAGTTGGGTAGGGCTTTTCATGAAGCTCTAGCATACTAAATTTAAAGCTGAAGAAGAGATGCCTTCTACAGCTCTCGTGTGGGTTAAACTCTTTGACCTCCCTATTGAATTTTGGAATCCTACTATTTTTTCTTCAATTGGAAACTCTTTAGGAAATTTTATGATGACTGTTGATTGTACTCAAAATTCTGAACATATTATTTATGCTCAGATTTGTGTTTTAATGGATTTTGACAAACCCCTACCTAAAAAGATCACTTTACAATTTGGGGAAGGCACTTGGGAGAAAGTAGTGGACTATAATAACATTCCTTCTCATTGTAGAATTTATCATGAATATGGTCATTTGGATAGTGCTTACCTAGATTAAATTCTTGATCATAAGAAAGAAGATATAAACTCAGCAGGTTTCCAATTGCCTAAGAAGAAGAACACTAAGAAAAAAATAGTTATGAAGTATCAATCAAAGCCATCTACTAATATGTTTGAAATACTTTCCATAAATTATGTTCCAAGTGAGGAAAAGGAAATAATGGAAATAAAAATCTTAGAAACACAATTTAAATATGAAGGGAAGAACTCATAGATAAACCAAAAAATCAAAGGTTTTCAATAGAAAAAAGGGAGAAAATTTACACAAGAAAAACAATATTTTAAATGTCAAAACTTCAAATAATATAGGTCCTAATATAGACTCTATTGAACCCTCTAGTAACATTTGTGTTGTGTACGAGCATTATTCAAGGTTAGAATCCATCTCAGATTCAATTGGAGTAAGTCAAGAAATAGGATTCTAATAAAAAGGTAGGTTGCAAGACCAATCAATATAATATTTTAAAATAATATGAAAAGCTTGTAGAGGAAGGGAAGATTAATTTCCTTCCCAAATTTTGTAGCCCTAGTATTAATGAAGATCATCACTTGGAATATTAGAGGACTCAAAGGGAGTCTTTCAAAACAAAATGAAATTAGAAGAATGATTCAAATAAATCATCCACATCTTGTTTTCCTTCAATAAATGAAGATGTCAATAGAGGATATGGACTCAATTGCTAGTAAAATTTGGCCAGCTAGAAAAGTAGTTTCCCTCAGTTCCTATGGGACTTCTGGTGGTATTGCTTGTATTTGGGACCCAAAAGAGGTATTTATTCACCATACGGTTGGCATTTGGGGTTTTTTTGCTATAGTTATTCAAAGTAGACATTCCAAACAAATTATGCTCTGCATTACTATTTATTCTCTGACTACTTTGAAGGAAAAAAGAAGATGATGGAAGGATATAACTTAGATTATCTCTTATTTTCCTGAAGCTTGGATCTTGATCAGAGGAGACTTCAATACCATCCTCTCTCTGGATGATAAAATGGGGGGGTATAGAAATTCGGACAGAAGCACTGACCTCAGGAATGAATATATTATAAACCTCCATCTTGTGGACATCCAACTAGATAATGGCCTTATGGCTTGGTTTAACAGAAGGTAAGGCTTAGCTTGTATAATGGAGAGATTAGATAGGTTTTTTCTTTTTGAAAAAATCTTAATCCACGGTCACATTCCTAAAGTGAAGAATCTTAAAAATACTGGTTCAGATCACTGGCCAGTCATGGTGGAAATGTGGAAAACCAATGTGAGTTTCTCTCCTTTTTATTTTTAATTAATGTGGCTCAAAGATAGTTCCTTAGACCTCATGTGCAAAAATGGTGGAAGGAAGGTAAGCCTAGGTATGGGACTAAGATGTCCTATTTTGCCAAAAGACTACAATACATTAAATCTAAAAGCAAGACTTGGAACTGGAAGGAGTTTGGGAATGTTCATAAAAAAATATGAAGTTATTGCTCAACTTGAAAATTTGAATAAGAAAATCCATTTAGATGACCTCAAAGAGAGTAGAAGTGCAGATGAAATTAAACTCACAAGTCAGTTAGAGGAATGGGAAAAAAGAGAAGAACTCTTATAGAAGCAAAAATCTAGAATTCAATGGCTCAAACAAGGAGATCGAAACACAAATTTATTCCACAAATATCTTCTAGCTCAAAGATCTCACAACTTTATTTCCTCCTTGAAATCAGATTGTGGATATGTTGTCTACACTTGGGATGACATGAACTTTATTATTGTAGATTACTTTTCCAATATTTCTACTACTACTCTTGCATTAGCTTCTTAACAAAATGTTCTTCAAGCAATCCCTTATCTTATTACTTATGGGGAGAACTCTATTTTTATTGCTCCTATTACTATAAATGAGCTTCAACAAGAATTTTTTAAAATGCAAAAAGAGAAAACCCTAGGTCTTTATGGTTTTCCCATTGAGTTCTACCAAGAGTTCTGGGATATCCTTCATGTTGATTTATTAGAGGTGGTGGAAGAAGCTAGGAAAGCAAAATAAATTTTGAAGGTTATCAATAAAAATTATATTACTCTTGTTCCAAAAGCTCAAGAGGTTGATTATATCTCAGATTTTACACCTATTTATTTATGTAATGTTCTTCTCAAAATAATTAATAATATCAAGGAAGAAAGGTTGAAGCCTATTTTGCATAAGATTATTTCCCCTGAACAAGGGAGTTATGTAGAAGGGCATCAAATAGTACATGAGATAGTTCTTTCTCAAGAAGCCATCCATTCCATAGATATGCAAAAATATTCTTCCATGTTCATTTGGTTAGACTTATCCAAAGCTTATGACAGAGTGGATTGGCACTTCCTTATCAAAGTTTTGAGGCAATTTGGTTTCTCTCAAGATTGGATGGATTGGATTATGGGGTGTATCTGTTGGATATTTTTAGTAGATGAAGTTGTCGTTGATGTCAAGGATGAATTGTCATTTGTGTCAAAATTTCAAAAGGAGTAATGCAAAAGGATGGTGGCAAAAAAACTTCATAATGTATATTTTTAAATATTATGTGAAGCATAGAATAAAAGGTTTTATTAAAACCATGGTTGGGAAAAATAGAAGATTTTTATTAAAACCATGGTTGGGAAAATAAAAATGGTTTTCTAAAACCTAAGGAGGATTTTATTTTAAAAATTCCCAAAGAAGATTTAAATATTTAATTTATAATATTTAAATTATTTTGAATTTAAATAATTAAACATAAAATAAAAAAGGTTTTCTAAAACCTAAGAAGGATTTTATTTTTAAAAATCCCAAAGGAGATTCAAATATTTCATTTATAATATTTAATTTATTTTGAATTTAAATAATTAAAAATAAATATATTTAGAAGGTAAAATTGGAAGCGTCGATGCAGCATTGTTTCCCCGACAAATATCCTCTTCGTCAATGTGTGTGACAAGAAATACATATGGTATAAATACCATAGCCATGCCTAAGGTTTAGTATCCTTTTCGAATTGCATCCACCTAAAGCGAAAAATCTCATACAATTTTTAAAACGTGTACCCCCAAATAACGTAGTGTGTTTCCATTGGCATAAAAGGAAGATCCAAAGGCTCTTAAGGGTTTGAAGGAGTCAAAGCACACGTTGTGCTTTGAGGCTCCAAGTGGAGCACATTGTGTGTTAAAGAAATATTTTTTTGATATATGAAGGGTTAATTTTTGCTAAAGTAAAATTGGTTTACTTTAGAAAAGTGAGAGATTGACTTATTACAATATTTTATAGAGTGATTTATTTAATTAATGCAATATTAAGTAGGGAATCATAAGTAGAGTTTGAATTATTTTTTAGATTTTTTTCTGAAAAGAGTTATGATGAAATTAAATTGTTAAGATGTTCTTTTGATGAGTTAGAGTTTTGTAATAAGTTTTTTGATTGAATATTTGTGGTGTTGGACATTATTTTAAGAAGGAGAAATAAGGTGTAATTAATTTTGATTAATTTATGTAATTGAAGATTATTTTGTGAAGATGTTAGTGTGATATTTTATCATCTAACTATTAAAATTGGCAAAAGAGGAAATTGTGATTGAGACATGTATTCTAAGGTCACTTCTACATCAAATAAAATGTATGGGCATATTCTTATTTGGTTGAAATGATTTATTGAAGTTTTTTGAAAACAAGATTGGAGTGAAAAGGACTTTGTTAAGTTTTCCTTGTTGAGAGTGTTTTGAATTAGTGCTTCAATTTTTTTTGCAATAAAGGATAAGGAAAGTAACCTTGTTTGATAAGCATTGTTGTTGAAGTGATTGGTTGAGTGAAGAACTTGAACTAGGATTTGCAAAGATCATGAGTATCATTGTTATGTGAAGATTATTTTATAAACATTATTGTTGAATTGATAGGTTGAGTGAAGAACTTATATACACTTCATTTTTGAATTGATAGGTTGAGTGAAGAACTTGAACTAGGGTTTACAAATATCATGAGTATCATTGTTATGTGAGATTGGTTGATAAGCATTGTTAGAATATTTGAGTTAAGTTTATAAGTTTAGAATAGGATTTGTGAGCAAGGATTAATTCATTGAATGAGTGATTGAGTAGAGTTGGTTGAGCCTAGTCAAGTGGATGTGTTGATGTGATAGTTCAAGTTTTGTAAAATAAATTGTTCTATATTTTGAATTGATTTGAGAAAGAGGTTGAGTGTTGATGAATGTGAAATATATTGAGTCTCTAAAAATTCTCTATATGTTTATGTGATAAAATAGAGATTGAAAGTGATTGAGATTTTGTGAGTGTGAAGCATATTGAGTCTCTAACAATTCTCTATATGTTTCCATGGTAAAAAGAGAAATTGAAAGTAATTGAGTATTATGGTGAATGTGAAGCATATTGAGTCTCTAACAATTCTCTTTATGTTTCTATGAGATTGGACAAGTTCTAGTGAAGACTTGTTGAGCATATTTGAGGTAAGAATTTAAGGAGACTTGTGGACATATTTGTGTGAGATTTTGTGGAAGCTTACAACACAAATTTTGAGGACATAAATAGTTGAGAAGATTGGACAAGTTCTAGTGACGACTTAAGTTCTAGAGAGGACTTGTGGATAGATTAGTGTGAGCTTTTGTGTAAGCTTACAAGGCCAATTTGAGATAAGTCTTTGAGAAGACTTGAGAGTAGAGTGGATTGATTGATTTGTTCAAACATTGAGTTAAGATTTGGGGTAGATACAGTAGTGTTGATTTGTGATTGGATCAAGCTTTGTGTTAAGGCTTGAGGAAAATATTGAGGATAGATTTGTGCTAGACGAAAGGACTATATTTAGTATAGATCAAAGGATATATATTGAGGATATATTTGTGCTAGACTGAAGGACTATGCTTAGTACAGATCAGTGGACAAATATTGAGGATAGATTTATGCTAGACCAAAGCACTATGTTTAGTGCATATTTAAGGACAAAATTTGGTGCAGATCTAGGGATAGGTTTGTGTCAGAATAGAGACAAATATTGAGCAAATTTATGCTAGACCGAAGGACTATGTTTAGTGTAAATTTGAGATAGATCTGAGAGTAAGCTTTAAAGATGACAAATTATAGAGATGACAATATCTAGTTGACAGAGATCCATTAGCTAGGGTAGTGAGTACAGGTGTATTTAGTGGATAGAGATCCATTATCCATTGTAGTGGGGGCAACAGTTCTTCTATAAGATCACCAACCAGAGCTAAGGAGAAATGAGTTCTCCTATGGAGATAGATCCACAAAATTTATTAGAGGATTGATGTCTCCTTTGGACAGAGGTCCATAAACATTGTAATAGGTAAAGGATTCCAAAGAGATTTATTGAAAAAAAATTAGTGAAATATTTTCTCTATGGAGTAGCCCACATTGAATGAACCACGTTAAATTGGTATCTGTATTATATGTTGTGATTTGTGCATTAATTTGATTACTGCTATTGATATTGCTATCTATACATTGCATAATATTGATTGGGAAAGAAAAGTAAAAAGTGGTATTATACTGTTCACCACCCCTCTCAGTATAAGCTTGTGTTCTTAAATTGGTATCAGAGCGGGTTCCTTCGAAAGAGTTTAACAACTTGAAGGAAAATCTTTCAAGAACACAATGGATTCTAAGAATAGGTCCTCAGATAATTCAACACCAATATTTGATGGAAGTGATTATATATTTTGGAGTATGAGAATGAAGATTCACCTGAAGACACTTGGCAATGAAATTTGGGAAGCAATTGAAAATGGATACATACCACCAGTTAATCCACCTATAGATAAGGAAGGTAAGCTTCTACAACATTACAATTCAAAATAAATGAATGTAATTTTGAGAGGTCTATATAGAACAAATTTCATAAAGGTTATGCATTGTAAATATGCAAAATGAATTTGGAATAAGTTAAGAAATCTAATATATGAAGGAGATAAAAGTGTCAAGAAGGAAAAAATACGAAATCTCAAGGGACAATTTGAATATTTAAAAATGAAGGATGATGAAAACGTTAGTACTTATCTACTTTGGGTAGATGAAGTTTTTAATGTCATGTAATAACTTGCACTTGAGATTGAAGAATTTGATATTTGTGATAAGATCTTAAAATCTCTTCTAAAAAGTTTTAGTGAAAATATATCTTCTTTAGAGGAATAAAAATATGGTGATAATTTTACAAGAGATATGTTACTTGGTATTCTTATAGATTTGAGAGGAACCTAATATCCAGAAATAAGTAGCATTCAAAGCTACTAAGAAGACAAAGGGCAAGAAGTCAAATTCAAGCAATGAGTCATCCAATGATGAAGAAGCAAATTATGGCAAAAGGAATAAGGATTTAAGAATATTTAAAGATGAAAAATATGTTAGATATTTCAATTGTGGAAAGTATGGTCACTATGAAACTGATTTTCAATAAGCTAAAAATAACAATGATGAAGAAATATAGGATCACAAGAATAGGGAATCAGAAAAATACAAGTACCAAAATAAAGGTAAGGATGGGCAAGGCATACAAGGGAAGAAGTTCTTTCAAAGACAAAAGAAGAGCTACTATGTAGACAAGTCAAGTAAGTACTCAAGTTGTAGTGATAATAGTTTCTCAGATAATGATAAATATGAAGTCCTATTTCTGATAGAAGAAAATAAAAAGGTTAAGAAAAGGTCACCAATAATTCTCAAGTGTTTTAGATGTGGTAATTTTGGACATATTGAAGATAGTTGTACAAAGAATGGTTTCAATTTTAGTGATGATGAATATGAGGATGCACTTGAAGAATCAAAAGAGAATATTCTAATGGCACTAGAAGAAGAAGAAGGTGATCCTATAGAATACAATTCTGAAAAGAATGAAAATATTATCAAAGGTAAATAAATAGAGGAAGAATAAAAAAAAGGAGAAGTTGATCTTGAGGGAGAACTTATTTATGATCTTAAAACTTTAAAAAAGTTAAGAAAGCAAAACTCCCAACATGAGATTCAGTTTTAGTAATATGATGAAGAGAGAGGAAAGCTTATAGAGGATCTAAATAAGTCAATGGCTAAGACAAAGAAATTCAAGGATAGGTTAGAAGCAAAGGTCTTACAATGTGAAAAGTTAGAACAAGAAGTAGCCCTACTAAGGGAAGAAGTAGATAAGTATAAGGATAAGCTACGCAAGTTTGGAAGAAGTTTAAAGAATATGGATAAGATTATCAAGTCACAAAAGCCTACATTAATCAAAACATGTATTGGTTTTGAAAAAGCTCAAAATAAATAAGAAAAAAAGTTAACCTCAAGTTTTGAAGAAGAAGAAACTTCAAAAGAAGATAGTGTAAGAGAAAGTGAGACTTCTGAGGATGAGTTGGACAAAAGAAAGTTTAACAAGGAAATAAAAAATATGCAAAGGAGAAACATATGAGACAAGAACCAGAATAGGGTAAGAGAGACTAAGAGACCAATGAGGTCAAGACAAGGAAACTTCAATGGATGATGTTTCTCATGTCACATATTTGGGTACAAGGCTTCAAAATGCAAGACATATGAAAGACATGAATGTGGGAGTTTCAAAAGCATGCAACTTTTCCATGGGTATTACTACTCATGTAATTAGTTTGGTCACAAGGCAATGAATTGCAGGGTCCATGATAAGAATAGACATGGCTTCACCAAAATAAATCCCAAGGTATTTACACCTACAAGGAATAATAACATTAAGTGTTATAAGTGCAATAATGATGGACATACAACAAAGTGATGTAGATC
Organism: Wollemia nobilis; assembly: GCA_028583015.1. Lineage (NCBI taxonomy): Eukaryota > Viridiplantae > Streptophyta > Pinopsida > Araucariales > Araucariaceae > Wollemia > Wollemia nobilis. The sequence goes on from JAQPPZ010016943.1 coordinate 15,771,348, forward strand.
AGACATTCCAAAATTAAGCATTAATAGGAATAGGAACAGGAATACAAACAGGAATAGGAACATGGATATGAATAGGAACAACCAAAGGAATCAGAAGGATCAAATGAGAAGAAAAGAGTACAAAGGTAAATATTAGTGCTTGCTGGAAGTAGAAATACTCCTACCCCAAAATTAACCACCTCAAGAGGAGGTGGGGGAGGGGCTAAGCTAAGAGAATCATTCTTAGCCTCGAGCCCCAAAGGTGACCCTTTGCCATTGTTGTCAAAGGGGAAGAGATTTAATTAAGGGGGAGAGATTTAAGTAAGGGTAGAGACTTGATATAATAAGAGAGCATTGAGTCAGTGGGAGCAGTTTTCCAGGGGAAGCAAGATAGAAACAGGTTAAGAAAATTTGAAAAGATAATTGGGTTACCATCAATGACAAAGGGGGATATTTTTGAACATTTTGAGTAGATGAAGTTGTCATTGATGTCAAGGATGAATTATCATTGATGTCAAAAGATCAAAAAAAATAATGCAAAATGATGGTGGCAAAAGAGCTTCATAATATTTATTTTTAAATATTATATAAAGCACAATATAAATTTTTTTATTAAAACCATGGTTGAGAAAAATAAAAAGTTTTTATTAAAACCATGGTTAAATAAATAAAAAAAAATTATAAAACCTAAAAAAGCTTTTATTTTAAAAAAACTTTTCTAAAACTTTAACCTATATCCTTATTTTAAATTCTAACCTATATCCTTATTTTAAATTCTAGATCTCTATATCTATCTTTGTCTTCCAAATATCTATCATGTTGTTTCTTATAATACATGCTACAACATAATGCATTTAAACTATTATAACTACAATCATACTTGTATTTTATCCTATCATACCTATCTTAAAGTCCATATCCACCTCTTGCAATTTTATAAACCTGCCTTTATAAGAGATCCCAATATCTTTTACATTGTTGGGACCATCTCTTACTTGTCTTACTTATTAGAACACTTTTTAGGTTATTAGAACCTTCACTAATTTAACATGTTTGAAATCTTGATATGAATGTTCTCCTTATCATAATCTTCAAATTTAATACATAAAATTTTTATAAGTTAGTTATAATCATTTTGGGTAAAGGATCTGTTCTTCTCAGTGTTGGCCGTGCTTGATGATGGTGGTACTAACCTCGGGGTTTCTCTCACTCCAAGCTGTGTTTACAGAGGCAAAGTAGGGGTTATAGAGGTAGCACAATGATTTGATTCTATGACGCTACGATGGGACTCAATGCGATTTTACCCTATGACCAGTTGTTCAAAAAAGAAGTAATTACATATTCTTTATGTATTAAAAAAAATTAGTTTGTCTAGGGAAGCACTCTCAAATAACTAATTTTTAGAGGCGTACATATGAATAACTATTGATGGGAACAATAAGCAATAATTATCACCAGAACAGAAAAAAAGAGAGGACAGATCTTTAGCCATTTCACAGGTAGCAAGCACGACTCTTTCGTATTTATTTTCATTTGCTTTCCTTCCAACATGATCAGGTTCCGACAATATAACTTCTTTCTTCCCATCTAGCATTAAAACGTCAGCTTCTTGTCACCTTTAATTAAAATTTCCCCTTCCGTCGCAACATTCTATGGTTCTTGTAACATCGCTGCTGCTTCTCCCATCTCATTATGAGTTAAAACTTCTGAGTTTTCTGATACCACACTAATGTCGTAAAGCTTATCATCAACAGTATTTCCACTTTCCGCAAAGTCTTTATCTGAAGACGCCACAGAAGTTCCAAAGCTACCTGTAAGTTGGAGCTCTTCGGGCTGGCCATCAAGTATTGTGGTGATGTACAAATAGTTTCTGAAGATGTTAATCATCTCAATACCTTGAGGATGCCTCACCTCTTGTGTATCCCTACTTTTAGTCACAGGCCTGTGCTCGTTGTTTTCTAAGATAATATGGCGAAACTGTGAATTGGGAACATCTTTTACCATATGCCATTTGAGAGAAAAGCAACAGTTCCACCTGTGCCTCTCATGCCAAATATTCACGTCGTTGTTGAAATTCACAGGACCCGTCATCTCAGCCACGCCGCAGAATTGGCCGTTTCCATTAACAGAGAAGAACAGTAACACCGGACATCGCTTGTTCGGAGCTTCGCGGTACGCATTATCCAGCCTCATATTGCCATTGGAGTGCTGGACCAAACTTCATTCTTGATGCTCTGTACAACATCATCTTTACTGTACGATTTTTTAACAAAGAATAGAGCAAACGTATTGGAGAAATCTGGATCACCATGGTTATGTTGGACTGGATTGCTACTCCCCACTACAGCAAACGCATTGGAGTGACAGCTAAATCCAGAAATAGGAATGTAAGGATTGAAGGCACTTTGGTGATAGCCGTAACCGTGGATAGATTCAGGAGGAAGCAAGTGTACATGAGGTAGGTGATTGTGGTTATTATTAGGGTTGAAAGGGGCTGCATTGGGATTTAGAGCAGACCTTAGCTCAGACTTTTGAAGAGGAAGGAAGTGTACATAAGGTGGGTGATTGTGGTTGTTATTAGGGTTGAAAGGGGTTGGCATTGGGATTTAGGGCAGATTTTAGCTCAGACTTTTTATTTGCAGGGGCGGAGGTGAAGCCAGAATTCGGCACATCGATGAGAATTGATCCTATTTGGAGTTTCCCCATTAATTCCGCGGCAATTTGCTCATCTTCTTTCATGTTCATGTCTGTGTTTGCTGCAGAGCGATTCAACGATTGATCCATTATGTCAAGAACCTCGCCAAACCGAAGGAAACAGTCGTGTCGTTAAATAAGCAAGGTTTCGTTGGTAAATAAACAAGGTTCCATTATTTCACTTTTTAAATTAAAATTATATATAAGACCTTATGATTGCGAAAGCACTCTAAACTTAAACCTTATTCTTTATTTATCCTATATAAACGACTCACTTTTAAAATATACATGTAGCTTTTTTTTTGTTTTAAAATACAATTTTTTAGACAAGTTTTTTATTTTTTATAAAAATATATAAAAAATATTATTTTATATATTTTTAGTCAGAATTTAATTATATATTATAAAAATATATTTTTAATAAAAAAATAAAAAGCAATGGTTATCTTATTTAAGGCAGATAATATTAAAATTTTAAAATATATGTAGTAGATCTTTTAAATAATTTCTTTAAACTATAGTGTAGGATTACCTTTATCTATAGGTTTTTTTAAGGATTAATTTTTAAAAAATTAATTTAAATTTTACTAGTCATTTTTTTATTTTATCTTTTTATAAAATATAGTTGAAGAGACGTAATAAGTGGATGCGTTCTAACTTGTGTTATATTGTTCCTTGCTTTAGGAACATTCAATATAATATATAGGGAAAGATTAAGTATAGAAGCTAACATAAGAAGACTTTTCAAATTATATTTTAACATAAGGAAATTTGTTTTTAAAAATATTTATGTAAAGATGTATTTTTTTTAAATGTATAGGTGGGTGTGATAATATATATATATATATATATATATATATATATATTTTGGATGGGATAACTTAATATATATGTGATTGGGGTTTACTTTTTTTACGTAAGGTTCAAGGTTCAAATTGTTATTAATTTTGATGAAAAGTTTCTTTATTTTTTTGCTCTTAATTTTTAAAAAGTTTCATCAATGAGTTCATTTCTAGAGTTTCCTCAGTAGGCTTCGTATCAATGACAAAATATTTTCCATCTCCTAGTTTTGCATCAAAGTTGATGTGAATTGGATCTTAGTTTGGCTATAAGCATTTTTGCTTCCAATTGATATTAGTTTGGCTAAAATATTTTTTCCTTCCATTTAATCTTAGTTTGGCTATACGCATTTTTTCTTCCATTTGCTCTTTACATCTTGATGGCTTTTATAAGCCTTAATGTAAATATAAACTTATAGGATAATTTTTATAGGAATAAATATAAAATAGCCGCAATATAAATGAATAATAGAAGTATATGTCGTTACAAAGTTATGGAGATTTGTATCCATAAAAAATAATATCTAAATTTTTTATACTTGTTTTGATCTAGAGTTTTTGTGAAATATCTACACTTTTTTTTTCTATAGAAATATGTTTTAGCTTGATATGATGATTCTAAAAATGATCTTTGATAAAATGAAATTGATCTTTCATATGTTTGGTTCATTCATGTATGATTACATTTTTCATCAAATCTAATACTTCTTTATTATCACAATTTATTACTTTTTGAGTTCTTTTGATTCCTATGTCTAACAATATATATTGTAACCATAATGCTTCACAAATTGCATCTTTTGCTACACAATAATCTACTTCGTTAGACAAAAGTGCCATTGCATTCTATTTTTTACTATACCATGGTATTGGTCCTGATCCAAGATAAAATATTTATATTAATATAGATTTTTTATCATAAATAGAACCAACATAATCAAAACATGAATATCCTTGTAGACAATCTATTTTATCATGTTTTTTATATGTTAGTCCATATTTTGTAGTCTTGTGAATATATTATAATTTTCTTTTTATAGCTTTCCAATGACTTTCTCTTGGTTCTTGCATAAATCTTGAGGGAGTTTACAACAAAAACTATGTATGATCACATATTTATTAAATATAAGAGACTTTCAATCAATTGATGGTAAGTTGTTGTTGAGACAAAGGTGTTTCATCATGTTTGGATAATTATAGTCCATGTTATGTAGGTGTATATTTGATTTTATAGTTGTTTATTTTCTATTTCTCAAGTAGAGTCTTTGCATACTTCGTTTGTGTTATTGTAATATTATCTTCATTTTGATGAATTTCTAAACCAAGACAATAATGCATAAGTTCCAAATCATTCATTTCAAAATCATTTTCAAGATCCTTTTTGACTTTACTTATTAATCTCTTTGAACTACTTGTTATCACTATATATTCAAATTATACTACAAGTATTATCATATCATTTTCAACTTTCTTTGTATAAAGATTTGGATCTAACAACCTTCTCTTAAAATTATGCTATAATAAATGATTATTAAGTTTTATGTACCATGCTCTTGGAGCTTACTTTAGATCATATAAGGATTTGTTTAACTTCAAAATTTGCATTCTTATCCTTTGATTACAAATCCCTCTAGTTGTGATATATAAAATTCTTCTTCAAGATCACCATCAAGAAATAGATTTTTTACATCAAGTTGATGAAGTTCCCATCCATGGTGTGTTGCCAAAGCATAAATTGTTTTGATAGTAGTAATTATTTCTGATGATACAAAATTTTCTTCATAGTCAATTCCTTTTGTTTGAGTATATCCTTTTGCTACTAATCAATATTTTTACTTGCTAATGGAATCATCTAATTTATATTTAACCTTATAGACCTATTTACAACCAACTATTTTATTTCTTGAAGGTAGCTCAGCTAGATCCTACGTCTTCTTTTTTGCAATGTCATATATTTTGATTGCATAGTTGCCTTCCACTTTGGATGATTCAAGGCCTAAATTATTGTTGGAGGTTCAACCATGGTGCTCAGCAATCCCCTGTTTACTCTAGCTATACTATGAGTTTGAGGCCTACTAGTAGTAAGATCTGGAATTTGTTAAAGATTCAAATCTCTAAGTGTATTTCTAAGCCATACATGTTCTTTTCTCTGTAAATTTATAGATTTTTTTATACTTTCACTCTATTCATATTTAATTTTGATTTTGTATCTTCATTTGATGAAATTTATTCTAAAATATTTAGAACTTTTAAATTAACTTTTTGTTCTTTAATACAATATTTTATTTTTCATCAAATATTACATCTCTACTTATATATATTTTCTTTTTTGTTGGATCAATTATTCTATTTTCTACAAATTCATCATCATAGCCTAGAAATATACCACACATAGTCTTTTCATCGATTTTTGTTCTGTTTTGTTTTGGTATGTGCATATAGGTCTTACATCCAATAATAATTAGTCTCTCTACATTAGGTTTTCATCTTGACCATACTTCTTCTAGTGTAATATTCTTGAGTATTATTGTAGATAATTTATTTTACAAATATACAACTATTTTGAATGCTTTTACCCAATATTGATGATCAATGTGAGCTTCTTTTATCATACATCTTACCATTTCTATAATATAACTATTTCTTTTTTTTGCAATACCATTTTGTTATGGTGAATATGATGTAGTAATTTGTCTCTTTATTCCATTCTCTTCTAATAATAAATTGAATTAGTTTGAAAAAAAATTACCTTCTCTATATAAATGAAGAGTTTTGATAGTTTTCCCTAATTATTTTTTAGCTAAAAGTTTGAATTATTTAAAACAACCAAAAAATTCAAATTTGTATTTAATAAAGTATACCCACATTTTTTAGAGCAATCATAAAAAATAATTGAAAATATGTATGTCCTCCAATACTAGTAATGTTCATTGGACCACATAAATCTATATATACTAATTCCAATAGTTTTTGAGCTTGAAAGCATGAGATTCCGGAAATAAAACAGTATTGAGATGCAATATAAACAAAGACTAACTCGATGCATAAAATAGGAAGAACGTAATCAAATCGAGACAAAATATAAAGAGAAAGCAGGAGCACAGCCCTTTTATATTAATTCCAAACTCGGTTACAATCCATCTCCTCCCTTTTTAGGGGCTAGGAGTGTTAGCATGTTTTTGATTACAATCGTGATCAATACTCCTTCTTCCGCATGCCCACATTTGAAACGGGCGGGCCAAAGTGTTGCCGTCGCTTATGCTGATGAATCCTTGCTTGCTGCTGCTTCTCCTGCAATCAAAGAAACAATGAAAGCGTTAGTAGCACCTGCTGCACATAGAGAAAGTTTGTTCTTTGAATTTAACAAAAGATGCATGTAAACGATTGTCTAAAATAGTGAGTAAAGTGATTTTTAACGACCTGCACATTTGACAGAAACCAAAAACTTTACCAGAGGGCCGCTGTCATTAAAACAGTCAGCCGATTTGCTCTTGACTATAATTCATGAATCAATGTTGTCACCTGCAGGTTAGTGGGACAACAAAAATGACAAAAGCATGATATATTCGATAAAATCTTCTGAAATCCAGATTAGACGTAAAACGTAATGCAGGATATATTCTAACAGAAAACGTAATGCAGGTGTAGAACGTAAAGCGTAATGTAGGATAAACAGATAATAACCGAATAGATTAAAATGAAACTAACAAAAAGGTGTGGGGTGCCCAAGCGGGCCGCCCCCGTTAGAACTTGACTTTGACGCCAATCCACTAGGGATGGGCCCAAAATCTCTTAGAATGAGTTGTCGGCAAATTGATGGATTACTGTGGTCCAATGTCGGGTTCTAAGGTCCAGATTCACCTTCTAACAGCCACCAATAACCTCTCTTGCGAAAGAGATTACGGGTGTAGAAGAAATGAATCGAAAAGAATGCAATCGGGTGTTTGGTTTGGCAGCACTTCGTTGCTTGAAAATGTCTACCAACTTGTCTTTTTCTGGGCGGGAAAGTCCGCCATTTTATAGACCCATGGGGTCTCTTTGGAGGGGCACGCAGGGATGCCACGTGGCGGCCATGCCTTCCCAAGAGGGAGGAGACTCCTCCTTGACTTGGGCTTACATGACTGCCCTTGTGACAGTCCGCTAACTGCCAATCTGCCCACCTACGCGCGCATGCACAGCAGGCGGCAATAACTGACTATCCTCGACTGCCACTTGTTTAACGTCCGCTTTAAATTGTTTTAATGGCACTTTTAAATGTTTTAATGTCTGCCTTTGATTGGTTGAATTCTGCCTTTGATTGGTTAAGTCCTCGATTGGTCAATTTTTGCCCAGGCACAAATGCGAAGTTTGTCGCGATATCACGACGTCGCGATATCGCGACATCGCGATATCGTGACACTTCGGCCAAGGCTTTGCTTTGGGCACCGAAGTGTCGCGATATCGCGACACTTCGACCAAGCTTTCTTTGGGCATCGAAGTGTCAGCCAAGGCTTTGCTTTGGGCATCGAAGTGTCGCGATATCGCGACACTTCGACCAAGGCTTTGCTTTGGGAGCCAAAGTGTCGCGATATCGTGACACTTTGGCCAAGGCTTTGCTTTGGGCACCGAAGTGTCGCGATATCGTGACACTTCGACCAAGGCTTTGCTTTGGGCGTCGAAGTGTCACGATATCACGACACTTCGGCCAAGGCTTTGCTTTGGGCACCGAAGTGTCGCGATATCGCGACACTTCGGCCAAGGCTTTGCTTTGGGCATCGAAGTGTCGCGATATCACGATGTCGCGATATCGTGACACTTCGGCCAAGGCTTTCTTTTGATTAAGGCTTGCTTTTGATTAAGGCTTGCTTTTGATTAAGGCTTTCTTTTGATTAAGGCTTGCTTTTGATAAAGGCTTGTTAAAACGACCAACTTTGCTTTGTTTACTTTTCGACCTTCTAAACTGCTGTGTAAGTGGCTAGGACCATTGTTTGACCTCTGAGGGCTGCCCTGAAAGCTGTGTGTGTCAATGCGATCAGTGTTTGTAGTCACATAATCGGATTGGTGCTATTTTGGTGTCTACAGATGCCCCTTTTTGGGAAGCGCTGCGGGTGACGTAGTGTTGAGCAAAAATAGATAACCAAAGCACTAATGATTAGGGTTTCTTGGTAACCTAACCAACTTTTGATGCCCCAAGTATGGAAAGGGCATGCATTCTTGAATCCTTGCTTCTGACGAGCTAAGGAATTTGATTTCAAGTGTTAACCTATTTTGGTGAGGTGTGACTTGAGCTTGGACATTGATCAGTCATGATTAGGCAAAGGGCAGAACCTTTTGTCCACAGGGGAACCTTGTGTTCATGCTTCGGGAATGCCAAGTGTTTGATCAATTTGATTGCTGCTTGTTTACTGCCCCAAGCAGGAGCGTGATTGTCTTTGTCAATGATTCTTTGAATGCATGTCATTGCTTTGATTGGGTGTGTGCTTGTTGATTGGTGACTAAGTGTGACTACCCCCTCAAGCGACGAATCGATGAGGGAATGACCTTCATGAGAAAAGCGACGAGTCGCTTGACCCAAGATGACTTGTGCAAGGGTGCCTTTAGATGGTTTACCATTAAGCATGTGCAATTTCCTGACATTTGGACCTATTTTTGGTGGGTGTTAACCCTTTTGGTGATGCCATAATGGGGTGAAATCATCGAAAACCCGTCTTCCCGTGGAGCGGTCCGGCTATGGTAGCCTTCTTGGGGAAGTAGGAGAGTGACAATTTGAGCCCCGACATCGATTTTCTATGCCAAGAGGTTAAGTGCAAGAGCACTTGTGTCCGGCAATGCTTATTGCTATGTTTTTGTGTTGCATTTTTGTGATGTTTTTGTTGTTTTGATTTTCTTGCTTTGTGTATATGTCATGATTTTATGTTATGCACAATGATTGATGTTGATGGATGCATGCTACTTTATATTGATGTATGCATATGGTATGATAAATGCGATTGTTGTATGTTGATTTATTTTGATGGATGCATATGTTATGATGAATGCAAATGTTTTTGATTTATATGTGATATGCAGAAATGAAATGGATGAATAGAATTTGTGATGTTTGGCTATGGCACCATAGACTGTTTAGAACTCTGTTATTTTGTCTTTATGCGATTGCTGTGATGCATGACTTTGTATGTATACATGTGGTTTTTCTTTTTTTTTGTATTTTCTGATGGTATTGTAAGGATGAAAAGTAGCGCAGTTGGTTTAGAAATGTAGCTAAGGTTTTCTGAGACTCAGACGGTTTTAACTTACTAGCCATGAGTGTACTTTATCTTACAAGACTTTTGAACAAGGTATGAATCAGACTTGTTTTTGACCAAGCTATTTCACATCCCTGTGTGTGCAATTGAGTTCATTTATGTGGTATTTGTCAGGATACCGCCAGTGCCAGATGGGCTTTCAACCGAACCTGTACTGAGGATCACCTAATTAGCTCCACTAACTCCTTTGTTGTATTTAGTTAGATTAATCTGCGGTGTTATCCAGGATACCATAAGCTAGCTCATCCTTATGCAAACATTGGTATGCACACACGCAAAGCGAATGTGACAGACATATCGTCATGCGGGTAGGATACCACCATTGCCAGATAGGCTATCAACCAAACCTGTAATGAGGATCACCTAGATGGTTTTCGAATGCTGAGAATTCCGGGGATTCAAGTTCAGGATGTTTTTTGGCTGAATGATTTAGAAAGTTGCTTGTCTATATAGTGATGAAAATCACTTGTTTATTTTCTATTAATTCTTTTTGAGCAAGGATTTTGAATAGTAGTGATAACCACTGTTATTTGATTTTGTATTTTGAGTATTGTGAGTTTGGGCTGGTGAGTGGCCTTGATCCTTGTGGACTTGGGGATGACTACGCATCCTTTGCAGGGACGTGTAGTACGAATCCTTACGACGTTGGGGACCAAGGGGGTGATGGAGATTATGGAGTAAGGGCATTGATCTTTTAGGCCTTGGGGATGACTACCCATCCTGGTTAGGGGCGGATAGTACGAATCCTTACAACTTGGAGACCAAAGGTGAATGGAAAGTGTTAGGATGATGATTTGTTGGAATTTTGTTTGTGAATGGCGTTGATCCCTTTTAGGTCTTGGGGATGACTACCCATCCTTGGCAGGGACGTGTAGTACAAATCCTTACAACTTTGGGAACCAACTATGATTGGGATTTGGTAGTGGTGAAAACCACTTGTTTATGGAGGTGAATGGATAGGAAAGAGCTCGTCCTTTTGTCAATTCTCAGCATTCTAGAACCATTCGCACGGGGGGATGAGCAAGATAACCGTTTCACTTATGGTGACCTGGATTACTGCGCAGGTTTCATCTTTCGTTCACACAACTTGGGAATTTTTATGTGTTTTAATTTGTGTTGGGATGTTACGTAACAAGGCGTATTTCAAGTGTAACTCTACCTTCGTAAAATCTGTCTGACTCGGTACATTACGTAGCTAAAGAGCAAAATGATGACTGAATCACGAAAACTCTTGATACATTAAAAGACCCACGACTCTAGTGTGGTAAAAAGCAATGCATGGTGTTTTTGTTGTTTTTGTAAAATGGAACAGTGTGGAACAAGATGGACTAGCAGAGCAATTACAGCCTATGGTGCCTTTGACCTGTACGACCACAAATATGCAATGTATGGATGCAATGCTTTAATGCGGCTATGTATTTTTGTATTTTTGATGGATTGATTTTTGTGAATATGAAGATGAGGTGCGAGAAGAGCTCTCTATTGATGAATTTGAGTATGCCTAGAAATGAGATGCAAAAAAAATTGTTGTTTTTTGATGATTTATTTTTTATTTTTTTATTTTTGAATTTTAACTTTTCTTTATTATTTTTTGACCAAGCGATTGTGGAAATCCTTGGAGCATTTTGGGATTGACCAAGCGATTTTAGGAATCCTTGGAGCATTTTTGGGATTGACCAAGCGATTATAGAATCCTTGGAGCATTTTTGGGATTTGACCAAGCGATTTGATAATCCTTGGAGCATTTTTGGGATTTGACCAAGCGATTATGATAATCCTTGGAGCATTTTTGGGATTTGACCAAGCGATTGATAGGGATCCTTGGAGCATTTTTGGGATTTGACCAAGCGATTATAAGGATCCTTGGAGCATTTTTGGGATTGACCAAGCGATTATAGAATCCTTGGAGCATTTTTGGGATATGGCTCTCTTAGATATGAAATGGTCGCAAATGACTGATATTCAAGGGTTCTGTTTCCTTGATACCATCAAGAGAAGCTAGCCGGTACGTCTCGGGTCCTATTTTGCTATCAATGACATATGGACCTAACCAATTTGCCACAAATTTGTCCCTTAGGTGGGATGGCAAACTGGAGTTCTGTTGGTTTTCCTTCAAAACCAAATCACCAACCCGAAAGTCTCTGAGGTGAACTTTCATGTTGTAAGCTTTCTTAAGTCGCTCTTGATAAATACGTAAATGCTCGAGAGCATTAACGCGTCGTTCATCAAGCAACGTAAGCTGGTCTAACCGGGCTGCTACGTGTAGGTCATCATCGATGAACTCCTGCATTGATATGTGCAGGGAAGGAATCTCCAACTCTAGAGGCATGACTGCCTCGGAGCCATACACGAGCGAAAATGGAGTGGCCCTAGTGGGTGTCCGAATGCTAGTGCGATAGGCCCATAGGGCAAGTGGGATTTGAATGTGCCAATCCTTATGACTATCTGTGACGGTCTTTTTAAGGATGGCAACTAGCATTTTGTTTGATGCCTCTGCTTGCCCATTCGCCTGTGGATAATAGGGTGTCAAAAAGCTGTGCTGAATCTTGTACTTTGTGGTCAAAGCATGCACGTCTTTGTTCTTGAAAGGCATCCCATTATCCGAGACTATTTTGGATGGAATACCAAAATGACATATGATGTTATGCAAAATGAACTCCACAATGCGGGGTCCTGTCGTAGAGGTAAGCGGAATTGCTTCCACCCACTTGGTAAAATACTCTGTGGCCATTATGATAAACGTGTGATGGCCTGACGATGTAGGGGAGATCTTTCCAATTAGATCGAAGCCCCACTACGAGAACGGCCAAGCAGACTGGACTGTCTGCAAGGCCTGGGAAGGTACGTGCATCAAATTGGCATGATGTTGACACTTCACGCACTTCTTGACATAGGTGCAACAATCTCGCTCTAAAGATGGCCAATAATAGCCCATGCGAAGAATGCGCTTTGCGATGGCCATACCACTAAAGTGGCCACCACATGTACCATCGTGCGCTTGGGCGACTGGCCCAAGTGGACTCTTGCTTGGTCCAAGCAACGAAGGAGGATTCCTTCATAGGCTGCGACGATACAAAATGTCTCCTATCAAGACATACTTAGCCGCTTTCTGCTTGAGTGCTCATTTTGCGGCATGAGTCAATCCAAGCGGGAGATTACCTAACTTGAGGTAGTCTCTAATGGGTAAATACCGGTCCTGTTGATCAGAAACCTCGACGAGTATGAACAGCCAATCCCTCTTGAAGTTCATCCCTAGCGAACGCTGAATGGGATAGAACCTGTAAGAATAGCGTTGTGTTGCTATTAATGGGAGTAGGGGAGAACAAGGACCCCCAGTTGGCACGTTTCAGACGATCTTGGATTCGAGAGAACTTATCCGAGGATGGTTCAATCTGGATCATGTGGATTCCTGGCGTCAAGTCTGAGCTTGCACGCTCCATCATGGATTGCGATAAGGTTTTGACTTGAATGGTTGTCATATCACCGGAAAGGTCTTACGGAATTAGTGACCCCAAGGAGGCCATTGTGTCCGCAAAATGATTCGATGATCGAGGGAGTGCCTCGATGTCATACCACTCAAGTTTTGCCAAGAATTTGTCCACAAGGGCTTTATAAGCCTACAGGACTAGGCATTTGCATTGATATACCCCTTTGACTTGATTGACTATTAACAAGGAATCACCAAAGATATTCAATCGTTTGATGTTCATGGCGATTGTTGTCTGAAGACCTAGGAGCAAGGCTTCATACTCTGCATTATTGTTGGTGCATGGGAAGTTTAATTTAAATGACAGGGGCATTGGAGCACCCTACGGTGTGAAGAATACAATTCTTGTGCCACCACCTTGCTCACATTTAGAACCATCGAAGAATAGGGTTATGTCGGCCTGTGACTCAGGCTCATCAGAATCTGGTGATTCTGAGACATGGAAGACCCCATCATCGGGTAGTTCTATGACTAGAGGCTGATCGTCTTCAAGAGGAGCCTCTGCTAGTTGATCGGCTATGACTTGTCCTTTGATAGATTTTTGTCCAATAAACTCAATGTCAAATTTTGTCAACAACATGATCCATTTTGTCGTGCGACTACTATGATAAGTATGACTCATCATGTATCGCAATGGATTCTCCTTAGACACAACATACGTAGTGTTGCTCAGCATGTAGTGGCATAGCTTTTTGGTAGCAAACACCACTGCCAAGTAGAGTTTCTCAACGTATGCATAGTTAAGTTCATAACTGACCAGGGTGCGGCTAAGATAGTAAGTAGCCTGTTCCTTGTGAAGTTCATTCTTCTGGGCTAACATGGCGCCCAGTGCCACCTCAGTAGCTGAGATGTATAAGTAGAATGGCACTCCTGGTCTAGGTGGTGCCAATACTGGCGGTGAAGCCAGGTATTGTTTGATTTCGTCAAAGGCTGACTGGCACTCGTCATCCCAATGAAATGTAACCCCCTTGTGCAATAATTTGTTCATGGGTCGGCACTTGTCAGATAATTGCGCTATAAAGCGTTTAATCGACGTGACCTTTCCTTGTAGACTTCTGAGCTGCTTGATTGTAGTTGGGGGAACCATTTCAAGGATTGCCTTGACTTTCTTTGGGTCCACCTCGATTCCTCACTTTGAGACTATGAAACCCAAGAGTTTTCCAGATGTGACGCCAAATACGCACTTCTTGGGGTTTAGTCTAACTTTATGCTCCATGAGGCGATCGAGGATCTTGCTTAAGTCATCGATATGATTTGAGCACAAAAGAGACTTGGCTAACAAATCATCCATGTAATCTTCCAAAGTTTTGTGCATGTAGTCATGGAAGATGTACGTCATGGCACGTTGGTAGGTGGCGCCAGCATTTTTAAGGCCAAAAGGCATGACCTTATAACAAAATGTCCCCCAAGGCGTTGTGAACGCCATTTTTAGTTGGTCTTCAGGATTGATACGAATCTGATTGTATCCTGAGAAACCATCCATGAGGGAGAGCATTTCGTGACCTGTTGTAGCGTCTACCAACGCGTCGATGCTCGGCAAGGGGAAATCATCCTTAGGACTCGCTTTGTTTAGATCTCAAAAATCGGTGCATATGCGAATCCTCCCGTCGGGCTTCTTGACGGGAACCATGTTGGACAGCCATGGCGGATAATCCATGCAGATGACAAACTGTGCATCCAACAGCTTTTGCAATTCATCTTTGACCATCAAGGCCACTGTTGGGTGCATCTTACGTAGTTTTTGCTTTACAGGCTTGATTGTCGGATCAAGCGTTAAATTATGCGTGACTAGCTGTGGGTCTAGTCCTGGCATATCCTTGTACGACCATGCAAAAACCTCCTTCTTCTCTTTGAGAAGGGCAATGTAGTCGGCTTGCTCTTCGGGGGAAAGACTTACCCCTGACTTGAGAATCTGTGGATTCATTGGATCTATGCCGATATCTACGTCAGTCGTCTCCTCGACTGACATGTGGGATCCATCCTCCAACTGATGTGGAGTCGGGATCAAATGGATATCATTAGCTGAGTTTAGATCTGCGTTTGGAACCTCGGGTCCCTCTTCAGCCTGAAAAATATCCTGAGTTGTCCCTGGGGTAAAATGAGGCATTTCACCGAAAGGCCAGTACTCTGATGGTGATAAAGGTGAATTGACGCGATCCCGGTCGATGGCATCTATGTCTAGATGCAATGACCGTGCTTGGATCGGCCGGATTGCGGATGGGTGCGGTCAAATCAATGGAGATCATGTGGATGGAATGAATTTGGTCTCCATTACCGTGGGTATGATACCTTGAACATTCTGGATGCTCCCTATACTCTGGATCTGGCTCTAGGGGAACGGGCACGAACGGATCGGCCCTATGTGCTGATAGGAAGACAGGGTCTTCTCTCGAAACTGATGTCATGATAGGGTCTCGGGGTGGACGGTGCTCATCGTAGATTTGGAGCCATGGATCCAACACTTGGTCCCACCCTGCTGGGTCTACATACCATTCATGCCCTAACCTTATGCCCATCTGTCCCATCAGATCTTCATGAGTTAAAGGGTGATTGTGCCGTCGCGCATGATTGAGATAGTCCATCTCAGTCTCATCTTCTGAATCACTTTCGGAGATCCAAAAATGTTCATTTTCTTCAGCAACTATTTGCGACGTTGAGGGTTCTCCTTGTTCCAACAAATTAATCTGGTCCCATTGCGGTTGTTCCACTCTTGGTGGAGGGACCTGATTCTCTTGACACTGTATTGACTCAACTGGAACCTCTAAGGGGAACAACTTCAAAAAGATGTCCGGACACCGTTTATGTTCTCTTTGGGGATTAGTGTCCGAACTTTCACCTCTCTCTAGCAAAGGAGAGGGATTACTGATGTTGCCAAGGGTGTTTGTTGACCATGGGAGGTAATCTCCCAATGTATATTCTGTATTTGGGTTGGCATAAGGATCTGATGCCAATCCACCCTTGTTGCCTATTTCTAGGCCTTGCATGTTTTCTACCAAGATGTCTAAGGGCAGGGGGTGGTTGAACCCTACTCCCGACTTATCATATGGCATCTGATATCTTGGTTGGCAAAGGACACGCATCCCTTGCTCATATCTGCCTAGCCCGTATCCATGCCAATTGCATTGGCCGAGATATCTTAGAGCGAAGTTCGGGTTTGATAGATAGTTGATATTTTCAGCAAAAGGCTCTTCGTCTTCGTCCTTTTGCTTGCATGGTTCAAGACCATGATCAAGGCCCCCATACACAAAATTTGTCTGGTTTGGTGGGTAACCTAGAGGAACAACTATTCCTATGGGAAGGCGAGGTCTCCCCATGTCCTGTACTGATTCTAATGCGGGCGTTGCCACAACATTCTGCACTAGATACTCCCCTAGGCCCGTACTGGCCATTTCAACAATGATTGTTGATGCTTGGGAGGGAGGGAACGGGAGTCCTTCCTGAGTCCATTCCATGTTTGGTGGGTTAGGAGTCTCAGCTTCCGTTGTGCGAGGTGTTTCTTCTGTTGATACCGTTGATATTGTTGGCAACCCCTCTTCTAGGGGCTGAGCCTCTTCCAGGATCTGTTTTCCCTTGTCCTTCTGTTTAGCCATGACAGGTGGCATTGGTAGTGAAGGAGCAGATGATGAAGACTCACCTGGCTAGGATTTTGATGATTTGGTCACCAGTGGTGCCTGCGGTATTGGACCCTTTTTAGATGGATTTAACTGGAAATCCAAATGCGTTGAAGGGAGGGTCGATTGAGGCATTAATTGCACCGCATTGCAATACTTGAAGGGTTCTAAGTCCATCGGGACTACATGTATTTCTCCTTCAAATGCATACTTTAGGCACTCGGTGAGCGATCGAAGGGACACACTTCATGTCCCTGATCCATGGCCGCCCTAGCAGTATGTTGTAAGCCATCTCGCCTTCCAAAACATGGCACAATGTTGGTATTGTCTTTTGTCCTACCTGGACAGGCAGAACAACTGTGTCGACTGTCGAGCATATTGCATCGTTGAAAGCTCGCAGTGTGTATGTGGAGGCTGTGATATGAGAGGCTAGCAGCTTCAGATGTTTTAATGCTGTAGTGGTAATGATGTTATTGGACGAGCCAGTATCTACCAACACTCTCTTGTACGGGATCTCGTTGACCCGCGCGATAACGTGCAGGGGTGGATCTGCCATGTCATTCGATATTGTTTTGACTTCATCCTCTCTGAAGGTAATGACCGGCTCCGTACATCGTTTCACATGTCCCACGAAGTTGTTGAAAGAATTTGCTTCGTGAGGCTATAATTCGATGGCTTTTAAAATTTCCATAAGAGCTTCTCTATGAGGTGTTGACTATTGAATAAGCTCGTAAATGGAAAGCCTAGCCGATGTGGTCCGCAAACTCTGCGTGAGTTTGGTCCGTATCGTGACCTCGGGTCTAGGCGGAGGCAACTGCACAGGGCATTGTTGAGGCTACGACGTTGTTGGAACTTCCCTTGTAGCTACCTCGGGGGCAACTCCTGGGTACTTTTTGTTCCTGGTCACTATGCTGATCATTCCCACAAATCCTTGCATGGGAAGATTCTGTCGCACCTCATTAACCTGGAGAGGTTTTGCCTGTGCCTCGTGGGCGGGCAAAGGGTCCTTGAATACCCCCATTTGTTGATTATTTGGTGCTATGGGGTTGTCCACGGCCAATGTTTTATTGTCGATCAAATCTTGGATTAATCCCTTGAATTTCCAACATCCATTCAAGTCATGTCCCCTTCGCCTATGGAATCTACAATATAATTCCTCTCTGTATCCCTTAGGCTTGGGAGCGTTAGGATCTACAGTTTGGATTTCTGGAAGGGTGACTAAATTTGCCACTGACAAGCGGTCAAATAGGGAGTCCCTGGACTCCGCATAAGGGGTGAATTGTCGCCTAGGGCGATGCTGCTGATTTTGCTCCTATTTTTTATTATCTCTTTCATAACTAGGAGGCACTGCCTGGTAATTAGCCTTTTGGGGCTGTATTTCTTGCATAGGCTTGGGGACATTTATCGCAACTTGGTTAACCGTAGCGGGTTGTGATTGCGTAGTCCCGGTCTTAGTGGTTTTATTCCACTCTTTCTTTTTAGGCTTGGCGATTGCGCCCTCGCCTATTTTGATCTCTTCTATAACTCTGGCTTGTGCCAAAGCTTCTTCTAGGCTGGCGTATTGCTGCAGTAGCAATAGCCCAGAGATTGATTTTAAGCAACTCCGTGCAAACATCTGTGTGAGATCAGACATAAGGGGAAGGTAGGGTAGCTTAGAAAGCAAAGCCCTCCATCGATTCCCGTATGCTGCCATTGTCTCTTCCTCATATTGCCTGAGGCTGGCCAGATCACTCAGTGATGCCTTCTTCTTTGTGTTGAAGGCAAAGCATTCAAGAAACGCATCTACTAATTGATCTAGGTTGTTTATGCTATGTTTTGGTAACTGTGTGAACCAATCCGAGGCAGGGCCTACGAATGTGGTTATGAATGTCCTAAGCAACAATGCATCATTATCTTGGATGTCGAAGCATTGGCTTAGGAATCTTGTGACATGTTCTTGTGCGTCCTCTTCACCTTTAAAGACTACCAATTGAGGCAACTTGAAATGTTCGGGGTAAAGAGGTGTGGGCACTGAGGGATGCACTGGATGACTACGGAGTTGACGTAACGTGGGCTTTTGATGCCCAGAAGCTTTTGTCTCCACAGACTCCAAATGCTCTAATAGCGCTTTGTATGCATCGGAAGATTTTATTTCTTCCTCTTTTGTTTGCTCCCGTTGTGAGTTATGGGAGACTGGAGGCCTATGGGGGGGTGGCCGAATGGCAGCCCTCCCGCCTTGATGGGGCATTTCGGCCCGTTCTATTTCTGGTTCATACTCCTCATAAACTTCTTGAGGAGTCTCTGGGCGAGACCTATGACCCTGATTGAGTCCCCGTTGAGGGTACCCATCATTGTTTCGGGGAGTGGCCTCCCTCTCGGGTCTATAAGGTCTCGGAGGCAAAGCTTGACGAGGTCGCGGAGACCTGTCCTGCACCAAAGGGTTGTGCCTCTCATATTGTTCTGCTTTTTGGGTGCGAGGGGTTGGCACCCTCTCAGGGAGTTTATAGCGCAACTCATCCGCTTCGCGCTGCATGCGCTCTTTATTAAGGCGGTATAAGTACTCTAACTCCTGATGACCTTGCTCAAGCTGCGTGATTCGGGCTTGGCGGGCGGCATGTCTGGCGACTACCGGGTCAATTTGGTCTGCCCTATTTTGCTCAGGAGGCTTGAATGTTTCTCCTATGTATTTGCCTTTGTCTTGATGATCTAAAATTTCAATGGGTCGCTTCCCTCTGTCGAGGTTGGCGGCATTTACTTGAGGCTCTGGCCTCGATGGGTGACCATGATATCTAGCAGGTGCAGAAATGCAAGGTTCCCGCACTGTATGTTGTTCTCGAGGAATGCGATGGTCTTCCTCGTACTCCCTTTCATGGGTGTGAAAGGGGCGGGCGGAGTGAGCTCGCCCTGTGTGGAGAGCCCTGCGCTCTGGGTTTTGTCTTTCTATTCTAATGGGAGGCAAAGGAGAGGTACCGTATTCACGTTGTCTCTCCTCATGGACACTATGCCTCTCTAGCGCTTCATCACGCTGTGGCCACTCAGATCTAGCCTCAAAAGGCGATTTTCTATTTACATTGAGATCTACATGTAAAGCTTCTTCCCGAAAGGGGCTGTGTTGAATGGGCAAACTCCACGGAGGAGGGTCCCAATAATTCCTTCTTGATGTGGCCTGATGTGGACTCTCTTGTAGGCCAGACCGCCAAGGCGGTATGGCCAAGTCCTCAGGGCTAAAGCGAAGGCGACCAGCGCCCTCTCTTTGTGTACCTTCCATAGCGTCCGCCCTTGATTGGGCTTGGCTACGGGTGTACACCATTGTGGTGCTTCTCTACTAGCTAAGCAGATTTTTATCTCGTTTATGATGATTTTTCTTTTTTGTTTACACTAAGCAGAAATGAACACACACATACACAAACAGTGATTATCTCTTTTAAGGATTAATAGTGTGTCCTAAACTGGTTTAGTGCATTTTGATGTTTTGTTTTGTTTTTGCAAGTTTTGAAGAACGTTTAAATGCATAATGTTGGCTCATATGACTCCCATAAATGGTCGCCCCTTCAATATACCATTGTCGGACCGATATACCAACCTCTCTATATACCCGCCCTTACGAGAGGGAAACTATAGGTACGTGAGAGCAGATGGTACGTGGAACATAGGCGGTACGGAAGGGGGATTGTCCTGTTAATGACACCTACCATAGAAGACTTATCCTTGCACGCATGGGAATCACCCCAGCGACACTCGGTCAGCTTTCATCAGGATTTACGCCTAACAACAATGACAATCGGGGAAATGGATGCAAAGCTAAGCCAAGGTGGTGATGAACCCACCGTTGGTCTTGCTCAAGGGCTGGGGTCTTACGACCAGCTCCTTGGTTTAATTTACCACGTGATGTGTGTGGGGTTCATTTTATTTAATAAAAATGAAACAAGCATAAACAACTTTCCCTAAGCAAGTAAAAGTTGACAAAAAAAGTAGAAACAGAAAATAATAATAAAAAAAAATGCAGGTACAGATTTGGAACCTTACCTCTTTTTTGCTCAAATTGGCTATCTTTTCTACCCAAATCGGCTATTTCTGATTCGGCCCGGTACCTTTAAGCACAAAAACATAAATTTCAATCAATTTTTGAATCTAAAAAAAAAATAGGGGATAGAGTCCCACCATGATCGCCACTGAAAGCATGAGATTTCGAAAATAAAACAGTATTGAGATGCAATATAAACAAAACTAACTCGATGCATGAAATAGGAAGAACGTAATCAAATCGAGACAAAATATAAAGAGAAAGTAGGAGCACAACCCTTTTATATTAATTCCAAACTCGGTTACAATCCATCTCCTCCCCTTTTAGGGGCTAGGAGTGTTAGCATGTTTTGGTTACAATCGTGATCAATACTCCTTCTTTCGCATGCCCACATTTGAAATGGGCGGGCCAAAGTGTTGCCGCCGCTTATGTTGATGAATCCTTGCTTCTTGCTACTTCTCCTGCAATCAAAGAAACAATGAAAGCGTTAGTAGCACCTGCTGCACATAGAGAAAGTTTGTTCTTTGAATTTAACAAAAGATGCATGTAAACGATTGTCTAAAACAGTGAGTAAAGTGATTTTTAACGACCTGCACGTTTGACAGAAACCAAAAACTTTACCAAAGGGCCACTGTCATTAAAACAGTCGGCCGATTTGCTCTTGACTGTAATTCGTGAATCAATGTTGTTACCTGCAGGTTAGTGGGACAACAAAAATGACAAAAGCATGATATATTCGATAAAATCTTCTGAAATCCAGATTAGACGTAAAACGTAATGCAAGATATATTCTAACAGAAAATGTAATGCAGGTGTAGAACATAAAGCGTAATGTAGGATAAACAAATAATAACTGAATAGATTAAAATGAAACTAACAAAAAGGTGTGGGGTGCCCAAGCGGGCCGCCCCCGTTAGAACTTGACTTTGATGCCAATCCACTAAGGATGGGCCCAAAATCTCATAGAATGAGTTGTCATCAAATTGATGGATTACTATGGTCCAATGTCGGGTTCTAAGGTCCAGATTCACCTTCTAACAGCCACCAATAACCTCTCTTGCGAAAGAGATTACGGGTGTAGAAGAAATGAATCGAAAAGGATGCAATCGGGTGTTTGGTTTGGCAGCACTTCATTGCTTCGAAATGTCTACCAGCTTGTCTTTTCTGGGCGAGAAAGTCCGCCATTTTATAGACCCATGGGGTCTCTTTGGAGGGGCACGCAGGGATGCCACGTGGCGGCCATGCCTTCCCAAGAGGGAGGAGACTCCTCCTTGACTTGGGCTTACATGACTGCCCTTGTGACAGTCCGCTAACTGCCAATCTGCCCACCTACGCGTGCATGCACAAGAGGCGGCAATAACTGACTGTCCTCGGCTGCCACTTGTTTAACGTCCGCTTTAAATTGTTTTAATGGCACTTTTAAATGTTTTAATGTCTGCCTTTGATTGGTTGAATTCCGCCTTTGATTGGTTAATTCCACCTCTGATTGGTCAATTTCTGCCTAGGCGCAAATGCGAAGTTTGTCACATCGCGACGTCACGATATCGCGACACTTCGACCAAGGCTTTGCTTTGGGCCGAAGTGTCGCGATATCGCGACACTTTGGCCAAGGCTTTGCTTTGGGCACCGAAGTGTCATGATATCGTGACACTTCGGCCAAGGCTTTGCTTTGGGTGCCGAAGTGTCACGATATCACGACATCACGATATCGTGACACTTCGGCCAAGGCTTTGCTTTGGGCATCGAAGTGTCGCGATATCACTTGTGATATCCGACACTTTCCCAAGGCTTTGCTTTGGCCAATGTCGCGATATCACGACACTTCGGCCAAGGCTTTGCTTTGGGCGTCGAAGTGTCACGATATCGTGATGTCGTGATATCATGACACTTCGGCCAAGGCTTTGCTTTGGGCGTCGAAGTGTCACGATATCCACGTCGTGATATCACGACACTTCGACCAAGGCTTTGCTTTGGGCATTGAAGTGTCGCGATATCGCGACGTCGTGATATCGTGACACTTCGGCCAAGGCTTTCTTTTGATTAAGGCTTGCTTTTGATTAAGGCTTTCTTTTGATTAAGGCTTTCTTTTGATTAAGGCTTTCTTTTGATTAAGGCTTGTTAAAATGACCAACTTTGCTTTGTTTACTTTTCGACCTTCTAAACTGTTGTGTAAGTGGCTAGGACCACTGTTTGACCTCTGAGGGCTGCCCTGAAAGCTGTGTGTGTCAATGCGATCAGTGTTTGTAGTCACATAATCGGATTGGTGCTGTTTTGGTGTCTATAGAGCTCTATGCTGACAAAATTCAAACTCTATTCTATGTTGTTTTCTTGTTAAACATTTTAGACATACTCTAAGTTCCCAAGAGAGTTTTGGTAACCCTTCTACCATTTAATATTTAAAAATTTCATTTAATTATGATGCACTTGTATGTCCTAGTCATTTATGTCAAATTTCTCTTGTCTTAGATATTCTTGCTGAATAAACAAACTATATTTGTAAGATCTTGAAGCTATCATTTTTCCTTATTTGATAATATGACATTGTTTTATTCCATTGATAACTTTAAATTCTACTGCCATATTTTGATCCATAAGCTAAAATACTGAAAGAATATTAGTAGTTAATCCTAGGACATAACACATTATTAATTATTCCTCTTCATTCTATTAGATTTATTAGAACATATCCTACTCCTTTGAATTCATAAGTCTTAGTATCTACTATAGCAACTGGTTTCTCATTTTTTTTATGAAATGTGTTAAACCATTGTTTGTTTCTAGTCATATGCCTATTGGATCCAAAATATATGTACCAATAATTCATAGTTACTTTTATAATAACAAACCTTATATATCCCAAATAAGCTTTACAAATTTAATTTTCCAAATTAAAGTTGAACTCCTTTTGACTCCCAAACTAAATGAATTTGAACAAATTATTAAAATAACTTATAACTTAAAAATAATAATTTTAAAATACTTATCTACTTATCACTCCTATATTAAATTTAATAGCAAGGCTTTAATAAATAACTTCCTACTTTAGAAAACCTTATTAGCATTCCTTATTCCTCCATTTAATAAAATCCTATAAAACATTATAGCTCGTAATTAAATTAAACCTTATATAAAAGCTTAGAAATTTTAAAAAAATACCTCCACCAACTTTACACTTATCTCACAAGATCTTGCACTTCCAACTTTTGCACTTATCTCACATGATCTTGCATTTTCAAATTCTTCTAACTTTGGCACTTATCTCACATGATATTCCACTGCAAACATTGTTGCTTGCAAAATTTTAATATGCAATAATTAGTGACACATTCCTTTAGGCAAGAATATTTCAACTGCCAATGAGACTCTATTTTGGTAATGAAATTATTTTACCATTAAACCATGCATTGAACATTATACTTCTCTATCGTCTAACTTCTTCTTTGATGCTTCACCAACCTTAGCATTTTAGTTTTTGATATCTACTTAAACTCTTCAATTCTCTTGTTGCTTAGTTTGTTATCCTGACGTTCCACCTAAGAAATACTTGACTTGCTACAATTTCACTTTGGTATTTTGCCTGCCTTAGATTGGCATATTTCCTTCCTTCTATGAATATTTTAGCTCACTATATCTTGATCCACTATAACTCAAACCTTACTATCCTTACTTAGCTCTATAACTCAGCTCATGAACCATGTTATCCTTAGATTTATGAATTACACAGCTCTATAACTAGACACATAACTTTAGATATCTTAGGCTATCAATTTTTCTCTTGCATAATGTTGTTGCTATCTGAGTTTATCTTGAACTTGAGTGCTATTATTTTAATCCTTAAACTTGAACATATAGAATGCTATCCTCATGAGTGCTTTTTAGAATGTAAACTACCTCTATCCACTTTTAACTTGAATGTTTCTTGGAATCAAACCTCTTCAAGTCTATGCGCTTCTTAGAAATTGAACCAATCCTCTTCAGACTTGAGATTTTTTGAACTTGAGATATTTGTAGCTTATCCAAGCGCTATGTTCCTTATTGCTTAATCATTGTTCCTTTAACTTGACTATTTGAATATTTTTCTTTAAACTATTATGCTTCATTACTATGCTGACTTTAGAATACTATGCTAACCTTATTTCATTCTGCTTGTTGCTTCTTCTTGTGATGGACAAATGCGCTCCTTTGATATGTACAAAGGAAGATACTCTAAATTAATTATAATCTTAAGACTACACTCTTTATCACATATTTCAAAGTAGAATAACATCACTTTTGATCAAATTTAACTTCACTTTAAGACTACAATATTTTTTTTTTTAATCTTTCTAAAAAATTCTCCTTCTTTACTTATATTTTGTGTAGCTCTACACTCTCCTTCTCTTATGTCTTCACAAGAATTTGTTGGCAATTTTGGGTACCTTGAGTACATTTCCTTTGCTCAAGTGTAGTTGTTGTCATTGATGTCAAGGAGTTCTTGAAGCAATTTGGTTTGATGTCAAAGAGTGTGTCTTGATGAAGATTTCAGAATGGACAGTAAGTTTCCAAGAATATTAGGGTAGCCCAGTTGCAAAAGATCAAGAAAAAGACAAGTTAGAAAAAGTATGCAGGCGGCTGGAAAAACTTTCACGATTTCGCAACATGTTTCAGGAGAGAGAAAGCACTGGCAAAACTGTCACGATTTCGCAACATGTTTCAGGAGAGATAAAGCACTGGCAAAACTGTCATGATTTCATGACATGTTTGAGGAGAGAGAAAATTCAAGCAAATGGGTCACGATTTCGTGACATTTGGGAAGGCAGAGATGAAGCAGGCAAAACTGTCACGATTTCATGAAATGTCACATTTTTGTGACTCGGATAGTGTAGGGAGGTAGAGAAAGAAAAGTGTCACGATTTCGTGAAATTCTAAAAAGGAGGTTGTACAGACAAGAAAGTGTCATGATTTCATGACATATTGCAGAAGAGAAAGTCTATAGTGTGATCTGTTGTGATTTTGTGACAAGATTGAATAGAGAGAAAGTGATTCAAGAACTATCATGATTTCATGACATGATGCAAAGTACCAAGTAAGGGCTATCACATTTTTGTGACATGCTACAGAGGTCGAGTTGAATACTATTGTGATTTCATGACATGCAGCAAAGAGAAGAGCCTGGAAGCCAAAAGTGTCACAATTTTGTGACAGGCAGTGGAGAAAGTGTTCGGAAGCTAGAAGCGTCATGATTTCGTGACAGGTTGTAGGGAAAGCTTTCGAAAGCTAAAAGCATTGTGATTTTGTGATAGGCTACAAAGAAGTTGTACGGATGCAGAAAGTGTCACAATTTCATGACAGGTTGAGTTGGCAGCTTGTAGTTGGATATGGTGTCATGATTTTGTGACAGAAATAGTTAGCAAGTCTTAATCAGAAGAAGCGTCATAATTTTGCGATGAATTAAAGAAGGAAGAGCTCAAAGGTGAAAGTGTCATGATTTCATGACATGTTCCAATTTTATGAGCATATGGCAAAAAAGAGCTTAAGGCTGCATAAGTGTCGTGATTTCATGACATGTTTCATTTTTGCTAGTGAAAGCAAAGAAGAAGGCCATGAAGGCAAAAGGGTCACGATTTCACAACAGAGTTGCAGATGATGTCAGCAAAGACAGGAAGTGTCACGATTTCGTGACATAAGCAAAAAGGAGGTCAACAAAGGCTATAGTGTCACGATTTCATGACAATAGGCCAAAGCAGGTGCACGACAGGCAGTAGTGTCATGATTTCATGACAACAGGCCAAAGAAGGTGCATGGCAGGCAGTAGTGTCACGATTTCATGACAACAGGCTAAAGAAGGTGTACGATAGGTTGTAGTGTCATGATTTCATGACAATAGGCTAAATAAGGGGCACGACAGGCAGTAGTGTCATGATTTCATGATAGCAAGCAATAGAAGTTGTACGACAGGCAAAGGTGTCGTGATATCATGACATGTTGAAGTTTTGTGCTAGAAGCTACAAGGAGGCAATGAAGCTGACAAAGTTAAATTTGGGCTGATGTAAATTAGAGCATGTAGTCGATGTAGTTTGAGGGTTACAACTAACTAAGTTTGAGAGTTTTGATCATGAAATTTAGTCTATAAAAGGAGGGCTATTTCGATAGTGAAAGAATCAAATGTGTGAATTGAACTTGCACAAGTAGAGTCCACGATGTGCAAATACCGAGTCGAGTTGATTCAAGAAAAGTGTGCAAGATGTAGCCATAACAGTGCAGATAGCGTAGAAGTGGCAAGTTGATGTACAGAATAAGAAGTTCGATCGCAAAGTGTTGAGTGTTGCTGTGTTTGTGAAGAATGTGCAAAAGTTTGTTTCTACCAAGTGCAACCGTGACAGAACAATGAGAAATTGCTGGATAGATTTGAGCAAGTTTTTGTTGAAGCTTGTGGAGCAGTTTGGGTAGATTCTTCTGAAGAACTTGCAAAGCAAATCTAAGACAAGTCTTGGTGAAGACTTGGGTGAAGATCAAGCAAGCTATTTTGAAATATTGAGAACCATTCTTATAAACCAGATTTGAGGATCTATTGAGGACAGAGATTGGTGCAAATTTGAGGATAGATTTGTACCCAGATCGGAGGAAGAGAAAGATGTCAGACGTGTGCCAGACTGTAGGACTGTGTTTGGTGCAGACCAGAGAAAGAAGTAGAGGACAAACTTGTGCCAGACCGAAGGACTATGTTTGATGTAGATTCAAGGACTAGCTTTGTGGTGATAGAGTTGAGGGTAGAGATCTCCAGCCAGAGCAAGGAAGATAGGTGTCTTCTATGGATAGAGTTCCACTTGCTAAGGGCATAGGAGGTAGAGGTTCTCTAGAGGATCACTAGCCAGAGTATAGTTAGGGGAAGGTATCTCCTTTGAGCAGAGGCTTATAAACTTTGTAATTGGGAAGGTTTCCCAAAGAACTGTGATATAACTTTTAGAGAAAATTTTTATCCATGAAGTAGCCCACTTTGGGTGAACCACATAATTTGTTGTGTCTCTTTGTGGATGGTGTTTTTGTGTATTGCTTTAATTACTGTTGTTGTTACTACTATCTTTATACTGCATAATATTGAATTGAAAGCAGTTTTGAAAGAAAATATTAAAAGTGGTCTTATATTGTTCACCCCCATCTCAGTATAAGCTTGTGTTCTTCAATTGGTATCAGAGTAGGTTCCTTCAAAAATTTTAACAGCTTGAAGGAAGATCTTACAAGAACACGAATTGCAAGGAAAGGCAAAAGCAAAACCATAAGACACAAGAAGAAGAAAACACACATGGTCATGAAATAAAATGAAGATGATCTCAATATTGCTATTTTGGGAAGAAGAATGGAAATAGATTCAAGAGATGAATCAAACAGTGGAGAACAGGCCAAATTAATAAAGTTTTGCACCAGATGTGGGAATATCAGTCACTTTGCAGTTGATTGCTCACAAGGTAGAGAATGTTTTATTTGTGGTCAACTCGATCATGATAAACATCATTGCCATGGGTTTAGTAGCAGTGAAGATGAAGATGATCTGTTCAAAATTGGTGAAGAAACAAATTCAGAATGGGAATGTGATGAAGAAGGAAGTGATGCAAAATCAAATTGGAAACAGAATCTAATTTCACCTTTGAGTAAAAAGGTTGAGGATGCAGAAGATATAATCACCAGTTTAAAAGTACAAACAAAATAATGCAAGAAAATTTTTGAAGATTTCGAAATGCAATTAACCAGAAAAATAGAGTATTGTAGTAAGATAGAAAAAGAAATTGACGATTTAAGAATGCAAACAGAAGAAATGAGTAATAAAGTTGTTATATGCAGCAAATATGAAGATGAATCCAACAAAGTTGTTAGCAATCTGAAGCTGCAAATAGAAGATTCCAAAAGGAGTGAAGAAACTCTCAGGTCTCATATCAATGAGAAAGAGACTGTTTGCTGCAAACAAGAAGAAGAGATTGTTTCATTGAAGAAACAACTAGAAGATGCCAATACAAATTTTAAAATCAAATATGAGCACAGCAATCAAGAAAAGAGTATGTATCAGGATGCTTCAGAAATCTATAAAGAAGATGCATGTATGGTTTTTGAAAAAGGTAGCACCTCTAGTGATAAGAAATCTGGAAAAGGCTTTGATGATTCAAAAGGCAATCAAATAAAGGATCTTGAAGGTGAACTCACTAGTGCTCTTAGTTCTTTGGAAAAGGAAAGGAAAAATAATGCTAATCTCAAGGATGAGTTAGAGTCTAAGGTTCTTAAGTATAGTGAGTTAGAACAAAAAATGGCTTCTCTGGAAGTGGAAAATAAAGAGTACAAGGATAAGCTATACAAGTTTCAAGATAGATCCAAAAGGGTTAAGTCTCTCATTAAAGGTCAAAGAAAGTCAACAGATAAAATAGGTCTCAGTTTTGTTGAGTCGCACAAGAAACGGGTTGAGGAATCTAGCAAGAGATTTCAAAAGGAAGATAGTTCTGATGTAGAAAGCACTTTAGATCATAATTTCGTAAGTGATAGATGCAAAAAAATAGAAAGTGATATTCAAATTGAGAAGAATAAGTTTTTAGGACCCAAGAAGTCAAATAAAAGAAAATTTCACGATAGATGTTTTGCATGTCACAGGTTTGGTCACATGGCTGTACATTGCATGGCTCAAGTGAAGAAGGTAAATGACAGTTTCATAAGTGGTAATTTCTTTCATGGGTATTTCTACTCCTGTAATTAGTTTGGGCATAAGGCAATGTTTTGCAAATCAAATAATAGGTACACGGTTAGTCAGAACAGGTGGATTCGAAGAACAGGTATGCCTAAAAGAAATTATAGTGTTACTTGTTATAAATGCAACAATGCAGGTCACACAGCTAGAATGTGTAGAGCTAAAATTCCAAAGTATAGGAACAGGAAAAGTGGTATGAATAGGTACAAGGATCAAGGCATGGATAAGAATAGGAATGATAACAAAAACAGGAACAGTAGTATGAACAGGTCCGAGGATCAAAACAGTAACAAGAACAAGAATATGGACAAAGAGTTCAAGAGAAGGCCCGTCAAGGGAGTCATAGACACTAATGATGATTAGTGCCTAATGGGAGATTTACTCCCAACCCTATTTTAATCACCTCATTAGGAGGTGGGGGAGGGACTAATCTAAGAGACTCATTCTTAGTCCCAAGCCCCAAAGGTGACCCTTTGCCATTGATGACAAATGGGGAGAGATATGAGTAAGGGGGAGAGCTTCAAGTGAAGAGGAAAGCTTCAAGTCAGGGGGAGCAAAACTTCAAAGAAATATTCTCAGTTGTCAGCTCAGATTGATTTTATTTTTAGCTCTTGAATATGTGCTTTTAGTACATGTTTGCCATCAATGACAAAGGGGGAGATTGTTGGCAATTTTGGGTACCTTGAGTACATTGCCTTTGCTCAAGTGTAGTTGTCATTGATGTCAAGGAGTTCTTGAAGCAATTTGGTTTGATGTCAAAGAGTATGTCTTGATGAATATTTCAAAATGGACAGTAAGTTTCCAAGAATATCAGGGTAGCCCAGTTACAAAATATCAAGGAAAAGACAAGTTAGAAAAAGTATGCAGGCAGCTGGAAAAATTGTCGTGATTTCGTGACATGTTTTAGGAGAGAGAAAGCGCTGGCAAAACTATCGTGATTTCACATGTTTTAAGAGAGAGAAAGAGCTGGAAAAACTATCGTGATTTCGTGACATGTTTGAGGAGAGAGAAAGTTTGGGCAAATGGGTCACGATTTCACGACATGCGGGAAGGCAGAGATGAAGCAAGAAAAACTATCACGATTTTGTGACATGTCGCATTTTCGTGACTCAGACAGTGCAGGAAGGCAAAGAAATAAAAGTGTCATGATTTCACAACATTCTGCAAAGGAGGCTGTACGGACAAGAAAGTGTCATGATTTTGTGACATGTTGTAGAAGAGAAAGTCCACAGTGTGATCTATCATGATTTTGCGACAAGATTGAAGAGAGAGAAAGTGATTCAGGAACTATCATGATTTCATGACATGATGCAAAGTACCAAGTAAGGGTTGTCACATTTTCATGACATGTTGTAGAGGTCAAGTTGAAGACTGTCGTGATTTCATGACATGTAGCAAAGAGAAGAGCCTGGAAGCCAAAAGTGTTGCGATTTCGTGATAGGTAGTGGAGAAAGAGTTCGAAATCCAGAAGCATCATGATTTTGTGACAAGTTGTAGGGAAAGCTTTCAAAAGCTAAAATCATCGTGATTTCACAACATGCTATAAATAAGTTGTACGGATGCAGAAAGTTTCACGATTTCATGACAGGTTGAGTTGGCAGCTTGCAGTTGGAGTGGTGTCACTATTTCATGACAGAAACAGTTAGCAAGTCTTAATCAGAAGAAGCGTCATGATTTCATGATGAATTGAAGAAGGAAGAGCTCGAAGGCAAAAGTGTCATGATTTTGTGACATGTTCCAGTTTCACGGGCATATGGTAGAAAAGAGCTTAAGGCTACGAAAGCGTCGTGATTTTGTGACATGTTTCGTTTTTGCTAGTGCAAGCAAAGAAGAAGGCCATGAAGGCAAAAGGGTCATGATTTCATGACAGAGTTGCAGATGACATCAGCAAAGATAGGAAGTGTCATGATTTTATGACATAAGCAAAAAGGAGGTCGACAAAGGCTATAGTGTCATGATTTTGCAACAACAAGCCAAAGAAGGTGCACGACAGGCAGTAGTGTCATGATTTCATGACAACAGGCCAAAGAAGGTGCACGACAGGCAGTAGTGTCATGATTTCATGACAATAGGCTAAAGAAGGTGTACGACAGGCTGTAGTGTCACGATTTCATGACAACAGGCTAAAGAAGGGGCACGTTAGGCAGTAGTGTTGTGATTTCGTGACAACAAGTAATAGAAGTTGTATGATAGGCAAAGGTGTCACGATATCGTGACATATTGAAGTTTCACGCCAGAAGCTATAGGGAGGCAGTGAAGCCGACAAAGTTAAATCTGGGCCGACGTAAATTAGAGCATGTAGCTGACGTAGTTTGAGGGTTACATCCAACTAAGTTTGAGAGTTTTGATCATGAAATTTAGTCTATAAAAGGAGGGCTATTTCGAGATTGAAAGAATCAAATGTTTGAATTGAACTTGTGCAAGTAGAGTCCACGGTGTGCAGAGATCGAGTCGAGTCGATTCAAGCGAAGTGTGCAAGATGCAGCCATAACAACGTAGATAGCACAAAAGTGGAAAGTTGATGTGCAGAATAAGAATTTCGATCGTAAAGTGTTGAGTGCTACTGTGTTTGTGAAGAATGTGCAAAATTTGGTTTCTACCAAGTGCAACCGTGATAGAACAGTGAGAAATTGCTGGACAAATTTGAGCAAGTTTTTGTTGAAGCTTGTGGAGCAGTTTGGGCAGATTCTTCTGAAGAACTTGCAAAGAAGATCTGAGACAAGTCTTGGTGAAGACTTGGGTGAAGATCAAGCAAGCTATTTTGAAAGCTTGAGAACCATTCTTATAAACCAGATTTGAGGATCTGTTGAGGACAGATATTGGTGTAGATTTGAGGATAGATTTGTAACCAGATCAGAGGAAGAGAAAGAGGTCAGACTTGACCCAGACCATAGGACTGTGTTTGGTGCAGACCAGAGAAATAGTAGAGGACAGACTTGTGCCAGATCGAAGGACTATGTTTGGTGCAGATTTGAGGACCAGCTTTGCGATGATAGAGTTGAGGATAGAGATCTCTATCCAGAGCAGGGAAGACATGTGTCTTCTATGGATAGAGTTCCACTTGCTAAGGGCAGAGGAGGTAGAGGTTCTCTAGAGGATCACCAGCCAGAGCAGAGTTATGGGAAGGTATCTCCTTTGAGCAGAGGCTCATAAACTTTGTAATTGGGAAGGTTTCCCAAAGAACTGTGATATAACTTTTAGAGAAAAGTTTTTCCATGAAATAGCCCACTTTAGGTGAACCACATAATTTGTTGTGTCTCTTTGTGGATGGTTTTTTTGTGTATTGCTTTGATTACTGTTGTTGTTACTACTATCTTTATACTGCATAATATTGAATTGAAAGTAGTTTTGAAAGAAAAGATTAAAAGTGGTCTTATACTGTTCACCCCCCCTCTCAGTATAAGCTTGTGTTCTTCAGAATTTATATTTAGATTTTATGCTACTATAAAGTTTATAATACTTCATTTCCTTTATAATAATCTCTTCTTCTATTCTTACATAGATAAGAAATTTGCCCTTTCTTTTTATTCTCTATCATTGGCCAAATTAACTAATCTCTTTTTGACCTTTTTTCTTATATCATGGGCATTTCTCTAATGGCCTATTTTCTTGAATATTATGCTATCCTTCATAATTTTTAACTGAAGGTTCTATTACTTTAATATTGGACTCTATCCACTTTCTATGTTTCTCTGGAATATTATGTTCAAGACTCTTTTCTTTTCAATAAATGGCTTGTATATGGTCTCTTATATTTTTCATCAATAAGGGCCTCAAATATGTTCAATGGACTTTTTTCTCTGAAAGGTCTCAATAGTATATTGGTTTCTTAAACCAATATCAATGTCAATATGACTTGAATATTCAATATCACTAAAATTTTTATCAAGACCATTTTCTTCAAGACCTCTATTCACTATATCAATATCAAGGTCTATCTTCAAGAACTAAATATTTATTAATGCATTTCCAAATAGTTTACCTATCAAATATACTCCTCACATAGGCGTCAAATATTTTTACTCTTCAAATTTTCCATTTATAATACACTTTCAACTTCAATTGGGCTTGTCATTAGATGGCAATAAGTGTCCCAATTTCATCACTTTGTGGCTTTGATACCACTTATGGATTTTATAAGCCTTAATATAAATACAAAGTTATAGGATAATCATCATAGGATAAAATATAAAATAGGTACAACCTATACTAAAAACCCAAAGATACAAAATTGATATAGATCCAGCTTATCCACTATCAATATCTCAAGAGGTGTCATGGCCTGAATTGTCTTGATAGGAACCCAAACAATGATGTGTATTGCATAAGTGATAGCCTCACCCTATAGATTTTGGTCTAGTCCCTTGGAATGAATCATACATAATTCCATATCCATGATTACCCTAATTTTTATTTTAGCTATACCATTTTATTTAGGAGTATAGTGAATAATTCTATGATATGCTATCTCATGGGAAGTAAAAAACTATTAAAAAACATAACATATTCACCACCTATATCTATTCTTAGATACTTGATCCTGCTGTCTAGATAGTTTTCAACAAGATCCTTGAAAGTACTAAATCTCTCAAACACTTCATCCTGAGTATGAATAGTGTACAACCACATATCAATGAAAAGGAGGAAGTACCTATTTCTTGAAAGATAAGGTGTGCCATAGGTCCATAAATATTACTATGTATGATATCCAAAGGAAGATATGCCCTCCTAGCAAATCCTTTTGAAAAGGTCTCTCTATGATGTTTTACTAAAATGCATCCCTCACATGCATCACTTGGAGGGTGTATGCATGGAAGCCCAATGGCCATATGATGTTAACACATGTATCTAAAGGAACCATAAATAATATACCCAAGATTATTATACCATATTTTACTCTCATTATTAGCATGTACAAACATAACAACAAAAAAATTATTGCCAGGAGTAGTAGAAAAGGTAGGTCTTTCACCCAACTTATACATGTGGTCAGTTTCATCATAATAATCAGAAGTAATAGTTTTGAATCCATTGTCTATATCCTTAATTACCCATATATTATATTAGGATTTCACTTTCTTATTTGCATGAGTAATTCAAAGGTTAGGACCAAAATTAGGAACATGAAGTACCTCATCAAATGAAAAATATCCAATAGTGATGTCTCCACTTTCTCTAACTATCATGAAGAGTCATATTCAATCACAACATGTTCTTCTAGATGATTTTTTTTACATTCTTAAATAATATGCTTGTACTTTATCATATTTATAGTAGCTTTTAAATCAACTATCCACTCATTTGAAGATGTGGATGTCTAATATGTAGAATGAACTACAATATGTGCTTGTAAAGTTTCTCCATAAAAACTATCCTCACCTTGTGCATAGAAGAGAGCAACATCAAAACCCCATTTATTGATGGTTCCTCTAGTTTTTTGATCCAAATACTATAAAAATATACCTTGTGTCCTTCCTTTTTACAATATTTACAAGTGGGTTTTTTGGGATTTTTCTAATTTTGTTTGTGCTTTTTATCATTATGAACTTTAACAATATCTTCTTCTACATATACCTAATTAAAAATATAATTTCCCTTATGCCTATTTTTTTAACTTGATGATGTAAAAATATTTAAATATCTCATCAATGGGTAGTGCATGAAAATTTTGAAAATACACTTAAAGTATCTAAAAAACCATAACTATCTCATATATTTGTGATATAGTATTAAATACAATATTGAGTAACTCTATGTTTCTTTCCTTCTACAATGTTTTCTATTTTTCTCCTCTCAGGTAGTCTTGTCAAAGTTTGGATTTACTCTTACAACTTCTTGAACCAATTGATATATTCATCAACAATATCAAATAAATCCATGGAAAAATTTGTAAGCTTTACCTCTAGTCTATTAATCTGAGTAGATTCAATTTGATCATATAGTCCCTAAAACTTCTCAAGTAGTACTTTAGGATCCATAGTGCTACTGACATGGGTGTCATATACATTATCCATAGAGTGAAATAACACCATGATATTTATTCTTCTTATTCCTATAAATCTACCATTACCTTCAAAATTAGTGTCTTAAGGTTGCTCATTCACATACTTGAGTAATTCCTTGCTTTAAAGCACAACTTCAATCATGATCTTGTATGTGGCATATTTAGTACTACTTAATAAGGTACACGACTATCCATAGATATTATATTAAAAACAAATCTACAAGCAGTTGTGACTAGAGACAACTTTACCAATGTAGAGTGCTCAAAATACCATGCAATTTGAACAAAAGATCTAAAAATGCTTTTATATACAAAATTTATGATCCTCAAAAGTTTAAACCTAAAAAAACTAAAAAATACCTTAAAAACATTTTAATAAATTTAAATTTTTAGAACTTAGAACTAAGAGGCTTCCATGAGTCACTATGTGAGTAGCTAAGGGGGTGCTTACCATGTGCTAATATACGTATACCATCAAATCACATGATGTCACCTATCATAATCTAAGTTTCTACCTTATCTATGAACCATGTTGTGCCACTTATCATTGTCTAATTCATTTTAAAATATTTCATCGCCAAGTTTACTATTGAATGCGTGAGCTATTTATTATGTTTAATGAGTTGTTAAAATGTGATAGACCAAGCCCATATTTATAGATGCTAAGTGGATACAATGTACCACATTGGCCATTGTATATCCTACCACATTGGACCAACTAGAACGAGGCATGTTGGTCCCTTCATTAGCCTCTAACACATATTATATAAGGATGTATACCATATCAACACCTTCATTGGATATCATGTGTTGCCTTATATCACTTTTCTAGATTATCACATTAGCTATCACATGCCACCTCAAGATTTATGTACATATTGCTAATCACTTGTATGTACTACCATGCCATCCATATGGATTACCATGTGTTGCATCAATATTCATACACTTAGTTCCACCTTAGCTATACAAACTACCATGTGTCATATGTACAAAATTGCTATATCATCATACCTATGCAAAGAGTGTGCAATGTCATAATCAACTTCCATGTCATTGTAAGGTAGCATATTATCTCACAATGCTATCATCAAAGGTTGTAACATCATTAATCACCTATGTTGTTTATATGCTAACACCAATATTAAAAAAATAAAGGGGGGTTTGAACCTAATACCTCCTATGGAAAAAATTATTAAGTGACTTTAACTACCCATCTCCCTAAGTTTTAATATTGGGAGATAAATGATAACACTAAGGTTTAAAACAAACAAAACCAACTTATACCCTCTTTGTGTGTTGTTGACACCTGACACAAACATGCACATGCATGCACTTTAGGCTCCCTCTAGAGAATATTTATTTTTTAAAATTAAAAATTAAAAAATTCAAATTTTGGAGGGAAAGAAAATAAAATTTCAAATACAATTTATAAATATCTAGAGGTAAAATGATGAAAAATGTTGAATTATGCCTCCCTAAAATTTTACAAAGAATAAAAAAATATTGATATTTTATCTATATCTATTATAGTTTTCCCTACACAACCATTTTATCAAACACAACCAATTAGACCCTCCTCTAATGCCTATGCAATAGAAAAGTTGTTGGACTATTTTTTCGAACTTTTTAAGTGGCTCAGAGATATTTTCTAAGCATAGAATCTAGTCCATAACTTCTTTGGAACTAGGGGTTTTTTTTGGAAAATAAGGTCTCTTTTTTTCTTCTTTTACGATAGCCAAGTACTCTACCCTCTTAATAATGCTACTATGTAACAATTAAATCTAGAAAGGAAATGGATTTAAAAAATTTCATAAAATTTAAATAATGTTTTAAAAAAATTTCAAAAAATCCAATCCTAAAACTAGGGCATCCATTTTGTCAAAAAAATTAAAAACGAAACAAGATTGAATGCCAATGAGAGAAAATATGAACCTATAAGTGAATATTTCATTTAGAGAAATTTTGTTAATTCTAGTGATATCCTTATGATACAAATCCACTTAAAATTTTTATTAGAAACCCTTCTAAACCCTTTTTTAGATTACACCATTAGCCTTCAAAAATCCTTCTTTTCTAGCTCCTACAAAAATGTCCTCAAGATAAGCTAGAAGAAAAAACTCTTATTGATATAAGTAATCCAATAGTGAATTTCCACACCTTGATACCATGTCAGATTTCATAGTAGTTTCTATAAATGAATGGAATCAAACATCATCCATATTACATAAAAAAATAAATATATAGTATAAAAATAAATAAAATATAATGAGGTGTCCATAGACTCCAAATGATCTTCACTAAAGGAAATGAAATTAAAATTCAATTGATGATGACATGATTGATAACAAGGGGTATTTATACCCAAGTACATGATGCCTTTAGGTAGGGTTATGCATAGTGGCGAATATTCACAAATTGGGTGAATATTAGGATTTTCAAAATTGGAAATTGGCAAATATGAGGACCCTCGATATTGGTCCATTCACCTAAAAATTTTGGGACCAATTTTTTTAAGGGTCAATTCACCACAATATATATCCAAATATATGCATATTTATACTTATTGTAAATATCTTTTCAAGCCTGATCTAATGGTGGTGTTTTTATGAAGTTATAATATGATTTAATAGGTCAAAATGCACCCAAAATATAACCTTAATTTTTAGAGCTTCAAATGCCCCAAATTTTGGTATGAAGATGAGTTATTTGATTTACTTATGATTCATATTTATTCACCTTTATTTCGATTAAGATTAAACATTATTTTACAAATATACTTTGAGTCGAACCCTTTATGCATAACCCTGCCTTTAGGTCAAGGTTGTGAGACCAATCCTCAAGAATAAAATATTATAAAATGTTATAAAAATAACTTTTACAAGGTTGACATGGACCTAAAGGACATATATAACAATTACAAGTGCAAATAGTCAACTATGGGCTCAAAATAAGCTTAACCATCACATATCCCAACATTTTTCTACCCCTAGTTTGTAATGAGTAGAGTACCCTCCATCCCACCTGCATCGATTTTATCCAACACATTTCCCAATTCCATTTGCTCTGAAAATCTAACCCAAGATATTTGTATTTTGTTACTACCCCTAAAGGATTTTCTTCAAAAATATATATGGTTGATTTTGCTCTCTTTGATTAGGGAAGACCATGATTTTAGTCTTGTTAGTTTTTATTTGCATCCCATATTCTTTACAAAAATTCTCTAAATCCTTTAGAATTTTTTAAAATTTTCAAGTGTCTTATCAAGATGAGATCATCAACATAGAGAATTTCCACTACAAAACTAACCAATTGTGTTCTCTCTCCTCTTATCCTTTCTACCCTTTCCTACAATTTATCAATATAAAGGCCAAACAAAGTAGGTGCAAATGGAAAATCCTATTTCACTTCAATTTCACTCCCAAAGCACTCCAACAATCCTTATAAATTTCTAGTTTTTTCTACCACTTGCTCGTTAAGTCTATGTATAGTTTTATTGTAGTTGGATGGTATGCTATTTTTTTCCATTCTTTTCCATAATTTACCTTTAGGTACTATCTTAAAAATATTCTTGAAATCCACAAAATAACAATAAATGTAGTTTTTTATTTTATATCCCTTCTTTAAGGTGTGTTAAAGTAATCCAATGATTTTTTGCTGAGTACTTTGGTTTAAACCTTGATTTATTTACTGTCCTCTTCCTCGATTTTTTTTCCACTAAATAATTCTAATTAATACTATACCACTAAATAATTTTACAAAATAGGACTAACCATGATGGTGTGGTAAATTAAAGTATTGTTGATGTCTCGATTAGTTTAGTTCTTTATTCCAATGGAACATCTCCTTTAATGATGCCAATAATGTTTTGTAAGTGTTGTTAAGATGTTGAATCCACACTTAAAATATTCAGGTTATAGACCACCTATATGTTTTTTCAATGAGTTTATAGGTTTTTATGAGGGATCCTGTGTTAGAATATATTACATTATTTGGTACATGCTAATGTACCACCTTGGGTACATTCTTATATTAGGAGTGTGTCTTAGATTAGGGTGTGAGTATTTAATTTATGTAATATAATGTGCAAAGTATTCAATAATGTAAATGTGAATAAGTGCACATGAGTCCATAGAATAGTAAAGTGAAGAGTCACAAGAAGATAGAAGGTCAAGAGTCACATCCCATTATATATTTACCTTTGTGTGAGCATATGGAGTGATGCAATATAGAGAAGTAGAGAATAAGGTAGAGATACAATGTAGTGCATGTATGAAGTATGAATATTTTGAGATATCCATTCTATATCAAGATACTATTTTTGTGATATTTTGTTAATGGTAGTTTTTGAGTTATTGCATAAGTATTTCATGAGTTTTATATGCTTTAAATATTGTCATTATATTATATTTGATATAGTATGCTTATTCTAGATCTTGTGGTTGTTTTCCATTAAGTATTTAGTATCAAAAGCTAATAGTGGTATCAGAGCCACAAGGGATATTGATAGGAGATAGGGAGATCCATAAGAGAGATTGAGAGGAGATAGGAAGATCTCATTTTTAGAAAAATTTAATTTAATTTTTGGATAGAGTATTTCCATAGGGTTGCAAGAAAACTTGTGAAGAGGACTCAACAAATATTTCTTTACACTAGATTTAAGGATAACTAGTGAAGTTTATTGATTTTAGAGATCTAGTTATTTAGATGCATTTGCAAAATCGTTTCTAAATTTTATTACAAAAAATTAGTTCTCATAAGTTGAGAAGATTTCCTCATGCAAGGATTAGTTTTTGAGTTGTAGTAATAGCATAGACATTAAATATTGATGAGACCCAAGAAAAATATCCCCATATAAGGTTTGAGATTGAAGATTGAGGAGACCCACGAAAGAGGTCCCCATAGAAGATTAAAGACTATAGATTACAGATTTAAAAATAAAAATAAAAATGTAGCTCTATTGATGATTGAGAAGGAGGGGACCCAAGAGAAGAGGCCCCCATTCATATTTGAGAAAGGAGATAGGATATTTAAGAAAAAATATAGATAAGGGCTAAGAAAAGGTCAAATTAAATAGTTGTATAATTTGAAGACCCAAGATAAGATGTCTCAAGAAAATTTGAAAGGAGAAAAAAGAAGGCTAGAGAAGCCCTATTGAATAAGTTGAAGAAGTGGCCATTGGAGAATATTTGAATAAATATTGAGATAGAAGATTGCAAGTAGGAGAACATCTTAAAAACTAGAATTTGGGATAATTACCGTCATCCAACAACAAGCCCAAAAGGAAGGATTTTTCAATAAGTTGCCAAATTATAAAAAGGACTTTTTTAATATCTCAAGACATTTA
The DNA here is from genome assembly GCA_028583015.1 of Wollemia nobilis. Taxonomy (NCBI): domain Eukaryota; kingdom Viridiplantae; phylum Streptophyta; class Pinopsida; order Araucariales; family Araucariaceae; genus Wollemia; species Wollemia nobilis. The sequence goes on from JAQPPZ010016943.1 coordinate 15,812,303, forward strand.
GATTCTTGAGGAAGAGACCAACGAAAGAGGTCATATTTGAATACTGAATTCAACAAGAGAAAATGAGGATAAAGGAAATAGAAGAGGCCACCAATTTGAGAAATTTGAAGCTAATATTAAAATTTTAAAGGTTAATTTGTAGAGGAGAAGATTACTAATTTTGTAACAGAAGTTGAAAGGTCACGGGACAACAAATTGAAGGTGATATAGAGCTACAAAATAAAGAATATTTGTGTAGATTTTGAAGTGCCCTTAAAAAAAAATTGAAGGAAGGCTTGAAAAAAAACTAAGGTAGTGGATTGGAGGAGTTAGAGACTATTTTAGGACAATAAAATCAAGAAAAAAGAGTTACATTTTGGATAATTTCAGGATAGATTTGGTAGAAGCATTGGACAAAATTTGGTTAAAGAAAGGTGCTGCAAATTTTATAAGCCAAGGTATCAAGATAAAATAGAGTAGATATGCAAACTTTACATATATGAAATAGAAAAAAGGTGAATCAAATCACCAAGAAAATTAGCTACAAAAGGAGGCAAAAAGGTATGCAATATTGGTGCTACAAAAGTTTATTATTCAAGCATTAAAACCAATTCACTTCAAGATTTTAAGAGCACCATATTAGAGCTATTAAATTAAGTAAAAAAAAGAGTCCTCAATCCAAGTAAGGATATAGTATTATCATTAGTAAATTTGCACAATATAACAACAAAGTTTGGAGTTAAAATTTGCTTGGAAGGGAGTGATAAGAAGAAGTAGCATATGTTGTTTTTATAATTAATGTGCAGATTTTTTTAGTCTGATTGAGTAAGAGAAAGAGATATGATAGTGATCAAAGGCAAGGTAGGTTTAAGGTGTCTAAATACACCAACATAAATGCATAAAATATTGGTGAAGACAAGTCACCAAAGGAGTGGTAAAACCACCATATTGATGAAGATAGTCATTTTCACCATTTGACCAACGTAGAGAATTGGAAACTGCCATCAACTTTAGAAAGGTGGAGTCACCATATGTAGGAGGAAAGGAGCACCATAAATTTTTGGAAGAGTGACCAAATTTGTACATCTAGATTTAGGTGGAGGAGCAAAACATCACCAACACTATTCAAGGAAGAAAGACTGTGATATATGAACAAACAATAAATGAAGAATGAAGAGTAAATTAGGGTAAGTCAAGCATCAAAATTTTACACCACCCAAGTAGAAATTGGATATTGAGTGTATAATATGCCATAAATTAGAATAAATTCCCAAGATACCATAACACTCAAAGAACATTTCATTATTGAGCGTTACACAATAATAAGGTACAAACGAGGATTTGAGTGCTAACTTGAAGAGGAATAGATACCATATGCCACTTGGTATTCTAGAAATAGAATACCAACAAAATTGAATAGAATCAAAATATCCAAGGTGCTTATTAATGTATGGGTGTTATTTGAGGGAGAAATCCACAATTTAAATTTTGAATTCAAATCTTAAAGAGTAACGTAGATTAACAGAGATGTGGAAGCGCATTAGACAAAGAAAAGTATACAGAGCTCTAGAATATCATACATGGAGGATTTGAAGAGTCTCAAATCTATTTTCAAGAGGGATTGAAGAATATCTAAAAATGAAGGTCAAAAGAGGATGAGCTAGGGAAAAGTAAAACAAACTCTAAGTGCCAAGGAATTATATGAATGCTTAAGGAAATCCACTATTCAAACGTAACACACATATCAATTTAACATCACCAAACTGGGTAGAGTAATGTAGCAAGGAGAATATTTGAGAATAGAAACACCTAAAGAAGATGAATCATTAAACATCATGCAAATTGGAGATGTAGAAGATATTGAGTGCCATGTGGCACATGAGAAGAGGAACGTCAACAGGTTTGGAGGAGCTCAAATATTTTTTGAATGTACAGTAAGAACATTGATGATCATAGAAGCTAAAGTACATGTAGAGGAGAGTCTAAAGATAAAATTTAATGAGCACCATCCAAGGAGGTACTTGAAATATTTAAATTATTTTTCTTTTACAAATGTTTAGGAGACATAAGCAATATTATTACTAAGGTTAATATTGAATAATCTATTATGCTTGACATTAATTGAATGAATGGAGGTATAATGAAATGAATTGACAAGTTATAACCTTAGAAAAATTATTGAATGATTTAGAAGAATTTTGAAGTAAGGAGAATCTAATTTGAAATTTTTTTAAACTACTTTACTTGAAATTCAAGCATAGAAATACTTGCAAATAATTTGACTTGGAGGAATAAGGATTTGCAACTATATTTGTTTTCTAAATTTCTAATTAAGGAGTTATAAGGAATTCAACACCAACTTAGGTTATTGAAAATTTGAAACCATACTATTGAATATTGAAAGATATAAGAAACGCATCGTAGAGTTTTTTGAAAGTTGGAAAATTTACATTGGTAATAGTCTCTTGCTCAAATTAACGAGACATAAGGAATCCAACTTAAAGTTCTTGAAAATAGAGAATCTTATAAAAATTGAAATTGGATCAAGATCATATTTAGATTTCTATTCATAATTAGGGATACAAAAGTGATTCAACTTAAAAGAAAACGTAGAAATCCAAGCATTTTATTAAAACTATTCTTAATATTTAATACTAGGGAGCTATAAGGAATTCTACTTCAAAGGTTAAATTAGAAGAAGCATGGATGAAATAGTGAGGAATGCATTTAATGATGAAGAACTATTTTATGAACTGAAGTTTTATTCACAAAACTTAATAGATGCTTTTTATGGATATAAATATTTGTCTACTAGCTTAAAATAAATATTTTCTTTGTTTCTCAAGGAAGCAAAAGAAGAAAATTTTATGACATTAATTGGTTATCTTCATGAAGTACTTTTCAAAGCTTGGTGGAATTCTCAAAACATAGTTATGCTTACTTCAAAAGAATTTTTGATGATATATCTATCATTAATTATTTTTGAATTCTTTCAAAGGATGAAACAAAAGAAAGATGAACATATTAGCAATAAAATATTAAATTCTGATCAATACTATTGTGATGATGTATTAAATCACCATGTTGAAGATATATCACTAGTAAATGTGTAATAAAAAAGAAGTAAAAGAAGAAATAAAAGAATTTAGATCAAGAAAGATAAAACAAAGACTAAATCTAAAGAAGATAATCATTTGAAGAATCCAAGACGAAAATCAAAGATGTATTATTGTGATAATTTGCTAACATAATGTTTAGAAGGTAAACCATCAATGAAGATACAAAATCAAAGAAATAAAAAGAAGAATAGAAGAAACCACATCAGAAATATTAAAAAAAAATCTGATCAAGTTGAAGAACAAATGAAAGACGAAGATCCATATTGAAGACTAAAATATTCAATAACTAAATAATGTAATACGAGGGGTGTTGGAATATATTACATTATTTGGTAAATGTTAATGTACCATATTGGGTACATTATTAGATTAAGAATGTGTTTTAGATTAGGGTGTGAGTATTTACTTTATACAATATAATGTGTAAAGTATTCAATAATGTAAATGTGCATAATAGTCCATCTGCAATGAGTCCATAGAATAGGAAGGTGAAGAGTAACAAGAATATGGAAGGTCAAGAGTCACATCCCATTATATATTGACCTTTGTGTGAGAATATGGAGTGATGCAATATAGAGAAGAAGTAGAGAATAAGGTAGAGATACAATGTAGTGCATGTATGAAATATGGAGAGTTTAAGATCTCCATTCTATATCAAAATACTATTTTTGTGAGATTTTATTAATGGTAATTTTTTGATTTATTATAGAAGTATTTCATGAGATTTATATGGTTTAAATATTTTCATTATCTTATATTTGATATAGCATTCTTATTCTAGATCTTGTGGTTATTTTAAATTAAGTATTTAGTATCAAAATCTAACATCCTGGTCACCTCATACTAAGTGTGGTTTGAACCTTGGACCTCTCAAAGAGAGACCAAAAACCTTACTAGTACAGTAAGCTTACAACTTGACCATATAAGTTGAGATTTACCTATTTCTAATTTTTGAATGCCCTCCTTAACATATTTTATAAGAATAAGTTCCTCAATTGTATTAATTATATTTTTTTCTCTCATATAATTGCTTAGAATATTGTAACCATTATTCATTTGTGATATTGATTTTGGTGTGCCTTTGCTTCATTGTAGCTCTTCCCAAAATTGACTTTGGCTATGCTTTGCAATATATGTATATATAATATTTTTTTCCTTGATATTATGTGTTGGAAATTTGAGTTAATTTGAGGAATTTTATGTTGTCATTGATGTCACATGGATCGTTGATGTCACATGGATCACATTTGGTTTTGGTCACCAAAATATTTCATAAATAAGCATTTATAATATTTTGGAAAGCATGGCTATTTACAGGGTTTTTATGAAAACCAAGGCAAGAAAAATAAAAGGTTTTATTTAAAACCATGGTGGGCTTATGTGGAAAGGGCTTTTCTTAAAAGCCAAGGTGGAATTTTGTTTCATCAAAAAAGGACCTTCGGTGATGAAGATATTAAAGTTTAAAGTTTAAGTTTAAATTAATGGAGGGCCGACCTATGTGCAATTAATGGAGGTTGGAATATATATATATGTAAAGGTTTCAATTTATTTTGGAATGTGGGCATATTATATATCGTCGGAAAGCTTATTTCGAGGGCTATTTGACTAACTTATTTATAAGGAGAAATAAGGTGTGTGTAAAGATATATTTCTGATTTTACAAAGGGGTTACAAAAGTGAAGTTTGTCTTGTTCTTTTTCAATAGGATTAATTCTTTAATGAGGTGACAAGGTATGCAATATTGTGATTTATTTTATTTTATGGTATAAGTGGTTTTGGGAGTGAAAAGGTTATGCAATGTTTTGATTTATTTTATTTTATAGTACAAGTGGTTTTAGGAGAGATAAGGAAGTTGTGCAATCAAAATCCTTGGTGATGATTATTGAAAAGTGGAGTAATATTGATTATTATGTGATCTACTAACCCTTGTGAAGATTGGCAAAAGAATTTTGTGATTGTGGCAGATTTACAAAGAGGATTTTTCATCTTCATAAAAGGTATGGGCACATTCTTCTAGTGATTTTTTATGGTGGTTGATTTCTAAAATATCATTAGAGAGAAAATTATTGATTGTGGTTTCCTTTTTGAAAGTGATTGGTTTAATGCTTCAAGGTTTTATAGTTTGAGAGTTGAGGTTAAACCTTATTTTACAAGCATAATTTTTGAAGCCCATTGGTTGTGAAAGAAATTGAGTTAGAAAGGAACATGAGTATCATTATTATGTGAGATTTGTGGTTGAGCATTGTTGGAAACATTTGAGTTGAGATTTGTGGTTGAGCATTGTTGGAAACATTTGAGTTGGTTGATACATACTTGGACTAGGGGTGTGTGAGGAAGGGTTATTCCTTGTGGTGATTTGTTGAGTTGAGTTGATTGAGCTAGTCCAGTGATATGTGAAGTTATTTTTCAAGTCCTATGAAATAAATTATACCATTATTATGATTTGGGTTGAGAGTAATATTAGAACATATTGAGTCTCTAACAATTCTCTTTATGCTTCTATAATATTGACTTGAGTTGAGTTGAGATTGATTTGAGTTGAGTTGAGTTGAGATTGAGATTAGAACATATTGAGTCTCTAAAAATTATCTTTATGCTTCTATGAGTTGATTTGAGTTGAGTTGATTTAATATTGATATTAGAACATATTGAGTCTCTAAAAATTCTCTTTATGCTTCTATGAGTTGAGTTGAGTTGAGATAATTGTGGATCATTGTTGTCATCCATTGAATAGTGCATTTCCATTCATTAGTGATTTCATATTTGAGCTTTGCCTTGATATATTTGTGGATGATATTTGAGTGCTACTTGAGCATGATTGATTGAGCCTTTGAGAAGGCCTTTGGGATAGATTTGAGGATAGTGTTGGGACATATTTGAGGACAGTGTTGGGACATATTTTTGGATAGTTTTGGGCAAGTTCTTGGTGAGCTTGCTAGAGAAAATATGGGCAAGTTCTTTGTGAGCTTGCCAAAGAAGATTTGGACAAGCTCTGTGTGATCTTGTTATTCAATTTTGGACAAGTTCTGTATGAGCTTGTTATTCAATTTTGGATAAGTTCTATGTGAACTTGTTAAGCAGGTTCTATGTGACCCTATTGAGTAGGTTCTTAGTGAGTCTATTGATAGAGCTTTGGATGTGATAGAGTACATAGGATAGAGTCTCAGTGGATAGATATCCAGAAGCAACACCATTGAAGATAGATCTAAGTGAGTAGTATTCAAGTGGAGAGAGGTCCACCAGTTAGTGCAGTAGAGAGACAAAGTCTTCTAGAAGATCACATAGCCAAACCAAAATGGGAAAGAGTTCTCCTATGGAAGAGATCCATGAAATTGAGATTAGGGGATCAACATATCCTTTGGACAAAGATCCATAAATATTGTAATTGGGAGTGATTCCCAAAGAGATTGATTGAGAAATTTTTTGTAAAATATTTTCTTCGTGGAGTAGCCCACATTGGGTGAACCACATAAATTTTGGTGTATCTATTGTGTATGGTTTCTTTGCATTGCTTTGATTACTTCTATTGATACTGCTATCTTTACACAACATAATATTGAATTGGAAGAAAAAGTAAAAAATGGTCTTATATTAGTTCATCCCGCCCTCTCAGTATAATCTTGTGTTCTTCAATTGGTATCAGAGCGAGTTCCTTCAGAAATTCTAACAACTTGAGGGAAGATTCTACAAAGAACACAGATGGCTTCATAGAAAATATTATATTCAAATAAGGCTTCATTGTTTTATGATAACAATTATGCTTTCTGGAGCATGATAATGAATAACTACTTGATATCACAAGGATATGAGGTATGGTAGATGGTTGAAAAAGAGTATAAGGTTGAATGTGATCCCGAGGAAGATAAGACTACCAGGAAATTGGTTGAGATCAATGCAAGAGTAATGAATTGTATTTTGAGTGGGCTACGTGAGATAAATTTTGTAAAGGTCATGGTATGTACTTCAGCTAATGATATGTGGACCAAGTTGAGGAATACTTATGAAGGATATTCCAAGGTAAAGTTGGCAAAAATACAAACTCATAGAAAAATATTTGAGGAATTAAAAATGGAATATTTTGAAGATATTACAAAGTTCTTACTTCGAGCTGATGATATTACTCACTATGAGAGACATAGGTTTTGATATGAAAGAATCAAAATTTACTCAAAAGGTTTTGAGATAACTTTCCATGAAATATGATGCAAAGGTTTCAACAATAGAAGAAACAATGGCTATCAACAAGTTAACAATGGAATAATTGCAAGGTACTCTCACAAATTATGAGATGAGTGTAAGTAAGCATCAATCTCAAATAAAATAGATTGCATTAAAGGCTTCACAAAAAGAGAAAGGGAAATTTTTAGAAATAGATAGAGTTTTAGAAAATAATGAGGAAGCTAACTTCATCAAAAGGAATAAGGACTCAAGTAATTTTAGAGATATAAGGAAATTCAGGTGCTACAAGTGTGGTGATCTTGGTCACTATGCATACAAGTGTCCACATGAAGAAATTAGTGATGATGAAAAACATGGTCACAGAAGAAAAAAATATGGAAAGCATAAGCATGACAAATATGACAAATTCAAGAAAAATAAGTATGAGAAGAAGAAAATTTTTTGTAAGGCAAAGAAATATTACTACAATGTAGAAGCAAGTGATAGCTCAGATCATAGTGATAGAGATATTTTATATGATGAAATGGAAGAGCATTTATTCCTAGGAATAGAAGGTGAAAGAGAACAATATTTTTTGTGTGGTCAAAGATATCACAGATCAGGATATTGCAATGGTTTCAGTGATAGTGAAGATGAGATAACACATCAAGGAAACAAGCATGGTCAAATAAATCTTGAGAGTTTGTTTGCTATAGAATATTATAATGATCTTAGTGATAGTGAATATGAAGAAGGGTTTTTATATGAAATAAGAGAAGTAGAATAAGAACATTCACTCCAAATAGAAGAATTTAAACAAGAGAATAATGTCTCAGTTGATCTAAAGTAAGACTTTAATGTTATCCATGAGCAACTACAAGAGGTTAAGGAGAATCTAAAATAATTGAGATGTTCCCTACATGAGAAGTTTGATCCATCACATGACTCAAAAGGTCAAGATAATTTTACTAAGAAGGAAACATGTATTTCAGAGGCTATAGAGATGGATGCCAAGTTGCTACTTGACACAAATGAAGAGAAAGAAGAGGAAGATTCCAAAGCACCAAAGGTCCCATATTTCAGGTTTGAGGAATCACACTCAAAAGGAAAGGAAGTTCTAAAATATGAAAGCAAGGAAGCACCTAATATTTGTGAGGAAATTTCCAAAGTTCCTATGGCTCCAAATATTCAGTTTGAATCTTGTTTTGAGATAGGTGAATCAAGTTCAAAAGGAGAAGAAACTCTTGAAAATAAAAGCAAGGAAGAAACTAAGGAAGAGGTTTTAGATGCTACAAATAAGGTTCAAGAATGCAATGCACAAGTTGAAGATGATCATAAGGATAATGGTCAAGAAAGGTATGAGAAACCAAGGCATGAACAAAGAGCTTTTCAAGGACATTATTTTTCTTGAAATGGATTTGGACACAGGGCTATACCAAAATCCATGGATCAAAGAAGTTTGATTTTTCTAGAAGAAACTTCAAAAAAAGAAGGTATGATTTTCAAGGACATTATTTCTCATGTAATAGGACTGGTCATAAATATTTTTAGTGCAAAGAAAATGAGCAACATGTTTTTTGTTTTAGAGCTACACATTTTAAAAGTCATGGTCATAATGGTCATGAAAATAGAGCTTCACAATATAGGGTTCAGGAAAGGAATGAATATGGAAATTACTTCAAGAAAGAATTCAAGACATGGGCACCAACCAAAGGCTACAATATCAAATGTTTTAATTGCAATAACTTTGGGCATATTGCAAAATGGTGTAGGACTCAATTCCAAACAGGTTCAAGGCAAGAATTTCAAATAGGTTCTAGACAAGAAGATCAGGTAATTCATCAATATAAGGATATCAAAAAAACATGGAAGGAAGTTGATAGAGGAAATAAAAAAAGTGAGATGGGATTAAAAGTACTCCCACCCCAAAATTAATCACCTCAAAATAGAATGGGGTGAGGGTACTAATCTTAAGAGTCATATATTTTATCCCCATAGGTGTCCCTTTTGCCATTGATGTCAAAGTGGAAGATATTTGAGTTAGGGGGATCAACCTCCAAAGCGAGCATTGAGTTAGGGGGATTAGCCTCCAAAAAGAGTATTGAGTTAGGGGGAGCATCCTTCATAGAGAGGATTGAATCAGGGGAGCAGCTTTGATTCTCAGAGATGGGTTTTACAGTGATTGTGGTGTTTACATTAGAGGTGTTGCCATAAACGACAATGGGGGATATTTTTAGAAATTTGAGTTAATTTGAGGTGTTTTATGTTGTCATTGATGTCACATGGATCACATTTGCTTTTGATCACCAAAATATTTCATAAATAAGCATTTATGATATTTTGGAAAGCATGGCTATTTACAAGGTTTTTATGAAAACCAAGGCAGGAAAAATAAAAGATGGCTATTTACAAGGTTTCAATTTATTTCGAAAAGTGGGCATATTATATATCGTCGGAAAGCTTATTTTAAGGGCTATTTGACTAACTTATTTATAAGGAGAAATAATGTGTGTGTAAATATATTTTCAGATTTGGCAAAAGGGTTCCAAAAGTGAAGTTTTCCTTGTTCTTTTTCAAGAGTATTAATTCTTTCATGAGGTGACAAGGTATGCAATATTTATGGTATAAGTGGTTTTGGGAGTGAAAATTTTATGCAATGGTTTGATTTATTTTATTTTATAGTACAAGTGGCTTTAGGAGAGATAAGGAAGTTGTGCAATCAAAGGCCTTGGTGATGATTATTGAAAAGTGGAGTAATGTTGATTATTTTGTAATCTAATAACCCTTGTGAAGATTGGAAAAATAATTTTGTGATTGTGGTAGATTTACAAAGAGGTTTTTTTCATCTTCATAAAAGGTATGGGCACATTCTTCTATTGATTGTTTATGGTGGTTGATTTTTGAAATATCATTGGAGAGAAAAAGATTGATTGTGGTTTCCTTTTTGAAAGTGATTGGTTTAATGCTTCAAGTTTTTCTAGTTTGAGAGTTGAGGTTAAACCTTGTTTTATAAGCATAGTTGTTGAAGCCCATTGGTTGTGAAAGAACTTGAGTTAGAAAATAACATGAGTATCATTATTATGTGAGATTTGTGGTTGAGCATTGTTGGAAATATTTGAGTTGGTTGATACATACTTGGACTATGGGTGTGTGAGAAAGAGTTATCCCTTGTGGTGATTGGTTGAGTTGAGTTGATTGAGACTAGTCAAATGATATGTGGAGTGATTATTCAAGTCCTATGAAACAAACTATATCATTATTCTGATTTGGGTTGAGAGTAATATTAGAACATATTGAGTCTCTAACAATTCTCTTTATGCTTCTATAATATTGACTTGAGTTGAGTTGAGATTGATATTAGAACATATTGAGTATCTAACAATTCTCTTTATGCTTCTATTAGTTGATTTGAGTTGAGTTGAGTCGAGATTGAGATTAGAACATATTGAGTCTCTAACAATTCTCTTTATGCTTCTATGAGTTGAGTTGAGTTGATATCATTATGGATCATTGTTGTCATCCATTGAAGAGTACATTATCATTCATTGTTGAGTTCATATTTGAGCTTTGCCTTGATATATTTGTGGATGAGATTTGAGTTCTACTTGAGCATGATTGATTGAGCCTTTGAGAAGGCCTTTGGGATAGATTTTAGGATAGTGTTAGGATAGTGTTAGGATAGATTTTAGGATAGTGTTGGGATATATTTGTGGATAGTTTTGGGCAAGTTCTTGGTGAGCTTGATAGAGCATATTTGGGAAAGTTATTGGTGAGTTTGCTAGAGCATATTTGGACAAGTTATGTGTGAGCTTGTTATTCAGTTTTGGACAAGTTCTATGTGAGCTTGTTATTCAATTTTGGACAAGTTTTGTGTGAGCTTTTTAAGTAGGTTCTATGTGATCCTATTGAGTAGGTTCTTAGTGAGCCTATTTAAAGAGCTTTGGAGGTGATAGAGTACAAAGGATAGAGTCTTAGTGGTTTGAGATCCAGTAGTAGCACATTTGAAGATAGATCTAAGTGAGGAGTCTTCAAGTGGAGAGAGGTCCACCAGTTAGTGCAGCAGAGAGAAAATCTTCTAGAAGATCACATAGCCATAGAAGAAGCAGAAAGAGTTCTCCTGTGGAAGAGATCCATGAACTTGAGATTAGGGTATCAACATATCCTTTGGATAGAGATCCATAAATATTGTAATTGGGAGCTATTCCCAAAGATATTGATTGATAAAGTTTTAGTAAAATATTTTCTTCTTCGAGTAGCCCACATTGGGTAAACCACGTAAATTGTGATGTCTCTATTGTGTATGGTTTTTGTGCATTGCTTTGATTAATGCTATTGATACTATTATCTTTACACAACATAATATTGAATTCAAAGAAAAAGTAAAAATTTATCTTATACTGTTCACCCCTCCTCTCAGTATAAGCTTGTGTTCTTCATTATGTATTCTTCTTTTTTGTTTTCACTAGTTATTTATATATATTTTTATTTGTTTTCTATTTTCCTGGTTCCTTCAAAGTTCTTACTACTTTACGTTCTTTATCATACCATGGATTTATAGGGAAGCTTTCATGTTTACTTTTCTTGGGTTTTAATTTTTACATTATTATAAAGATTTTCTAATTATATCCATAATTTTAATACTATTAAAAGTATTTATTTGAAAATTATATGCTTTCTTTCTTTCCTCTCTTTACATAATTTGCTTGGGTGATGTTTCAAAACTTTTTTTTTTCTTTGTCATAAAGACATTTTCTATTGTATTTTCTTTAGTTATTTTAAAATGTTCTTCTCATACAATTTCATGTATTTTTTGGATATTTATTTACATTGAATTATGAAAAGATTTTAGCTCCATGGAAACTGCTTTAATTTTCTAGATCTTTTATCCTTGAATAAAATTTTGGTGAGAAAATAGTATAATCAACTACACTTCATCCATTATATGTCTAACAAGTACATTTCTACATTTTTTTCACTTGTTCATGCCATTGGAAATGATCAATCCCTCTGTGCTACATAGTTAAGAAATTTCCTATAATGTGTGATGGGTCCTCAATTATCTTTTGAGGACCTTAACCATCGATGATCTACCTCTTATTCTAATCATAGTGGATTATCATCTATGATTTTATGGTTAATTAAATATATTACTTATTTATTTTCTTAATATTAAAATCATGCAATAAAACCACCTCTCCAAGCTTGCTATATACTATGATGTCTTTTGTCAATGCCATATATGGATCCTTATTATCTAAGTCATGTTTCTTATAAAACTTTTACTGTTGTGGAGAAAAATAACAAGTGGAAATGCTATTTATTTTATCATTATATGTAATTATAATCCATATAGTTATTTTTTGTGTCTTTTACAACTTGTATGAGTCTACCCCAAGAATTTTTAATAGTATTGTTACTTCTATCCTTTTCTCGTTTCTACTATTTCATTCCATATTGATGTCTTTTTATATCCTTCATAATTTTCTATCTTGCATCCATCATGTTCATGTGTTTATATTTGTATAATAACATCATTTAATTTATCTATAGGCCCTATAAAAGGATCTCTTCTCCATATATATCCATGGGAATTATAACTCACTAATATTAAGTATTTAGGTAGAAACTAATTTTCTATCTATTTTGGTGTGTTCCATTTATAATATATGTTTCTTCCATTATTCAACCATGCATCTTTACCCTCACTCCTTGCTATATTTAAATTTTCCCATTCTACCCTCTTCTCTTCTTGTTGCAAAGGAGTAAGATTATCATCTAGGTAAAAACATGAACCCTAAGTAAGATTATTATCTAGGTAAAAATATGACCCCGATAACAATCCTATAATTTTAAGAACCTACATTTTATCTCTTACACTAAACATTGTGATTCAAATTCGTCCTATTCTCATATCTTCCCTTACTTTTCCAAGTTTACATGCTTGATTTTTTTTGTTCTAATGATTTTTTTAATAAGCTATGCGTGACTTCTATTGGGCCACTCCCATTACAAAAAAAATATTACATTTCTCCCATTACATTTCTAACAAGTTAATTAAAACATATCCAAATTTGTATTTCTATAAGAGATATTCTTCATCTTATTCAAACTGCTAAGTTTCCACAATCAACTCTTTTTATATTAAATGCCTTCAAAAACTTAAATTATATCAAGATGAAATTCAACACTGTAAATGGCTAAAATATTTGCTGCCCATATTATATATCAAAAAAATATCTTGTCAATAACAACATCACAATTTTTGGGACAAAATCCACCTCTCACCAACCCGATGACTCATCAAAAAAATTTTGATGATACCTTAATGTTGACCTTGTCATCGTTAGTAGAGGCTAAAAGGATTAAAAACATTCTAAAGTTATATGAGGGTGCAGTGGGGAAAAGTATGAATTTCAATAAAAAGAAATTGTACTTCCTCAATACCCATATCCCTAGACAAACCAATATAGCCAGGACACTCGAGTGTTCTATCACCAACCTCCCCACTTCATACTTAGGCCTCCCTCTTTTCATATGAACCCCATCAGAGTCTATGTGGTATAATGTGTTAGGAAGGATTCAAAAAAAGTTAGCAGGTTGTAAAGGACATTTTTTGTCTTAGGCAAGCAAAGCTACCTTGACAATGGCCTTCCTTCAGAGCATTATGGTTTATTTTCTTTCTGTGTTCAAAGCTCCAGTTGAGGTGTACCAAAAAATTGAATAGTTCTAAAAAAAATTCTCTGGTCAAGATCATAAGGAAAACAAAGGATCCATTTGGTTGGATGAAACAAGGTGTGCAAACCCAAAGAACATTAAGGTTTAGGCCTAAGAAGAGTATTCCATATAAATACAATATTGTTAGATAAACAAGCATGTCAGATCATAACCAATGTGGAGAACGAATGGAATTCCATAATAAAAATAAAATACCTTCAAGGAACATATTTATTAGATGAAACAATTAAAAGTAGAGGTTCAACCTTCTGGAAAGCAATTCTAACCAGTAGAGATATCATTAAAAAAGGGATGAGATGGATCCTAGGAAACGGATAAAAGATTAGATTTTGGGAAGATATGTGGGCTAGGGAGAAAGCATTGGAACAAGATCCACACTTATTCAATCTCAAATCTCACATTGATCAAGCCATAGGGATAAAAGTGGCAAATTTCATAAGGCAGGATAGGAATAGAGTAAGGTGGAAGTAAATTAAAATTTAAGGTCTAGAAGCTGAGTCAGAGGAGCTTCATTACATCATTTTCCAATATTTCATTCTTGCAAGTAATAAAAAAATATCACTTAGCTTGGGCAGTTACTAAGAGTGGACAATTCATTGTCAAATCTACCTACAATCTCACGCTCAATCCTGAGGAACCTTGGGTCCCGACCCATATGGTCTGGATCAAAAATTTGATCCCTAAGATTACCTTCTTATCTTGGTTGGTGATTCAAGGGATGATCCTTACCATTGATAACATGTTAAAAAAAATAATTATTTTAGCAAATCATTGTTACCTGTGTAGGGCTAGCTAGGAATCCCCTCAAAACATCTTCGTGGAATACCCAGTTTTAACTACGATCCTTAATGGAGATCCAAGATTTCAATTTTTCCTGGGTTAGACCTACTACAGTTATAGAGTTGTTACAATAATGGCCTATCCTATTTTTAAGCATAAGACTTAGGTTCTTGTGGAATATCTGCCTTCACCATTCCTTATGGAAAATTTGGCTAGAAAGGAACCATAGAGCCTTTCATGAGTCCAAAAAATATCCTACATCCATTACCAACATAATTCTTGATTTTGACAAAGAAAATTTTAGTATCCTTCCAATAGAAGCCCAAGTTATCTCTCCTCTAGAAAATATTTTAGCTCAATCCCTAATTATTCCTCTTGAGGATGAGTCTTTTGTCAAAAATCCAAATAGAATTGGTGTTAATTGGACCCCACCCTTGATAGACTAGCTTAAACTAAATTTTGACAGGTATCCAAGGATAATTCTAGAAGGGTAGGTGCAGGAGGAGTGATTATGTATCACCAAGGATAGTTAGTGATGGTATTTGATGAACAACTCAGAACTAATACCAAAAATGAGGCAGAAGCGAGAGCTCTCTAGAGAGTATTTTAGTTAACAAAGTAGAATCAAGGTAAATTAATGGTTGAAGGAGACTTTTTGAACATAGTCAACCTCCTTAAAAATAGAAAGAAACCTCTACGGAGGATTGAGGCCCTCATATATGAGGTAAGGACCCTTTTTGAAGCTAGGCAAGACAGGGTGGCACAACATATGTTCTATGAAGCCAATAAAACTACCTTATAAGTTGGCAAATATCCGAGTGGATGTTGGTGGACTGATCACGTGGATGCGAGAAGTCCCACGTGACATGGAAAAATTAATTCAAAATGAATACCAATGAATCACGTGATGGGGAATTGGGGTGGTGGAACCCCTGTCATGTGCTCTCATGGTGTTTCCATTCTTTGTTGGGAAAATAACCAAATAAGAAGAGGTTTGGGGTTTCGACCAAGTCAATCATGAATCAGGGAAATAGCTAGTATGGCAAGATAGAAGGCAAGGAAAAGGAGACACGTCAGAGTAATAACACCCCCAAATAAAAACACTCATGATCGAAAATCATCCCAAAGCATGTTATGGTCCCGAAGCAGATGGGTGAAGATTATGGATCACACATTGAGAAATTTTTGAAGGTTTTTACAATCATCATTTTTCTACACATGGTAGAATATCAAACCTTTCCATGATTACAAAGATAATATATCCTCAACAAGGTGGCATTAGGTATGGTGGCATGATTATCCAGCTGACAGGTGTGGCCAAGTGGCAGGAAATACAGGTGGATTATGATGGTTGGCTAAGGTTGATCAGTGGCACCCTCTTCAAGGATGTTTCCTTAATTCTTTAGGAAAGACAAAAGCTAAACCACCTTCGTAGCTTTCAAATTGGAGCTAGGATATGGAGTTCTTTGTATTGTAAGGTTGAAAATAGTAAGGAAAAGGTTTCGGTGAGAAAAACAAGATGACTTACGTCGAGCCCTACATGGTAGTCATGGAGCCTGTGGCCCAAGCTATCCTTATGGAAAGGAGGTTCACCCAATTTTTTGACTTATTCTCTAGGGTTGAGGAGGACATTACCTAGGGGGTGATGAAAACATTAGAAGATGGCAATGTTGAAATCCATAGGCATGAAATTATCATCGACATAAATTTTCTTATCGCCATCACTAGGCAATAAGTGAGAGGTAGGTCCATACATCGATAGAAGCACCACTGGGAGGTCGAATTGCATGAATTCAAGGACAATAAAAAAAAAAATTAACGAGGCAAAGAACGGGTTGACGAGGATGGACCTCCCCACCCCATGGAATGGAGTCATGAAAAATATTATGGAGTTCATAACTATGGAGGACCCGAGTAAAATTATGCTCATTTTTCACTATGCCTTCATCAATTTCTTTCATGATGTAAACCCGATAAGTATACCCCATTTCTTAATTAATTCCATGAATTATACAATTAATTCATGCCGAAGCAAGAGGGATTTTGCCATTCTCTGCACTAGGGATTGTTCAAATTGATTTACAAGTGGGTGTTGGCCATAGATCCCCAATATGCACCTCCTATCATCAAGGAGGACCCTACTAGCCATGAGCCAGATATCTCCAGCATGAGGGCTAGCTCGAGCATATCCAAACCCCCATATAGTTCACCGATGAAGAAAAGAGTTGGGGCCATAACTATCAGAGGTGGATTAGTGAGGATGAGACTAAGAATTGAGGAGTTGGCAATGAGAACATCCATGTGACTGAAGAACAAACAGGTGGAGGGTAGCTCCAAATTCAAGGTAAGCAAAACGAAGGATGAATGCCCTAACTTGTATACCACGGTCCTCAAGCGGATCATGTTGAATACATCAGCCAAAATTATACAACATATGCAAGAGGTTTATGACATGCTTACCAAGGTGTTTTTCAATGAAGGATACCAAAGCAACAATCTGGTTATGGTTAACCAAGAGTTTGATGATGTCAAGGAGGATAAGGACAAGGAGCTCGACAAGGATGAGGAAGAAGAGACTTAAGGTCCGTCTTGTAAGGCCTCTATGTAGAATTTTGTTGTGCAAACTCTATAATTTTTCTATCTATGGCAATTTTGATTTACGTAATGCATAGAGTATGTGGTCCCTTTTTGAGGTTGGTGTCTGTGTTAGGTTCCTGGAGTCCTCAAGAAGTTTATTTAAGGTTAAGGGCTCTTGTGGGGTGTGTTATCTATGTGCTAGATTTTCATATGTCAGGGTTGGGTTTTAGGCAATGTTGTTCACGGCCCTAGGAAGGCTAGTTAAAATAGAGGACAGATAGTCCTTTGGTAGGGAAAGATTCATTTCGACAGCATAAGGCTGAATTTTGTAAAAGGTTTTGGGTTAACTTGTAAAACATGATATTAATGAAGAAGTCTCTTATTTACCAAAAAAAAAAAAAACAACCTCACAATTTCTTAATATTTTTTTAGGATTCTTATTCATTCCTCTAATATTCCAGGATATTATTTTCATTGTAATTTTTATTATTTTTTTTGTGGTTTTAGCCCCATTTCTTGTTAACACTTGTGATATTTGCTTTTGTTTTCTCAAATCAATATCCCTTTATGTTTCTTTTTCTTTTTTTTTTTCTTCTTGGGTCATCCTCTTTTATTTTTTGATTCCCACCAATACTTTCCTCTTCATCAATTTCTTTAATATTCTCATAAATTTAGTGTAGAATTGCCTTTATCTATAGGTTTTTAAAGGATTAATTTAAAAATTAAATTAAATTTTATTAATCATTTTTATTTTATTTTATATTTTTATAAAAGTATGGTTGAAGAGATGTAATAAGTGGATGTGTTCTAAATTGAATTAAATTATTCCTTGCTCTAGGAACCTTCAATATAATATATAGGGAAATATTAAGTATGTAAGATAACATAAGAAGACTTTTCAAATTATATTTTAACATAAAAATTTATTTTTAAAAATGTTTATGTAAAGATGTAAATTTATAGATGGGTTTCATTGTATATCCTGGGTGGGACAATGCAACATATATGTGTGTTCAAGGTTTACCTCTTTTTCGAATTGCCAAGGTTCAAACTCCTTTGTGGGTCATTTTTGGGTTTGACTTTTATTTAGAAGGTCCAAATTTCAAACTGCATGTGTTTTGAAATGGAAATGCTTAACCCTAAGATTCATTCATAGGGGTTTCTTACACTAACCAAATAAAAAATATTAATATAAATTTTTTGATTTGTTTAGTGTGAGAAACCCCTATGATCAACGCACAAGGCTGAGCAGTCTCCTCCCAACCATGACCCCTCATAAAGTCGAGATCTATTCTTATCAATATGGAATTTAACACACAACCACCACACACCCACCCCCTCACACACTCACCCACACCACGGTTTGAACCTTGGGCCTCCCAAAGAAGAGCCAAAGCCCGAACCATTGCGTTGTTCCCCTAGGACAATTTATATATAAATTTAATTTTTTTATATGATAACAAAACAAATCTTGTATTATATAAAGATTATATGGAAATGAAATAAAACATGGTTATATAAAAATAAATAAAATAATTTTAATATGAAACCAAAATTGTCTAGGGGACCAAGATTTTTAATATATGATAATGCACGATGTACAACCCTACCATTTTGGATTTAAACCTTGGATCTCTTATTCAAAATTTCAAATAATTAACAACATCTAAGTAAAAATGTTCAATAAAGTTTAAAAAATAGCATAATTATTTACATTTTTTATTAAAATCTATTCAACAATGTCAAAAATCTCAATATTCTCTTGTCATATTTTGGTTTACATTTTTTTTTTGTTATTGACTTTGATGAGAAGTTCTTCCATTTTTTCTACTCTCAATTTTCAAAAAGTTCCATTAATGAATTCACTTTTAGAGTGTCCTTATATGCATTAATTATGTCCTTGTAGTCTTCATACCAATGACAAAATACATTCCATCTCCTATTTTTGCATCTACGATGGTGGGAATTGGATATTAGTTCAACTAAAAGCATTTTCCCTTCCATTTGATCTTAGTTTGACCATAATAATTTTCCTTCCATTTTATATTTGCATATTTATGGCTTTTATAAGCCTTAATATAAATACAAACTCACAGGATAATTATCATAGGATCAAATATAAAATAGTTGTAATGTAAATGAACAATAGAAGTATATATTATTCAAGGAATTTATTACAAAATTATGGAGCTTTGTATTCATAATATAGCTTTACAAAGTGACTCTTTATCTTCTTATCTTAACACCTATCTCATATATCAAATAATGTAATATTTATTCTAACACCTCCTTGTATTGTATGATTTGATGTGAATTTCTCTTGATCTCCATAGATAATATCTAAACATTTGATATTTGTTTTGACCCAGAGTTTTTGTGAAATATCTATAATTTATTCTTCTATAGAAATATATATTTTTTTGATATGATGGTTTTGAAAATTATCTATGATAAAATGATATTAAGCTTTAATATATTTGGTTTATTCATGTATTATTGGAATTTTGATCAAATCTAATACTCCTTGATTATCACAATTTATTATGGTTGGAGTCTTTTTATTCACATGTCTAAAAATACATATTGTAACCATAATGCTTTATAGACTGCATATTTTATTGTACGATACTCTACTTCTGTAGATGAAAGTGCCACTACATGCTATTTTTTGTAATGACCCAAAAACAAACAAAAAAATATATAAAAATAGAAATATTTTTTTTTACTAAAGAGAGGGATACATGAAACCTTCATGAACCCCTAACCCAACTAGAATTTACCTAAAGTTTCAATCCCCTAAGTTTTCCTGGGAGTTACATATCATGAATTATCCTATCACAAGTTCGTATATGTAGGCACATCATATGTCACTATTGATAAGCCCATCTATCCCATCATTCTTGATGAGCTATACCTATCACCCTCAGTCCATCAAAGGTATACACGGATGTCCATATCATACACAAATAATTATATGTAGGTATACTATGAGTATTGTTAGTTAATCTATCTATCTCGTCTCCATCATGAGCTATCTTAACTCAGATGTAATCTCTTCACAACTTAGTCCTTTATCTCCCTAAGGGGTATCAATTCCCTTAGGTCTCCTACGTTCACCCTAAGGGGTTCTCAATTCCCTTAGGTTACGTATGTTCACCCTAACGGGTTCTTAATTCCCTTAGGTCACCTCTAAGTTCACCCTAGAACTCTACACTTAGATTTCTATCATCAAGCAACCAAACAATGATACATCTAGATACTACAACACCATAAAACAATCACCAAGAATAAAAATAATAAAGCAAGATTAACACTAAAAGAGAATCGACTACATAATATAACAAAATACAAAAATAAAGTAAAAGGACCTTCGTTAAACAAATAAATAATTATTTCATCAAAATTTTCATGGTAAATCCTTCTTACTTTAATGAATATTATAGTAACTCCATTGGGGATATCTCCCCACAATTCTAATCTATTTGAGCATAAGTAAATCAATGTAAGATACAATTACCTATACTCTGTTTCCGTTGAACTCTTTTTTTTCCTTTCTTCTCATTGGATCTTTGAGGGTAGTAGGGTATCAAGATACTCATGGTTCAAGATAGGCATGCCTTTAAATGCATCTACTCATTTACTTTACCAAATTGCAACTATACAAAATTTAATTAAGTTTCTAACCATCTAATGCATAATGAATATTATAAAAGAACCTTTAGTTTTATTTTCCCCTCTCAAGCTCCCTTAGAGATTCATCCATCATGTACTACTTATATCAAGGTCTAAATTTCATCAAATTCATTATTGTCTTAAAGTATTAAAGTCTCATACCCTTAACCTTTAAAACAATCTCTTTAATTTTCATTCCCTATATCAAAACCCCATAACTTCAATTCAAAGAATAAATCTACATCCTTTTTTTTTAAGAAAAAAACTCCTTTCGGGGCCACCTTGTTCTGAGAGACCACAAACAGGGGGTTCTACACCATCAAAGTCACCCGGGAGTCGCACCCAACCCTACCCGCACTAACATTATCAATTGGATTTTGGATACCCAATTCAAATTTTTTTGTAGGGTGGAGATTTGAACCTAGGACCTCCCTTGGAGGATTTTCCTCTCCTCTCCAACTCACCTACAACACCTAGGTAAATCTACATCCTTTTTAATTCATAATTTCCAATCAAAAAATTATTGTTTAAAGCATTAAAGTCCCATACCTTTAATATTTAAAACAATAATTCATTCATTCCCTAAATTTAAGCCCCATAACTTCAATTTAATGAATAAATCCACATCCTTTTTAATTGAAAACTCCTAAGATAATCAACTTTAATAAAAGGGTTCCTTATCAATTAAAAACCTTTAATAAATATCATAAAAATCCAATGTTCTTTTCTAATTAAAAGCCTTCAATAAATCTCATATAAATAAAAGATTCTTTCTAATTAAAAGCCTTCATTATATTTTATATAAATCAAAGGTTATTTCTAATTAAAAACCTTCATTGTATTTTATATAAAACTAAGGTTCCTTTAAATTTAATTAAATTTTACAGCACCTTCCTAAGGCAGGGTCTACAACCAGAGGTCGATGCCTTCCAAGGCAGATGCTGAACAACCATGGAAAAACCTAGCATCTAAGCAAACTAGAACCAGATACTGCTCTTGCCTCTATCATAATAGAGTTCCCACTTTTGGAGAATGGTGCTCTCAATTAGTCGATGCACTCAAATCCCACAACACTCTCAGAAACATAGTTCCATTGAATCCTCACAGCGCTCCCTTCAGCATATCATGGTCTTTGAACATGCATAATGCTTACCATTAACACTCACTGGCTTCCCCAGCATAGTGCTCACCAATTAACACATGATGGCCTCTCTACAAAACACAACACTCACACTCTAGTTTTATAATGCACAACACTCACCAATTAACACATGGTGGCTTATTTAAAATATATCCTGGCTTCCTAAAGCACAACGCTCTCCATAAACATATGGTGGTTTCTCTAAAACATAGTATGGCTTCCTAAGGCATAGCGCTCTTCATAAACATATGTTGGTTTCTCTAAAACACAGCTTGGCTTCTTAAAGCACAATGCTCTCCATAAACATATGGTGGTTTCTCTAAAACACAACATGGCTTCCTAAAGCACAATGCTCACCAATAAACATATGGTGGCTTCTCTAAAACATAGTCTGTCTTCCTAAAGCACAGTGCTCTCCATAAACATATGGTGGTTTCTCTAAAACACATCCTAGCTTCCTAAAGCACATCGTTCACCATAAAATTGGACGTAGGTGCTTCCAATATTTTCCATGGACTTTCACGCTATAAAGGAAATAAAACTAGGGGAGCATAACCAAGTTTTCTCACCATACTAATGGAAATAAAAACCAAATTCAAATTTTAAAGCAACCCAAAATTAAAACTTCTATGGATATGGAAATATGGCAATGTCTAGCTACCTCTCCTCCTAGCTTCTGGCACGTTCTTCTATTTCTCCCAGTCCTTGGTCTGCATCTCCTTAGTGCTTCCTTTCTTCCTCTCCCATTCTCTATCCTCTTTTTTTCTTTCCTTCCTCCTTGCATGCCTCCTTGACCAGGTGGCCCGTCTGTTGTTCTTCTTGAAACCTCCCCAGCCTCGATCTTCTTTCATTCAATGCTTCATCCCTTATCCTCTATGCATTCCTTCCCATAATTTCCACCTTTGGAAATTAGTAGCCTCATAGGCTATTTTCATAGGTTTCACTATATATGGAAAGGGAATAATTATATTTTTAAAATGAGGATGGTATGCTTTAAATAAAATATCATTCCCATGATATTTATCAGCTCTTAAATATATTTATTTTATTTAAACAATCTCATTATTGTTTTTTTTATAAAAATAAAAGATATCTATTTCTTTTTAAATTGATTTTATTTTATTTATTTTAATTAATTAAAGTATTTTAATGTTTTTTTCCGTTATCATTAATATGAACACCTTAATTTAATTCAAAATAAATCTCATTTGTTAATTGCAATGAAGTTTATCAATGAGCTCCAAAGTCAAACATCATTTAATTAAAACCTCATTAATTAATTTAAAGGAATCTTTATTTAGCATATAAATTTAATTTGCTTTCCTTCATAAGAATGATACTTTACTTTCCTTCAACATGACAGTTTACTTTAGGCATCCACACATATTTTGTAGTTGTTCTCTTATAGAAAACCCAACATTAAGCTACCTAAGTCATGATGTAGTAGAGAGCAAACAAATTTATAAAAAAACAAAGAGGGAGTCTTTCCATCAACCCAATCACCTATCTTAGCTAGAGATTTTACGATAGCTACTAGGCTATCAAATAAATCTCAAGGTGATCAGTCATCGATGATTATACCTTCCATAAATGCATGCCTATATGAAGGTATCTATCCATGTTGCCTCCAAGTATCTTAATCATCATTTTCCCTGATCTTTGGTACCCTCATTCTTGGTGGGTGATTATGTTTGTTCCACATATGAGTGTACCTAATCCTGCACACTTGGAAATATGTTAGTGATAACACACCATTATAAATCAATTGCACATCATATAGTTGGTTCGGTTTTTCAAAATAAGTATCACCACATCATAGGTTAATACATTGTTTTCTTTGTGCCATAAAGTCATCTAGGGAGGGTCATGACATTTTTACTATACCATGATATTGGTCCTAATCCAATATAAAATATGTATCATGATGTAGATTTTTTATCATCAATAAAACCAACATGATCAAAATCTGAATAACTTTGTAGACAAAATTTTTTTATCATCCTTTTTATATGTTAGTCCATATTTTGTAGGCTTGTTAATATATTGTAATATTATTTTTGTATATTTCCAAAAAATATCTTGGTTCTTGCATAAATATTGAGAGATAGTTTACAATAAAAACTATGTTTGGTCATAAATGTATTAAATATAAGAGACTTCAAATCAATTGACGATAAGTTATTGCTAAGACAAAACGTGTTTCATCATTTTTGGATAACTATAGTCTTTTTTCCATAGGTGTATATTTGGGTTTACAATTGTTCATTTTATATTTCTCAAGTAGAGTATTTGCATACTTTGTTTGTGTTATTATAATATTATCTTCATTTTGATGAATTTCTAAACCAAGACAATAATGCATAAGTCCCAAATTAGTCATTTTAAAATCCTTTTCAATATCCTTTTTGACTTAATTTATTAATCCCTTTGAACTACCTATTATCACTATATCTTCAACATATACTATAAGTATTATCATATCATTTCCAACTTTCTTTGTATAAGGATTTGGATCTAACAAGATTTTCTTTAAATTCTGTCATAATAAATGATCATTAATTTTTATATACCATGCTCTTGGAGCTTGCTTTATACCATATAAATATTTGTTTAAATTTTATTTTATTCCCTTGATTACAAATCCCTCTAGTCATGACATATAAATTTATTCAATATCACCATTAAGAAATTCACTTTTTACATATAGTTGATGAACTTTCCATCCATAGTGTGCTTCCAAAGCATAAATTGTTCTAATAGTAGTCATTCTTGCTCATGGTGCAAGAGTTTATTTATAATCAATTCCTTTTATTTATGTATATCCTTTTGCTACTAATTAAGCTTTGTACTTGTCAAGGGAACCATCTGATTTATATTTAACCTTATAGACCCATTTAGAACCAACTATTTTTTTTGAAGGTAACTCAACTAGATCCCATATATTGTTTTTTACAATGATATATATTTTGATTCCATAGCCACCTTCCATTTTGGATGATTCAAGGCCTAAAGTGTTGTAGGTTTAGCCATGGTTCTTAACAATACTCTGTTTACTCTAGATATAGTATGAGTTTGAGTCCTAGTAGTAGTAAGATTTGGCATTTGTCAAAGATTCAAATATCTAAGTGTATTTCTAAGCCATACAGGTTATTTTATTTGTGAATTTGTACTTTCACTCTATTCATCCTAAATTTTTGATTATGTATCTTCATATGATGAATTTTCTTATGAAAAACTTAGGATAACTTATGAATTAACTTTTTTTTCTTTAATACCATCTTTGATTTTTCATAAAATATTACATCTTTTCTTATATATATTTTCTTTGTTATTGGATAAATTATTCTATATCCTATAGATTCATCATCATAACCTAGAAATATACCACACATAGTCTTTTCAACTAGTTTTTTTCTTTTTGTTTTGGTATATGCATTTAGGCCTTACATCCAAAAATATTTAGTCTCTCTACATTAGGTTTTCATCTTGATCATACTTCTAGTGTAATATTCTTGATTATTCTTGTACATAATTTGTTCTACAAATATACAACTGTTTTGACTACTATACAATATTGATGATCATGATGAGCTTCGTTTATCATACATCTTACCATTTCCATGATAGATTTGTTTCTTATTTTTACAATACCAGTTTGTTGTGGTGAATATGTTCTAATAAGTTGTCTCTTTATTCTATTCTCTTCTAAGAATAAATTGAATTATTTTGATAAAAATTCACCTCCTTTATCTGAATGAAGAGTTTTGATAGTTTTTCTCGATCCTTTTTCAGCTAGAAATTTGAATTGTTTAAAACAACCAAATGCTTCAGATTTGCATTTCATAAAGTATACCCACATTTTTTAGAGTAGTCATCAATAAATAATTAAAAATATTTATGTCCTCCAATACTAGTAACATTCATTGGATCACATAAATCTATATATACTAATTCCAATGATTTTTGATCTCTATGCTGACAAAGTTCAAAAGGTATTCAATGTTGTTTTCTTTCTAAACATTTTTGACATACTGTAAATTCCCAAGAGACTTTTTGTAACCTTTCTACCATTTGATATTTAACCATTTCATTTAATGATGATGCACTTGTATGTCCTAGTCATTTATGCCAAAGTTCTCCTATCTTAGACATTCCTGCTGAAAGAGCTATTTTTGTGGTTGTATCTAGAATAAAAAAAACTATATTTATAAGATCCTAAAGCTATCATATTTCCTTATTTGATAATATGACATTGTTTTCTTCTATTGATAAATTTAAATTCTACTACCATATTTTTATCCATAAGCTAATAAATTGAAAGAATATTAGTAGTCAATCCTAGTACATAACACATTACTAATTATTCCTCTTTCTTATGTTAGGTTGACCAGAATATTTCCTACTCCTTTGAATTCATAAGTCTTACTATCTACTATAGCAACTGGTTTCTTATTTTTTTCATGGAATGTGTTAAACCATTTATTTGTTTCTAGTCATATGCCTATTGGCTCTAGAATCTATGTACCAATAATCCATGACTTCTAGAATAACAAAACTTATATATCCCAAATAAGTTTTGCAAATTTATAATAGGATTCAAAAAATATATTGAAGATGCATATTGAAGGGATCAGTAATAGTTCAAGTGGGAACTCTAAAATTCAAATTTTTGGGGGTAGGAAGGATGGGCACGAGGAACCTAGTTTAGGGAATGTCTCAGGGGATTCAAAATGTGTGCAAGATGGTCAGGAAAAGGTGTTTGAATGTGTTGAAGGTCTTTGGGGAGAGGAACCACTTGATAAAGTACCCCTTCATCAAGGCACTGTTGAGGGACCCGCTCATGAGAAACCCAAGGAATTATCCTTCACTAAATCCATCACTAGTGTACGGTATCACACAAAGGAATCTTCCTCAACCCTTATTCTTGAAGGTAAGGAATTATCCATTATTGAGATCATAATGTCCAATTATATCTCAATGGAGGCCTTTTCTCTTGTTGAGAAATTTATTAGAGGGAAACCTGACATGGAAACCATCCTACGATGGGATTTTTCAAAATGGAAGACCCTTGGTAGCATGGATATTGTGGCTCTATCCAAATGGTTATTTACCATAATATTAAGCAACCATTATGATGTTAGTCACATCCTAGCTAGAGGCCCATGGTTCCTTGGTAGAAGAAGCCTTTTCCTTTGTAAGTGGGCTTAATATTTCAATCCTGACACTCAGAGCATAAATTTTTCTCCTATATAGGTTCTGATACCTGACCTTCCCTTTCATTTATGGCATGACGATATCCTACAAGGAATTTCCAAAGTTTTTGGAGATTTTGTTGCTATTGACTCAGTAACTTTAGCCTGCACTTGAATGATTTATACCCAAATTTGTATCAATGTAAATCTAGACTCTAAACTTCCTATCTTTTTTGATCTCAAGTATGGCTCCTATTGTCATCATCAACCTCTAGAGTACGAGACTAAACTTACCTTTTGCATGGAATGCCACAGCCAGGAGAATATGAATCAATTCCCTATTCTTAAGTCTTTGAATACTAGAAAGAGAGACCTCAAAAAGTAGTCAGAAAAATACCTTCCTAGGAAGGGAGCTCATCCTAATCGATTTCAAGGGAATAAAAACCTAACATCTAAAGGGTATACCAGACAGTTAAAAAATGGATAGTTTTTCAACCACAAAGTAAATGGTCCTTGTAAACCACACACAATAATGGAAAGTCAAGGTACTCATCATTCCACTAACAAAGGAAAATAGGTTATCACCTCTCCTTCATCTTCTAATCAGGATAAGGTATGCTCACTTTTTGCCTTCCCCAATAGGTTCCATATTCTTTTTTATTCAAACATTCTTGATAAAGAAGATAGGGATAGCCTTCTATTCCCTGAATCTAAACATCCTAGCCATAGGAGATCCAACAATGATGATTCTCCATCAAGGTCTAGATCATCTCATTCTCCCTTATAGTCTCCCATTAGGAACCATAAGGAAGTTGAGTTCAGGAGTCCCTACCCTATCCCTAAATAGTTTATCATAGGGAGTTATAGCCCTATTATATAACATATTTCTCCTTGCAAGTTGAGTCCTAAAAAAACAAGAAGTTCCAAAAATTTCCCCATAGATGTTGGAAGTGACAAAAAAAGAGGTAGAACTTTAGCAACTGAACAAAGGAGAAGGGGTATTGATGAGGATATTGCAAATGGAACCCATAAAATCCTCTTTCCTTTAGTACTGAGTCAGTCGAAGGATGAAATAAAAATCACCAAACCTCCTCAATCACAAGGAAGGTGG
The DNA here is from genome assembly GCA_028583015.1 of Wollemia nobilis. Taxonomy (NCBI): domain Eukaryota; kingdom Viridiplantae; phylum Streptophyta; class Pinopsida; order Araucariales; family Araucariaceae; genus Wollemia; species Wollemia nobilis. Next base: position 15,840,767 of record JAQPPZ010016943.1, read on the forward strand.
GAAAAAAAATTCTAAATATTCCAAATAAAATCCCTTTCATGGAATGTGAGAGGTCTTAATGGACTAGCCAAATGGAGACTTTCTAGTTCATATAGGAATGAATTAATATCTACATTTTTCATTATACAAGAATCCAAGATTGATGAGAATGCATCCATCAAAGTCGTAAAGAAAATTTGGAAGTAGAGAGAATTCATATTTAGTCATGCTAGAGGCTCTTTTGGAGGTTTGATGTGCATTTGGGACCCAACCAGGCTTGAAGGTAGAATGATTCACTCAAATGATAGAATAACAAGTATCCTATTTCATGATAAAGACCATGAAACCACATGGATCTTGTCCAATATCTATGCTCCAAACACACTTTTGGGTAGAGCTTATCTTTGGAAGACTTTAATAAAATTGAATAATTCCTTCTCTAACATCCCTTGAATATTGGTGGGAGACTTCAATACCCCCTCTATCCTTCAGATAAAAAAGAGGAAATGGCATTCCATTCAAAAGCATGGAATATTTCAATGAGTTCATTAATTCTAATGAAATAATGGATGTTTACCTCAAAGATGTCAAATATAAATAAAGCAATAGAAGAAGTGGCCACCATCACATCCAAGAATATTTGGACATATTTTTATTCTCCAAGGAAGTTGTTTTGATTTTTGGGGACGCAAGCCTCTAGTTCCTTTTCAAAATCAGCTTCAATCATAATCCTATTCTTCTAGAAGCTAAGAAGATACATTATTTCAAGACCCCATTTAGATTCAAAGCTATGTGGCTTCATCATGCTAATCTCAGAAAAAAGATATCTAAATGGTGGCAACAAGTCACTTAGGGAACCCACTCATTTAAGTTAGACCAAAAACTTGGCCTCATTAAAGAGAAACTCGAGATCTGGAACAAGGAAGTCTTTGGAAAATTATTGGAAAATAAGCAATTTATTAAGGATAGGCTAGAATCCATTAAAAGCAAAATCTAAAAGGGGAAGGTTGATGACCAAATCAGGAATGAGGAAATAAGCCTTCTATCATAATTCTAAAATATTCTTATGTACGAAGAAACCTGTTGGCAGCAGAAATCTAGAGCTATTTGGATTAAGGAAGGAGATTCCAATACAATTTTTTTCCATGCATCCAACCTATGAAACAGAAGCACAAATAGAATAAAAAAGCTTTGGAATGACAATGGCACATCCATAAAGGATATCCTTGAGATAAAATCAGAGGTTATTTTCTATTTTAGTTCTCTCCTTGGTTCTCCCAATCCCTGTTGAGTCTTGGCTAAATATTCCCTTCTTCAGCACATTCTCCATTCCATTTATCCTACCCTTAACTCCAATTTGATCTATCCTTTTTCTCAAAATGAGATTAAACAAGCCCTTTTCTCCATGCATCATGATAAATATCCTTGTCTGGATGGGTTCCCATCAAGATTTTTTCAAGATTTTTGGGATATCGTAGGTACTGATGTCTGCTTAGCCATTAAGGAATTCTAATTATCCAAATAAATTCCTTACAGGTTCAGTTCCACGTTCATCGCCCTTATTTCCAAAGGATTTGTTTCCAAATCCATGGCTGATTTTAGACCTATCAGTCTATGCAATGTGGTCTATAAAATCCTTAAAAAGTGATGGCCAAAAGAATGAAGGATGTCCTTCCCAGTATCATTGATACGTTTCAAGGAAGTTTGGTTAAAGGAAGATCCATTATTGATGGAATAATCACCATCCACAAAGCCTTGCACTCTTCATATCAAACCAAGAAACATGATTTTATTCTCAAATTGGATATGAACAAAGCCTATGAAAGAGTCAATTTGGACTTCCTTATGGCCATGCTTATGAATTATGGCTTTCATTTATACTGGGTCAAACTCATCAAATTATGTATTTCCACTCCTTGGTTTTTTGCCCTTATCAATGGGTTTTCTACAAGTTATTTTTAGAGTGCTGGAGTATTGAGACAAGGAGATCCCTTATCTCCCTTTCTCTTAATTATTTTAGCTGAATCTCTTGGTAGAACTTTAAAAGTTGTTTACATAACATATCTCATTTCTGGAATCAAAGTGGCCTCGTAGCTTAACCTAGTGATGCACCAACACTTCATGGATGACACTATAGTGGCTACATATGCCTCTTTCTTTGAGACTAAAGTCATCAAATACATCCTTATCCTTTACAAAGAGGTTGTTGGTTAGAGGGTAAACTTTCACAAAAGCAAGGTATGCTTCATCAACACTCCTCATCAGCACCAACTAAAAATTGCCTAAATCCTTGAGTGTTCTATAGCTTCCTTTCCTACCACCTACTTAGATCTCCCATTTTTTGTGGGAAATCCTACCAAATAAATGTGGAATAATGTGATCAAAAGGATTTAAAGGAAACTTGTAGGTTGGAAAGGAAATATCCTATCCCAAGATAACAAAGCTACTCTCACAATGGTGTGTCTCCAAAGCATCTATGTCTACTTTACTTTTATCTTCAAAGCCCCTAGCTCAGTCTATACCAAAATTGAAAAAATTCAAAAATTATCTCTTTGGTCAGGATCAAAAAACAAAATAGATTTCATCTAGTATCAAGGTATAAAGTGTGCAGATCCAAAGCTCATGGAGGAATTGGTCTCAGAAGAATACAAAAGCTAAATATTTCCATGATGGAAAAACAAGCTTGGAGAATCATTTCCAATGATAGCTCAAAATGGGTCACTATAGTAAAGAGGAAATATTTACAAGGAATTAACTTGATGAAATGGATCTAACAAATGGATCAAATTTATGGAAATCCATAATCCACACCATAATTCTATTGAGCAAAGTTCTGAGGTGGTAGCTCAGGAATGGAGATAATATAGACTTATGGCATGATAAACAGTTCATAGGAGAACCATTATTGAAGATCCCCACATTTCTATTCTCAAAATGTTCACTGATTCCTTGCTGGAATGAAATGTTTTTGACTTCATAACTCAATCCAATAATAGGCCTTCTTGGAAATCATTCATGTGCAACGCTTACCCTGTTGATTCAATTTCCCTAGTTTTACTCCTCTATTCTATGGTCATTCCTACCGCCATCACCTTAGATCATTTTATATGGGAACATACTCAAAATGGTGAGTTCTCTATCAAGTTTTCATATCAAATCCTAACGCTACCCAATGAGTCCTTGTTCCCTTGTCACCTTGTTTGGATCAAAAATATTATTCCTAAAATATCCTTCTTTTTGTGGTTGGGTTTTCAAGACAGGATTCTCACCACTAATAATTTAATCAAAAGAAGTATCATGATTCCTAATCATTACCACTCGTGTAAGTCTACTTGGGAGTCCACTCATCACATCTTCTTGGGTTGCACCTTTTCTTCCACCATCCTTGACAATCTATTTCACACATTCCATATATTTTAAGCCAAACCCCAATCCAAAATTGACCTTTTTACTCAATGGCCTTCACCTTTTCACAATTCTCACCTTAGATCCATTTGGAAGTTCTGCCTCCACCATTTCCTTTGGAAAATTTGACTTGAAAGAAACAACAGAGTTTTCTCCAATGTTTGCAAGGACTCTACCTCATTAACAAATAAAATCATTTCCTATGCCAAAAAAATACCCAGCTCACCCCTTCCACCAAAACCACCACTTCCAGGTTTGAATCCTCCTTGTTATCCTCCTTGAGTGTTCCCCTCTAGGATCTCATGCCCTCCACCCTTCCCAAGGTCAGACTTAACACCAAGTGGATCCCTCCTCCGATAGGCTAGATGAAGCTAAACTTTGATGGTGCAGCCAAAGGTAACCTAGGAAGAGCAGGGGTAGGAGGTATCTTTAGAGACCACAAAGGGGATGCCATTTTAGCCTATGCTAAAGGTCTTGGATTTCAATCCAATCATTTCATCAAGGCTAGAGCCCTATGGAGAGGGTTGTCTTTAATAAAATTGAATCTTGATAGGTTAATTATCAAAGGTGATTCTCTCAACATCATCAATTACTTGAGGAACAACAAAAATCCCTCATGGAATGTTAAAGGATGCATCAAAGAAGCTAGAAAAATCATCTCTCATCAGTAGGAACCCATTATTCAACACACTTTTAGAGAAGTGAATAAGGTGGCAGATGCATTGGAAAATCATGGGATCAATATCAATGGTTTAATCACTTGGTTTGATGTCTTTCACCAACATATCTTTGACGTGGTCAATATGGAAAAAGCTTCTATTCATCAAATCTCTAGTGGCCAATCCTATCCTTATGTTCATTACTACAATGATCAATCATAATTTGCAAAGATTGTACCCCAAGACCATGTTGAAATTACCTTGTTATCCATACAACCTTATCAGTGCTTTCACTCTCTCCTATTTTGATGACTCAGATTGTAATAGTTGTCTTTATCGTGATATGTATTCTATGCTCCCCCTCATTCTTTCCTTTTTCCAAGGAAACCTCCCTTCGTGTCCTTCACCTTGACATTTTACACATGGCTTTGTCTATGTATTCACCTTCAAGACTATTTATCCCTACTACATATTATTGAGTCTCATAATTTTCTATTCATCAACCATTATTGATCACATGCCTCCTCTTCCACTTCCCAAATATTACTTGCATATAAGTTGCTTGCTCACTATTGGAGGCGTTTCTCACATGTTTTTAGGAGTCACATTCAACACTGGTCTTTTGGAGTGTGTTATGATTACTAGGAGCCCCGAGAACTCCTTTGATTTCCTTCTTCCTCCCGAGGATGGATTTTCAAATCTGAGCTCGGATCCCCAAAGCATCTACTTCCCAATGTATAAGCACCATGTTCCCATATGGGCTCTTCCAAATATACCTAATTGCAAATATCTATTTCAATTAATCCATCCCCTTGATTTATAGCTTTGGCTCTATTTTCTTCACTGCATCATCATGTGCTACGTCGAGCTAGACACTCTAGATATGGACACGCTCATCGAGTCCATCCTTGATAAGAGGGGATATATCCCTTTCTTGAGGAATTTTTTTAGAAACAACTATGATACTACCCTCATGTTACTTTATATTTGGTATGGAGGCTAGGTCATTATCTAGGGCAAGGATAAAGGATTACATCATTGACACTCAGCTGCTAACAAAGATCACTAGACTACCTCTGACTGAAATATTTTTGAGAAGGGAGAAGCATAATTGGTATGTGGAGCTCAAGGAGTTCCTTAATAAATCTAGAATTTCCAAGGTGGCAAAAATATACATGCACAGGTTAGACTTACCATCTCCTTGGAATAGGGTCATTATGACCATCATGCAATACATAACTATCGATGATCCTAAAAAAACCCTGTGTATTTTCCACCATGATTTTATTAACCACTTTAAGGATATAAATGCCATCATTTTTCCTGATTTCTTGTTTCCTTCCATGAGTTAATCCATAGAAACCTATAGGAAAAACAAGAATTATACATTTTCATACCGCCAAGGTTTAATGAAGATAATCTATATTCATTTTTTGATTCATGGTCCCTAAGCTTCCCTGACCGACCCTATTCCCCTGAGGAACCTCCTCAAGGTAACTACAGTCCTTCCAAGGTCATCCTTGAGGATGAAGTATCCACAATCCCTTTGTCAACCCCTTTATCTAGGAAGAGGAAGTTGGTGGTATTTGATAAGGACGTCAAGGTTTCCATGGGAAATAAGGTCAAGGTTGAAGAACCGACAAGTGCTACTAGATCTTCTGCTCACCTCAGAAGGAAGATGTCTTAGAGCCAAAAAATATTTAAGAAGTGGTTTCTTATTATGACTACAATGTCCATACGTCCATGGTGCTTTAGTAACTTGTTATCAAGAAATTTTTTTACAATAATTTCCTAGTCTGAGGATGTTTTGTCCACATTGAAGGAGATGCAAAATGGCCTAAACTTGTTTTATTTTCATGAAGCTTTTTCTAGTACAATAATGGTTGAACCTAAGGTTTATAATGAACCTAATATATCTAGGAAATTTGCCAATGAAGTGGTGAAGTAAGTGGCTAAGGATGGGAAAAAGGACATTGTGTATGTGTTGTTTGTTGGGATGCTTCTGTGGATGTGGCTTTGAGCGATATTTGGGCTACATTTTTTGGAGCCTGTTTGTCCGCATCTGGTTGGCTAGTCCTATTTTATGGATTTTATCTTGTAGGAAGCATTCCTCTTTGATTTATATTTTTGAAAGCACGAGGATACGAAAACAAAAAAGGAAAGTGCCAAGTACGATGCGTGTAAAACCAAACATAATGCTAAAATCCAATGTATTGAAAAATGCATGCAAGGAAATAACATGAATGAATCGACACAAGATAAAAGCAATATGGAATTCGGCCCTCTTTATTGATATGCTTTTAAATTTTTTTTACAATACATCTCCTTCCCTTTTAGGGGATAGGAGCATTAAGTATGTTTCTTGTCACATCCATGGATAGCAATCCTTCTTCCGCGTGCCCACATGTAATATGGGCAGACCAAAACATTACCGCCGCTTGTGTATATGAGTGTTGACACCTTATTTCTCCTTTGATGTCGAAGACCTACATTCAAGGAAACATAAAATATCAGTAGCACCTACAGATAGAATAGAACATGTGTTTCCCAAGGCCTACTGTTAGTGTATGCATTAAAATATTAAACCGATAACCAAATAACATCAGAATGACCTAGAAATTTGATAGAAGCATGAATATGTTACCAGGAGGGCATTGCAAGTGGAACAATCAGGAAATTCCTCACAGATTTGTATTCGCTTTGGGGTGGGACGAATAAACCTACAACAAATTGTTAGAAAGCACCCTCTTCAATGTCCTATCCAGGAAGCTCCAAATGACTTGCAAAGTTGGGGTTAGATAATTGGGGGTACTTTGGGATGACCCAGATGGTCATATTTATCCAATTTTGCCTCTATCACCCATATTTTGATGATGCCATCTATAGGTTAGTAAATGCGGGAAATGATAAAAACCTAGTAAAAAATGCTCAGAATGAAGTGAAAATTAAATTACAACCTATTTAAATAACCTAGAATAAGATGCAAAAATAAAATAAAGTAAATATACAATAGATTTTTAATAGCTTCGGGGTGGGGCGTTTAGAACTGCGACAGCTTGGGGGGCACCCGGGGGTAGGACACCCATCGTTTGGGACTTTTTTTTGGCACCAATCCACTTGGGATGGGTCCAAAACCTCTTATGGGGTGTTATCGACAAATTTTGTGGGATATTGTGGCCAAATGTTCAAGTTTGCGCTCTAGATTTGCACTTCCAATAATCACCCAATAACCTCCCTCCAAAATATAGATTAAGGATGTGAAAGGCACAAATAAAAAAGGGTGTGTGTATGGATGTAAAATGGCAGCACTTCATTGCTCAAAATGCTCCCTCTCTTATCTTTTTTTTTTGGGTGAGAAGTCTCACCAATTTATAGACCTAGGGTCTCTCTGTTTGAATGCGCATGCGAGGGCGCCACTTGAGTTGCATGTCCTATTTTGGGAAAAATATTATTCCTTGATTTAGAGTCTCCTTGCATGAGGCCTCCAAAATAAAAGACATGCATGAATGAAGTCTCTCTCCTTGATTTGAAATCGTTCCTCACAATTGCATGGCCTGAAGCTGCAGTTAACTGACGAACTTGTCGAGGTTTGAATTTTTGCCAGTCAAACCTACTATTCACCCCACCCTAGGATGAATTCTGATAATTGTCCCTTGGTGGATGAATACCAGTTTGTAATCGTCCCAGGGTGGGATTAGTAGGGAGCAAAGTGCCAAAAAGGTGCCAAATTGACCTTTGACCTTCCAAACTACTATGGGAGTGGTTAGGACCACTGTTTAACCTCTGGAGGCTGCCCTAGGGGCTGTGTGTGTCAATTTGGAAATGTGAACCCCTTGTCCAATAATTTATTCATGGGTTGGCACTTGTCAAATAGCTGCCCTATGAAGCGGTTGATCGACACGACCTTCCCTGAAGATTTCTGAGCTGCTTGATGGTAGTTGGGGGAAGCATTTCAAGGATTGCCTTGACTTTGTATGGGTCCACCTCGATTCCTTATTTGGAGACTATGAAACCCAATATCTTTCCAGATGTGACACCAAATACGCACTTCTTGGGGTTTAGTCTAACTTTATGTTCAATGAGGCGATCGAGGATCTTGCTTAAGTCATCGAGATGATCTGGGCGCAAAAGATATTTTGCCAACAAATCATCCATGTAATATTCCAAAGTTTTGTGCATGTGATCATGGAAGATGTACGTCATGGCACGTTGGTAGGTGGCACCAGCATTTTTAATGCCAAAGGGCATGACCTTATAACAAAATGTCCTCTAAGGCGTTGTGAACACCATTTTTAGTTGGTCCTCGGGATTGATACAAATTTAATTGTATCCCGAGAAACCATCCATGAGGGAAAGCATTTCATGGCCCGTTGTAGCATCTAAAAATGCATCAATGCTCGGCAAGGTAAAATCATCCTTAGGACTCGTTTTTTTTAGATCTTGAAAATCAATGCATATGCGAATCCTCCCATTGGGCTTTTTGACAGGCACCATGTTAGACAACCATGGTGGGTAATCCACATAGATGAAAAACTATGCATCCAATAGCTTTTGTAATTCATATTTGACCATTAAGGCCACTGTTGGGTGCATCTTATGTAGTTTTTGCTTTACTGGCTTGACTATCGGATCAAGCGTTAGATTATTCGTGACTAGCTGCGGTTCTAGCCCTGACATGTGTTTGTATCACCATGCAAAAACCTCCTTCTCTTTGAGAAGGGCAATGTAGTCGGCTTGCTCTTCAGGGAATAAAATTACCCCCAGCTTGATGATTTACAAATTCATTGGATCTGAGCTGATGTCTACATCAGTTGTCTCCTCGAGTGACATGTGGGCCCGTCCTCCAACTGGTGTGGAGTTGGGATCAAGTGGATATCATTTGCTGAATTTAGATCATCGTTCGGAACATCAGGTTCCTCTTCAGCATGGAATACATCCTGAGTCTATCCTAGGGTGAAATGGAACATCCCACCACAAGGCCAGTACTCTAATGGATATGGTGTTGTGTCAACGTAGTCCTAGTCTATATCATCTAGGTCTAGATGCAATGACCATGTTGGGTCGGTTGGATTATGGATGGGGATGATTAAATCAATGGAGATCATGTTGATGAAATGATTTTGGTCTCCATTACCATGGGTGTGGCTTCTCGGACATCCTAGATGATATTTGTGCTTCGGATCTGGCTCTGGAGGTATTGGCACAAATGGATCAGCCCTATGTATGGATAAGAAGACAAGATCTACCCTAGGTACTAAAGGCTCTATAGGTTCTCCAAGCAGAAAATGTTCTCTGTATACATGGAGTGGTGGGTGCAGTAATTGTTATAACTGTACCTGGTTTAGGTGCCACCTATGCCTTGGCCCTATGTGTAGTTTTTCAAACATGTCATCTATGTCCAATGGATATTGATGTTGTCGCATATGATTAAGATAGGCCATCTCAATTTCATATTCATACTCATTGTCGGAGATCCAAAGGCCTTCGTTGGCTCCAACAGTTGTTTGTGACATATGAGGCTCATCTTGCTCAAGCAAATTAATGTGGTCCCATTGGGGTTGTTCTGCTCTTTTTAGGGGGACCTGATTCTCTTGAGGTGGCATATGTTCAATTGGAGCATCCAAAGGGAACATTGTCAGGAAGCTCTCTTGATAATCATCTATGGGAGTCACCTGTGAATGATTGCTATCAAAATCAAAAGGATCCCAATGTGCTACCTCGTATTCTGATTCATCTTCTGAAGACCCTTCTAGGTCTTGTCCATATCCTTCTTGTAAGTGAGTCCTCGAACTTTCTCCCTTTTCGACTGAAGGAAAAGGATTTTTAAGGTCAACAAGGTTGTTTATTAGCAATGGGTGATAATCCCCCAATGTATATGTTGTGTTAGTATTGGCGTATGGATCTAATTACAACCCATACTTGTTGCCTATGCCAAGGCCTTGTATGTTCTCTACCAATATTTCCAGGGGCAAGGGGTGGTTAAACCCTATTTTGGACTTGTCATAAGGCATTTGATATCTCGGTTGGCAAAGAACACACACTCCTTGCTCATACCTGCCCAACCCATATCCATGCCAATTACATTGGTCAATATATCTCAACGTGAAGTCTGGGTTGGACAAATAGTTGACGTCCTCAGGAAAGGGCTCTTCATATTCGTCTTCTTGCATGTAAGGTTCAATGCCATTATCCAGGCCCCCATAAACAAAGTTTTTCTGATTGGGTGGGTAGCCTAGAGGAACCACAGAACCAATGGGGAGTCGAGGTCTCCCCATGTCTTGCATGGAATCAAGTGTGGGTGTTGCTACAATTTTTCACACTATATACTCCCCCAGGCCCATGTTGGCAATCTCAACGGTGATTGTTTGCAATTGAGGGGGAGCAAATGGGAGTTCTTTCGGAGTGCACTCCATGTAGGGTGAACCAGGCGTCTCGACTTCCATTCTGCTAGGCATCTCTTCTATAGAGATGGTTGAGACTAGGGGTGGTTCCTCTTCTAGGGTTTTCTTTCCCTTGTCCTTTGGTGTGGCCATCGTAGGTGGCATCGTTGTTGAAGGACCATATGAGGAATATGGACCCAGCTAGGGATTTTATGGACTTGTCAATGAGGATGCCTACGGAATCGGACCCTGTTTGGATGGATTCAACTAAAAATCCAAATGTGTGGATGGAAGGGTCGATTGCGGCATGAATTACACCATATTGTAGTACTTGAAGGGCTCTAAGTCTACTAGGACTACATGAACCTATCCTTCAAATGTATATTTTAGGCACTGATGAGCTATCGAAGGGACACACTTCATGTCCCTAATCCAAGGCCGGCCTAGCAAGATATTATAGGCCATCTCACCTTCCAAGATATGGCACAATGTATGAATAGTATTTTCTCCCACTTGGATGGGTAGGACAATTGTGCCAACCGTCGAGCATATCGCATCATTGAATGCTCGAAGAGTATAGGTGGAGGCCACGATGTGAGATGTCGACAACTTCAAATGTTTCAATGTTGCTATTGTAATGATATTGCTAGATGAGCTAGTGTCCACCAACACCCTCTTATATAGAATCTCGTTGACCCATGCAATGATGTGCAGGGGTGGATCCGCCACATCACTAGTCACTTATTTCAACTCATCTTCTCTAAAGGTGATGACTGGTTCTGTACATTATTTTACATGTCCCACAAAGTTGTTGAAAGAGTTTGCTTTGTGGGGCTGTAGCTCGATGGCTTTTAATATCTCCATTAGAGCCTCCCAATGGGGTGTTGATTGTTGAATGAGCTCGTATATGGAGAGCCTAGCTGACATGGTCCTTAGACTTTGGGTAAGTCTAGTCCGAATCGTGGCCACTAGTCTAGGTGGGGGAGGTTGCGTAGGGTGTTTTTGAGGTTGTGACGTCGATGGAACCTCTCTTGTGGCCACCACGGGGGCAGCTCCTGGGTACCTCCTATTCCTAGTCACTATGCTTATCATCCCTACATACCCCTACATGGGACAATTTTGTTGCACCTCATTGACTTGAAGGGGTTTTTCCTGTGCATCATGGACAGGCAGGGGGTCTCTGAAGACTCCCATTTTTTGGTTGTTTGGTGCTATGGGGTTGTCCCCTACCAATGTCTTATTGTCAATTAGGTCTTGCACCAAGCCTTTAAACTTCCAACATGGATTAAGGTCATGTCATTTTTGTCTATGGAACCTACAGTACAATTCCTCCTTGTAACCCTTAGGCTTTGGTGCATTGGGGTCTATGGTCTAAATCTCGGGCAGGTTGATCAAGTTTGCTGTTGACAAGTGGTCGAATAGGGAGTCTTTGGACTTTGTGTAAGGTGTGAATTGTCGCCTAGGGCGATGCTATTGATTTTGTTCTTGCCTCTAATTTTCTCTATCATAATTGTTAGGAGGCACCACCTGATAGTTAGCCTTTTGGGGTTGTGTTGCTTGTGCAGGCTTAGGGACGTTTATAGCAACCTAATTGACCGCAATGGTTTTTTGTTGCATGGTGCTTGATTTGGTGTTCTTAGTCCATTCTTTCTTCTTTGGCTTGGCAATCTTGCCCTCCTGTATCTTGATCTCCTCAATTATTCTGTCTTGTGCCAGAGCTTCCTCTAAAGTGGCATATTGCTGCTACTACAATAGCACAAATATCAATCTCAAATAGCTCTTTGAGAACAGTTGCCTCTCCTACATGTGGACCTATCTCGCACCAAGGGGTTGTGTCTCTCATACACTTCTACCTTATGTGCATGAGGGGTTGGGACATTCTCAGGCACAGTGTTATGAAGCAATTCGACTGTCTGACACTGAATGCACTCTTTGCTAAGGCGGTATAGATGATATAACTATTGTTGATATTGCCTAAGCTGCATGATTTGTGCTTGGTGGGCAGCATGTTTGGAAAATGCCAGGTCAATTTGTTCTACCATCTCGTGTTTAGGAAGCCTAGATGCCTCTCCTACATGTATATCTTGGTCATGGTGATTCAAGACCCCTATGGGTTGCTTTCCTATGTTGAGGTTAGTGGTATTCACCCGAGGCACTGGCCTCAATGGGTGATCCTGATACATAGCAGGTGCAGAGGTGCATCACTCCCACACTGTATACTACTCTTGAGGAATGTGGTGGTCTTCCTCGTACTCCCTTTTGTATGTGTGAAGGGTGTGGGGAGAACTGTCTTGCCCTGTCTGGAGAGCCTTGTGCTCTGGATTTTGTCTAGTGTTTCTAACAGTAATAAGGGGTAAATGAGGGATGACAAAATCATGTGGCCCCTCCTTATGGACCCTATGTTTCTCTAGCACTTCATCACTAGGCCACTCATAACGAGCATCTAAGGTAGGCCTCCTATCTATGTTGAGTGCCACGTGTAGGTTCTCCTCTTGAAAGGATCTATGCTTAGTGGGGGTGCCCCTCAATGAGGTGCCTCTATAGTCCTATTCTATAATTGCATGATGTGGACTATCTTGTGTGTCAAGCCGCCAAGGGGGGATGACCAAGTCCTTAGGACTATATCGGAGGCGACTTGTCCCCCTTTGTGCACTCTCTGCAGCTCTTGCCCGTGATTGGGCTCGGCTACGAGTGTACACCATGGTGATGTTTACCTAAAGATGCATAGATTTTTATTTTATTTTTATGATTTTTATGCTACACTAAGCAGACAGTATCACACACACAAAGCAATGATTATCTCATTTAAATATTAAGAGTGTGCCCTAGATCTGGTTTAGTGTGTTTTGATTTTTGTTTTTGAAAGATTTTGTAAAGAACATTTAAATGCAATATGATGGCTCTTATGACTCCCAAAAATGGTCGCCCATTTGATATACCATTGCTAGACCGATATACCAACCTCTCTATATACTTGCCCTTACATGAAGGAAACTATTGGTACGTGAGAGCAGATGGTACATGGAATATAGGCAGTACAGAAGGGGAATCACTTTGTTTATGACACCTACCATAGAAGACTTATCCTCATGCATTAGAAATCACCCAAGCACACTTGGTTAGCTTTAATTAGGATTTATGTCTAGCAATAGTCACGATCGGGTTTATGGATGCAGTATCTCAAGCCAAGGTGGTGATGAAATCCACCATTGGTCTTGCTCAAGGGTTGGGGTTTTATGACCAACTCCTTGTTGTTTTAAATTACCACATGGTGTGTGGGGTTATTTTTAAGTTGCATAAATGAAGGAAACAAGCATTCAAACTCTCCTATGCAAGCAAATAACCAGAGAATAGAAAACAAAAAGTAGAAAATGACAGAAGGTGTTTTAGGACCCCTACCTCTTCTCTGCCCAAATTATATGTCTCTGAATTTCTGCCCTAAAATTGCACAGAGAGTTATCCATAATGGGGTGAGATGAATAACATATTTGTATTCATTCTAGGGTAGGACGAAGTCCTATTTGTCCCTGGGTAAGATGAATTCTAGCTCTGTACTCGTCATAGACTGAAACGAACAGCAGTCCAGCGTTTGAAAACTTGGTACCTGCAAGCAAAACAAGCAACTTTTTATTAGAATTTTAATCTTAAAATCAAGGGACAAATGTCCCACCATTATCGCCACTGAGATCATGAGGATACAGAAACAAAAAAGGAAAGCGCCAAGTATGATGCGTGTAAAACCAAACTTAACGCTAAAAGCCTATGTATTGAAAAATGCATGCAAGGAAAGAACATGAACGAATCGACACAAGATAAAAGCAATATGGAATTCAGCCCTATTTATTGATATGATTTTAAAGTCATGTTACAATACGTCTCCTTCCATTTTAGAGATAGGAGCGTTAAGTATGTTTCTTGTCACATCCATGGAAAGCAATCCTTCTTCCACATGCCCACATGTAATATGGACAGACAAAAATGTCACCGTCGCTTGTGTATATGAGTGTTGACACCTTAATGCTCCTCTGATGTTGAAGACCTACATTCAAGGAAACAAAAAAGATCAGTAGCACCTGCAGATAGAATAGAACACGTGTTTCCTAAGGCCTACTGTTAGTGTATGCATGAAAATATTAAACTGATAACAAAATAACATTAGAATGACCTAGAAATTTGATAGAAGCATGAATATGTTACCAGGAGGGCATTGCAAGTGGAACAGTCAATAAATTCCTCACAGATTTGTATTTGCTCTAGGGCGGGACGAATAAACCTGCAACAAATTGTTAGAAAGAACCCTCTTTAATTTCCTATCTAGGAAGCTCCAAATGATCTACAAAGTTGTGGTTAGCTAATTGGGGGTATTTTGGGACGACCCAGATGGTCAGATTTCTCCAATTTGGCCTCTATCACCCAAATTTTGATGATGCCATCTGCAAGTTAGTAAATGCGAGAAATGATAAAAACCTGGTCAAAAATGCTCAGAATGAAGTGAAATTTAAACTACAACCTATTTAAATAACCTAGAATAAGATGCAAAAATAAAATAAAGGAAATCTACCATATATTTCTAATCACTCTAGGGTGGGGCGTTTAGAACTGCGATAGCTTAGGGGGCACCCGGGGGCAGGACGCCCACTGTTTGGGACTTTGTTACGGCACTAATATACTTGGGATGGGTCCAAAACATCTTATGGGGTGTTGTAAAAAAAAATTGTGGGATATTGTGGCCAAATGTTTAGGTTTGGGCTCTAGATTTGCGCTTCCAATAATATCCCAATAACCTCCCTCCAAAAGAGAGATCAATGATGTGAAAGGCACAAATAAAAAAGGGTGTGTGTATGGATGTAAAATGGTAGCACTTCGTTGCTCAAAATGCTCCCTCTCTTCTCTCTTTTTGGTGAGAAGTCTCACCAATTTATAGACCTAGGGTCTCTCTATTTGAATGTGCATGCGAGGGCGCCACTTGAGTTGCATGTCCTATTTTGGGAAAAATATTATTCTCTGATTTAGAGTCTCCTTGCACGAGGCCTCCAAAATTAAAGACATGCATGACTGAATTCTCTCTCCTTGATTTGAAGTCGTTCCTCGTAATTGCATGGCCTAAAGCTGTAGTTAACTGGTAGACTTGTCGATGTTTAACTTTTTTCCAGTCAAACTTGCTATTCGCCCCATCATGGGATGAATTTTGATAATCGTCCCTGTGTGGAACGAATACCAATTTGTAATCATCCTAGGGTGGGACGAGTAGGGAGAAAAGTGCCATAAAGGTGCCAAATTGACATTTGACATTCCAAATTGTTGTGGGAGTGGTTAGGACCACTGTTTAACCTCTAGAGGCTGCCCTAGGGGTTGTGTGTGTCAATTTGGAAATGTGACCCCCTTGTGCAATAATTTATTCATGGGTCGACACTTGTCAAATAGTTGTGCTATGAAGCGCTTGATTGACGCGACCTTCCCTGCAGACTTCTAAGCTACTTGATGGTATTTGGAGGAAGCATTTCAAGGATTGCCTTGAATTTGTGTGGGTCCACCTTGATTCCTTGTTTGGATACTATGAAACCCAAGAGCTTTCCAGATGTGACGCCAAATACGCACTTCTTAGGTTTTAGTCTGAATTTATGTTCAATGAGGCGATCGAGGATATTGCTTAAGTCATCGAGATGATCTAGGCGCAAAATAGATTTTGCCAACAAATCATCCATGTAATCTTCCAAAGTTTTGTGCATGTGATCATGGAAGATGTACTTCATGGCATGTTGGTAGGTGGCACCAGCATTTTTAAGTCCAAAGGGAATGACCTTATAACAAAATGTCCCCCAATGCGTTGTGAACGCCATTTTTAGTTGGTCCTCAGGATTGATACGAATTTGATTATATCCCGAGAAACCATCCATGAGGGAAAGCATTTCATGCCTGTTGTAGTGTCTACAAATGCATCGATGCTCGGCAAGGGAAAATAATCCTTAGGACTCACTTTGTTTAGATCTCAAAAATCAGTGCATATGTGAATCCTCCCGTCAAGATTTTTGATGGGCATCATGTTAGACAACCATGGTGGGTAATCCGTGCAAATGACAAACTGTGCATCCAATAGATTTTGTAATTCATCTTTGACCATTAAGGCCATTATTGGGTGCATCTTATGTAGTTTTTTCTTTACTGGCTTGACTGTCGGATCAAGCATTAGATTATTTGTGACTAGCTACGGGTCTAGCCCCGGCATGTGTTTGTATGACCATGCAAAAACCTCCTTCTTCTCTTTGAGAATGGAAATGTAGTCATCTTTATCTTCAGGGGATAAAATTACTTGATGATTTGCAAATTCATTGGATCTAAGTCGATGTCTACGTCAGTCATCTCCTCCATCGACATGTGGGACCCGTCCTCCAACTGGTGTGGAGTTGGGATCAAGTGGATATCATTTGCTGAATTTAGATCATCGTTCAAAATGTCAAGTTCCTCTTCAGCGTGGAAAACATCCTAAGTCTATCCTGGGGTGAAATGGAACTTCCCACTACAAGGCCAGGACTCTAATGGGTATGACGGTGTGTCAGCGTAGTCCCATTATATAGCATCTAGGTCTAGATGCAATGACCATGTTGGGTCAGCTAGATTATGGATGGGGATGATTAAATCAACAAAGATCATGTTGATGAAATTATTTTGGTCTCCATTATCATGGGTGTGGTTGCTCGGACTATTGAGCAAAGTGTAGCAAACAATATTGTCATTGTTGTCAACACAGTCAGACAGATTTATTGATGCAATGGACAAGAGTTTATTGAACAACAAGGTGCAGCCAAAGTACAATGGATAGGAGTTTAGTGTTGAGCAAGGTGTTGCAGGAGGATTGTCATTGTTGTCAATACAGTCAGTTAGATCTAATGATGCAATGGACAGGTAGTTTAGAAGTCACTCAGATGTAGAGGATAAAGTTCAAAATTTAGTCAGATCATGAGTCCTTAAATGATAGATGCACAGAAATAGAAAACATAATTCAGAATGAGAAGAAGAAGTCTTCAGAACCTGAGATGTCAAGAAGCGAAAAGGTTTTTTGTGAAAACCAAGGCAGTCAAAATAAAAAGTTTTATTTAAAATCATGGATAATAGATTTGAAATGGGTTTTTCTTAAAACCCAAGTTGGCTCTTCATTTCGTTGAAAAAGATGCCCCGGTGATGAAGATATTTAAATAGGCAGTCAAAATAAAAAGTTTTATTTAAAATCATGGATAACAGATTTGAAATGGGTTTTTCTTAAAACCCAAGTTGGCTCTTCGTTTCGTTGAAAAAGATGCCCCGGTGATGAAGATATTTAATTTTAAATATTTAGTTTAAATTTTATTTTATTTAAAATTTAAATTAAAATATTAAATTAAATTAAAAGGGCCGACGTGTTACTATTTCACGGCAATAAGCTACAGGAAGGTGACGAAGGTGGAGAAGAGTTTGAGGCCGACAAAGTTAAATCTGGGCCGACGAATTTTAGGGTTTGGCAGCCGACAATTTCTAGGGTTTTGCAGCCGACATTCTTAGGGTTACAGCCGATGGATTTTAGGGTTTGGCAGCTGACAAATTCTAGGGTTTCTCAGTCGACGTTCTTCTAGGGTTTGTTTCTAAAATTTCTTCTATAAAAGCAAGGGTTCTTCGAGTTTGAAATATGGGGTGTTAAGATAAAGTGCGAATGCGAGCATAGTGTTTGTGAAAGTGAAGTTCATGTTGAGCAGAGAGCAGAATGTGAAATGACACAGAGTGTGCGAAGCGTGTGCGCAGAGAAAGTAGAGTGTGCAGAGAAGCACGAAGGGCAAAGTTGATTGCAAAGTCTGGTTGTAGCAATGCAGCAGACTGTGTGAAGTGATTGCGCAAGAGAGAGCAGAGTGCACAAAGATTGCAAAGGTGATGTAGACCAGTTAGAGTCTTGCAATAACAAAGGTATATTTCAAACATTCTTTATTCAATATTGAAGTCCAGTTGGTGCTGGCAAATTAAGGGGTTGGTGCCTCTTTCCAGTAGGTGCTGGTAAAATAGGAGTTGGTGCTCCATTCTATTGAAGCAGATAAAGTTAAGGGGTTGGTGCTCCTTCCAGTTGGTGTTGGTAAACAAATTGTAAAGTTGGTGCTTTGCAAGAGGTTGGATTTGGATGGGAGTCCAAGCAGCCATTCTTTTTGAGGAGTAGCCATTTTGGTGAACCTCGTTAAAAATTTGTGTTGTGTGATGTTCTCTTGCGGTACTTATTATATCTCGTTTATAAGTTTTATCTGTTGCAATTTTTTTTTGAGCTGTCTATTCATGTTTTGGAATGCTACACTGATTCACCCCCCCTCTCAGTGTCATTGTGATTACAACAATTGGTATCAGAGCCAAGTTCCTTCGGAAAGTTTAATAGCTTGAAGGAAGATCTTACAAGAACACAAATGGCAAGGAAAGGCAAAAGAAAAACCATAAGACACAAGAAGAAGAAATCTCACAAGGGCACAAAAGAAAATGAAGATGATCTCAATGTTGCTGCTTTGGGAATGAAAATAGATTCAAGAGATGAATCAAACAGTGGAGAACAATCCAGATTAATAAAGTTTTGCACCAGATGTGGGAAGACCGATCACTTTGTAGCTGATTGCTCACAAGGTAGAGAATGTTTTGTTTGTGGTCAACTCGGGCATAATGGATGCCAGTGCCATGGGTTTAGTAGCGGTGAAGATGAAGATGATCCGTTCATAATTGATAAAGAAACAGATTCAGAACAAGAGTGTGATGAAGAAGGAAGTGATGCAGAAGCAAATTGGGAACATAAACTAATTTCAGACTTGAGTAAAAAGGTTGAGGATGCAGAAGATATAATCACCAACTTGAAAATTCAAGTAGAAGATTACAAGAAATTTTTTGAAGATCTTGAAATGCAATCTTCTAGGAAAACAGAGTATTGCAGCAAGCTAGAAAAAGAAATTGACGGTTTAAGAATGCAGACAGAAGAAATGAGTAATAAAGTTGGTATATACAACAAACATGAAGAGGAATCTAACAAAGTTGTTAACAATCTGGAGCTGAAAATAGAAGAGTTCAAAAAGAGTGAAGAAACTCTTAGGTATCAAATCAATGAGAAAGAGACTGTATGCTGCCAACAAGAAGAAGAGATTATTTCATTGAAGAAACAACTAAAAGAGGCCAATATAAATCTCAAATTTGAGAAGAGCACAAAGTTGCTAGATACAATGATAAATCAACAAAGAAGCTCCACAACTAAGTTTGGTCTTGGATATGAAGCTGAACAACCTTCATCCTCCAAATATGCGGAGAAGAAGAAGTCCTCGGTTGAAGGATTGAAACAAGAAAAGTCTCGAAGTTGAATCCTCAAAAGGAAGAAAATATCAAAGAAGATCTATAGCAAAGCAACCACGAGAAAAGAGGTTCTCTCACTCTCACTCTTTTAATAATAATGCTTTTTATGGCTATTGTTCTAAATGCAACCACTTTGGTCACAAGGCAATTTATTGTGGACTGAACAATAGATCAAAGAGTTATGCTGATAAAAATACTTTTGTTTTTTTGAGTGAACACCCTGTGCAATGTTTTAAATGTAATGGCCATGGGCACATAGCAAGGTTTTGTTCAAGCACTTATGTATCCAATCTAAGGCAATACCATAGATTTCATCATACACATAGAATGCAATACAAACAGGGAATAAAACATGTGCAATGTTTTAAATGCAACGGTCAAGGGCACATAGCAAGGTTCTCTCCAAGCACTTCTATATCTAATCTAAGGAAAAACCCTAGATTTCATCGGACACAAAGAGGACAACACCGACAAGGAACATATCATGTGCATAAAAGAAAAGAAAATAATCATCCATCAAGAATGCACAAGAGACAACCCCACAAGAGAAATGTTCAAGTTCACGAACAGGAGCAAAATAGGGATGTTGTTGAAAAACCCAAGCCCAAGTTCAAGAAAGTCTGGAGAAAGATAGAAGAAAGGAAATTGTGTCTCCTTGGACTGAAGGAGGCTACTCTGCCATTGCTCTAAGAAACTCCGGGTGGCACATCCTCGGGAGGAGCAATATTAAAGTTTTATTTTAATGCTCCTATGTATTTGTCTAGGTATCTGAGGATGAAAGGTAAGCATCCGGGTTAATGTTGTATAGTTGTTAAAGTGTGTTTTTCAGTTTATATAGTGGTTTGTGGAAATGTCGTGAAGTGTGGTGTTTAATTTGAGAGTTGTCACCATTGGTAGTTTTGAGATATGTCACTGTTGTACTGTTGATGATTCTTAATACCACTGTTCAAAATTATGAATCATAATAGTCCAGATAATTTTCTCAACGAAAGAATGCTTGCCCTAGCTGTGTATTTGTGTTTCGAGCAGCATGTATTTGTTTTTACTCTTTGATGTGAAGATTGCCAGATCTTTCATGACACCTTGGTGAATATATTTAATTCACAGACAGTTTTGTTTTAACTATTGATTTAATGCCAGTCCAAGGATAAGAAGCTTGAGGCTGAGTAAGGTGCACTATGGTTGGCCATAAAGTGTTTGACAAAATGTCTTCTTCCGACATGCATAGTTGAAAGTAAGAGTTGGTAGTAAAATTGCAGTGCTGGACAAAAATTGGTACAGATGTGAGTCACTTGTCAATTTTGTTGACAAAAGTGAAATCAACATGTTGAATGGGAAGATTGAAGAAAAAGTTTTTTAATGAGCAGCCAGATGATTTCCAGCCCGGTGATGAATAGTTGAGTTGCTTTCATAGTGGTTGTTTTGATCAAGTTAATGCTTTTCTTGATACATGATTTGGGCTTACTCCATTGAGTTTGATTTGAGCAAGTTATTCTTTGCCTTGGTGATTTATGTTGGTGGTCTGTCTTTTTCAAATACCTTTGGAAGGAAAAGGATGTCTACTAGTTTCCTTTTCATGTAGTGATTGGTTGAATGCTTCAAGGTTAATCTTGAGTTGAATGATGTTGGTTAAACCTTGTCTATAAGCATTGTTGCTAAAGCCCTAATTGGTTGAGAAAAGATGTTGGTTGTGCTGTGGTACAGTGTTTGGTACTTGCACAGAGTTGAAAGTGAATTGAGGTAGCCTGCTGGATTCTCACTACAGAGAAAGACAAACAACTATCAGTAAGTTCAAGCTTGTTGAGAATATATCCAAGATGCATGGTGAAGTTGTATGCAGATGTTGCTGGCATTGCAAAAAAAAAAAATTGGCTATATAAGATTATTGTATGCCTTCACTAACAGTGGACAAGTTTGAGTTTGCAAAGCAACAGAGGGTAGTTGCATAGAAGACAGTGGTTCAGTCATGTTCTTACACATGTTATATTGGTGAAGTTGACGGTGATGGTGTCATTCAATGGTTATTGCTGCTATTCACATTGTTGATTTTATTGATGCCTATTATGCTTATCATGATGTTGTCAATCAGTGAAATGAAGTGGTCTTGGACTCAGGGGGAGCATTTGTGTATTTGTTTTTCTTCTTGTTCATGCTTGGAATATTTGCTAATTGTAATAATTTGTGTCTAAGAATGTTGTGCATAGACTCAGGGGGAGTCTGCAGCAGCCCTTTGGTAT
Source organism: Wollemia nobilis (assembly GCA_028583015.1). Lineage (NCBI taxonomy): Eukaryota > Viridiplantae > Streptophyta > Pinopsida > Araucariales > Araucariaceae > Wollemia > Wollemia nobilis. The sequence goes on from JAQPPZ010016943.1 coordinate 15,862,763, forward strand.
TATTGTCAAAGGGGGAGAAGATTTATAGGAAAATTGCACATGTGTTGCCAACAATTCCAAAGGGGGAGATTGTTGAGCAAAGTGTAGCAAACAGTATTGTCATTGTTGTCAACACAGTCAGACATATTTATTGATGCAATGGACAAGAGTTTATTGAACAGCAAGGTGCAGCCAAAGTACAATGGATAGGAGTTCAGTGTTGAGCAAGGTGTTGCAGGAGGATTGTCATTGTTGTCAATACAGTCAGTTAGATCTAATGATGCAATGGATAGGTAGTTTAGAAGTCACTCAGATGCAGAGGATAAAGTTCAAAATTTAGTCAGATCATGAGTCCTTAAATGATAGATGCACAAAAACAGAAAACATAATTCAGAATGAGAAGAAGAAGTCTTCAGAACCTGAGATGTCAAGAAGCGGAAAGGTTTTTTTGTGAAAACCAAGGCAGTCAAAATAAAAAGTTTTATTTAAAATCATGGATAATAGATTTGAAATGGGTTTTTCTTAAAACCCAAGTTGGATCTTCGTTTCGTTGAAAAAGTTGCCCCGGTGATGAAGATATTTAAATATGCAGTCAATATAAAAAGTTTTATTTAAAATCATGGATAAAAGATTTGAAATGGGTTTTTCTTAAAACCCAAGTTGGCTCTTCATTTCGTTGAAAAAGATGCCCCGATGATGAAGATATTTAATTTTAAATATTTAGTTTAAATTTTATTTTATTTAAAATTTAAATTAAAATATTAAATTAAATTAAAAGGGCCGACGTGTTACTATTTCGCGGCAATAAGCTACAGGAAGGTGACGAAGGTGGAGAAGAGTTTGAGGCCGACAAAGTTAAATCTGGGTCGACGAATTTTAGGGTTTGGCAGCCGACAATTTCTAGGGTTTTGCAGCCGACATTCTTAGGGTTACAGCCGATGGATTTTAGGGTTTGGCAGCTGACAAATTCTAGGGTTTCTCGGTCGACGTTCTTCTAGGGTTTGTTTCTAAAATTTCTTCTATAAAAGCAAGGGTTCTTCGAGTTTGAAAGATGGGGTGTTAAGATAAAGTGCGAATGCGAGCATAGTGTTTGTGAAAGTGAAGTTCATGTTGAGCAGAGAGCAGAATGTGAAATGACACAGAGTGTGCGAAGCGTGTGCACAGAGAAAGCAGAGTGTGCAGAGAAGCGCGAAGGGCAAAGTTGATTGCAAAGTCTGGCTGTAGCAGTGCAGCAAACTGTGTGAAGTGATTGCACAAGAGAGAGCAGAGTGCACAAAGATTGCAAAGGTGATGTAGACCAGTTAGAGTCTTGCAATAACAAAGGTATATGTCAAACATTTTTTATTCAATATTGAAGTCCAGTTGGTGCTGGAAAATTAAGGGGTTGGTGCCTCTTTCCAGTAGGTGCTGGTAAAATAGGAGTTGGTGCTCCATTCTGTTGAAGCAGATAAAGTTAAGGGGTTGGTGCTCCTTCCAGTTGGTGCTGGTAAACAAATTGTAAAGTTGGTGCTTTGCAAGAGGTTGGATTTGGATGGGAGTCCAAGCAGCCATTCTTTTTGAGGAGTAGCCATTTTGGTGAACCTCGTTAAAAATTTGTGTTGTGTGATGTTCTCTTGCGGTACTTATTATATCTATTTATAAGTTTTATCTGCTGCAATTTTTTTTAGAGCTGTCTATTCATGTTTTGGAATGCTACACTGATTCACCCCCCCTCTCAGTGTCATTGTGATTACAACACGGACATCCTAGATGATCTTTGTGCTCTGGATCTAGCTCTAGAGGTATTGGCATGAATGGATCGGCCCTATGTGTGGATAAGAGGACAGGATCTACCCTAGGTACTGATGGCTCTATAGGGTCTCCAGGAAGAAAATGTTCTCTGTATTCCTGGAGTGGTGGGTGTAGTAATTATTATAACTATACCTGGTTTAGGTGCCACCTATGCCTTGGCCCTATGTGTAGTTGTTCAAAAATGTCATCTATGTCCAATGGTTATTGTTGTTGTCACATATGATTAAGACAGGCCATCTCAGTTTCATATTCATACTCATTGTCGGAGATCCAAAGGCCTTCGTTGGCTCCAATAGTTGTTTGCGACATATGAGGCTCATCTTGCTCGAGCAAATTAATGTGGTCCCATCGGGGTTGTTTCGCTCTTTGTGGGGGGACATGATTCTCTTGAGGTGGCATATGCTCAATTGGAGCATCCAAAGGGAACATTGTTAGGAAACTCTCCTGATAATCATCTATGGGAGTCACCTGTGAATGATTGCTCTCAGACTCAAAAGGATCCCAAGGTGCTACCTTGTATTCTAGCTCATCTTCTAAAGACCATTATAGGTCTTGTCCATATCCTTCTTATAAGTGAGTCCTTGAACTTTCTCCCTTTTTGACCGAAGGGAAAGGGTTGTTAATGTCAAAAAGGTTGTTTTTTAGCAATGGGTGATAATCCCCCAATGTATATGTTGTGTTAGGATTGGTGTATGGATCTAATGCAAACCCATCCATGTTGCCTATCCTGAGGCCTTGCATGTTCTCTACCAAGATTTCCAGGGGCAAGGGGTGGTTAAAACCTACTCCAGACATGTCATAAGGCATTTGATATCTCGGTTGGAAAATAACATGCAGTCCTTGCTCATACCTGCCCAACCCATATCCATGCCAATTACATTGGTCAATATATCTCAGTGCAAATTCTGGGTTGGACAAATAGTTAACGTCCTCAAGAAATGGCTCTTCATCTTTGTCTTCTTGCACGTAAGTTTCAATGCCATTATCCAGGCCCCCATAAAAAAATTGTGTCTAATTGGGTGGGTAGCCTAGAGGAACCACAGAGCCGATGGGGATTCGAGCTCTCCCCATGTCCTACATGGACTCAAGTGTGGGTGTTGCTATAATTTTTTGCACTATATACTCCCCCAGGCCTATGTTGGCCATCTCAATGGTGATTTTTGGTGCTTGAGGGGGAGTGAATGGGAGTTCTACCAAATTCCACTCCATGTAGGGTGAACCAAGCATCTCGAATTCCATTCTGCTAGGCATCTCTTCTGTAGAGATGGTTGAGACTAGGGGTGGTTCCTATTGTAGGGGTTTATTTCCCTTGTCCTTTGGTGTGGCCATCATATGTGGTGTCATTGGTGAAGGACCAGATGAGGAAGATGGACCTGACTGGGGATTTTATGGACTTGTCAATGGGGATGCCTACAAAATCAGACCCTGTTTAGATGGATTCAACTAAAAATCCAAATGTGTGGATGGAAGGGTCGATTATGGCATGAATTGCATCGTATTGCAGTACTTGAATGGCTCTAAGTCTACCAGGACTACATGCACCTGTACTTAAAATGTATACTTTAGGCACTGATGAGCTATCGAAGGGACACACTTCATGTCCCTAATCCAAGGCCGGCCTAGCAAGATATTATAGGCCATCTCACATTCCAATATATGGCACAATGTATGAATAGTATTTTGTTCCACTTGGATGGGTAGGACAATTGTGCCAACCGTCAAGCATATCGCATCATTGAATTCTCGAAGAGTAGAGGTGGAGGCCACGATGTGAGATGTCAGCAACTTTAGATGTTTCAATGCTAATGTTGTAATGATATTGCTGGATGATCCAGTTTCTACCAACACCCTCTTATATGGAATCCCATTGACCCATGCAATGACGTGCAGGGGTGGATCTGCCACATCACCAATCACTGATTTCAATTCGTCTTCTCTAAAGGTGATGATTGGTTTTGTACATTGTTTTACATCTCCCACAAATTTGTTGAAATATTTTGCTTTGTGGGGTTGTATCTTGATGGCTTTTAATATCTCCATTAGAGCCTCCCGATGGGGCGCTAATTTTTGAATGAGCTCGTATATGGAGAGCCTAGCCGATGTGGTCCTTATACTTTGGGTAAGTCTAGTCTGAATCATGGCCACTGGTCTAGGTGGGGAAGGTTGCGTAGGGTGATTTTGAGGTTGTGATGTCGATGGAACCTCTCATGTGGCTGCTGTGGGGGCAGCTCCTGGGTACCTCATATTCCTAGTCACTATGCTTATCATCCCTACATACCCCTAAATGGGACAATTATGTTGCACCTCATTGACTTGAAGGGGTTTTTCCTGCGTATCATGGGCAGGTAGGGGGTCTCTGAAGACTCCCATTTTTTGGTTGTTTGGCACTACGGGGTTGTCCACTGCTAATGTCTTGTTGTCAATTAGGTCTTGCACCAAGCCTTTAAAATTCCAACATGCATTAAGGTCATGTCCTTTCCATCTATGGAACCTACAGTACAAGTCCTCCTTGTACCCGTTAGGCTTTGGCACATTGGGGTCTATGGTCTGAATCTCGGGCAGGTTGATCAATTTTTTTGCTGACAAGTGGTCAAACAGGGAGTCTCTGGACTCTATGTAAGGTGTGAATTGTTGCCTAGGGTGACGTTGCTGATTTTGTTCTTGCCTCTGATTTTCTCTGTCATAATTGTTAGGAGGCACCGCCTAATAGTTAGCCTTTTGGGGATGTGTTTTTTTTGTAGGCTTAGGGACGTTATAACATCCTGATTAACTGCAGTGGGTTTCTATTGTGTGGTCCCTATTTTGGTGTTCTTAGTCCATTCTTTCTTCTTTGGCTTGGCAATCTTGCCATCCTATATCTTGATCTCCTCAATGATTCTAGCTTGCACTAGAGCTTCCTCTAAAGTGGCATATTACTATAGCTGCAATAGCATGGATATCAATCTCAAATAGCTCTTTGAGAACATTTGGGTCAAGTCGGACATGGGAGGGAGGTAGGGCAGCTTTGAAAGCAATGTCCTCCATCGGTTCCCATATGCTGCCATGGTTTCTTCCTCATATTGCTTGAGGCTAGCTAGGTAACTTAATGATGTCTTTTTCTTGTTTTTGAAGGTGAAGCATTCTAGGAATGCATCCACTAGCTGATCCAAATTACTGATGCTATGTTTTGGCAACTGAGTGAACCAATCTAAGGTGGGGACTGCGAATGTGGTTATAAATGTTCTTAGCAACAAAGCATGGTTGTATTGAATGCCAAAGCATTGTCTCAGGAATCTAGTCACGTGCTCTTGAGCATACTCCTATCCTCTAAAGAGTGCCAACTGGGGTAGTTTAAAGTGTTCAGGGTATGGATGTTCCGGCACTGACAGATGCATGGGATGACTGTGGATTTGGCATAAAGTAGGCTTTTGGGGCCCATAAGTCTTGGTCTCCATAAACTCTAAGTGCTCTAGCAGCACTGTATATGCATTAGAGGATTTAATCTCTTCCTCCTTAGTTTGTTCTTGTTGTGGGTTGGGGAGAACTTGAGGCCTATAGAGGGGTGGCTAGATAGTAGCCCCTCTACCTTGATAGGGCATTTCAGCCTACTCTTCTTATTGCTCATACTCATCATAGGCTTATTTACGAGTTTCTGGATGAGACATATAACCATGGGTGGGTCCACATGGGGGGCACCCATCGTTGTTCCTGGGAGTGGCCTCCTACTCATGTCTAGGAGGTCTCGAAGGAAGCACTTGGTAAGGTCGCGAGGACCTATATTGCACCAAGGGGTTGCACCTCTCATACACTTCTACCTTAAGCATGTGAGGGGTTGGGACCTTCTCAGGCATAGTGTTATGAAGCAATTCTGCTGTCTGATGCTGAATGCGCTCTTTGATAAGGCGATATAGATGATCTAAATGTTGTTGATCTTGACTGAGCTATGTTATTTGCGCTTGGTGGGTGACATTTTTGGCAAATGCCAAGTCAATTTGTTCTACCATATCATGTTTAGGAATCCTAGATGCCTCTCCTACATGTCTATCTCAGTCGTGGTGATCCGATACCCCTATGGGTTGCTTTCCTCTATCGAGGTTAGAGGCATTCACCCGAGGCACTAGCCTCAATGGGTGATCCCGATACATAGTAGGTGTAGAGGTGCATTGCTCTTGCATTGTGTACTACTCTTGAGGAATGTGGTGGTCTTCCTCATACTCCCTTTTGTATGTGTGAATGGTGTGGGGAGAATTGTCTTGACCTGTCTGGATAGCCTTGTGCTCTAAATTTTATCTAGTTTTTCTAACAGTAATAAGGGGTAAAGTAGGGATGACGAAATCATGTGGCCCCTCATTATGGACCCTATGTAGCTCTAGCACTTCATCACTAGGCCACTCATAATGAGCATCTAAGGGAGGCCTCTTGTCTATGTTGAGTGCCACATGTAGGTTCTCCTCTTGAAAGGATCTATGTTGAGTGGGGGTGCCCCTCAAAGAGGTGCCTCTATAGTCTTGTTCTGTAATGGCATGATGTGGACTATCTTGTGTGTCATGCCACCAAGGCGGGATGACCAAGTCCTCAGGACTATATCAAAAATATTAAGAGTGTGTCCTAGATCTGGTTTAGTGTGTTTTGATTTTTGTTTTTGAAAGCTTTTGTAAAGAACATTTAAATGCAATATGATGGCTCTTATGACTCCTAAAAATGGTCACCCCTTTGATATACCATTGCCAGGCCGATATACCAACCTCTTTATATACCCGCCCTTATGTGAGGGAAACTATTGGTACATGAGAGCAGATGGTACATGGAACATAGGCGAGTACAGAAGGGGAATCACTCTGTTTATAACACCTGCCATAGAAGACTTATCCTCATGCACTAGGAATCACCCTAGATACACTTGGTCATCTTTCATCAAGATTTACATCTAGCAACAGTCACGATCGGGGTTATGGATGTAGTATCTCAAGCCAAGGTGGTGATGAAATCCACCATTGGTCTTGCTCAAGGGTTGGGGTTTTACGACAAACTCCTTATTGTTTTAAACTACCACGTGGTGTGTGGGATTATTTTTAAGTTTCATAAATGAAGGAAACAATCATTCAAACTCTCCTATGCAAGCAAATAACCAGAGAACAGAAAGAAAAAAATGATAGAAGGTGTTTTAGGACCCCTACCTCTTCTCTGCCCAAATCAGATGTCTCTGAATTTTTGTCGTAAAATTGCACAGAGAGCTATCCATCCTGGGGTGATACGAATAATAGATATGTATTTGTTCTAAGGTAGGACCAATTCCTATTCATCCCTAGGTAAAATGAATTCTAGCTCTGTACTCGTCATAGACTGAAACGAATAGCAGTCTAGAGTTTGAAAAATTGGTACCTGCAAGAAAAAAAAGCAACTTTTGATTAGAATTTTAATATTAAAATCAAGGTACAGAGGTTCCACTATGATCGCCACTGAAAGCACGAGGATACGAAAACAAAAAAGGAAAGTGCCAAGTACGATGCGTGTAAAACCAAACTTAACGCTAAAAGCCTATGTATTGAAAAATGCATGCAAGGAAATAACATGAACGAATCAACACAAGATAAAATCAATATGGAATTTGGACCTCTTTATTGATATTCTTTTAAAGTCATGTTACAATATGTCTCATTCCCTTTTAGGGGATACGAGCGTTAAGTATGTTTCTTGTCACATACATGGATAGCAATCCTTCTTCTGAATGCCCACATGTTATATGGGCAGACCAAAATGTCACCGACGCTTGTGTATATGAATTTTGAAACCTTACTGCTCCTCTAATGTCGAAGACCTATGTTCAAGGAAATAGAGAAGATCAGTAGCACCTGCAAATAGAATAGAACATGTGTTTCCCAAGGCCTACTGTTAGTGTATGCATGAAAATATTAAAACAATAATCAAATAACATTAGAACAACCTAGAAATTTGACAGAAGCATGAATATGTTACCAGGAGGGCATTTCAAGTGGAACAATTAGGAAATTCCTCACATATTTGTATTCGCTCCGGGGCGGGACGAATAAACCTGCAACAAATTGTTAGAAAGCACCCTCTTCAATGTCCTATCTAGGAAGCTCCAAATGACCTACAAAGTTGGGGTTAGCTAACTGGGGGTATTTTGGGACAACCCAAATGGTAAGATTTCTCCAATTTGGCCTCTATAACCCAAATTTTGATGATGCCATATGCAAGTTAGTAAATGCGGGAAATGATAAAAACCTGGTCAAAAATACTCAGAATTAAGTGAAATTTAAATTACAACCTATTTAAATAACCTAGAATAAGATGCAAAAATAAAATAAAGGAAATATACCACAAATTTCTAATCACTCCGGGGTGGGGCGTTTAGAATTGCGACAGCTTGGGGGGCACCCGAGGGTAGGACGCCCACCGTTTGGGACTTTGTTTCAGCACCAATCCACTTGGGATGGGTCCAAAACCTCTTATGGGGTGTTGTCAAAAACTTTTATGGGATATTGTGGCCAAATGTTTGGGTTTGGGCTCCAGATTTGCGCTTCCAATAATCACCCAATAACCTCCCTCCAAAAGAGAGATCAAAGATGTGAAAGGCACAAATCAAAAGGTGTGTGTATGGATGTAAAATGGTAGCACTTCATTGCTCAAAATTCTCCCTCTCTTCTCTCTTTTGGGTGAGAAGTCTCACCAATTTATAGACCTAGGGTCTCTCTGTTTGAATGCGCATGCGAGGGCACCACTTGAGTTGCATGTCCTATTTTAGGAAAAAATATTATTCCCTTATTTAGAGTCTCCTTGCATGAGGCCTCCAAAATTAAAGACATGCATGACTGAAGTCTCTCTCCTTGATTTGAAGTCGTTCCTTGCAATTGCATGGCCTGAAGCTGTAGTTAACTGGTGGACTTGTCAAGGTTTGAATTTTTGTCAGTAAAACCTACTATTCGTCCCACCCTAGGATGAATTCTAATAAGCGTCCTTGGGTGGAACGAATACCAGTTTGTAATCATCCCAGGGTGGGACGAGTAGGGAGCAAAGTACCAAAAAGGTGCCAAATTGACCTTTGACCTTCCAAACTGCTGTGGTAGTGGTTAGGACCACTTTTTAACCTTTGTAGGCTGCCCTAGGGGCTATGTGTGTCAATACGATCAGTGTTTGTTGTCACATAATCAGATTGGTGTTATTTTGGTGTCTACAATTTTCCTCTTCAAAATATTCCATAATTTTATTTTTGTAACAAGGTTTTGGGATTCCTTTCAAAACCCGCATTAATACATTTTTTACTTAAAAAAAAAAGGTTTTGCAAATTTAAAGTTGAACTCCTTTTGACTCCCAAACTAAATTAATTTTCAAATATTCTATAAAATTTGAATTTCAATAAATTATTTAAAAAAAATATAACTCCAAAGAAATAATTTTAAATTACTTATCTACTTATCACTCCTATCTTAAATTTAATAGCAAGACTTTAATAAATTACATCCTATTTTAAAAAATATTATTAGCATTCCTTATTCCTCCAATTAGTAAAATCCTATAAAACCTTATAGATCCTAATTAAATTAAAACTTATATAAAAGCTTAGAAAATTTTAAATAATACCTCCACCAACTTTGTGCTTATCTCACAAGATCTTGCACTTTTGACTTTGGTGCTTATCTCACATGATCTTGCACTTTAAATTTCTTCTAACTTTGGCACTTATCTCACATGATCTTCCACTGCAAATGTTGTTGCTTGCAAAATATTTTAATGTGCAATAATTAGTGACACGTTACTTTAGGCAAGAACATTTCAACTACCAATGAGACATTACTTTGGTAATGATATCCTTTCAATGTTCAACCATGCATTGAGCATTATGCTTTATTATCATCTAACTCATTATTTAACACTTCACCAACCTTAGAATTTTATTTTTTGCTATCTACTTAAACTCTTCAATTCTCTTGTTGCTTAGTTTGTTTTCCTGATGTTCCACCTAAGCAATACTTGAATTGCTACAATTTCACTTTCGTATTTTACTTGCCTTATATTAGCATCTTGTCTTCCGTCTATGAAGTTTTTTTGTCACTGTATCTTGATCCACTATAACTCAAACCTTGCTATCCTTAATTAGTTTTGTAACTTAGCTCATGAATCTTGGTGTCCTTAGAGTGATGAATTATATAGCTGTATAACTAGGCACACAAATTTAGATAACTTAGGCTATCAATTTTCTCTTGCATAGTGTTGTTGCTATATGAGTTTATCTTGAACCTAAGTGCTATTATTTTAATCCTCAAACCTAAGCATATAGAATGTTGTTCTCATAAGTGCTTCTTAGAATACAAACTACCTCTCTCCACTTTAAACTTGAATACTTCTTGGAATCTAACCTCTTGAAGTCTATGCGCTTCTTGGAAATTGAACCAGTCCTCTTTAGACTTGAGCTTATTTTAACTTGAGATCTTTGTAGCTTATACAAGCACTATGTTCCTTGTTGCTAGATCACTATCCTTCAACTCAATCATTTGAATGTTATTTTTTTAAATAGAATACTTTATTAATATGCTGAATTTAGAATACTATGCTAACCTTCTTTTATTTTGCTTATTGCTTCTTCTAGTGATGAACAAATGTGCTCCTTTGATATGGACAAGGAATGTACTCTCAAGTAATAAGAACATTAAGATTTCACTCTTTATCATGTTGTATTTCAAATTTTAATACCATCAATTTTGATCAACTTTAACTACACTCTTTTTTCTTTTCAATCTTCCTAAAAACTTCTCCTTCTTCACTTATATTTTGGGTAGCTCTACACTCTCCTTCTATTATATCTTCACAAGAATTTGTATTTATATTCTATGTAACTATGAATTTTAGAATACTTCCTTTCCTTTATAGAAATATTTTCTTCTATTCTTATGTAGATAATAAACCCTTTCTTTTTCTTCTATGTCATTGGCTGAATTAACTAATATTTTTTTGGCATGTTTCCTTATATCACGGGATTTTCTCTAACTGCCTCTTTCCTTATATAATATGTTATCCTTTATAATTTTTAGTTGAATGTTCTCTTACTTTATTATTGGCCTCTAGCCCATTTCTCTGTTTCTCTAGAATCTTATGTTCAAGCCTATTTTATTTTTAATAAAGGGCTTGTATATGACCACTTCTCTTTTTCACCATAAGGACCTCAACTATTTTTAATGGAAATTTTTCTTTGAAATATCTCAATCCTATATTGGTTTCTTGAACCAATGTCAAGGTTAATATGACCTGAATCTTCAATATCACTAAAAATTTTATCAAGGCCTTTTTATTCAAGACCTCTATTCACTATATCAATATCAAGGTTTGTCTTCAAGAACTAAATCTTTAATACTACATGCCTAAATATTTTACCTCTTGAATTTAATCTTCATACAGACTTCAAAGATATCCAGTCTTCAACTTTTCCATTTATAATACACTTTCAAATTCAATTGGGCTTGTCATCAGATGGAAATAATTGTTCGAATTTATTTACTTTATGGATTTGATACCACTGATGTATTTTATAAGCCTTAATATAAATGCAAACTCATAAGATAATTATAATAGGATCAAATATAAATTAGCTACAACCTATGCTAACAACTCAAATATAAAAAATTGATATAGATCTGGCTTATCCACTGCCAATATCTCAAGAGGTGTCATGGCCTAAACTACCATGGTAGTAACCCAAAAAATTATGTGTGTTGCATAAGTGATAGCCTCACCCTATAAATTTTGGTCTAGTCCCTTGGCATGAATCGTACATCATTCCATATCCATGATTACCCCATTTTTCCTTTTAGACATAAGATTTTATTTAGGATTATAGTTAACAATTCTATTATATGCTATCCCACAAGAAACCAAAGCACTATAAAAAACATAATATATTCACCACCTATATCTATTCTTAGAAACTTGATCCTCCTATCTATATAGTTTTCAACAAGAACCTTGAAAGTATTAAACCTATCAAACACTTCATTCTTACTATGAATAGTGTAAACCCCACATATATTTAGAAAAATCATCAATGAAAAGGAGGAAGTACCTATTTATTAAAAATAGAAGGTGTACCATAGGTCCATAAATATTACTATGTATTATAGAGTGAAAAATAATGCACCTAACAATGGAAATTGAAATGCATCTATAGTCCTAATCAAGCATTCAAAAGCGACAAATAAAGTAAACCATAAAAGACAAATATTTGAAAGGAATGGGGGGTTCTCTTTGTATTGATTAATTTTCCAAATAGAAGATTACAAAATTTCCCCTTGAGGGCTCCCAAGTTGATACAATTCAAGTTATAATTTTGAAGGATCCAATCCTTTCACAAACTTATGGCGTGCTTTCAATGTTCTTATTGCACTCACGATTGAAGAGAGGGCTTGCACTGTCACTGCTTTGAGATATCTATATTCAAATTTTTAGATCCTTCATCATGCATTAGAATACCGATACCTACACACAAGAAATTTAAATATGTTATTAGCATATTCATACTAAGATAAAATCCATGAAATGCATGTAGTATTTAATGTAAGAAATTCAATCGATAGGTTTAAACTACTTCAAATGACATGAAAAATTAGCATGATGTATATTATATTATTTTTTAACAATCTAATCAGAAATTGAAGTGATATTATGAGTTGAACCTGTGGCCATCCCTGGGTGGGCCAATTAGAACTGTAATCACAAAAACCCTAATTAACAATTCAAAACCACTCCAGACTTCACCAAAATTAAGTATGATGCTAATATAATGCTATAAAATTGATCTACATTGAAATTAGATAAAATTTTTGGGCCAATGTATGACCATCCCTAAGATTTCCAATTGGGATTTTTAACCATCCCAGGTGGGGATGACCACAAAATAGGGTGGTTTCTGCCATCAATTCTACTTGTATCTGGTCTAGAATCCTCCTAAGGGTGTTGTCATCAAATTTGGTAAATTAAATAATAGTAATGGATAGGTTTTGGATATGATGTGCATATTTTGAAATGACTTAAAAATACCTTTGATTTATGAGGTTTCTAAGGTAAATACAAGGGAAAAAGGTGAGAGAAAATCTCGAAAGCACTTCATGGTCAATGATTGCAAATATCTCTCTTTGAAATTGAGTGAAAACACTCCAATTTATATCCCAAGAGGGAAAATGGGGAAAAGGGGAAATTTGAGGCATGCAAGGCAGGTGTCACCACTTGTAAATACCTTTGCCATGAATAGGGTGGAAGAGGCTTCCCATTTGGGCCTCCAATTTGCAGTTCCTAATAGCCATGATAGTCTCCCAATATTTCATGAGTTATTGGGTGGGATAAATAACAAAAATTGATTGTCATTTGTCCCACCATTAAATTTTTGGAGGGACTATACCATGGCTATCCCACCCATGGATGGTTGCTTATGGTCGTCCCTGGGTAGGACGATCATGAATAGTGGTCGTCCTAGGGTGGGACGACCATGGCTACATGGGCAAAAAATTTCCAAAAGTGGGGTAAACCTTCCCAAAAGTTATTATGACCCATAATTAACCCTTTAGGGTTTCCCAATGGAGCCATATGGTGTCTATAAGAGTGGCACCTTCATAGTATTATTCAATTTACATGATTTTAGTGTCTATAGATGCTCTTTTTTTATATGTTTTGTGTGCAACAAAGCACTGAGAAAAAATAGATGACTAAATATTCAAATTATTAAGGTTATTAAGTAACCTAACCAAATTTATATGCCTCTATTTTGGAAAGAGCATACATTCTTGGAATCCTTGCTTTTGACATAATTGAAGAATTGATTTTGGTATACCTTTTTAGCCACCTTGCAATAGCATTTTTGGGGCTTTAGGGTATACTTGGTCTTGGTTCCTTGTTTCACTTATAAGCCTTTTTATGGGTAAATTCCCAAGGCTATAAGGGGACCAAGAATTTGTTTTGTTGAATTTGTTCTGATTTATTTAACCCAATGTAGGCTTTAAAATTTGTCTTTGGCAATGATTCTTTTGAATGTATGTAAGTTGCACTTTTGAGTGTTTGAGTGATAATTTTGATTATGAATTCATTATTATGACTACCTTCTCAAGTGATGAGTTGATTAGGGTAAGACAAGTGATGAAATTGATGATTCAATTGACTCATATGACTGCATTGGGATTACCCTCAATTTAATCCATTATAAGATTTATCAATTTCGTAAGGATTTCGATGGTTTCTTTGATATTTCATGGTAGAACAGAACTAAATACCACTTTCCCATGGATCGGTCCAAACACAGTGGCCTTCTTAGGGATTAATTTAAATAATTTTCCATTCATCCATGAACACTTTGATTTCAATCTTGATCCTTTGTGAATTTTACCAAATTTGACCTATTTTTGGTGGTTTTTAGGCCATTTTCTTGATCTTTTTTAGCTATTTTTGTGAGATTTTTTGGTGGCCATCCCAGGGTGGGATGACTGCATAGTTTATGGCCATCCCAAGGTGGGACAGATCAACCATGTGTTGCTCTACTACTTTATTATATGTATGCAACATTTATGATGTATGCTTTATTGATGCTTTTATGGATGCTTATCATGGATGCATGTAATGTAATATGATGTTGATTGATGATACGTACATGTGTGTATGCATAATAGAATGGATGATTTGTTAAAATGTATGATGCATTATGAATACTATTTGATACACTAGATTCTAGCACCATATACTATACAAAATTCATCAATTCACTCTCAACATTATCATAAGACTATGTAATGGATTGTGGAAATGTAAACTGACAAAAATATGATAAAATTTTATGTGATGGACTAAATAATATGATGTTATATGATGTTATTAAAATTTTCACAAGACTCAAAAACTCTAGTGATCTAGTCAAAAATTTTATAGTAAGCATGCACGACTTTTTGGCAAGGTATAGATCTGCTAGGATGACCAAGATATTCAATATCCTTATGTGTGCATGTGAGTTCATTGCTATGATAAAAAATAAAGTTACCCCAGTGCCAAACATGATTGATGTAGCCAATCTATACTAAATATCACCCTACGAGTATTATTATCCTAATATTTGTACATATTTGAATTAGACCACTAGGCAATACAATCTAATAGAAGCTAGCTCATCCGCATGCAAACATTGGTCTTTACAAAAGTAGGTCACTTATATGATAGACATATTGTCATGTGTAAGGATACTACCATTGCCATGTAGGATTTATGCCACCTAACCTGTAATGAAGATCACCTTATGGTTTTTAAATGCTAATAATTCCAGGGATTCAAGTTTAGTACTCCCTTATTTTATTTATATTTTTGAATTGCTCTAGGGATTGCTCATTTTTGTTTTGGTGAGCAAGAGATTTTGGTAGTGGTGAGAACCACTATTTATTTTTATTTTTTCTAATGGTGAAAACCACTTTTTATTTTGCATATTATTAAGTGGTAACAACCACTATTTATTTTTCTTTGGATACTTTGCCCCAATTTTAAATGAAGCAAGGGATTTTGATTGTTTTAGGTAAGGAGGAGGTTGTCCTTTTGTCAATTCTCTTATTTTTGAACCATTCAAATAGGGGGATGAGCAAGACAAACTTTTCACTTAGGATAACATGGACCACTAGTTTCATCTTTCCTTGTGAAAAACGTGGATTTATTAGTGTGAAAATATGTTTAGGATTTTGACGTATACAAGGTAAAGTCAAAGAAAGACTCTACCTTATAAAAATTAGGATAGCTTTCTACAAACTCTAAAAAGAAAACTAAATATGGTTGAGTGACTAAAAATCATAAATATGACTTATAACCAATGGCTAAGTGGAGGGAAACAAACACACAATATGGAATATGGATGGAAGTGATAATTGAAGTATAGACGAGTATTAATAATGACTTTTGATAGAGTTGATTTTGAATGATGGCTAGTGGAAAGACTTGGCACTAGACATGTATGATAAAATATAAAATGCAAAATACCATGATGTGTATGTCTAATGCAAGTGAGTGCTATGATGCAATAATATGAAATGTAATGCAATACAATATTTTTGTATTTTTGGTTTTTTTTGTGATGTTTTTGGATTTTGATAAATGTATATACATTTTACCAATGGGTTTAATGGATGTCATTGGGATTTTTTGGGTGATCAAAGGGTCTATAGATACCTTTGGTGATTTTTGGGGTGACCAAATGGATCGTATACACCTTTGGAACATTTTAGGATGACCAAAGAGATCGTAGACACCTTTGGAGCATTTTGGGGTGACCAAAGGGTTTGTAGACACCTTTGGGGATTTTTGGGATGACAAAAGAGTTTATATAGACCTTTGGGTATTTTTGGGGTGACCAAATAGTTTGTAGACACCTTTGGAGCATTTTAGGGTTACCAAAGGGTTCGTAGACACCTTTGGAGTGTTTTAGGGTGACCAAAGGGTTTTTAGATACCTTTGGAACATTTTAGGGTGACCAAAATGGTCGTAGACACATTTGGAGAATTTTAGGGTGACCAAAGGGGTTTTAGACACCTTTAGAGTGTTTTAGGGTGACCAAAGGGGTCGTATACATCTTTGGAACATTTTAGGGTGACCAAAGGGGTTGTAGACACCATTGGAGCATTTTAGGGTGACTAAAGGGTTTATAGACAACTTTGGAGTGTTTTAGGGTGACCAAAGGATTCATAGACACCTTTGGATCATTTTAGAGTGACCAAAGAGGTTGTAGATACCTTTGGAGCATTTTAGGGTGACCAAAGGGTTCATAGACACCTTTGGAGTATTTTAGGGTGACCAAAGGGTTTGTAGACACCTTTGGAGCATTTTAGGGTGACCAAAGGGTTCATAGATACCTTTGGAGTGTTTTAGGGTGACCAAAGGGTTTTTATACACCTTTAGAGAATTTTACAATGAAAAAATGGTTCGTAGATACATTTGGAGCATTTTAGGATGACCAAAGGGTTTGTAGACACCTTTGGAGCATTTTAGGGTCACCAAAGGGTTCATAGACACCTTTGGAGAATTTGAGGTAGGGCACCGTACTCTAAGCATGAAAAGGCCTAAAGTGAAGGATATTCAAGGATTTGGGCTCCTCACATACTTCAATGGAAGCTAAGCAATACGTTCCAAGTCTAATATGACTAGTAATAATGTATGGACCTAACCAGTTTGTCATAAATTTATCCCATAGATGGGGTGGGAAATTAGAATTGTGCTAGTTTTATCTTAGAACTAGATCACCACCTAAAAGTCTCTAGGGTGGAATTTCATGTTATAAGATCTATTAAGGCAATATTGATAAACACGTAGATTCTCAAGAGCATTAACACATCGCTCATCAAGCAAATTTAATTGGTCTAGATGATATTGTCATGCGGTATCATCATCAATGAACTCTTGCATGGATATGCACAGTGATGGGATTTCCAAATCTAAGGGTATGACAGCCTCATCACCATATACTATTGAAAATGGGGTTGTCCCAATGGGTGTCCGAATACTAGTGTGGTAAGACCAAAGGTCTAGAGGTAATTTATTATGCCAATCTTTGTGATTATCCTTAATGGTTTTCTTTAAGATTGTAATTACTATTTTATTTGATACTTCAGCCTACCCATTATATTGTGGATACTAGGGCATAGAAAAGTTGTGCTAGATGTTATATTTGGATATTAAAGCATGCACATCCTTATTATTAAAAGGTGGCCCATTATCTAAAATTATCTTGGATTGGATACTAAAATAACAAATGATATTATGCAACATGAACTCTGCAATGCGAGGTCTAGTTGTAGTGGTAAGGGGAATCACTTCCACCCATTTTGTAAAATACTCAGTGGTCGTAATGATGAAAATATGATGGCCTAAATAAGAGGGTGATAATTTCCTTATTAAGTCAAAACCCATTGCAAAAATAACTAAACTTATTGAATCTATTGTAAGGCCTGAGAATATATGTGTCAAATTAGCATGGTGTTGACACTTAATGCACTTCTTAACATAACTACAACAATATTGCTCTAAAGTTGGTCAATAATAGCCCATACAAAGAATGTGCTTATCGATGGACATGTCGTTGAAATGGCCGCCACATGTATCATCGTGATATTGTATGATTTCCCAAAATGACTCTTGATGTTCTAAGAAATGAAGGAGGATACCTTCATAGCTTTAATGATACAATATATCTCCAAGTAAGACATACTTCACCACTTTTTTCTTGAATGTGTGCTTGATGGCATGCGATAATACAGAAGGGATATTACCAATCTTTAGGTAATATTTTATTTGGATGGACCAATATTGCTTTATAGAATCCTCAATTGCATGAATTGCTTGATTCTTTTGACGTTCATATCTCACAAATGCTAATTGGGAGATAAATTGAAGATATAGCATTGTGCTAGTACCAAAAGGAGTTTGAGGGAACAAAGTCCCCCAAGTGGTATTATTTAGCCAATTGTGAATTTGAGAGAACCATTCATGTGAAGGTTCAATCCAAATTATGTGGACTTCCGGTGTGGAGTTAAGCTCCTCACGCTTAGTCACAAGGTGTGATAGCATTTTAACTTGAATGACTGTTATATCATCAGAAGAGTTCTATAGGATTAAAGACCCTAAGGAGGCCATTGTATCCATAAAACAATTAGATGAATGAGGGAGTGCCTCAATATCATACCATTAGAAAATTTTCAAAATTTTATCCATAAGGGCTTTATAGGATTGCAATATTGGGCATCTATTGGACTATATCCTTGACTTGATTCACTATGAGAAAAGAATAACAAATTTTTTTTATCTTGGTTATTTTTATGGCGATTGTCGTTTGAAGGCTTATTATAAGAGCTTCGTACTTGAAATTATTGTTTGTGCATGGGAAATAAAGTTTAAATGATAAGGGTATGGGATACCCTTGTAGTGTGAAAAATACAATTCTCGTGCCACCACCTTTCCCACACTTAGAGCCATAAAAGAATAGAGTTATGTCAGCCTTTGCTTTAGGCTCTTTAGGATTAGGTGATTTTGACACTTGAAATACTCCATCATCGGGAAGCTCTATGCTAAGATGCTGGTCGTCCTAGAGGGGAGCCTCTGTTAGTTGATCGGCTATGACCTGAACTTTAATTTATTTTTATCCAATGAATTTGAGATCAAATTTCATAAACAAAATGATCCATTTCACCGTGCTACTATTATGATAAGTTTGAATCATCATGTATCACAAATGATGTTGGAAATTTTGAGTATAGTGTTGTCATTGATGTCAAAGGTTTGATGTCATTGGTTATCATTGATGTCAAAGGTGAAAAGGTTGAGTTTTGTCTTCAAGGTTGAAATAATAAATGCAAAGAAATTTTCCATGGTTGTGAAAGAAAGCAAAGAGAATTTTGAAGAAAATGATTATAATATTTAAATTTTAAATTTAAATATTATTAAGAGAGTTTGAAAGTAACAAGGGCTTCATTTGGTAAATAAAAAATAAAGGGAGATTTAAATTTGCAAAGAAAAGATAAAATTTCTCATTGGTGGAAAAAGACCTGAGGCAAAATGTTTATTATAATATATTTTTTAAAAATATTATAATACCTATAAAGTTATATGGCACCAAAGATAATTCAAATTATTTAAAAAAAATTGGCACCAAAGATAATTCAACCCCTATTGATTATAGTATGTAGATAAATTGCAAATATGGTCCAAGTAATTAATGCCCAGGTTTCTTTTGGATCCCAGCTCCAATAAGATTCCCATGCTTCATTGGCCCATACTGCTCTAGAAAGAATACCTATAGTTAAAAGAAAAAACCCTAGACCAATGGCACTATAACTCCATTGATCTAATTGGCTTATCAATTGACAACTACGAGAATTTGTGAATGAAAAATAAAAAGTGTCTTGCAAATCATTTTTTTCTTGGTCGTACAAATACCAATTCTTATTGGTAAGGAAGGAATGTAAAAAGGAATTGCCCGCACTAAGAATAATTTTTCTATTTATTCTAGACGTAATGACCAAAAAATCTATTGATGATAGGGATCCACATAAAATATTTGCATAACTAAGCAATATCATACTTACATGTATCATTAACCAATGAGATTGTAAAGAAGGTACTAACATTGCAGATTGCTGCATTTTATTCGGAAGACCTAAAGTAGCAAAACTGTGGGTTAACATGGCACATGGCGTGGTGATTGCACCTAACCACCAAGAATATTGGCTCTGTACTTCTAGAAATATATGAATCTGTACTTCTATATGAATCATGGCACCAAAGATAATTCAAATTATTTTAAATAGTCTTATGAAAACATATGTATATCCTAATACAAGACCATTTTCTTATGAAATAATCGTATATCTCTTGTATAGGTATATTATAATCTTCATAATACAAAAACCAACAGGAGATGATTCCAGGCATACGCTCCACAAGTGGTTGGAGCATGTGGTGCAAATAATTATAGGAGGAATTATACTTTATCTTGTTCCTCCAGAAGTAATAGTATTTCGTTAAATTAAACATGTAGAAGGGAAAAGAGATTAAACAAAGAATGAAATACCCAATGACGAAAGAAACAAGAAAAAGGACCAAATATTCTTCATTTTTTATTAGTCCATTTCTTACATCTACCATAAACCTTTCCATAATTTTCAACCTTTCCATCATTTTAATTTCCTTGAATTCTATGAATGTGAATTCTCGACATGTAGGAATAAATGTTATTTCTTTGAATAACATAAATGGGATTTTCCTACCTCGATTCCTTATTTCGATTTCGATCTCCATCATTTCGAGTTCTTGTTCTTGATTTGCCTTTTCTTTCTTAAATGACTCAACCCATGACAAAACTAAGAAATACCAGTTCCTCCATTTTTTTTTGGAACCGGAAAAATAATGGTAAATTTTGGAAACATGCTTGGAAGCATAATGGGAAAAAAATTCGGAAACATTATAAAAAACATAATTGGAAAAATTGAAGACATAATAAGAAACATAACCGGAAATTTTGGAAACGTAATAGGAAACATAATTGAAAACATAATTGAAAAATTTTTCCAAGTTTGTTCTCAATTTCCATTCTAGAAGTGCCAATAATTTCTGGGGAAGTGCCCACAAAATATTCAATACATCCAATATATGAGTAATAAACTTATTCTTATATTCAAAAAGGTCCAAAATAGATGCAAATTGATCCCTGCTATTTATCAATATTTGCAAAAAAGGATATAAAAATATATCCTCAAGATATTTCCACCATGCAGAAGTAAAAACGCACAACCTATATGTTTGAAACAAATCCCATTTGGAGGAATTTATTTGAAATTGAAAGACTCTAGAGAAAATTTCTTTATCTTTATTCAAAAGGCTACTTTTCTTAATTTCCATATAAGTATCTAAAAGTATATCCTCAAAACATTTCCACCATGGAGAAGTAAAATCTGTGGCTTTGTTTTCAATTATGTTTTTTGAACTTTTTGTTGAACTATATTTTTTTACAGACTTCTTATTCATTTCCATGAATAAGGTTTCAAAAATGAATCGTAAATCATCTTGATAAGATTGAGTTTTAATAAAATCCATGTCTTTCAAATTGACACTCTTTTCATACTGATAAAGGTTGTTTTCTTCAGAATCGGAATTATTGGAAAAGAAAGGACAAGAAGTTTTTTCAAAATTCACTATTTGTTGTTCTCTTCTAAAAGGTGTTGTAAAAATATCTTCGATCGAGGAAATATATCTCTTATCATGAACAAATGAATTCAATTGAGTTAATAAATTGAATGATTTGTACAAGTCATAAATTAACGTTTGGTCATGTAAATATTTTGGTAATAATATGTTAGCCACTTGTGAGTTGATGAGAGAAACAATCTCTTTCTCTGAGAGAACAGGTTTTATTTCATCAATAGGCAAAGAAAAGAGATTGTTGTGGATGGGAAAAAGATTGAATAATTGTCCATATGTTAGATTTTTCTTCTTGATATGAATGCTTTCCATATAAGAAAATAATCTTTTCTTGTAATTTAGCCGGGGATGATGTAAATAATCAAAAAATTCGATTGTATTTGCTTTGTTAAAAGAAGCTCTCAATAAGCTTTGATTAGACAGTTTTAAGGGATTCAACCATTTTTGATCGTTGAATAACGCTGAAAGATCAGTGTTATCAATAAATTCTTTACAATTCTTTTCATTATCTAATAAATCAATAATCAATTGACTCATTGGTATCTCATTCAAAACAGATTGTGCTATTATTCCTTCATCGATCAATTCCGATTTTTGTGAATCATCCAAAATTTTAATAATAATTGGTGGAATTAATTTTAACAACTTATTCCAAAGTGGTTCGAAAAAATTATTCAAAAAATTGAATAATCTGATAAGGTCATCCAATAGTTGATTATATAATGCTAATATCTTCTCCTTTATAATCATTCCTCGTGGGGTGTTATACTGATCCTCATTCCCCATAAGAAAATCAATAATGAAACTTCTATTATCAACAATTATATTTATCTTGACCTTAGAATGGAAGTTAGACCACCAGTTAGTTTGCATTACATTATTAAAACTTTCATTTTCTATCCAATTTACTTGAATTGGATCTTTTGAATTGCGGCCAGACCTTAAATATAATTTATTGAATACATTTTCGATATGGTATTTCTTGAATGCTTTTTGAAAAAAAAATTTTGATTTTGAAAAATGCCCGTCAACTTTCATCTTATATTGAATCAATATTAGTCGTGCCGAAGTTTCAATTCTGTCATTATTACTTCTTTTGATTATTCGATCCACAAATTCATTCTCTTTATTGATAATATTGAGTAAGCTCAATAAAAATTGATCCTTTAAATTCTCTTTATGTTTGAAGATCTGATTCAATAATTTACTCTTGTTCAATTCATAAAATTGATTCATGTTATAATCAACATCAAAAGTAAATTGATTATTATCAACCTGACTAGACTTAGCCATTGATAGAGCGAATTGATCTGTTATTTCGTACTTCTATATGAATCATGGCACCAAATATAATTCAAATTAATTAGCATATATTTTGTACTTCTATATGAATCATGGCACCAAAGATAATTCAACGTCGAATTGATCTATTATTTTGTACTTCTCTATGAATCATGGCACCAAAGATAATTCAAATTATTTTAAAATGAATTGGAAAGAGGGACAATGTCTACAACATTCATGTAAGCATATAAATACCCTAAGAATTTGGAAATAAATTGGAGTGCTTAATTTTAGTGCATCGTGAAAAGTGGTGACAATGAATGAGGTAGAGGGGACAATGTTGATTTTAGAGCATAGAAGGTGAATGAAATAAGTGAATTTAATTCTCTCCTTGATGGCATCCACTAGGGTGGACTAGCGATGGCTAGATTCGTGCTAAGTCATTTGCAAGACAGAGGTTTGCGGTTCAATTCTCCCTAGCACAATTTTTGAATGATTTTTTTTTTTTGGTGAACGCACCAAGGGAAAAAATGTGGAGGCCTATACATTAGGTCTCAATCGCTTGGCTAGAAAAAGAGGTCACACATTGCATTAGGAGGTTGAGGTCAAATGGTCTATTCCCATCCGCACCAAAAATATTATTTTTGGTAAAAGGTATGTTCTAAGGTTGATTAATATTTTCTTTGCATGAAGTTTGAGGGGTGTGCTATGGTGTAAAGGTTTTTGGCATATAGGAGGTATAGGGGAAAATTAATTTTGCCAAATATTTTTGAAAATATTACTATTATTAAATTTTATTTTTATATATGCAAAAGTAGGAGTGATAAGGTATAAATGGTTGATTTAATATTGTAAATTTGTGTTATGGGTCATTAAGTGGTTTGGAAATTATTTTATGAAAGCGGGACATAAAAGGTGCAAAAGGTGTTTTTATTATTTGTAATATTTGCATTAATATTGAAAGACTTGGTTCATGATTTGATGTTTTATTTTGAAAAACCAAGAGAGTTATAGAGCATTGGTTTGGAATAAAATTGAGCATACCTTTTTAGAAGGAAGTTCATGTGGATGGTTTGAGAAAGTATTTTGCTATCTAACCCTTGAAGTGGAACTAGAAAAATCAGTTGTTTGTGAGACAGGTTTTTGAAGACATATCTCCATAAGAGAAAATTAAGAGGTATGGGTACATCATTCCTTATTTAAGGTATTTTTTTGAGTAAATATTTTTGAAACATAAGGTGGAGATAAAAGGGTTTTTTGGTAAGCATTGGAGAAAATATTTGTGTTAGGGTTTGAGACCTATATGTGCATCAATTGTTGAGAGAAAGTTGAAACAATTGCATTAGAGTTTGAAGATCTTTTTGTACTTCATTTTTGAATGGTTTTGGAAACATTTGGAATAGAGTTTGAGAACAAGATTGTGCTTCTATTGTTGAAAGATATTGAGACATTTGTGTTAGAAATTGTGAACTACTTGTTTTAGGTCTGAAGACAAGTGTGAATCAATGTGAAACCTTTTGAGCATTGGTTGAGAGATATTGAAAGCAATTGTAAAAGTGTTTGAGATAAATATTGTGAGGGAAATTTATGCATTATTGAGGTTGATATTTGAGAGCAAATTTGCAAGAAATATAGATCAGTTTTGTGAAGCAAGTTATACATTGTTTTGATTTGATTTGAAAAGGATTTTGCAAGAGATAGAGATTACATTTATTGAATGCAACATTTGTGAATGTGAAGAACATATTGGGGTTTTTATAGTGCATATCATTCTCTATACATTCCAGAGGTTAAACGAATTCTAGGTAGAATATGTCTGAATTGCCTAGTTGAAGAAAGTATTTTTGAAAGAGATATAAGCATTTATTTGTATGCAAGATTTGGAAATATTTGAGTAGGTTTTGTGAGCAGCATTAAAGGCAGATTTGAGCAAGTATTTTGAAGGCTTGAAGGCAAATTTGAGAAAGTTTTTTGAGAGGGCTTGAAGGTATATTTGAGCAAGTATTTTGAGAAGGCTTGAAGGCATATTTGAGAAAATATTTTGAGAAGTCTTGAAGGTAGGTTTGAGCAAGTCTAATGAAGACTTGAAACAAAATTGAGATAGATTTGAGATATAATTGAGATCAGGTTGGTTTCTGATTTGATCAAGCTTTGTGTTAAGGCTTAGGGCAAATTTGAGATAGAATTGAGAGTAGGTTTGGTTGCTAATTTGATCAAGCTTTGTTTTAAGTCTTGGGGCAGATTTGTGAGTAGAGTTAGGGTAGATTTATGCTAGAATTGTGATGGGGTTAGGTGTAAATTTGAGATAGAGTTGAGAGAAAATGTTGGATGTTACAAGATCAGAGAGGAAAAAGGTATCTAGTGGATAGAGATACATCATATAATACAATGGGGACATAGGTGTCTTGTTGAGAGAGATCCAAATGTTAGAGTAGTGGGGATATAATTCTTCTAGAAGTTCACCAACCAAAGCAAATGGGAAAGAGTTCTCCTATGGAGAGAGATCCATGAACTAGAGCAAAGGGAAAATATTTATCCTATGGAGAGAGATCCACAAACCAGAGAAAATGGGATAGATTTATCCTGTGGAGATAGATACATGAACTAGATAAAAGGAAAAGAGTTCTCCTATGGAGAGAGATCCATGAACCAGATCAAAAGGGATAGAGTTCTCCTATAGAGAGATATACAAACCAAAGAAAAGGGGATAAAGTTATCCTATGGAGAGAGATCCACAAATTAGAGCATAGGGGATTGGTGTCTCCTTTGGAAAAAGGTCCATAAACATTACAATAAGGAATTGATTCCAAAGAGATTTGTTGAGAAAATTTAGAAGAAATCTTTTCTCCATGGATGTAACCCATATTGGGTGAACCATGTTAAATTTGTGTCTCTCATGTGTGTGATTATTTGTGCATTAATTTGATTACTATGATTGATATTGTTATTGATAATATTATATAATATTTTTTTGGGAAAGAAAAGTAAAAGTTGATATTATAATGTTTAGTCCCCCTCTCAGTATAAGCTTGTGTTCTTCAATTGGTATCAGAGCATATTCCTTCAGAAAAGTCTAACAACTTGAAGGAGGATATTACAAGAACACATATGGTATCTCAAAATGGATCCTCATAAAATAAGGCACAATTATTTGATGTGAACAATTATGATTTCTAGAGTATAAGAATAAATACTTACTTGATGGCACACAGATATGAGACATGGCAATCAGTTGAGGATGGATTCACACCTACAACTATTCTTCCAATAGATAAATATGGTGAGCTATTACATGTGAATAATGCTAAGGCTATGAATGGAATATTAAGTGGATAATGTGAAGCTAAAAGCACGAGGATACGGAAGCAATGGCGTACCGGGTGCGATGCAAACAAAAGCAAATGTAACGCTAGCTCCTACGAATGAAGAAAGGACTAAAGTGCATGAAAAGGGAAAACAAACGAACTGAAACGAGATATAAAGCAAATGTAAAGTGCAGCCCTTTATTTTATTAATTTTTCTTTGAGATCAGGTTACAATACGTCTCCTTCCTTTTTAGGGGCTAGGAGCGTTAGATATAGTTTTGTTACACCACGGATGGTACGCTCCCCTTCGGGATCTTCCGCGTGCCCACATTTGAAATGGGCGGGCCAAACGTCACCGCCGCTTGCATGAATGCATCTGTAGTTCCTTGCTACCCCTCCGATGTCGAGATCCTATGTTCAGAGAAATAGCAAATGATTAATAGCACCTACGGATGGAGGGAAACATGCAATCCCCAAGGCCTCCGGTTAATGCATGCATGAAATAATTAAAATGGTAATCAAAACATGTCAGAATAAGATGAAATTTGGATAGAAGCATGCAAACACCATCATGAACACACTACAAAAGGAACAGTCAAGAAATCTATTGTAGATTTCTAATCGCTCCGGGGTGGGACGATTAGGACTGTCATAAAATGTCAGAAAGCAACCTCCTAAATGTCCCATCCAGAGGCCTCCAAAACACCTACAAAGTTGGGGTTAGGAAAAATAGGGCATTTTGAGATGACCCAGAAGGTCGGATTTTGCAGATTCAGCCTCGATCACCCTATATCCGAAGATGCTCCCTGTATGTTAGTGAAAGCGAAAAACAATGAAAACATAGTCAAAACTCATCAGAATGGCATGAAATTTGAATGGCAGCATATATGAATGACATAAAATAAGATGCAAAAGAAATAGTGAAGAAATATGCTATAGATTTCTAATCACTCCGGGGTGGGGCGATTAGGACTGCAGCAGTGCGGGGGCGCCCGAGGGCAGGACGCCCATCGTTTGGGGCTTGGTTTCGACACCAATCCACTTGGGATGGGTCCAAAACCTCCTAGGGGGTTGTGTCAGAAAATTGGGTGGGGTATTGTGGCCAAATGTTTAGGTTTTGGGTCCGGATTGCGCTTCCAATGTTCACCCAATAACCTCCCTTCCAAAAGAGAGATCAAGGATGTAAGAAGCACAAGTGAGGGGTGAGGATGTAAT
The DNA here is from genome assembly GCA_028583015.1 of Wollemia nobilis. Classification (NCBI taxonomy): domain Eukaryota; kingdom Viridiplantae; phylum Streptophyta; class Pinopsida; order Araucariales; family Araucariaceae; genus Wollemia; species Wollemia nobilis. Next base: position 15,890,029 of record JAQPPZ010016943.1, read on the forward strand.
TCGGAAGCACTCCATTGCTCCAAATGCTCCTGCTCTATCCTCTTTTTGGGGTGAGAAGACTCACCATTTTATAGACCTGAAGGTCTACTTTGAATGTGCATGCAGGGGCGCCACTTGGCCATCATGCCTTCCCGGGGGAGAGAAGATTCCTCCCTGATTAAGGGCTCCATGACTGCCTCTATGACTGCCTCTTTGAGCTCAAAAATGCTCACTCGCACTCCCATGCATTGAAGGTGGAGTTGAGTGGTGGATCTGAGCTGCCATTTGTCAAGGTTTGACCTTTTTCCTATCAAACCTGCTATTCGCCCCACCCTGGAGTGAATGCTGCTAATCGTCCCGAGGTGGGGCGAATAGCATTCTAATCGTCCCAGGGTGGAACGAGTAGGGAGTAGAGTGCTTGAAAGGTGCCAAATTGACCTCTGACCTTCCAAAACTACTTTGGGAGTGGTTAGGACCACTTTTTAACCTTTGGGGGCTGCCCTAGGGGCTATGTATGTCAATTCGATCAGTGCTTGTCATCACATAATCGGATTGGTGTTGTTTTGGTGTCTATAGATGCCCCTTTTTGGGATGCGTTGTGCGTGGCGTAGTGCTGAGAAAAAATAGATAACCAAAGCACTTAATGATTAGGGTTTCTTAGTAACCTAACCAAATTTTGATGCCCCAAGTATGGAAAGGGCACGCATTCTTGAATCCTTGCTTCTGACGAGCTAAGGAGCTTAATTCAAGTGTTAACCTTTTTCGGTGAGGTGTTACTTGATCTTGGACATTGTTCAGTCATGAATAGGCAAAGGGCGCAACCTTTTGTCTATGGGAACCTTGAGTTCATGATTCTAGAATGCCAAGTGTTTGATCAGCTTGTGATTATTGCTTGTTTGCTGCCCCAAGCAGGAGCGTGATTGTCTTTGTCAATGATTCTTTGAATGCATGCCATTTCCTTGATTGGGTGTGTATTTGTTGATTGGTGACTAAGTGTGACTACCCCCTCAAGCGACGAATCGATGAGGGAATGACCGACATGAGAAAAGCGATGAGTCACTTGACCCAAGATGACTTTTGTAAGGGTGCCTTCAGTTGTTTTTCATTGAATGCTTATGCAGTTTCCCAACAATCTGACCTATTTTTGGTGGGTTTTAACCCTTTTTGTGACGCATTTTGGAGCTAAAATTGTCAAAAATTCATCCTCCCATGGAGCGGTCCAGCTATGGTAGCCTTCTTAGGGAGTAGGATATTGATAATTTGTGGCCCTAACATCAGTTTTGTATGCCAAGAATATTAGGCGCAAAGGCACCTTTGTTCGGCAATGTTATTGCTATTTTTGGGTGGGTTTGGACCCTTTTTGTGACGCCTTTTGGGGATGAAATTCTCAAAAATCCATCCTCCCATGGAGCGGTCCAACTATGGTAGCCTTCTTAGGGAGTAGGATAGTGAGGATTTGTGACCCCAACATCAATTTTGGATGCCTTGAATGTCAGGCACAAAGGTGCCTTTGTTCGGCAATTTTATTGCTATTTTTGGTGCATTTTGGATGCAGTTTTTGTTATTTTTTATTTTCTTGCTCTGTAATCATCCCAGGGTGGGACGAATACCAGTTTTGTAATCTTCCTAGGGTGGAACGATTACAGGCCTAAGAGCCTATATAAGGGCCAAAACTAGGTTTTGGGCTCATTTGCATTTGTTTTTTTGGCGATTTGGAGCTGAGGAGGAGGAGTTCGAGTCTGCATAGCGGAGCGCTATCGAGATTTCATGGATACCATGAGTGCACGGACCGGATATTCGAGTGGCGGAGCCGAGGCAAGACCGGTAGGTGCTCCTTCACTTTATTTTGTTTGTTTTTATTTTAGAAATTAATTTATTTTTATTTCATTTTTCTATTTAAACTAAGATCAAAACCCTAGTTTAATTGTTTTGTATTTGTATTTTGTTGCATTGTTTAAACTAAGATCAAAACCCTAGTTTATTTTTTTTTTTGTATTAGTTTAAACTAAGGTTAAAAACCCTAGGTTAAAATTTTGTTTTTATTTTGTTTTTTAGTTTAAACTAGAGTTAAAAACCCTAGGTTAAAAATTTTGTTATTTTTTTTTTAGTTTAAACTAGAGTTAAAAACCCTAGGTTAAAAATTTTGTTTTTTTTTGTTTATTTTGTTTTTTAGTTTAAACTAGAGTTAAAAACCCTAGGTTAAAATTTTGTTTTATTTTTTTTTTTTTTTTTTTTTTTTTTTTTAGTTTAAACTAAGGTTAAAAACCCTAGGTTAAAATTTTGTTTTATTTTGCATTGTTTATTGATTTTTTTGAATGTTTGTATTATACATTTTGTTAATGTTGTTGTACAATTTATTAAATGTTTTTGTTGTACAATTTGTATACATTGTTGTATATTTGTTTTAGTGTTGTACAATTTTTTTTTGTTGTCATGTTTTAATGTTTTTGTGTTGTTTTGTTTTGTAGGTGGTGAAGAGTCGGTACCATCAGCCGACGATATTTTTTGATGCACGGGATGCGCTGACTATGGCGGACTGGGATTGGCTTGATGCCCTTGGGCTCAAGCAAGTGACTCGGTTAGAGCCTATGGTGGGGGATCGAGCATATCTGACTCGCCTTGATCAATTTGTGGGATCCCTGCACCAACACCTTTCATCTCCCAATAGGGGAGATGATAGTGACTCTAGAGGACGTTTATCGGATTCTATAGATTTCGATAGATGGGCTGCCCATTCGGATGACTCCTCGAGATCAACGGATGATGGTGCTGACACGGTGCTTTGGGCATGCGACGAAGATGGGGGTGGATGGGGTGGTGGAGAGGGTAGAGGGGGACTACTTGATTGGTGGGATTCTGGTGTGGTGGTGGTTTGAGAAGGGCATGTTGGGGGTGAGGCATACATTGCTTATGACCCTCATCTCCAACATGTTGCTTCTCGACTCCTCAGGTGTGAGGTTCCCTTGGAACTTGCTTGAGGTAGTGTTCAGACTGGTGGAGTGTCCGACAGTAGCACCACTGATTATGAGGTGGGGTCAGATGCTACTGGCATAGTTATATGATGAGTTGTACGAGGTCCACTATCGGAGGTGAAAGGGGATTGGGTGCAACTACCTATTGTAGTGTTGGGGATGGTAGCACATAGCTATGGAGCGGCCATAGGGGTTGCCTTGGACCACTCGGGGAGAGATGGTGGATAGGGAGATTGGCTATGCTGCTCTATGGTAGAGGTCCGGAGGAGAAGGGGCAAAGTCGATGGTGGGCAGGTGTCGTGGGGCACTATGTTGATGCCTTCTCATGTCTTGCTCTAGGGGAGGTGTTCTAGCGGCCATACCAGGACTGTCCAGCCTGGCCTGAGGCTGGGGAGTGGCTCCGATGGGTGCGCAGGGGGAGGTGGCTGATCGGGTGACATGGGACCGAGTAGGAGTACTTCCTGTACGTCCGGGTGACTCGATAGTTTGGGGTGCACCAGGGATTTCTTGGTGAGCCCTTGATCTATCGACATTGGGGCGACGAGAGGACTTTGGCCTGGTCGATCATTGAGCCATTGGGTGAGGAGTCGGATGTATTTAGAGTATGACCAGTGGTGGACGATGTGACGATGGTAGGGTGAGGGGCCTCTAGGAGGTACGGATGTAGCAAAATAGGTGGTGAGGATGTAGAGGCATCAAGGGAGGGTTGGGGAGCTCCGCTCGATGATGCAGATATGGTGGAGGTTGATGACTTGACTAGGGATGACCTAGGGGTTCCAGAGCAGCGGATACATAGGACATTCTAGAGTAGTGGGTGTCGGAGTAGCATGCCATCCCAGAGATGCCCATGCCTCAGGAAGTCCTAGGGGATATGGAGGCTAGGTATCATGCTGAGATAGCATGATTGGAGGAGCTACTACAGAGATGGGATGAGGAGCACAACATCGAGAGGGATCACCTACGAGCTCAGTTGGCATAGCAGGATGAAGCATTGGCTACATACCATCGATGGGATGTGGAGTGGGGTCGATTTAGGTGGAGTTGGAGGCCGAGATTATCCACCTTGGTGGACAGTTACCTGAGCTCACTAGAGGTGGATCTTGCACCGAACGAGAGACAGTGAGATTGAGCAGTCTGCTTCCTCTCATCATAGGTGGGTGGGTGAGGGTAGCGCTAGTGGGCATGATGCGGGGTGGAAGTAGCCTGAGAGGTCCCATAGGACCCACACCACTAGGGGTAGTTCCAGTCACACCGATCCTACGTGATCATGGTGGCCGACTCCCTAGGCTTGGGGTTTTTGAGTTTTTAATTTTTTGTGAGGTCAGAGGACCGACTTATTGTAGCCTACGGGCATTTTTGGTGATATATATACATGACTTTCTTTTTTATTATACACTTGTCATGATTTATTGTTACTTTTATGCACATTTATTTACGTTGATGTATGCATGTGTTATTATGAATGTGATGTTTCTAATTATATGATGTATGCATATGGAATGGATGAAATGATTTGTTGATAACTTGGTGGTGGCACCATAGACTATACAGGATTTACTGGCTTTCTATACTATGTGATGACTTTGCATGTGTATATTTTTTTGTTTTGTATTTTTTGATGGTGATGTAATAATGGAATGTACCACAGTTGTGCTAAAATGTAGTTAAGGTTTTTCTGAGACTCAGATGTTTTAACTAACTAGCCAAGACTATACATTTATCTTACAAGACTTTTGAACAAGGTACGAATCAGACTTGAGTTTGACCAAGTTATTTCACATCCCTGTGTGCGATTGAATTTATTTATGTGGTAGTTGTCAAGATACCACCAGTGCCAGATAGGCTATCAACCAAACCTGTACTGAGGATCACCTAATTAGCTCCACTAACTCCTTTGTTGTATTTAGTAAGATTAATCTACGGTGCAATCTAGGATACCATAAGCTAGCTCATCCACATGCAAACATTGATCTATACATAGTTTAATGTGATAGATATATCATCATGCGAGAGGTTTGCCACCAGTGACCAGCAGGCTATCCACCAAACCGGTACTGAGGATCACCTCATGACCTTTCGAATGTTGAGAGTTCCAGGGATTCAAGTTCGACTCCCTTCTTTTCTTCAATTTTATTGGGATACTTGCTCTCATATGTAGTGATAAAAATCACTATTTATTTTTATTTTTTCTTTTGAGCAAGGGATTGGAATTTTGAGTGATGAGAATCACTATTTCTTGTGCTTTTTGATGTATGCACTTTGAGGGGTTTGGATATCAAACTTTGGAGTTTGTATTTTGACTTTTGCAATTTTTGATGTTTGCAACCCTTTGAGAATTTTGGGATTCTTGGGGAATTGGGTAGGGAAGATGCTTGTCCTTTTGCCAACTCTCAGCATTCTTGGGGTCATTCGCACAGGGGGATGAGCAAGATAACCTTTTCATTTTGGGTAACCCCCCCTTTTTTGGGGGTTTTTTTTTTCATTCACACAACTTGGGAATTTTTATGTGTTTTAACTTGTGTTGGGATGCTACGTAACAAGGTGTGATCCAAGTAAAACTCTACCTTTGTAAAAATCTGTCTGACTTTGTACAATTTTTGGCTAGAAATCTAAAGACAACTGAATGACGAAAGCCTGAAATACATTAGAAGACACTGATTATGATATGGTGAAAAATGTGGATGGCATTTATTTTTGTTGGACTATTTACAAAGTGGAAAAATGTGGAAAATGATGGAATTGTCGAGTAATTACAGTCTATGGTGCATTTGACATGTATGACCAACAAATATGCAATGTATGTTTGCGATGCCTAATGCAACTTATTTTTTTGTGTTTTGATTTTTAAGAGTATGCATGGAAGTGAGATGCAATTTTTTTGTTATTTTTGATTATTTTATTGTTTTTGAAAATTCTTTATGGTTGGTTTATCCCGAGTGGGTGCGGACCAAGTGATTCTTTCGGATCCTTGGAGGTTTTGACCAAAGGGATTATAGATACCTTTGGGGCATTTTGGGTGACCAAGCGGTTGTGGGAACCCTTGGGGCTTTTGGTTTGACCAAAGGGTTTATAGATACCTTTGGGGCATTTTGGGTTTGACCAAGCGATTGTGAGAATCCTTGGAGCTTTTGGTTTGACCAAAGGGATTATGGGCACCTTTGGGGCATTTTTGGTGATTGACCTTGATTTTGTTATGAATCCTTTGGAGCAATTTTGGGTTGACCAAGCGATTGTGGGAATCCTTGGAGCTTTTGGTTGACCAAAGGGATTATGGGCACCTTTGGGACATTTTGGGTTGACCAAGCGATTGTGAGAATCCTTGGAGCTTTTGGGGTGGGCCATGGCTCTTTTAAATGTGGAATGGCCTCAAATGACTGATGTTCAAGGGTTCTAGTTCCTTGATTCCTTCAAGAGAGGCGAGCCGGTATGTTCCAGGTCCTATTTTACTATCAATTACATAAGGACCTAACCAATTTTCATGAACTTGTCCCTTAGATGGGGCGGCAAGTTAGAATTTTGTTGGTTCTCTTTTAAGACCAAGTCACCAACCTGAAAGTCCCTCAGGTGAACTTTCATGTTATATGCTTTCTTAAGTCGCTCTTGATAGATACGTAAATGCTCGAGAGCATTGATGCATCGTTCATCGAGCAACGTAAGCTGGTCTAACCGGGCCTACCATGTAGTGTCATCATCGATGAACTCTTGCATTGATATGCGTAGGGAAGGTATTTCCAACTCGAGAGGCATGACTGCCTCGGAGCCATACACCAACGAAAATGGAGTTGCCCTAATGGGCATCCAAATGCTAGTGCGATAAGCCCAAAGAGCAAGTGGGATTTGAATGTGCCAATCCTTATGACTATCTATGACCATATTTTTAAGGATGGCAACTAGCATTTTGTTTGATGCCTCTGCTTGCCCATTTGCCTATGGATAATAAGGTGTTGAAAAACTATGCTAAATTTTGTACTTTGTTGTCAAAGCATGCACATATTTGTTCTTAAATGACGTCCCATTATCCGAGATGATCTTGGATGGAATACCAAAATGACATATGATGTTATGTAAAATAAACTCCGCAATGCGGGTCCCAGTCGTAGAGGTAAGCGGAATTGCTTCCACCCACTTGGTGAAGTACTCTATGGCCATTATGATAAACGTGTGATGACCTGACGATGCAAGGGAGATCTTTCCAATTAGATCTAAGCCCCACTATAAAAATGGCCAAGCCGATTGGATCGGCTGCAAGGCCTAAGAAGGTACATGTGTCAAATTAGCATGGTGTTGACATTTCATGCACTTCCTTACATACGTGCAACAATCTCGCTCTAAATATGGCCAATAATAGCCCATGCAAAGAATGCACTTTGCGATGGCCATACCATTGAAGTGGCCACCGCATGTACCATCGTGCGCTTGGGTGATCGCCCAAGTGGACTCCTACTGGTCCAAGCAATGGAGGAGGATCCCTTCATAGCTTCGACGGTACAAAATGTCTCCTAGCAAGACATGTTTTGCCGCTTTCTATTTGAATGATATTTTTATGGCATGCGTCAATCCAAGTGGGAGGTTACCTAGCTTGAGGTAGTCTCTTATGGGTGTGTACCAATCCTACTGATCAGAAACCTCGATGGTATGAACTGCCAATCCCTCTTGAAGTTCATCCCTAGCAAAAGCTGAGCGGGAAAGAACTTGTAAAAATAGCATTGTGTTGCTATTAAGAGGGATCAGGGAGAACAAGGACCCCTAGTTGGCATGATTCAGACTATCATGGATTCGAGAGAACTTATCCTGAGATGGTTCAATCTGGATCAGGTGGATTCCTAGTGTTAGGTCAGAGCTTGCATGCTCCATCATGGATTGTGATAATGTTTTGACTTGAATGGTTGTCATCTCACCAGAAGGGTCTTGCGGGATTAGTGACCCCAAGGAGGCCATAGTGTCCACAAAATGATTCGATGATCGAGGGAGTGCCTCGATGTCGTACCATTCAAGATTTGCCAAGAATTTATCCACAAGGGCTTTGTAGGCTTGCAGAACTGGGCATTTACATTGGAATACCCCTTTCACTTGGTTGACGATTAACAATGAATCACCAAAGATGTTCAAGCATTTGATGTTCATGGTGATTGTTGTCTGAAGACCTATGAGCAAGGCTTCGTATTCGGCATTGTTATTGGTGCATGAGAAATCAAGTTTAAATGATAGAGGCATTGGAGCCCCTTGTGGTGTGAAGAATATGATTCCCATGCCACCCCCTTGCTCACATTTAGAACCATCAAAAAATAAGGTTATGTCGGCCTGTGACTCAAGCTCATCAGAATCTAGTGATTCTGAGACATGGAAGACCCCATCATCGGGTAGCTCTACGGTTAGAGGTTGATCATCTTCGAGAGGAGCCTCTGCTAGTTGATCGATGATGACTTGACCTTTGATGGACTTCTTTCCAATGAATTCGATGTCAAACTCCGTCAACAACATGATCCATTTCGTCATGTGGCTACTATGATAAGTATGACTCATCATGTACCGCAATGGATTCTCCTTAGACACAACATACGTCGTATTGCTCAGCATGTAGTGGCATAGCTTTTTGGTGGCAAATACCACTGCTAAGCATAGCTTCTCGACGTATGCATAGTTAAGTTCATAACTGACCAGGGTGCGGCTAAGATAATAAGTAGCCTATTCTTTATGTAGTTCATTTTTCTAGGCTAGCATGGCGCCCAGTGCCACCTCAATAGCTGAGATGTATAAATAGAATGACACTCCTGGTCTAGGTGGTGCCAATACTAGTGGTGAAGCCAAGTATTGTTTAATGTCATCGAAGGTTGACTGGCACTCGTCATCCCAGTGAAATGCTACCCCCTTGTGTAATAATTTATTCATGGGTCGGCACTTGTCAGATAATTGTGCTATGAAGCGCTTGATTGACGTGACCTTTCCCTGCAAGCTTCTGAGCTGCTTGATGGTGGTTGGGGGAAGCATTTCAAGGATTGCCTTGAATTTATTTGGATCTACCTCGATGCCTCATTTTGAGACTATGAAACCCAAGAGTTTTCTAGATGTGATGCCAAATACGCACTTCTTGGGGTTTAGTCTGACTTTGTGTTCGATGAGGCGATCGAGGATCTTGCTTAAGTCATCGAGATGATCTAGGCGCAAAAGAGATTTGGCCAACAAATCATCCATATAGTCTTCCAAAGTTTTATGCATGTGATCATGGAAGATGTATGTCATAGCGCGTTGGTAGGTGGCGCCAGCATTTTTAAGGCCAAAGGGCATGACCTTATAACAAAATGTCCCCCAAGGCATTGTGAATGCCATTTTGAGTTGATCATCGAGATTGATACGAATCTGATTGTATCCCGAGAAACCATCCATGAGGGAAAGCATTTCATGGCCTACTGTAGCATCTACCAATGCATCGATGCTAGGCAAGGGGAAATCATCCTTGGGACTCACTTTGTTTAGATCTCAAAAATCGGTGCATATGCGAATCCTCCCATAAAGCTTCTTGATGGGTACCATGTTGGACAACCATGGTGGGTAATCCATGCAGATGACAAACTGTGCATCCAACAACTTTTGTAGCTCATCTTTTACCATTAAGGCTACTATTGGGTGCATCTTACATAGTTTTTGCTTGACTGGCTTGACTGTCGGATCAAGCGTTAGATTATGCGTGACTAGCTATGGGTCTAGCCCCGACATGTCTTTGTAGGACCATGCAAAAACCTCCTTCTTCTCTTTGAGAAGGGCAATGTAATCGGCTTGCTCTTCGGGGGATAGACTTACCCCTAGCTTGATGATTTGTGGATTCATTGGATCAGAGCCGATGTCTACGTCAGTCGTCTCTTCGACTGACATGTGGGACCCATCCTCCAACTGGTGTGGAGTTGGGATCAGGTGGATATCATTTGCTGAATTTAGATCTACGTTTGGAACATCGGGTTCCTCTTCAGACATGGAAGATATCCTGAGTTGGTCTTGGGGTGAAATGAAGCATCTCACCGCAAGGCCAGTACTCTGATGGGGATGGTGGTGAGTTAGCATGATCCCAGTCTATGGCATCTAGGTTTAGATACAATGGTCATGTTGGATCGGTTGGATTGTGGATGGGGGTGGTTAAGTCAATGGAGATCATGTTGATGAAGTGAATTTGGTCTCCATTACCATGCGGGTGGTGACTCGGACATCCTTGGTGATCTTTGTGCTCTGGATCTGGCTCTGTGGGTATTGGCACAAATGGATCGGCCCTATGTGTAGATAAAAGGATAGGGTCTACCCTTGGCACTGATGGCTCTATAGGGTCTCTGGGTGGAAGGTGCTCTCTGTATGCCTAAAGTGGTGGGTGCAGCACTTGGTCCAACTGTGCTTGGTTTAGGTGCCACCTATGCCTTGGCCCCATGTTTAGCTATTCAAACATATCATCAATGTCCATGGGGTATTCTCATTGTTGCTGCCACATGTGGTTGAGATATGCCATCTCAGTCTCATCTTCATAATCGCTATCAGAGATCCATAGGCCTTCATTGGCTCCGACAACTATTTGTGGCATGTGGGGCTCGCTCTGCTCGAGCAAGTTAATTTGGTCCCATCGGAGTTGTTCCGCTCTCTATGGGAGGACCTAATTCTCTTGAGGTGGCATTTGCTCGATTGGAGCATTCAAGGGGAACATTGTCATGAAGTTCTCTTGATAGTCATCTATGGGCGTCACTTGCGAGTGATTGCTATCGGACTCGAAAGGGTCCCAAGGTGCTACCTCATACTCTGACTCATCTTTTAAAGATCCTTCTTGGCCTTGTCTATATCCCTTTTGGAGGCAAGTTCTTGAACTTTCCCCTTTCTCGATCAAAGGGGAGGAATTGTTGAGGCCCACAAGGTTGGTTGTTAACAATGGGAGATAATCCCCCAATGTGTATGTTGTGTTAGGATTGGCATATGGATCTTGTGCCAACCCATCCTTGTTGCCTAGCCCTAGGCCTTGCATGTTCTCTACCAAGATGTCAAGGGGCAGAGGGTGGTTGAACCCTACTCCTGATTTGTCGTATGGCATCTGATATCTTGGTTGACAAAGAACATGCACCCCTTGTTCATATCTGCCTAACCCATATCCATGCCAATTACATTGGCCAAGGTATTTCAAAGTGAAGTCTGGGTTGGATAGATAGTTGACATTCTCAGAAAAGGGCTCTTCATCCTCTTCCTCTTGCAGGTAAGGTTCAATGTCATTGTCGAGGCCCCCATATACAAAATTTGTCTGATTTGGTGGGTAGCCCAAAGGGACAATAGTGTCGATGGGGAGGCGAGGTCTCCCCATGTCCTGCATGGACTCAAGCGTGGGTGTTGCTACAATGTTCCGCACTAGATACTCCCCAGGCCCGTATTGGCCATCTCAATGGTGATCATTGGTGGTTGAGGGGAGGGAATGGGAGTTCTTCCTGAGTCCACTCCATGTCGGGTGAACTAGGCATCTCGACTTCCATTCGGCTAGGCACCTCTTCGATAGAGATGGTTGAGACTGATGGTGGTGCCTCTTCCAAGGGTTTCTTCCCATTGTCCTTCGATGTGGCCACCATAGGTGGCATCATTGGTGAAGGACCAGATGATGAAGATGGACCCGATTGGGGATTTGAGGGACTTAACAATGGGGATGTATGCGGAATCGGACCCTATTTGGATGGATTCAACTGAAAGTCCAAATGTGTCGATGGAAGGGTCGATTGTGGCATCAGCTGCACCGCATTGCAATACTTGAAGGGCTCTAAGTCTGTCGGGACTACATGCACTTGCCCTTCGTATGTGTACTTTAGGCATTGATGGGCTATCGAAGGGACACACTTCATGTCCCTGATCCAAGGCCAGCCCAGCAAGATATTATAGGCCATCTCACCTTCCAAGATGTGGCACAATGTAGGAATAGTCTTTTGTCCCACTTGGATGGGTAGGACAATTGTGCCAACCGTCGAGCATATCACGTCATTGAATGCTCGAAGAGTATAGGTGGAGGCCACAATGTGAGATGCTAGCAACTTGAGGTGTTTCAATGCCATTGTTGTGATTATATTGTTGGATGAGCCAGTGTCCACCAACACCCTCTTAAATGGAATCCCGTTGACCCATGCAATGACGTGTAGGGGTGGATCCACCATATCACCAGTCATCGATTTTAGTTCATCTTCTCTAAAGGTGATGACTAGTTTTGTACATCATTTTACATGTCCCACAAAGTTGTTGAAAGAGTTTGCTTCATGGGGCTGTAGCTCGATGGCTTTGAGTATCTCCATTAGAGCCTCTCGATGGGGCGGTGATTGTTGGATGAGCTCATAGATGGAGAGCCTAGCCGACGTGGTCCTTAAACTTTGGGTAAGTTTAGTCCGAATCGTGGCCATTGGTCTAGGTGGAGGAGGTTGTGTAGGGTGTTGTTGAGGTTGTGACATTGATGGAACCTCTCCTGTAGCTGCAACGGGGGCAGTTGTGCTTGGATACCTCTTGTTTCAAGTCACTATGCTTATCATCCCTACATACCCCTGCATGGGGCAGTTTTGTGTCACCTCATTGACTTGAAGAGTCTTTGCCTATGCATCATGGGCAGGCAGGGGGTCTTTGAAGACCTCCATCTATTGGTTGTTTGGTGCTACGAGATTATCCACCGCTAGCATCTTGTTGTCTATTAGGTCTTGCACTAAGCTTTTGAACTTCCAACATGCGTAAAGGTCATGTCCTTTCTATCGATGAAATCTACAGTACAAGTCTTCCCTATAGCCCTTGGGTTTTGGCATGTTGGGGTCTATGGGTCGACTTTCTGGTAGGTTTATCAAGTTTGCCATGGACAAGTGGTCAAACAAGGAGTCTTTAGACTCTGTGAAGGGTGTGAATTGTCGCCTAGGGTGACGTTGCTGATTTTGCTCTTGCCTATGATTTTCCTTTTCATAGGTGTCAAGAGGAACTGCCTGATAATTAGCCTTTGGGGGTTGTGTTGCTTGTGCAGGCTTAGGTATGTTTATAGCAACCTGATTGACCATGGTAGGTTTCGGTTGCGTTGACCCAATTTTGGCATTTTTGGGCCACTCTTTCTTGCATGGCTTGGCAATCTCGCCATCCTGTATCTTGATCTCCTCAATGATTCTAGCTTGCGCCAGAGCTTCCTCGAGAGTGGCATATTGCTGTAGCTGCAATAGCATGGAGATCGACCTCAAACAACTCTTCGAGAACATTTGGGTCAGGTCGGCCATGGGAGGGAGGTAAGGTAGCTTTGAAAGCAACGTCCTCCACCGATTTCCATAAGCCACCATGGTCTCTTCCTCATACTACCTGAGGCTAGCTAGGTCACTTAATGATGCCTTCTTCTTGGTATTGAAGGTGAAACATTCAAGGAATGCATCCACTAGCTGGTCCAGGTTACTGATGCTATGCTTCGACAACTAGGTAAACCAATCCGAGGTAGGGCCTACGAACGTGGTTATAAATGTTCTTAGAAGCAAAGCATCATTGTCCTGAATGCCAAAGCATTGGCTCAAGAATCTTGTCACGTGCTCTTGGGCATCCTCATCCCCTCTAAATATTGCCAATTGAGGCATTTTAAAGTGTTCAGGGTATGGGGGTGCAGGCACTAAAGGATGCATAGGGTGACTACGAAGCTAGCATAAAGTGGGCTTTTGGGGCCCAGAAGTCTTGGTCTCCATAGACTCTAAGCGCTCTAGCAACGCTTTGTATGCATCAAAATATTTGATCTCTTCCTCCTTGGTTTGTTCCCATTGTGAATTATGGGGAACTTGAGGCCTATGGAGGGGCAACCGGGTAGCACCCCCTGCCTTGGTAGGGCATTTCAGCCCACTCTTCTTCTTGCTCAAATTCCTCATAGGCTTCTTGAGGAGTTCCTAGGCATGACCTATAAACATGGGTGGGTGCCCAGGAGGGTGCCCATCATTGGCTCTAGGGGTGGTCTCCCGCTCAGGTCTAGGAGGTCTTGGAGGCAACACTTGATAAGGTCGTGGAGACCTATCTCGCACCAAGGGGTTGTGCCTCTCATACAACTCTATCCTATGCATGCGAGGGGTTGGGACCCTCTCAGGCATAGTGTTCTAGAGCAACTCATCTATCTGATATTGAATGCGCTCTTTGCTAAGGTGATACAGGTGCTCTAACTATTGTTGGTCTTGCTCAAGCTACATGATTTGTGCTTGGTGGGTGGCATGTTTGGAAAATTCCAAGTCAATTTGTTCTACCGTCTTGAGTCTAGGAGGCCTAGATGCCTCCCCTACACATCTATCTCGGTCATGGTGATCCGAGATCTCTATAGGTCACTTCCCTCTATCGAGGTTAGCGGCATTCACCCGAGGCTCTAGCCTCAGTAGGTGATCCTGATAAATAGCAGGTGTGAAAGTGCATTGTTCCCGCATTATGTATTGCTCTTGAGGAATGTAGTGGTTTTCCTCATGCTCCCTTTCATATATGTGAAAGGGGGGGCAGAGTTGGCTCACCCTGTCTGAAGAGCCTTGCGCTCTGGATTTGGCCTATTGTTTTTGATAGTAATAAGGGGTAGAGGAGGGATGATGTAATCATGTGGCCCCTCCTTATGGACCCTATGTTGTTCTAGCACTTCATCGCATGGTGGCCACTCATAACGAGTGTCTAAGGGAGCCCTCCCATCTATGTTGAGTGCCACGTGTATGGACTCCTCCTGAAAGGGTCTATGTTGCATGGGCGTGCCCCTCGAAGGGGTGCCTCTATAGTCCCATTCCATCATGGTATGATGTGGACTATTTTGTGGGTCAGGCCACCAAGGTGGTATGACCAAGTCCTTGGGGCTATAGCGGAGGTGACTTGTGCCCCCTTGTACACTTTTCATAGCTTCTGCCCATGATTGGGCTTGGCTACGGGTGTACACCATGGTGGTGTCTCTCTAAAAGATATGTAGGTTTTTATCTTCTTTACAATTTTTTATGCTACACTAAACAAAAGGGGCCACACAATCAAAGCAAGTGATTATCTCATTTATAGATTAAAGGTGTGCCCTAGATCTGGTTTAGTGTGTTTTGATTTTGTGGTGAAAACCTTGTAAAGAAAATTTTGTTGTATATGCAATATGAGGGCTCTTATATCTCCCAAAATGGTCGCCCCTTCAATATACCACTGCTAGGCCATTATACCGAACCTCTCAATATACCCACCCTTACGTGAGGGAAACTATTGGTACGCGAGAGCAGAACAGTACGTGGAACATAGGCGGTACGGAAGGGGAATCACTCTATTTTTGACACCTACCATAGAAGACTTATCCTCATGCACTGGGAATCACCCCAACTACACTTGGTCAGCTTTCATCAGGATTTACGTCTAGCAATAGTAGCGATCAGGGTTATGTATGCAAAAATTCAAGCCAAGGTGGTGATGAAATCCACCATTGGTCTTGATCAAGTGTTGGGGTTTTAAGACCAACTCCTTGATGTTTATATTATCACGTGGTGTGTGTGGTTCTTTTTACTTGTGCAAAGAAAGAAAACATGCAGTAAAATTTCCTATACAAGCAAAGAAACAGAAAAATCATAGAAACAGAGACAAAAAATTACAGAGGGTGTTCAGAAAACCTACCTCTTCTCTGCCCAAACCGGATGCCTCTGAGTTTCTACTCAAAAAATGCATAGAGAGCTAATCATCCTAGGGTGGGATGAATAGCAGATATATATTCATCATAGGGTGGGATGAATGCCTTATTCATCCCAGGGTGGCATGAATTCCAGTCTATATTCATCATAGGGTGGCACGAGCAGCAGTCCAACGCTTGAAGGATTAACACCTACAAGCAAAAACACAAAATTTTGATCAAAAATTTGATCCCAAAATTAGGGGACAGAGTCCCACCATGATCGCCACTAAAATCATGAGGATACAGAAGCAATGGCATACCGGGTGCGATGCAAACAAAAGCAAATGTAATGCTAACTCCTACGAATGAAGAAAGGACTAAAGTGCATGAAAAGGGAAAACAAATGAACTGAAATGAGATATAAAGCAAATGTAAAGTGCAGCCCTTTATTTTATTAATTTTTCTTTGAGATCAGGTTACAATACGTCTCCTTCCTTTTTAGGGGCTAGGAGCGTTAGATATAGTTTTGTTACACCACGGATGGTACGCTCCCCTTCGGGATCTTCCGCATGCCCACATTTGAAATGGGTGGGCCAAACATCATCGCCGCTTGCATGAATGCATCTATAGTTCCTTGCTACCCCTACGGTGTCGAGATCCTACATTCAGAGAAACAACAAATGATTAATAGCACCTACGGATGGAGGGAAACATGCAATCCCCAAGGCCTCCGGTTAATGCATGCATGAAATAATTAAAATGGTAATCAAAACATGTCAGAATAAGATGAAATTTGGATAGAAGCATGCAAACACCATCATGAACACACTACAAAAGGAACAGTCAAGAAATCTGCTATAGATTTCTAATCGCTCTGGGGTGGGACGATTAGGACTGTCATAAAATGTCAGAAAGCAACCTCCTAAATGTCCCATCCAGAGGCCTCCAAAACACCTGCAAAGTTGGGGTTAGGAAAAATAGGGCATTTTGAGATGACCCAGAAGGTCGGATTTTGTAGATTCAGCCTCGATCACCCTGTATCCGAAGATGCTCCCTGTATGTTAGTGAAAGCGAAAAACAATGAAAACATAGTCAAAACTCATCAGAATGGCATGAAATTTGAATGGAAGCATATATGAATGACATAAAATAAGATGCAAAATAAATAGTGAAGAAATATACTACATATTTCTAATCACTCTAGGGTGGGGCGATTAGGACTATAGTAGTGCGGGGGCACCGGGGGCAGGACGCCCACCGTTTGGGGCTTGGTTTTGACACCAATCCACTTGGGATGGGTCCAAAACCTCCTAGGGGGTTGTGTCAGAAAATTGGGTGGGGTATTATGGCCAAATGTTTAGGTTTTGGGTCCGGATTGTGCTTCCAATGTTCACCCAATAACCTCCCTTCCAAAAGAGAGATCAAGGATGTAAGAAGCACAAGTGAGGGGTGAGGATGTAATTCGGTAGCACTCCATTGCTCCAAATGCTCCTGCTCTATCCTCTTTTTGGGGTGAGAAGACTCACCATTTTATAGACCTGAAGGTCTGCTTTGAATGTGCATGCAGGGGCGCCACTTGGCCATCATGCCTTCCCAGGGGAGAGAAGATTCCTCCCTGATTAAGGGCTCCATGACTGCCTCTATGACTACCTCTTTGAGCTCAAAAATGCTCACTCGCACTCCCATGCATTGAAGGTGGAGTTGAGTGGTGGATCTGAGCTGCCATTTGTCAAGGTTTGACCTTTTTCCCATCAAACCTGCTATTCGCCCCACCCTGGAGCGAATGCTGCTAATCGTCCCGGGGTGGGATGAATACCAATTTGTAATCATCCCAGGGTGGAACGAGTAGGGAGCAGAGTGCTTGAAAGGTGCCAAATTGACCTCTGACCTTCCAAAACTACTTTGGGAGTGGTTAGGACCACTGTTTAACCTCTGGGGGCTGCCCTAGGGGCTATGTATGTCAATTCGATCAGTGCTTGTCGTCACATAATCGGATTGGTGTTGTTTTGGTGTCTATAGAAGCAAAATTTGTGAAATTTATGCATTGTAAATCAGTAAACAAGATATGGGACAAATTGAAGAAAACATATGGAGATAAAAAGGTCAAAATGGAAAAACTACAAAACCACAAGAAAAGGTTTAAAGATTTCAATATGGAAGATGAGGAAGATATTGATACACACTTACTTTATGTGGATGAGGTTGTTAATACCATGCGTTGACTTGGATTTGAAATTGAATACTCTAGTGTTACTAATAAAGTATTAAGATCACTCCCTATGAAGTATGATGGAAAGGTTTTAGATATAGAAGAGATGAGATATATTGATCAATTAACTATGAATGAGTTACATGGAATTCTCACAGCTTATGAGATGATAATAGTAAAGGATCCCAAATCCAAGAGAGAGACCACTTTCAAAGCTTCAAAGAAGATCAAATATAAGAAACCAAAATCAAGTGGTGAGTCAAGCAGTGATGAAGAAGCCAACTATGGGAAAAAATAAGGACTCAAGAAAACACAAAGGTATGAAGACTATGACATGTTTTAATTGTGATAATTTTGGTCACTACACATCTAATTGTCCAAAAGCCAAAAGTAGTAGTAGTGAAGAGAAACAAGATCATAACAAAAAGGAAGGAGAAAAATCCAGGCATGAAAAGAAAAATAGCTATGGTCAAAGCAAGCATGAAAATAAGTTATTTCAAAGGAACAAGAAGAGTTTCTATGTTAACAAGGCAAGCAAGGCTTCAAGTGACAGTGATGAAAGACTCTTAGATAGTGAAGAAGAAGATATTCTATTTTTAGCAATAGAAGAGGAAGAAGATGCTCCTATTGAAGATAAAGTTGAAAACTATGAAGATGCTCTTGGAGACCAAGAAGTAGAAAAATATTTAGAAAATGAAGAGGAAGGCATAGTTGATCTAGAAGCAAAACTTATTGTTGCTCTTAGATAATTGAAAAAGGTTAGAAATCAAAATTCAAGACTAAAGGCTCAAGTTAAAGAACATGAGGAAGAAAAGTAAAATCTTCTACAAGACCTAACAAACTAAAAAGCTAAGGCAAGGAGAGTTAAAGAGGTCATGGTTGAAAATTTAGAGGTAAAAGAGTTAGAATGTGAAATATTAGAACATGAGGTAGTTTCACTAAGGATGGAAGTGAAATATTCTAAGAACAAGCAACAGAGGTTTAGAAAAATTTCAAAGAATTTGGATAAAATTATCAATGAACAAATATCATATATGAAAATATGACTTGGTTTGAAGAAGGATAAGGGAAACAAGAAGAAGAGTCAATCTCAATCTCAATAGAAGAGGAAGTTTAAAAGTAAGAGAGTGAAGAAGAAATTAATAATTATGAGGATAAGTTGAATAATAGAAGATTCACTAAGAAAGGAAACAATGCACAAACAAGAAATAAGGTTCATCACATAGAAGGCAAAGAAAGGGCTAAGAGACTAGAGGGTTCAAGACAAGTTTTATTCAAAGGATGTTGTTTTTCATGTAATCGGTTAGGTTACAAGGCTATGCATTATAGGACTCATGGAAATAAGAAGTATGACCTCACTAAAAGTAATGTTAAATCATTCAAATATGGACATTTATTTCAAGGGTATTGCTACTCTTGTAATCACTTTGGTCATAAAGCAATCCATTATAGGGTTCAAGACATAAATGAGTATGACTTCACCAAGAGGAACTTCAATAAATTTGTACCTTCCAAGAACTACAACATTATGTGTTACAGGTGTAATAATCTTGGGCATAAGACCAAGTGGTATAGAAAATATTTTTCATAACTTCCAGAGATAAGCAAGAAAAAGGACACTTAAAAGGATCAAAAGGGTATGGCTACAAAAATGTTGAAAAGGAAGGTTGACAAAGAAAAATAGCATTGTATGCTGGGACTAGAGATACTCCCACCCAAAAATTAATCACCTCAAGGAGAGGATGTGGGGAGGGGGCTAAGCTTAGAGTCTTATATTTAGCCCCAAAGGAGTCCCTTTTCCATTTATTTCAAAGGGGGGAGAATTTGAGTAAGGGGGAGAGCATTCAGTCAGGGGGAGCAGTTCCTCAGGGGGAGCAGATTTGGAATCCATCGGTAGGAAAAGAAATTTTTAGAAAGGGTTGCCATCAATTACAAAAGGGGATATTGTTGTAAATTTTGAGTATAGTGTTGTCATTGATGTCAGAGGTTTGATGTCGTTGGTTATCATTGATGTCAAAGGTGAAAAAGTTGAGTTTTTTCTTCAAGGTTGAAATAATAAATGCAAGGGAATTTTCCATGGTTGTAAAAGAAAGCAAAGAGAATTTTGAAGAAAATGATTATAATATTTAAATTTTAAATTTAAATATTATTAAGAGAGTTTGAAAGTAACAAGGGCTACATTTGGTAAATAAAAAATAAAGGGAGATTTTAATTTACAAATAAAATATAAGACTTCTCATTGGTGGAAAAAGACCCGAGGTAAAATGTTTATTATAATGTTTTTTAAAAATATTATAATACCTAAGTATAAATTTATATGGCACCAAATATAATTCAAGTTATTTTAAAATAAATTGGAAAGAGGGCCAACGTCTACAACATGCATGGAAGCATATAAATACCCTAAGAAGTTGGAAATAAAGTGGAGTGCTTGATTTTCATGCATCATGCAACGTGGTGAAAACGAATGAGATAGAGGGGATAGTGTTAATTTTAGAGCCCAGAAGGTGAATGAAATATGTGAATTTCATTTGCTCCTTGACGACATCCACAAGGGTGGCCTAGCGATGGCTAGATTCGTGCTAAGTCATTTGCAAGGTAGAGGTTTGCTGTTTGATTCTCCCTAGCACCAATTTTGAAGGATTTAATTTTTTTTGGTGAACGCACAAAGGGAATAAAGGTGGAGGCCTATACGTTAGGTATCTATAACTTGGCTAGAAAATGAGGCCACGCATTGCGTTAGGAGGTTGAGGTCGAAGGGTCGATTCCCATTCGCACCAACAATATTATTTTTGGTAAAAGGTATGTTCTAAGGTTGATTAATATTTTATTTGCATGAAGTTTGAGGGGTGTGCTATGGTGTAAAGGTTTTTGGCATATAGGAGGTATAAGGGAAATTATTTTTGCCAAATATTTTTGAAAATATTATTGTCATTAAATTTTATTTTTATATATGCAAAATTAGGAGTGATAAGGTATAAATGGTTGATTTAATATTGTAAATTTGTGTTATGATTCATTAAGTGGTTTGTAAATTATTTAATGAAAGTGGGAGATAAAAGGTGTAAAATATGTTTTTATTGTTTGTAATATTTGCATTAATATTGAGGGACTTGGTTCATGATTTGATGTTTTATTTTGAAAAACCAAGAGATTTATAGAGCATTGGTTTGGAATAAAATTGAGCATACCTTTTTAGAATTAAATTCATGTGGATGGTTTGAGAAAGTATTTTTCTATCCTATCCTTGAAGTGGCACTAGAAAAATCATAGTATTGTGAGACAGGTTTTTGAAGACATATCTCCATAAGATAAAATTAGGATGTATGGACACATCAATCCTTATTTAAGGTATTTTGTTGAGTAAAATTTTTTGAAACATAAGGTGGAGATAAAAGGGTTGTTTGGTAAGCATTTTTGAAAATATTTTAGTTAGGGTTTGAGACCTACATGTTCATTAATTGTTGAGAGAAAGTTGAAACAATTTCATTAGAGTTTGAAGATATTTTTGTACTTCATTGTTGAATGGTTTTTGAAACATTTGGAATAGAGTTTGAGAAAAATATTGTGCTTCTATTTTAAAAATATATTGAGACATTTGTGCTATAAATTGTGAACTACTTGTGTTAGGTTTGAAGATAAGTTTGTGAATCATTGTGAAACCTTTTGAGCATTGGTTGAGAGATATTGAAAGAAATTGTAAAAGTGTTTGAGATCAATATTGTGAGGGAAATTTGTGCATTATTGAGGTTGATGTTTGAGATAAAATTTACAAGAAAGATAGATCAATTTTGTGAAACAAGTTATATATTGTTTTGATTTGATTTGAAAGGGATTTTTCAAGAGATAGAGATTGCATTGATTGAATGCAAGATTTGTGAATGTGAATAACATATTGGGGTTTTGATAGTGCATATAATTCTCTATATGTTCCAAAGGTTAAATGAATTCTAGGTAGAATATGTCTGAATTTCCTAGTTGAAGAAAGTATTTCTAAAAGAGATATAAGCATTTTTTGTATGCAATATTTGGAAATATTTAAGCAGGTTTTATGAGCAGCATTGAAGGTAGATTTGAGAAAGTCTTTTGAATGCTTGAAGGCAGATTTGAGCAAGTATTTTGAGAAGGCTTGAAGGAATATTTGAGCAAGTCTTTTGAGAAGGCTTGAAGGTAGATTTGATCAAGTCTTTTGAGAAGGCTTGAAGGCAGATTTGAGCAAGTCTTGTGAAGACTTAAAACAACATTGAGATATATTTGAGATAGAATTGAGAGTAAGTTGGTTGCTAATTTGATCAAGCTTTGTGTTAAGACTTGGGGAAGATTTGAGATAGAATTGAGAGCAGGTTTGGTTGTTGATTTGATCAAGCTTTGTGTTAAAGCTTGGGGTAAATTTGTGAGTATAGTTAGAGCATATTTATGCTAGACTTGTGATAGGGTTTGGAGCATATTTGAGATAGAGTTGAGAGTAGATTTTTGAGGTGATAAGATTAGAGAGGACAGAGGTCTCCAATGGATAGAGGTCCATTATCTAGTGCAGTGGAGATAGAGGTCTCATATGGAGAGCGATACATAATCCAAAGTAGTGGCGATAGAAGTCTTATAGAAGTTCACCAATTAGAGCAAAGGGGAAATTTTTTTCCTGTGGAGAGAGATCCATGAACCAGAGCAAAGGAGAAAGAGTTATCCTATAGATATATATCCATGAACTAGATCAAAGGGGATAGAGTTATCCTATAGAGAGAGATCCATGAACTACAACAAAGGGAAAAGAGTTCTCCAGTGGAGAGAGATCCATGAACCAGAGTAAAGGGGATAGAGTTATACTATTGAGAGAGACCCATGAACCAGAGAAAAGGGGATAGATTTCTCCTATGGATTTAGATACACAAATCAAAGCATAGGGTATTGGTGTCTCCTTTGGACATATGTGCATAAACATTGTAATAGGGAATTGATTCCTAAGATATTTGTTGAGAATATTTAGAAGAAATATTTTCTCCGTGCATGTAACCCACATTGGGTGAACCACATTAAATTTGTGTCTCTCATGTGTGTGATGATTTATGCATTGCTTTGATTACTACTATTGATATTGTCATTGATAATATTGGATAATATTATTTAGGAAAGAAAATTAAAAGTTGATCTTATACTCTTCACCCCAATCTTAGTATAAGACTATGTTCTTTAATGGATTCTCTTTTGATACTACATACATGGTATGATTGAGCATGTAATGACATATATTTTTAGTGGTGAAAACCACTTATATAATAGCTTCTCAACACATGCATAATTTATTTTATAGCTAACTAGGGTGCGACTAATATAATATATAGCTTGTTATTTATGCAATTCATTATTTTGGGCCAACATGGTTCCCAATGCAAGTTTTATAGCAAAGATGTAAAGATAGAATGACACTCCTAGTCGAGGAGGAGCCAATACTAGCAGTGAAGCCATATATTGTTTAATATCATCAAAGGCAACTTGAAATTCATCATCCCAATGAAATACAACCCCCTTGTGTAACAACTTGTTCATAGGTCGATACTTATCCAATAATTGTGATATGAAGCGCTTTATGGATGTGACCATTACTTGTAGACTACGTAGCTGCTTGTTAGTAGTGGGGGGATGCATTTCTAGGATTACCTTGACTTTTTTTAGGTCTAACTCTATGCCTCATTTAGAATCTATGAATCCCAATTTTTTTCCAGATATGATGTTGAAGATGCACTTCTTAGGATTTAGTCTCACATTATGTTCAATAAGGCAATCTAAAACCTTGTGCAATACATCAATATGCTCATGGTGTAGTAGAGATTTGGCTAATAATTCATCTATGTAATATTCCAAAATTTTATGCATGTAGTCATGGAATATGTAGGTCATAGCTCGTTGGTAGGTGGAACCAGCATTTTTGAGGCTAAAAGGCATGACCTTGTAACAAAATGTCCCCCAAGGCATTGTGAATTCCATTTTGAGTTGGTCTTCTAGATTAATGCAAATTTGATTGTATCTAGAGAAAACATCCATGAGAGATAACATTTCATGTCCTATTGTGGTGTCTACCAATGCATCAATGTTTGGCAAAGGAAACTCATCCTTAGGACTTGCTTTATTGAGATCTAAAAAATTAGTGCAAATGTGAATCCTCCCATCAGGTTTCTTGATATGTACCTTTTTGGAAACCCATGGTGGATAATCGAATGATATAATAAAGTTGGTATCAAACATTTTTTGTAATTTATATTTTATCATTAAGGTGACTATTAGATGTATATTGCATAGATTTTGCTTAACTGGTTTGGCATTTGGATCAATTGTAATATTATGTGTGACTAAATTGGGATATAGTCCTAGCATATATTTCTTTCTCTATTTTAACAACTTTATATAATTACTTTGTTCATAAGGGGATAAACCTTCCCCTAACTTGATGTTCTAGGGATTATCTAGATCTGTACCAATATCCCTATCAATTGTTGGCTAAATTGACATATGGGATCCCTATTACAACTAGTGTGGAGTAGGAATCAAATGAATGTCATTAGTTGGATTTACGTCATCAATTGGAAACTCATGCTCAACCTCAGCCTAAAAGATATTTTGAGTAGTCCTCAAAGAAAAATAAAATGCCTATAACATTTCATCACAAGGCAAATACTCTGATGGATATGGGGGATAATCTCCATGATCAAATTCAATTACCTCAAGGTCAAGGTGCAATGGCTTTGATGGGTTATTTGGATCATGCAATAGTGTAGTAAGATCTATGGAAATCAAGATCTATGGAAATCATGTTTATGGATAAATGATCTCTAGTGGATAGGCCATTGGGCCTAGATACAAAAAGTTGTATCATGACTCATGAGGATGGCTACGATGGAGGTGGAATGATCGATGATGGTTGATGTGGGAGGAAATGAGATTGCTCTTCAAGTGGTAAAATATATCACCAAATAGGATGTTGCACTAGGAATATACGTAGATAAAAATCTTCTTCATCATCCAATGGGATGAACTACTCATATTCCTCATCTAAAATAGGGTAGTTATTGGGTTCTATACTATAATCTGACTCATAATTCATTGTCCATTCATGAGGAGGATCTTGATCCTTGTCCTCATTATCGAATGGTAGGGTATGAAAACCATCACCCACTTCATGGGATTGGATGAGATCATGATATAACCCTTGATATATCATATTTATGAGAAAGTAATATCCCAATGTGTGGACATGATTTGGATTAGCATAGGGATCATGTGCAAGCTCTTCCCTATAGTTCAGACCTATGCATTCTAAAATTTTTGTGAGGACATCCAAAGGTATTGGTTTGTTGTGTCCCAAACTAGATTTATCATATGATAATTGATATTGTGGTTGGCAAGGAACACAAGTACCTTATTCATATAACCCTAGACCATAGCCATGCCAATGGCAGTGATGTAGATATCACAAGGTGTAGTCGGGATTTGACATGTAATTTATGTCCTCAGAGAAAGGTTTCTCATCCTCTTATTATTGAGGAGTTGGTAATATTCCATATTCAATACCCCCATATATAAAATTTGTTTGATTGGGTAGTATAACTAGAGGTATGATTCTACCTATGGGGAGATGAGGTCATCCCATATTTTACACCATGTCAATGGTTGGAAGTGTTGTGATGTGCATCACTAGGTATTATCCTAACCCTGTACTAGCCATATGGATCATAACCTAGGATGGCGATGGTGGAGGGGACTCGATATTTACCTCCTAATATGGTTCCTCATCTTCTAGACTAGGAATATCTTCCATGAAAATGGTGGAAATGATGGGATGGTCTCATCGATCGACCTCTTTGACATGTTCCTATATGGAGGATTGGATGATGACAAAGGTTTTTCTAAAGGTGCCAATGATGATGATGGTGTGTAAGAAGATGATAATGAAGTGATGGAAGGTTATGGTGAGGGAATTAGACCTTGAATGGATGTATTCGATTGGAAGTCCACATGAGTTGACAACAAGGTCAACTTGAGGATTTGATGCACAAGGTTGTAGTATTTGAAGGGTTCAAGGTCTGTAGAGATAACATGAACTTGCCCTTCATAAGTATACTTTAGATATTGGTGAGCTATAGATGGTACACACTTCATGTCTCTAATCCAAGGTCTACGTAGCAATATGTTGTAGGTCATTTTACCCTCCAATATGTGACACAAAGTTGGTATAGTTTTGTGCCCTACCTAAATGGGTAGGACTATAGTGCCACCTATTAAGTATATCATATCATTAAATTCCTAGAGGGTGTAGGTGGAAACAACAATATGGGATGCTGTAATTCCTAGATTTTTGAGAGAATTGGTGGTAATAATGTTACTTGATGAACCAATGTCAATTAGGGTGTTCCATTCACACATGCAATGATGTGTAAAGGAGGATCCACCATATCACTTGCTATCAATTTGAGTTCATACTCATGGAACGTGATCATTGGTTCCTTACACTATTGAACGTGCCCCAAAATATTGATAAAGGAGTTAGACTCTTTGGGATACAACTCAATCAACTTAAGAATGTCCATAAGAACTTCCCTATGAGATGGAAATTATTGAATAAGCTCATATATGGAAATTCTAGCCGTTGTTTTTTGTAATATTTGAGTCAAAATACTTTTTTTTGTAACCATTGAATGAGGTGGAAGGATTAATACTGGAGGTTGTGGAGGCTATGATGTTGAGGGAAAATCGCTTGAAGATACAAGTGGCGCAACTTGACTTGGGTAGTGTCTATTCTTGGTCATAATGCTAACCATACCGATGAACCCTTTTTGAGGGGGTGTCACCTTAACCTCATTTATTTTCTTGGTAGGAGCTTATTGTACCTCAGGAGTGGGTAATGGATCATTGAAAACACCCATTTGTTGGTTTATTGTGGCAAGAGGATTTGTTAGTCTCACAATGACACTGAGAGGGGGGTGAATCAGTGTAACTCTTTAAAACCTAAATCTTCAACTCTTAAAGCCGAAACAATGAAAACTTAAAACCAAATAAAGCAAATATAACAAGAGAGCATCACACAACACAAGATGTATCGAGGTTCACCAATTTGGCTGCTCCTCAAAAATTGACTACTTGGACTCCCATCCAAATCCAACCTTTGCAAAGCAACAACTTTACAATAAATTTACCAGCACCCACTGGAAGGAGCACCAACCCCTGATTTATCTGCACCAATAGAAAGGAGCACCAACCCCTGATTTATCTGCACCAATAGAAAGGAGCACCAACCCTTGATTTATCTGCACCAATAGAAAGGAGCACCAACCCTTGATTTACCAGCACCAACTGGAAGGAGCACCAACCCCTGATGCCAAGCACCAACTTGGACTTCAATATTGAAACTAGAAGATTGACATAGAAATGCCTTCACTTTTACAAGACCCTGATTGATCTATTGCTTACTCAACCTCTCTCAGAATTCATCCAACACACACCCTTCTTGCTCGCCTCTCGCGCGCCTCTCGCTCTCCTCTCTCTCTTCATGCACTCATAAATTCTCCAAGCAACACTCCTTTTATAACCATCCTATCTCTTTGTAACTCCAGTTGTAACTCCTTCTTTCATTTCTCATACGCCACTTGTCAATTGTAATGCCTTCTTTATGTAACTCCTTTTGTATATATAGAGTAGGCATTTCATCAAACACGTTACATACAACGAATTGACACCATATTCTCCTACCATGACTGTTCGTCTTCTTGGTCATGACTGTTCGTTTTCTCCTTTGTGCATTCATGCGTTTTGGTTTTCGAAAAAGCTTTTCGTATCTATTTTCATGACTGTTCATTTTCTCCTTCTTTGACTGTTCATTTTCTTTTCCCTTATGAATGCATTTTTTTTCTCCTTCGATGACTGTTCGTTTTCTTTTCCATGACTGTTCGTTTTTATTTTGAGTCGCAAAAATGAGACATGTCGTGATATCGCGAAACTTTTGTTACTCTACGTGCCTACCCTTCTTGAGTCGCGAAAATGTGACATGTCACGATATCGTGACACTTTTGTTACTCTGCCTGCCTGCCCTTCTTGAGTCACGAAAATGCGACATGTCGCGATATCGCGACACTTTTGTTACTCTGCCTGTCTGCCCTTCTTGAGTCGCAAAAATTCGACATGTCGCGATATCGTGAAACTTTTGTTACTCTGCCTGCCTAGCCTTTTCGAGTCATAAAAATGCGACATGTCGTGACACTTTTGCTTCTCTGCTTGCCTACCCTTTTTGAGTCGCAAAAATGCGACATGTCACGATATCGTGACACTTTTTCTTTCTCTGCCTTTCTCTTTGCATCGAACTGCGAAAATGCTACATGTCGCGATATCTTGACACTTTTTCCTTCTTGGTCTTTCTCTTTGCATCGAACCGCGAAAATACAACATGTCGTGATATCGCGACACTTTTTCTCCTTGCTCTTTCTCTTTGCTTTGGCCCGCGAAAATACAATATGTCACGATATCGTGACACTTTTTCTCCTTGCTCTTTCTCTTAGCTTTGGCCCGCGAAAATACATGTCGCAATATCATGACACTTGTTCTCCTTGTTCTTTCTCTTAGCTTTGGCCCGTGAAAATACACCATGTCGCGATATCGCGACACTTTTTCTCCTTGCATTTTCTCTTTGCTTTGGACCACGAAAATGCAACAAGTTGCGATATCGCGACAATTTTTTCTCCTTGCATTTTCTCTTTGCTTTGGCCGCAAAAATGCAACATGTCGCGATATCGCGACACTTTTTCCTCGCTTTTTCGCTTCTCTTTTGGCCACAAAAATGCAACATGTCGCGATATAGCGACACTTTTTCCTCTTTGCTTTTTTGCTTCTCTTTTGATCGTGAAAATGCAACATGTCACGATATCGCGACACTTTTTTCCCTTTGCTTTTTCGTTTCTCTTTTGCATATGGGCCACTTCGGTCTTCTTGGACAACCTGTAACAACTTCACCCAAACATCAAAAACATCCTCATAAGCATTTAACATCACTGTACATACTTTGAATAACCTCTGAACTCCTGTCCACTGCATCAACCGATCTTTCGACTTGTGTTGACAACAATGACAATATTGTCGCTGCACCTTGCTCAACAATCTCCCCCTTTGGAATTGTTGGCAACACACGTGCAATTTCTTGTAACTCTTCTCCCCCTTTGACAACAATATCAAAGGGCTACTGTAGATTCCCCCCGAGTCCATGCACAACATTCTTAGGCAAAAATTATTATACTTAGCAAAAATCACAAACATGAGCAAAAAGATAAACAAATACATAAATGCTCCCCCTGAGAATGTGGTCCCGATAGCTAGTCAATTCTTGGGAAGCGTGACCACTCCCAATTTATTGTGAAGGTACTCAAAGACTTCCTTGGGCAACAATTTTGTGAAGATATCCGCTACTTGCTCTATTGTTGGAACAAAATCCAATTTAACCTCACCTTTCGCAACTTTCTCCTTCAAAAAGTGATACCGGATAGCAATATGTTTTGTACGAGAATGCATAACCTGATTCTTTGAGATGTTAATGGCATTGGTGTTATCACACTTAACTAAAATTGGCTCACTGAAGTTAATACCAAGATCTTTCGGGGTTTGTTTCATCCATAATACCTACGTACAACACGTTGTCGCTGCAATATATTCTGCCTCTATTGTGGATAAGGAGACTGACTCTTGTTTCTTACTATGCCACACGACCAACCTGTCTCCAAGATAGAATGCACCTCCACTGGTGCTCTTTTTGTCATCTACACATCTTTCCCAATCTGCATCTGAATACGCAATAAGGGTGAAGTCCTTACCTTTCGGATACCATAACCCATACTCCATAGTACCCTTGAGATACCGAAGAATCCTCTTCACTGTTGTCACATGAGTCTCCTTGGGACTAGCCTGAAATTGTGCTACCATGCATACTGCCTACAAAATATCTGAGTCTGGTAGTTGTCAAGTACAATAAGCTCCCAATCATAGATCTGTACATGGTTTGATCAACATGTGGAGATTTGTCATCCTTGCTCAACTTGCAACCTGTTGTCATGGGAGTGCTAACTGGCTTATAATCCTCCATTGTGAAATTTTTTAGTATTTCTTTCACATATTTAATTTGAGAAATAAATATGCCCTTCTCATTTTGATTAACTTGCAACCCGAGAAAATACGAAAGTTCACCAATCATTGACATTTCAAATTCTTTTTTCATCTTATTTGCTAAATCTTTACACGACTCATCTTTGCTGCTGCCAAATATGATATCATCAACATATACAACAAGAATAATAGGATGGCCATTTTCTATTTTGACATACAAATTACTATCCACCATACCTTTCTTGAACCCTTGTTTAGTAAGATAGTTGTCTAGCCTTGCATACCATGCTCGAGGTGCCTGTTTTAAGCCATATAATGCTTTCTTCAACTTGCAAACTAGGTTGGGATCATCACCAAGTTGGAAACCATCTGGCTGCTCAATATAAACCTCTTCTTCAAGTTTTCCATTCAAAAATGCTGATTTCACATCCATTTGATAAACTTTGAAATTCTTGTAAATTGCTAAAGCCAGAAACATTCTAATTGCCTCTAGTCTAGCCATAGGTGCAAAGGTTTCCTCAAAGTCAATACCTTCAACTTGTGCATAGCCTTTACATACCAATATTGCTTTATTCCTGACTACCTATCCGTATTCATTCAATTTGTTTTGAAAGATCCATTTAGTACCGATTATATTTTTATTTGCAGGTCTTGGTACTAACTCCCAAGTTTTGTTTTTCTCGATCTGGTCTAATTCTTCATTTATTGCCTTCATCCAACTATCATCTTTGCTTGCATCAGCAACATTTTTGGGCTCAATGTTGGATAATAGAGAGTAGTTGCTTAATACTCTTCTTCTTGTCTGAACACCAACTATGGGGTCTCCAATTATTTGCTCTCTAAGATGATCTTTTTGCTAGCTGCTTGTTTTGAATTTCTTATTTTCTTCCACTTCTGAATCCCTGTTTGAATCATCTGAGTCAATTTTTTGTTTCTTTTCCATTTCCTTTTCCTCATCTTCTTCAATAACCTCTTCATCAATTGGATAGTTCTCTTCATAGCTAATTACTCGTTCCCTGCCTTCATCAACTTTAACATCGACACTATCCACAATTTTTCTTAGCCTCTTGTTGTAGCATTTGTAAGCTTTTCTTTTGACGAATAGCCAAGAAAAATACCTTCATCCGCTCTATCTTCAAATTTACTTAGGTTTTCTTCAGTTCTTTTGATGTAACATTTGCTGCCAAAAACTTTAAAGTATCTTACTGTTGCCTTTTTACCAAACCACAACTCATAAGGAGTTTTGCTTTCATGCGTCCTCAACATGCACCTATTTTGGATGTATACCATAGTATGGATTGCCTCTTTCCAAAATATGTCTGCTACTTTGCTCTTAGTCAACATAGTCCGTGCCATTTCCTGCACTGTCATGTTATTTCTTTCTACCACACCATTCTGTTGAGGTGTCCTGGCTGCTGACAATTGTCTTCTAATACCATATTTTTCACAGTACTCTATAAAGTCCTCTGAAATGAACTCTCCTCCTCTATCTGATCTTAAACATTTAATCTTTTTTCCTGTTTGATTCTCAACTTGGTTTTTGAAAACCTTGAACATCTCAAAAGCTTTTGATTTAAGCTTCAAAAATAGTACCCATGTCATCCTAGAATAGTCATCTATACACAACATAAAATATTTGTCACCATTTATGCTTTGTGTTCTCATGGGTCCACATAAATCAGTATGTATTAGTTCCAAAGGTTTGCTTGTGTAGTACTCTTTTGTTTTAAATGAGACTCTAGTTTGCTTCCCCTTTTGGCATGAAGCACAAATGCTATTTGATGGTTTTTCAATGGTGGGAATATCTCTCATTGCCTTTTTTGAGCTAATTTTTACTAGATTGTCAAAATTGATATGACCAAGCCTCTTGTGCCACAACCAATTTTCTTCTTCCTGTCCAATCAAGCAAGCTCCTTCTGAAGTCTCTAAGAGAGTGTACAAGTTGCCAGATGTCCTCGATCTAGTTGCTATCAACTTTCCACTATTTGGTTTTCTGACTTCACAACCCTGCTTCTTAAAAATCACTTCATGACCTCTATCACAAATCTGACTTACGCTCAACAAGTTATGCTTCAGACCAACCACAAATAAGACTTATTTTGACTTGATTTTTCTGTCACTAATCTTAACTAAACCTTTGCCAACTATCTTAGCTCCATCATTATTTCCAAATTTTATTGAACCACCTTCATATTGCAACTTCTTAAATTTCTGTTTGTCATCTGTCATATAACTAAAGGAAGCATCCACTATCAAGTATCCATGGTGCAGATTTATTCTGTGCTTTAAATATTGTTTGTACGATCAGGGATTCCTTTTCTTCCTTAGATCGATCTATTTCTTTCCACTCTGGTTTGATTACAGTTTTGGGCTCTTGTTTTGAATTTACTTTTTTTGTAGCTTGTGCATGTTTTTCGAGAAATTTTCTATTTTGTATCATTCCATTTGGTTGAAATTTTCTTCCTTGAAATTGATTTGATGCAAATGTAATTCGACAATTTCTTGCAATGTGCCTAAACTTATGATAGTTATAACATTCTACTGCATAATCCGTCAAAGGTGAAAAAACATTTCTACTGGTAAAATTCCTTGGTCCTACGTTATACTTGTAATCTAAAATCTTATGTCCATAACCATTGTGTTGAGCAAGGTGCAACAACAGTATTGTCATTGTTGTCAACACAGTCAGATAGATCTGTTGATGCAGTGGACAGGAAGTTCAAAAGCTATTCAGATGCAGAAGACAGGAGTTCAAAGGTTACTCAGAGTATGTACAGTGATTTTCCAAGAAGACCGAAGTGGCCCATATGCAAAAGATCAAAGAAAAAGACAAGTAAGAAAAGTGTCGCGATATCGCGACATATACAATAGGCAAGAAAAACTGTCACGATTTCGCGACATGTTGGAAGAGAGAGAAAAAGCAAGAAAAATTGTCGCGATTTCGTGACATGTTGGAAGAGAGAAAAAGTAGGAAAAACTATCGCGATTTCGTGACATGTTGGAAGAAGAAAAGGCAAGTGGAAAAATTGTCACGATTTCGTGACATGTTGGAAGAGAAAGAGAAAGAAAAACTGTCACGATTTCGTGACATGTTGGAAGAGAAAAAGACAAGTGGAAAACTATCGCGATTTCGCGACATGTTGGAAGAGAAAGAGAAAGCAAGAAAAACTGTCACGATTTCACGACATGTTGGAAGAGAAAAAGGCAAGTGGAAAAACTGTCACGATTTCGTGACATGTTGGAAGAAAAAGAGAAAGCAGGAAGAAGTGTCACGATTTCATGACAAGTTCGAAGAAAGAGAACAAGTAAGAAAAGTGTCACGATTTCGTGACATGTCGCATTTTCGTGACTAAAATAGGAGAGAGAAAGTAAGTTGGAAAAGTGTCACGATTTCATGACATGTCGCATTTTCATGACAAAAGAAGAAGAAGAGGAAGCAATCGATTTACGAAAAGACATCTCAAACAAGAATTATTTCATGACAAAAGCAAAGAAGACTTCAAAGCAAAAGTGTCACGATTTCATGACAAAAGCAAAGAAGTAAAGTACAGAAGCAGAAGTGTCATGATTTCATGACAAAAGCAGAGAAGAAGACTTCGAAGGCAAAAGTGTCATGATTTCATGACAATAGCAAAGAAGTGAAGTACGAAAGCAGAAGTGTCACAATTTCATGACAAAAGTAGAGAAGAAGACTTCAAAGGTAGAAGTGTCACGATTTCATGACAAAAGAGAAGAAGACTTCGAAGGCAGAAGTGTCACGATTTCATGACAAAAGCAAAGAAGTGAAGTACGGAAGCAAAAGTGTCATGATTTCATGACAAAAGCAGAGAAGAAGACTTCAAAGGTAGAAGTGTCATGATTTCATGACAAAAGCAGAAAGCAAGACTTTGAAAGCAGAAGTGTCATGATTTCATGACATGTCGCATTTTCATGACTCAAAAAGGATAGGAAGGCAGAGAAGCAAAAGTGTCACGATATCGCGACATGTCGCATTTTCATGACTCAAGAAGGGCAGGCAGGCAGAATAACAAAAGTGTCATGATATCGCGCAATGTCGCATTTTCATGACAAAGGAATAGAGAAAGCGTACGGAGGTGAAAGTGTCACGATATCATGACATGTTGTATTTTCATGGGCCAAAGCTAAGAGAAAGAGCAAGGAGAAAAAGTGTCGCGATATCACGACATGTTGCATTTTCGCGGTCCAAAGCAAGGAGAAAGAGAGAGAAAGAAAAAGTGTCGCGATATCGCGACATGTATTTTCGCGGTTGAGTTGAAGCCGACGAAGACCGATGACAACCGACTAAAATTAGGGTTTACAGTTGTTGTGAAAGCCGACTAAGATTAGGGTTTACAGCCGACTAAGATTAGGGTTTTCATCACAAAAATTCTGTTATAAAAGGAGGGTTGTTTGGAGATTTGAAGTGTGTTGAAGTGTGCGAAGTTCGGTCGTAGTGCATAGAGAGCAAGTCGTGTCGAATCATGCTAAGTGCAAAATTTGCAAAGAGAGTAGAGTGCGCAAAAGGGAGAAGACGATCGTGAAGTTCGACTGTAGCGAAGCAGAGTGTGCGAAGTGATTGCATAGAGAAAGCAGAGTGCACAGAGAAAGCAAAGGTATCTTACTATCAATCTTCTAGTTTCAGAATTGAAGTCCAAGTTGGTGCTTGGCATAAGGGGTTGGTGCTCCTTCCAGTTGGTGCTGGTAAATCAGGGGTTGGTGCTCCTTTCTATTGGTGCAGATAAATCAGGGGTTGGTGCTCCTTCCAGTGGGTGCTGGTAAATTGTTTGTAAAGTTGTTGCTTTGCAAAGGCTGGATTTGGATGGTAGTCCAAGCAGTCAATTTTTGAGGAGTAGCCACATTGGTGAACCTCGTTAAATCTTGTGTTGTGTGATGTTCTCTTGTGATACTTGCTTTATCTGGTTCTAAGGTTTCATTATTTCTATTTTAAGAGCTATGAATTTAAGTTTAAAGAGCTACACTGATTCACCCCCCTCTAAGTGTCATTGTAAGACTAACAATTGGTATCAGAGCTAAGTTCCTGTACAAGCTTAACCGGCTAGGGTGATCTTGGAAGTAACACAATGGCAGGTGGTGAAGGCTTCTCATCAAACAAAGCACCATTGTTTGATGGATCTAATTACGCATTCTGGAGAATCGGGATGCAGACATATCTCTGTGCTTTGGGTTTCGACATCTGGGATTCAGTAGTTAGTGGATACACAATACCCATCACTCCTCCAAAAGAGGCTGACGAAAAGAAACTGTTTGAAAATAACTCAAAAGAAAAAAATGCTCTCATGTGCGGATTAGCAGATAGTGAACTAGTAAAGATCATGAGCTGTAATACGACAAAAGAGATATGGGACAAACTGAGGAGTATTCATGAAGGAGACGATAAGATCAAGGAGGCCAAGTTACAGACACATCGAGCTCAGTTCGAAGCATTGAAAATGAATGACGATGAAAACATTGAGGCATATATGCTGAGAGTTAATGGAATCATTAATGCGATCAGAGGACTCGATGAGGATATTGAAGACTTTGCCATCATGAAAAAGGTACTAAGATCTCTTCCTCAAAGGTTTGATTCTAAAGTCTCAATGATAGAAGAAGCTAAAAATCTAAATTATTTTAGTATAGATGAGATGTATGGATCTTTGACTGCATATGAGATGAGGATAGGAAGATCTAAACCCACAGACAGAGAAGCGGCTTTTAAAGCCCTTAAAAATAAAAACGTAAAACAAGAGTCCGAGGAAGAAGAGACATCAGATGAAATGGAAGCAAACTTTGTTAGAAAACTAAAAAGGGAAAAGGAAAATACAGAGGGAAGCTACCATTTAAATGTTTCAACTGTGGAGGCGTTGGGCATTTTGCGACTAAGTGTCCACTTAAAGAGAAGAACAAAAATGATGAAGGATCGCACCAAGAAAGAAGTGACTGGAAGAAGAAAATGAATTTCAGAAAAGGCAACTTCAAGAAGAAAAGTTTCATCTCCAAGAATGCCAGTTCATCAGAAGACAACTCCGGTGAGGATTCTGAAGAGGAAACAGGTGAAGCTCTTTTCATGGCATTTGAAGAAGTAAAATCAGAAAAGGAAGGAGTGAACTCTGAAGTATGTGGTGAAAACCCTGAGGCTGAAGTAGATCTAGAAGGTGAGTTGATCTCTGCACTTGAAGAGTGGAAGATAGAAAGGAAAAAGAATAAGAAAATTTCAAGAAAGCTTGAGGATGCAAATGAAATCATAACCAGTTTGAAAGTTCAGATAGAAGAATCCAAGAAAATCTTTGAAGATCTCGAAGTACAAATAACCATGAAAATAGATTATTGCAGCAAGCTAGAAGAAGAGATTGTTGGTTTAAGAATGCAGCTAGAAGAGGTGAATAAGAAAATTAGTTGTTACCACAAACGTGAAGAAAGTTCTATGAAGCTGGATAAGATCATAAATGACCAAAGGCCTGCAGGCATCAAATTTGGTCTGGGTTTCATCGAAGGAGAATCATCAAATGGATCAAAGGCCAGAAATGTAAAATCCATGAAGAATGAAGATAAGAAACAGGTTGATCAAGGAAAAACGTCTCATGCAAAAGAAAGCAATAATGTGAGGCACGAAAGGAGAATTGACAATGATGGATTCACCAATGTCACACATCAAAGAAGAAGAAGACCTATGGCTCCTACGACAACATGGCAAAGACCATCACCCAGGTTCAATTATCCCTTTTCTGGTTTCTGTTTTAAATGCAATGGCTATGGACATAAAATCTCAGACTACAAATATAATGTAAGACCAAGGAATTTCACCAAGTAGAAATGCTTTTTCTCCTCCCGATGAATTATACAGTAGAATGTTATAACTGTCATAATTTTGGGCACATTGCAAGAAACTGTAGAAGTACATTTGCATCAAATCAGTTTCAGGGAAGAAAATTTCAACCAAATAGGATGAGACAAAATAGAAAACTTCCCGAAAAACATGCACAAGCTACTGATAAGGGAAAGGCAAAACAAGAGCCCAAAACTACTATCAAAATGGAGTGGAAAGGAAAAGAGCGACTTAAGGAAGAAAAGGAATCCTTAATCGTACAAACAACATTTAAAGCACAGAATAAATATGTACCATGGATACTTGATAGTGGATGCTCCAGTCATATGACAGGTGACAAACAAAAATTTGAGAAGTTACAGAAATATGAAGGTGGTTCAGTAAAGTTTGGAAATAATGATGGAGCTAAGATAGTTGGCAAAGGTTCAGTTAAAATTAGTGATGGAAAAATTAAGTCAGAAGAAGTCTTGTTTGTGGATGGTTTGAAACATAACTTGTTGAGCGTAAGTCAGATTTGTGATAAAGGTCATGAAGTAGTTTTTATGAAGCGGGGTTGTGAAGTCAGAAAAACAAACAGTGGAAAATTGATAGCAACTCGGATCAAGGACATCTGGTAACCTGTACACGCTCTCAGAGACTTCAAAAGGAGCTTGTTTTATTGGACAGGAAGAAGAAAATTGGTTGTGGCACAAGAGACTCGGTCATATCAATTTTGATAATCTAGTAAAAATCAGCTCAAAAAGGGCAGTGAGAGATATTCCCACCATCAACAAACCTGCAAACAACATTTGTGCTTCATGCCAAAAGGGGAAGCAAACTAGAGTCACATTCAAAACAAAAGAGTACTACACAAGCAAACCTTTGGAACTCATACACACTGATTTATGTGGACCCATGAGAACACAAAGCATAAATGGTGACAAATATTTTATGTTGTGCATTGATGACTATTCCAGAATGACATGGATATTTTTCTTGAAGCATAAATCAGAAGCTCTTGATATGTTCAAGATTTTCAAAAACCATGTTGAGAATGAAACAAGAAAGAGGATCAAATGTTTAAGATCAGATAGAGGAGGAGAATTCATTTCAGAGGAGTTTACAGAGTACTATGAAAAATACGGTATTAGGAGACAGTTTTCAGCAGCCAGGACACCTCAGTAGAATGGAGTGGTAGAAAGAAAGAACAAGACGATGCAGGAAATGGCACGGACTATGTTGGCTGAAAGCAGAGTAGCAGAAAGATTTTGGAAAGAAGCAGTCCATACTACGGTGTATATCCAAAATAGGTACATGCTGAGAACACATGAAAGCAAAACTCCTTATGAGTTGTGGTTCGGTAAAAGGGCAACAACAAAATACCTCAAAATCTTTGGCAAGCAAGTGCTACATCAAAAGAACTGAAGATAATCTTGGTAAGTTTGAAGATAGAGCGGATGAAGGTATTTTTGTTGGTTATTCATCAAAGAGCAAAGCCTACAAATGCTACAACAAGAGGCTAAAGAAAATTGTGGACAGTGTCGATGTTAAATTTGATGAAGGTAGAGAACGAGTAATTAGCTATGAAATGAACTACCCAATTTATGAAGAGGTTATTGAAGGAGATGAGGAAAACGAAATCGAAAAGATACAAAAAATTGACTCAGATGATTTAAGTTGTGATTCAGAAGTGGAAGAAAATAAGAAATTCAAAACAGGAAACTGGCAGAAAAATCATCCTAGAGAGCAAATAATTGGAGACCCCAAAGTTGGTGTTGAGACAAGAAGAAGAGTAGTAAGTAACTACTCTCTATTATCCAACATTGAGCCCAAAAATGTTGCAGACGCAAGCAAAGATGAAAGTTGGATGAAGGCAATAAATGAAGAATTAGATCAGATCGAGAAAAATAAAACTTGGGAGTTAGTACCTAGACCTGCAAATAAAAATATAATCGGGACTAAATGGATTTTTCGAAACAAATTGAATGAAGACGGATAGGTAGTCAGAAATAAAGCAAGATTGGTATGTAAGGGTTATGCACAAGTTGAAGGCATTGAATTTGAGGAAACTTTTGCACCAGTAGCTAGACTAGAGGCAATCAGAATGTTTCTGGCTTTAGCAGTCTACAAGAATTTCAAAGTTTATCAAATGGATGTGAAATCAGCGTTTTTGAATGGGAAACTTGAAGAAGAGGTTTATATTGAGCAACCAGATGGTTTCCAACTTGGTGATAATCCCAACTTTGTTTGCAAGTTGAAGAAAGCATTATATGGCTTAAAACAGGCACCCCGAGCATGGTATGCAAGGCTAGACAACTATCTCACCCAACAAAGGTTTAAGAAAGGTATGGTGGATAGTAATATGTATGTCAAAATAGAAAATGGGCATCTTATTGTTCTTGTTGTATACGTAGATGATATCATATTTGGCAGCAGCAAAGATGAGTCATGTAAAGATTTAGCAAATAAGATGCAGAAAGAATTTGAAATGTCAATGATTGGTGAACTTTCGTATTTCCTCGGGTTGCAAGTTAATCAAAATAAGAAGGGCATATTTATTTCTCAAGTTAAATATGTGAAAGAGATGTTAAAAAAGTTCACAATGGAGGATTGT
Source organism: Wollemia nobilis (assembly GCA_028583015.1). Taxonomy (NCBI): domain Eukaryota; kingdom Viridiplantae; phylum Streptophyta; class Pinopsida; order Araucariales; family Araucariaceae; genus Wollemia; species Wollemia nobilis. The sequence continues at coordinate 15,929,332 of JAQPPZ010016943.1, forward strand.
AAGCCAGTTAGCACTCCCATGACGACAGGTTGCAAGTTGAGCAAGGATGACAAATCTCCACCTATTGATCAAACCATGTACAGATCTATGATTGGAAGCTTACTATACCTGACAACTACCAGACCAGATATTTTGCAGGCAGTATGCATGGTAGCACGATTTCAGGCTAATCCCAAGGAGACTCATGTGACAGCAGATGAAAAGGATTCTTCGATACCTCAAGGGTACTATGGAATATGGGTTATGGTATCCAAAAGGTAAAGACTTCACCCTTATTTCGTATTCAGATGCAGATTGGGCAGGATGTGTAGATGATAGAAAGAGTACCAATGGAGGTGCATTCTATCTTGGAGACAGATTGGTCGCATGGCACAGTAAGAAACAAGAGTCAGTTTCCTTATCGACAGTAGAGGCAGAATATATTGCAACGACAACATGTTGTACGTAGGTATTATGGATGAAACAAACCTTGAAGGATCTTGGTATTAGCTTCAGTGAGCCAATATCAGTTAAGTGTGATAACACCAGTGCCATTAACATCTCCAAGAATCCGGTTATGCATTCACGCACAAAACACATTGCTATCAGGTATCATTTTTTGAAGGAGAAAGTTGTAGAAGGTGAGGTTAAGTTGGATTTTGTTCCAACTACAGAGCAAGTAGCAGATATCTTCACAAAACCATTGCCCAAGGAAGTTTTTGAGTACCTTCGCAATAAATTGGGAGTGGTCACACTTCCCAAGAATTGACTAGCTACAGGGATCACATTCTCAGGGGGAGCATTTAAGTATTTGATCATATTTATGCTCATGTTCATGATTTTTGCTAAGTGTGATAAATTGTGCCTGAGAATGTTGTGCATGGACTCAGGGGGAGTCTGCAGTAGCCCTTTGGTATTATTGTCAAAGGGGGAGAAGAGTTACAGGAAATTGCACATGTGTTGCCAACAATTCCAAAGGGGGAGATTGTTGAGCAAGGTGCAGCAACAATATTGTCATTGTTGTCAACACAGTCAGATAGATCTATTGATGCAGTGGACAGGAAGTTCAAAAGCTATTCAGATGCAGAAGACAAGAGTTCAAAGGTTACTCAGAGTATGTACAGTGATTTTCCAAGAAGACCGAAGTGGCCCATATGCAAAAGATCAAAGAAAAAGACAAGTAAGAAAAGTGTCGCGATATCGTGACATATACAACAGGCAAGAAAAACTGTCATGATTTCATGACATGTTGGAAGAGAGAGAAAAATAGGAAAAATTGTCACGATTTCATGACATGTTGGAAGAGAGAAAAAGTAGGAAAAACTGTCACGATTTCATGACATGTTGGAAGAAGAAAAGGCAAGTGGAAAAACTGTCACGATTTCGTGACATGTTGGAAGAGAAAGAGAAAGCAGGAAAAACTGTCACGATTTCGTGACATGTTGGAAGAGAAAAGACAAGTGGAAAAACTGTCGCGATTTCGTGACATGTTGGAAGAGAAAGAGGAAGGTGGAAAAACTATCACGATTTCGTGACATGTTGGAAGAAAAAGAGAAAGCAGGAAGAAGTGTCACGATTTCATGACAAGTTCGAAGAAAGAGAACAAGTAAGAAAAGTGTCACGATTTCATGACATGTCGCATTTTCATGACTAAAATAGGAGAGAGAAAGTAAGTTGGAAAAGTGTCACGATTTCGTGACATGTCAAAAATGTCACAATTTCACTACAAAGAAGGAGAGGAAGTACAAAGCAGAATTGTCATGATTTCATGACAAAAGCAGAAAGCAAGACTTCGAAAGCAGAAGTGTCACGATTTCATGACAAAAGCAAAGAAGTAAAGTACGAAAGCAGAAGTGTCATGATTTCATGACAAAAGCAGAGAAGAAGACTTCAAAGGTAGAAGTGTCACGATTTCATGACAAAAGCAAAGAAGTGAAGTACGAAAGCAGAAGTGTCATGATTTCATGACAAAAGCAGAGAAGAAGACTTCGAAGGCAGAAGTGTCATGATTTCACGACAAAAGCAGAGAAGAAGACTTCAAAGGTAGAAGTGTCACGATTTCATGACAAAAGCAAAGAAGTGAAGTACGAAAGCAAAAGTGTCATGATTTCATGACAAAAGAAGAGAAGAAGACTTCAAAGGCAGAAGTGTCACGATTTCATGACAAAAGTAGAAAGCAAGACTTCGAAAGCAGAAGTGTCATGATTTCATGACATGTCGCATTTTCATGACTCAAAAAGGACAGGAAGGCAGAGAAGCAAAAGTGTCATGATATCGTGACATGTCGCATTTTTGTGACTCAAGAAGGGCAGGCAGGCAGAATAACAAAAGTGTCGCGATATCACGCAATGTCGCATTTTCACGACAAAGGAATAGAGAAAGCGTACGGAGGCGAAAGTGTCACGATATCGCGACATGTTGTATTTTCGCGGGCCAAAGCTAAGAGAAAGAGCAAGGAGAAAAAGTGTCGCGATATCGCGACATGTTGCATTTTCGCGGTCCAAAGCAAGGAGAAAGAGAGAGAAAGAAAAAGTGTCGCGATATCGCGACATGTTGTATTTTCGTGGTTGAGTTGAAGCCGACGAAGACCGATGACAGTCGACTAAAATTAGGGTTTACAGTTGTCGTGAAAGCCGACTAAGATTAGGGTTTACAGTCGACTAAGATTAGGGTTTTCATCACAAAAATTCTGTTATAAAAGGAGGGTTGTTTGGAGATTTGAAGTGTGTTGAAGTGTGCGAAGTTCGGTCATAGTGCATAGAGAGCAAGTCGTGTCGAATCATGCTAAGTGCAAAATTCGCAAAGAGAGTAGAGTGCACAAAAGGGAGAAGACGATCGTGAAGTTCGACTGTAGCGAAGCAGAGTGTGCGAAGTGATTGCACAGAGAAAGCAGAGTGCGTAGAGAAAGCAAAGGTATCTTACTATCAATCTTCTAGTTTTAGAATTGAAGTCCAAGTTGGTGCTTGGCATAAGGGGTTGGTGCTCCTTCCAGTTGGTGCTGGTAAATCAGGGGTTGGTGCTCCTTTCTGTTGGTGCAGATAAATCAGGGGTTGGTGCTCCTTCCAGTGGGTGCTGGTAAATTGTTTGTAAAGTTGTTGCTTTGCAAAGGCTGGATTTGGATGGTAGTCCAAGCAGTCAATTTTTGAGGAGTAGCCACATTGGTGAACCTCGTTAAATCTTGTGTTGTGTGATGTTCTCTTGTGATACTTGCTTTATCTGGTTCTAAGGTTTCATTATTTCTATTTTAAGAGCTATGAATTTAAGTTTAAAGAGCTACACTGATTCACCCCCCCTCTCAGTGTCATTGTAAGACTAACACATTGCATTTAAAATAGTAACCAAAAAAGATATGATTGAACCTGGGTGATGGTCTTTGCCATGTTTTCATAGGAGTCATAAATCTTCTTCTTCTTTGATGTGTGACATTGGTGAATCCATCATTGTCAATTCTCCTTTCATGCCTTGCATTATTGCTTTCTTTTGCATGAGTCAATTTTTCTTGATCAACCTATTTCTTATCTTCATTATTTGATCCATTTGATGATTCTCCTTCGACAAAGCCCAAACCAAGTTTCATGCCTATAGTCCTTTGGATATTTATGATATTATCTAGCTTCATAGAACTTTATTCACGTTTGTGATGACAAGTATTTTTACGATTCATCTCTTCTATCTGCATTCTTAAACCAACAGTCTCTTCTTCTAGTTTACAACAATAATCTATTTTCATGGTTATTTGTACTTCAAGAACTTTAGATATTTTCTTGGATTCTTCTATCTGTACTTTCAAACTAGTTATTATTTCATTTGCATCCTTAGGCTTTCTTGAAATTTTCTTATTCTTTTTCCTTTCTATCTTCAAAACATCCAGAGATGCAATTAGTTCTTCTTCCAAATTTACTTTTGCATCAATTTCTTCTTCATCATATTCCTGTTATTTTTTTGTTTTTTCTTCTTTGAGTGCCATGAAAAGAGCTTCACCCATTTCCTTTTTAGAATCCTCACTGCAGCTATCTTCTGATGAACTGACATTCTTGGAGATGAAACTTTTCTTCTTGAAGTTGCCTTTTCTGAAATTTGTTTTTTTCTTCCAGTCACTTCTTTCTTGGTGAGATCCTTCATAACTTTTGTTATTCTCATTAAGTGTACAATTAACTACAAAATGCCCAATGCCTTCTCAATTGAAACATTTAAATGGTAACTTTCCTTTGTATTTTCCTTTTCCTCTTTTTAGTTTTCGAACAAAGTTTGCTTCCATTTCATCTGATGTCTCTTCTTCCTCAGATTCTTGATTTGCTTTCATATTTTTATGGGCTTTCAAAGCAGCTTCTTTGTATGTGGGTTTAGATTTTCCTATTCTCATATCATATGCAGTCAAAGAACCATGCATCTCATCCATATTAAAAATATTTAGATCTTTAGCTTCTTCTATAGCTGAAACTTTTGAATCAAATCTTTGAGGAAGAGATCTTAATACCTTTTTCACAATGACAGAATCTTCGATTTCCTCGTCGAGTCCTCTAATACCATTAATGACTTCATTAACTCTCAGCATATATGCCTCTATGTTCTCATTGTCATTCATATATAATACTTCAAACTGAGCTCAATGTGTTTGTAACTTGGCCTCCTTGATATTAGCATGTCCTTCATGAATGCTCCTTAGTTTGTCCCATATTTCTTTTGTCGTTTTACAACTCATAATTTTTACCAATTCACGATCCACTAATCTGCACATGATAGCATTCTTTGCCTTTGAGTTATTCTCAAATAGTTTCTTACCGGCAGCATCGGTTGGAGAAGTGGTGGGTATTGTATATCCACTATCTATTGAGTCCCAAATGTCATATCCCAAATCATAAAGATATGTCTACATCCCAAGTCTCCAAAATGCGTAATTAGTTTCATCAAACAATGGTGCTTTGTTTGATGAGAATCCTTCACCACCTACCATTGCGTACTAATCCAAGATCAACCCTAGCTGATTTAGCCTGACAAGGGAAAATGGCTTTGATACCAATTATTAGTCTCACAATGACATTGAGAGGGGGGGTGAATCAGTGTAGCTATTTAAAACTTAAATATTCAACTCTTAAAGCTGAAACAATGAGAACTTAAAACCAAATAAAGCAAATATAACAAGAGAGCATCACACAACACAAGATGTACCGAGGTTCACCGATTTGGCTACTCCTAAAAAATTGATTGTTTGGACTCTCATCCAAATCTAGCCTTTGCAAAGCAGCAACTTTACAATCAATTTACCAACACCTACCAAAAGGAGCACCAACCCATGATTTATCTGCACCAACAGAAAGGAGCACCAACCCCTGATTTATCTGCATAAACAAAAAGGAGTACCAACCCCTGATTTATCTACACCAATAGAAAGGAGCACCAACCCCTGATTTACTAGCACCAACTAGAAGGAGCACCAACCCCTGATACCAAGCACCAACTTGGACTTTAATTATTGAAACTAGAAGATTGACATAGAAATGCCTTCACTTTTACAAGACCTTGACTGGTCTATTGCTTACTCAACCTCTCTCACAATTCACCCAACACACATCCTTCTCACTCACCTGTCGCGCGCCTCTCGCTCTCCTCTCACTCTCTTCACAAGATAGAATCTACACCATAAATTCTCCAAGTAGCACTCCTTTTATAACAATCCTTTCTCTTTGTAACTCCAGTTGTAACTCCTTATTTCATTTCTCATATGCCACTTGTCAATTGTAACACCTTCTTTATGTAACTCCTTTTGTATATATAGAGTAGGCATTTCGTCAAACACATTACATGCAAAGAATTAACACCATATTCTCCTACCATGACTGTTCATCTTCTCGGTCATGACTATTCATTTTCTCCTTTGTGCATGCATGCATTTTGGTTTCCAAAAAATATTTCGTTTCTATTTTGATGACTGTTCGTTTTCTCCTTCTTTGACTGTTCATTTTCTCTTCCCTTGTGCATGCATTTGTTTTCTCCTTTGATGACTGTTCATTTTATTTTCCATGACTGTTCGTTTCTATTTTGAGGCTCTTCTTGAGTCATGAAAATGTGACATGTCATGATATTGCGACACTTTTGTTGCTCTACCTGCTTGCCCTTATTGAGTTATGAAAATGTGACATGTCGCAATATCGTGACACTTTTGTTACTCTGCTTGCCTGGCCTTTTTGAGTTATGAAAATGCAACATGTCACGATATCGCGACACTTTTTATTTCTCTGCCTACCTGGCATTTTTGAGTCACAAAAATGTGACATGTCATGATATCGCGACACTTTTTATTTCTCTTCCTTCCTGGCCTTTTCGAGTCACGAAAATGCGACATGTCGCGATATCGCGATACTTTTTATTTCTCTGTCTGCCTGCCCTTTTTGAGTCATGAAAATGCGACATGTCATGATATCATGACACTTTTTATTTCTCTGCATGGCTACCCTTTTTGGGTCACGAAAATGCGACATGTCACGATATCATGACAATTTTTATTTCTCTCTCTTTCTCTTTGCATTGGACCGTGAAAATGCTACATGTCGCGATATCACGAAACTTTTTCTCCTTGATATTTCTCTTTGCATCAGACCATGAAACTTTAACATGTCACGATATCATGACACTTTTTCTCCTTGCTCTTTCTCTTTGCTTCGGCCTGCAAAAATACAACATGTCGCGATATCGTGACACTTTTCTCCTTGCTATTTCTCTTTGCTTTGGCCCACAAAAATACAACATGTCATGATATCACAACACTTTTTCTCCTTGCTCTTTCTCTTTGCTTTGGCCAGTGAAAATACATGTCACGATATCCTGACATTTTTTGTCCTTGCTCTTTCTCTTAGCTTTGGCCCGCGAAAATACATGTCGCGATATCACGACCCTTTTTCTCCTTGCATTTTCTCTTCTCTTTTGGCTAAGAAAATACATGAAGTGATATCACGACACTTTTTCTCCTTGCATTTTCTCTTCTCTTTTTGCCATGAAAATGCAACATGTCGCGATATCGCGACACTTTTTTTTCTTTGTGTTGTTTTGCTTTTTCTTTGATCTTTAGCATATGGGCCACTTCGGTATTCATGGAAAACCTATAACAAATTTACCCAAACATCAAAAATATCCTCATGAGCATTTAACATCAATGTACATACTCTGAGTAACCTCTAAACTCCTATCCACTACATCAACCAATCTTTCTGACTATGTTTACAACAATGACAATACTGTTGCTACACCTTGCTCAATAGGATTATCCACTTGAAGGTTGTTTCTCTTGATAATATCCTACACTAGGTTTTTGAAACCATAGCACGTAGGCAAGTCATGTCGCTATGATATCTACAAAATAGGTCTTCTTGATGTCCCATAGGATTTTTTTCCTATACTTGGGTCTATAGGCCATATTTATGGAAAAGTAATCACTTTTGCAGCCCACAGATGATCGAATAAGGAGTCCACTAACTCAATGAAGGGTGTATACTATCACTTAGGGTGACGCTAAATTTACCCCTGATTCACTTAGGTGTTATTGTTATAACTTTCAAGAGGAGGTTGGGACTGATAATTTACCTTTTAAGGTGGTATTTTTTGTGCAAGCCTTGGGATATTGATATCAACTTGGTTGAATTCCACCAACTTTGATATTATCGGATTCCCCTTTGGATTTTTAGTCCACTCCTTCTTGTGAGATTTTGATATTTCTCCCTCTTGAATTTTAATTTCTTCTATCATTCTAGCCTATGCTAGAGAATCTTCAAGAGCTAGATACTACTGGAGTTGTAGCAATAATGATATTTATTTTAGGCAACTCTTTGAAAACATCCGAGTCAACTCGGATACTAGAAATAAGTATGGCAACTTATCTAGCAGTGTTTACCATATATTACCATATTCTGTGATAGACTCATATTCATATTATTTTAACCCCGTGAGGTCAGTTAAGGTCACCTTTGTCTTGGTATTAAAGGAAAAACATTCCAATAATGCATCTACAAATTGTTCAAATATATAGATGTTATGCCTTGGAAGTTGATTATACCAATCAACGATTGTGCTAGAGAGGATAATAAAAAAAATTCTTAGGAGTAAGGCATCATTCTCGTGGATGCTGAAGCACTAGTTCATGAACCTAGTTACATGCTCCTGTGCATCTTACTTCCCCTTAAATATTTCCAATTTGGGTATTTTAAAATGCTTCAGGTATGGAGGGGAAGGTATAGATGGATGCAGTGGTTGATTGCATAACTTACAAAAGGTGGGATTTTGGAGCCTAGACCCAACTTTATTACTCTCTATAGTTTCCATGCACTCAAGGAATGCTTGATACACATAAGAGGCTTTAATATCCTCTTATTTACTTTGGCCCCATGGTGGGGGGTGAGGAATATTAAGCGTATGTTGTGGTAGTTAATTGTCATAACTCATGTATCCATAAGGTTCTTCTAATTCCTCATTGGGTTCTAAATCATCATAGGCCTCATAGGGTGTTTCTTGAATGGACATACAAGGAGGAACTAATGCCTGTTGAAGGTGATCTATGTTTGGCCTAGGAGGTAAGTCCCTATTAGGCCTAGGAGGTCTAGGAGGTACCATTTTATTAGTCCTAAGAGGCCTATTTTGGTTATAAGTGGGTTGCCTCTGATGCACCCCCTAACTATGCATACTTGGAATAGAAACCCCATTGTGCAAGGTTTCTTGAATCTGTTGTTCAATCATTTGTTTGTCTAATTGATGCTAATAATATAAGAGATCCAAGAATTTTTTATCTATTCAAAGATGATGAAATTGTGCTTTATGATCAACATACCTTTTGACCACTTGGTTTATCTGCTCAGCTCTGTGACGTCTATGAGTCCTAGTACCTTGGCAATTATACTTATCCTATACAGGAGGATCTGATAAATCAACTATGATCTTCCCTCAATTAAGATAAGTCATGTTTACTTGAGGATCACTCCTAAATAGGTGTTTCTTATACGCTACTTGTGTAGAAGAACATTGTGCTTGTATAGAATTATGCGATCGAGGATAATCAATATTTTCCTTAGGTTTTCCATCATAAATAAGGAAGGGTATGGCAGAATTGGCTTACCCAATGTGATGAGTATCATACTCATTTTAGTATTTATACTATAGAGACCTATCAAGGTGATTTGAGGGCATATTGTGATCATTTAGCCCCACCCATGATACATAGTCTTACTCTTGCATGTAAGTATGTGGGGTAGACTGAGAAGGCACGCAAATGCATAGTATTGCTCTATGTGTTGGTGCCTCAATGCATAGTTTCCATTATTAAAAGAAGGTGTGTGAAGTATCTATGCTTGGAAAATAATTTCCCAAATTAGGACCACAACCTATAGGGGTGTCCCTCATGGGGGTCCCTTGAGGGCTAGGTTCCTTACTTGACATTCTAGGACTTGGGTGAGTAGGAGGCCACCAAGGAGGTATGACCAAATCCTTGGGGTCAAATCAAATATGGTCTACATCTCCTTGCCTACTCCCCATAGCTTCATCCCTTGAGTGGGATTGGTTATAGGTATAAACCATAAATACTTCTTTCTAAACCCTACGTGATTATCTCCTTTACAATTTTTAAAATATTTAACACACAAAAATAGAAACACATAATAATACAAGTGTTTATCTCTTTTAAATATTTAAATGTGTTCCTAAAATTATTTAGTGTGTTTTGATTTGTTGTTTTTTAAAAATATATTTTTTCATGTGTTTAGATATTTTTGATGTAACTCTCAATAAGTTCAATGGATTTCACCTGTATACTCATAGCTCGACAATCAAAGATGAAATTTGGGTCACGTAAACCAACCAAAGTATGGATATGAAGCCCATACCTGATCAGAGAGCACATGTCCTAGCAATCCTCACCCAGTTCACCATGGTCAATGATATACCTCTCTGAGGAAATATACGTGATCTATTCCATAGGCTATGATGGTTCTTGGAGATAGTTTTGTCCAAAATAGGTTTCATAGGATTTGAGCCAATAGGTGGAGATGAAACCCACCATTGTTAGAATATATTAGTGGTTGGGGATGAATTCCAACTCACTAGCATTTAAAAAGTGATGTGGTGTGTGTGGTTCATTTTATAATCAATGAAAGTAAACAAATTAGAACTCAATGACTTTCAAATAAATGCATAAGAAGTGTTTTAATTTCAAAATTAGATGCATGAATAAGGAAACTACAAATTTTTTAGCTTATATGAAAACCTAACCATTAGGTAGGTCACACGTAGGCAAACCATTCAAATGCATGATTAAGACTATTATTTTTCCTATTTTTCTTCTGTTCATTACTTTGGAATTTAGGAAAGGGTAAATTTAGCTTTCAATCAACTAAGAAAGACATGAAAAACTCTAATTTACCCTTTTCTGAATAAGCTTACTGCAAATTGAATGTTGAGGTACTTACCTTGTCAGTCCAGGAAGCTGTTGTTTCTAGAAATTTGAGTAGAAAACCCCCTATTTTTTTGCCATCCTTGGGTGGGATGGCTACAAATTTTGGGGTCATCCCTGGGTGGGATGATTGTTGTGGTCATACCTGAGAGTTCCAATTGGGAATTTTAGGGGTTGTTTCAGATCAGAATGACCAAAAATTGAAATATCCAAAGTGCAAAAATAAGGTTAAAAACAAAAAATTTGAAATGGAACAAGGGTCCCACTGTGATTTCCATTGAAGAGAAAAAAGTGGCACACGTAGAAAATACAATTGAAATAAATCTAATGTTCTATTCAAGAATTCAAAAGAGATGATAAAGTAAATAAGTAAATGACAAATAAGTTAAGAAAAAGGGGGTTCTCTTTGTATTTATTAATTTTTCAAATAGTAGGTTACAATACATCCCATTGAGGGCTTTCAATTTGATACAACTCAAATTACAAAGTTGAAGTATCCAATCCCTCCATGAACTTATGACACACTTTCAATGTTCATCTCGCACTCATAATGAAGAGTGGGCTTGCACTGCCACTTATTTGAGCTATCTATATTCAAATATTTAGCTCCTTCCTCATGCACTACAATATCTATACCTAAACACAAGAAATTAAAATATGTTAATAACATATATGTATTATGATAAATCCATGAAATGCATGCAATATTGAATGTAAAAAGTGCAAATGATAGGTCTAAACTACTTCAAATGACATGAAAACTTAGCATGATGTATATTATATGATTTTTTAATGATATGAGTAGAAATTCAAGTGATATTATGAGCAGAACCTATGGCCATCCTTGGGAGGGCCAATTAGGATTGTAATCACAAAAACCCTAATTAACAATTCAAAACCACTCTAAACTTCACCAAAATTAAGTATGATGCTAATATAATGCTATAAAATTGATCTACACTAAATTTGGATCAAAATTATGGGTCAATTCATGGCCATCCCTAAGAGTTCCAATTGGGATTGTTAACCATCCCTAGTGGGAATGACCACAAAACTAGGTGGTTTTTGCCACCAATTCCACTTGGATCTAGTCTAGAATCCCCATAGGGGTATTGTCATAAAATTTGGTAAATTAACTCACTATAATTATTAGGTTTTGAAAAGGATGTGCGTATTTGGGTATGCATTGAAAATGCCTTCGATTGACGAGGTTTCCAAGGACAAGGATGAGGGCAAAAGGTGAGAGTAAATATCGATAGCACTTTGTGGTTAATTCTTGCCAAGGTCTCTCTTTGAAATTGAGTGAAAACACTCCAATTTATAGAACAAGAGGCAAAGGGGGCAAAGGGGCAAGTTTGGGCATGCAAGGTAGGTATTGCCACTTGTCAACACCTTTGCCATGCATAGGGTGGAAGAGGCTTCCCATTTGGACCTCCAATTTACAATCCCTAATGCCCATAATAGTCTCCCAATATGTCATGAGTTATTGGGTGGGATAAATGACAAAAATTGATTACCATTTATCCCACCCTTGACTTTTTGGGGGGCTTGGACCATGGTCGTCCCACCCAAGGATGGTTGTATATGGCCATACTTGGGTGGGATGGCCATGATATGTGCCTTTATTGGGGTGGTAAGACCATGGATACATGGCCAAAAACCTCCCAAAAGTGGGGTAAACCTTCCCAAAAGTGGTTAGAACCCCTAATTAACCCCTGAGGGTTGCCCAATGGGGCCATATGGTGTCAATAAGAGTGGCGCCTTGGCAATATTATCTGATTTACATGATTTTAGTGTCTACATGTATGATATACAAAGGAAGATATGCCATCCTAGAAAATACTTTTGAAAATGTCTCCCTATGATGTTTTCCCAAAATACATCCCTCACATGCATCAATTGAAGGGTATATGCGTGGAAGCCCAATGGCCATATGATCCTAACTCATGTATATCAAGGAACCATAACTAATATGACTAAGATTATTATGCCACTTTTGAATCTCATTATTAGAATGTACAACCATAGCAACAAAACCTCTCATCATTAGCATGTAGGTATTTCACCCAACTTATATGTGTGGTCAGTTTCATCATAATATCCAGAAGCAATAGTTTTGAATCCATTGTCTATATTTTAATAACCCATCTATTAGGCTAGAATTATCCTTTCTTATTTGTATGAGTAATTCAAAGGTTAAAGCTAAAATTAGGAAAATGAAGTACCTCATCAAATGATAAATATCCAATAGTGATGTCTTCACTTTCTCTAACTATTGTGAAGAGTCGCCTCCAGTCACAACATGTTCTTCTACATGATTTTTTTTATAGGCTTAAATAAGATGCTAGATGCTTGTAATTTATCATATTTATAGTAGCCCTTAAATAAACTATCCACTCATTATATGAGTTGGATGTCCAATATGTTGAATTATCTATAACATATGCTTGTGAATTTTCTCCATAAAAATTGTCCTCACCTTGTGTATAGAAGAAAGCAACATCAACACCCTATTTATTAATGCTTCCTCCATTTTTTTGATCCAAATACTATAAAATTCTACCTTTTGTCCTTCCTTTTTACAAAATTAACAAGTGGGTTTCTTGGGCTTTTTCTAATTTTGTTTGTGCTTTTTATCACTATGAACTTTAACAATATTTTCTTTTACATCTACCTAATTAAAAATAGAATTTCCCTTACGTCTATTTTTTTAACTTGATGATGTAAAAATATTTAAATATCTCATCAATGAGTAGTGCAAGATAATTTGTAAAATACACATAAAGTATCTCAAAAACCATAACTATCTCATATTGAAGACAATATTGAGTAACTCTATGTTTCTTTTCTTCTAAAATGCTTTCTATATTTCTCCTCTCCTTAGGTAGTATTGTCAAAGTTTGGATGTCCTCTTGTAATTTATTGAACCAATTGATATATTTATTAATAGTATCAAATAAAGCCATGGATAAGGTTGTAATATTTTTATCTAGTCTATTGATATAAATAGAATCAATTTGATCACATAGTTCCTGAAACTTCTCAAGTAGTACTTTAGGATCCATAGTGCTACTGACATGGGTGTCATATACATTATCCACATAGAGTTAAATGACACCCTAAGATTTATTCTACTTATACCTATAAATCTAGCTACATTTACCTTCAAAATTAGTGTCTTAAGGTTGCTCATTCACATACTTGAGTAATTCCTTGTTTCAAAGAACAACTTCAATCATGATCTTGTATGTGGCATAGTTAGGACAACTCAATAAGGCATATGATGATCCATAAATATTCTATTAAAAAAATCTCTACAAGTTGTTGTGACTAGAATAAACTATTCCAATGTAGAGAGCTCAAAATACCATGCAATTTGAAAAAAGGGTCTCAAAATGCTTTTATATGCAAAATTTATGACCTTCAAAATTTAACCCTAACAAAACAAAAAAATACATAAAAAACCTTTTAATAAATTTAATTTTTTAGAACTTACAACTAAGAAGTTGCCATGAGTCACTATGTGAGTAGCTAAGGGGATGCTTATCATGTTCTAACATTAGTGTACCATAAAATCACATGATTACATCTATCATAATCTAAGTTGTTACCTTATATATGAACCATGTTGTGCCACTCATCATTATCTAATTTATTCTAAAATCCTTCGTCGCTAAGTCTACTATTGAGTGTGTGAGTTATTTGTTAAGTTTAATAAGTTTTTAAATTGTGATAGACAAAAACCATATTTAAAGATGCTAAGCGGATACAATCTACCACATTGACCAATGTATGGTCTACCACATTGGTCCAACTAGAGCAAGACATGTTGGCCCCTATATTAGCCTCTACCATATATTATCTTAGGATTTATACCATATCAACACCCTCATCGGATGCCATGTGTTACCTTATATCACTTGTCTAGATTGTCACATTAGCTATCAATTATCACATGCCACCTCAATATTCATGTACCTATTTCAAATCACTTGTATAGACTATCATGTCATCCATATGGATTGTCATGTGTTGCATCAAGATTCTTACACTTAGTGCCACCTCAGCTATACAAACTACCACATGTTATTTTTACAAACTTGCTATGTCATCATGTTTATGAAAAGAGTATGCCATGTCATCATTAACTTCGACGTCATTGTGAGGTACCATATTATTCTATAATTTTATCATTAAAGGTGCTAACATCATAAGTCACTTGTGTTGTTTATATGCTGACATAAATATCGAATAAATAGAGGGGGGGGTTTGAAACTAAGACCTCCCATGGAAAAATTCCTTAAGTGAATTCAACTGCCCATCTCCCTAACTATCAATATTGGGAGATAAAGGAGATCACTAAGCTTTAAAAAAAATAAAACCATATTATACCCCCTTTGTGTGTTATTGACACCAGACACAAACATGCACATGCATGCACTTTTGGCTCCCTCTAATGGAATATTTTAGAGAATATTATTTTTTTAAAATTAAAAAATTCAAAATTTGGAGGGAAAGACAAGAAAATTTCAAATGCAATTTAGAAATATCTAGAGGCAAATTGATGAAAAATGTTGAATTGTACCCCCCTAAAATGTTGCAAAGAATTAAAACATGATGATTGTTTATATATATCTATTATAGTTTTACCAACACAACCATATTATCAA
The DNA here is from genome assembly GCA_028583015.1 of Wollemia nobilis. Lineage (NCBI taxonomy): Eukaryota > Viridiplantae > Streptophyta > Pinopsida > Araucariales > Araucariaceae > Wollemia > Wollemia nobilis. Next base: position 15,944,410 of record JAQPPZ010016943.1, read on the forward strand.
ACACAACCAATTAGACCCTCCTCTAATGCCTATGGAATAGAAAAGTTGTTGGATCAATTTTGTAAAATTTTCAAGTGGCTCAGAGGTATTTTCTAAGCATGTAAGCTAGTCCATAACTTATTTGGAACTAGGGGTTTGTTTGGAAAAAATGATCTCTTATTTTCTTGTTTCACAACAACCAACTAATCTACCCTCTTAACAATGCTACTATTAAATAATAAAATCTAGAAGAGAAAATGAAATATATTTAAAAAAATTTATAAAATTTAAATAATGTTTAAAAAAACCTCAAAAAAACCAATACTAAAACTAGGGCATCCATTTGGTCAACAAAATTTAAAACGAAACAAGATTGAGTGCCAATGAGAGAAAGTATGAACTTGTAAGTGAATATTTATCCTAGAGCAAATTTGATAATTCTAGTGATATCCTTATGACACAAATCCAGTTAATAGTTTTATTAGAAACCCTTCTAAACCCTTTTTTAGATTACACCATTAGCCTTAAAAAAACCTTATTTGCTAGCCCCTAAAAAAATGTCCTCAAGATAATATATAAGAAGAAAGTATTACTCATAAAAGTAATCAAATAGTGAATTTCCACACCTTGATACCATGTCATATTTCATAGTATTTTATATAAATTAATGAAATAAAACATCACCCATATTGCTTAAAAAAATAAATATATAGTATAAAAAATAAATAAAATATAATGGGGTTTCCATAGACTCCAAATGATCTTCACTAAAGGAAATGAAATTAGACTTCAATTGATGATAAAATGATTGGTAACAAGACTTATTTATACCCAAGTACATGATGCATTTTGGTCAAGGTTGTGAGACCAACCTTTAAGAATAAAATATTACATAAAGTTATAAAAATATCTTTTACAAGGTTTACATGGGCCTAAAGGACATATATAACAATTACAAGTACAAATAGTCAACTATAGCCTCAAAATAAGTTTAACCATCACATATCCCAACATTTTTTTACCCCTAGTTTGTAATGAGTAGAGTACCCTCCATCCCACTTGCATCGATTTTATCCAACATATTCCCCAATTTCATTTGCTTTGAAAATCTAACCCAAGGTATTTGTATTATGTTACTACCTCTAAAGGATTTTATTGAAAAAAGAATATGTTTTATTTTGCTCTCTTCGAGTAGAGAAGACCATGATTTTAGTCTTATTAGTGTTTAATTGCATCCCATCCTATTTAAAAAAATTCTCTAGAGCCTTTAGAAGTTTTTAAAACTTTCAAGTGTCTTGTTAATCAAGATGAGTTCATCAACATAGAGAAGTTTGACTACATAACTAGTCAATTGTGTTATCTCTCCTCTCATCCTTTCTACCCATTCCTACGATTTGTCAATATAAAGGTCAAATAAAGTAGGTGGAAGTGGAAAACCGTATTTCACTTCAGTTTCACTCCCAAAGCACTCCTAAAATCCTTCTAAAGTTCTAATTTTTGCTACCACTTGCTCATAAAGTCTGTGTGGATTTGTATTGTAGTTGGATGGTATGCTATGTTATTCCTTTATTTTCCATAATTTACATTTAGTTACTATCTTAAAAACCTTATTGAAGTCCACAAAATAATAATAAATGTATTTTTTATTTTATATCCCTTCTTTAAGGTGTGTTAAAGTAATCCAATGGTTTTTTGTTGAGTACTTTGGTTTAAATGTTGCTTTCTTTACTGTCCTCTTTCCTTGATTTTTACCCACTAAATAATTCTAATTTATACTATACCACTAAATAATTTTGCAAAAGAGGAATAACCATGATGGTGTGGTAAATTAAAGTATTGTTGATGTCTCCATTAGGTTGGTTCTTTATTCCAATGGAAAATATCATTTAATGATACCAATAATATTTTGGATGTATTGTTAAGATATCAAACACACACTTAAAATTTTCAGGTTGTAGACCATCTATATATTTTTTTCAACGAGTTTACACAGGTTTTTATGAGAGGTCCTATGTTGGAATATATTATATTATTTGTTACATGCTAATGTACCACCTTGGGTACATTCTCATATTAGGAGTGTGTCTTAGATTAGGGTGTGAGTATTTACTTTATGCAATATAATGTGCCAAGTATTCAATAATGTAAATGTTAATAATAGTCCATGTGCACACGAGTCCATGTAATAGGTAGGTGAAGCATCACAAGAAGATGGAAGGTTAAGAGTCACATCCCATTATATATTGGCATTTGTGTGACCATATGGAGTGACACAATATAGAGGTGAAGTAGATAATAAGGTAGAGATACAATGTAGTGTATGTACGAAGTATGGAGATTTTGAGATTTCCATTCTATATCAAAATACTATTTTTGTGAGCTTTTGTTAATGATAGTATTTTGAGTTATTGCAGAAGTATTTCATGAGTTTTGTATGCTTTAAATATTGCCATTATATTATATTTGATATAGCATTCTTATTCTATATCTTGTGGTTATTTTCCAATAAGTATTTAGTATCAAAATATAATAGTGGCATCATATCTAGAAGGGAGATTGATAGGAGATAGGGAGAGCCGTAAAAGAGATTTATAGGAGATAAAGAGATATCATTTTTAGAAATTTTAAAGTTGTTTTTTGGCTAGAGTCTCACCACAGGGTTGTAGTAAAAATCGTAAAGACTAGGACTCAACAAAGATTGATTTACACTAGATTTAAGGATAGCTAGTGAAGTTTACTCATTTTAGAGATCTAGATATTTAGATGCATTTACTTGCTAATTTATAAATTTTGTTGCAAAAAATAGTTCTTGAAAGTTGAGAAGATTTCCTCACGCAAGGATTATTATTTGATTTGTAGAAATAGCATAGACATTAAATATTGAAGAGATCCATGAAAAATGTCCCCATAGAAGGTTGGAAATTGGAGATTGAGGAGGCCCAAGAAAGAGGTCCCCATAGAATATTGAAGACTATAGATTGTAGATATTAAAAAAGAAGAAAAAAACTCTATTGAATATTGATAAGGAAGAGACCCGAGAGAAGAGGTTCCCATTGTATATTTGAGAAATAAGATAGGAGATTCAAAAAATAAGATAGACGAGGACTAAGAAAAAGTTAAAATGAAGAGTTGTAGAATTTGAAGGCCCAAAAAGAAGAGGTTTAAAGTAAATTTTGAAGGAGAAAGAAGGCTAAAGAAGCCCTATTTAAGAATTTGAAGACATGGCCATTGGAGAATATTTGAAGAAAGCTTGAGATAGAAAATTTTAAGCAAGAGAATATCTTAAAAAGAATAATTTGGAACAATTGTCACCATCTGATAACAAGCCCAAAAGGAAGAAGGATTTGGCAAGAAGTTTGCCAAATTTTAAAAAGGATTTTTTTGAATATCTCAAGACATTTTGATTCTTAGAGAAGATACCAGTGAAAGAGGTTATATTTGAAGATAAAATATAGTGAGAACTAAGGAGGAGAAAGGATATAGAAGAGACCACTAATTTGAGAAATTTGAAGACTTCCATTAAAATTTTGGAGGCTGATTTGTAGAGAAGAAGATTTCTGATTTTGCAGCAGAAGTTGAAAGGTCACATGACATCAAATTGAAGGTGACATAGAGCAAAAAATTGAAGAAGATTTGGGAATATTTTGAAGTAAAATTAAATAGAAAATTTAAGGAAGGATTGACAACAAACTAAGGTAGTGGATTTGAGGAGTTAGAGACTACTTCAAGACAGTAAAATAGAGAAAAGAGAGTTGCATTTTAGAGAATTTTAGGGTATATTTGGGAGAAGCATTGGACAATATTTGGGTAACGAAAGGTGATACAAATTTCAGAAGATAAGGTAGCAAGATAAAAGAGAGTATATCCGTAAACTTTACAAATTTGGAATAGAAAAAATGTGAATCAAATCACCAAGATAATTAACTACAAAAGGAGGTAAAATGGTATGCAATATTGGTGTTACAAAATTTTATTATTCAAGCATTAAAACTAGTTTACTTCAAGATTTAATAGCACCATATTAGAGCTATTAAATTAAGAAAAATAAAGAGTCCTCAACCCAAGTAAGGAGATATTATTATCATTAGTATATCTGCAAAATATGAAAACAAATTTTGGAGTTAAAATTTTCTTGGAAGAGAGTGATAAGAAGTAGCATATGTTTATTTTTATAATTAAAGTGCAGATTTTTTATAAGTTTTATGTAGTAAGAAAAATAGATATAATAGTGATTAAAGGTAATATAGGTTTAAGGTGTCTAAAGACACCAAGAGAAGTGCATAAAATATTGGTGAAGAAAAGTCACCAAAGGAGTGGTAAAACCACCATATTGAAGAAGATAGCCATTTTCACCATTAAACCAATGTAGAGCATTGGAAATCACCATAAAGTTTAGAAATGTGGAGTCACCATATGTAGGAGGAAAGGAGCACCACCGAATATTGGAACAACCATCAAAGTTATGCAACTAGCTTGAGATGGAGGATAAAAACATCACCAACACTAGTTAACAAAGAAATACCATAACATATGAATAGGCAAAAACTACATAACAAAGGGTGAATTAGGGTGAGTCAAGCATAAAAAGTTTACACCACCCAAGTAGACATTGGATATTGAGCATAAAATATGCCATATGTTATATGAAATGCCCAAGATACCATAACAATTGAATAACATATCATTATTAAGCATTACACAACAAAAATGTGCAAAGGAGGATTTGCGTGCTCACTTGAAGAGGAATAGATACCATCTACCACTTGACATTCCAGATATATAATGGCAAACACCTTGAAGGGAATTAAAATATCCAAGGTGCTTATTAATGTATGGGTATTCTTTGAGGGAGAAAGATAGTTTAAATTTTTAATCCAAAGTCTAAAGAGTAACATAGAACAATAGATATGTAGAAGCTCATTAGCTGAAGAAAAGCGTATAGATATCTAGAAGATCATATGTGGAGAATTTGAAGAGTCTTAAATTTATTTTCAAGAGGAAGTGAAGAATATCTAAAAATGAAGGTAAAAAGAGGATGAGCTAGGGTAAAGTAAAACAAAATCCAAGTGCCAAGGAATCAGATGAATGCTTGAGGGAAGCCACTTTTCAAATATAATGCCCATATCATCATAACATAACCAAACTAGGTAGAGTAACACAACAAGGAGAATATTGAAGAATATACATGCTTGAAGAAGATGAATTATTAAGCATAGTGCAAATTGGAGATGTAGAAGATATTGAGTGCCATGTGACACATGAGAAGAGGAATGTCAACATTGAGTTATAAGGAATATATATATTTTAAATTTCATTACTTTGTTTTCATCCAACCAATTAAACATTATTTTAATATAAATTCTTAAAAAACAACACAATTATTTCTTACATTTCAAATTCCATAATTTCATATAGTAAAACATTCATGTTGCACTAAGAAGCAATGACAATGATTAGAGTGGTCTTTCCTCAAATTAAGCATACAAGAAATGTACACCAATATGCGTATGTATTCTACCAAAATTAGATTAGTTATTATCACAAGTAAATTTGAGCACAATATATACCTCAGTTAATTAATTAAGATATTTAATTATTCCTTTATCACTAAAGATAATAAGTTTTTGCTTGATTTTATCAATAATACTAATTTTTATTTTCTAATCATTAGTGAATCGTTCCATTTTTAGGGTTTGATTTTTTCTTCAAGTTGAACAATATGTTCAGAAGGTGAATCGGTTTGTATACATTTCTATTTCATCCTAGATCAAAGTAGATCATTTGTTTCAATGCCATTATCACATATGACCCTTCCATGTATGTTTGACTCCTATAACCAAGTTGTTACCACTTTGGTTTGTGACACTAGAGACTTACCAAAATAAGAACCATATATAAAAACATTTTGAAACAAATCCATTAATATGTTTCTAAACTTTGGCATGATTTTGATATATATATATATATATAGTTGAAAATTTTACTATTCCTTTCAATCTGTAAATTCCAACAAATAATGAATGGACCAATCCCCCATATAATACATAATTCTTTAGCTTTGAAATAATTAATCCAATATTTCATAAACTCTTTCAATGTTGATGGATCTACCCAATATATTTTTATATAATAAAAAATAACCCCAAATTGTGTGAGGAATGGGACCATGAAAAATTAAATGGTATGATATTTCAAAATTCTTCTCTCATAAGGCATATCTTAAAGGTCCATGATATCCTCTTCTTTGTAGCATCTCTCTTATAAGAATATTACTTTGAGATGCTAACTAAATAAATGTTTAGACCTTAGGGAAATCCTCTAGAGACAAAAAAAATATTACAAGGAAAATATTTGGGAGTAGGAAAATTGATTGCTCTAAATCCTCGTATCCCAAGTTGACCAATTATCCACCATTTTTTGATATATTACAAACCAACACATTCTTTCATGTAAAATCAACAAATAAAACTCCTAAAATATATTTTGAAGTTCATATGCAATTTGTTTGATTTTTTCTTATTCAACCTGATTATTAATAAAAATTCATGATTTGGAGTCATTGCTCACATTAATATAATCTTTGACATTTGGACCTTTACAAGATAGATATTCCCAAATCTGTTTTTAATTAGAGATAAGAGGATAAAGCTTCAACCAAGTATTAGATCAAAAATTTGTATAATTCTCCTTACTGACTATGATGGATTTTTAAGCCTTAATGTTAATATAAAACTCATAGGATAAATTTAACATGATCAAATATAAGATAACCATAATATAGTAATATCAAGATAATTATGTAAGCAATAATAATATGAAATTTATAGAGAAAGCAAGTGATAACACAATCCATAGAATTTAATTATGCAAAGAACTTGTACATCATGTTATGGAGCTTAGTATCCATAATATAGTTTTACAAAATGAACTTTGAGTTTTTTATCGTGCCACCTGTCTAGGAGAATCTTAATTTATTTATAAAATAATGTAATATTCTCTAACAACCCCCTGTATTACATTATTTGATGTGATTTTATCTTGATCTGAATAGATGATTCCTAAAAATTTAAAACTTGTTTCAACCCAAGGATTTTGTGAAAATATTTACAATCTATTGTTTTGTAGGAATATATTTCAACTGAATAGATGAATTTAAAATTGATAATTGATAAAATTACATTGAGATTTAATATGTTTGGTTTCTTCATGTATAATTTTGATCAATTTAATTACTCCTTCATTATCACAATTTATTAATTTTGGAGTTCTTTTGATCCCCATGTCTAAAAATATGTATTGTAGCCATAATGCTTCATAGAATTCATCTTTTACTACTCTATATTTTTATTCTATAGATAAAAGTGCTACGGTATGTTATTTATTACTGTACCATGATATTGATCCTAAACCAAGATAAAAAAATATATCATTATATTTATTTTCTATCATCTATAGACCTAACATAATCAAAATCTAAATATCCTTATAGATAAAAATTATTATCATCCTTCTTATATGTAAGTCTTTATTTTGCAGTCCTATTGAGATATTGTAATATTCCTTTTATATCTTTCCGATGGATTTCTCTAGGTTCTTGCATAAATATTTAGAGGTAATTTTTAGCAAAAACTATGTCTAATCTCATATTTGTTAAATATAAGAGACTTCTTTTTAATTGACAATAGATTGTTGCTAAAATAAAAAATTTTCCATCATATCTAGATAGTTGTAGTCCTTGTTCCATAGGTGTATCTTTGGATTTTTAATTGTTCATTTTTTATTTCTCAAGCAAATATTTTGCATACTTTATCTATGTTATTGTAATATTGTCCTCATTTTGATGGATTTATAAACCAAGATAGTAATGAATAAGTCCCAAATTAGTCATTTCAAAATCCTTTTCAAGATCCCTTTTAACTTCATTTATTAAGATTTTTGAACTTCCTATAATTACTATATTGTCAACATCTACTACAAGTACTATTATATCATTTCTAACTCATTTTGTATAGATATTTGGATCTAACAAGCTTCTGTTAAAGTTATGTTATAATAAATGATTATTTAATTTTATATACCATGTTTTTGGAGCTTTATTTAAGCCTTACAAGGATTTGTTTAACTTACACACTTTATGTTCTTATCCCTTAATTACAAATTCTTCTAGTTGTGAGATATAAACTTCTTCTTCAAGATCACAATTAAGAAATACACTTTTGATATCCATTTGATGAAGTTTCCATACATGGTGTGCTATTAAAGTATAAATTGTTCTAATAGTACTCATTATTTTTGTTGGTGGAAAATTTTCTTCATAGTCAATTCTTTCTATTTGAGTATATATCCTTTTACAACTAGTCAAGCCTTGTACTTGTCAAGTGAACCATATGCTTTATATTTGACCTTATAAACCCATTTATAACCAACTCTTCTCTTTCTAGGAGGCATATAAACTAGGTTCCATGTTTTATTTTTCATTAATCATGTGTACTTTAATTCCATAGCCACCTTCCATTTTGGATAATTCAAAGCATAAAGTATCATTGTAGGTTCTACCACAAAACTTAACAATTCTCTATTTATTCTGATTAAACTATCAATTTAAGATCTTGTAGTAGTAAGATATAGTATTTGCTCAGTATTTGAATCTCTAAGAGTATTTATAAGCCATATAGGTTCTTTTATCTATAAATTTATACAAATTTATGTGTTTTCATTTTGTTCATTTTGAAGTTCGGATTTGTATCTTCATTTGATGAGTCTTCTCCTTGAAAATTTAGAAAAACTTCTAAATTAGCTCTTCCTTCTTTAAAATTATCATTGATTTTTTATCAAATACTACATATCTACTTATATAGATTTTCTTTGTTGTTGAATCAATTTTTCTATACCTTGTAGATTCATCATCTTAACCAAGAAATATATCCCACATAGTTTTTTCATCTAATTTTGTTTCTTTTAATTTTAAAATATGCATACAAACCTTACATCCAATTTTTTTTCTCTTTACACTTGGTTTTCATCATGACCATACTTATTTTGGTGTAACATTCTTAATTATTCCTGTAAGTAATATATTATGAAAATATAAAACTATTTTAACTACCTCTGCCCAATACTAATGATCAATATGAGCTTGTTATAACATATTTAACCATTTCTGTGATAGATATATTTTTTCTTTTTGCTATAGTAAGTTGCCTCTTTTATCTGCTTTCTTCTAAAAATAAATTGAATTATTTTGACAAAAATTCATCTCCTCTATCTGAGAAAATATTCTTGATAGTTTTCCCTAATTCTTTTTCAACTAGAAAAGAAAAAAAATAGCTACTTCAGATTTTTATTTCATAAAGTATACCCACATTTTTTTGGAATAGTCATCAAAAAATAGTTCAACATATTTATGGCCTCTAATACTAGTAACATTGATTGGGCCACACAAATATTTATATATTAATTCCAATGGGTTTTGAGCTCTATGTTGACAAAGTTAAAAAGGTACTCTATGTTGTTTTCTTGCTAGACATTCTAGATAAACTATTGATTCCCAAGAGAGTTTTGGTAATCCTTCCACCATTTGATATGTAGTAATATCATTTAATGATGATGCACCTATGCGTCCTAGTATTTTATGCCAAATATCTTTTGTTTTAGTCATTCCTATTGATAAATCCATATTTGTTACATTATCTAGAGTAAAAAAAATATCTTATAGCATCATGTATCGATCAATTTTCCTCACTTGATAATATGAAATTATTTTCTTCTTCTGATAACCTTAAATTCCACTACCAAATTTTGATCCATAAGCTAAGAAACTAAAATTAGATTAGTAGTTTATCTTGGAATATACACATGATTAATTACTTCTTTTATCCAAATGCAAACCATTGAAATACAATTGTAAACCATTAAGTAATTCAAAGTTGTAAGGCTATTAATAACCATTGAGACCCCATTCCAAAGGGTTGGAATCCACTATAGTGATAGGTATTTTTAGGATTTTATTTATTCTTTGGTAGTTTATGGATTTATGTGCCCTTGGCATTGTACTTGAAGAATTGTGATTGTAATCATCTATATTGAGCAAATTTGAGAGTGTAATTTCATTAATATCTTCATATAATATAAAATATTGTAATCTTGAGTGTAATATATGCATGATATTAGTGGTTGCATTCAAATTATTTCCAATGTTTTTCTCTCTTTTCCTTTGAATATGGTACCATATTAGTTTTATATTGTGTGATAGCTGATCATGACTAAGATCACTTTTATTCAAAGTTAATTACTACAATAGATTCTTCTACAAGTATTTAATATTACAATGGTTTGTTTTCTTTCCTTTATCTAACCCTTTACTTTTGATTTTATTTTACAATCAAGTAGATTAGAAGTAGTTTAGTTTGATATTTTTAAGACTTTACATTGATAAATATGTATTTTATTGTTATAAGTTTTAGAATATCTCTTTGAATGTGTTTCAAGATTATAATTAGAAGACAAAAAGTCTAAAACCTTGCTCTCATATTCTTTTACTATGAAATTTATTAAAAATAAGATACTTGATTTAATAATTGTAGTAGCTTGAGCTTCAATTAGTCCCTAGAATCAAAACTAATCACTCAGCCTTGTAACAGTCACATGTGGCCCCGAAAATTCCAAAATTGTTCCTTTATTTTCTTATTTATACTCTAAAATTATAAGTCAACCAGGTTAGACCAACCTTACTAGAACTTTAGGGGACTCAAGAATCCTTTTCAAGATAGGACATCTTGTTTTAACCATTGGTGTATGTTTACAATTGGGTAGATATATCACTCAACAAGAAATGATGCCAGAAGGAGGGTGATGAATTGTTGATTTATTATTACTTTAGGGTATGAATTGTTAGATTTCATGAATTGTTATTTTTTTAAAATTATTTAAGCTCTTAGTGCGCATTAGGAAATGGCTCTAGAAGGAGGGCATGAAAGTGTTTAATTTGATTGCTAAAATTATTATTTTTTTGGTAAGCAAAATTTCATTAAAAGTGGGTTTTGAAAGGGGCCCAAAATATTTTTACAATAGATCACTAGACCAAAGAAAATGCCATAAGATAGGCCAAAACAAAATTACATTGAAATCCTTCCTGAAGTAGGAAAAATAGAGAAAAACTCCCAAGAGAGAAATTTAAACAAAAAATATTTAAAAATCCTGTCCAAAGAAAAGAATTTGTTAATCCTGCCCAAAGTAGAAAATTTAAAAATTCTCACCCATGTAGGAAGAATACAATTTTAAAAATGTCACTAAAGAAAAATTGGAATACAATACTTCCAGGCAAGAAATCCACCTCGAGAAGGCATATGGAGCAGAGGAAACACCATGAAGGATCATCCTACCCAAGGAGGACTGGGATAAACATAGGGACACAAGAGAATAGAAATCCTACCCAGAATAACATCCTAAATAGGGCTTGGAAAATAGAGTAGGAAATCATAGGATCTCCATAGGCCACAAAATCCCCTTGAATATGAGGTAGAACTATGAGGAAACCAAAAGAAATAGATAATGCAACAAAAGTAGAATCATAGGACACGAGAAGGGGGTTGTGAGGGCCTAGGAAACCCCAAATGAAGGATCCATAGGGTTAAAAAGCTCCATGAAATATGCACAGGTCCCGCCCAAGATCAAAATATGTAGTAGAAAACCCTAGACGACCTCTAAATCCACCACTAAACGATCTTTGGGAACCAGAACAAGAAAACCAATGATACCTCAATAGCAAGCAAAGTAAATGCCTCTACCAACCCAAGAAAGATACACTAATAAACCACCAAGTAGATCAAATCCATGAACCCAAATAGCATATCCACATAAAATAAGCACGTGGTCCCACCAGACCAAAAAGAAGGTGTGAAAACCTACTCAAGAAGCACAGAGATAGAGTCAAGACCCTTTCCCAAAGTCACGATATGCCACATCTAAAGAACCACTAGAAACCAGCTCCAAATAGAAAACCTGCAACCAACTAGAACAAATTTGAGAGCACCAAGGAAAAGAGATCCCTGAATCACGACAAAGAACCCAAGGATGTCCTTGAAAATAGGCACAAGAAAGAAACCCTCAATAAGGCTATGAAAGGGGTAAATAAATGGAAAAATGACCTCCCACTTCAAGGAGATCATCTGCAACAACAACTAGCCAAGAAGGAAATACCAGGGAAGTACCTAGGAATTGGGATAGAGCCAGAGGAGGGGGAAGTAGGGAAGCAAATCGAGAAATCCCATAGGATGTCTCCTGGAGTACCTCGTTAATTGCTAAAATTATTTAATTAGATCCTAAAATGCCCAATTTATTATTATTGTAATACCTAAATAACATTTGATTCACTGTTACTATAGGTTTAATCTACTTAATAACTCAGCCTATAAAATTTGATTTGATCTTGTTATAGATCATTTAATTCTAAGATTAATTCTTCATTTATTGAATTTTGAAGTTTTTGGAATTTCATTATTATTCATTTTCACATATCATACATCTTGACTATTAAAATTGGAACCTAGAGTTATTATTAGCAGATCCAAATATTCTAATAAATACCAAATTTTATAGTCTTTTCCCTCCTAGAAAACCCAAAAATATTAAATTTCAGTCAACCACTCTTCCCCCCATTAATATCTCATCTCAATAAATTATACCATGTACTAAAGTATTTATCACTCCATTAATATCTCATCTAACTAATATAATCACACATAGGTTAATCATTTGCTTTATCACTATCTAAATCACCCATTTTAATCCATATTGGTGAAAAAAAATAGTTTAAGGTTAAAATCAAATGTTCTAATGACCAATGATAATTTATACTCTAAATAGCATACATATTCTATAATCCTATGGTAGCTATCTATATCCACAACCCCTTATTAATCCATAATGCCTAATATTTTGATATTTTATACTCTAAAGCCATGTTGCATCACAAAGTTTAATTTTTTTTATTTAAGTTCACCTTAGGAGATATGAGAAATATTATCCTAAGGTACATTATATCCTCCACACCCAAATTTAAAACCATAAACTGCATATAATTAAAACCTAGACCTCACCTGAAAGTTATTTTTTCTAAGTGTTCAAGGTGTATTTTTGTATAAATATTACGTTATTAAGCCCACGCCCCTATTCTCATTAAATCATCCAAACTTCCATTTATTTTGTGATCACAATTGATTTTTATCCCCCTCAATAATTACAAACCTCCATTATCATCAATTTCCATGAATAATAGTCTCCTAATGGTCTATGATCATGGTTACATTAGATAATTTTACCTTTTTTCTTTTTGACCTTAATGTATATGACTTTAGTTTTAAATTTCAACCTTAAGAAATTTATGAGCTCTAAACGCCTACTCTAAATCTGTAATCCTCCTAAGCTAGGAAGAAATAACTTTCTTTGCAAGGGTCTAGACATGTTCTCCAATTTGTAGTAAAAACCTTACATCTTTCAAGATCCTATGACCACAATCTATCTCTGCCATGCATAGGTCACTTCAACCATACGATCCATTAAAATTGCTTTCATAATAGTTGCCTTATACCTCCTAAAGTTAAAAAAATAGTATTCATGAAATATTTTCTAGAAGATTCAAAGTCTCTTATGTCTCATGAAGTATCCAATTTTTACAGTCTTAATAAGTAGCGACCACACTATTTGTTAAACTTGCCCCCTCCATAACCACATTATCATCCCTAAGGTTAAAAAAATTATTTCATTGCGTAATATTCCTAAGTCAACCTTAATATTTCAAATACTAAAGGTGCTTCCCCTAACCCTTTCAATAAATACCATGCATCTTTTCAGATCTTATATTTCCACTATTCCTTGCAAATCGCTATCATTCATTTCCTATGAATTAAAATAAGCCTAGAAAAAAATATCTACTACCATTAAATTCCTTGTCTTTTTAGATCTAATGGTCATAGTTCATTTTCAACCTCCTTTTATAATAATTACTATGTAAATATGAAATAAACCTTGGGAAATTCAATTAATTAAAATAATTTCTTTTGATATTGAACCTTAATGGACAGTGGGAATTTAATAAATAAAAATCTTGGCCACATCTTGTTGTAAAAAAAATGTCAAAAGAATTAAATCTTGAAAAAATCCAATATGAATTTATGGTCACAATCAATTTAAGAGCACAATTTTAATTCCAACTCTACCAAAACCTTTGAATTTTAATTAATAATGAAAACCTTAATATTAATTTTAGTGCTTTGGCATTAAAAATAAATAAAATGGAATTTTAATGTTAAATTTAATACTTCAGCCATGAAAATATTAGTACTAATTCTAATACTCTAACATTATAATTAAAGTAAGATGAGCTTAACATTCTACATCTTAATGAATAACAAAGCTTTAGTTTTAATATTAATACTTTGGCATTAAAATTGTTCATGGGTCTAGGTGGATTGGTAAGTTGGAATGCTTACCGAGAGGAGACCTAGGTTCAAATCCCACAGGTGTGCCCATGCATAGCGAATAGCCCGATCCGAATCCTCTACATGTTGCACCTGATTGATGACGACAATTTGTTTCTTGCTTGTCCGACGGTTCCCCTTCATGCCACGTGTTGAACTAGACTGACGAAGATGGTGTGAACCCTATGCATCCGGTGGTCCCCATATCACGTCGGGTTACCATTAACTAGATGGTGGGTGTAAAATTTAATAGCTGTCAATCTTGGTAATAATAACAATAATAAACAAATGAATAAGTAAATGAAAATACTAATAATATAATAATTGGAATGCCAAATGAGATTTTGAACTAATTTTCAATTCTCTTTTTGTGATTTCATGCAAATAAAATTGAAAGTGAATGATAAATAAAAGAGGATAAATGAAGCCTTGATAAATTCGGAGGTCAACTAAGCATATGGATAAAAGTTTAGAAGAGATACAATAAACCTAGACCTGATATTGACCAGCTAGTGCATAACAACTTAGCTCACTTAACTTCACGAAGAAGCTACCAAAGCAATTAAAATATTCAATAATTATAACAACTTAGCTCACTTAGCTTCACGAAGAAGCTACCAAAGCAATTAAAATATTCAATAATTAAAATTGAAGATCTAAACGAAGAAGAATTACAAAATCATCTAAGAGATAACTCATTCTCCAACTCTAAACTATTAAACTACAACTATAAATCATTAAAAATTTCTAAAATGTAAAGCTATTTATAATCATTGAGACACCATTAAAATATATAACTTTAATTAAAGTGTTAATATCCTCAAATTATATAGTAAATTAATTTTTAAAATCCTTAAGACAAGGAGCGGGAAAAACTGAGAAGTCAATGGCTTTATTATAAAACACCAATATAATCTATTTATTTGACATGGACTACTATTATAGGATATGAAGTTTTACAATAAATCATCAAGTCGTCTATGATTGAAACTTAAATCTCTCTAATTAGAATCCAAGACATCTTAACTCAAAAGAGCTTGACAAACAAGCGCATCAACTTTCGTATCCACTCCAAACAGTAACTATCTTCTTCTTCGGTTTCACAAACGGAGCACTCCCCTCACCCTCCATTCATCAAGAGATGAGCAACTGCAGCGACCATGGCCTCATATGAACTCCCTCCTTCGTCCATGGCATTCTTCGCCTTCTCCTTCAATTCCATCATTCTCTCCCTTGCTCTCATCCCACCCTCTCCTTCCATCAATTCTCTCACCGCCCTCTCCACTTCCTTCCTTCCCACAAATCCCTCGCTTTCCATCTTTAGTCCCACCGCCACCTTCATCTCCTTCACCAGGATAACCCTATTCATCCTCTGTTCAGCAAAAATGGGCCAGCCGATCATCGGAATTCCATACGTAATGCTCTCCAGCGTGGAGTTCCATCCCAAGTGAGAGAGGAACCCTCTCGTAGACGGGTGAGAAAGAACGGGGATTTGAGGAGCCCAGTTAGGAACCACCAGCCCTTGGTCCCGGGTTCGATTCTCAAAACCCTCCGGTAAAAACTGGGCAAGGTCCGTGTCCGGCACGAAATCATAATCGGTTGAGTTGGATGGTCCGCGAACCACCCACAGGAAGCGGTGGCCGCTAGCTTCCAGCCCTAGCGCAAGCTCTGTGGTTTGCGCAATCGGCAAGGAGGCACCGCTTCCGAAGGATACAAATAGCACCGACGACGGCGGTTGTTGGTCCAACCATTTTAAACAATCCACCTTATTTAGATCACCACTTTCAGATTGTGCTGATGGCATCACTATCGAAGGCCCGATTGGATAGATTGATGGCATTTGATCCGCGCTTAGAAGCTTTCCTTCCTTTAGAGCTTTGATGGCCTTGCCCTCCAGTTCCGCAAATGTGTTTACGAAAATCCCGGTGGCCTCCCGCAGGCGAGAGGAATGGTGGACGAAACATTTGAACGAAGAAGTAGTCCTGTCTTGAATGATCTCGGGAAGATCCTTGGCAGGAATGGGTGGAAGGCCTGGCACCTCTACCTCATAATCCATGTCCTTGAACGAAACCTCGGTCTCAGCAGCCATCTTGGGAAGATGTAACATAAGGCAAAGAAGAGCTGCAGAGGCTGTAAAAAATATGTACGTTGGTATATGGAATTTGGCGGTGACGTCAAACATGGCGGTACAGAACAAATCTGTAACGAACGCGGAGACTGCCGAAGGCGAATTCAAAAGGGACTCCACAATATCTCCAACGTGCGTTTTTGCTTTCTCAAAGAACTTTGAGATGAGGGTTGAGATTTCCAGAGCGTCATCTCCTTCGTCGAATGGCACATCAGGAATTTCCATAAAGCAGATATCTGGATGGGAAGAGGCCACGCCTCGCTGTTTAAGTAAGCAGTTTGCGGAGACGATTTCAACCAGTTGGTGGTGATGATGGTTATGGAGAAACCGTGGCGGATACAAAGCCGCTTCGCAAATTCGACAAGCCGGATGACATGGCCCATTCCTATGCATGGAAGTAGTACGACATGAGGCCGCTTTGAAATCTGATTCTCGCATTCCATTTCAGCTTACAATTCGGACTCTCCAACACATGCACGCAGAACCTTAGTGCTTTCACCTCCTAATATTTCTTCAATGGAATTCTGAATTCTCCGGGCTTTACATTCAAAAAATGGACGATTTGATCAAGCCCATCTCAGCTGGAGAATCTTGAGCCGGTTTGTTAACGCTATTCATGAAACTATGGATATAAGTGGCCCCTTTCAATTTAATAATAATCATATTTATTCCCATGAACAATAAAATATTCGAGTGCGCACAACGATTGACAACGATAAAATATACATCGAGCTTTCATTGAACAATAAAATATTCGAGTGCGCACAACGATTGACAACGATAAAATATACATCGAGCTTTCATCATGATGTGAGCAGTGACATAGCCACATAAGTCGGTTTGTGTAAATAAATGAGCCTCAGCTCACAGCTGATATATAAATCTTCGTTATATAGAGATACTTTGCCGTCTCGTGCCGGCGTTCATAATATTAAGAAATGTTTATTGGATTTTGAGCGTTAAAATAGAATCTATCCCCGTTTGAATGACTCTTCGTGTCGTGACTGGTGATGGTCTTGTTTTCCGTTTGGAGATGGGTATCAGGTATCGGACAAATGTATTAGCTACAAGAACCATGTTTAAGCATTTTAGATATTTTACATACGCCATGAATATTTATTTGTCCTTTTTTGGTTCGTCTTCAGCGTAAGTTCAAGGCTTCAAAGTTTCATCACTATGAATATAAATGCCATCTTGTTTGTCCTAACGTCCCCTTTTAATTTTAAAAATATATACAAAGTATTGATAAGTTCAATAAAGTTCATACTTTTTTTTCATTTATATGAATTAAAATGTAAGAATTTTACAAACAATAAAAATATATAAGCACATTTTTAAATAGTTATAAACTATTCATCAAAAATAAAGATCAAACATGTTTCAAATTATTAATTGATTTTACCACATTTATCAAGATTGTGGAGGCTTGTCTTTGATAGATTGTTTCCAGTTATCATTTTTTGCCTACAGTGTGTGTTTTGACTTAGAGGATGAATCACTTCATTGGTTGGACCTACCACATCCAATCTCAAGCTTTATGTATCTAGCCAAATAAATGGCTAGTGTAAGAAAATGGTACAAAGAGCATTCTCCCAATGTTCAATCAATTTTTGCAAATGGATCAATTTCACTACCACTTTGTTGGCCTACATTAAAGTCTACAACAACAAAAGAAACAACATTGACCCTATTAATAGCACTATAGAATGGAATAGTAGAAGCTTGAGAGAACAAGGAATTATTTCTAGATTTCTATAAATAAAATAAAATATCGATTCTAAAGAGGTTCCAAACATCTAGAAATAGCAGAGGGCGGAGAGGAGGGTCTCCAAGGAGATTATGTTGCCATGTGAACCAGTATGGGAGAAAAGGCTAAAAAAAAGAAAAAATTACTTCTAGGCATCCTAAGCCTTATGACATATCTAAAAGAGGTGAAGAAGATCTTCAAGTTCATGGTAGAATGGACATAGTGGATTGGGAATCCCAATGTAGATAAGTCATTTACCAAACAAGAGGCTTTGATGAATTAAAGTCCGAGTAAATATAACTTATTTGGGTTCGAGCTAAGTAGACTAGGTTGTGTGAAAATGATAGGCCTAAATATACCTAGGTGAAGAGAGGTCCTAATGAACATTTAGTTTGTTAATCATGGGTAAGGATGGCGATACCTATTTGTAACCCATTTTGGCCTTATAATTAAGGAGGGGTATCTCTAGATACCACTACCAATCCTTCCACCAATGTCACTAAGAACACGCTATGATCTTGTGAAACATACAATAAAGTATGCTTGAAGTACCTCAAATGTTTCCTTATTGACGAAGTTAAGTTTGAACCTAAATTTGGTATAATCCCAGGGATGTCAGTCCTTGGTCGACTAGGAAAATAAGTTGGTCATTATAGAGGTAGCATTTTTATAAAAAAATTGTGAATGCATACAAGAAATTTGGACAAAAAAGACTCCTTAGATAGTCAAGATAGGGACCACTAGAGGATCATAGAATTGATGGAAACCCCATCTCAAAGACCATTATTTTTCCATTGGATTCTTGATTTGATTTTTTCGTAAGTCTTCCAAATATTATGTATGATAAAATAGTCTAAATATTGATGGGAACTAGAGCAACAAGAAGGGAGGGAAAATACATAGCTCTCCATCCTTTCTACCATAGGAAGAATCTGAGATAATGCAGTGTCAAACCGACACTTACTAAACTTTCTTACATTTTATGGGTTCTATTATACATTTGGCACATAAGGTTATGCCTTGGAATTTGTTATCAAGAAGACCCATTTCCTATTTTTCCTGGGTAAAAAATAGAATTCCTAGGCTACTTTATAGAAACTAGAGCCAAAGGTAGAACCTACCCAGAGAAAATCTATGAGCAACTTCTCCAGCTTCTTGTAATAAGCCTTATACAAGACCCAACATAAGGAGTAATACACATGGGTCATAGTTAGGATATTGGAGGATATTTAAAACATGCTAGCAAGGGAAAGCTTTTTAGTGGTCCAATAGACAAGCTTGGATTCAATTTTTTGTATGACATTTTTTAGTGTTCTAACAAGGAACTATGGAAGACCAATGGGATACCCAAGAACCAAACACCTCCCCATATTGTATCCATCTCCACTAAAACTGAGTCAACTAATCTAGGAGGGGAGATGTAGACTATCAAAAATAGAGAGTCTTTCACCACTAGATGTTAGAGCTAGAGGCAAGACAAAAAGTGTCCAAGCAGTGAATGGCTTGAGTGAAGTATTCTTCATCCTCAATAAATTCGAGGAAAGGATCATCTGCAAAGTGTCCAATAATCATTTAGGATTAATTTTTAGGAAGGAAAATACCCTTAACAAGGCCTAAATTGGCTTGATAATCCATAAGATAACTAAAACCTTTAACTGCAAGGACATAAAGAGAAGGGACAAGAGGAAAACCTTATCTAATTGAGTATAAAAGACTAATAGCATTTTATTAAGTTATATTAATAGTGATGACAATAGATGCATCTGCAAAGAGCATTTTGATCGTAAAGATGAAACCATTGCCAAAACCCATGGATTTAAGCATGGCATGAATGAAGTGCCACTCAATATTGTTAGACCATTTTGAAGTTAATTTTAAGAAAAATGGCTAGTTGATTGGATTTTTTGACCCATTCCATTCCCTCCCAAACATCCAAGACATTGTCTATATATATATATATATATATATATATATATATATATATATATATATATATATATGCTTTTGATAAAAAATATTTGCTTTGGTATAATGATGGAAAGAAGAAAAATATGTAGATACAAGGAAACCACTTTGGCAATGATCTTGTATGACATATTGAGAAGGGTGATCGAATGCTAATTGGTAATCAAATCAAGTTGTCTAGACTTTGGGATAAATTTAATTTTTGGTCTAAGAGATCCATTTTTCAAAGCCTCTTGATAAACTTAGAGCATATCAAGGCTTACAAGGTCCCAAAAAACTTTATAAATTTCACAATAAAATTCATCAAGCCTTGGAGATTTATCGTTGGCTATTTGAGAGAGGACCTCATGCAGATCTTCAAGTGAAAGTGGTTAATCACAAATAGTTCTTTGAGCATTAGAGATTTTGTTGGGGACCACAACAAGAAAATCCTAAAGGGTTTGCTCCCTCTGGTTTAAAGGCTTCTATGAGATAAAGACCTACCTATAGTGTTGTAAAAAGGGTTGAGTAACCTCTAACAAGATGGTAATTCAAACCCCAACATCTTGAATGACCTTGATGCAAGTATTGTTATAACAAGACCGAAGATGATGGGAAAATTCCTTAGAGACCCCATTTTCAATATTGAGCAAATGTATTTTGGCCTTGATCTGAGCTCCCTTGGTAATATTCAACTAGAATAATTTGGTGTTAAAATCATGCATACTATTGGATATCATTATTAAAAGGAAAATACTCAAGTTATCGAGGAGCTTAATTCAATTCTTGTTTGAGAGCGACATTGGACAAATTTCTAAAATTGGCAACACATTTTCCAAGAGATCTAGGAAAGGATATTATTCTATGGATGGCATCTGACCACCATTCATTCCAAATAGTGGTGCCATAAGTACAAGTAACCAAGTTCTATATCCTACTAATATGTAAAATAAAGGTGGGTTGGTAGATAAAGGATGTATTTAGAGAGAACTGGAAGGTGAACTGGTAATGAGAGGAAGTGGATTTTTCAATGGAAAAAATATGGAGGAATGATTAGAGAGGATGGCATCAAGGAGAGATTCCATGAAAGGAGTAAAACTAGACATAAAAGAAAAGGAAAAGTCTCTTTGGTCAAAAATCATATCTTTATCAAGGTATTTTAACACTTGATTTTCTTCTTGCTACTAATTAGCCTAAGAGAATAAATTATGAATAGAAAAAGAGAAGAAGAGAAATAGGAACTAGGGTAAGAAAACATAAATTTATTCTTCATAAAGTACTAGTGTCATGTTCTCCTATATCCTAGTGCATAGGAAGGAGCCAAAATTTATCATGTGCATTTAAACGTTCTTCAAAACTTTCAAAAACAAAACAAAATCATCAAAATGCACTAAAACCAGTCTAGGACACACCATTAATCTTTAAAAGAGATAATCACCGTTTGTGTATGTGTGTGTTCATTTCTGCTTAGTGTAACAAAATAAAAATAAAAAAAATCATAAACAAAAATATAAAAATCTTCATAGCTTGTAGAAGAGCACCACAATGGTGTACACCCATAGTCAAGCCCAATCAAGGGCAGAAGCTATGAAAAGTGTACAAGGAGCGGGCACAAGTCGCCTCCGCTTTAGCCCTAAGGAATTGGCCATACCGCCTTAGTGGTCTAGACTACAAGAGAGTCTACATCATTCCATGTCAAGGTGGAATTATAGGGACACCCCCCTGTGGGACACGCCCGTTCAGCACAGCCCCTTTCGGGAAGAAGCTTTACATGTGGCACTTAACGTAGATAGAAGACCTCCCTTGGAGGCTAGATATGAATGGCCACCGTGCAACGAAGTGCTAGAGAGGCACAGTGTCCATGAGGAGAGGCAACGTGACTATGGCATCTCTCCTTTGCCTCCCATCATTGTTAGAACTGACAGACAAAACCCAGAGTGCAGGTCTCCCCAAAAAGGTTGAGATAACTCCGCTCACCCCTTTCACACCCATGAAAGGGAGTATGAGGAAGACCATCACATTCATCGAGAGCAATATACAGTGCGGTAGCCTTGCGCTTCCACACCTGCTAGATACCATGGTCACACATTGAGGCCAGAGCCTCAGGTAAATACCGCCAACCTCGACAGAGGGAAGCGACCCATTGAAATCTTGGATCATCAGACCGAGGCAAATACATGAGAAAATTCCTTAGAGACCCTATTTTCAATATTGAGCAAATGTATTTTGGCCTTGATTTGAGCTCCCTTGGCAATATTCAACTAGAATAATTTGGTGTCAAAATCATGCATGCTATTGGATATTATGATTAAAAGGAAAATACTTAAGTTATCAAGGAGCTTAAGTCAATTCTTTTTTGAGAGCGACATTGGACCAATTACTAAAATTGGCAACACATTTTCCAAGAGATATAGGAAAGGATATTGTTCTATGGATGGCATCTGACCACCATTCATTCCAAATAGTGGTACCATAAGTACAAGTAACCAAGTTCTATATCCTCCTAATATGTAAAATAAAGGTAGGTTGGTAGATAAAGGAGGTATTTAGAGAGAACCAGAAGGTGAACTGGTAATGAGAGGAAGTGAATTTTTCAATGGAAAAAATATGGAGGAATTATTAGAGAGGATGGCATTAAGGAGAGATTCCATGAAAGAAGTAAAACTAGACATAAAATAAAAGGAAAAGTCTCTTTGGTAAAAAATCATAGCTTTATCAAGGTATTTTAACACTTGATTTTCTTCTTGCTACTAATTAGCCTAAGAGAATAAAGTATGAATATAAAATGAGAAGGAGAGAAATAGGAACTAGGGTTAGAAAACATAAATTTATTCTTCATAAAGTACTAAGTGTCATGTTCTCCTATATCCTAGTGCATATTCAACTATATTAAAGTCACCACTAACAATACAGATAGAAGAGGAAGGGATAAATCAATCCACCATCAAATATCACATTTTCCTAAAGCATCATTAGGAGCATAAACATTGATAATGCCAAGGGGTTGACCTGTAGGCTCCAAAATAATCCAAATTGCATGAGAGGTCAGGTCTACTCCCTAAGACACTAAATAGAAATGGTAGGTATTCAATATAAAAATAATTGCTCCTCCTCTAACATGAGTATGATAGGTGGCATAAAAGTGGCCCCAGGACTAGATAAACTAATAGGTACTATGCAAAATAAAATTTTCTTCCTTCACTTCTTATAGGAAGAGAATATCAATAGCACAAAATATTGAAGAGATATCCAAAATACTCTGGCAAGCCAACTACTTTCTAATTGGGCATATCAAACCATGACCATTCCATGAAAGAGAGTTTATAAGGTATGCTCAAGGAGCAAAAACATCTCTAGTTCCTTAGTATCCTTGAACTCAATGATAAAATCAAAGGTATCTGAGATAAAACATTGGTGATTCTTATGTATGAAGTTGACTTACCTTCTCTTTTCCAATGGATCTCTTGAGTGCTCCGTAATAGGACTCTAAGAGTGGTGATCCACCCCTATGGGTAGGCCACTTGGAGGTGTTAAGAGTGAGGAGGAAGGGAATATTAGAGAGGGGGTGTTGCAAAATGGTGGGAAGTTAGTAAGGATCTCAACATGAGGTTGTGAGAGATGTGGAATGATAGATGTAAAGGTGGGGATATGAGCAGTGGTAGTGGGAGGAGGAAAATAAGAGTCACAAATAAAGTAGGAGGTAAGGGTTTATGTGTGGGTCTTGTGGGGGCCAAGAGACATGCATTTTCATTCTTTTTATTTATCATTATTGTCTATTTTTCTAACCCATTAATATCTATTCGCATTGGTGCAGGTGTAGGAGTAGCCACCAAAGGAAACTTGGATTTGAAATGACCCTCCATGAGGGGACAATATTTTATTTTTTGAGTCATCAATTGGTATCTATAACATGATTTTATAAGGTTAATATAAACCACCCTTTGCTGGAAATGGATGTTTCTAACTTGGATGCCAATAAATTCTTTCTGTTCCTTAGATAGGTCAACCTCAACATACAAATTCCTGTGTGGACATACAACATACAATTATTATTGTTCTATACAAATTAATTTTCCAACAGGGGTAACTATTTGTTGTTAAAAATGCGACAATAAAAGAGGGAGGCCAAGAAATTCTACCCACACTAGAAATTTCAAGGATACATACATAGACACAAAAAAATTATGTTATCAGGTTTGAAGAATCAAAAGGATATTCCTAATATACAAAGAGTCTATACTTAGGAAAACCATGGCATACTGAGGATCAATAAACTAAAAATAGAAAAATACCTTAGTGAGGTTTTGTATGTGATGCACTTTAATACCATAAGGATGCCATGAATTTTGGATCCATTGGTGGATGAAGGTATCATTGGATATATACCTTGGAAAATACTCAACAAGTGTTTGTTTCTCAAGCTATCTGCATTCATTATCAAATTATTGCATAGGAATCACAATAGTAGGGGTGGAAACATTACCTTGTAGTATAATTTTAGAATGAGTTTTCATGGATGCTTGTTTAGATCCATGGCACTCTATAAAAGCAACTTCACTAAGGGATGTAGTGTCTAGACTCTGAGGTTGTTGTAGACCCTCCCCTTCAGGATGAGAAGCCACCCCTAGCTAAATACCATGATGTGCCTCCCATTTAGGGTAAGATACCTCTCATGGTTGAAGATCGAGATGTGCCTTTGTTTATTTTTGAATCTAAGATTTAGAAACTCTTTGAAAAGTTCAATACCCTTCCTCCATTGGCCCCATTTATTTTGTAGAACTCCTTTGATTACCTCAATATCCATGGGATACATGTTTTTATAGACTTCTTAAATCCCCCCATTCACTACTTTGGAGAGGATGGTGAAGCTTTAGAAAGGTCCTTAGGCCCTAAAATTAAAAGTCATAAATGTACCCTAAAACCCTTCTTAAAGAAGGGATTCCTTGGCTCTAAATAAATAATTCTTAAAAGGGTTTTGTAGATGTTGGGGTAGAGTGTAATATTGGGAGACCATCATTTAAAGATTTTAGGAATAAGGTGAAAAATGCAGAGATCACTAATGGCTCTCAGTCTTGAAGAACACAAGCTTATTAGAGAGGAGGGGTGAATAGTATAAGATAAAACTTTTCTCTTTTCTTTCTAAAGAAATAACCTCAAATAATATCAATGCAATAATAAAAAATACACAAATCACCATACACATAAGAGAAATATTTTATGTGGAAACACCCTCTCGAGAGAAAACCATGGCAAAATATTGCTAATATTTTTCTTTAATAAATTTTGTGGGCACCTACCCAAAAGAGACACCAATCCCCTATAATAGTTTATGGACACCAATCCACAAGAGACACCAACCCCCTATACAATTTTATGGACACCAATACACATGAGACACCAATCCCCTTGCTCAAGTTTATGGACACCAATCCATAGGAGACACCAATCCCCTTGTTCAATTTCGTGGACACCAATCCACAGGAGACACCAATCCCCTTTCTCAGGTTCGTAGACATCAATCCCCTTGGTCAAGTTCATGGACACCAATCCATAGGAGAAACCAATCCCCTTATACTCATAAATATAATCTAAAAATCTACTCAGGTCTGTCCTCAAATATTTCTCATAAACACTACTTAAATATGCTCCAAAATATGCTCACAAAAACTGCTTAAATCTGCTCCAAAATATGCTCACAAACACTACTCAAATCTACTCCAAAATATGCTCACAAACATTGCTCAAATCTACTCCAAAATATGCTAACAAACACTGCTCAAATCTACTCCAAAAATTGCTCATAAATATTTCTCAAATATGCTTCAAAACATGCTCACAAATACTACTCAAATATGCTCCAAAACTTGATCAATAATGGCATCAAGTTCTTCACATTTTCTTGAGTTTGCTTTCTTCAACTAAAAGTAATTCAGACATATTCTACCCATAATTATTTTAACTTCATGAACATATAGAGGATGATATGCACTAGTGTAGAAAGCTTCAAATGGTCAATATGTTATTCACATTCATTTAGTCTGTCCCTTCCACATATCTCACATTATTACATTTTAAAGGAAGCTCAAATATAGCATTAGATAACTTACTTGTGTGTTGAATTGGAGATGCTAATACCTATATTTTCATCCACTATCATGTGTACCTTTTATTCTTCTTTAAATGGCTGAATTATCCTTCCTTGTTAATTGAATGCTTGAGTGAATATGTGACCTCAATCCTCTTACTCTATTCTTTGAAGTCTTGGTCTTTTTCAAATTTATGCCCTCCAAATCTGCCTCAATAATGATGATATTCCTTTTGCATGTGCTTTCCAAATATGCCTTGACAAAATAATTTTCCTTTTGTATATGCCTTACAAATATGCCTTAATAATAATGATATTTTTTGAAACTTATAAAATAAAACTTTATAATAACAACATGAATCCTTATATATCTCTTTTAAATATTGTAAATTAAAACTTTATAATACCAACATGACTCCTTATATCTCCCTTTTATAACTTGCAAAATAAAAACTATAAACAACAAATTGAATCCTTATATCTCCTTTTTATAACTTGCAAAATAAAACTTTATAATAACAACATGACACTTTATATCCCTCTTTTATCAAATTTAATTAAAAAAAAATTACCCTTACCTTGCATTGCAAAACTTAGCAAGCGACGAATGAGATTCGATCTTCTGACCTCTAGAAGCACATCATCCTAACGCGGGCTTGGAAATTGTCTGGGATATCCTAGTGGATGAAACCAAAAGGGAACAATAAAATACTTAACTCCTTCGTTTCATTATCTCAAACAAAAAAATGCTTCAACAAAATAGGTGCCGAGAAGATTCAACCTATGAACCTTCTGCACCATAGCGCTCTAACATGGGCTAGAAAATCAACTAGGCTACCCTAGTGGATGAAACCAAAGGGGCACAATAAAATACTTAATTCCTTTATTGCGCTATCTTGAACACCAAACACTTCAGCAAACAGGTGTCAAGGAGATTCAACTCTCTAACCTTTTGCACTATAGTGCCTTAACACGGGCTAGTCAACCGATTGGGCTACTCTAGAGAATTAAAACAAAGGGGCACGATAGAATACTTAACTTTTTTAGATCACTACTACACCGTTGAACTTGCACTCCTCTCCTCCATTGTCTTCTACTCACTGCTCACTCTCCTCTCTTGTCTTCTACTTGCTACTCGCACTCCTCACGAAGGATATTTGATTTTCTTACTTCTTTGTAAAATGAATTATTGCCTCATATTAATATGCTTTTCCTTTGTATTTTGCACCCAAGGAGGTCAGCCCATCATTTAAAAATTTAAATTTTAATTTCACTTTTGTATGGTTCTCTCAAGGAGGTCGGCCCATGCATATTTAATTTTTGAATTTCAAACTCACTTCAAGTCGGTCCACTCTTTTTACCTTTAAATTATAATATTAAATATATGATTTAAATATTATAATATTTGAATATCTATTTAAATATTTTGACTTAAATATAAACCTTCCACATTTTTTTTAATTGAAAAACCCCTTGCGGGTCCACCTTGGTCTGAGATACCATGAACAAGGGGTTCTACACCATCAAAGTCACCCGGGAGTCGCACCCGATCCTACCCGCACCAACATTATCAATTGGATTTTGGATACCCAATTTAGCTTTTTGGTAGGGTGGATATTTGAACCTGGGACCTCCCTTGGAGGATTGCCCTCTCCTCTCCAACTCACCTACAATACCTGGGTATATAAACCTTCCACTTTAATATTTAAATATTTCATTTAAATATTAAATCACCCTTGAAGATATCTGTCTTGACATCAATGACAACTCATATGATTAAATCACCCTTGAAGATATCTACCTTGACATCAATGACAACTCAATAATTCTAACAATCTCCCCCTTTTTCATTGATGACAACCCTACAAAGAAACTATCCTTTACTGAAATAGGATCACAATCTACTCCCCCTCACAAGCTGCTCCTTCTTACTAAAATTATCCCCCTTTGACATCAATGGCAAAGGCTCCTTGAGGCTGTAAGAAAAGACACTTGAAAATGCCCCCTTACTACCTGGCCTTACTAAGACAATAAATTATGAGATGGGATTAAAACTCCCAAATTACTATGCTCCTCTTCTTGTTCTATTTTCTTTCTCCAAACTTTGGAGGATATACCCTTTTGAATATTTTGACCATCCTTTTTTTTGCTTGACTTTGGAAGTTCAGGGAACATTGTTCTGAACCATCTAGTTGTATGCCAAAAATTATTACATTTGTAGAATATGTTGTTGTAGTCCATGATAGGTGCAAGTAAATTGAGATTTCTCTTAGTGAAACCAAAATTATTCTTAGCATGGACCTACAATTTACAGCTTTATGATCAAGTTTGTGATAAATATTGAAACCTGTCTGATTACCTTGGAGGATATTGTTGCATGGTTCTCTCATTGTTGTTTCTATGATGGATTTCATTCCTTGATGTGCTTTGTTTTCTTCCTTCTTGATGCTTCCACTTCTCAACACATCAGAATAGGTCTTGGGCTCTTCTTTAATTATTTTCTTTGATGCCTCTCTTCCTTTTGATATTGACTCCCATTTTTTTTCTTTTGACCTTCTCCAAAACCAAGTCCAGTCTTTATAACCAAATATCTCTATGATTTGATAATATCATCTAAGATTTTTGTGCTTTTCTCAAACTTGATATTTTACTATAGCTTATCATTATATTTTTTAACTTCCTTCCTCAGAGAGACAACCTCATGTTCTATTTTTTCACATTCCAACTCTTTTGCCTTTAACTCCTCAACCATACCTTCTTCAATTTGCTTTGCTTTTTCAAATTTAACTTTCAAGTTATTGAATTGTTGTGAAAAATTTACCTTTGTCTTCTCATCAACTCTTTCAATGTTGATGGAGCTACCCAATATATTTTTATATATTTTAAAAAATAACCCCAAATTATGTGAGGAATGGGACAATAAAAAATTAAATGGTGTGATCTTTCAAAATTATTCTCACATAAAGTATATCTTAAAGGTCCATGATATCCTCTTCTTTGTAGCATCTCTCCTATAAGAAGTTTACTTTGAGTTTCTAACTAAAGAAATATCGAGGCCTTAGGGAAAGCCTCCATAGACAAAAAAATCTTCCAAGGAAAATCCTTGGAAGTAGGAAACTTGATTGCTCTAAATCCTCATATCCCAAGTTGACCAATTATCCACCATTTTTTAAAATATTCTAAACCAACTCATCCTTTCATATAAAATCAACAATTAAAACTCCTAAAGTATATTTTGAATTTCATATGCAATTTATTTGATTTTCTCTTCCTCAACATGATTATTAATAAAAATCCATGATCTCGAGTCGTTGCTCACATTAATATAATATTTGACATATGGAACTTTACAGGCCAGACATTCCCAATTCAATTGCTGCTAGTTTGAATTAGAGATAAGAGGATAAGGCTTCAACCAAGCATTAGATCAAAAATTTATATAGTTTATACTATGATGGCTTTTTAAGCCTTAATGTTAATATAGAACTCATAGGATAAATTTCATAGGATCAAATATAAGATAACCACAATATAGTAAGATCAATATATTGATATAAGCAATAATAATATGAAACTTATAGAGTAAACAAGTGATAACACAATCCATAGAATTTAATTATGCAAAGAACTTGTACATCATGTTATGGATCTTAGTGTCCATAATATAGTTTTACAAAATGACCTTTGAGTTTCTTATCGTGCCATCTATCTAGGAGATTATTTATTTATTCATAAAATAATGTTATAAACTCTAATAGCCCCATGTATTACATTATTTGATGTGAGTTTCTCTTGAATTGGATAGATGATTTTTAAAATTTTGAAACTTGTTTCAACCCAAGGATTTTGTGAAATTTTTTACAATTTGCTCTTATGTAGGAATATGTTTCAATTGAATATGATGAATTTGAAAATGATATATGATAAAATGACATTGAGATTTAATATGTTTGGTTCCTTAATGTATAATTGGATTTTTGATCAAATTTAATACTCCTTTATTATCATAGTTTATGATTGTTGGAGTTCTTTTAATACCTATGTTTGACGATATGTATTGTAGTCATAATGCTTCATAGAATACATATTTTGCTGCACTATATTATGCTTCTATAGATGAAAGTGCTACTGTACGTTGTTTCTTACTGTACCATGATATTGGTCCTAAAACAAGACAAAAAATATATGATGATGTTGACTTTCTATCATTAATAGACCTAGCATAATCAAAATTTGAATATCCTTGTACATAAAAATTATTATCATCCTTCTTATATGTAATTTTATATTTTGTAGTCCTATTGAGATATTCTAATATTTTTTTTGTAGCTTTCCAATGGCCATTTCTAGGTTCTTGCATAAATATTGAGAGGAAATTTATAGCAAAAACTATGTCTAGTCTCGTATTTGTTAAATATAAGAGACTTATTTTTAATTGACAATAGATTATTGCTAAAATATAATATTTTTCATAATATCTAGATAGTTGTACTCCCTTTTCCATAGGTGTATCCTTGAATTTACAATTATCCATTTTGTATTTCTTAAGCAAATATTTTGCATAATTTATCTATGTTACTGTAATATTATCTTCATTTTTTTTGGATTTCTAAACCAAGATAGTAATGCATAAGTCCCAAATAAGTCATTTCAAAATCCTTTTTAAGATCCCTTTTTAATTTCATTTATTAAGCCTTTTGAACTTCCTATAATTACTATATCATCAACATATACTACAAGTTTTATTATATCATTTCTAACTCATTTTATATAGATATTTGGATCAAATAAGCTTATCTTAAAGCTATATTGTAATAAATGATTATTGAATTTTATATACCATTATTTTGGAGCTTACTTTAAACCTTAAAAGAATTTGTTTAATTTACAAACTTTATGTTCTTGTCCCTTAATTGCATATCCTTCTTGTTGCGACATATAAACTTCTTCTTCAAGATCACAATTAAGAAATACGCTTTTGACATCTATTTGATGAAGTTTACATCCATGATGTGCTATTAAAGGACAAATTGTTCTAATAGTAGTAGTTCTTGTTGTTGGTGCAAAAGTTTCTTCATAGTCAATTCCTTTTAATTGAGTATATCCTTTTACAATAGTCAAGTCTTTTACTTGTCAAGTGAACCATCTGCTTTATATTTGACCTTATAAACCCAATTACAACCAACTCTTCTCTTTCTAGGAGGTATCTCAACTAGGTCCCATGTTTTATTTTTATTAATGATGTGTAATCTAACTCCATATCCATCTTCCATTTTGGATTATTCAAATCCTAAAGTTTTGTAGTAAGTTTTGCCACATAAATTAACAACTCTCTATTTATTCTTTTAAACTACGAGCTTAAGGTTTTGTAGTAGTAAGATCTAGAATTTGCTCAAGATTAGAATATCTAAGAGTATTTTTAAGCCATATAGATTCTTTTATCTATAAATTTATAGAAATTTATGTATTTTCATTTTTTTCATTTTGAAATTCATATTCTATATCTTCATTTGATGAGTCTTCTCCTTGAAAAATTAGAACTTCTAAATTAGGTCTTCCTTATTTAAAATTATCCTTGATTTTTTCATCAAATACTACACCTCTACTTATATATATTTTCTTTGTTGTTGTATCGATTATTCTATACCCCGTAGATTCATCATCTCAACCAAGAAATATACCCCACTAGTTTTTTCATCTAATTTTGTTACTCTTCATTTTAGAATATGCATATAAACCTTAAATCCAAAAAAATTTCAATTTACTATTGGAAATTTTGAGTAATTATGTTGTCATTGATGTCAAGTGTTAGTTCATCTCAATGCAAAGGAATTGATAAAAAGAGGTCATTGATATCAAGTGTTAAGTTTATCTCAATACAAGGGAATTGATAAAAAGATGGTTAAAATATTTATATTTTAAGCCCAAGAGATTTGGTACAAAGCTCCACATGGTTGCCCAAAAGGTTGTCTAAATATCCCAAAGGAAGAAAATGTCTAGGCCCAAAAGGAAATAATATTATAATATTTATTATTATAATATTAAAGTTATAAAGTTAATCCTAAGGTTCAATTATAAAATATTTATAATATTTTATAACCCTAAGTGGGTTTGGTACCATTTTGAAAAAGAATTTTTAAATTATTAAAGCTTTTTCTACGTCTTAGTAATGGAGGTAATTCATATTTATATAATAATGTTTGGTGGTCTAAGGTGGAAGTTAGATGTGGATGTCATGTGAATAATGCAAATTTTGGATGTGCAATATTAAGTGAGGAAGACAAAGTTTTTATTTAAAAAAAACAAATAAAACCTTGGATGGATATAGGGATACAATTGTGAAATTGTATAACCATCTAGGAAATTGGCCTAGTGGTAGGCTTGGCAGGGTAAAACCGCTAGTGGACGACAGGTCCTGCATTCAAATCCGATCGGTAAAATTTTGTTCATCTTTTTGAATACAAGAAGGTTAGGCAGACAATAAGGAGCACGGTGTGGCCTTTTTTCCTTTTGTGGGTGGTTTTACTAGTAGCATCCCAAAGAGTGCTAGCAGGTGGTAGCTACTGTGTTCGAATCTCCCATGACAGTATTTTTGGTAAGCGCTATTAAGGTTGAGGGTTAGGTGCATGAGGGATGTTTTATTAATTTGAGTGCTATAGACTTAGGGAGGTATAAGGAGAAATTTTTTTTATTCTTTGCATTATATTTTGGTGAAAAATGATATGAGATATAGTGGAGTAATAAGGATCTGTGGTAGATATTTTATGAATGTGTTTTGAAATTAAGAGGGAGTTAAAAGGTGTATGAGTTATTTTAATTGTTTGTATTTTGATTGAATTATGAAGGGTTTGGTTTTATGACTTAATACTCCGGTTGAGAAACCAAGAGAGTTGGTTTAGAATTTAATTGTGCACACATTTTAAAGGTTTTATAACTAATAAAGAGGTGTTGTGCTAACACTTTTTTGGTTATAAAATATATTGTATATGATATAAATTATTGAATACATATCACCATAAGAGCAATAAAAATGGTTTGGGTCACATCTTTCCTTATTTAAGGTGTTTTATAAATATTTCTGAACACAAGGTGGAGTGAAAAGGATTGTTTGATAAGCATTGTTGGAAATATTTGAGTTAGGGTTTGAAACCTACATTGTGCTCTTTATTGGAAGGATTATGAAAACACTTGTTTAGGATTTGTGAGCAATTTGGATTAATTGGTTGAATATATGTGTGGAGTTTTTGAGAATTGGTTTTGAGTGATATTGAAAATGAATGTACAAAAATTAGAAATCAGATTTGTGAAAGCATGTGCGTAAATTAGGAACATAGGTGTCATGTGCTAGACTAGATCTATCTTTAAAAAAACAATAAAAGTGAGACATGTGAAAGCGACAGACTTAATTATTGAGTAGAACATATTAAGCTATTTGCAAGTGCATATAATTCTCTATATGTTCTAGAGGTTAAACTAATTCTAAGTAGAATTTATGTGTGTGAAGAAAAGTTTTGAAAAAGATATAAGTTGTATTTATGTGCAAATTTTGGAAATATTTGAGTAGGTTAAGCAACTTTGAGGCAGATGTGAGCAATTATTGTGATAAATCTTGAAGCAAATTTGAAAGAAGCTTTGAGGTAGATTTGAGAAAGTCTTTGAGAAGGCTTGAGGATAGATTTATTCAATCTTTGTGCTAAGGCTTGGGGTATATATAAGCATAGTTTACTGGTGATTTGTTCAAGCTTTGTGTTAAGGCTTGGGGTAGATCTAAGCAGAGTTGATTGATGATTTGATCAAAATTTGTGTTAAGGATTGGATCAGATCTAAGAAGAGTTAGAGCATGTTTGGTTGCTTATTTCATAAATATTTGTGTTAAGTCTTGGGGCAATTGACCAGATATAGAAAGCAATTGAGAAAGAATTGAGATAACCTTGTAATGAGGTTTGGTATATATTTGAGACAAAATTAAGAATAGGATTTGGATGTGACAGAGCAAAGAGGACATCAGTCTCTAGTGGATAGATATCCATAATCCATTGTAGTGGGTACAAAAGTCTCCTGTGGAGAGATATCCACAATATAGAGCAGTGGGGACAAAAGTCTTCTAGAATATCACCAACTAGAGCAAGGGGAAAGAGTTCTCCTATGGAGAGAGATCCATGAACCAGAGTAAGGGGAAAGAGTTCTCCTATGGAGAGAGATCCACAAACCAGAGTAAGGGGAAAGAGTTCTCCTATGGAGTGTGATTCGTGAACTAGCTGAGAAGATAGAATTATTCCATGGAGAGAGATCCATAAACCAGTTGAGGATATAGAGTTCTTCAGGATCAAGTTCCACAAACCAGAATAAAGGGGATAGATTTCTCCTGTGGAGAGACATCCAAAAATTAGAGCATAGGGGATTGGTGTCTCCTTTGGATAGAGGTCCATAAATATTGTAATAGGGAATTGATTCCAAAGATATTTCTTGATAAAATTTAGAAGAAATATTTTCTCTGTGGAGTAGCCCACATTGGGTGAACCACGTTAAATTTATGTCTTTATTGTGTGTGATGATTTATGCATTGCTTTGATTACTGCTATTGATATTACCATTGATAATATTAGATAATATTTTTTGGGAAAGAAAAGTAAAATTTGGTATTATACTGATCAACCCCCCTTAGTATAAGCTTGTGTACTTCATTTACACTTGGTTTTCATCCTGACCATACTTATTTTAGTGTAAAATTCTTGGGTATTCCTATAGGTAATCTATTATGCAAATATACAACTATTTTAACTACCTTTGTCCAATACTGATGATCAAGATGAGTTTGTTTTAACATATATCTAACCATTTACATGATAGATCTATTTTTTATTTCTGCAATACCATTTTGTTGTGGTGAATATGCTATAGTAAGTTGCCTCTTTATTTCATTTTCTTATAAAAATAAATTGAATTCTTTTGACAAAAAATTCACCTCCTCTATCTAAGAAAAGATTCTTGATAGTTTTCCTTAATTCTTTTTTAACTAGAAATTTGAAATTTCATATTTGTATTTCATAAAGTATACCCACATTTTTCTACAATAGTCATCAACAAGTAGTTAAAAATATTTATGGCCTCTAATACTAGTAACATTCATTGGACCACACAAATATTTATATATTAATTCCAATGGGTTTTGAGCTCTATGTTGACAAAGTTCAAAAGGTACTCTATGTTGTTTTATTGCTAGACATTCTAGAAAAATTGTAGATTCCCAAGAGAGTTTTGGTAATCCTTCAACCATTTGATATTTAGTCATTTCATTTAATGATGATGCACTTGTATGTCCTAGTATTTTATGCCAAAGCTCTTTTGTTTTAGTCATTCCTACTGACAAAGCCATATTTGTTACATTATCTAGAGTAAACAAACTATATTTATAGGATCATGTAGCTATCACTTTGGAGCACTTGATAATATAAAATTTATTTCTTCCTTTGATAACCTTAAATTACACTACCAAATTTTGATCCATAATCTAAGAAACTAAAATTAGATTATTAGTTAATATTAGGTTATATAACACATGATTAATTACTTCTTGTCCATTTGTGATATTTACTAAAACATCCCCTACTCCTTTGACTTCACAGATCATAATATCTACTATAACAACATGTTTCTCATATTTCTCACAAAAAGTATTAAGCCATTGTTTGTTTCCAATCATGTCTATTGGCTCCAGAATCTATGTAGCAATAATCCATAGTGACTTCTAGAGTTGTAAACCATATATCTCCCAAGTTGTAATAATTTTACAAATATTCAATAATCTTCTAATTTCAAAAAATTATTAAACAAACTATTAAAGAAACCTTATAACTCCAAAAATAAATTAAACTTCAAATAATTACTTCTAGATAAAACTTATCACTCCAAGTAAACTATATAAACTAACCAAAATAAATAAACCTTATTGCTCCTTTAATAAATCAAACTTTAATATTTCAATAAACCTTCTAATTCCTACCTTATCACTCCTAAAATATTGCAAACCCTAAAATACTTTGAAATTACCTTTCAAAAATTGTGTGCACCTTATCTTCTCATCAATCACTACAAGAATGAATGAATGTTGCTCATGCAAACTAACTTTATTAGGTCTACCAATCATTACAGTCCTCAAGAAAATCCTCCTCATATGAAATGTGAAATTATTACATAAATATGACAAAACAATTTTTCTTTAGGTGAAATGAGAGTTATGTTACACTAGATACCTTGCGGATATTTCAAATATTGATGTTATTCATTCCTCATAACGATGGATGACTAGGGTGGTGAATGAATTACCAATAATGGATTACTTGATCTTCTCCTTTTGCAATGCCAAAATTCAAACTTCCACTTAGATCTTGTTGTTGGATTCTTGGTATACTCTTTGTTTGTCTCAGATACCGTATTACATCTTGCACTACACCTTATTGTATCTTGAATGTTGTGCTATTGTTCATGATATGATTTTATAGAAATATCACATTCTTCTCAAGATGTTATCTGTGTTTGGGATTTTTCCAAGTTCTCTTGTATGGATTGGAATATTCTCAATCTCCTTAAGATTACTTGAAACTTCTTCGTAAACTAGACAACTTTCTTGGACATGGGGTAAAAGACTTGATCAATGTGTGACTGTGCTTTCCCTAACGCAATAGTGATGTCTCAATTTTTATATTAGGCTTGTGTTAGATTTTGATACAATATCCAAAGGGAGATAAAAATCACAAGATGCAAAATAATATGAAAGAAAGTAAATCTTCTAGATGAATAAGATATGCAATAAACATAAATGATATATAAATGAATACAATGTAGCTATGGAGGAAATGAGAACTCCATAAATAAATCTACTTGACTACATTGAAACCATAATCAATGGATGCTGATCCACATAAAAATGTACTACCTAAGCTACTGTGTCATTGACACTCCCCTTGCTTGTCTGTACTAACAATGAGGCCTTTATTATATAGAAAAAATAGGATGCTTAGCCAACACTCTATCTATCTATGCAAGTGAGACCTTGCACATTGACACTTGTGCATTTATTACATTTCATGAAGTAACTAGATAACTTCCCCCTAAAGTAATATAATGTCCTAAGTATGTATGTTAGAAGATACATTTACATAACCCAAATGATGGAATATAAAATTTTTATAACACCCCTTATATTACATTATTTAGATATTGAATACTTTTAGTCTTCAATATGGATCTTCATATTCTTCTTGATATTTATATTCATTCTCTAGATTCTTTGTGTTTAGGTTTAGTAGGTAATATGTATCTTCATTTGATGCAGAGTAAACTGGAGCTGAGCCTTCTTATTTTAGTTGACTTTACATTGTATTCCTCCTTTATCTACTTGTTCATAGTAGCCTTGATCTGGTTCCTCTTCTACTATGTTTTCTTATTCATCCCTATATTTACCTTTGATTCTAGTTTTTATGTTCTCTCAGGAGGTTTAGCTGCTCCCTGGTTATTCTGAAGATGATTCTTCTTTTTTGTATTTAATCTATACAAAAGTTCCTGAACAA
The DNA here is from genome assembly GCA_028583015.1 of Wollemia nobilis. Lineage (NCBI taxonomy): Eukaryota > Viridiplantae > Streptophyta > Pinopsida > Araucariales > Araucariaceae > Wollemia > Wollemia nobilis. The sequence continues at coordinate 15,982,340 of JAQPPZ010016943.1, forward strand.
TCACTTAAGGCATCATGATAAAAATTTAAGTTAGTAGAACATGAAGTGTTGATGCTGCATGAGGGTTGAAAAAACTTTTCTAGATATGATTCATCAAGTTTTTACTTCCATTTGAGTAATTCTATCAATCATTTTTGCTCTTCATTTTCTACCTTGTAGTGTTTACATGTGAGTAGTGCCATGTATAATATGCCTGCAAAGTCTAATGAAAGTAAAATGTTACCTTTTCCATTGGCAATTACTTCATTGATCCAAGTGTGAATATAGCATTCTAGAGTATCAAAATTATCTTTTAAAGCTTCACAATGGATTATTCTAAAGCTATATCTAACCTTCCTTCTGATTTCATGAAAATATTCATGATTCCAAGTTTTCTAGCATTGGATTTTTGCTTTTTGAAGCACTTATTAGTAGAAGTAGACATTCTTAGTATTAGAATATGTGCTCCTTAATTGAAGTATATAAGATTGATTTGATGAAACCTTTAGATTTGTAGGCTTCCTTATGTCCCCCTAGTAATGAGGGTATGAACGCCTAATTTTTAGGTTTTGAAGAAATCTTATATCTTCCCAACTTGATAATATTTGATCAAGTTTTGTAGGATACCTTATGACTCCCAAATGTTTTGGAGTATGATATAGTATTTTTTGTAAAAAATAAAGTTCAATTTTATGATTGGTTTTGTACAATAAAAAATGAATTTATCTAACATCTTATTACTCCTAATTGAACTAAGCACTTTTCCAATTTTGAAGAGGTTTTAATGTTGGAATTATTTTGTCTTTTTTGAGAAATTTAGAGACAAGTAAAATATAATTTCCAGCTTTAAAAATAAGTATTTAATAACCTCTTTTTATAAACTTTAGGTTTTTAATTTCTAATTTCCAAAGACCTAGTTTGATGTTGTAACCCTTATCAGTCCCAAATTTGGAAAATTATAAAATTAATAATATTTGCAAAATATCAAAGAAATTAATCTAATTTGAATTCCTTATTTATCCTAGGTTGAGATGCAAATATTATTTTAACATGGTACTTATCCCATATAGATTTGTTTTCACTAAACTAAATTTTATACCTTAGTTTATAACCCTTATATCTCCAAAGTTGAAAGAAATAATAAATTGGGATTTCACCCTTACCTCTTTGATGCTAGGATCCTCACTCTTCGGTGCTTCCTTTTGCTGAATAAAACAATGATGATAAGGTTCCCTTGGGAATTGGAATCGATGGAGATGCTCATATTTAATGCTGGAACATATATGCTTCTAAATATAGAATATTTGACCTTCAAATATCGAGAAACTCTAATGATCCTTCTCCCTTCATTCCACACTGTGCTTGACTAGATTTGACTATGTTTCACTCTCTCTCTGCCTACTATGCATATTTGTAGTGTATATGTTGTTTATTTCTCCTTGGTAGATATAGATATCTTTTAGATGTTGTTCATCTTGTATTTTTGTTCATCTTACATTGGTAGGAGTAGACACCTTATTTTGTTGTTCATCCCACATTGTTGTTTGTCTCACGTTGTTGTTCATATCATGTTGTTATCCATATCATGTTGTTGTCCATTGATAAATAGGTACTCTTTTCTATACATACATGTAGCTTTTATGATGGCCTATTGTGGGCTTTTTTTTCAGGTTTATCTATTCAATATGAGACCTTCAAGTGGCTACTATTGCTTGGGAAGGAGTGCTTATGTTCAATACTTATTGGCTACTTTTCCTTTTGATATTGTGTCTTTTGGAGACACATACAAATATAATATTGGGCTATAAAAACCAGATTAAAATGGTGCAATAAAATGTACTATATATTGTACATTAACCTCCTTCTTTTGCAATATTATTTTAGATCTGAAATTCTAGTTTCATGGTATATTTTTCTTCCGGCAATACAAGGGTTTTGAGGTTGTTTTTTATGAGTAGAAACCTTCCTATTTTTTCTTGGTGTAGACACCTAAAACACGTCATATTAAGATGACTACTCATATAGACACCTTTTCAGGCCTTGTGACCCACCTTGGGCATCCCTAGGGCTTAATAGTGGTTTTCACTACTCAAATAGGGAGAAATTACCCTTTTTCACACAAGGCCATATCACCCTGGTACGACATCTAGAGACCATTCTACCTTGGGATGGCCTCTAGTAGAGACCATCACACCATGGGATGGCCTCCAATCGTGGTTGTCTAACCCCAATATGGTCACACTAAAAGTAGAGCGAAGTATAAAAGGGATGAAAGCCAACCATGGCATGTGAACTAAACGTATTTTTTAAAATGTGTGCCATGAGTGCTAGATAATCCATTCATACAACATGGGAAATAAATAAGTAAATGTGTTTTTCAATATGTGTGCCACTCATGTGTATACTAAAAGGGGTTTTATAAGATTTAAATCATCCACTAAAATGGGCCTATCTTTCCAGCATGGGCAAAAAGAGAGATTCCATTTTTCACTTAGGGAACAATAAGACACATGCTCCACTTAGGGAATTTTATATTCCCATATGAAAAGGATCATGGAAACTTAATGGGAATCCTATCCCCATTCCACCTAAGACCTAGCTAAAGTTTATAAAAAGAGGCATGTTTACCATGCCATAGGGTTAGCTTTCTGCGCAATGAAGTGTTGCATAATTAATGAGGGAGACATGAAGAATTATTAGGTAACAAAGTGTTGGCAAAATATCCAATTTCATGCCATGAAGTTCTATAAATTTTCATACACAAGCTCACACAATGCAAACCTTTGCTTCCAGAGGCCATCTACAACCACTGAGTCACTTTATAAGTGTAACCAATCTATCGATAATACCTAGAAGTAATCCTATACACTGTCTAGACTTGACCATGAAGACGCAGGCTCAGTGATAGTGACCATATCACCCTAAGGTGATCCAAAATCAAGACCATATCACCCTGATATGATCTAAAATAAATGTTGTCTCACCCTGAGATGGTTAGTAGACCAAGTTGCTCTGGCCTAGGATGGCCTCCCGATGATCTATTTTATTGTTTTGCCTAATTTTAGTTTTCTTAGTAGCATTGCATTTGCTTTCTAAAATAGTTTATTTTAGTATATCATGCATCTAGTTATCTATTTTTAGTATTTCTATCTGATTTGCATTGTCATGACATGGGCCTCATATTGAGAGGTCTTATATTTACTACTGATGCCTTGTAGGTGCTTCTGTGTGTAGGTTACAAGTCTTATCAAGAGCTCATCATCTCAAGATTCCTCAATCTTGGGATCATCAAGTCGAGATCACTAGGAAAACCTTCCATAATCAATTCATGGGGTTTATAAACATCTTTTGGAAGACATCTATCCTTTTTGGGGTTTCATATGTAATATTGTATCACTTGGTAAAATCCCCTAGAGGGATATCTTTGTAACTGAATATTGAGATCCTAATTAAATAGGTATTCATTTCATGTATTTCTTTGTCATAATGGTTACTTAAATTCCCATTTATCATATTGATTCACATATTACACATCTTTCTTTGGTGAATCTTACAACGATGATCATGGTGGGACCTAGTCCCTATTATTTGTTTTTCAAATCACTGATTATTGTTTATTTGTGGTGTTTTTTAATTGCATGTACTACCATTCTCAGCTTGGATGACCTGCAGTAATGGCTTTCCTACCCAAAAATGGCTCATAGTGGTAGCCATCCTACCTTTATATGGTCCAAAGTGGTAGCCATCCTACCCTGAGATGATCTCGAAGCAGACTACAGAACATCATACAAAATATTTCCATAAAATGTAGGTTATACTTGTAAGTTAATTTTACCTTTATGTTTTCCTGCTTCCCATAAAGAAATATAAAAATTCTAAGTGTAAGTAGAGAAATTGTAGATTTTATATCAATTTAAGCGATGCTATCTATGGCTACTTTTGGTTCAGAAAATCATTGTCTACGATCACATCTTGATTAGACGATCACTGTTGCTATTTGCTTCTAGGTGATATGGTCTCTATTAAAAATTGTCCTACACAAAGAAAACCTCTGTCTATCTTTTTTTTGGGTCTTGCCTGCATGATGCATGTCTAAAGGCTATTATCATTTAAATTTTACATCAAATTTTGGAAATTGAAACGTCTTTTATGTGCATTATTTTTTAATATAAAACATTATTTTCATGCATATAGGTGAAATATCATGGTATGCTATTATTATTATTTAAAGTAAAATCACTTTTTCTAATTTGTTTGTTTCTTAAAATCTACATATAATATAAATTCACAACAGATGGTCCATACACAAAGTTGTGCTCATTCAATGAATGAGGCAACCCACATTGCACAAGAGGGCACAAACTACCCTAGAGTTAGTTATACCACCTAAAGTGAACCTGGATGATGTTCAGATAGTCTCAAAGGATACAATTCCACTCATGAGGGTTCTCATAAAAAACCACAAAGGATAACTTTTGTTGGAACTTATCATGATCATGAGGAGAGTCCATATACACCTCAATCATCACATCATGCTAATAGAAAAAAAATTCTTGACAAGGTACCTATTATAGTGGCCTCACACCCACGTTTACCTTGTTCATCCATACACACATCAGAGCATGGTATCCATCACATGTCTTCACCTAGGTAGGGTAATTGTAGGAGCATATATCATGATCATACCCCTTGTGGACCATTAGATATGCTCATCATAGATGAAGGAACTGTAAACCTATTGCATCCTATTGTTAGTTGAGGTGAGTGCTCTACATGAGCACATACTTCAATCATCCCATCCACACATGCGGGAACTGAGCATAGAGTTGAACATTATGTTAATGCAACCTCGATACATAGAGGTAAGAGGGTGGTTGAACCTTTGGTTAGAATAGAAATTGTTATATCCCCTCGTACAGAGTTGCACGATCAAAGATCTCGCACAACTAATCGATTAGATTGGTTGCCTAGAGCTGATGCAATTCAAAGAGAGTAATTACTCCAATATCAATTGTAGGATGTGCATAAGGAGCATAAGAAACTAGAACAAGAGCATGAATATCTAGAGTAAGCATATACAGAATTATAGATACTACATCAATAGCATATGTATGAGCACCGTTTGTTAGAACAAAGAATCCTTGATCAAAAGGAGCAAGAAGAATTCTATAATTGGTTAGCTCAAGAGAAATCACCCACATCTAGTGAGTATAGGTACTAGTGTCATGTGATATATAATACATATCACAATGAATAACCTTATAGGCAAGTTGATCCCCATCCTTACCACACTTCACAACATGCTCCTCGACAACATCAATATCTAGCGCCAAACCTGCCAGAGCATGAATGATATGAGGAATAAAAACTAAATGTATAGGAGCAGCAGTATCCTAAACCTTTGCAAGTTAACTTGGCTGATAATTACAATTGACCAACTCGTGATCATAGAAACCTAACCCCACTTGCTCCCCGAATATCCCTTCGGGAGAATGAAATCATTTCATCTCAAGCGTATAAAGTGCTCACTGATAAAATAAAATCCCTCAAAAACAAGGAGAGGCTTACCAAAATTCAACTTTGAGAAAATTCCACAACCAACCCCTTTGTACATCAGTGGCAATCCCCATGTATCCCAAACACTTCGAGATGCCCAAGCTGGATAAGTTTAAGGGTAACGATGATGCACAGGAACATGTAACAAGTTTTATGAACTTTTGCTTCCAATTGCAAAATGATGATACCTTGTTGACAATATTCATAATTACCCTCTCGAATGCCACCCTCGAATGGTACAACCACCTTCCAAGGTACAACATAACTATCTTTGAACAACTTGCTAATGATTTCCTTGAACGCTTCTCCTTTTACATCAGGAAGAAACAAAACCTAACCGACTTGTCAAGTTTACAATAATACGATGATGAGTCTATTATGGATTATGGGAATAAATGATGGGAGGTCATGTCCAAAATCCCATTTGTCATCCCCATTTTTGAACTTACTTGATTTTTCACCAAGAGTTGTGCAAAACACATACCGTTTCTACTCCAATTTTAGCAGTAATCCAAATTCATAGAAGACATTAAATTCTAGAAAGGAGGTTTGAAACTTTGAAAAACTCCAAGCACGATGCAAAAATGGAACTAAACTTAACGCTAAATCCTACGAATTAAAAATGCATGAAATGGAGAAAAACATGAATTGAAACCCAAATGAAATAACAGCCCTTTTCTTTTATTGATGTATTTCACAATTCGGTTACAATTCGCATCCTCCCTTTTTAAGGGCGAGGAGCGTCAAATTCATCTCTTGGTTACATCCATGGATAGCCATCCTTCTTCCGCGTGCCCACATGTAAGATGGGCGGACCAAAATGTCGCCGCCACTTGTGTCTATGAATTTTGATTCCTTGCTGCTCCTCCGATGTTCCGATCCTACATTCAAAGGAACAAGAAATAGTTAGTAGCACCTGCGGATGAAACAAAACATGCAATCCCCAAGCCTACGATAAGTGAATGAGAAAAATGAATTAAACTATGACTAAAATGAATCCAAATGCTCTAAAAATTTGATAGGGACATCAAGACATCACCAGGAGGGCACTGCAAAAGGAACAGTCAGAAAATTCCTCGCCGATTTGAATTCGCTCCGGGGCGGGACGAATTCACCTGCAACAAAATGCCGAAATGGTACTGTCCCAAATGTCCTACCTAGAAAGCTCCAAAAGACCTGCAAACTTGGGGTTAGCTAATTGGGGGCATTTTGGGAAGACCCAGATGGTCATATTTTCCCAATTTGGCCTCCATCAATGGGAATTTGATGATGCTACCTGCAAGTTAGTGAAGGCGAACGAAGATAGAAACATGATCAAAATTGCTCAAAACAAGGTGAAATTTAAATGACAACCTATCTAAGCATCATAGAACTGAATGCAAAAATGAAAGAAAGCAAATCTATCATAGATTTCCCATCACTCCGAAGAGGGACGATTAGGACTGTAACAGTGTGGGAGGGGGCGCCCATGGGGCAGGCCGCCCACCGTTTAGGGCCTGATTTCGGTACCAATCCACTTGGGATGGGTCCAAAACCTCTTGTGGGGTATTGTCGAAAAATTGGGTGGGATATTGTGACCAAATGTCGGGTTTGGTTCCAGATTTGTGCTTCCAATAACCACCCTATGACCTCTTCTCCAAAAGAGATCAAGGATGTGAAAGGCACAACTCAAAGGGGAATAGGTGTGGAAATAAAATGACAGCACTTCGTTGCTCCAAAATGCTCCTTCTCTGTATCTTTTGGGGTGAGGAAACTCACCAATTTATAGACCTGGAGGTCTCTTGAAATGGGCATGCAGAGGCACCACTTGGCAATCATGCCTTCCCAGGGGGAAGGAGATTCCTCCCTGAATAGGGACTTCATGACTGCCCTTGTAACATCCTCTAACGCTCAAAAATGCTCACCCACACTCCCATGCGATGAAGGAAGCGTTAAGTGGCGGATCTGAGCTGCCATTTGTCAAGATTTGACTTTTTTCCCATCAAACCTGCAATTCGCCCCACCCTAGAGCGAATTTGGAATTCGTCCCGGGGTGGGGCGAATCCCAGTTTGAATTCGTCCCTGGGTGGGACGGATATTGAGCAAAGTGCCTGAAGGTGCCAAATTGATTTTTGACCTTCCAAAACTATTGTCAGAGTGGTTAGGACCACTGTTTAACCTCTGGGGGCTGCCCTTGGGGCTGTGTGTGTCAATGCGATCAGTGTTTGTAGTCACATAATCGGATTGGTGTTGTTTTGGTGTCTACAGATGCCCCTTTTTGGGATGCACTGTGCAAGGCGCAACGTCGAGCAAAAATAGATAACCAAAGCACTAATGATTAGGGTTTCTCAGTAACCTAACCAAATTTTGATGCCCCAAGTATGGAAAGGGCATGCATTCTTGAATCCTTGCTTCGACGAGCGAAGGAACTCAATTCAAGTGTTAACCTTTTTCGGTGAGGTGTTACTTGATCTTGGACATTGATCAGTCATGAATAGGCAAAGGGCGCAACCTTTTGTCTGTGAGAACCTTGAGTTCATGATTCATGAAATGCCAAGTGATTGATCAGTTTGTGATTATTGCTTGTTTACTGCCCCAAGCAGGAGCGTGATTGTCTTTGTCAATGATTCTTTGAATGCATGTCATTTTCCTTAACTGGGTGTGTATTTGTTGATTGGTGACTAAGTGTGACTACCCCCTCAAGCGACGAATCGATGAGGGAATGACCTTCATGAGAAAAGCGACGAGTCGCTTGACCCAAGATGACTTGTGCAAGGGTGCCTTCAGATGTTTAGCGTTAAATGTGTGTGCAGTTTTCTGACATTTAGACCTATTTTTGGTGGGTGTTAACCCTTTTCGGCGACACTTTTTGGAGCTGAAATTGTCAAAAATTCGTCTTCCCGTGGAGCGGTCCGGCCATGGTGGCCTTCTTAGGGAGTAGGATAGTGATAATTTGTAGCCCCAATGTCTATTTTGGATGCCAAGAATGTTAGGCGCCAAGGCGCCTTCGTTCGGCAATGTTATTGCTCTTTTTGGTTGGATTTTGACCCTTTTGGCGACGTCGCTTGGGGATGAAATTCTCAAAAATCCGTCCTCCCGTGGAGCGGTCCGGCTATGGTAGCCTTCTTAGGGAGGAGGATAGTGAGGATTTGTGACCCCGACATCTATTTTGCATGCCCGGGATGTCAAGTGCAAAAGCACTTGCATCGGGCAAGTTTATTAGTTGTTTTGGTGCATTTTTGTTCATTTTTTTGCTGTTTTTGAAATTTTTGCTCTGAATTCGTTCCTGGGTGGGACGAATACCAGTTAAGTATTCGTCCCAGGGTGGGACGAGCACTAACTAGAGCGCTCATCCTAGGGAGGAATGAATATAAGCTCAACAAACCTATTTAAAGGCCAAATCTAGGGTTTGGGCTCATTTGCACTTGAATTTTCTTGCGATTTGGAGCTCTGAGGAGGAGGAGGTTAATTCTGCGAAGTGAAGCGCTGCCAAAATTTTCCTGCCACCATGAGTGCACAAACCGGGTCGAGCGACGGAGCCGAAGCGAGACCGGTAAGTGCTTCTCCTCTTTTATTTGCTTTTGTTTGTTGTTGCAAGTTATTTGTTTATTTTTCTTTGTTATTTTGTTTTTCAAATTTAAAATTGAAACCCTAAAACTTAACTGAACACGAACCAAGACTTAGCTTAAAACTGAACGGAAAACGTAGTTTAAACCTTGGTTGGATTTTTATTTTTTTTTTTTATTTTTTTTTTTTTAAATTGTTTTTGAATTTTTGTGAATTTTTGTTGCTTTTGAGCTGTACAGTTTTTTTTTATGCAATGTTGTATATTCATATTTTTGTTGTACAGTTTTCATGATTTTAATGTTTTTGTGTTGTTTTCTTTTGCAGGTTGTGAAGAGCCGATATCGCGTGCCTACTGCTTTTGCTGAAGCACGGGAGGCGCTAACTGTGGCTGACTAGGAGTGGCTTGATGCCCTTGGGCTCAAGCAGGTGACTCGGCTGGGGCCTATGGTCGGGGATCGGGCCTATCTGATGGCCCTGATCAATCTGTGGGATCCCCGGACCAACACCTTCCATCTCCCAATAGGGGAGATGACAGTGACCTTGGAGGATATCTATCGAATTCTTCGGATTCCGATAGATGGACTGCCGATCCGGACGACGTCACGAGATCAGCGGACAATAGTGTTGACACGATGCTTCGGGCATGGGGAGGAGCTGGGTGTGGAGAGTCCAGTGGAGAGGGCAGAGATTGACTGCCATATGGGTGGGATTCTGGTTCGATGGTGGCTAGAGAAGGGGGTGTTGGGAGTGAGGCACGCAGTACTCATGGGCCTCATTTCCAACATGTTGCTACCTGACTCGTCAGGTGCGAGGTTCCCGTGGAACCTGCTGGATGTGGTTTGCCGGCTGGTTGAGTGCCCGACGGAGGCACCATTGATCATGAGGTGGGGACAGACGCTGTTAGCATAGCTCTATGGGGAGCTGTACGAGGTCCACTGTCGGAGGCGGAAGGGGATCAGTTGTAGTTATCTATTGTAGAGCTGGGCTTGGCAGCATATAGCGGTGGAGAGGCCGATGGGGTTGCCATGGACGATGCGGGCAGAGATGGAGGATAAGGATATAGGTTACGTGACGCTGTGGCGGTGGTCTGAGGAGCAGGGATAGAGTCGATGGTGGGCAGGTGTTGTAGGGCACTATGTCGATGCCTTCGCTCGGCTTGCTCCAGGGGAGGTGTTCTGGCGCCCCTACCGAGACTGTCCAGCCTGGCCTGAGGCTGGAGAGTGGCTCCGATGGGTACGTAGGGGGCGGTGGCTGATTGGGCGGCATGGGACCGAGCATGAGTTCTTCCCTTACAGCCGGGTGACATGATAGTTTGGGGTGCGCCAGGGGTTGCCTGGTGAACCCATGGTCTATCGACGTCGGGGGACGAGAGGACTCTGGACCGGCCAGTCATCGTGCCACTTGGCAAGGATTCAGATGCGGTGATCGACGTCCCAGACATGGATGACATCGAGACTACTACAGAGTATGATCAATGGTGGACTCTACGACGATGGTGGGGAGAGGGACCACTGGGAGGTGCGGAGGTAGCAGCAGTAGGGGATGATGGTGCGGAGGCACCAGGTGAGGGTTGGGGAGCTCCGCTAGAGGATGCGGACATGGTGGAGGTGGATGACTTGGGCATGGATTTTGGGGCTCTGGATCAGCCGAAGATGCAGGACATCCCGGAGCAGTGGGAGCCAGAGCAGGCTGCTATTCCAGAGGTGCCTATGCATCAGGCCATGGCGGAGGACACGGAGGTAGGGGTGCATGCTGAGAATGCATGATTGGTGGAGCTACTATGGAGGCGAGATGAGGAGTTGGGGGAAGCTTTGCAGGAGAGGGATCTCCTATGGACTCAGCTGGCGGAGCGGGATAGCGCATTTGCTGCACACCATCGGGGGGATGGGGACACCAATGCTGCATAGGAGAGGGATCTCCTACGGATGCAGCTGGTGCAGCATGACGATGCAGTAGCTTACTACCATCGGTGGGAGGCAGAGTGGTTGCGGTGGGAGGCAGATTGGTCTCGGCATCGGATGGATATGGAGGGAGAGATTATCCGCCTCGGTGGGCGGTTACCTGAGCCCCCTGGAGGTGGCTCTTCACGTCGGATGAGGGACAGTGATACTGAGTAGTCAGCATCATCTCATCATAGGCGATTGGATGAGGGAGGCGGTAGCAGGCGTGATGCGAGGGCTAGCAGCAGCCGCCCTGAGGGGTCCCATAGGACCCACCACATGGGGGGTAGTTCCCATCGCACCGATCCTGCGTGATCATGGTGGCCGATGCCCTAGGCTTGGGGGTTTTTGATTTTTTGGATTTTGTTGTGGGGTCACATGACCGGCTCTTTGTAGCCTACGGGCATTTTTGATGATATATATATACAGACTTTATTTTGTTTATGCGCATGTGATGATTTGATTTTATGCACGATGATTGATGAATATGGATGTATGCATGTTAAGTTATAGTGATGGATGCATATGTGTTGATGAGTGCAAATGTTTCTAATTTATATGATATGCAAATGGAATGGATGAATTGAATTTGTGATGTTTGGTAGTCGCACCATAGACTGTTTAGAACTTTATGACTTTTTGTCCTGGGCGATCGCTGTTGTAAATGCCTTTTCATGTATACATGTGTTTTTTTTTTTTTGGTATGGCGAGAATAAAATATAGCAAGTTGGTTTCGAATGTAGTTAAGGTTTTCTGAGACTCAGATGTTTTAACTAACTAGCCATGACTGTACTTTATCTCACAAGACTTTTGAACAAGGTATGAATCGGACTTGTTTTGGACCAAGTTATTTCACATCCCTATGTGTGCAATTGAGTTCATTTGTGTGGTGTTGGTCAGGATACCGCCAGTGCCAGATAGGCTGTCAACCAAACCTGTACTGAGGATCACCTGATTAGCTCCACTAACTCCCTTGTTGTGTTTAGTCAGATTAATCTATGGTGCTATCATAGGATACCATAAGCTAGCTCATCCACATGCAAACATTGATCTGCACACAAGTTAATGTGACAGATATATCGTCATGCGGGAGGTTTACCACCAGTGACCGATAGGCTATCAACCAAACCGGTACTAAGGTTTGCCTCATGACCTATCGAATTGCTGAGAGTTCCAGGGATTCAAGTTCGACTCCCTTCTTTTCTTCAATTGTATTGGGATACTTGCTCTTTTGTAGTGATAAAAATCACTATTTATTTTTGTATTATTTTTTTTTTGAGCAAGGGATTTGGATATGGAGTGATGAGAATCACTATTGTATGTGCTTTTCTTGATGTATGCACTTTGGTTGTGATGTCAAAATTTGGATTTTTGACGTTTGCAAATTGTTGATGTTTTGCAACTTTTGAAAACTTGGGATTCTTGGGGAATTGGGTAGGGAGGATGCTTGTCCTTTTGCCAACTCTCAGCATTCTTGGGGTCATTCGCACAGGGGGATGAGCAAGATAACCGTTTCGCTTATGGTGACCTGGATTGCTTTGCAGGGTTCATCTTTCATTCACACAACTTGGGAATTTTGTTATATGTTTTAACTTGTGTCGGGATGCTACGTAACAAGGTGTGATCCAAGTAGAACTCTACCTGCGTAAAATCTGTCTGACTTGGTACAGTACGTGGCTAGAAAGCTAATGACGACTGAATGACGGAAATCTCTCGATACATTAGGAAACAACTGACTATGATAGGGGAAAATAACGTGAATGGCGGTTATAGGCGATGAGTTATTGATAAAGTGGAAAAATGTAGAAAAATGATGGTTTTGCCAAGTAATGACAGTCTATGGTGCTTTGACCTTTATGACCACAAATATGCACTGTATGGATGTGATGCTTAATGCAGCTATATATTTTTGTATTTTTGAGGGATTGATTTTTGTGAATATGCAGATGAGATGCAAAAGAGCTCTGTACTGTTATGATGATTTTGCGTATGCATGGGAATGAGATGCAACTTTTTGTTATTTTTGATGATTTTATTGTTTTTGAATTTTCTTGTTTTTGACCAAGCGATTGAGGAGTCCTTGGGGCCTTTGGGTTGACCAAGTGATTATGGAAATCCTTGGAGCTTTTGGGTTGACCAAGCGATTATGGAAATCCTTGGAGCTTTTGGGTTGACCAAGCGATTATGGAAATCCTTGGAGCTTTTGGGTTGACCAAGCGATTATGGGAATCCTTGGAGCTTTTGGGTTGACCAAGCGATTATGGGAATCCTTGGAGCTTTTTGGGTTGGGCTATGGCTCTTCTAAATATGGAAGGGCCTCAAATGACTGATGTTCAAGGGTTCTAGTTCCTTGATTCCGTCAAGAGAGGCTAGCCGGTATGTTCCAGGCCCTATTTTACTATCAATGACATAGGGACCTAACCAGTTTGCCATGAACTTGTCCCTTAGATGGGGCGACAAACTAGAGTTCTGTTGGTTTTCTTTCAAGACCAAGTCACCAACCTGAAAGTCCCTCAGGTGAACTTTCATGTTGTATGCTTTCTTAAGTCGCTCTTGGTAGATACGTAAATGCTCGAGAGCATTAACGCGTCGTTCGTCAAGCAACGTAAGCTGGTCTAACCGGGCCTGCTATGCAGTATCATCATCGATGAACTCTTGCATTGATATGCGTAGGGAAGGAATCTCCAACTCGAGAGGCATGACAGCCTCAGAGCCATACACGAGCGAAAATGGAGTTGCCCCAGTGGGTGTCCGAATGCTAGTGCGATAAGCCCATAGGGCAAGTGGGATCTGAATGTGCCAATCCTTATGATTATCTATGACTATCTTTTTGAGGATGGCGACTAGCATTTTGTTTGACGCCTCTGCTTGCCCATTTGCCTACGGATAATAGGGTGTCAAAAAACTATGCTAGATTTTGTACTTTGTGGTCAAAGCACGCACATATTTGTTCTTGAATGACGTCCCATTATCCGAGATTATCTTGGATGGAATACCAAAATGACATATGATGTTATGCAAAATGAACTCCGCAATGCGGGTTCCTATCGTAGAGGTAAGCGAAACTGCTTCCACCCACTTGGTGAAGTACTCTGTGGCCGTTACGATGAACGTGTGATGGCCTGACGACGTAGGGGAAATATTTCCAATTAGGTCTAAGCCCCACTACAAAAATGGCCAAGCCGACTGGATCGGCTGCAAGGCCTGGGAAGGTACGTGCATCAAATTAGCATGATGTTGACACTTCACGCACTTCCTTACATATGCGCAACAATCTCGCTCTAAAGATGGCCAATAATAGCCCATGCGGAGAATGCGCTTGGCGATAGCCATACCACTGAAGTGGCCACCACATGTACCATCGTGCGCTTGGGTGATCACCCAAGTGGACTCCTGCTGGTCCAAGCATCGAAGGAGGATCCCTTCATAGCTACGATGGTACAAAATGTCTCCTAACAAGACATGCTTTGCCACTTTCTGCTTGAATGCTCATTTTGCGGCATGCATCAATCCAAGTGGGAGGTTACCTAACTTGAGGTAGTCCCTGATGGGTGAATACCAATCCTATTGATCAGAAGCCTCGATGGTATGAACAACCAATCCCTCTTGAAGTTCATCCCTAGCAAAAGCTGAGTGGGAAAGAACTTGTAAGAATAGCGTTGTGTTGCTATTAAGGGGAGTAGGGGAGAACAAGGACCCCCAGTTGGCATGTTTCAGACGATCATGGATTCGAGAGAACCTATCCTGAGGTGGTTCAATCTGGATCATGTGGATTCCTGGCGTTAAATCAGAGCTTGCACGCTCCATCATGGATTGTGATAGTGTTTTGACTTGAATGGTTGTCATATCACCAGAAAGGTCTTACGGGATTAGTGACCCCAAGGAGGCCATAGTGTCCACAAAATGATTCGATGACCGAGGGAGTGCCTCGATGTCGTACCATTCAAGATTTGCCAGGAATTTGTCCACAAGGGCTTTGTAGGCCTGCAGAACTAGGCATTTACATTGGAATACCCCTTTGACTTGGTTGACAATTAACAACGAATCACCAAAAATGTTTAATCGCTTAATGTTCATGGTGATTGTTGTCTGAAGACCTATGAGCAAGGCTTCATATTCTGCATTGTTGTTGGTGCATGGGAAATTTAATTTAAATGATAGGGGCATTGGAGCCCCTTGCGGTGTGAAGAGTACAATTCCCGCACCACCACCTTGCTCACATTTAGAACCATCAAAAAATAGGGTTATGTCGGCCTGTGACTCAGGCTCATCAGAATCTGGCGATTCTGAGACATGGAAGACCCCATCATCGGGTAGTTCTATGACCAGAGGCTGATCGTCTTCAAGAGGAGCCTCTGCTAGTTGATCGGCTATGACCTGTCCTTTGATGGATTTTTGTCCAATAAACTCTATGTCAAATTCCGTCAACAACATGATCCATTTCGCCATGCGGCTACTATGATAAGTATGACTCATCATGTATCGCAATGGATTCTCCTTAGACACAACATACGTAGTGTTGCTCAACATGTAGTGGCATAGCTTTTTGGTAGCAAACACCACTGCCAAGCAGAGTTTCTCAACGTATGCATAGTTAAGTTCATAACTGACCAGGGTGCGGCTAAGATAGTAAGTAGCTTGCTCTTTGTGAAGTTCATTCTTCTAGGCTAACATGGCTCCCAGTGCCACCTCAGTAGCTGAGATGTATAAGTAGAATGACACTCCTGGTCTAGGTGGTGCCAATACTGGCGATGAAGCCAAGTATTGTTTAATGTCATCGAAGGCTGACTGGCACTCGTCATCCTAGTGAAATGCTACCCCTTTGTGCAACAACTTGTTCATTGGTCGGCACTTGTCAGATAGCTGCGCTATGAAGCGCTTGATTGATGCGACCTTTCCCTGTAGGCTTCTGAGCTGCTTGATGGTAGTTGGGGGAAGCATTTCAAGGATTGCCTTGACTTTATTTGGGTCCACCTCGATGCCTCGCTTTGAGACTATGAAACCCAAGAGTTTTCCAGATGTGACGCCAAAGACGCACTTCTTGGGATTCAGTCTGACTTTATGCTCCATGAGGCGATCGAGGATCTTGCTTAAGTCATCGAGATGATCTGGGCGCAAAAGAGATTTGGCCAACAAATCATCCATGTAATCTTCCAAATTTTTATGCATGTAATCATGGAAGATGTACGTCATGGCACGTTGGTAGGTGGCGCAAGCATTTTTAAGGCCAAAAGGCATGACCTTATAACAAAATGTCCCCCAAGGCATTGTGAATGCCATTTTTAGTTGGTCCTCGGGATTGATACGAATTTGATTGTATCCCGAGAAACCATCCATGAGGGATAGCATTTCATGGCCTACTGTAGCATCTACCAATGCGTCGATGCTCGGCAAGGGAAAATCATCCTTAGGACTCGCTTTGTTTAGATCTCGAAAATCCATGCATATGCGAATCCTCCCATCAGGATTTTTGATGGGCACCATGTTGGACAACCATGGTGGATAATCCACGCAGATGACAAACTGTGCATCCAACAACTTTTGCAATTCATCTTTGACCATCAAGGCCACTGTTGGGTGCATCTTGCATAGTTTTTGCTTAACTGGCTTGACTATCGGATCAAGCGTTAGATTATGCATGACTAGCTACGGATCTAGCCCCGGCATGTCTCTGTATGACCATGCAAAAACCTCCTTCTTCTCTTTGAGAAGGGCAATGTAGTCGGCTTGCTCTTCGGGGGATAAACTTACCCCCAGCTTGATCACCTATGGATTCATTGGATCTGAGCCGATGTCTACGTCAGTCGTCTCCTCGACCGACATGTGGGATCCGTCTTCCAACTGGTGTGGAGTCGGGATCAAATGGATATCATTTGCTGAGTTTAAATCTATGTTGGGAACCTCGGGTTCCTCTTCAGCATGGAAGATATCCTGAGTTGGCCCTGGGGTAAAATGAAGCATCTCACCAAAAGGCCAGTACTCTGATGGGGATGGAGGTGAATTGACATGATCCCAGTCTATGGCATCTATATCTAGATGCAATGACCATGCTGGATCGGTCGGATTGTGGATGGGGGTGGTTAAGTCAATGGAGATCATGTTGATGAAATGATTTTGGTCTCCATTACCATGGGTGTGGTGATTTGAACATTCTAGATGACTTCCTGCACTCTGGATCTGGCTCTATAGGGATTGGCACGAATGGATCGGCCCTATGTGCTGATAGGAGGATAGGGTCTGCCCTCGACACTGATATCACTCTAGGGTCTCGGGGTGGAAGGTGCTCTTCGTATACCTAGAGTGGTGGATCCAACACTTGGTCCCACCCCACTGGGTCTACGTACCACTCATGCCCTGGCACTATGTTCATCTATTCAAATATGTCATTAATCTCCAAGGGGTATCGATGCTGCATCTACCGCATGTGATTAAGATATGCCATTTATGTCTCGTCTTTGTAATCACTATCGGAGATCCAAAAGCCCTCATTGGCTCCGACAACTATTTGAGGCATTACAGGCTCGTCTTGTTCGAGCAAATTAATCTGGCCCCATTGTGGTTGTTCCACTCTCCGTGGGGGGACCTGATTCTCTTGACGCGGCACTGGCTCGATTGGAGCCTCTAGGGGGAACATTGTCAAGAGGCTCTCTTGATAGTCATCCATGGGGATCACTTGAGAGTGATTACTATCTAATTCGAAGGGGTCATATGATGTTGGTTCATACTCTGATTCATCCTCCAAAGATCCCTCTTGACACTGTCTATAACCTCCTTGAAAGTGAGTCCCCAAACTTTCGCCTCTCTCTAGCAAAGGGAAAGGGTTATTGAGGTTAACAAGGGTGGTTGTTGACCATGGGAGGTAATCCCCCAACTTATATGTTGTGTTAGGGTTGGCATAAGGATCTGATGCCAATCCACCCTTGTTGCCTATCCCTAGGCCTTGCATGTCCTCTACCAAGATGTCTAAGGGTAGGGGGTGATTGAACCCTACTCCTGACTTGTCATAAGGCATTTGGTATCTTGGTTGGCAAAGGACACGCACTCCTTGCTCATACCTACCTAACCCATATCCATGCCAATTGCATTGGCCAAGATATCTCAGAGCGAAGTTCGGGTTAGACAGATAGTTGACATCTTCTGCAAAGGGCTCTTCATCTTCGTCCTCTTGCATGCATGGCTCCGTACCATGATCAAGGCCCCCATACACGAAGTTGGTCTGGTTTGGTGGGTAGCCTAAAGGAACAATTGTACCGATGGGGAGGCGAGGTCTCCCCATGTCCTGCATGGACTCTAGTGCGGGCGTTGCTACAACATTCTGCACCAGATACTCCCCCAGGCCCGTATTGGCCATTTCAACAATGATTGTTGGTGATTGAGGGGGAGGGAACGGAAGCCCTTCCTGAATCCACTCCATGTTGGGTGAATTAGGAGCCTCCACTTCCATTTGACTAGGCATCTCTTTAGTAGAGATGGTTGATACTGTTGGCAGCGCCTCTTCCAGAGGTTGCACCTCCTCCATGGGTCTCTTCCCTTTGTCCTTCTATTTGGCCATGATAGGTGGCATCTTTGGTGAAGGACCTGACGTTGAAGATGTACCTGACTGGGGTCTTGGTGGATTTTTCATTGGGGATGCTTGCGAGATCGGACCCTGTCTAGATGGATTTAACTAAAAATCCAAATGCATCGATGGAAGGGTCGATTACGGCATCAACTGTACCACATTGCAATATTTGAAGGGTTCCAGGTCCGTCGGGACTACATGTACTTCCCCTTCAAATGTATATTTCAAACACTGATGAGCTATTGAAGGGACACACTTCATGTCCCTGATCCATGGCCACCCCAGCAAGATGTTGTAAGCCATCTCACCCTCCAAAATATGGCACAATGTAGGTATCATCTTTTGTCCTACTTGAATAGGTAGGACGATTATGCCAACTGTCGAGCAGATTGCATCGTTGAATGCTCGTAGTGTATATGTGGAGGCCGTGATATGAGATGCCGACAACTTTAGATGTTTCAATGCCATTGTAGTAATGATGTTACTGGACGAGCCAATGTCTACCAACACCCTCTTATACGGGATCCCATTGACCCACGCGATAACGTGCAGGGGTGGATCCGCCATGTCATCAGCTACCGATTTCACTTCATCCTCTCGAAAGGTGATGACAGGCTCGGTGCATCATTTTACATGCCCCACAAAGTTGTTGAAGGAATTTGCTTCCTAGGGCTGCAACTCGATGGCTTTCAATATCTCCATTAGAGCCTCCCGATGGGGCGTTGATTGTTGTATAAGCTCATATATGGAGAGCCTAGCCGACGTGGTCCTCAAACTCTGAGTGAGTTTGGTCCGAATCATGGCCGCGGGTCTAGGCGGAGGAAGTTGCGTAGGGTGTTGTTGAGGTTGTGACGTCGATGGAACCTCTCTTGTGGCTGCCTCGAGAGCAACTCCTGGGTATCTCTTGTTCCTCGTCACTATGCTTATCATTCCTACATACCCTTTGTAGCACCCTAAAATTGGCACAATAAAACCTTAGTAAATATTTAAATTTGAATTTTAACCCCAAACCGCCTGTTAAACTACTTTCCTTGTTTTCCATGCCATTTTTAGGATTTGTTGTGACCGTTGGACGATATCGTCATCGATCAGACGATATCGCCTCAGATCGGATGAATTCGTCTAGAGCAGAACGTCCAGACGATTTCGTCCCAAAACTAATTTTTCATAATTAGCTTCTGTTTCAACGACGTCTCTAACTTGGGCAAAAACATTTCTACACGGTTAGAGACCTCCCTCATTGGAGATCTCCCAAATTGGGATGATCTCCAACCTCCCAACCTCCTTCCTATGCCTATTTAATCTTAGGCCCTCCCCTTGACATTCCCCTGGCTGAATTTTACTGCACTTCGAGTTTTACATGCATTAGAATGTCTTAGACTACTGTTTGCCTTTGTCCCTTTTCAAATTTTCTTGCAGGAACTTTGTCATTCTTCAGCTGGAGCAAGCTCAGATCATCGCAGATGATCCTGTACGATCTCGGACGATCACGCCACAATTCAAGACGATTATGTATTTTGTAGACGATTTCGATCGCAGCCAACGTTGGGGGCAAATCCATGCCCTGAGTTTGCATTCTTTGTCCATTATCTACAGTTTTGCTTTGCATTAGTTAGATTTATTTCTATTTTGCATCTTGGAGTTCACCTCACGTAGCATAGATGCATGATAGAGTCAAATTTAGTCATTAAAACAATGCATTTTACTTAATTTGTTATCTAAAGTTGTCATTCTAACATTCATACTTTCATTTCTATCATTTTCCCTTGCTTTTGCAATTGTATTTTTTGTTCTTGGTATCCATTTTTGTAGTTGTAGGTCTCTAAAAAAATCGTCAGACTATTTCATTAGATTAGAGACGATCTCGTCAGATTAGAGACGATTTCGTCAGATTAGAGACGATCTTGTCAGATTAGAGATGATCTTGTCAGATCAGTAGATCAGGGACGATCCTGTCAGATCAGAGATGATCCTGTCAAATTCCAGATGATCTGGACTGCTTCAAAAATTAGAACCTCCATCAGACATCCGAAATCAGGTATGGCTTTTCTAATCTAGTATATTTCCTATATTTTCTATTTAATTCTATTTTTTGTATTCATTTAAATCTGCATTTCATATAGAATAGTTTAGATTCATTTGGCCAAACCTAGGACTTGGATGATTAAAGCTAAAACTGAACACATCAAACACATTCCCAACCTAGGCGTGGAAACTGCCATTCAAAAGTTTCCTGGTGAACCCACCATCCGTCAAAAATTCACCCTTATACACCTCCCTCGAGAGGCGGGACCTTCAAAGGGCCTCTCAGTCCGAGGTATTGTCCCATCCTTTTCACATCCCCCTTCCGGGCACGGATCCTATAGCCTGAAGGTAAGGGTGCAAAAAATTTGGAGCGATACATTTTGGTGAACCCGACGTGAATAACATAGGCATCTTTCTGATTCAAAAATATAAAAAAACAAATATATATATATATATATATATGTATACAAGAAAAAAAAAACAAAATCATCATTTCAAGTTTATATGTTTTAGATTCAATTCTAAATAGTAGATACTAAATATTACTTTTAGAAGTACTAAAGAAACCATGAGTTTTTACTCAAATCAATATGAGCCCATTAGTAATGTTGGAAGAATTCAGCCAAATACATTTGTTGATTATGACCAACCTCATCCCTATTCAACATCACCTCCATCACACTTTTCTCATTTTTCATCCTTACCCCAACAGGACAATCCCTTTTCCAATCCTCTTCATAACGATATTATCTATTCTCCCATATATCCATATTATGTCTATCAATCCACATACAATCCTCCTCCACCCTTTCAATATTCTTCTTTCAATACAACACATCCATTTCAACAAGAAAATACTTATTCTTCCAATCCGACCATGCACTCACCTCCTACTTCGCAATCTTCCTATCATCATTCTACCCATAATAAAGAAAGTAGAGGTGAGAAACCATTAGGCCCTTTTATGACTGAATTCCTAAGGCACGTATCAAAAACCTCTCGAAAACCTTCATCACGTAAATTTACTAAGCTCAATCAACCAATGGATATAATTCTCAAGCATTTACTTGATACAAATAAGATTGAACTCCCTTCCATAAGACAACTTGATACCACAACAGATTGGTTTAAACCCGAGCTACATTGTGAATATCATAGAGTGGATGGACATATGACACAAAATTGTAAAGATTTAAGATGTGCAATTCAAGATTTGATTGATGAGGGTCTTTTTAATATAAAGGAATTACAATCTACAACTGATTATAAATCTCCAGTAAACAATCAAACTCCTACACAACAAATACCAATAATCAATCAAGACATGGGGATCTCCCAAGAACCCCTATTCAATTATCAACAACAAGAAACCAATCAAATATTGCATGTTAATGTGTCCCATCATGATGATATTACTAATATTGTAACAAAAACTACAAATGAGCAACCTCAAGTTCAATCAACTCAATCTGATATTCAAGATATGGATTCCTCATTTGACCAACCTTCAAAACTATCTTTGGCTCTAGAGAATGATCCAAAATGGAATGTAAGCATAGAAAGCTCATCTTTAGAATCAAAATCTCAATCTGAAATCCACTTTGATAGCCAACAACAAGTGATTAATCCTCAAGCAAAGATATCCCTTTTAGAAGTATTACAAAGTTCTCATAAGGAAACTTTGTTCAAAATACCTAGCCAACAATTTGTTCCTCATCATATTTTCTCTAAGAACATAATTAATGGTGTAAACCCTCTTGAGGTTAACCATATTTCATTCTATGATGAGGATATTCCTTCCTCTACTCCACAAGAAGACTACTATCTTTACATTACAGGATCTAGTAAAGAAACACCTGTTAAAACTATCATGGTAGATAATGGCTCCTCTCTTAATTTATGCACTTATCAATTATTCCAAAAACTCAAATTAAAGGAAGAAGATCTTAATGAATCAAATGTTATTATAAAATCTTTTAACAATGAAATTCAAGAAGCTCAAGGTACTATAATTTTTCCCCTTAATATTGGATCCAAGATCCTGGATACTTTGTTTTATGTAGCATATTGCCCTTCACCTTACAACCTACTTCTTAGAAGTCCTTGGATTCATACGATGAGGGTTGTCCCTTCCACTCTTCACCAATGTTTGAAGTTTGAACTTGCAAATAAAAGTGTTACCATACATGGTGACCCAACACCATTTGAAGAATATTTAACGGTTGAAACATCAAGTTCTATACATTCTCCATTGTCACAATTATCTTCTATCCATCACTTTTCTTCATCCATATATGATCATCCTTGTTTACCAAATAACACCCATGCATATATTTCATATATGCTCCCTCCATCTTATCAAGACTTGGAAGATAGTGATAAGAATGAAGAACCTTCTTATCCTTCTGACATTTTATTTTGTAACATGATCAATTTTACACATATAAAAGTCAAATATTTTGCTACATTATTCTACATTATAACAAAGCTTTTGTTATCGCTACCTTTTGTTCATCACCTTTTGTTCTTACCTTCAACACAACCAAATTATCCTTCAAAACCTCCTTTGATTTTGAAGCAACCTTAGACATGCTATACTCAAATAACCTTGTATAGTGTATATAGATCATCTTGTATATACCACCAATTTCATAAATCAAAATCAAAATATAAAAACATCAAAATCTTCAAAAACATCTTTTATTTTTGTACCTATCAATTCTTGAAGTATTGCAGTTATATTTTCAATTATTTTGGATAAATTAGTATTTATTTGGAATCCCGCACTTTCACATTCACATGAATAAATCTCTTGATTTTATTTGTTATGATTATTAATCTCTCTTATATCAAAGTCCACATTGGCATTAAATAAAGTTTTGAGCATAGAGAACTGATCTTGTTATTTACTTGAACCAAGTATATCTCTTCACATTAAAATGATTTCATTGCACATTCGATATGATGCTACATAGTAGAAATGGTTTCTTGAGCGAAAAGTTTCCCCTGCTATCCTATCATGCACATGGTCTAGAATCTTTGAGAATTGACAAAAGGACAAGCTCACCCCTACCTAGAATAAAACTCCCTTGCTCTACAGCTAATCCGAGCAAGTATCCCTAGCATAGGAAGAAAAGAAAAGTTCAAGAAAAGAGAAAAAGAAAAAAGGTTATTTCAACATTATCTCAAATATCAAGCAAAAATACAAAAGTACAAAAAAAAAAAAAAAAAAAAAAGAGAGCAAAAGAGAAAAGCAAAAGCAAAATACAATAAACTCCTTTCCCTACCCCTTGAAAAGAAAAGAAGGGTGAATGAGCTTGAATCCTTGGAATTCTCAATTATTCGAAAACCGTGAGGTAAGCCCCATAACAGGTGGTTTGTGCCCAACCCGCTTGGCCTTGGGTAAATCCTAGCGTGGCGATATGTCTGTCACATTAGCGACCTTCTTTTGTACAGACCTCTGTCAGCTTATGGATTAGCTAGCTCTTGATAACCTAACTTACATAGTAGCTTGGTACGGTTACATGCATATAAATCATGGTCAATAAACATTTATTTGGTCAAGGCAAATTACTTGTATCAAATTATCTTGCTCAAAATTGGTAAATGAACAATACAATCGCACACACATTTGTATTTGAGAGATTTTGTATCATTATGATAAATCAAGATCGGTAATGAATTCACATTTGCACATGAGGATTCCTTATAAAATCTACATTTCTCTTTGAGATAATTTAAAAATATTTCTGTAACTCTTTTCGGAATGATTTTCTCCTTTTATTTCAGAATTCTTGTTTTGTATAAAAGCAATTACATACATCTTCTCACAAAATCTCAAAAATAATGTCAAACAACATTTTCATATTATTATTTTTCTGTTTATCAAAGGTCAAAAATGCATCTTGCAATAAAACCAACAATCTATTTTCTTCTTTGGATTTCGCGATGATGGTAT
Organism: Wollemia nobilis; assembly: GCA_028583015.1. NCBI lineage: Eukaryota > Viridiplantae > Streptophyta > Pinopsida > Araucariales > Araucariaceae > Wollemia > Wollemia nobilis. The sequence continues at coordinate 16,006,905 of JAQPPZ010016943.1, forward strand.
AAGTCTATACCTATAATTCTATGCCTAGCGCAAACCATCGTTCTAATTTTCTTTTCCATTTATTTTAAAAACAAAATTCATCAAAACATGTGACTTGCATCATTATGTTACACAATTATGCTTTACAAACAAACAAACACCTATTCTATTTCATGACATTATGTTCAAAATTCAATTTTTGCAACCATGGTATAAATTCTAAAGGAATTGTTCAAAATTTTATCACACTTAGGAATTTATGCCTAGCAACATCATATTTTCATGCATACTATTTTTATGAAAATCTGAAAACAAATCATCAAACCATCATTATCTCCATCATTACAACACAAAGTCTTAAGACAGTCTCTTAAGCACTCTTTTACTTTTAACAATATTTCTATACTGGGATTAGCTTGACGACCGAGTGAGCGGCGACTCCATGAAATGGTCTATAATAGCGACAATGTCCTTTGAAATTATTGTTAGAAGTCCCTTTTATTTTTTATCAAATCACACCACAACCACCAATTGTTTACATCAGATTATTTCATTTAAAATCTTACAAGCATGACATCAAAATTATAATATTTCAAAACGACATAATTACATGAATCCTCAAATCAATAAGCAAACAATTCAAAACATTAAAGCATCATAAAACATATACACAAGTCATATCATCAAAAATATCATCAGAGAAAATGAATAGTAAAAATGAATTAGGGTTTTTCCCTATTTTTCTTAATTTTATTCAAAAACAATTAAAAACATTTTTAAAATTTTGTTTTTCCATGTTTTTACCTCAAACGTTCGATTTGGGTAAAAACACGGAGGGGGCACCATAGTAAGTTGTCGTACGATTCGACCTAGAATCGTCGCCTAAAAATGGGAATAAATTTTTGCTTTCTCGTAAATCGAGAAGAACTCGTCTTTAACGCATTTTCTTCAAAAAATTCGCTAAAGAGGGGGCAAAATGTAGCACCCTAAAATTGGCATAGTAAACCTTAGTAAATAATTTAAATTTAAATTTTAACCCCAAATCGCGAACCACCTGTTAAACCGCTTTCCTTGTTTTTCATGCCATTTTTAGGATTTGTTGTGACCGTTGGACGATATCGTCGCCGATCAGACGATATCGCCTCAGATCGGATGAATTCATCTGGAGAAGAATGTCCAGACGATTTCGTCCCAAAACTAATTTTTCATAATTAGCTTTTGTTCCAACGGCGTCTCTAACCAGGGCAAAAGCATGTCTGCACGGTTAGAGACCTCCCCCATTGGAGATCTCCCAAATTGGGATGATCTCCAACCTCCCAACCTCCTTCCTATGCCTATTTAATCTTAGGCCCTCCCCTTGACATTCCCCTGGCTGAATTTTACTGCACTTCGAGTTTTACATGCATTAGAATGTCTTAGACTACTGTTTGCCTTTGTCCCTTTTCAAATTTTCTTGCAGGAACTTTGTCATTCTTCAGCCGGAGCAAGCTCAGATCGTCATAGACGATCCTGTACGATCTCGGACGATCACGCCACAATTCAAGACGATTATGTATTTTGTAGACGATTTCGACTGCAGCCAACGTTGGGGGCAAATCCATGCCCTGAGTTTGCATTCTCTATCCATTATCTACTGTTTTGCTTTGCATTAGTTAGATTTATTTCTATTTTGCATCTTGGAGTTCACCTCACGTAGCATAGATGCATGATAGAGTCAAATTTAGTCATTAAAACAATGCATTTTACTTAATTTGTTATCTAAAGTTGTCATTCTAACATTCATACTTTCATTTCTATCATTTTCCCTTGCTTTTGCAATTGTATTTTTTGTTCTTGGTATCCATTTCTGTAGTTGCAGGTCTCTGACGAAATCGTCAGACGATTTCGTCAGATTAGAGACGATCTCGTCAGATTAGAGACGATTTCGTCAGATTAGAGACGATCTTGTCAGATTAGAGACGATCTTGTCAGATCAGTAGATCAGGGACGATCCTGTCAGATCAGAGACGATCCTGTCAAATTCCAGATGATCTGGACTGCTTCAAAAATTAGAACCTCCATCAGACATCCGGATTAGGTATGGCTTTTCTAATCTAGTATATTTCCTATATTTTCCATTTAATTCTATTTTTTGTATTCATTTAAATCTGCATTTCATATAGAATAGCTTAGATTCATTTGGCCAAACCTAGGACTTGGATGATTAAAGCTAAAACTGAACACATCAAACACATTCCCAACCTAGGCGTGGAAACTGCCATTCAAAAGTTTCCTGGTGAACCCACCATCCATCAAAAATTCACCCTTATACACCTCCCCCGAGAGGCGGGACCTTCAAAGGGCCTCTCAGTCCGAGGTATTGTCCCATCCTTTTCACATCCCCCTTTCGGGCACGGATCCTATAGCCTGAAGGTAAGGGTGCGAAAAATTTGGAGCGATACACCCTTGCATGGGGAAATTCTGCTGCACCTCATTGACTTGAAGGGGTTTTTCCTGTGCCTCATGGGTAGGCAAGGGGTCTTTGAAGACTCCCATATGCTGGTTGTTTGGTGCTACGGGGTTGTCCACTACCAACATCTTGTTGTCAATTAAGTCTTGTATCAAACCCTTGAACTTCCAGCATGCATTGAGGTCATGTCCTCTCCGCCTGTGGAACCTACAATACAAGTCCTCCTAGTATCCCTTAGGCTTCGGCGCATTGGGATCTATGGTTTGAATTTTTGGAAGGTTGATCAAGTTCGTCGTTGAAAAGTGGTCAAATAGGGAGTCCCTAGACTCCGTATAAGGTGTGTACTATCGCCGAGGGTGACGCTACTGATTTTGCTCTTGCTTCTGATTTTCTCTTTCATAATTTTTAGGAGGCACCGCCTGATAGTTAGCCTTTTGAGCCTGTATTTATTGTGTAGGCTTAGGGACATTTATGGCAACTTGATTTATCGTAGTGGGTTTTTGTTGCGTAGTCCCTATTTTTGTGTTCTTGTTCCATTCTTTCTTCTTAGGTTTGGCAATCTCGCCATCCTGTATCTTGATCTCTTCGATAATTTTGGCTTGCACCAGAGCTTCTTCTAAGGTGGCATATTGCTGCAGCTACAATAGCACAGAGATCAATCTCAAACAACTTCTTGAGAACATTTGTGTCAGGTCAAACATAGGAGGGAGGTAGGGTAGCTTGGAAAGCAGAGTCCTCCACCGATTCCCATAGGCGGCCATAGTCTCTTCATCATACTTCTTGAGGCTAGCCAGGTCACTTAGTTGCACCTTATTCTTGGTGTTGAAGGTGAAGCGTTAGAGGAACGCATCCACTAACTAATCCAAGTTACTGATGCTGTGTTTTGGTAATTGCGTGAAAAAATCTGAGGCAGGGCCTACGAATGTAGTTATAAAGGTTCTCAACAACAAAGCATCATTGTCCTGAATGCCAAAGCATTGGCTCAGGAACCTTGTCACATGCTCTTGGGTATCCTCCTCACCCTTGAGTATTGCCAACTGAGGTAGCTTAAAGTGTTCAGGGTAAGGGGGTGCAGGCACTGACGAATGCACAGGATGACTGCAGATTTGGCATAACGTGGACTTTTGGGTCCCAGAAGCTTTGGTTTCTACAGATTCCAAACGCTCTAGAAGTGCTTTATATGCATCAAAAGACTTAATCTCTTCCTCTTTAGTTTTCTCCCATTGTGGGTTGTGGGAGACTTGAGGCCTATGGAGGGGTGGCCGGATAGCAGCCCCTTCGCCTTGATAGGGCATTTCAGCACGGTCCTATTCTTGTTCATACTCCTCATAGGCTTCTCGAGGAGTTTTTGGGCGAGACCTATGACCATGGGTGGGTCCCCACGGAGGGAACCCATCGTTGTTTCGGGGAGTGGCCTCCCATTCAGGTCTAGGAGGTCTTGGAGGCAGCACTTGGTAGGGTCATGGGGACCTGTCTCGTACCAAGGGATTACACCTCTCATATGGTTTTGCCCTTTGGGTGTGAGGGGTTGGAAGCCTCTTAGGCACCGTGTTGTGGAGCAGCTCATATGTTTGGTGCTGAATGCGCTCTTTGCTAAGGCGGTTTAGATGCTCTAGTTGTTGTTGATATTGATCAAGCTACGTAATATGTGCTTGGCGAGCGGCATGTTTGGTGACTGCCAGGTCGATTTGTTCTGCCATCCTAATCCTAGGAGGCCTAGATGCCTCTCCTACACATTTGTCTCGATCATGGTGACCTGATATCTCTATAGGTTGCTTCCCCCTATCGAGGTTAGTAGCATTCACTCGAGGCTCTAGCCTCGAAAGAAGATTTTGGTAAATAGTAGGTGTGGAAGCGCATTGGTCCTGCGCTGTATATTGCTCTTGAGGAAGGTAGGGGTCTTCCTCGTTTTACCTTTCATAAGTGTGAAAGGGGCGATCGGAGTTGGCTCACCCTGCCAAAGGAGCTTTGTGCTATGGATCTATCCTATTGTTTCTGACAATGATAGGGGGTAATCGAGGGATGACATACTCCTACGACCTCGCCTCATGGACCCTATGTTCTAGTGCTTCATCGTGCAGTGGCCACTCGTATCGAGCTTCTAAGGGAGCCTTCCTGTTTATGTTGAGTGCCACATGTAAGGACTCATCTTGAAAGGGTCTATGCTGGATGGGAGTTCCCCTCGAAGGGGTGCCCCTATAGTCCCATTCTAAAATGCCCCGATGTGGACTTTCTTGTGGGCCCAACCACCAAGGCGAAATGACCAAGTCTTTGGGACTATAGCAGAGGCGACTCGTGCCCCCTTGTACACTCTCCGTAGCTTCTACCCTTACTTGGGCTTGGCTATGGGTGTACACCATGGTAGTGCTTTCCTAAAAGCTATGTAGGTTTTTGTTTCTTTTTATAATTTTTATGATTTTTATGCTACACTAAATAGAAAAGATCACACATGCAAAGCGATGATTATCTCGTTTAAATATTAAAGGTGTGCTCTAAACCTGGTTTAGTGTGTTTTGATTTTGTTTTGAAAGCTTTTGTAAAGAACATTTAAATGCAAAATTATGGCTCTTGTGACTCCCAAAAATGGTCGCCCCTTCGATATACCATTTCCAGGCCGATATACCAACCTCTCTATATACCCGCACTTATGTGAGGGAAACTATAGGTACGTGAGATCAGATGGTACATGGAACGTAGGCGGTATGGAAGGGGGATCACCATATTTTTGAAACCTACCATAGAAGACTTATCCTCATGTGCTAAGAATCACCCTAGCTACACTCGGTCAGCTTTCATCAGGATTTACGTCTAGCAACAGTAGCGATCGGGGTTTATGAATGCAAAATTCAAATCAAGGTGGTGATGAAATCCACCATTGGTCTTGATCAAGGGCTGGGGTTTTATGACCAGCTCCTTGGTGTTTATGTTGTGACGTGATGTGTGGGGTTATTTTTATTTTGCAAAAATGGAAACAAGCAATCAGTAAAGGAAAACTTCCCTAAGCAAGCGAGTAATCCAGAAACAGATAAATTGAAGACAAAAATTGAATGGGAAAGTTCAGAATCCTTACCTCTTCTCTACCCAAATATTTTGATTCTGAGTTTCTACTCGAAAACCACGCAAACAAAAATTCATCCTAGGGGAGAACGAATTACAGGACTGAATTCATCATAGGGTGGGACAGATTCCCATTCGCCCCTGGATAGGATGAATTCCAGATCTGTATTTGCCTCAGGCTGGAACAAACAGTAGTCAACGTATGAAACTCAGCACCTGCAAGAAAAAACAACCAAGTTTTGATTAGATCCCTGAAATTAAAAAAATGGAGGACTAGGTCCCACCGTGATCGCCACTGAAAGCACGAGGATACAAAAACAAAAAAGGAAAACTCCAAGCACGATGCAAAAATGGAACTAAACTTAACGCTAAATCCTACGAATTAAAAATGCATGAAATGGAGAAAAACATGAATTGAAACCTAAATGAAATAACAACCCTTTTATTTTATTGATGTATTTCACAATTTTGTTACAATTCGCATCCTCCATTTTTAAGGGCGAGGAGCATCAAATTCATCTCTTGGTTACATCCATGGATAGCCATCCTTCTTTCGCGTGCCCACATGTAATATGGGCGGACCAAAATGTCACCATCACTTGTGTCTACAAATTTTTATTCCTTGCTACTCCTTCGATGTTTTGATCCTACGTTCAAAGGAATAATAAATAGTTAGTAGCACCTACGGACGAAACAAAACATGCAATCCCCAAGCCTACGATAAGTGAATGAGAAAAATGAATTAAACTATAACTAAAATGAATCCAAATGCTCTAAAAATTTTACAGGGACATAAAGACATCACTAGGAGGGCACTGCAAAAGGAACAGTCAAAAAATTCCTCGCCGATTTGAATTCGCTCCGAGGCGGGACGAATTCACCTGCAACAAAATGCCAAAATGGTACTGTCCCAAATGTCCTACCTAGGAAGCTCCAAAAGACCTAAAAACTTGGGGTTAGCTAATTGGGGGCATTTTTGGAAGACCCAAATGGTCATATTTTCCCAATTTATCCTTCGTCAATGGGAATTTGATGATGCTACCTGCAAGTTAGTGAAGGCGAACGAAGATGGAAACATGATCAAAGTTGCTCAAAACAAGGTGAAATTTAAACGACAACCTATCTAAGCATCATAGAACTGAATGCAAAAATGAAAGAAAGCAAATCTATCATAGATTTCCCATCACTCCGAAGAAGGACGATTAGGATTGTAACAGTGTGGGAGGGGGCGCCCATGGGGCAGGTCGCCCATTGTTTAGAGCCTGATTTCAGTACCAATCCACTTGGGATGGGTCCAAAACCTCTTGTGGGGTATTGTTGAAAAATTGGGTGGGATATTGTGACCGAATGTCAGGTTTGGTTCCGAATTTGTGCTTCCAATAACCACCCTATGACCTCTTCTCCAAAAGAGATCAAGGATGTGAAAAGCACAACTCAAAAGGGGAATAGGTGTGAAAATAAATGATAGCACTTCGTTGCTCCAAAATGCTCCTTTTTCATTTTTTGGGGTGAGGAAACTCACCAATTTATAGACCTAGAGGTCTCTTAAATTGGGCATGTAGAGGCACCACTTGGCAATCATGCCTTCCTATGGGGAAGGAGATTCCTCCTTGAATAGGGACTTCATGACTACCCTTGTAACATCCTCCAATGCTCGAAAATGCTTACCCACACTCCCATGCGATGAAGGAAGCGTTAAGTGGTAGATCTGAGCTGCCATTTGTCAAGATTTGACTTTTTGCCCATCAAACCTGCAATTTGCCCCACCCTGAGGCAAATTTGGAATTTGTCCCGAATGGGATGGATATTGAAAAAAGTGCCTACAGGTGCCAAATTGATTTTTGACCTTCCAAAACTGCTGTCAGAGTGGTTAGGACCATTGTTTAACCTCTGGGGGCTGCCCTTGGGGCTGTTTGTGTCAATGCGATCAGTGTTTGTAGTCACATAATCAGATTGGTGCTATTTTGGTGTCTACATATACATAAGATATTGGTATATTATATTGATGATCTACTCTCTAAGTATTTGTTGTGTGGAGAACATGTTGAGGTTCATAGAAAAGTCTTTGATCACCTGATTGAGCACAATATTAGGTTGAATCCCAAGAAATACATTTTTGGTGTCACATCAGAAAAACTCTTAGGATTCATCATTTCTAAATGAGGTATCGAAGAGGATCCAAAAAAAGTAAAAGCAATATTAGAAATGGTTCCCCAAAAAAATATCAAGGAATTATGAATCCTAAAGGAAAAAGTAGCATCCATAAAGTGCTTCATCATGCAGTTATTGAATAAATGTTGACCCATGAATCGACTACTACACAAGGGGGTCCTATTCAATTGGAATGAGGATTGCCAAAAATATTTTACTGAGATCAAGTAGTACTTGCAAAATTTACCATTTTTAGCTCCACCTAAACCAGACATCTTTTTTGCTACATATATCTACCATGGACTTAGCACTGAGAACCATGTTAGACAAGAAAAACAATAATCTAAAGAACAAGCGATATATTATATTAGTTGAACCCTGGTCAGATGCAAGCTAAAGTATGCATACATAAATAAACTCTATTTATTAGTGGTCTTTACAACTAAGAAGTTGTGCCACTATATGTTAAATCATACAATGTATGTCATATCAAAATAAAATCCTTTGCAGTATATGATGAGTTGAATGTATCATAATACATGTACCGCAAAGTGGATCATGCTACTGATAGAATTTGATCCCAAATTCATAAGCCAAAAGTAAATCAAAGGTCAGGTAATATCAGATCAATTGGCAAAGGCACCTCTTCAAGATAGTAGACCTCTCATCATAGAGCTTCTCAATGATGTAGTTTTTACATTATCAGAATCACCTGAACCTGAAGAACCAGATAATAAAGCTAACATGAATTTATTCTTTGATGGTTCCAAATGTGAGCAAGGGGTTTTTTTAGGGATCATGTTTTTCATGCTGCAAGGATCTCCAATGATCTTTTCATTTAAGCTAAAATTCCCTTACACAAACAACAACACTGAATACGAGGCTCGAATCTTGGGTCTCCAAACAATGCTCACCATGAAGATAAAAAAGCTAAATATCTATGGTGACTCTTTGCTTATAGTCAACTAGGTCAAGGAAATCTATCAATGTAGGTGTCCCATCCTGAAAGTGTACACAGAACTTGTGGATACTTATCTAGCCCAACTGGAGTGGTATGACATCAAGGTAATCCCTCATGCGTCTAATCGTTTTACAAACACTATGACATCTTTGGGATACTTAATCCCTTATAATCTATCTACTGACTTTACTACCATATAGGTCAAGATACTCTCGTAATTTGTGATGTTGCATAAGGGACAATACAATCACGAATCAGTCCACATAATTTAGATATAACAAAACCATGAATGGTTCTATAAAGCATGAGACTTTCTAACAAAAGAATCCTGGGGTATTTGATCTCATAGGATCCTGTGGATAATGGTACCACCATTCTTCATAAGGTTATGTCCCAATTTGTATTTGTGCAAATCAATTTGCAATAGGAACAAGTCATTTAGTTAGTCGATGCTATGGCTTATCAAGACTGGTTCACCCGATTAAGAGATATGTCTTGTTAAGAGATATATTGTATTGTTGTAGCTACAATGGAATCCTCCTTTGTTGTCTCAAGCTTCAAGAATCAGCTTGGGCAATTTTGCAAGCTCACAATAGTACGTGTGGTGCCATTTTAGTGACATGATCATCGTTAAGCACATCCTTATAATGGGATATTATTGGCCCACCTTGGATAAGTATTGCTGCATATATGTTAGGAAATGCATCAAATTTCAGCATCATGCTAATATTACACACCTACCATCACAGGCCTTACTACCAATTCAATCATCTTGGCCATTTTATTAGTGGGGATTTTATTTGATTGATAAGATATCTCCTCCATATTTAGGTTGACACACGTTCATCATAATGGCCATAAAATATTTTACCAAATGGGTAGAGGTGATCCCTTTAACCTTGACAATTGGACCTCGTATTGCAAAGTTTATACTCCATAATATTATATGTCATTTTGGGATGCCATCCAAAATTATTTTGGATAATGGAAATTCATTTAAGAAGAAATATGTGTGGGCTTTAATATCCAAATAAAATATTCAACACAAATTTGCAACACTGTATTATCCATAGCAAAATGGGTAAGAAGATGCCTCTAACAAGATAGTAGTTGCAATTTTGAAGAAAATAGTTCAAGAAAATCATAAGGATTGGCACCTTCAATTACCTCTTGCTTTGTGGGCTTATCAAACTAGCGTACAAACACCCACTGGGGTAACCTTTTTTTTTTCTAGTATATGGCACCGAGGCCATTATGCCCCTGGAATTGGAAATTCCATCATTGTGTGTCTCATTGAAATAGTTCATCGATGATGATACTACATGGTAAGCTCACCTAGATCAATTGATCCTTCTTGATGAACGAAGAGTGAGTGCTCTTGAGCATCTCCACATTTACCAAGATCATCTTAAATGAGCTTACAATGACAAAGTCCATCCAAGAGACTTTAAGGTTGGTGATATTGTGCTTAAAAATAACAAATAGAACTCAAACCTACCACCGCATCTATGAGACAAATTTACGGCCAACTGGTTAGGTCCCTTCATTATCTCAGAGAATATATGATCAAGATATTATCACCTAACATCACTTGAAGGATTTTATGACCTGGAACCTCTCAACATCCTTCACTTAAGGATATTTTATACATAAATACACCAAAATGCTCCAAAGATACCAATAAGCCCTTTGGTCAACACACAAAATGCTCCAAAAGCACTAATAAGCCCTTTGGTCAACACACAAAAATCTCCAAAGGCACCAATAAGCCCTTTGGTCAACACAAAAAATGCTCCAAAGACACCAGTAAACCCTTTGGTCAACACACAAAATGCTCCAAAGGTAGCCATAAGCCCTTTGGTCAACTCACAAAAAACCCCAAAGCCATCAATAAAACCTTTGTTCAACCCACCAAAAATCCCCAAAGGTATCAATAAGCCCTTTGGTAAACCCACAGAAAAGCTCCAAAGGCATTTAAGCCCTTTGGTCAAAAATCATTCAAAAAAAAATCCCAAACAAATAAAAAAAACAATTCAAAACATCAAAAAAACAAAAGCATTTACATCTTGCATATGCATTCGTCAACTACATCTTTAGGTATTTTTCATCCATCGCATTTGCACTAGGATAGGTTGTGTTCACATTCTTATGCATGATACCATGTCTGTATGTCAATCATTAATGTGCATATCATTATCATCCAAATTTCTCTCACGAGTAACTATGTTTTTCAACACAACTCTTCAGTTGCTATATAATGTATACTAGGGTTTTTCAGTCATTCAGCCATACCTGGTGATATTTTCAATTTTTTTAGAAAATTCTCTTATTTCTAGGAGATTAGGTCTAGTTCTGATGATACATTACATATATCAAAATCCTATCACATCTCACACATTAAAATCTAAGTTTAAAAAAAGAAGGACGAAACTCCAAAGTGGTCCTAGTCACCTGAAGCAAAAAATTTCCCTTGCTCATCCTATCATGTGCATGGTCTAGGATGCTGACAATTGGAAAAAGGACAAACTCCCCCCTACCCAAGGAATCCCTTCCTTTCATACAAAATAAGAAAATTCTCAAAGTAAAACAGAAAGAAAAATAGACAGTGATGTTCATCACTAAGAAAATTCCTTACTCCAAAGGAAAAAAATGCAAAATAAATAGTGATTTTTATCACTAAATATGAGCAAGTATCGTAAAGTAATTAGAAGAAAAGAAGGGGATAATGATCTTGAACACCTAAAATCCTCAGTATTTCAAAGACATGGGGCAATATCCATTACAACAATGGGTTGAATGAATCCCGCCTGGAAATGGAAGAGCCTTACACATGGTGATATATCTATCATATTAGTGACTTTATTTTTTATAGACCAATGTCAGCTAGTGGATGAGCTAGCTTTAGGTGACTTGTATTTCCTAGTAGTCCAGTACAACTACATCCAAACTTAGGATCAAGATGACCATAGGGTGATCCTCATTACAATAATGGGATGCATGAATCCTACCTGGAAATGAGGTAGTCATATGCATCATTAGTGAACATCACCAGGCACACATAGGGCTAATGAATATCTTGGTCTCGTTAACAAAGCTTTATCTTTCAGGAATCATGTATAGTCACTATACAACCTTTGAATCGATCAACTAAGGTGTTATATTCATTCCATATGTTTTAAGGGATTAAAGCATACAGGTTCATTTGCATTAGACCATCCACATGTAATTAATTAATGTATCACATACATATCATAGGTCATATTATATCACATACAATAAATACATAAACAATTGAAACAAATTGAACATGCATTTAACATTCATCATTTGCATCCATATATGCATACATAGCAGAAAATCTATACATTTAGATCACAACATCTAATCACACACCTATCATCTAGCTAGTGCATATCATTTGTACATAGCATAGCTATACTATAATAAAGTCATCATCATGAGCATTGCATCCATAACTACATCACATGAACAATAAAAGAAAAGATACAATGCACACAATAAATCACAAATGGAATATCATATAAATATGTGTGTCAAAAAAATACATAGAGGTAGAAAATTTCCCGTAGGCTACAACTATGTAGGTCCTCATACCTTACACACAAAAATACTATAGACATCAGGTCTATCAAGCAGGGCCTCCACCCCTCAGGTCGCCTCCACCCTCAAATCCATCCCTACGAGACTGTCTTGTGCTAGCACCCATTGATATCTTAGATAGAGCACCTAATCTATGATTGGGCCTCACTAATGAATACCCAGAATCACTTCACTTGCTTCGATGAGACCCTCCTAGAGTAGATCTAGCCAACACAAAACCACAATACCTCCTGACTTGAGCCTCTATTAGAGCTATGTGTGCCATGTCTGAGGCTTGTCGTCTCATGTCATCATCTAAGAGACTATGTAGTCACCTGATATCTGCAACTACATCTAACCCTATTGACCCCTAAGTAGCTAGAGAGGATGGTGTGACCTAAACTATATAAGCAACCCCTAACTATACCCTGAGAGCATATATCTTAGTAGTCGTAGAATCTAAGTATGATTGCAGAAGATCCCTCTATACAGTGACCTGATCTATCATAGTATGTGTTGAATCTAATTGAGCCTAGAGAGAGTCTTTCTCCTTAGAAAATTCTCTCCAATAATCCTATCCTCTACTCAGTCAACTCTCTAGTATAATAATGGTCATATCTCGCTCTGCCACCTATCCTTAAAGAGTCTGTATCTATACCCTCAACTAAGCCACTTCATTGGTAGACTCCTCATCAGCATCTCCTTCCTCATCATCTAGAAAGTCATCAATCACCTCCATGGGTTGGCCCCACTCACCCTCTATGTGGTAATGCACTCGTCATCCATCCCCACCCACACCCTCTCTTATCATTATACCTATTAGACACCCACCTAGCACATCCATAGGCCCCTATCCCTACCACACATGAGTAACCCACCATGTATTGTACTCCATATTAATCCTTGGGTCTACTAAATATAGAAGAGCTAGTGGCTCATACTTCACCTCATCCACTGGTATGACTCGAGGAAACTATAGTCCTATCTCGTATTCTCGATGATTGTAGAGAGTAGGCCCCTCGAGGAAATATTGGTTTACATAAAACTGCCATGTGATGTGAGAGTAATGAAAATACTCTCACTTTGTACCATGCCATCCTACCAACCATCTCTTGCATCTCACACACCCCAGATATCCTACCACCTCTGCCTAAGGAGGGCAATCCATGTAAGACCTCCAAGTGATCTGCCCTACCCTCAGTCCATCAAATTATATGATATAGTGAGACAAAGAGCCTACATGAGGTCTACTATGACCCCTCTCCATCTATAGTTACCACCTGGCTACGTGCCCAATGTCCTAATCTTGTAGGTCAGCCCAAAAAATAGGAAGCCCTGCTGGTTGATCCACTGCTATATGATCCCACCCCAAATGTAGAGGAGTAAACTGTAGCCCAATTTGATCTGACCTCAATGTCATATCGAGTACAACTCATGATATATCTATGCTAGTAAGGTACTCATCCAAGCCATAATTAATGCACTCTTAGTGTCTTACTCTATCAAATATTGCACCATTTCCAAGAGGTTCCATGCAAACCTCACCCTTGAAGAGTCTAGTAGTAAAATGTTGGAAATCACGCACATCAACACTACATACCTTTGCATGAATACTTAGGATCAGTACCATGTCGTAATAAGAACTCCACCATGATAAATATTCTATCGCGCAACCTCGACATCCACACCAAAAACCCTCTCGAAGACTACCCTCTACTACACCAAATGGGTGGACACAATCAAATGTCCATCAATAGAAATACACAATATCCTGTACACGTATTCCATGGTCATTGTCATCTCATGCATGGGAATATGGAAAGTATTAGTCTAGGAATCCCTTTGGTCCACTAGAGCCATCAAATAAGCTCGATCATACATAACAACAAGTAGCCGAGTCACTTGCTTAAGGTCAAGCATCTCAAGTCAAGCCTAATAATCCTTAGTAAGACTAGATTTTAAATCATCAAATAATGTAGGCACTCTATACTAACTCTTTAGTAGTTGAAGTTCTAATAAATGATACCCATTAAAAAAAACAATAAAAATTAATAACAACTACCTACAGGTGTGAATACCTTACCCTGGGATGACCGCTATATGACTGCACTACCTAAGGATGGTTGTTGCATGATCACCCTACCTTGGGATAGTTTCTACATAGCTTCCATAACTTGGGATGGCCGTTGCATGATCACCCTACCTTGGGATGGCCACCCAACAATAAAAAATTTGATTGTTGAAATTTGAATGTAGTCGTCCCACCCCAGGATAGCCCCAAAAAGGCCAAAGGGGAGCCACCCCTACCCAGGATGGAACCGCCATGAAAACCACAAAAAAATCCAATAAAATCATAAAAATGTAAAAATAATAAAATTACTAACTATACTCTACATTTCTAAGCTACAGTGAGGTTTGTTACCAATGATTTAGTGTAGTTCATCTACCTATTACTTAATGAGGTTCATTTTAAAATTACCAAAATCAAGGAAGCGTAGGAACCAAGTATGTACATATCTCTCTCTGACTCCTTCTATCGTAGAAGCCTTGAGTCGATCCATGATGGAAATGAGTAGGTAATCTGGTAGCGCTTTGTGTCAGACAATGATCTCCTCCACCTCACCTCTCTTTTTTTCTCACTGCTAGTTGTGCAAATGAGGCCAAAATATTGCTAAAATTGCTTTTATATATTCCAAATCCTAAGACCGCTCCTACCTAGGATGGTCACATTTCACTGCAATCTCCCCATCCTAGGATGGCCACAAAATTTACAAAATGGCCACTGTCTTACCCCAAGACGATCGTAATATTACAAAATTTGGGAGCATTACGTCACCGTGTTTACCACCACGTAGGGCATTTAAACACATTTAATGGTCCATATTAACCATAAGCCTCTTATTCAATCCCAAAAGCCCCAAAGTCACCTAAGCTCTTGGGACACCCACATAAAATACAAAAACAATAAAAAAATTCTAAAAATACCATTAAAAAATCATCATCAAAATCTCAAATGTGCCTCGTACCTAGTTAGTTACTCTACACACTTGGTAGTTGCTACGACTTGCTATCCATGCAATCTGATAAGATGAAGTAAGTTACCATAAGGCACTTTGAACTAAATTATTCATTTATGAATGGAAATGTCTTCACTTCAATCCCCAAGAAGGCCATTACGGTCGGACTGCTCCCCAGGAATGAGGTGTATGTTTCGTTCTCCTAAGAATTTTCATCAGATTATAGAACATAGTAATTTACCCCAATCCTAATTTGAATTGCTATCATATTTATTCCCTAATAAGTCCATTGTGGTTGGACTGCTCCATGGGATAGAGATGTAAAATTATTATTAATGGTAGAAATCACAAGTTCAAAGGGATTTTTCCCTCCCACATTGCTAAAGTTCTAGCAAAACCTAAACAAGTCATCTTGGTCAAGCGACTCATTGCTTTCATAATTAGCCATTTCCTCATAGAATCGTAACTTGAGGGGGTATTCATAATCAAATTCAATAATAAAACACTTAATCATGATAATTATGTTCATCCAAGAATCATTGCTAACAACTATCACAAGCTTTCCCATTTGTAGGGGTAAAAAGCAAAAATGATGAACTAAACCTTTTCCAGTTTTAACTAGTGAAACATGTAGGAAGCCACCTCTACCTAATGGCATTTATATTCATCAAAGTTTTAATCAAATTTAAACCACCATTGTGTTGGAGGTAATGATTCAAAGATGTATGATTTTTCCATAATTGGGGCATCTAACATCAACTAGATCAATAAACATCATACATCCTCAATTTGATGTTAGGTTATCTATTTTTGTTTAGCATTGTGCTTTCACACAATGCATCCCAAAAAGGGACATATGTAGACACCTATAACATGTTATATTGAGAGGAATACTCATATGGATATCTTTTCAGGCCATGTGACCCACCTTGGGCAGCCCTAGGGCTTAATAGTGGTTTTCACAACTAAAATAAGGAGAAATTTCCCTTTTTCACCCAAGGTCGTCTCACCCTAGGACAACATCTAGAGACCATTCTACCCTGGGATGACCTACAGTAGAGACTATCACACCTTGGGATAGTCTCCAATCATGGTTGTCTGACACCAGGATGGTCGCGTTGGAAGTAGAGCAAAGCTTAAAAGGGTCGATAGCCAACCATGACATGTGAAGTAAACATGTTTTTCAAAATGCTTTCCATGAGCTCTAGATAAGCCATCCATACAACATGGACAAGAAATAAGTAAATGTGTTTTTCAATATGTGTGCCACTCATGTGCATACTAAAAGGGGTTTTATAGAATTTAGATCCTCCACTAAAAGGAACCTATCTTTCCAGCATTGGCAAAAAGAGATATTTCATTCTCCACTTAGGAAACAATACAACACATGCTCCACTTAGGGAATTTAATATTCCCATATGAAAGGAGCATGGGAAATTACGAGGAATCCTATCCCACTTCCACCTAAGCCCTAGATAAATTTTATAAAAAGAGGCATGTTTACCATGCCAAAGGGTAAACTTTCCATGCAATGAAGTACTACCCAATTCATGAGAGAGACATGAAGAATTCTTAGGTAATGAAGTGCTGTCAAAATATCCAACTACCTACCACGAAGTACTGTCAACTTTCATCCACAAGCTCACACAATGCAAGCCTTTAATTTTGAAGGCCATATGCAACCACTAAGTCACTTTCTAAGCACAACCAATGGTAGAACCCTGAAGGTTCTAGCACAATTTTAATAAAGAAATAATTAAAATAACATCTAAATTAAAAGAATCACTTTTATAAAGAATCATTGTTTCACTAGTAGGAAGGTCCCTCCAATGCATTCAATAAACAATTATATATTCTTCTTCATGGATGATTTGATATGAATTCCTCTCATATCATATATATAGACTTTTTCAATCATGAAATTTCAATCATGACTTTTCAATAATGACTCTTCAATCATGACCTTTCAATCATGACTTTTCAATAATAATGAAATATATAATTAAATTAATAAATAATAATTAATAAGTAATGTTAGGATGTGGGATCCTAATATGCCACCCTCCTTAAAAAGAGCTTTGTCCTCAAAGCTCAAAGTAAGGAGCTTCGTTGCTTGTTTTCCTAGTTGAATTTGTGCAAGTTCTTGTACTATCTTAATGTCACTTTTTTGAAGGTAGGGATATCTTGAAGGTCGAAGTGTTAGTGATGGGTTTCTAAGAAAAATAGTAGAATATTCCTTAGGATAATTATGATGATGATGGGAGGACAACCATTGGGGTTCCTCAAACACTTCAGAATGATGCATCAAAAGTGATGGTAACACTTTCATATCCTTTTGTGGTTCCTTGGTAGAGCCAACGAAGGAGTGTGTAGTCACTTTGCATTGGTTTCGAATAGGTTTGGTCATGTGGTGATAACTCACTATTGGTGAGGAAGGTGTGTGTAGGTATTGTAGAGTGCATTTCTGGCTGGCATTGATCACTTTAGGTATGTCTAGCTCATCCTTGCTTGGTGCATCAATCACTTCTGGTATATCAACCCTATTGTTGTCATTGGTGGTATTAGGTATTTTGGGTATTTCTTTCTCATTGTTCTTGTTTTCCACATCTTCCTCCTCTTTCTTATATTTCATGGCTTCCTCATCTTCCTTACCTTCCTCATCGTTGCCATATTTAGTGCTATCTTCAGGTGTATCCGTCACTATGTCTACCTCAATCACATTTTCATCATTGGGAGAACTACAAGGAATAATTTCATCCGAAATATATAATGCAGGTGTAATACATTGATAATTGTGAATAAATTTCTCATCGCAATGAAAACAAAGGCCCTTTTCTCATCATGCCTTCATTTCCATGGGGTTAATATGTTTAATGGGTAAGAGTTGGGTAAGTATTTTGTGATTCCTATATAGGTGGTTTTGTAATTTTGTCCTTCAATATTATTCCAAGTTGAGCATTTAATTTACTTTTAGCTAATAGTGCCAATCAGATGGTCTGCATCATAGTATCGGGTTTGACCTTTGTCACCTCTATTTTAATTTCTTCTTTAAATCCTTTGATGAAGTATTATATGAGAAATGCTTCACCCCACCCTATGTTGTGTTTGGTGATATCCTTAAATCAAATTTCATACTCACACATGGTAGTGTTTTGATGAAGATATTTGAGCAATTCCCACATGGTTGGGTCCCACATGGCTTTGGTATGAAATGGTACAACCTTGAAGGTTCTAGCACAATTTTAATAAAGAAATTATTAAAATAGCATCTAAATTAAAAGAATAATTTTTATAAAGAATCATTGTTTTGCTAGTAGGAAGGTCCCTCTAATGCATTCAATAAACAATTATATATTATTATTTATGGATGATTTGATATGGATTCCTCTCATATCATATATAGACTTTTTCAATCATGACTTTTCAACCATGACTTTTCAATAATAATGAAATATATAATTAAAGTAATAAATAATAATTAATAAGTAATGTTAGGATGTGGGATCCTAACAACCAATCTATTGATAATACCCATAAGTCATCCCAGATGCCATCTAGACTTGACTACGAAGACACAGGCTTAGCGATAGCGATCGTCTCACCCCAAGGTGGTCCGTAGTCAAGACCGTCTCACGCTAAGATGATCCATAGTCAAGGTCATCTCACCCTAAGATGGTTGGCAGACCAAGACGCTCTGGACCAGGACGACCTCCTGATGACCTCCTGTTTTACTATTTTTCTTGATTTTAGTAGTCTTAGCAGCATTGCATTTGCTTTCTAACATAGTTTATTCTAGTATATTATTCATCTATTTATCTGTTTTTAGTATTTCCATATTATTTGCATTATCATGACATGGGCCTCATCTTGAGAGGCTTTACATTTACTACTGATGCCTTATAGGTGATTTTGTGTGTAGGTTATCAGTCTTATCAGGAGCTCATCATCTCAGAATTCCTTAATCTTGGCATCATCAAGCAGAGGTGACTAGGCAAACCCTCCATAATCAGTTTGTGGGATTATAAATATCTGTTGGAAGATACCTACCCTATTTGGGGTTTCATATGTAATATTGTATCGCTTGGTAAAATCCTCTAGAGGGATATCTTTGTAACGAATATTCATTTCATGTATTTGTTTGTCATAATGGTTACTTAAATTTTCATTTATCATATTGATTCACATATTACACATCTTGATTTGGTGTTAGATATTTTAGCAAATATTACACTTGGACATTTTTAGATTAAATCCAAGCTTAGATAACATTAAATAGAAGCTATTAGTTTATCCAATTTTCTGCATTTTCTTTTCTTGCATTCAATCTTGTAATGCTTTATATCTGATACTTAGCAAGTCTCAATCTTGAAGCTTCTATTTTTTTTTTTTGGTTAATTAGGTTCTTCTCCAATTTTTTGAAGGATTCTAACCTTTTTGGGTGGCTTATTTTGGCCACTACAAGTTGCATATTTCAGTGCTTCAATAGTGTCTTTAGACACTTGATACAAATCTGATTTTATGCCCTTCAAGAACACAAAAGATAATTTATTTTGAGAGTAGGATAATAGTGCATAATAAATATAGTAGAACATTTTTTAATGCACTAATAATTTCACCTTATCACTCCATATAACTCTAAAGATAATGCACTTTAATCAATCTAATACAACTAATCAAGAATAACCTAAAATGAAT
Source organism: Wollemia nobilis (assembly GCA_028583015.1). Lineage (NCBI taxonomy): Eukaryota > Viridiplantae > Streptophyta > Pinopsida > Araucariales > Araucariaceae > Wollemia > Wollemia nobilis. The sequence goes on from JAQPPZ010016943.1 coordinate 16,026,814, forward strand.
CTTTACGTTGGAAATTTTGGGTACTTTGGGTACATTGCCTTTGCTCAAGTGTATAAGTTGTCATTGATGTCAAAAGGCATTTTTGTGTTGATATCAAAAAGAGTGTGATGTCAAAAATATCTTGAGAAGCTTCATAATGTTAAAGGGTTTTTATTAAAACCATGGTGACAAGGTTAAAGGTTTTTCTTAAAACCATTTGGACTCATTAAGGGTTTTTATTAAAACCAAGCTTAACTTAATGCAAAGGTTTTTACTTCTTGAAAAACCTTGAAGGTCCATGTTTATTATTAATAATTAAATTAACTCAAACCTTTGACAAAGGTCTAAGTTTAATTTATTATTAATAAAATAATAATAATTATTATTTTAATTATTATTAAAGGGTCTTTTAACCCTTAAGCGACGCACATAAAGAATTCATTCGCCGACGTGTTGCCATCGTTGGAGGAGCGCCGACGTCAAACAATTAAGGAGAAATGGCTATATAAGTGGGGATGATTTTCTAAAGTAATGGTACCTTCGATCGATGCAATTTCGTAGCTCTGTGTCCTCCGTAAAAGCGATGTTTTTCGTTGTATTTCGTTGTCCATCCATATTGAATTGCCCAAGATTTTCTTGCGCTTGACGTCCGGCAGATTGCGTTTCTATGACATTTGATAAGACTGCGAACTATGTTTTTTGGGAGTTACGTTTTTGGACAGCGCTCATGATGATGGTGGTGGCTTGAGGAAAACGTTTACGTTTTCAAATCCTTGGCGATTGAAGGAAGACAACACATAGGATTACATTATATTTTTCATTGGGCACTTGTGCTCCAATGGTGGTGGTGTGTTGAGTGAAGAAGTGTTGGGCAGAGGTGCCAAGTTTGACCCATGTTGTGGGCAATTTCGTTTTGGTCGTGATGCACGAGGATAGCAACAATGAAAGCGCTTTAGCATATGTGGTGGTGTTATTCATTTTCTCCAAAGGTTGGAGAACTAAGGTTGGCCAAGTGTTGTGATAGGTTTTGAGTTCTCCTTCTTCATCAAAGTAAAGGTATGGGCAACTTCTTCCATGTATATTGTTGATGGTGTATTTTTCTGAAATTGAGTTTGGAGTGAAAAGGTTGTCTACTAGGTATTTTTGTTGGTGTAAATCCTATTTTCTGGTTTTTTGAAGATTACTTATGCATTATTATCCTTAGGATGAGTTTTTGGGTGAATGCATAATTTCTGGTTTGAGATAGTGGAAGCATTTGTGCACTAGGGTTTATATTTGTGAGTCTAGCTACTTGCATTGAGATGGTGGAACCCTTAGTTGGCTGTTTTGAGTTTGATGGTTGAGTTGCTTCCATAGAGGTTGTTTTGATCAAGTTATTGCTTTACTTGATTCATGATATTGGGCTTACTCCATTGAGTTGATTTGAGCAAGTTATTCTTTGCATTTGGTGATATTGTGTTGGTGGCTATTTTGTTCAAATATCTTTGGAGGGAAAAGGATTTCTACTTGTTTCCTTTTCTTGTGATGATTGGTTGAATGCTTCAAGGTTAATGTTGAGTTGAATGATGTTGGTTAAACCTTGTCTGATAAGCATTGTTGTTAAAGCCCTAATTGGTTGAGAAAAGATATTGGTTGTGGAAAGAACATGAGTATCATTGTTATATGAGATATTGCATGGTTGGCAATTGTTGGGTTGTGTTTCATGTTCTTGAGAAAAGCATACTACATCTATCTTATTCTTTTGAGATTGAGATTGAGTTGAGATTGATATTGGGAGTTAAGTATAGAACATATTGAGTCTCTAACAATTCTCTTTATGCTTCTATGAGGTTGATGAATCACATTGGGTCTCTAACAATTCTCTTTGTGGGTTCATGCTAAGCAAGTTTTTCTTGGTGAGCTTGTTGAGGTTTTGGACAGGTTTCGATGGGGACTTGTGAGCAATTTTGGATAGGTTTCGGTGGGGACTTGTGAGCAGATTTGGACAGGTCCTAGCAGAGGACTTGTGAGCTAGTTTTTGAGAGTTCTATCAGAGAACTTGAGGATAGAGGAGCATTGGTTCTTTGAGAAGAACCTGAGGACATATTTGGCAAGTCTTTGAGAAGGCTTGTGTGTAGAGGATTGATTTGTTCAAGAGTTGGACAGATCTGATGAGAGAGAGGAAGACTTGTACTAGACCGATTGATTGTGTTTGGTACAGGTTGCTGAGCTACTGTGGACGTGATCATAGAAGGTAGAGGTCTCTTAGGCTAAGCATTGAGGATAGGAGGTCTTCGATGGAAAGGAGTTCCACGTGCTGGCAAGAGGTAGAGACAGTTGATCTTCTGAGGGATCATATCCGGAGCGAGAGGGGAAGGTATCTCCTTTGAGCAGAGGCTCATAAATTCAGATAGAGGGGAAGGTATCTCCTTTGAGCAGAGGCTCATAAATTCAGATTGGGGGAAGGTATCTCCTTTGGGCCGAGGCTCATAAACATTGTAATTGGGAAGGTTTCCCAAAGAACTTTGAGATAACTTTTAGAGAAAAGTTTTGTGGACGTAGCCCGGCCATTCCGGGTGAACCACGTTAAAATTGGTGTCACTTTGTGGATGATATTGTGCATTGTTTTGATATTGCTTTGGGTATATTGCTTTACTATTTTGAAGTATAAAGGAAAAAGTAAAAAGAGGTCTTATACTATTCACCCCCCCCTCTCAGTATAAGCTTGTGTTCTTCAATTGGTATCAGAGCGGGTGCCTTCGGAAAGTTTAACAGCTTGAAGGAAAAGCTAGTAAAGAACACAATGGATTATTCAAGTGGCAATGCAACACCTATTCTTGATGAGTCTTCTAGTGATGAAGAGGCATATTACAGCAAGAAAGGCAAGTTCTCTAGAAAGCACAAAAGTATGAAAAATATAAGATGTTTCAATTGTGGAAAGTTTGGTCATTATGCTACTAACTGTACTATTTCCAAGAATGAAAGTGATGAAGATAAACAGGATTCTAAGAGCAAGGATTCTGAAAAGCACAAGCATCACGGGAAAATCAAAGATGAGCACAACAATCAAGGAAAGAGGTATTCTCACAAGCACAAGAAGAGTTTCTACCTAGACAAAGCAAGTAAGTGTTCTAGTAGTGATAGTGAAAGTTCTTCAAGTGATAATGAAAATGAGATGTTGTTCATATCAGAAAAAGAGGAAGAACCGAAACATAGATTCATTATCATGAAATGTCTTAGATGTGGAAATTTTGGTCACCTTGAGGATGATTGCACAAATAATGATTTGGTTTCTAGTATGTATGAGGATGCTTCAGAAAACTATAAGGAAGATGCATGTATGGTTTTTGAAAAGGGTAGCACCTCTAGTGATAAGAAATCTGAAAAAGGCTTTGATGATTCAAAAAGCAAACAAATAGAAGGATCTTGAAAGTGAACTTATTAGTGCTCTTAGTGCTTTGAAAAAGGAAAGAAAGAAGAATGCTAGACTCAAGGATAAGTTAGATGAATGTTGTATGGAGAGAGATGATCTTATAGAAAGTCTTGACTTCTCTATAGCTAAGACACAAGAACTCAAGGATGAGTTAGAGTCTAAGGTTCTTGAGTATAGTGAGTTAGAACAGAAAATGGCTTCTTTGAAAGAGGAAACTAAAGAGTACAAGGATAAGCTTTACGAGGTTTCAAGATAGCTCCAAAAAGGTTAAGTCACTCATCAAAGGTCAAAGAAAGACAACAGATAAAACAGGCCTTGGTTTTGTTAAGCCACACAAGGAACAAGTTGGAGAGTCTAGTAAGAGACTCCAAAAGGAAGAGAGTTCTGATGAGGAAAGTATTTCAGAAAAGGAGTCCTTGAATGATAGATGCACAGAAATAGAAAACAGAATTCAGAATGAGAAGAAGAAGTTTTCAGGACCCAAGAGGTCAAATAAAGGAAAGTTTCAAGGCAGATGTTTTGCTTGTCACAGGTTTGGTCACATGGCTTCACATTGCATGGCTCAAGTGAAGAAGGTAAATGACAATTTTAGAAGTGCTAGTTACTTTCAAGGGTATTGCTACTCTTGTCAATAGTTTGGGCACAAGGCAGTTTATTGCAAGGCAAATAACAGGAACAGGTTTGGTCAGAACAGGTTTGGCCAGAACAGGTTTGGTCAGAACAGGTTTGGTCAAAACAGGTGGATTCAAAGATCAGGTTTACCTCAGAGAAACAACATCGTCAAGTGTTTCAAGTGCAACAATGAAGGTCACATAATCAGACGGTGTAGAGCTGAAATTCTAGAATACAAGAACAGGAACAGTGGCATGATCGGGTCCAAGGATCAAGGCATGGACAAGAACGAGGGATGAGAACAAGAACAAGAACAGTGACAAGAACAGGAATATGGACAAAGAGTTCAAGAGAAGGCCCGGAAAGGAAGTTATAGACGCTGATGATGATCGGTGCCTAATGGGAGTTTTACTCCCACCCCAGAATTAATCACCTCATCGGGAGGTGGGGGAGGGACTAAGCTAAGAGGCTCATTCTTAGTCCCGAGCCCCAAAGGTGGCCCTTTGCCATTGATGACAAAGGGGGAGAGATATGAGTAAGGGGGAGAGCTTCAAAGTGAAGAGGAAAGCTTCAAGTCGGGGGGAGCAAAACTTCAAAGGAAGATTCTCAGTTGTGGGCACAGTTGGTCGGTTGTTAGCACAGTTGGTTTCAGTTTTGGCTCTTGAGAAGTGTTTTCAGTAAAGGTTTGCCATCAATGACAAAGGGGGAGATTGTTGGCAATTTTGGGTACTTTGGGTACATTGCCTTTGCTCAAGTGTATAAGTTGTCATTGATGTCAAAAGGCATTTTTGTGTTGATATCAAAAAGAGTGTGATGTCAAAAATATCTTGAGAAGCTTCATAATGTTAAAGGGTTTTTATTAAAACCATGGTGACAAGGTTAAAGGTTTTTCTTAAAACCATTTGGACTCATTAAGGGTTTTTATTAAAACCAAGCTTAACTTAATGCAAAGGTTTTTACTTCTTGAAAAACCTTGAAGGTCCATGTTTATTATTAATAATTAAATTAACTCAAACCTTTGACAAAGGTCTAAGTTTAATTTATTATTAATAAAATAATAATTATTATTATTTTAATTATTATTAAAGGGTCTTTTAACCCTTAAGCGATGCACATAAAGAATTCATTCGCCGACGTGTTGCCATCGTTGGAGGAGCGCCGACGTCAAACAATTAAGGAGAAATGGCTATATAAGTGGGGATGATTTTCTAAAGTAATGGTACCTTCGATCGATGCAATTTCGTAGCTCTGTGTCCTCCGTAAAAGCGATGTTTTTCGTTGTATTTCATTGTCCATCCATATTGAATTGCCCAAGCTTTTCTTGCGCTTGACGTCCAGCAGATTGCGTTTCTCTGACATTTGATAAGGCTGCGAACTATGTTTTCTGGGAGTTACGTTTTTGGACAGCGCTCATGATGATGGTGGTGGCTTGAGGAAAACGTTTACGTTTTCAAATCCTTGGCGATTGAAGGAAGACAACACATAGGATTACATTATATTTTTCATTGGGCACTTGTGCTCCAATGGTGGTGGTGTGTTGAGTGAAGAAGCGTTGGGCAGAGGTGCCAAGTTTGACCCATGTTGTGGGCAATTTCATTTTGGTCGTGATGCACGAGGATAGCAGCAATGAAAGCGCTTTAGCATATGTGGTGGTGTTATTCATTTTCTCCAAAGGTTGGAGAACTAAGGTTGGCCAAGTGTTGTGATAGGTTTTGAGTTCTCCTTCTTCATCAAAGTAAAGGTATGGGCAACTTCTTCCATGTATATTGTTGATGGTGTATTTTTCTGAAATTGAGTTTGGAGTGAAAAGGTTGTCTACTAGGTATTTTTGTTGGTGTAAATCCTATTTTCTGGTTTGTTGAAGACTACTTATGCATTGTTATCCTTAAGGATGAGATTTTTTGGTGAATGCATAATTTCTGGTTTGAGATAGTGGAAGCATTTGTGCACTAGGGTTTATGTTTGTGAGTCTAGCTACTTGCATTGAGATGGTGGAACCCTTGGTTGGCTGTTTTGAGATTGATGGTTGAGTTGCTTCCATAGAGGTTGTTTTGATCAAGTTAGTGCTTTACTTGATTCATGATATTGGGCTTACTCCATTGAGTTGATTTGAGCAAGTTATTCTTTGCATTTGGTGATATTGTGTTGGTGGCTGTTTTGTTCAAATATCTTTGGAGGGAAAAGGATTTCTACTTGTTTCCTTTTCTTGTGATGATTGGTTGAATGCTTCAAGGTTAATGTTGAGTTGAATGATGTTGGTTAAACCTTGTCTGATAAGCATTGTTGTTAAAGCCCTAATTGGTTGAGAAAAGATATTGGTTGTGGAAAGAACATGAGTATCATTGTTATATGAGATATTGCATGGTTGGCAATTGTTGGGTTGTGTTTCATGTTCTTGAGAAAAGCATACTACATCTATCTTATTCTTTTGAGATTGAGATTGAGTTGAGATTGATATTGGGAGTTAAGTATAGAACATATTGAGTCTCTAACAATTCTCTTTATGCTTCTATGAGGTTGATGAATCACATTGGGTCTCTAACAATTCTCTTTGTGGGTTCATGCTAAGCAAGTTTTTCTTGGTGAGCTTGCTGAGGTTTTGGACAGGTTTCGGTGGGGACTTGTGAGCAAGTTTTGGACAGGTTCGATTGGGGACTTGTGAGCAGATTTGGACAGGTCCTAGCAGAGGACTTGTGAGCTGGTTTTTGAGAGTTCTATCAGAGAACTTGAGGACAGAGGAGCATTGGTTCTTTGAGAAGAACCTGAGGACAGATTTGGCAAGTCTTTGAGAAGGCTTGTGTGTAGAGGATTGATTTGTTCAAGAGTTGGACAGATCTGACAAATAGAGGAAGACTTGTACTAGACCGACTGACTGTGTTTGGTACAGGTTGCTGAGCTGCTGTGGACGTGATCATAGAAGGCAGAGGTCTCTTAGGCTAAGCATTGAGGACAGGAGGTCTTCGGTGGAAAGGAGTTCCACGTGCTTGGCAAGAGGTAGAGGCAGTTGATCTTCGAGGGATCATTTCCAGAGTAGAGGGGAAGGTATCTCCTTTGAGCAGAGGCTCATAAATTTAGATAGAGGGGAAGGTATCTCCTTTGAGCAGAGGCTCATAAATTCAGATTGGGGGAAGGTATCTCCTTTGGGCCGAGGCTCATAAACATTGTAATTGGGAAGGTTTCCCAAAGAACTTTGAGATAACTTTTAGAGAAAAGTTTTGTGGACGTAGCCCAACCATTCTGGGTGAACCACGTTAAAATTGGTGTCACTTTGTGGATGATATTGTGCATTGCTTTGATATTGCTTTGGGTATATTGCTTTACTATTTTGAAGTATAAAGGAAAAAGTAAAAAGAGGTCTTATACTGTTCACCCCCCCCTCTCAGTATAAGATTGTGTTCTTCACTTTAAAGTTATTATGCAAATTCACTACAACTAATATTGTAGGACTTAGTATTATTTTATAATTCCAAAATAGATGATAGGTAGTTGATAGATATAATTCCAAAATATAATAAAATACTAATTAATGTGCAAATGAACCTTTTTCTATGTGCACTTTTGACGACTATAATCTACTTTTCTTCTTGTAACTTTAATCCAGATAAGGTGCTCTAATAAATTTGATAAGAAGTGTAATTAATGACTTAGTTAGAACTAGTAGTTGCATATATTTTTTATAATTTTTTGTAGCTCCTTCTTTTGATTTTGTAGAGGATGTGGATCTTGGTGTCTAAGATCACCAAGTTGCTATTTTGAGTAGGGTTTTGCAGCTCTTTGTAGACTATTTTTGAATAGTTCCTTCACCAAATAATGGCCTCAAACTTTCTTTTACGAGCCTAGGATTTTGTGGCTTGTTATCCTCTTGTAATATTCTCCTTCTACTATTGAATTAGAGAAGTCTCTATATCTGAAGTGGTGCCTTCTTACTGTGAGAGGTAATCTTCAAATATCCTACATTTGATGAGCTTCTTCGATCTTCAAGTCTTCTTGTCAAATTTTGACTTTAAGCAGGATCTTCCTCTTAATATTATGGATATCTTGAGGTATTTCACTAGATTATTCTTCTAAAATTTAGCACTCCTTGCCAAATTCTCCTTCTCTTGGGCTTGTTGTCAGATGGCAACAATTGTCCCAAATCCTTCACTATCAGGGGCTTCTCATTGGTAGTGGATTTCTTCAATGAGATCTCCTTTGATGATTTCTTTAGTAAGGCTTTCCTAGCCTTTTTTGGATGCTCGATGAGACCTTCCCAAGATCTTTGATCTTACAACTTATGCTGGTCTTCACTTGAGACCTCTTCAACCTTTTGATCTTGGAAGTATTGGCGATGTGATCTACTCACGGATATTTGATACTATTTATTCTAAATTCAAGTAGGACTCTCCTAGTCCTTCAATGAGATCTTCACATGATCTCTTTTGCTTTAGGTGTTGAATGGCTTCTAAGAAATATATCCTTCCTAACTATCTTGTAGGAAGTCTCCCAACTCATTGAATCTTATTTCCCTGCAATAAATATGTTACTACCAAAATATTAATCTGCTTTTGAATCATATATTTCTTTCGAATTCTTCTTCAGGATCAAGGATTTTATGACCTATTTTACTATCAAGGCTTTTATGGTCTTTTCAGTATCAATGTTTATGTGGCCTTTTCAGTATCAAGGCTTCTGTGGCCTTTTTAGTATTAAGGCTTCTATAACTTCTAATTCAAGACTACTATGGCATTTTTGTATCAGGATTTTATGGCATGTTCTTCAAGGCTACTATGGACTTTTTGTATCATAATTCTATGGCCTATTATTCAATATGTAGTGAAGATCTTCAGTATTCTAGCTTCACCACACCTTTTATTTAGAAGTCTTCTTTCATAGTGTTCTTCTCTTGCACAAGGAACTAGTCTCTACATTATGAGGGCACGTCAAAATTCGGGAAATGAAGTTGAAATATCCTAGATTTATATCATAGGATGAGTACAAATCCTCTAAGAATTAATTTTTTACTATAAAATAAAATTTAGAAAATGGTTAGCAAATTCCAGATATCCTGGATCTTCACTAATTGCTCTATCAATCTAGTAGTTTGAATGCTGAGTCCCGGTCTTCACGAGTTTTCCTATAACTCTATAAAAAGACTCTAGTCAAATGCAATATCATTATTTTCTAGTACTGAGATATCTTTTAGTCCTAACTTGTGACTATCCCTGATTCTATCACCTAGATTCTTCTAATATCTTTTGACAGTGACTAGTCCAATGGTGCGTCATGTTGATAAAACACTCAGGATCAATAATGATGGTGATTTCCCTATAGACTTGCATAGACTAGATCTACCATAGCTCTAATACCAACATTATATTTTGATACAATATCCAAAGGGAGATATCAATCACGAGATGCAAAATAATATGAAAGAAAGTAAATTTTCTAGATGACTAAGATATGTAATAAACATAAATTATATATAAATGAATACAATGTAGCTTTGGAGGAAATGAGCACTCCATCAATAAAGTTACTAGACTACATTGCACCCATCAATAATAGATAATAATCCACACAAAAACTATACTATCTAAGCTATTGTGTGATGCAGGAGCCTATCTTTAGAGGGTTTTGTAAAAGAAGTTTTAAAGTAATTTTTTTATTACTTAAAATGAAATTATTTGACACAAAATATAATTTGCCGAAAATGGTAATTACTAAAAAAGACAAATTTTTATGAAAAAATAATTTGTCGAAAATAGTAATTACTTAAAAAGATATTTTTTGGTGGAAAAATCAATTTGTCGAAAATAGTAATTTTTTATTTTTTAGGGTTTTAAGCTTTAGGGTTTTCTTTTAGGGTTTCTTTTAGGGCTTCAAGTTTTAGGGTTTTATTTTAGGGTTTCTTTGGGGATATATATTCCCTTGGTATTGCATTGTAAAAGGGGAAGTGAATCCAGGAATAAAAAAAGAAAATATTTATTGGTTTATTTCCATGTATTATAGTTTTTATGTGAATGGAGGGTTTTACTGATTATTTCCATTTATTACAGTTTTTATGTAAATGGAGGGTTTTACATATTATTTCCATTTATCATAGTTTTTATGTAATGGGAGGTATTTTGTTTTGACCTCTTGCAAATGGATTTACATAATTTGGTATCAGAGCAAGTTGGATCTTGTTGGGGAGAAAAGAGAAGAAAAGAAAAGAGAAAATGAGAGGAGAGCGAAGGGGCTCCAAAAAAATTGGCACTCTATGCAGTGCTTGTAGAAGGTTTGTAAAACCTTGGAGACAAAAATTGACACTTTGTGTAAGTGCTTGCAAGAGGTTTTTTTATGTAAAAGCCTCAGAGAAAGAGATTGGCACTTTGTGTAGTGCTTGCAGAAGGTTTGTAAAACCTTGGAGAAAAAAATTGGCACTTTGTGTAAGTGCTTGTAGGAGGTTTTTTTATGTAAAACCTCAGAGGGAGGAATTGACACTTTGTGTAGTGCTTGCAAAAGGTTTGTAAAACCTTGGAGAAATAAATTGGCACTCTGTGTAAGTTCTTGCAGGAGGTTTTTTATGTAAAACCTCAGAGGGAGGAATTGACACTTTGTGTAGTGCTTGCAGAAGGTTTTTAAAACTTTGGAGAAAGAAATTGGCACTCTGTGTAAGTGCTTGCAGGAGATTTTTTATTTATGTAAAACCTAAAAGGCAGGAATTGGCACTTTGTGTAGTGCTTGCAAGAGGTTTGCTATTTTAAAACCTCGAATGAATAAATTGGCACTATGTGTAGTGCTTGCAAAAGGTTTGAGATATAAAACCTCGGAAGGAGATTGGTACTTTGAGGAGTACTTGTAGATGTGTGACACTCTATGGAGAGCAATTATGAGTTTGATCAGAAGAAATCACAGGAGCAGAGTTATTTTCAACCAAAGGAGAATGATGTAAGAGCCTATCTTTAGAGGGTTTTATTAAAAGAAGTTTTAAAGTAATTTTTTTATTACTTAAAATTGAATTATTTGACGCAAAATATAATTTTCCGAAAATGGTAATTATTAAAAAAGGCAAATTTTTATGAAAAAATAATTTTTCAAAAATAGTAATTACTTAAAAAGGTATTTTTTGGTGGAAAAATCAATTTGTCGAAAATAGTAATTTTTTTATTTTTAGGGTTTTAAGCTTTAGGGTTTTCTTTTAGGGTTTCTTTTAGGGCTTCAAGTTTTAGGGTTTTATTTTAGGGTTTCTTTGGGGATATATATTCACTTGGTATTGCATTGTAAAAGGGGAAGTGAATCCAGGAAGAAAAAAAGAAAATATTTATTAGTTTATTTCCATGTATTATAGTTTTTATGTGAATGGAGGGTTTTACTGATTATTTCCATTTATTGTAGTTTTTATGTAAATTGAGGGTTTTACATATTATTTCTATTTATCATAGTTTTATGTAATGGGAGGTATTTTGTTTTGATCTCTTGCAACTGGATTTACATCAATATGTTACTGACACTCGTCTTGCTTGTATATACTAACAATGAGTCCATCCTTATATAGGAAAAATAGGATACTTGGCTAACACTCTATCTATTTGTACAAGTGACACCTTGCACATTTACAACTTGGACATTGACACTTGTGCATTTATTATATTTCTTGAAGTAACTAGATAACTTCCCCCTAAAATAGTCTAATGTCCTAAGTATGTACCTTATAAGATACATTTACATAACCCAAATGATGGAATATAAATTATTTCTAACAACTTACACATTCTATGATGTAGCTATTTCTAATGCTTGTATAGATTTCCTTCTCACTGGTTTCTCTATTTTCCTTCAGCTTGTAGTTTCATATCTTGTTATTGTGGCACTAGATACTGCACTTTGTTATGTATCTGACTACATGGCTGATATGGTCCTTTAATATTCTTCTTCTCTTTTAACTTGATACTTTCTAGTAATTGCTTTTTGCACTTTAGGATCTTCTTCTCATTGAATCTTTATATGATCACCAATGTCAAGCCTATTGTCAAGGTTGATATATAATGGCATGATTCTTCTAAAAATTTATCAAGACCTCTCTTGAAGAACTATTATTTCCATAGATTACCTCTATTTTCAATAACATTTTATAATAGGTAATCTCAATCTTTCATTGCTCTTCTATCTCTATTAAGGTCTATATGACCCAATTCTTTAATATACCTTAATTCTTCAAAACCTTAAATTTCTTTATGTCAAGGTGACCTTAATATCCCTAAAATCCTTCTAATGTCAGGGTTGACTATTGCCTTAAATGATCAACTATATTAAAGTTGAGTTTCCCTCTAATATATGAGTCCTTGTCTTCACTGGTTGTTCCTATGATTGTGGAAAGACTCTAGCCTTTCTACTTACTTTGACATTACAATAGAGTCTAGGTACAAATCCCTTTAAAGTATACATACTATAAACCAATTTTTTCAAGTTGGATAAAATAAATTTTATATGCAGCTAAATAGATTCAACCTATGCAATAAACTACTCTTAATGGCTCTGATATCATTGATCACTTTTTAAGACTTAATATTAATATGAAACTCATAGGATTAATTTCACAAAATCAAATATAAGATAGCCAGAATATAGTAATATTGAGATAATGATGCAAGCAAAAATAATATGAAACTTATAGATTAAACAAGTGATAACACAATTTATAGAATTTAATTATGCAAAGAACTTGTACATTCTATTATGGAGCTTAGTGTCCATAATATAGTTTTACAAAATGACCTTTGAGTTTCTTATCATTCCACCTATCTATGAGACTCTTGATCATATTTTATCAAATAATGTAATATACTCTAATAGACTAACCATATAATATATTTCTTAGTGAATTACATATTATTTGATATGAAGTCCCATGTTGGTTATCCTTTGGGTAGGATTTTTTCCTAAATAATATCAATATATAAAGATATGTATAATATTGTGAAGTAACACTTTTACACAATTCTTTCCTTCGTCTCTAAATAATATCCATCCAAGTTTTTCACCCAAGGCAAAACTCATAAGTTTATAATTTTGCAAGGCTACTCCTCCAATATTCTTTCCTTTGAAAACCCTATCCCACTTATAAAGATAAAACCTAATATTTTTCTTGCATCCTTTCCAAATAAAGTCTTTGAATTTTATAAATTTCTAATGTCAAAGGGACCATTTTTTGCATCCTATATAGCTTTGATTATTTTTTCCAATTTGCCTTTATAAAATCTCTCCCTAATGCCTCCACAAGAATATTAAATAGATAAGGAGATAATAGGTCACTTTTAAGGAGTTAACAAGATGATTCAAAGTATCCAATAAGAGATACATTGATCAAAATAGAATGTCGAAATTCTAAAATCTAGCTCAACCATTTGACATTGTCCATGGTGAGTTTGAAAATTAGGCTATGATAATCTATGTATCGATTTACGTCCTAGAATTTCAATAAACCATATATGAAAGTTGTATTTGATTATAGAAATGAAGCATCATATTCTAGAAGATAGAATTCTATTACTATGGGAAGTTTGGGGTATTATTGAACCTAGTAACTTAACAACTTTAGTTGAGCATTAGTTGAGTATGAGATACAAAATTATAACTATAGAGATTATGAAGGGTATTTTTGAAATCTAGAATCCCATGAATCTAGATATTGCTATATCTATAAATTTTCTTACTACATTTTACTAATATTAACATTTGTTTTCTCTATATATGTATGAGTATAAACATATTTTACATTCAAGTTTTTCATGTTTATTTTGACTTTTTACTCTTAGTATATGTTATTTACATATAACATAGTTTTGGTCATTGTGATCATTCTATAATCATAAAAGTTATTTATTATATATATATTAATTAGATATATAAGGGGTTTTGAAAGGTACCAAACCATACATATTAGGAGAAGTCCTACAATACTTGACAAAAAACCAACTTCACAAAGACAATAACAACTACAAAATATAACTACTAGACACCTAGCACCAAGAAAACCAATACCATATTAAAAAATATATACAAGAGATAAAAAAATACAACCAATGATCGAATGAAAAACAAATCCTAACACAAATCAGGAGCACCACTATATGGGCAAGATAAAAGTTACAACAGGTGACCTCATACCCCTTGGGATCCATCACCCCTATCAAAAGTTAGACCTTGGTATCATAGGAGCATAGCCTTTATGTCCTCCACATAAGCCAAAATTCACAAAAGAATAAAAAATAAAATCCCACTCAAACAAAAGACCTTATTTCTAAAACCTTCCGAAAGGAAGGTCCCTAAATAGTATTTCATCCATTAACAAAAATTGGGATTGGATCTCTTTCCTCTAGAAAAGGGTGAGGAAAGTTGATAATTTTCAATATCCATATCCAACAAAGACTGAGAGCCATTAAGGATCTCTTCCTCTATCACGTTATTCCTCAAATATTTAAATTATGGTCTCATAATATTACACTCTACCCCAACATCTATAGAACCATTTTTAAGTCTTCTTGATTTAGAGTCAAGGAATCCCTTCTCTAATAAGGGTTCCAAGAAACAATTATGACTTCTAGTTTTAGGGCCTAGGGACCCTTTATCTATTTTTACCATCTTCTCCAAAGTAGTGTATGGGGGATTTATCAATTCTGCTAAAAAATATAGCATGGAGAGATTAATGCAATCAAATAAGTTCTACAAAATCAATGGGACTAACAGAGGAGGGGTACTGACCTTCTCAAAAAGTTTCTAAATGTTAGATTCAAAATTAGACAAAGGTACATCTCGATCTTCAACCATGAGAGGTATATTACCATGAAGGGGAGGCACATCACGATATTCAACTAGGATTGGATTCTCACCTTGAAGGGAAGGGTCTAAAACAATCTCAAAGCCTAGAATATCAACTACCTCAAGTTTCTAGAATTCAATGGGATCAAAAACTTGGTTATTGACCATATTATTCAGGGGCTCCTCTTGAACAGATTTACCCCATGAATTTATCTTCTTTGAGGGTTTCTCTTGAGCAAATTTACCACTATTATCTTGAATATTTTAGGGGTACTGGTCCATTGCATGACCAACATCTCCACATACAAAGAAAACTATTGGTCTATTTTCATATACAATGGGTTGGACCCAAGAACGAGGTAAGCTTGATTGAACAAAGGAGACCCACTTTAAAATTTTCCATTACACACAACCTTGTAAACACCATTCTGGATTTTTCTCTGGTTTTCAAATCAATTTGAATAAGGTCTCCCACTTACATCAATGTATAAAATAATTTTGATAAACCATTCATGTTTAAGATAAGAATATTATAAAAGACAGGCTAACTGGTAGTGGTCGAGTTTAATAAACCATTTAACTATTAGAATGTGAAGATATATATTATGAAAGCATTCTAACTATTATCACACTTAACTAATTACTTTAAAATAGAACAATTTAAACATAATTTATTTTTAAAATATATGAAATACAATTTTTATTTTTTTAAGAAAATAAATTTATTTAATGAATATACATATTTTATATAGTTTACAAAGACTAAAAAATTCTTACTAAATTTAAGGTTTTTATGTTAAACACAAAATTATAAAACCATTAACAAAAAAATAAACATATTATATGTCAAATTTATATATTTTAATAAAAAAATCATTTTTTTATCAAGATGTGAATGCTACATTTAAAAAGGATTGAAAAATTAAAAAAACTAAACTAGTGAATATATATATTATAACGATAAAATTTATTCAATGTGTGAATCTTTTCTAGGGTTTTGTTGGCATTTTTGCCACATTTGATTTTGATTGAAGTATTAACACGTAAATTGTTGCAGATCTTACTTTGATACTAGCCTTGATGCAGCTTTGGAGCAAAAAGAAGCAAAAAAGGAGCAAAAAAAGACTAAGTCCAGAAAATGCAGCGATTCGGCGACATGTCACGAAATCGTGGTCAACACGGTCAACGCATGCAGCTAAGAAGAACCGTCGCGATATCGCGACGTGTTCTATTTTCGCGACTTCAAATGAGCAAAGGAGGAAGAGCGACAAAATGTCGCGAAATCGCGACAAAAAGTTCAGCCGAAGACACAAAGTTAAATGCTACAGCGATTCGCTGACGTCTCATTTTCACGACGCAGGCGGTTGAAAAAGTCTAAGTACTCAAAAGTGCAACGAATCGCTGCATGTCTCAAAGTCGCGGGGGTTTGGTTGACAAAAGAGTTTAAGCTCAAAGTTGCAGCGATTCGCTGCACATTTGCGAAAGGGAAGTCCAAAGTTGAAAAGTGCAGCGATTCGCTGCATATTGGTCGAGAAGGAGGTCTAAAGACGAAGTTGCAGCGATGCGCTGCATCTTTCGAAAGCGCGGAAGTTTTGTTGAAAAGGCTACACTTTCAAAGAGTTGGTTGAGCAGGTGATGTTCCAAAATCGCCAGACGATTGGTGCAAAGGGAAGTTCAAAGAAAAAGTTGCAGCGATGCATTGCAAGTTTTGAAGCCACGGGGAGTTCGTTGAGAAGAAGGCCAAGGAGTTAAAAAGTAGCGAAATCGCTACAAAAAAGGGGCAAGGGCTTAAGTTCCGAAAAATGCAGCGATGCGCTGCACCTTTTTTTGAAAAGGAAGGTAAAATGGCAGCGATATCGCGACAGGGAGGATTTTCGTGGGTCCAAGGTAGCAAAAGTGTACGACATCAAAATATGTCACGATTTCGCGACCCGTCGCGTTTTCGCGACCTGCGTCAGTTTCCCGCCAAGGCGCAGTATGAACGGCCGATAAGGTTTTTTACTTTCCGATGATTAAATGCTCGCCCGAATTAAATGCTTTGTGGATTTTCCATGCGGTCAAGGTTGAAGAAGCGTCCAGGCCACCAAAATTGAAGATTTTATTTGTTCGAGGCTGCTGTTCGTGGGTTGTTTCAACGGTTTCATGCACATGTTCAAAGACAAATTTAATGAAGGTGACCGCTGACGTCTAATTGCATTCAATTTTGTGGTGCTTCAAGGCTGCGATTAAGGGGATCATGTGCTTATTTTCGGTGGCATAATTGTAGATCTCAAGAAGGTCGGTGGCAAATATTAAATGCTTGCAAAGAGGACGGACCCTCTATAAAAACCAATGTAAACCTCATTTGCAAAGTGGTTGGAAGTTTTGCTAAAAGCTGGAAGTGCATTTGCGAGAATAAAGTATTGGCTTCGATTCTTCAAGCGAGTTGTTTGGGTGATTGTCTTTTACTGTTCCTTTTGCATTTCTAATAGAATTTATATTCCTTAAGTTCTGTTACATTCAAATTCTGCATATTGGATTTGAATCTTGCTTGTAAGGATATGATTCCTGGAGTGTAATCTTGGAGAGATTTTCTGCATACAGTTGTGTGAGAGTTGAGTCATTATCTTTTGTTGCTTGTTGTTGCTGCACTTTAAGTTTTCTGCTGTTGTTCTTCCGATCCCATAACTTCGACCTGCGGCCATATTTCCATTTCTTTCTGCAACTTTTAATTTCTTTCCAGCAACCCTTATCTTCAAACAGAAATTTAGATTAGTAAAGGGAACCAGCCCACTCTGGAGATTGGTCTGGGAGCCATTTCTTGCTTCCAGCCTTTCAATGTTGGCCGGGTCTAGGGCGCACTTGTAAAAATCCTTTCCTGTGGCAGATTCGTGACCAACAGTTTTTGGCACGCCCGGTGGGACAGACTTCTTCTGTCTCAAAAGATCCATAAGTTTTATTGTTTAACACCCGGAGGTCTCAAGATTTGATGAGCTGTCTTGGCCTCATAGCGGAGATTTGTAAGTTCATCTGGCGACTTTGCTGAGTTGAAGATCCAAATTTTTTGATCGTGGACGCCTGCCTTTTTCAAGTTAAAAGAATGTTCATCTGGCGACTCTGACTTAATGGCGATAGCCGTGATCCCGCAGACCACTGCCACAAAGGCGAGGGTTTTTCCTAGATGGGATGATCCTGGCCCTCTGAATCTCCAAATCCGGCATGAAATTCCCAAAGGTGCCCTGAAGGCCCTAGAAAAATATGATGGTACCGAAGGCATGGCTCTGGCGCATGTTGAAGACATTGCTACTTTGTCAATGATCCATGTCATAAATCATGAAGATGTCATGATCAGACTTCTAGTTCAGTCTTTGGAAGGAAGGGCATTACAGTGGTACAGACTGCTCAGGCATCAAAGCATCAGCTCATGGGATGATCTAGCGGGAGCACTAATCAAAAGATTTGACGAAGATCCCTTTTACAGTTCTTTGGATCTCTATCAGTTTTTAATGTACATCAAGCGAGCACCTCTAGAGAGCATCACGGACTTCAATGTCCGATTCTTGAGAAGCTGGAAGAGAATTCCAGAGAAGATCCGACCATCACCCACCCAAGCCCACCTCTTCTATGTTCGAGCTTTCCATTCTGACATAGGCCTCCTCTTGCTGCAATCAGGTGAACGAAGGTTCCCACAAATCTTTGAGGAAGCAGTGCGAGCGGAACAACTTTTGCTCTTATCAGGAAAATTACCGTGGGGAGAAACTCCATTACTTTCTCCGGTAGTTGCTGCTCCTGTCTATCCCGTGCAGTATTTTTCATGCCAGATCCCTTATACTGAGAAGAAACTTGAGATGCAGTTGTGTGGAGCTCAAGGGACAGATCTCATCCAAAGCCAAGGATTGGAATATACAAGAACTTTCCTAGCAATGAACAATATGGTTGCTTGCAGTTTTCATAAGGAGATGGATCCAGAGGATATAAGCGAAGAAGAAGAAGAGATTCAAGTTCAAGAACCTGAGCACCAAGAAGGCATAGTTGTGCACGACATGCAAGCATTTAGTCAGAACCTGTTAAATATGTCAGATCAACAGGTAGAGTCTGAAGAGATCCTGGAGAAAGGACTGTTGCTGGACAATTTTTGTGATCGGATCCAGGAGTTGGAGGAACCCATTCTTAGTTCACAACCAGAGAACCCTTCAAGATGGTGGGATTGGCTTCAGTCATTACTACAACTGGTACCTACGGGAGCCCATCATATGGTAAATTTCTTTGCTGCATTATTTGTCAATTGTGTGGGTACTGGCATGCATGATAACTTGCCCATGTCTGAAACATGGAGAACTTCAGGAAGAAGCCAACCCAATTTCAAGGACCGACTCAAGTATGATCAGATCTGGTCAGGACACTGCAGATTTACCGGATAACCCTCTGAGACTGGGTTTGTGGTGGCGACATGCCAATCATGTCGTGAACTATTGTATATAGTATAAAAAAAAAAAAAAAAAAAATAGAAAAGAGAAGAAAAAAAAAAAAAGAGGTATTGTTTTTATTTGTTCATCTCGGCTCTTTTTGCATGCGAGCCGTAGGTGCTTGTTTTTCTTTTGTTTTTCTTTTTTTTCTTTTCCCAGCAGTTGGTGGCTTTCTAGAAAATTCTTCCTTTCCCTTCCCTTTTTCTTTTCTTCCTTTCTTCATCTTCCTCCTTCTTCTTCTTTTTCTTCTGTAGTAAAAAAAAAAAAAAACAAAGCCACGGCTGTTGTTTCTTTTCCCCATTCCTATTATTCCCGTTCCTTCTTATCCCTTTCTTCTAAGTTCTGTCATTTTACGCATTTATTTACAGTTTAGTTCATTCTCATTCCACAGCCTTCCTAGTTCCATTTCCATTCCATACTTTCCTTCCATCTTCATTACAGTTGGTAATATGACAGCATTCTGTTGTTATATCTTCCACATCGCTTTCTCATTACATCAACCCATTGTTAATATCATTCCATTTGCAATCACTGTCGACACAATCGCAGGAGCTCATTCCATCACCTCATTCCATTTGTTCCATTTCATTATCCATTATATGCAGGTTCTTTCAGTTTTTCAGTAGAAGATCATTACAGCAGTCCCCTGAGATCTACCACAGCGGCCAGCTTTCTGTTTCAACATGACTCTGTGCCCAATAGATTCAGGCCTGGATTCTTGCATACAGCGAGCTGTATACCCCGCGAGCCGCCAAGAATGTTGGCATTTTTGCCACATTTGATTTTGATTGAAGTATTAACACGTAAATTGTTGCAGATCTTACTTTGATACTAGCCTTGATGCAGCTTTGGAGCAAAAAGAAGCAAAAAAGGAGCAAAAAAAGACTAAGTCCAGAAAATGCAGCGATTCGCTGACATGTCACGAAATCGCGGTCAACACGGTCAACGCATGCAGCTAAGAAGAACCGTCGCGATATCGCGACGTGTTCTATTTTCGCGACTTCAAATGAGCAAAGGAGGAAGAGCGACAAAATGTCGCGAAATCGCGACAAAAAGTTCAGCCGAAGACACAAAGTTAAATGCTGCAGCGATTCGCTGACGTCTCATTTTCGCGACGCAGGCGGTTGAAAAAGTCTAAGTACTCAAAAGTGCAGCGAATCGCTGCATGTCTCAAAGTCGCGGGGGTTTGGTTGACAAAAGAGTTTAAGCTCAAAGTTGCAGCGATTCGCTGCACATTTGCGAAAGGGAAGTCCAAAGTTGAAAAGTGCAGCGATTCGCTGCATATTGGTCGAGAAGGAGGTCTAAAGACGAAGTTGCAGCGATGCGCTGCATCTTTCGAAAGCGCGGAAGTTTTGTTGAAAAGGCTACACTTTCAAAGAGTTGGTTGAGCAGGTGATGTTCCAAAATCGCCAGACGATTGGTGCAAAGGGAAGTTCAAAGAAAAAGTTGCAGCGATGCGCTGCAAGTTTCGAAGCCACGGGGAGTTCGTTGAGAAGAAGGCCAAGGAGTTAAAAAGTAGCGAAATCGCTACAAAAAAGGGGCAAGGGCTTGAGTTCCGAAAAATGCAGCGATGCGCTGCACCTTTTTTTGAAAAGGAAGGTAAAATGGCAGCGATATCGCGACAGGGAGGATTTTCACGGGTCCAAGGTAGCAAAAGTGTACGACATCAAAATATGTCGCGATTTCGCGACCCGTCGCGTTTTCGCGACCTGCGTCAGTTTCCCGCCAAGGCACAGTATGAACGGCCGATAAGGTTTTTTACTTTCCGATGATTAAATGCTCGCCCGAATTAAATGCTTTGTGGATTTTCCATGCGGTCAAGGTTGAAGAAGCGTCCAGGCCACCAAAATTGAAGATTTTATTTGTTCGAGGCTGCTGTTCGTGGGTTGTTTCAACGGTTTCATGCACATGTTCAAAGACAAATTTAATGAAGGTGACCGTTGACGTCTAATTGCATTCAATTTTGTGGTGCTTCAAGGCTGCGATTAAGGGGATCATGTGCTTATTTTCGGTGGCATAATTGTAGATCTCAAGAAGGTCGGTGGCAAATATTAAATGCTGCAAAGAGGACGACCCTCTATAAAAACCAATGTAAACCTCATTTGCAGGTGGTTGGAAGTTTTTGCTAAAAATTGGAAGTACATTTGCGAGAATAAAGTATTGGCTTCGATTTTTCGAAGCGAGTTGTTTGGGTGATTGTCTTTTACTGTTCCTTTTGCATTTCTAATAGAATTTATATTCCTTAAGTCTTTGTTACATTCAAATTCTGCATATTGGATTTGAATCTTGCTTGTAAGGATATGATTCCTGGAGTGTAATCTTGGAGAGATTTTCTGCATACAGTTGTGTGAGAGTTGAGTCATTATCTTTTGTTGCTTGTTGTTGCTGCACTTTAAGTTTTCTGTTGTTGTTCTTCCGATCCCATAACTCCGGCCTACGGCCATATTTCCATTTCTTTCTGCAACTTTTAATTTCTTTCCAGCAACCCTTATCTTCAAACAGAAATTTAGATTAGTAAAGGGAACCAGCCCACTCTGGAGATTGGTCTGGGAGCCATTTCTTGCTTCCAGCCTTTCAATGTTGGCCGGGTCTAGGGCGCACTTGTAAAAATCCTTTCTTGTGGCAGATTTCGGACCAACAGGTTTCCATGCATTGTCGTTACCAATTTGTCTGACACCACATCTCTATGTCAGGTTTTCTATAGAATTATCTTTTCCTATTGGTCCCTTTGTATTTTATCCACCTTGGATGGATAATATCCCTTAATGTAGCCTCAACTATCATAAAAAATTCATGCCTTGGTGAAGTTGTTGCTATAGAGTTCCATGGCTCCAAACAAGTGCCTACAAAAACTTGTTCTGAAAGTATACTATAAGGCAATGTTTGAACCTATAATATTGTGCTTCCTATGCAAGAATTTGAGAATGCATGCAGATGGATTAAGAAACATAAACTTATTAGATATTTCCTAAGGTATATACCCAATGACATCATCATCTATCAATGGATCCAAAATGCATGGCATCCCCATGGTATTAGTGTGTACAAATATTTAAAAAACCTTTAAAAATATTTGTATTAAATTTAAGGTTTTATGTTAAACACAAAGTTATAAAACCATTAACAAAAATATAAACATATTATATGTCAAATTTATCCTTTTTTTTAACAATAATTTCTTAATTTTTTATCAATATGTGATTGCTTCATTTTAAAAGGATTTGAAAAATGAAATAACAAAAACAATGAATATATATATATATAATAACAATTAAAAATATTTATCATCTGGGAGCTCTACTAAGGGTAGAATGCATTGCCACTACAAATCTATCTCACAGCTCATCCTTATCTTGGGTTTTCTATGGGATTTTTTCTGTCGACCCCTTTACATTTTCTTTGCCTCGGTTGGATAATATTCCTTAATATGGTCTCAATTATCATCAACACTCCACCCCTTTGTGAAGTTGATTTTATAGAGTACCATGGATCCAAAAAAGCACCCATGGAAACTCATTCTAAAAGTATACCACAAGGTAATGTTTCCACCCCTACTATTGTGCTTCCTATGCAATGCATGCAGATGTCTTGAGAAAAAAACCCTTCTCAAGTATTTCCCAAGGTATATATCCAATGATATCCTCATCCACCAACGGATCTAAAGTGCATGGAATCCTTATGGTATTAAAGTGCATCAAATAAAAAACCTCACTAAGGGATTTTTCCATTTTTATTTTATTGATCCTTAGTGTGCCATGGTTGTCATAAGTATATACCCTTAGTATATTAATAATATCCTTTTAATTCTTCAACCTCGACATCATAATTTTATTATCTCTATGTATGTCTCCTTGAAAGTGCTAGTGTGGATAGAATTTCTTGATCTCCCTCTTTCATTGTGGCCTTTTCAACAAAAAATAGTTGCCCCTATTGGAAAATTAATTTGTTTAGAACAATAAATTTTTTTTGTTGTATATCCACACAAGTATTTGTATGTTGAGGTTGACCTCTCTAAGGAACTAAAATAATTTATTGACATATGAGTTAGAGACACCCATTTCCAACAAAGAATGGTTTATATTAACCTTTTGAATACATGTTATATATGACAATTGATGAATCATAAAATCAAATATTATCCTCTCATGGAGGGTCATTTCAAATCCAAGTTCCCTTTGGTGGATACTCCTACACCTGCACCAATGCCAATATATATTAATGGATTAGAAGAATAGACAATAATGGTAAATAAAAAGAATAAAAATACTTATCTCTTGGCTGCCACATGACCCACACATAAATCCATATCTTCAACTACTTTAGTTGTGCCTCTTCTTGTCCTCCTCCCACTACCATTGCTCGTATATCCATATTTACATCTATCATTCCACGTCTCTCACAACATCATGTTGAGATCCCTACTAGATCCCCACCATTTTCTAACACTTCCTCTCCAATATTACCTCCCTCCTCACTCTTAACACCTCCAAGTGGCCAACCCATAAGGGTGGATCACCACTCTTAGAGTCCTATTATGGAGTGCTCAAGAGACCCATTAGAAAATAAAGGTAATTCAACCTCATACGTAAGAATCATCAATGTTTTATATCAAATACCTTTGATTTTATTATTGAATTCAAGGATATTAAGGACCTATAGAGGATTTTTCTCCTTGAGAATCACTTATAAAGTCTCTTTCATGGAATGTTCATGGTTTGATAGACCCAATTATAAAGTACTTGGTTCACTAGAGTATTTTGGATATCTCTTCAAGATTTTGTGCTATTGAAATTATTTACCTATAAGAAGTCAAGTAAGAAAACTTTATTTTGCATAGTACATATTGGTTTATCTAGCCTTAGGGTCACTTTTATACCACCTCTCATACTCTTATTAGAGGAGGAGAAATTATTTTTATATCGAATACCTATCATTTCTATTTTATGGCTTGGGGAGTAGATATCATCTCTCATGCAATTCAGATTATTTTTGAGCCTATAGGTCAATCCCTTGGCATTCTCAATATTTATGCTCCTAATGATGCTTTAGAAAAATGTGATATTTGATGCTGGATTGATTTATCCCTTCCTCTTCCACCTGGATTGTTATTGGTGACTTTAATATGGTTGAATATACACATGATAAAGTTGGGCACCTCCATATGCACTGGGCTATAGGATAACATGATTCTTAGTACTTTATGAATAATAATTTAGGGCTTTCTAACACTAGTTCCTATTTCTCTCCTTCTCCTTTTTTAATCATACTTGATTCTTGTAGGCTAATTAGTAGAAGGGAGAAAATAAAGTGTTAAAAGACCTTGAAAAAACTATGATTTTTTATCAAAGAGACTTTTCATTTTATTTTGTCTAGTTTTACTCCTTTCATGGAATCTCTCCTTGATATCATCCTCTTTGATCATTCCTCCATATTTTTTCTCATTGAAAAATCTACTTCCTCTCATTGCCAATTCACCTTCTAGTTCTGTCTAAATACCTCATTTCTTTACTAGTCCACCTTTATTTTACATATTAGGAGGATATGAAACTTGGTTACTTGTACTTATGGTACCACTATTTGAATTAAATGGTGGTCATATTCCATCCAAAGAATAATCTCCTTTCTTAGATCTCTTAAAAAATATGTTGCCAATTTCATAAATTGGTCCAATGCCACTCTCAAACAAAAATTGGCTCAAGCTCCTTGATAACATGAGTCTTTACCTATTAATCATAATTTCCAATAGCATGTATGAGTTCAATGCCAAATTATGCTATTTGAACATTACCAAGGGAGTTCAGATCATGGCCAAAATACATTGGATAAATATTGAAAATAGGGTCTTTGAGGAATTTTTCTATCATCTTAGGCCCTATTAGAACAATACTTGCATCAATAACATTCAATATGGGATTTGAATTGCCACCTTATCAGAGGTTACTCAAGCCTTTGTCCAACACTATAGGTAGGCCTTTATCTCATAGAATTCTTCAGACCATAGGGAGAAAATCCTTTAGGATTGTGTTGTCGTGGTCATCAATACAATATCTAATGTTCAAAGTATTGCCTGTGATCAACCACTCTCACTTGGATATCTGCATCAGACCCTCTCTCAAATGGCCAATGATAAATCTCCAAGGCTTGATGATTTTTTTTTGTGAAATTTACAAATCCCTTTGGGACCTTGTAAGCCTTGATCTGCTCCAAGTTTATTGAGAGGCTTTATAAAATGGATCTCTTAGACCAAAAATTAACAAGGGTAATATCAAATTTAACCCCAAGTCTAGACACCATGATTTGATCACTAATTAGCATTTGATCACGCTTCTCAATATGTCCTACAATATCATTGCCAAAGTGTTATCCTTGTATCTACACTATTTTCTTCTTTTTATCATTAGACCATAGCAAAAAAGTTTCATCAAAATCACACACACACACACACACACATATATATTAGACAATATCTTGGATTTTTGGGAGGGAATGGAATAGGCCAAAAAATCTAACCAACTAGCCATTTTTCTTAAAATAAACTTCAAAATAGTTTGACTAGATTGAGTGGCACTTCATTCTTACCATGCTCAAAGCCTTGGGTTTTGGCAATGGTTTCATCTTTACGATCAAAATGCTCTTTGCAGATGCATCTACTGTAATCACTATTCATTTAACTCAATCAAAGGTTGTTAGTTTTTTCTACTCAAATAGATAAGGTTTCCCTCTTGTCCTCTCTCTTTATGTCCTTGCAGTTAAAGGTTTTAGTTATCTCCTAGATCATCAAGTTGATTTAGGCCTTGTTAAGGGTATTTTCCTTCCTAAAAATTAATCCTAAATGATTATTAGACACTTTGCAGATGATTCTTTCCTCACATTTATTGAGGAGAAGAATCCTTCACTCAAGCCATTCAATGCTTGGATACTTTTTATCTTAACTCTGGCTCTAACATCTAGTGGTCAAATACTTTCTATTTTTTATATTCTATATCTTCCCTCCCAGCTTAGTGGACTCAATTTTAGTGGAGATGGAAATAGTATGGGGAAGTATTTGGTTCTTGGGTATCCCCTTTGTCTTCCATAGTTTCTCTTTCGAACACTAAAATAATGTCATACAAAAAATTGAATCCAAGTTTATCTATTGGACCACTATAAAGTTTTCCCTTGCTAGTAAGTTTTAAATCTCCTCCAAGATCCTGAGTATGACCCATGTGTAGTACTGCTTATGTCCGGTATTGTCTAAGGCTTATTATATGAAGCTGGAGAAGTTGCTCATAGATTTTCTCTAGGTAGGTTCTACCTTCGACTTTGGTTTCTATAAAGTAGCCTAGGAATTATATTGTTTACCCAATAAGAATAGGAAATAGGTCTTCTTGACTACAAACGCCAAGGTACAACCTTATGTGCCAAATGTATAATCAAATCCATCAAAGGTAAGGAATTTTGGTAAGTGTTGGATTAACACTATATTATCTTAGGTTCTCCCTATGGGCATAAATGATGGAGAACTATAGATTTTCTCTCCCTTCTTGTTGCACTAGTTCCCATCAAGATTTTAGGCTCTTTTATCATACACAAAATTTGGAAGACTTGGGAAAACATCAAACCATGGATCCAATGGAAAAATAAAGATCATTGAGATGAGGTTTCCATCAATTCTATGATCCTCTAGTGGTCCCCTATCCTGACTACCTAAGAAATACCTTTTTTCCAAATTCCTTGGATGCATTCACAATTTTTTTATAAAAGGGCTATCTCTATAATGACCAACTTGTTTTCCTAGTCGACCAAGGACTGACATCCCTGGGATTATACCAAATTTAGGTGTAAATTTATCTCCATCAATAAGGAAACCTTTAAGGTACTTCAAGCAAATATGCTTGATTGTATGCTTCACAAGATCACAATGTTTTCTCAATGCCCTTGGTAGAAGGATTGGTAATGGTATCTAGAAACACCCCTTCTTGGTCAAAATACACATTGTAGGCAAAAAATGACAATTGAAAATAATCTACCAAAAATGAGCCTTTGCAATCTTGGTAAGTGTAACAAAACCAATTAATAATTTAAGACATATTCGATCTTTATTTTTGATGAATAATTTATGATTATTTAAAATTGTACTTATATTTTTTAATTGCTTATAAAATTATTACATTTTAATTCATATAATGTAAAAAAAGTATGAACTCTATTGAACTTATCAATACTTTCTATATATTTTTAAAATAAAAAGGGGACGTTACCACAAACAAGATGGCATTTATATTTATAGTTATGAAACTTCGAAGCCTTACTTACGCGTAAAGACGAACCAAAAAAAGGACAAACAAATATTCATGGCGTATGTCAAATATATAAAATATCTAAAATGCTTAAACATGGTTCTTGTAGCTGATACATTTGTCGCATACCTAATATCCATATCCAAACGGAAAACAAGACCATCACCAGTCACTACACGAAGAGTCATTAAAAGGGGGATAGATTCTATTTTAACGCTCCAAATTGAGTGCAACTCTAGCGTTAAATCCTATAAACATTTCTTAATATTATCAACGCCGGCACGAGACGGCAAAGAATCTCTATATAACGGAGATTTATATATCATCTGTGAGCTGAGGCTCATTTATTTACACAAACCGACTTCTGTGCACATCATAGATGAAAGCTCGATCTATATTTGTTGTTGTCAATCGTTGTACGCATTCAAATATTTTATCGTTCATGGAAATAAATATGATTATTAGTAAATTGATAGGGGCCACTTATATCCATAGTTTCATGAATAACGTTAACAAACCGGCTCAAGATTCTCCAGCTGAGATGGGCTTGATCAAAACGTCCATTGCAGGGATCTTTTTTTGAATGTAAAGCCCGTCCAGAGAATTCCATAAAAGAAATATTAGAAGTGAAAGCACTAAGGTTCTGCGTGCATGTGTTGGACAGTCCAAATTGTAAGCTGAAATGGAATGCGAGAACCAGATCTCAAAGCGGCCTCATCTCGTACTATGTCCATGCATAGGAATGGGTCATGTCATCCCAATTGTGGAATTTGCGAAGCGGCTTTTTATCCGCCATGTTTTCTCCATAACCATCATCACCACAAGCTGGTTCAAAACATCTCCGCAAACTGCTTACTTAAAAAGCGTGGCCTCTTCCCATCCGGATATCCGCTTTATGGAGATTCCTGATGTGCCATTCGACGAAGGAGATGACGCTCTGGAAATCACAACCCTCATCTCAAAGTTCTTTGAGAAAGCAAAAACGCACGTTGAAGATATTATGGAGTCCCTTTTGAATTCGCCTTTGCCAGTCTCCGCGTTCGTTACAGATTTATTCTGTACCGCCATGTTTGACGTCACCGCCAAATTCCATATACC
Source organism: Wollemia nobilis (assembly GCA_028583015.1). Lineage (NCBI taxonomy): Eukaryota > Viridiplantae > Streptophyta > Pinopsida > Araucariales > Araucariaceae > Wollemia > Wollemia nobilis. The sequence goes on from JAQPPZ010016943.1 coordinate 16,055,418, forward strand.
AACGTACATATTTTTTACAGCCTCTGCAGCTCTTCTTTGCCTTATGTTACATCTTCCCAAGATGGCTTCTGAGACTGAGGTTTCGTTCAAGGACATGGATTTTGAGGTAGATGTGCCAGGCCTTCCACCCATTCCTGCCAAGGATCTGCCAGAGATCATTCAAGACAGGACTACTTCTTCGTTCAAATGTTTCGTCCACCATTCCTCTCGCCTGCGGGAAGCAACAGGGATTTTCGTAAACACATTTTCAGAACTGGAGGGCGAGGCCATCAAATATCTTAATGAAGGAAAGCTTCTAAGCGTGGATCAAATGCCATCAATCTATCCAATCGGGCCTTCAATAGTGACGCCATCAGCACAATCTGAATCTGGTGATCTAAATAAAGTGGACTGTTAAAAATGGTTGGACCGACAACCGCCGTCGTCGGTGCTATTTGTATCCTTCGGAAGCGGTGCCTCCTTGCCAAGGGTGCAAACGACAGAGCTTGCGCTAGGGCTGGAAGCTAGCGGCCACCGCTTCCTGTGGGTGGTTCGCGGACCATACAATTCAACCGATTATGATTCCGTGCCGGACACGGACCTTGCCCAGTTTTTGCCGGAGGGTTTTGAGAGTCGAACCAGGGACCGAGGGCTAGTGGTTCCTAACTGGGCTCCTCAGGTTCCCGTGCTTTCTCACCCGTCTACGAGAGGGTTCCTCTCTCACTTGGGATGGAACTCCACGCTGGAGAGCATTACGTATGGAATTCCGATGATCGGCTGGCCCGTTTTTTCTGAAGAGAGGATGAATAGGGTTATCCTGGTGAAGGACATGAAGGTGGCGGTGGGACTAAAGATGGAAACCGAGGGATTTGTGGGAAGGAAGGAAGTGGAGAGGGTGGTGAGAGAATTGATGGAAGGAGAGGGTGGGATGAGAGCAAGGGAGAGAATGATGGAATTGAAGGAGAAGGCGAAGAATGCCATGGACGAAGAAGGGAGTTCATATGAGGCTATGGCCACTGCAGTTGCTCATCTCTTGCAGAAAGGAGGGTAAGGAGAGTGCTCCATTTGTGAAGCAGAAGAAGATAGTTACTGTTTGGGAGTGAATCCGAAAGTTGATGCACTTTTTTGTCAACCTATTGTGAGTTAAGATGTCTTGCATTATAATTAGAGATATTTAAGTTTCAATCATAGAAAGGTGACTTGATGATTTAATGTAAAACTTCATATCCTATAATAGTAGTTCAAGTCAAATAAATAGATGATATTGGTGTTTTATAATCAAGCCATTGTCTTCGCATTTTTCTGTCCCGTTTCTTGTCTTGCACTTAAGGATTTTAAATGTTAATTTAGTGATTTGAGATATTAAATTAAAGTTTTATATTTTAATATTTTTTTTAAATTAAACCATGATATAATATATGCGTATGAGAATGAGCTTATTAAAAAAAATAAAATTTTATATGTTTTATAAGGAAAATTAGTTAATCTTTAAAAATATAGACATAACTAGTTAAAATTAATATGTTATAAATGAAATATTTAAAATGGTTTGTGTGGCAAAGGATTATTGTGAATAGGTTTTTCAAAAATCTCTTCTATGGTAATGTTTGTTTTCAGGAGTGTTTAGTGTTTCAGGTTCAACATGTCAAGGACATTTTCCTTCAATCGATGATTATTTCAAAGATTTGTTAAAAAAATAGGGTATTCTTGTGCTAATTTTAGTTTTTTTTATCTTAGGAGTTGATATTTTTGGATCAATAATGTATATTTTAAACATGGTTCTGAAGAGTCTTTTTGCGATCACTTTTTCTTTATGAATAGAGTATTGTAGAGCCCTTTTGCGACCGCTTTTGCTTTCAAGAGCACTCATAGTTTCAATTTTCAATATATCAAGGGTATTTTTCTTCCATCGGTGAACATACAAACATTTCAAATACTTATGGAAAAAATATTAAGGCACTCGTGTGCTATTGTTACGAATTTTACCCATATTTGGATTTTACCAAAAGTTATCCATATTTAAGGGCTTAGAGTGAAAAATTAGGACAATTGTCGTCATCAAACGACAAGCCCAAATTTGTAGTGGAGAAGCATTGGGGTATAGAAAAATAGTTCACACAAGATGTGAGGTTTCTACAATGGACAAAACTCCATCTCTCAGTGATCTTGAATCTCAAGTTCCCTTGACTCCCCTTGGGAACCTTGCAAACAATTCCATGGAGAAGCTTACAAATCTAGAGAGAAAGAGGAGCTTACCAAAGGACTACATTGTTGATCCATTAAACCCTAATCCAATAACACCTCAACCACATGCAGAGCAAGGTAAGCCCATTTCAGTTGTTCTTACTGATTCCTTTGTTGAAGTAGCTAATGACTTGTCTGAACATACTATCATTTTATTTATTTTATGAGGGATACCACCTGAGGTAAAATTTATCAAGTAGGTTAGGAGGTTTGGGAAAATACTAGAGGTTAGATAGTTGAGGCTATTCGAGGGTTGGGAAGGGGGTACATATTATTATCCTTTACAAATATTGAACATGCTAAAAAAACCCTTCAATCTGGAACTTGGGTTATCTGTAGATAAAATTGTTATCTGCAAGGTTGGTCTTTGGATTTTCATCTAGAGGGTCCCTCGAGGGTAAAATATCCTTTGTGGATATAGTTGTCATTTTTATCTCTTTTATATTACCCTTTTCTCACTAAAATTGTTTTTATTGGTAAGGTTTTATGGTCTCACCCTATATCAAAAAAATATCTAATTATAGAGTGCACCCTTGTATTTATATAGAAATAGATATATCCAAGTCATTGCCCCCCTTCCTTTACCTCAATGGGTCAGGTTTCCATGTTAGTCAACCTATTATCTACCTAAACTTACCTAATGCATATTTTTACTATAGAGAAGTTGGATACTTGATAAAAAATTATCCAAAAAAATTAGCTAAAAAGGAACAAATGGAAGAACTGCTAAAAAAATTGTAAAAAAAATCTCAACTAGTGGTCCTCATATGGAAGCTGCAACTGAAAATTTAGTCATGAAATTCCCTACCGATGGCCCTCAACACCTCCTATTATCGAAAAATATTTTTCTTCTTAGGTCATTCCCCCAATAACCCTCTCGCCTTTTCCAAAACTTAGACTAAATCCTTGGATACTCCTGTTAATCCACATGCTCCTCCAAATTCAACCATGAGTCTTGAGTTAGCTCTCGTTCCTTCACCACAACTCTTGAAAGATAGTCTTATGATAGATGAGTGGATAATGTTAGGTAGGTGATAACATTCATCAACCCACCAAAAATCACTCCATACATAGAGAAAAAAACCCTCTATTAAAAATATTACTAGATTATTTTCTCAAGTGTATCAAAATAAGGTTCTTTCTAAAAAAACCTATTTGAACAACTTGCAATTATTGCCAATCATTGAAATTATATATTTCCTTACCTTACCATAAGTTTCAAGTTCAAAAAGTTGTTGAAAATCACATTTCTATTCTTTTCCTTCAAGAATTGAAAGTCACTGGTCACACTCTCACTCATTGTATGGACATAATTGGTGGTGGCTATGCATCTACATTTACTACTTTTGATGTTAATGGTAAAAGAGGTGATGCCATTTCCATATCTAAGTCTCTTTATTTTGTTATTCTAGGCCATGGTGAAGACCCTACTCACCATTGTGTGTGAGTTAGATTAGCTCTAAACTCTTAGGTTATTGGATTTTATTCTATCTATGCTCACAATGACCCTCCTAGTTGTATAGCTCTTTGGAAATGGTTAGTTATTTCTCTCTCTCTTGCATATTGGATCCTTGGAGGTGACTTTAATATGATTGAGAATCCTAGTGATAAAATTTGGATTGGTAGTAGACACCTTTCTAATGTTGAGTTTGGTAGTTGGTTGTTTTATTATAATAATTTATTTGTGCATGGCCCTCTCTTTGGTAAATCCCCCTCTCATTATGTGGTCCAACTATCATCAAAGTTTTACTAGGAAGACTTTTCATCTGGACATATTTTATTTATGTATTTATTTCTTGGATAAATTCTCCATCCACAAGTAAGTTTGTGTCATTTCTTACACAACTGTGTTTGATAATCTTCCTATCACATCTTCTATCCAAAATTCCTCTATCTTTGCTTATTCCATATCACTTCCTTTCAAATTATATATGTCCCACCTTGATAGTTTTTCCTAATGCTACCTCATAAAACATGTATAGAATAGATCTCCTAGACCGATTAGTAATATTGTCTACATCAAATGGTTTGAAAAACCTATTTCTAATACAATTTCATCCCTTAGATGGTATGGCCACTCTATTTCCAAGAGAAATAATATTCAAGAGAGTCACATTCATAAGGAGATCTCTCATATTCATTATATGCTTATGAAAGACCCTACTAACACTATTATTCATGATATCTAGCTAATATTGAAAATCAAGATAGATTTTACGAGTCTTACCATGCTAGAGGGGCACATGCTAGATCTCACCTTAATTGGATCTCCCAGGGAAACAAGGGAACTAAATTTTTTAACTACCTCAGATATAAGAATATTTTAAAAAGAATCATTGAGTTGGAGGACCCTTTAGGTCATTCTCTTTCTAACACTAATGATACCATGAAACTTTGTGTAGCGAAGCCAAGGAATGATATCCAATGTATCTTAATGGAATATGTGTAGGAACATATTCAAGATCAACTTGAATATCCTATTTTTGTGAATGATTTACAAACTGCTCTTTTTTCTATGAAGAATGACAAAGCTCCTATATTGAATGGTCTTCCAACAGAGTTTTATAAAAAAGTAGCATATTCTTTCCTTTGATCTTCATCATGTTTATCTGGAAGCTCTCTATAATAGTTTTTGTGGAACTTATATCAATGTAGGTCTTATCAAGTTGATTCCTAAAGGTACAACTTGTAACCAAATATCTAATTAGAGATCTATTACCCTCCTCAATGTCTTGTGAAAGATCATAGCTAAAGTTGTAGCTTTAAAAATCAAAATTATTTCTCAAGTGGTTGTTCGCCCTGAAAAATCAATTTTTTTTAAAGGTAATTATATTTTAGATAATCTTATGATGGCCTAGGAAACTTTACAATGGACTATCAACTCTAATAAATATGTCCTCTTGGTTAAGGTAGATTTTTACAAAGCTTATGATAGAATTAGAAGGGATTTTATTCTTAGTATGCTTTCTTGGCTTGGTTTCAATCCAAAATTTTTATAATCAAATTGGTATGCTCTTTGGTGATGCTTGTTCAGGTTAATAGAGCTCTTCCTCCTCATTCTCTCTTCAATGGTTTATCATATAGGGTTGCCTTCTTGCTCATTTTTTATATATTTTTATTGTCTATGCTCTTGGTTATCTTCTTCATAAGGCTCATTGTAATGGCCTCATTTAGGGTACTACGCTTCCTGGGGATAAGTATATTCTTAACTCACATTTTGGTGATGATTCCCTTATTTTTCTTCAAAATACCCAATAAGAGGTGGAAACAACTAAAGATATTGTTTAACTATTTTGTGATGTCTTTGGCTCTCATATCAACAACTCTAAAACTAAAGTCTTTTATACATCTTCCTCTCCTCATGGATGCAACTCCTTGATTGAGTGGAAGATCATACCTCATGGTATGATTGTGTTTTATTTGGGATTTCCCTTTGGGATTAATATCTCTCCTAAGGATATGCGGAACTAGGTTATGGAAATATTACAAAAAAAGTTAATGCTTGGCCAACTCAATTTCTTTCCTTAGAAGGAAGAATTCAAGTTGAGAAAAGAATTATGGTATCCTCTCATGTTTATTACTCCACTTGCTAAATTACCCCCAAGGTAGGCTATAGCAAATTAACTCAGGCCATTCATAAATTTTTATGGAACAAATGGGATGGGGACGTGGGAATCACACCCATATCTTAGAAACTTTGTTCTCAACCTAAGGCTTTAGGTGTTCTAGGCATCATTGATCCTCTTACATAGAGCAAACTTTTAGCTATAAAATGGGTTTCTAGATCTATTATTGGTGATGAAAACTAGAAACACCTATTTCATTACAAAATTTATCTAGCTAATCACAAATGTAAATGGAAAGAAACCCCTTGGGAGGATAAGGTCCTTCATGCACATTACTTTATGGTTAAAAGATATATTTTAATAACCCAAAACTAGAAAGCTCGGTAATCAATTTTTCATTTACTGACTTGGAAGTCTGACTCCTTGAGACATGGTATGAGCATTGGTCTTAATAGTATTTGGTGGAATACACTTATCCTCCATAATGATAAACCTCTAGCTTTACGTAGTGTTATTCATGGTCTTATTTTTTTTCATGAAAGAAAATAATAGAATTAGAGATATCTTGGATTCAAGTAGTTGCTCAATTTTTACCTAGAACTAGATCTACAATTATTGCTCCCTTCCCTCTAGGTTCAAAGAGTCTTATGGCTTAGTTTTTATTTCCATAACTTGTGATGTCTTTATAAAGTTGGGAATAAAACTACACATAATTTATGAAATATCTGGAGATGGCTTAATGGTCATAGAATCTCTTCCATTACTTCTTGCTGGATATATAAAAATATTTTGTGTCCTTCTTCTTTATAATATAAGCTCAATGTCAAGTGGTAAGTGAATTTTAGCAATACCCAATGGTAGTCTCTTGCTACTCAAATTTGGAAATTTTTATTGAATCCAAGACTCAAATTCTTGGATGGTGGATTTTGCATCAAAAACTTTTAAATTTGGAAATTATAGCCTCAATTTTATATATTTTTCCTCTGCAATTTTTTTAATGATTTAGAAACTCTTATTCACTTGTTTTAGTTTTGTGACATGGCTAAATAGTTTTAGGATGTATTCTACACTTTGAGATGTTTGTAGACTCATATTTGGGATGTCTTATTTTTCCCTTTTTTATTAGATCTTGGAAGCTTTTTCTGCTTGTTTTTTTTTACCTGTATCAGTGCCCAAAAATTTGAGATTTTTCTGAACTCATCCTTCTTAAGCACATTTGGAAGTGTAGATGCAAAAATATGTTTATTGAATTTGATCCTCCATGGGACATAGTTTTAGTAAATCTGAACTTTGATCTTTTGTTACATGTGAGATGCATTCATTCCAAAATCTGTGGTATTTCCCACACATCTTGAGATGTTATTGATAAACTTCATAAATTTTCCCATATGGTTCAATATCTTCGAGAGAACATAGTGCAAAAATAAATAATCTAGTGCAAAAAAGATGCAATAGTCAGTCTAGGTGCAAAATAATGTTTAGTTGTCAGCCCAAGTGGAAAAAGAAGGTTGGCATTTTGTCTGGGCGGATAAAGAGATTCGGTATTCGATCTAATGAAATACTAGGCTTAGTAGTCCATCTAGATGCAAAACAATGTTTGGTTGTTGGTTCAGGTGGAAAATGAGGTTCAACGGTCGGATCAATGGAAAAAGTTATCCAATGATCAGTTCAGGTGGAAAAAGTGATCTAGTAGTAGGTCTGGGTGGAAATTAAGGTTCAATGATAGGATTGGATGAAAAAAGGGATCTGACAGTCAGTTTGAGTGGAAACAAAGGTTTGATAGTAATTCCAAGCAAAAAAAGAGGTCTAACAGTTGGTCTAATGGAAAAAGATACCAAACGGTCAGTTCAGGTGGAAAAGGAGGTTCGATGATTGGTTTAGGTGGACAAAAAGGTCCAACAGTCAATTCGAATGCAAAACAAGATCCAAAAACCTTTTCAAATGTAGAATAGAGTTCAACTTTTGATCTGGTGTAGATATTAGTTCAATTTCTATCTGAGTAGAGTTTTGATCTAGATCGAATGGTTTTTACACATGGCTAAATTTTGGTGGAATTATGCAATAGATCAAATGTTTTAGTTTATCTTTTCACTTGAAAAGTTTTACTTTTCACTATGGCTGCTCGATTTTCTAATAGTTTGAATGTTTTAAATGAAAAAGTATCACAGGAGTGTTAATTATATATAGTGGTGTAGTAGGAAAATTTGGTAGAATAAGTTAAAATTTTAGGAGAAAAGGATCCACGATTTAGGTGGGAGTGTTGGCGATTTTTTTTTAAAATAGATAATACTATTATCAATGCACAACGAGCCCACACCAAAAAAAAAAAATGTCCTAGAAATTTCGGGTGAATTGGTCCAGTGAAGGGGCACTCCACCCAACACTCACACAATACCCAATATCACAGAAAATTTCCAAAAGAACCCCAACATCTAATATTACTTCAATAAAATTGAAATACAAAATCAGAAATTACAATGTTACAATGATAAGGCTGATTTTATTACAAATAAAATCTATTTGCAATCTACAAGTTGGAGCCATGATCTATAATACTAGACCACCTCTAGTAAATGGTTGTTCCCCCTTTAAAAACTTCCATGGAATATTTTGGAAAATGTAACTCCCCTTTTTTCATCATTCATTTTCCTGCCCACGAGGATATTCATTTCAAAATTTCATTTTCATTTTTCTCGCTCAGGAAGATATTCAATTGAAATTTGAATTTTCATTTTCTCACCCAGGAAGAGATTCATTTGAAATTTGAATTTTGGTGGCACAAATTCTCGGGATATTAATTTTTGACTCGATTGTCCGATTGGCTATTATAATATATCGTTGGAAAGCTTACGAAGATATCTACAACAAAAAAAATCATTACAAATATTATTTTTTCAAATTTTCATCCTTTTTTGGGGCCTCTAAGGTCTTCAAATTTTACTCTTAAACTTTATTGGTGAGATTTCTTAAGATGAAAACTTTAATATCTCTAAAATCATTTAGGATATGGAGGTGATTCTTTCGCCACCAAATACATTTTTCAATTCCGTTCCCTGGGGTAAATTTTCAATTCCATACATGCCAATTTAGGCTGACTTAATAAAAAGAGCAGGTGATCATTTTTCACCTTTTTGGACTTCTAACTGACTTACACCTCTCAAGTGTCATCATGAACTCTAAAAAAACTAAAGTAACCTAAAATTGAAAGATACAATGTATATTTTTGGTGATGCAATATTGTCCTTACAGAACTCGATGCTCCTGCATCATGGATGACATCCAAAGTCCCCCAAAATTACCATTTACATTTTCAAAAATGCTAATATTTTCCCAATTTATGAATATTCGCCGTTGTGCATAACCTTGGCATAAAGACTAGAGTTTAATTCCCCAAGACCTCCTTCTTGGTAAATGACTTAACTACATTGGGGTTCCCAACCCACTATGTCCATTCTACCATGAACCTGAAGATCTTCATATTTTTTTGGAGATGTCATATTGGAAGTGCATTTTTTATTTTTTCCATCCTTTTCTCTCATAGTGGTTGATATCGAAATAGATTCTTTTTGGAGATCCTCCTCTCCTCCATTTGGTATTTCTAGAAGTTTGTTACCTCTTTAGGATTGACATTATATTTTATTTATATAAATCCATAAATGTTTCATTGTTCTCTCAGGATTTTTTTGTTCCATTCTACAATGTTGTTGACAAGTCAATGTTGTTTTTCTTTGTTGCTACAAATGTCAGTATAGACCAATAAAGTGGTAATGAAGTTGGTCCATTTTCGATAATTGATTGAACACTAGAAGAATGCTCCTAGCAATATTTTCTTGCACTAGCAATTTCTTTAGCTAGATACATAGAGCTTGAGACTAGATGTGGTAGGCCTAACCACTAAGGTGACTCATACTCTACATCATATCGGAACATACATTACAAGTGGGTGGATATGATAAAACTCATTAATTATTTAAGGTATGTTTGATCTCTATTTTTAATACATAGTTTATAACTATTTATAAGTGTGCTTATATTTTTTTATTACTCATAATATTATTACATTTTAAGTAATATAATTAAAAAAAGTAGCTAGACGTGAACTCTATTGAACTCAATACTTTGCATATATTTTTTAAATAAAAACAAGTTAGGACAAACAAGATGGTAATTCTATTCATAGTTATGAAACTTTAAAGCCTTGAACTTAAGGGTGGAGATGAATAAAAAAGAGATAAATAAATATTCATTGCGTATATTGTATATTACAGCCTACTATAGTATATTAAATATATTTTCTTATATAATTCTTAAATATGGTTCTTGTAGCTAATACATTTTTGGCTTACCTAATATCCATAGACCATATCCAAAAAAGAAGAAGGCATCACCAGTCATGACATGAAGAGTCATTCAAACGAGGATATATTCTATTTCAAAGATCAAAACTGAGTACAAATCTCTCATCAAATTCTATAAAACATTTCATAATATTATCAACACCAGCTTGAGATGGAAAAATATCTCTATCCAAGACTATTAATGAAGACTTATATATCAGCTGTGAGTTGAGGCTATTTATTTACACAAACCGACTTGTCTCATTATGTCACTACTCACACATCATGGATGAGGACTCGAACTATTTTATTATTTTCAATCGTTGTATGCTTTTGAATATTTTATTGTTCATGGAAATAAATATTATTATTATTAAATTGAAGGGGGCCACTTATATCCATAGTTTTATGAATAGGGTTAACAAACCGACTCACTCTAGTTGATATGGACACGATAAAATTGTCAATTGCAGGAATATTTTTTAAATGTAAATCCCGAAGAGTTCCATTGAAGAAATATTAGGAGTGAAATGTTTTGTGTGCATGTGTTAGAGAGTCCACATTGTAATATGAAATAGAATCAGATTTTAAATAAGCCTCATCTTGTACTATTTCCATCCCTAGGAATGGGCCATGTCATCCCACTTGTGGAGTTTACGAAGTGGTTTTGTATCTGCCATGGTTTCTCCATAACCATTATCACCACCAACTGGTTCAAAATGTCTCTGCAAACTTCTTACTTAAATAGTATGGCCACTTTCCATCTGCATATCCGCTTTATGGAGATTGCACATAGTGAAAAGTTTGGCAAGAGTAACGTCCATTTTAAGAAGACATCTTATTAGCGATAGTAACATCCATTCCAAGTGTAATGCCATACAAAAAGTATAACATGCAAATTTTTGGAAACCCAAACATTCTAGCTTCTTGAATTCTAATGCTCACCTATAGCATATAAGTAGGGCATGAAAGCACAAGGATACGGAAGCAAAAAGGAAAGCAAATATGAGATGCAAATAGAACCGAACTCAGTGCTAAATCCTAGGAATTTGAAAGTGCATGGAAGGAGGGAAAAGCATGAGCGAATCGAAACAAAAAAAATGTGAATAAAGAAGACAGCCCTTTTTATTGATATTTTTCAAAACTTGGTTACAATGCGCATCCTCCCCTTCCAAGGCCTAGGAGCATTTAAGTATGTGCTCTTGTTACATCCATGGGTGCCTTTCCTTCTTTCGCGTGTCCACATGTAAAATGGGTGGACCAAACATCGCCGCCACTTGCGTTTATGAGTCTTGAATCCTCATTGCTCCTCCAATGTCCAAACCCTACGTTCAAAGGAACAAGAAATGGTCAGTAGCACCTGTGGATAAAACAAAGCATGCAATCCCCAAGCCTACGATAAGTGAATGAGAAAAATGAATTAAACTATGACTAAAACAGATCCAAATGCTCTAAAAATTTGATAGGGGAATCAAGACACCACCAGAAAGGCCTTGCAAAAAGAATAGTCAAGAAATTACTCACCGATTTGAATTCGCTTCGGGGTGGGACGAATTCACCTGCAACAAAACGCCAAAAAGGTACTGTCCCAAATGTCCTGCCTAGGAAGCTCCAAAAGACCTACAAAATTGGGGTTAGCTAATTGGAGGCATTTTGGGAAGACCCAGATGGTAAGATTTTCCCAATTTGGCCTTCATCAATAGGAATTTAATGATACTACCTGTAGATTAGTAGAAGCGAGCAAAGATAGAAATATGATCAAAATTGTTCAAAATGAGACGAAATTTAAATGACAACCTATCTAAGCATCATAGAATTGAATGCAAAAATGAAAGAAAGCAAGTCTGCCATGGAATTCCCATCGCTCCGAAGGGGGGTGATTAGGATTGTGGCAGTGTGGGAGGGGGCGCCCATGGGGCAGGCCACCCGTCGTTTGAGGCTTGATTTTGACATCAATCCACTTGGGATGGGTCCAAAACCTCTTGTGTGGTATTGTCAAAAAATTTGGTGGGTTATTGTGGCCAAATGTCAGGTTTTGGGCTCAAAATTCATCCTCCCAATAATCACCCAATGACCTCCCCTCTAAAGGAGATCAAGGATGTGAAAGGCACAAATCCAAAAGGTGTGAAATATGACAATAAAATGACAACACTTCGTTGCTCTAAAATGCTCCTTCTCTCTATATTTTGGGGTGAGGAAACTCACCAATTTATAGACCTAGAGGTCTCTTGAAATGGGCATGTAGAGGCGCCACTTGGCGATCATGCCTCCCCAGGCGAAAGGAGATTCCCCCCTAAATAGGGACTTCATGACTGCCCTTGTAATTGCCTCTAACACTCAAAAATGCTCACCCATACTCCCATGCGATGAAGGAAGTGTTGAGTGGTGGATCTGAGCTGCCATTTGTCAAGATTTGAATTTTTTCCCATCAAACCTACAATTCGCCCCACCCTGGAGTGAATCTAGAATTTGTCTCTGGGTGAGGCAATCCCAGTTTGAATTCGTTGGGTGGGATGGATATTTAGCAAAGTTCCTGAAGGTGCCAAATTGATCTCTAACATTCCAAAACTGTTGTGAGAGTGGTTAGGACCACTGTTTAACCTCTAGGGGCTACCCTTGGGGCTATGTGTGTCAATGCGATTAGTGTTTGCAGTCACATAATCGGATTGGTGCTATTTTGGTGTCTATAGATGCCCCTTTTTGGGATGCGTTGTGCATGGTGTAGCACCGAGCAAAAATAGATAACCAAAGCACTAATGATTAGGGTTTCTTAGTAACCTAACCAACTTTTGATGCCCCAAGTATGGAAAGGACATGCATTCTTGAATCCTTGCTTCTGACGAGCGAAGGAACTTAATTCAAGTGTTAACCTTTTTTAGTGAGGTGTTACTTGATCTTGGACATTGATCAGTCATGAATAGGCAAAGGGTGCAACCTTTTATCTGTGAGAACCTTGAGTTCATGATTCACAAAATGCCAAGTGATTTGATCAGCTTGTGATTATTGCTTGTTTACTACCCCAAGTAGGAGCGTGATTGTCTTTGTCAATGATTCTTTGAATGCATGTTGTTTTCCTTAATTGGGTGTGTATTTTTTGATTGGCGACTAAGTGTGACTACCCCATAAAGCGATGAATCGATGAGGGAATGACCTGCATGAGAAAAGTGATGAGTCACTTGACCCAAGATGACTGCTGCAAAGGTGCCTTCAGATGCTTATCGTTGAACGTGTGTTCAGTTTCTCGACATTGAGACCTGATTTTGGTGGGTGTTAACCCTTTTGGTGATGCTTTTTAGATCTATAATTGTCAATGTGATAGATATATCGTCATGCGGGAGGTTTACCGCCAGTGACCGATAGGCTATCCACCAAACTAGTATTGAGGTTTGCCTCATGACCTGTTGAAATGCTGAGAGTTGTAGGGATTCAAGTTTGACTCCCTTATTTTCTTCAATTGTATTGGGATACTTGCTCCTTTGTAATGATAAAAATCACTGTTTATTTTATTTTTTTATTTTTCTTTTGAGCAAGGGATTTGAATTTTGATGAGAATCACTATTGTATGTGCCTTTTGATGTATGCACTTTGGTGGTGATGTCAAATTTTTGGAGTTTTAACTTTTTTGCAAGATTTTACGATGTTTGTAACTTTTTGAGAACATGGGATTCTTAGGGAATTGGGTAGGGAGGATGATTGTCCTTTTTCAAACTCTCAGCATCTTGGGGTCATTCGCATAGGGGGATGAGCAAGATAACCGTTTCGCTTATGGTGACCTGGATTGTTGTGTAGGTTTCATATTTCATTCACACAACTTGGGAATTTTTATGTGTTTTAATTTGTGTTGGGATGCTATGTAACAAGGTGTGATCCAAGTAGAACTCTACCTTTGTAAAATTTGTCTAACTTGGTATAGTACATGGCTAGAAAGCTATATAACGACTGAAGGACAACAAATCTTGATACATTAGAAGACCACTAATTCTGGTATGGTAAAAAAAACAAAAGTGAATGGCATTTATTTTTGATGGACTGCTTATAGAATGGAGAAATGTGGAACAAGATGAGTTGGCGGAGTAATTATAGTCTATGGTGCCTCTGACTTGTATGACCACAAATATGCAATGTATGGATGTGATGCTTAATGCGGCTACATATTTTTGTGTTTTTGACGGATTGATTCTTTTGTGAATATGAAGATGAGATGTGAGAATAGCTTTTTATTGTGGTGATGAGTTGGAGTATACCTAGAAATGAGATTCAAATTTTTGTTATTTTTGATGATTTTACTATTTTTGAATTTTCTTATTTTTGACCAAGCGATTGCAAGAATCCTTTGGGGTATTTTGGTTTACCAAGCGATTGTTGAAATCCTTGGAGCATTTTGGGATTGACCAAGTTATTGTAGGAATCCTTGGAGCATTTTGGGATTGACCAAGTGATTGTAGGAATACTTGGAGCATTTTGGGATTGACCAAGCGATTGTAGGAATCCTTGGAGCATTTTAGGATTGACCAAGTGATTGTAGGAATCCTTGGAGCATTTTTGCATTGACCAAGCGATTGTAGGAATCCTTAGAGCATTTTGTTTGGTATACGACTCTTTAGATATGGAATGGTCGCAAATGACTGATGTTCAAGGGTTCTAGTTCCTTGATTCCATCAAGAGAGGCTAGCCGGTATGTCCCAGGTCCTATTTTTCTATCAATTACATATGGACCTAACAAATTTTCCGTGAACTTGTCCCTTAGATGGGATGGCAAACTAGAGTTTTGTTGGTTCTATTTTAAGACCAAGTCACCAACCTGAAAATCCCTTAAGTGAACTTTCATGTTGTAATCTTTCTTAAGTCATTCTTAATAGATACGTAAATGCTCGAGAGAATTAATGCGTCGTTTGTCAAGCAACGTGAGCTGGTCTAACTGGGCCTACCATGTAGTGTCATCATTGATGAACTCTTGAATTGATATGTGTAGGGAAGGAATTTCCAACTTGAGAGGCATGACTGCCTCGGAGCCATACATGAGTGAAAATGGAGTTACCCCAGTGGGCGTCCGAATGCTAGTGCGATAAGCCCATAGGGCAAGTGGGATTTGGATGTGCCAATCCTTATGACTATCTGCGACTATCTTTTTGAGGATGGCAACTAGCATTTTGTTTGACACCTCTGCTTGCCCATTTGCTTGCGGATAATAGGGTGTCAAAAAACTGTGTTGAATTTTGTACTTTGTGGTCAAAGCACGCACGTCTTTGTTCTTGAATTACGTCCCATTATCCAAGATTATTTTGGATGGAATACCAAAATGACATATGATGTTATGCAAAATAAACTTCGCAATGCGGGGTCCTGTCGTAGAGGTAAGCGGAACTACTTCCACCCACTTGGTGAAATACTCTGTGGCCATTATGATAAATGTGTGACGACCTGATGATGTAGGGGAGATCTTTCCAATTAGATCTAAGCCCCACTACAAAAATGGCCAAGCTGACTGGACTATCTGCAAGGCCTGGGAAGGTACGTGCATCAAATTGGCATGATGTTGACACTTCACACACTTCTTGACATATGTGCAACAATCTCACTCTAAAGATGGCCAATAATAGCCCATGCAAAGAATGCACTTTGCGATGGCCATACCACTGAAGTGGCCACCACACGTACCATTGTGCACCTGGGCGATTGTCCAAGTGGACTCTCACTGGTCCAAGCAACGAAGGAGGATTCCTTTGTAGCTACGATGGTACAAAATGTCTCCTAACAAGACATACTTGGCCGCTTTTTGCTTGAATGCTCATTTTGTGGCATGTGTCAATCCAAGTGGGAGGTTACCTAACTTGAGGTAGTCCCTTATGGGTAAATACCAATCCTGCTGATCGAAAGCCTCGATGGTATGAACAACCAATCCCTCTTGAAGTTCATCCCTAGCAAACACTGAGTGAGAGAAAACTTGTAAGAATAGTGTTGTGTTGCTATTAATGGGAGTAGGGGAGAACAAGGACCCCCAGTTGGCATGTTTCAAACGATCGTGGATTCGAGAGAACTTATCCGAGGATGGTTCAATCTGGATCATGTGGATTCTTGGCATCAATTTAGAACTTGCACGGTCCATCATGGATTGTAATAGTGTTTTGACTTGAATGGTTGTCATATCACCAAAAAGGTCTTGCGGGATTAGTGACCCCAAGGAGGCCATAGTGTCCGCAAAATTATTCGATGACCGAGGGAGTGCCTCGATGTCATACCACTCAAGATTTGCTAGGAATTTGTCCACAAGGGCTTTGTAGGCCTACAAAAATGGGCATTTGCATTGGAATACGCCTTTGACTTGGTTGACAATTAACAGTGAATCACTAAAGATGTTCAGTCATTTGATGTTCATGGTGATTGTTGTCTGAAGACCGATGAGCAATGCTTCATACTCTACATTATTGTTGGTGCATGGGAAGTCTAATTTAAAGGACAGAGGCATTGGAGCCTTTTGTGGTGTGAAGAATACAATTCCCATGCCACCACCTTGCTCACATTTAGAACCATCAAAAAATAGGGTTATGTTGGCCTGTGACTTAGGATCATCAGAATCTGGTGATTCTAAGACATGGAATACCCCATCATCTGGTAGTTCTATGACCAAAGGCTGATCGTCTTCGAGAGGAGCCTCTGCTAGTTGATCGGCTATGACCTATCCTTTGATGGATTTTTGTCCAATAAACTCTATGTCAAATTCTATCAACAACATGATCCATTTCACCATGCGACTACTATGATAAGTACGAATCATCATGTACCACAATGGATTATCCTTAGACACAACATACATGGTGTTGCTCAGCATGTAGTGGCATAGATTTTTGGTAGCAAACACCACTGCCAAGTAGAGTTTATCAACATATGCATAGTTAAGTTCATAACTTACCAGGGTGCAGCTAAGGTAGTAATTAGCCTGTTCTTTGTGAAGGTCATTGTTCTGGGCTAGCATGGCACCCAGTGCCACCTCAGTAGCTGAGATGTATAAGTATAATGTCACTCCTAGTCTGGGTGGTGCCAATACTAGTGGTGAAGCCAAGTATTGTTTGATGTCATCAAAGGCTGACTGGCACTCATCATCCCAGTGAAATGCTACCCCCTTATGCAATAATTTGTTCATGGGTCGACACTTGTTAGATAGCTGTGCTATGAAGTGCTTGATTGATGCGACCTTTCCCTATAGACTTTTGAGCTGCTTAATGGTAGTTGGGGGAACCATTTCAAGGATTGCCTTGACTTTGTTTGGGTCCACCTCGATGCCTCACTTTGAGACTATGAAACCCAAGATTTTTCTAGATGTGATGCCAAATACGCACTTCTTGGGATTCAGTCTGACTTTATGTTCCATGAGGCAATCGAGGATCTTGCTTAAGTCATCAAGATGATCTGGACGCAAAAGAGACTTGGCCAAAAAATCATCCATGTAATCTTCCAAAGTTTTATGCATGTAATCATGGAAGATGTACATCATGGCACGTTGGTAGGTGGCACCAACATTTTTAAGGCCAAAGGGAATGACCTTATAACAAAATGTCCCCCAAGGCATTGTGAACGCCATTTTTAGTTGGTCCTCGAGATTGATACAAATTTGATTGTATCCTAAGAAACCATCCATGAGGGATAGCATTTCATGACCTGCTGTAGCGTCTACCAATGTGTCAATGCTTGGCAAGGGGAAATCATCCTTAGGACTCGCTTTGTTTAGATCTCAAAAATTAGTGCATATGTGAATCCTCCCGTCGGGATTTTTGACGGGAACCATGTTGGACAGCCATGGCAGATAATCCACGCAGATGACAAACTGTGCATCCAATAGCTTTTGTGATTCATCTTTGACCATCAAGGCCACTGTTGGGTGCATATTACATAGTTTTTGCTTAACTAGCTTAACTGTCAGATCAAGTGTTAGATTATGCGTGACTAGCTACGGATCTAGCCCCGTCATGTCTCTGTATGACCATGCAAAAACCTCCTTCTTCTCTTTGAGAAGGGCAATGTAGTCGGCTTGCTTTTCAGGGGATAATATTACCCCCATCTTGATGATCTGTGGATTCGTTGGATCCAAGCTAATTTCTATGTCAGTCATCTCCTCGATCGACATGTGGGATCCGTCCTCCAACTGATGTGGAGTTGGGATCAAGTGGATATCATTTGCTAAGTTTAAATCTGCATTGGGAACCTCGGGTTCCTCCTCGGCATGAAAGACATCCTTAGTTGTCCCTGGGGTAAAATGAAGCATTTTACCAAAATTCCAGTACTCTGATGGGGATGGAGGTGAATTGACATGATCCCAGTCAATGGCATCTATGTCTAGATGCAATGACCATGCTGGATCGGCCGAATTGCAGATGGGGGTGGTTAAGTCAATGGAGATCATGTTGATGAAATGATTTTGGTCTCCATTATCGTAGGTGTGATGACTCAAACATTTTGGATATTCTCTGTGCTCTGGATCAGGCTCTAGAGGTATTGGCATGAATGGATTGACCCTATGTGCTGATAGGAGGATAGGGTCTACCCTCGACATTGATATCACCCTAGGGTCTCAGAGTGGAAGGTGCTCTTCGTATACTTGGAGCGATGGATCCAAAACTTGGTCCCACCCTACTGGGTCTACGTACCACTTATGCCCTGGCACTATGCCCATCTATTCAAATATGTCATTAATCTCCAAGGGGTATGGTTGTAGCACCTGCCGCATGTGATTAAGATATGTCATTTTTGTTTCATCTTCATAATCACTATTGGAGATCCAAAAGCCCTCATTAGCTCCAAAAATTGTTTGAGGTATTACAGGCTCATCTTGCTCGAGCAAATTTATCTGGCCCCATTATGGTTGTTCCACTCTCCGTGGGGGGACCTGATTCTCTTGACGTGGCACTGGCTCACTTGGAGCCTCTAGAGGGTACATTGTCAAGAGGCTCTATTGACAGTCATTCATGGGGATCACTTGTGAGTGATCACTATCATATTCGAAGGGATCATATGATGCTGGTTCATATTCTGATTTGTCCTCCGAAGATCCCTCTTGACATTTTTTATACCTTCCTTGAAAGTGAGTCCCTGAACTTTCGCCTCTCTCTAGCAAAGGAGAAGGGTTATTGAGGTTAACAAGGGTGGCTTTTGACCATGGTAGGTAATCTCCCAATGTATACGTTGTGTTTGGGTTGGCATAAGGATATGATGCCAATCCACCCTTGTTGCCTAACCCTAGGCCTTGCATGTTCTCCACCAAGATGTCCAAGGGCAGAGGGTGGTTGAACCCTACTCTTGACTTATCATAAGGCATTTGGTATCTTTTCTGGCAAAGGACACACACTCCTTGCTCATACCTACCTAGTCCATATCCATGCCAATTGCATTGGCCAAGATATATCAGAGTGAAGTCTGGGTTAGAAAGATAGTTGACATTTTCTGCAAAGGGCTCTTCATCTTCATCCTTTTGGATGCATGGCCCAATACCATGATCAAGGCCCCCATACACAAAGTTTGTCTAGTTTGGTGGGTGACCTAAAGGAACAATTGTACCGATGGGGAGGTGAGTTCTCCCCATGTCTTCCAAGGACTCTAGCGTGGTCGTTGCTACAACATTTCACACCAGATACTCCCCCAGGCCCGTATTGGCCATTTCAACAGTGATTGTTGATGATTGAGAGGGAGGGAATGAAAGCTCTTCCTGAGTCCACTCCATGTTGGGTGAACTAGGAGCCTCAACTTCCATTGTGCTAGGCATCTCTTCGGTAGAGATGGTTGATACTATTGGCAGTGCCTCTTCTAGGGGTTGAGCCTCTTCTAGGGTTTGCTTCCCTTTGTCCTTTAATTTAGCCATGATAGGTGGCATTGTTGGTGAAGGACTAGACGATGAAGATGTACCTGGCTAGGGTTTTGATGGATTTATCACCAGTGGTGCTTGCAAAATTAGACCCTATCTAGATGGATTTAACTAAAAATCCAAGTGCATCGATGGAAGGGTCGATTGCGGTATCAACTGCATCGCATTGCAATATTTGAAGGGTTCTAAGTCCGCCGGGACTACATGTACTTACCCTTCAAATGTATACCTCAAAAACTGATGAGATATCGAAGGGACACACTTCATGTCCCTGATCCATGGCTGCCCTAGCAAGATGTTATAAGCCATCTCATCTTCCAAAATATGGCACAATGTAGGTATCGTATTTTATCCTACTTGAATGGGTAGGACAATTGTGCCAACTATCGAGCATATCGCATCATTGAATGCTCATAGTGTATAGGTGGAAGCCATGATGTGAGAGGCTAGCAAATTTAGATGTTTCAATGCCGCTATGGTAATGATGTTACTGGATGAGCCAGTGTCTACCAACACTCTCTTATATGGGATCCTGTTGACCCATGCGATAATGTATAGGAGTGGATTTGCCATGTCATCAGACATCGATTTAACTTCATCCTCTCGAAAGGTGATGATTGGCTTCGTGCATCGTTTGACATGTCCCACGAAGTTGTTGAAGGAATTCGCTTTATGGGGCTGTAACTCGATGGCTTTCAATATCTCCATCAGAGCCTCCCGATGGGGTGTTGATTGCTGTATAAGCTCGTATATGGAGAGCCTATCTGACGTGGTCCTCAAGCTCTGTGTGAGTTTGGTCCAAATCATGGCCGTGGGTCTAGGCAGAGATAGCTGTGTAGGGTGCTGTTGAGTTTGTGACATCGATGGAACCTCTCTTGTGGCTGCCTCAGGGGCAACTCTTGGGTATCTCTTGTTTCTAGTCACTATGCTTATCATTCCTACATACCCTTGCATGGGAAAATTCTGTTGCACCTCATTGACTTGAAGGGGTTTTGCTTGTGCCTCATGGGTATGCAAGGGATCTTTGAAAACTCCCATCTGCTGGTTGTTTGGCGCTACGAGGTTGTCCACTACCAACATCTTATTGTCAATCAGGTCTTGTATCAATCCTTTGAACTTCCAACATGCATTCAGGTCATGTCCCCTCCACATGTGGAACCTACAATACAAGTCCTCCTTGTACCCCGTAGGCTTAGGAGTGTTGGGTTCTATGGTTTGAATCTCTGGAAGGTTGATAAAGTTTGCCATTGAAAAGCGGTCAAATAGGGAGTCCCTAGACTCCGTATAAGGTGTGTACTGTCTCCTAGGGTGACACTACTAATTTTTCTCCTGCTTCTGGTTTTCTCTTTCATAATTATTAGGAGGCACTGCCTGATAGTTAGCCTTTTGAGGTTGTATTTCTTGTGCAGGCTTAGGGACATTTATAGCAACTTGATTGACCGCAGCAGGTTTCTGTTGTGTAGTACCTATTTTTGTGTTCTTGTTCCATTATTTCTTCTTAGTTTTGGAAATCTCGCCATCCTGTATCTTGATCTCTTCAATACTTATGGCTTGCACCAGAGCTTCCTCTAAGGTGGCATATTTTTGTAGCTACAATAGCACAAATATTGATCTCAAACAACTTCGTGAGAACATTTGTGTAAAGTCAGACATAGAAGGGAGGTACGGTAGCTTGGAAAATAGAGTCCTCCATAAATTCCCATAGGCTACCATGGTTTCTTCCTCATACTTCCTGAGGCTGGCTAGGTCACTTAGTGACACCTTCTTCTTGGTGTTAAAGGCGAAGCATTCGAGGAACGCATCCACTAACTAATCCAAGTTACTGATGTTGTGCTTCAGCAATTGAGTGAACCAATCCAAGGTAGGGCCCGTGAATGTGGTTATAAATGTCCTTAGCAACAATGCATCATTGTCTTGAATGCCAAAACATTGGCTCAGGAATCTAGTCACATGCTCTTGGGCATCCTCCTCACCTTTAAATATTGCCAACTAAAGTAGCTTAAAGTGTTTGAGGTAAGGGGGTGCAGGCACTAATGGATGCATAGGATGACTGCAAAGTTGGCGTAACATGGGATTTTGGGGCCTAGAAGCTTTGGTTTCCACAGACTCCAAATGCTCTAGTAGTGCTTTGTATGCATCGAAAGATTTAATCTCTTCCTCTTTAGTTTTCTCCTATTGTGGGTTGTGGGAGACTTGAGGCCTATGGGGGGGTGGCCTGATAGCAACCCCTCCACCTTTGTAGGGCATTTTGGCCTGCTATTCTTCTTGTTCATACTCATCATAAGCTTCCTAAGGAGTCTCTAGGCAAGACCTATGACCCTAGGTGGGTCTGCACGGAGGGTACCCATCGTTGTTCTGAGGAGTGGCCTCCTACTCAGGTCTAGGGGGTCTCAGATGCAACACTTGATAAGGTCACAAAGACCTATCTTGCACCAAGGGATTATGCTTCTCATATGGTTTTGCTCTTTGGGTGCGATGGGTTGGAACACTCTCAGGCACTAGGTTATGGAGCAGCTCATCTATTTGGCACTGAATGCACTCCTTGCTAAGGTGGTATACACTCTCTAGCTACTGTTGATCTTGCTCAAGCCGCGTGATCTGCACTTGGTGTCTGGCATGTCTAGTGACTACCAGGTCAATTTGTTTTGCCATCTTGAGCCTAGGAGGCCTGGATGCCTCTTGTATGCATTTACCTTGGTCATGATGATCTAATATCTCAATAGGTTGCTTCCCTCTATAGAGGTTGGTGGAATTTACCCAAAGCTCTGGCCTCCGTGGGTGATCATGGTACATAGCGGGTGTGGATGCACATGGCTCCTACACTTTACATTGCTCTCAAGGAGTGTAATGGTATTCCTTGTGCTCCATTTCATATGTGTGAAATGGGTGGGTAGAGTTGGCTTGCCTCGCTTGAAGAGCCCTAGGCTCTAGGGTTTGTCTATTGGTTCTAACAGTGATGGGGGGCAAAGGAGGGATGCCATAATCATGTGGCCTCTCCTCATGGACACTATGTTGCTCTAGCACTTCATCGCATGGTGGCCACTCATATCGAGCTTCTAAGGGAGATTTCTTATCTATGTTGAGTGCCATGTGTAAGGACTCCTCCTAAAAGGGGCTATGATGAATAGGCATGTCCCCCAAAGGGGTGTCTCTATAGTTCCACCTTAAAATGGAATGATGCAGACTCTCTTGTGGGTCAGGCTGCCAAGGCGGTATGACCAAGTCCTTAGGGTTGTAGCAGAGGTGACTTGTGCCCCCTTGTACAATTTTCACAGCTTCTGCCCTTGATTGGGCTTGGCTACGGGTATACACCATGGTGTTGTTTTTCTATAAGCTAAATAGGTTTTTATCTCTTTTTATAATTTTTTTTATGCTACACTAAAAAGAAAAGAGCACACACACACAAAGCAATGATTATCTCGTTTAAATATTAAAAGTGTGTCCTAAACCTGGTTTAGTGTGTTTTGGTTTTGTTTTTTTTTTTTTTTTGAAGGTTTTTGTAAAGAACGTTTAAATGCAAAATGAGGGCTCTTATGACTCCCAAAATTGGTCGCCCCTTCGATATACCATTTCTAGGCCGATATACCAACCTCTCTATATACCCGCCCTTACGTGATGGAAACTATAGGTACATGAGAGCAGATGTTACGTGGAACGTAGGTGGTACGGAAGGGGAATCACCCTGTTTATGACACCTACCATAGAATACTTATCCTCGCATGCTGGGAATCACCCCAGATACACTCGATCAGCTTTCTTCATGATTTACATCTAGCAACAGTAGTGATCAGGGTTTATGAATGCAAAATTCAAGCCAAGGTGGTGATGAAATCCACTGTTGGTCTTGATCAAGGGTTGGGGTTTTACGGCCAACTCCTTGGTGTTTAATTTACCATGTGGTGTGTGGGGTTCTTTTTATTTTGCATGAAACAAAATACAAATGCAGAAAAACTTTCCTAAGCACACAAAAAGAAACCAAAAAAATAGAAAAATAATAATAGGAAATAATAGGAAAAGTTCAGGACTCTTACCTCTTCTCTGCTCAAATCTATCGATTTTGAGTTTCTACCCAAAAAATTCATAGAATGGAATTCATCTTGGGGGGATGAATTACAGGATTGTATTCATCATAGGGTGGGGCAAATTCCCATTCGTCCTTGGGTGAGACGAATTACAACTCTGTATTCACCCTCTGATGGAACGAACAACAGTCAGCGTATGCAAACGTGGTACCTGCAAGAAAAAAATAACCAAGTTTCGATCAGATATCTGATATTAAAAAAATAGGACAAGGTCCCATCGTGATCGCCACTGAAATCACAAGGATACGAAAGCAAAAAGGAAAGTGAAGATGAGATGCAAACATAATCGAACTTAGCGCTAAATCCTAAGAATTTAAAAGTGCATGGAAGGAGGGAAAAGCATGAGTGAATAAAAATGAAAAAAATGTGAATAAATAAGACAACCATTTTTATTGATATGTTTCACAACTCGGTTACAATGTGCATCCTCCCCTTCCCAAGGCTAAGAGAGTTTAAGTATGCATTCTTGTTACATCCATGGGTGCCTTTCCTTCTTCTGCACGCCCACATGTAAAATGGGTGGACCAAACATCACCGCCACTTGCGTTGATGAGTCTTGAATCCTCAATACTCCTCTGATGTCCAAACACTACATTCAAAGGAATAAGAAATGGTCAGTAGCACCTACGGATAAAACAAAGCATGCAATCCCCAAGCCTAAGATAAGTGAATGAGAAAAATGAATTAAGCTATGACTAAAACATATCCAAATGCTCTAAAAATTTGAAAGGGGCATCAAGAAACCACCAAGAAGGCCCTACAAAAATAACATTTGGTAAATTCCTCACCGATTTGAATTCACTCTAGGGTGGGACGAATTAACCTCTAACAAAATGCTGAAAAGGTACTGTCCCAAATGTCCTGCCTAGGAAGCTCCAAAAGACTTGTAAACTTGGGGTTAGCTAATTTGGGGCATTTTGGGAAGACCCATATGGTCATATTTTCACAATTTTGCCTCCATAAATAGAAATTTAATGATGCTACCTGTAGATTAGTAGAAACAAGTAAAGATAGAAATATGATCAAAATTGTTCAAAACGAGAAAAAATTTAAATTGCAACCTATCTAAGCATCATAGAATTGAATGCAAAAATGAAATAAAGAAAGTATGCCATGGAATTCCCATCGCTCTGAAGGGGGGCGATTAGGACTGTGGTAGTGTGGGAGGGGGCGCCCGTAGGGCAGGCTGCCCGTCGTTTAAGGTCTGATTTCAGCACCAATCCACTCGGGATGGGTCCAAAACCTCTTGTGTGGTATTTTTGGAAAATTTTGTTGGGTATTGTGGCCAAATGTAAGGTTTTGGGCTCAATATTTGTCCTCCAAATAGTCACCAAATGACCTCCCCTCTAAAGGAGATCAAGGATGTGAAAGGCGTAAATCCAAAAGGTGTGAGGTATGAAAATAAAATGATAGAACTTCATTGCTCTAAAATGCTCCTTCTCTCTATATTTTGGGGTGAGGAAACTCACCAATTTATAGACCTAGAGGTCTCTTGAAATGGGCATGCAGAGGCGCCACTTGGTGATCATGCCTCCCCAGGGGGAAGGAGATTCCCCCCTGAATAGGGACTTCATGACTGCCCTTGTAATTGCCTCTAACACTCAAAAATTCTCACCCATACTCCCATGTGATGAAGGAAGTGTTGAGTGGCAGATCTGAGCTGCCATTTGTCAAGATTTGACTTTTTGCCCATCAAACCTGCAATTCACCCCACCCTAGAGTGAATCTAGAATTCGTCTCTAGGTGAGGCGAATCCCAGTTTGAATTCATTCTAGGGTGGGACAAATATTTAGAAAAGTGCCTGAAGGTGCCAAATTGATCTTTGACCTTCCAAAACTACTGTGAGTGGTTAGGACCACTATTTAACCTCTGGGGGCTGCCCTTGGGGCTGTGTGTGTCAATGTGATCAGTGTTTGCAGTCACATAATCAGATTGATTTGGAAGTGTAATCAAAATGCTAGTCTTCATAGTCAAAAAAATCTTGGAGGCACACAAAGAAGTTGGTGGAGGTAATTTGATTTGCTAATATTGTTTTATATGCTTTGGAGATATATAGTTTTTAATAAAGTTTTTATATAAGGTTTTATTAAATGGAGAAATAAGGAATTATTTATTAAAGCCTTGTTATTAAAGTTAAAATATGAGTGATAAGTGGTTTATTAGAAGAATTGATTTTTTATTTTTTATTTTTATTTTGGATATACAAGGATTTAATAGTTTCTTAAGTTCTTGAATGTTTTATTTGGTTTAAGTTTATTTTTGAAAAAATAGTTTATTGAATTTTGTACAAAATAATTAAGTTCGTAGATAAAAGGTATTCAACTTCAAACTTAGGAAATTTAAATTTATAAAATTCTTACTTTCATAGTTTATAAACATTAGGGAAATATAAGGAATTCAATTTTAAAAGTTTTTTAAATTTAAAAATATAGAAATTATTTAAACCAAGGGAGTCACAAGGAAGTTTACTTCAAAAATCAAAATATAGAAATTTTATGTATAATTTACCAAGAGGAACTTTTTAGCATAGGAGATGTTATCAAAACATAAAACCATACTCAAAAAAGGGAAAATTTCATGAACAAGGCACATCAAGTGAGCAACATCATACTCAAAAATCTTGTAAACAATGCAAAATAATTTTAAGTAAATTTAATCATATGATTCAAATAGAAATAGGTCTTTCATAAATAAGTTCAGGTGCTAGTCATCATATGTTGGGTAATTTACAATGGTTTAGTTGTTTACAAGTTAGAGATAATTTCTATTTGAATATTGCTAATGATAAGAGGTATCTAGTACATGGAAGTGGTTGTGTAACACCTAGTGCACCATTTTCAAACTTTATATTGAAATATGTTATGTATGTTCTAGGGTTGACAACCAATCTCATTTTAGTTACCAAACTAGTTGAAAGTGGAAGATCAATTGAGTTCAAATGTATAAATGAGAATAATAAATGTATTATCAAAAATCAAAATATAATAGAGGCTATAGGATCAATTAAGAATGGAATATATGCCTTAGATTCAATTGGTTTTTCTCAAGGACTTATATTATTTCAAGATAACATTATTGAATTCTCTAAAATACAAACTACAAGAAATGAGAATCAAGAACCTTTCTACCATTGAAGGCATTTGGTGAATATAAATTTCAATATGATGATAAAGATGTGAGGACAGCTGAAAATCACATGTACTTATAAAATTTAGAGTGTTCAAAGGATATGAAATGTTCAACAATCGTATTGATAACATGTGATAATTAAATAAAAATTATAAGCGGTTCAGCTGGTTGAACCACCCGAATCCATTGGCTAACTACCCAAGACTTGGAGAGCACATTGGAGGTGCTAATTTTTAAATTAACCTAATATGAAATATGCTAACATCCCCCCTTATTACATTATTGGAAAAACCCAAGGATATTGTGAAACAATTCAAATTTGATGTGTCCAATTGCTTTGGTGAAGATATCTACAACTTGAGCATCAATGGGAATGTATTGGAGCTATATTTTGTGCTTTAGAACTTCATCATGACTAAAATGACACTGATTATCGATGTGTTTGGTGCGATAATGAAAAATTGGATTCTTGACAAGATTCAAAACACCTTGATTATCACAAAATAAATGTAGTGGAATATTCACTAGAATACCCATGTTTGTAATAATGTGATGTAACCATATTATCTCGTAGACTGCTCCACTAGCTACTCAATATTCTACCTCTGTATATGAGATAGCAACCACCTGTTGCTTCTTGTTATGCCACAAGACAGGACCAGATCCATGATGAAATATGTATCCAAAAGTTGATTTTCGATCATCAATGGATCCAGCATAGTCGGAGTCCATTTATCCTTGTAGATAAAACTTGTTATTCTTTTTGTATTCCAAACCAAAATTTGTTGTACCATGTACATAATGTAGAACTCTTTTTGTTGCTTTCCAATGACTTAATTTGGGTTCCTGTATGAATCGCAAAAGATAACCCATAGCAAAATTGAGATCAGTCCTGGTGTTGGTTAGATATAGGAGACTCCCAATCAGCTGGTGATAGAGAGTACCATCTACCTGAGGTGATTTATCATATCGTGATAACTTAAGTCCTTGTTCCGTTGAGTTGTTTTAGACCTACAATTAGTCATTCAATATTTTTCAACTAATGTGTTGGCATACTTCTTTTGTGTAACAATGATATGGTGTTATTTCTAAGTCACTTCCAAACAAAGAAAATAGTATCGAAGTCGTAGATCTATCATTTCAAGCTTGTTTCAAATCATCTTTGACTACATCAATCATCTTCTCTGAACTTCCTGTTATGATCATATCATCTACATATAACACCAGAATAACTATATCAGAACCATTGTTCTTGATATAAATATTCACATTTGAAGGACTTCTTTTGAATCCATGTTGCAGTATGTGACTATCTATCTTGATATACCAAGCTCAAGGAGCTTTTTTGAGCCCATACACGGATTTGGTTAATTTTCAAACTTTATGTTCTTGCCCTTCAACTACAAATCCTTATGGTTGAGTCATGTATACTTATTCTTGTAAGTCACCATTCAGGAAGGTACTTTTCACATCCATCTGATATAGCTTCCACCCAAATTGAGCTCCCATGGCACAAAGTACTCTAATAGTAGTCATCTTTGTAGTAGGGGTAAAATTCTCCTCATAGTCTATACCTTCTTTCTGAGCAAAGACATTTGGAACAATATAGGCCTTATGCTTGTCAATAGTACCATCCGCTTTATACTTTATTTTGAACACCCATTTATAGCCAATGGGTTTCTTTCCTATGGGTAGATTGACTAACTTCCAGGTATTATTTTTCATGAGATATTTATCTCCAGCTTCCATAGCAACCTTCCACTGAGGCTCACTAAGTGCATCTTGAACTGTTACAGGCTCATTTTCATCCAATTTTGTTATATAGACTTGTTCATTATCTATATTTGTATCTTTGTCTTCCTCTGCATCTACAAATAGATCATCAAACTATTGGTAGAGCTCATCAACCTCTGAAGATGATGCCTCTTCTCTTCTATGTTGTGTCATACTTTGAGTGCACGATCAATCTTGAGTTAGATCTGAAAGTGTATTCAGTTTAGAATCTCTCAATGTACTAGTATACCACTTTCGAACCTTCTTCTTTGGAGACAAGATTTCTTTCTTAGGTTCTTATTCTTATTCAAGGTATATATTTTCAGATGTGAAATATGATGTGGAAGCTTCATCAAATACAATGTCTCTACTTATATGTGTTTTCTTGGTTATAGGATTTATCAAGCAATATCCTTTTGGAACCTCATCATAACCAAGAAAAATACATCGCAGTTTCTTCTCATCTAACTTCTTTATTTTCTATTTTGGAATGTGCACGAATGTTGTACATACAAAAACCTTAGATGAGAAATAGAGGGTTTCTTACCACTCCAAGCTTCTTGTGGTGTTTTTCCTTGTAGAGCTCTAGTGGGTGCTCTATTTAGAAGATATGATGGTGTGTTTACTACTTCTGCCCAATACTGATCCTCAATATGTACTCCTTTTATCATACATCGAACCATTTCCACAATGGAACGATTTCTTCTCTGTACAAATCCATTCTACTGAGGTCTATAGTTTGGAGTTAGTTGTCTCTTAATCTCGTGTTCTTTCAAAAATGATGAAAATTCTTTAGAAGTGTATTCTCCCTCGATCTGAGTAGAGGGTTTTGATGAAACATCCTGACTCCTCAACAAGTTTATTGAATGGTTGAAAGTACATAAAAGCCTCTAATTTCAATGGAATGAAGAAAATCCACATCTTCCATGAGTAATCATCAACAAAAAATTTAAAATACTTCTTTCCACCATAACTGGTTGGCATAGGACCACACAGATCGATGTGTATCAACTCTAGAGGTTTTGTAGATCTAGAGGATCTAGCTTCAAAATGTACTCAGTGTTGCTTCCCTGCTAAGCAATCCAAGCAAATTGGTAAGACATAGGAGAGGTGAGGAAGTCCTTTCACCATCTCATATTTGCGCAATTGAAGTAAATATCTTGAACTTAGATGCTCATAACGTCTATGCCGGAGAGAAGTGGCTTCCTTTGTAGTTACCACTAGAGTAATATGTGGCGTTGAAAGAGAATCTAGAATGAACAACCCATGCTTGTATGATCCAATTGTGATATGTTTACCTCTGTGAGATATAAAATATATTTTATCACCTTTAACAACTTGGAACACAACATCCATATTTCTACCCAATATTTTTGGAATAGAAAACAAATTATTGGCTAATCTAGGAACATAGAGGACCTTTCTATTTGAAATTTACCATCTCGAAGAGATATGAAAACATCCCCTTCACCCTTCACTTGGTAAACTTGATTTTCAGCAATTATGACTGGCTTACCTTATTTCTCCTCAAAAGTGTCAAACCATGATTTGTTCCCAGTCATGTGCTTAAGAGATCCTAAATAAATGTACCATACAACATCTATATGATAAGATGAAGTATAGGTCATGAGCACCTTGTGTGCTCTTTCATAGTTGGAATCTGAATCGAATCAGGAGAATCTGAGTCTGAGTTGGAGTCAACATAAGCAACATGGCCCTTAGGTTGCTTATGTTTCTTTTTGTATTTTTGTTTCTCTTTAACTTTCTTCTTAGGTGGCTGGTCATTTTGTTGCTTGTTTTTAACCAACACCTGTTGTTTTAATGGTTTTTCATATCACAAATCTTCCAATATTGTTTATCTTTCTGCTAATTTTGCTTCCATTTTCCTTTGGAATAAGAGACCCCTTTTTGAAACTAACCTTGTTTCTTACATTTTTTTGGGTCGAGAGGGCATTATATGGCACCTCATATTTCTAAACCTGATTTGCCTCCTTAGTTTGAAGCAAATTTACCAGCTCTACAAATGTTACTTGTCTACTAGAAATGTTGGGAGAGGTGATCAACATTTTGTAGGAATCTGGTAGTGCTCTCAAGATGATAGAATTCAAGATATCATCATCTACTATTTTTCCCATAGCATTCAGTTTGACTTTCAATTCTACCACTCTGCAAAGTAATAGATCAGCTGTCTCCTTAGAATTCATACTAAGAGTATGTAGTAGATTTTGAAGGTGAAGAATAGTGGACTGATTTTTTCCTTCATACATGGTGATCAAAGCAACCCAAGCTTCCTTTCTGGTTTTTGTATCACAAATATGAGGTTGCACCTCATATGTAGTAGCAAGTAATATAAACACAAGACCTCTTTTTTCCTTCTTATTCCAAGCATCTTGATATGTTCCTACTATCTAAGGGTTCTTTGTAGTGCTAGTCACTACATCCCATAAATCTTCTACCTGAAGAATGGCTCTCATATTTGTTTTCCATGGAACAAAGTTAGGACCTTTTAGCAACTATGAATCTGAGAGATACTTGTGAACAATATCCATTATGAAGGTTCCTTACATCACCAATTGGTCTCCCTTTATTTATACCTACCAAATCAATATATCGTAACCACTCAATATATACCCGCCCTTATGTGAGAGAGATTGTAAGTATATATGAATAGTATACCATTCAATATGTACCCTTCCTTATGTGAGGTAGACTATAAGTACATATGAGAAGCATAATATATTGAATTTTAGCGATATTGAAAGGGCATCATGTTGTTTATGACACCTACCATAGAAATTTTATTTCGTATGCATGGGGCGTAACTTCCCCTAAACACTTTGGAAAAACCTTCATCAAGATTTATGCCTAACAACAATCACGATGTGGGTGTGAAATGAAGTGAAAAATAGAATTTGTTGACCTTATTTCTCCTCGACAATTGATAGAGAACAATCTCAGACATCGTTGTTACAGCTATATTAGGCAACAAATACAATAGTCCAAAGCACGACAATATTACCTGTAAGTGTGGACCAGAGGTATCACAGATACTGAATGCTACTATGCAATAAATTGCACAAATAGGTGTATAAATTTTGAGTCTTTTTTTATGTAATAATTATTTGCAAGAAAGCAACAAAATTAAGTGCAAAATAAAATCACAGATGCCCACAAATTTTTGAACCTATATGAGGTGTCGGTTTCCACCGAAAATGCACCTATTAACAATACCAATTTTTTTCATTGTTTTAGAATTTTACTCCCCCCTTTGTCTTAGATTTTTGCAAAAGGAAAATGTTTTAATCACCCCCTCTTTGTTGCAAAAAAAAAAGAGTAGGAAAAAAAATGGGAATAATGCCAATTATTTAGAAAGCACAACTTATCACTCCAAAAAATGAGGGAGAAAATCAAAGCATTTGAAAAATACCTTAACAAATAGTCCCTCCTTATGACGTGGTGGAAAAAAATTGGTCTAAAATACCCCTCCATAAGCAATGTGAACACCTGGAGTAACTTTTGGAGCAAAAAAATAACCTTTGAGAAAAAAATTTAGCAAAATTAGCAAGTTTGAGCAAAAAAATCAAGTTTTGCTTTCAAAAAAAATTCACAGGCAGTGTAGGCAGCCATGGGATGGTACGGGCATCATGAACAGTTCAAAAAATATCCATGGCAATATTTGACCCATGGACATTATCCACACAAAGCAAGCCTAGCGCCAACTACGCTAGAGGGCATGTTGGACAAAGAAAGCACAACGTGTGCTTTGAAGGCAGTAGGCACAGAGAGTTGGAAAAAAAACCCAACCTTTATCCCACATGCACTATGAAATGCATCTGTGGGTATTCAAAAACCCAAATGTGCACATAACTAGTCGACTACCTTCGGGTGGTTGTAGTCTATCTTTTTATCGCCTCGAACTCTACCTAGTTGTCTATTGCATCAGTCCTCTATCCGCCCAGTTATCCATCATATTAGTCCTCTGTCTACCACATCATCAGTATGTGTACCATGTTGTCTACCATATCATTTCCTAGTTTTCTACCATGTCATTTGTCCAATCAGAATCTCCTTAGTCCTCGAGTCTCCTTGGGCCTTATGTCCTATCAGCATCCAGTCAATAGACCAAATAGAATCTCCTCGGGTTGCATGTAGCATCAGCATTATCTGCATACTTTGTCACATCGAGCCTCATGCTCGAGCCTCATGTGGCACACCCTTTTTGTTCGCCCGATATCCAATCTGTGGCTCTAGTAACATATAGAATTTAGAATGTTCAAAGGATATGAAATTCTCAACAATCATATTGATAACATGTGATGATTAAATACAAATGAGAAGTGGTTTGGTAGGTTGAACCACCCGAATCCATTGGCTAACTACCCAAGACTTGGAAAGCGCATTAGAGGTGCTAATTTTTAAATTAACCTAATAATAAAATATGCTAACAGTACTACAAGATCAGATCTATGTTGAAGATTAATGACGAAGACCTTGATTGAAAACTAAAGTTTTCAATCACCAAATAATGCAATACATGGGAGTGTTAAATTATATTACATTATTTGGTATATGCTAATGTACAACCTTGGTAAAACCTTGTAAATATTATATTAGGGTTGTGTCCTATATTAGAGTGTGAGTAAATATTTTATGTAATATAATAATATGCAAGAAATGCACAAGTTTAATGTGTGCAAGTGTAATGTGTGTAGATGTGCACAAGTGTCTCATATGTAAGTGTGCACATGTGTTCTTAGATTAGGAAGTGTTATGTGAAGAGTCATATCCAAGTGTGCATACAAGATAGAGTCATGTGTATGCAAGTATCAAGTAGAGAAGCCAAGAGTCATGAGACTTGGCATAAGGAAAGGAAGATTCAAGTAACCAAAGAGTCATCCTACAATAGCTATATATTACTCCATAGTGGTCATCACCTACATCGTCTAGATCACCATCTACAAAGTGTATATTGTCTACATTATGAGTATTGTTATTGTAAGAGTTTGTGATACAATTGTAAGATGAGTAATAAAGTTTACATACATTTGAACCACTAATATTGTAGGTTGTGCTACATGCTTTGTACATATATGATTCAAGCTATTACATTCAGATTTTTATTTATTAATGAATGTTAGTTGATATATTAGAAGCCTTGATTTTACATATTAGTTATATCATATTATTCTGGTTATATTATTATCTTGATCTTATTATATTGTGGCTATCATATATTTGATCCTATGATATTTATCTTGTGAGATTTATATTAATATTAAGGCTTCAAAATCCATCATAACTACCACCCTAGGAATCTTGGGAATTGTTTAGAGGAATATTTTATAATTAATATTGTTAGATTTGAGATTGCTACTATTATGGCTACCATGCTCTTTCTTTTAGTAAGCCACCTATATCTAGATTATTGAGCCCAATTGATATTGGTAGGTGATCCTTAACTTTCCTTAATAGTGGCTCATCAACTCAACTCATCTATAATTTTGGGATCTTATGCACATATACTGACACCCTACAATATGATCTTTCTCCTACCTATGACTTAGTCATATCTAACCCCTCTTCATTGTTGGTTGCTTCCACATTATACCTAAATATTTTAAGCACTTCTATCTTCACCTTGAACTTTCTTGTATCTTTTGAGTTGATATGAGTTGTTGACATTCAACCAAATGCTTGTTGAAACATTTCATTATTTCCCCACACCAAATGTTTATAAAATTTTAAGGTCAAGCTAGAAATTTGTTTAAATACTTGCAAAAATCTTATGTGAATCTTATTTTGGTCATTTCATTTTTCAAAAATTTTCTTTCTTTTCATTTGGAACTTCTAATTCTTCTAATCTTAGGATGTTTTGTTAGCATAGACTATCAAAAATTTTGCCTTTCTATTTTTTCCAAGACTTTTATAAAATGACATTAATACATTATCCTTTGATTGAAAATTTTTTCCCACATTGGGCCAATGTCTTTGTCCATGCTTTTTACCTATTTTTTTCATTTCATCATTCTTTCAAAAATCTACTTAAGACAAGGATTTTTTGAGTGTAGTGAAAATCACTACAACTACATTACCTTAGGTTCTTCCTATGGGCATAAAGGATGGAGAGGTATGGATTTTATCTCCTTTCTTATTGCCCTATTTTCCATCAAGATTTCAAGCTCTTTTATCATGTACAACATTTGGCAGGCTTGGGAAAATATCAAACCATGGATCCAATAGAAATGCAATGGTATTTGCAATGGTATTTCTATCAATTCTTTGAACCTTTGGAGGTCTCTTATCTTGATTATCAGAGGAGTCATTTTTCCCTAAATCCCTTAGATGCTTGCATAAAATTTTTATAAAAGAGCTATATCTATACTGGTCAACTTGCATACCTAGTCAACTAAGGATTGACATCTTTAGAATTATATAAAATTTAGGTTTAGAATTACCTCCATAAAAAAGGAAACCCCTGAGGAAATTAAAATAAATATACTTAATTCTATGCTTCACAAGATCATAGTGCACTCTCAACATCTTTGGTGGAAGGACTAGAAATGGCATACAAAGACACCCCTTCATTAATTATAAGATCAAATTGGGTTATAAATAGCTTTCGCTATACTTATCCATGGTCGAAAAACTCAATTTTCATTGGGGCCTTCACCAAGGTATATTTAGGCTTATCATTTTTCCACAATATGGTCTATTTATATTGAATCCAAACAAATTATCTTTACCTAGAGTTTAATTCACCAAGACCTCTTGCTTGGTAAACGACTTATCTACATTGGGGTTCCAAGCCCACTATGTTGATTCTACCATGGACCTAAATATCTTCATCTTATTTGGAGATACCATAATGATAAGGACACTTGGAAGTGCATTTTTTTCCATCCTTTTTCTCCCATAGTGGTTGATATGGTAATAGACTCTCCTTGGAGACCCTCCTCTCCTCCCTTTGGTGTTTCAAGAATTTTGACACCTCTTTAGGATTGATATTATGTTTTGTTTATAAAAATCCATAAATGATTTGTTGTTCTCTCAAGATTTTATTGTCCAATTCTACAATGTTATTGATAAGTCAATGCTATTTTTCTATGTTGCTACAAATGTTAGTGTAGACCAACAAAGTGGCAATGGAGTTGGTCCATTTCCAAGAATTAATTGAACACTGTAAGAATACTTCTAGCAATATTTTATTGCACTAGCCATTTCTTTAGCTAAATACATAAAGCTTGAGACTGGATGTGGTAGGCCTAACCATTAAGGTGACTTGTCCTCTACACAAGGTCAAAACACACACTACAAGTAGGAAGTGATGACTAGGAGCAATCTACCAATGATAAACCTCCACAGTCCTGGTAGATGTAATAAAACTAATTAATAATTTAAGGCATGTTTAACCTCTATTTTTAATAAATAATTTATAACTATTTAGACGTGTACTTAAATTTTTTTTATTACTCACAATTTTATTATATTTTAAGTAATATAATTTAAAAAAATAAGCTAGGTGTGAACTCTATTGTCTTCATCTATACTTTGTATATATTTTTAAAATAAAAAGAAATTAGGACACACAAAATGACAGTTATATTCATTGCGATGAAACTTTAAAGCCTTGAACTTAAGGGTGGAGACGAACCAAAGAGGGACAAATAAATATTCATGGCGTATATTATATATTACAGCCTACTATAGTATATTGTATATCTTTTCTTATAGAATGCTTAAACATGGTTCTTGTTGTGTATACATTTCTCGCATAATTAATATCCATAGACAATATCCAAACTGAAAAGAAGACATCACCAGTCACGACACGAAGAGTCATTCAAACGGGGATAGATTATATTTCAACACTCAAAATTGAGTGCAACTCTCTCGTCAAATCCTATAAAACATTTCTTAATATTATCAACGCCGGCCCGAGACGGGGAAATATCTCTATCCGAGACTATACAACGAAGACTTGTATATCAGCTGCGAGCTGAGGCTATTTATTTACACAAACCGACCAATTGTATGCTCCCGAATATTTATATTGTTCATGAAAATAAATATGATTATTAATTAAATTGAAGGGCCGACTTATATCCATAGTTTCATGAATAGCGTTAACAAACCGACTCAAGATTCTCCAGCTGAGATGGGCTTGATCAAATCGTCCATTGCAGGAATCTTTTTTGAATGTAAAGCCTGGAAAATTCCATAGAAGAAATATTAGGAGTGTAAGCACCAGGGTTATGCGTGCATGTGTTGGAGAGTCCAAATTGTAAGCTGAAATGGAATGCGAGAATCAGATCTCAAAGCTAAGATGGGCGTGATCAAACCGTCAATTGCAGGAATCTTTTTTAAATGTAAAGCCCAGAGATTTTCATGGAAGAAATATTAGGAGTGAAAGGACCAAGGTTCTTCGTGAATGTGTTGGCGAATCCAAATTGTAAGCTGAAATGGAATGCGAGAATCAGATCTCAAAGCGGCCTCATCTCGTACTATTTCCATGCATATGAATGGGCCATGTCATCCCGCTTGTGGAGTT
This sequence comes from Wollemia nobilis, assembly GCA_028583015.1. Lineage (NCBI taxonomy): Eukaryota > Viridiplantae > Streptophyta > Pinopsida > Araucariales > Araucariaceae > Wollemia > Wollemia nobilis. Next base: position 16,092,929 of record JAQPPZ010016943.1, read on the forward strand.
TGCGAAGCGTCTTTGTATCCGCCACGGTTTGTCCATAACCATCATCACCACCAACTGGTTCAAAACGTCTCCGCAAACTGCTTACTTAAAAAGCGTGGCCTCTTCCCATCAGCATATCCGCTTTATGGAGATTACCGATGTGCTGTTCGACGAAGGAGATGACGCTCTAGATATTGTAACCTGTATATTAAAGTTCTTTGAGAAAGCAAAAGCACACGTTGGAGATATTGTGGAGTCCCTTTTGAATTCGCCTTCGCCAGTCTCCGCGTTTGTTACACATTCATTCTGTACCGCCATGTTTGACGTTACTGCCAAATTCCATATACCAACGTACATATTTTTTACAGCCTCTGCAGCTTTTCTTTGCCTTATGTTACATCTTCCCAAGGTCGCTACAGAGACTGATGTTTCGTTTAAGGACGTGGATTTTGAGGTGGAGGTGCCAGGCCTTCCGCCCATTCGTGTCAAGGATCTGCCCAATACCATTCAAGACAGGACTACATCTGCATTCAAACGTTTCGTCCACCATTCCTCTCGCCTGCTGGAAGCAACCGGGATTTTCTTAAACACATCTGCGGAACTGGAGGGTAAGGCCTTTAAAGCTCTAAAAGAAGGAAAGCTTCTAAGCGCGGATCAAATGCCATCAATCTATCCAATCGGGCCTATAATAGTGACGCCGTCACAACAATCTGAATATGGTGATTTAAATAAGGTGGCCTGTTTAAAATGGTTGCACCAACAACCGCCGTCGTCGGTGCTATTTGTATCATTCGGAAGCGGTGCCTCCTTGCCAAATCGCAGAGCTTGCGCTAGGGCTGGAAGCTAGCGGCCACCCCTTCCTGTGGGTGGTTCGCGGACCATTCAACTCAACCGATTATGCTTCCGTGCCCGACACGGATCTTGCCCAGTTTTACCGGAGGGTTTTGAGAGTCGAACCTGGGACCAAGAGCTTGTGCTTCCTAACTGGGCTCCTCAAATCCCCGTTCTTTCTCATCCGTCTACGGGAGGGTTCCTCTCGCACTGCGGATGGAACTCCACGCTGGAGAGCATTACGCATGGAATTCTGATGATCGGCTGGCCCGTTTCTGCGGAACAGAGGATGAATAGGGTTATCCTGGTGAAGGAGATGAAGGTGGCGGTGGAAGTAAAGATGGAAAGTGAGGGATTTGTGGAAAGGACGTGGAGAGGGCTGTGAGAGAATTGATGGAAGGAGAGGGAGGGATGAGAGCGAGGGAGAGAATGAGGGAGAGAATGAGAAGGCGAAGAATGCCATGGAGAAAGGAGGGAGTTCATACGAGGCCATGGCATACGAGGAGAAAGAATATGGACAAGTATTCTAGTCTATAACCATCATACTACATCATTTTAAACCTTTTACATGATTAAAAGCACCAAGAATATGGACAAGCATTCTAGTTTGACCAGACATGAGATTTGAACCTTGGACGTCCATCCCTTTATGTGGTTTCATCAAATCAATTGGTCTACACCTTAGACCTTAGCTTCAAAATTATTAATCCAATATTTTACAACTCTTTTAATGTTGATGGCACTACCAACTATGTTCTCATATTTTTTAAAAATCATTTCTAAATGGTGGGAGCAAAGGGATAATGAAGAAGTAAATGGTCTAATGTTTCTAAATCCTTCTCACACAAGGCACATCTAAAAGGTCCATGATATTCTTTTTTTGTAGACTCTTCCATAAGAATTTTACTTTATATTGCTAATTAAAGAAATGCTTAGACCTTTGGGAAAGCCTCTAGTAACCAACCATTCTTCCATAAAAAATATTTGGGACTAGAAAATTTTAATTGTGTTGGATAATATTACATTATTTGATATTATGCTAAATTACCTCCATGGTACATTTGTACATTTGTAGATATTAGATTATGGTGTGAGTTATTAGATTAGGGTGTGTTATTTATACTTCTCTTAAAATATGTGTCAATGCGTGAGATGAGTCCAGGTGTCATGTAAGTAAGTCAAGTATCATGTGTAGGTGTCAAGTATACAAGTGAAGATTCATATAATATGTGAAAGATGTAAATTCAAGAGACATGGGAGGTTTATTATATGTATGGAATAGGAAAGGATGCATCTCCTAGATATGTGAGAAGAAAAAGAGTCAAGTATTGAAGATTCATATTCAAAGATTATTATGAGGATAAAGTTTTATGTATTGTATCATTATGTAAATCTCAAGTTGTATATTTGATTCATCAATAATATTGTAAATTTTTAAAATAATATTGTTATTTGATGAATGTTATATTCATTTATGTTGATATTATTTTTTGAATGAGATTTCATACAATTTATTTGATTTATACAAGCCATCAGTGGTATCAAAGCCACAAACCCTCAGTTTGTGTGGTAAGAATTTGAAGAAATTTTTTACAGATTAAAAAGCTAGCTTAAAAAAAATTGATGTGAATTCAAATATAGTGAAGCACAAAACACTGAAGAAATTTTATTGGTGAAGATAAAGTCACCAAAGGGATAAAAGTTTAATTGTAGAATGGGGAATGAGACTTATTTACTACAAATGCCAAGGCACAACCTTATGTGCCAAATATACAATCAAATCCATCAAAGGTAAGGAAATTTTGTAAGTGTTGGTTTGACACTACATTATCTCAGGATATTCATATGGATGTAAAGGATGGAGAGCTATGGATTTCTCCTCCCTTCTCATTACCCTATTTCCCATCGATATTTTAGGCTCTTTTATCATCCACAATATTTGGAAGGCTTGGGAAAACATCAAACCATAGATCCAATGGAGAAAAATGATCTTTGTGATGGGATTTCCATAAATTCTATGATCCTCAAGTGGTACCCTATATTGACTACCCAGGGGATGCCTTTTACCTAAATTCCTTAGATGAATTCATTTTTTAAAAGAGGTATCTCTATAATGGCTAACTTGTTTTTCGAGTCGACCAAGGATTGGATTCCTTGGAATTATATCAAATATAGGTTTAGACTTACCTCCATCAATAAGGAAACCTTTGAGGTAGTTAAAGAAAATATACCTAATTTTATGCTTCACAAGATCATAGTGTGCTCTTAGTGTCCTTGGTAGAAGGATTGGCAATGGTGTCTAGAGACACCCCTCCTTAATTATACGGCCAAGTTGGGTTACAAATAACTGTCACAAAACTTACCCATGGTTGACAAACTAAAATGTTCATTGAGGCCTCTCTTCACCGAAGTACATTTGAGCCTATCATTTTTATAAAACCTACTCTGCTTATCTCAATACAAACAAGTTGTCTTTGCTTGGAGTTTACTTCATTCAAACCTCTTTTTTAGTTAACAACTTATCCACATTGAGGTTCCCAACCCACTGTGTCCATTCTACCATGAGCGTGAAGATCTTCTTCACCTCTTTTAGAGATGTCATAAGGTTTAGAAGTAGATTTTTCTTTTTCCATTTTTTTCTCCCATAGTGGTTCACATAGAAACATAATCTCCTTGGAGACCCTCCTCTCCTCCCTCTAGTTTTTCTAGATGTTTGACACCTCTTTACGATCGATATTTTGTTTTCTTTATAAAAATCTAGAAATAATTCTTTGTTCTCTTAGGATTTTACCATTCAATTCTACAATCTTATTATAAAGATCAATGTTGTTTCTTTTATGTTGTTGTAGACTTTACTGTAGACCAACAAAGTGGCAGTGAAGTTGATCTATTTGCAAGAATTAATTGAACATTGGGATAATGCTCCCTATACCATTTTCTTACATTGGCCATTTATTTGGCTAGATACATAGAGCTTGAGATTGGATTTGGTAGGTCCAACCACTAAAGTAACTCATCCTCTACACTAAGTCAAAACACAAAATACAATACACATTGTAGGTAAAAAGTGACAACTGAAAGCAATTTACCAAAAACAAGCCTTCATGGTCTTAGTAAATATAATAAAACCAATTAATAATATAAAACATGTTCAATCTAATAATTTATAACTTTTTGAAATTTACTTATACACTTTTTATTGCGTGTAAAATTATTACATTTTAATTAATGTAATGAAATGAAAAGGAAAAAAAAAAAAACTCTAATAAACTTATCAATACTTTGTTTTTATATTTTTAAAATAAAAAGGGGAAGTTAGGACAAACAAGATGGAAATTATATTCATAGTGATGTAGCTTGAAAGCCTTGTAGACGAACCCAAAAAAAAGGAGAAATAAATATTCATGGCGTATGTTGCATACTACAACCTCCTTTAATATATAAAATATATTTTCTTATAGAATGCTTAAAGATGGTTCTTGTAGCTAATACATTTATAGCATACCTAATATCCATCTCTAAACGTAAAACAAAACCATCACAAGTCACACGAAGAGTCATTCAAACGGAGATAGATTCTATTTCAACGCTCCAAATTGAGTGCAACTCTCTTGTCAAATCCCATAAAACATTTCTTAATATTATCAAAGCCGGCACGAGACGGCAAAATATCTTTATCCGAGACTATATAAAGAAGATTTATATATAAGCTGTGAGGTGAGGCTCATTTATTTACACAAACCGACTTCTATGATGTCAGTGTTCACATCATGTATGAAAGCTCGATCCATATTTTATTGTTGTCAATCATTGTACGCAATCGAATATTTTATTATTTCATAGAAATAAATATGATTATTATTAAATTGAAAGGGGTGACGTATATCCTCCAGCTGAGATGGGCGTGATCAAATCGCCCATTGCAGGAATCTTTTTTTTAATGTAAAGCCCGGAGAATTCCATGTAAGAAATATTAGGAGTGAAAACACTAAGGTTCTGCGTGCATGTGTTGGACAGTCCAAATTGTAAGCTCAAATTGAAGTGTCCTTTTGTGGTCACTTTTGATTTATGAATAGGATTTTTTATAGCCCTTCCGTGATCGCTTTTGTTTTCAGGAGCACTCATAGTTTCAATTTTCAATATGTCAAGGGTATTTTCCTTCCATCCATGAACATCTAAACATTTCAAATATTTGTGGAAAAAAATTAGAGCACTTTCGTGCCATTATTAGGATTTTTACCTAAATTTGAGGTTATTGAAAGTTGTGCATATTTTAGGGCTTAGAGTGAAGAATTGGGACAATTATCACCATCCAACGACAAGCCCAAATTTGTAGTGGAGAAGCATTGGGGTATAGAAAAATAGTTCACATAGGTTGTGAGGTTTCTACGATGGATGAAACTCCATCCCTTAGTTATCTTGAATCTCAAGTTCCCTTGACTCCCCATTGGGAACCTTGCAAAAAATTCTATGGAGAAGCTTGCAAATCTAGAGAGCAAGAGAAGCTTACCAAAGGGTTACATTGTTGATCCATAAAACCCTAATCCAACAATACCTCAACCACATGCAGAGCAAGGTAAGTCCCTTTCAGTTGTTCTTCCTAATTCCTTTGTTGAAGTAGCTAATGACTTGTCTGAATGTACTGTCATTTTATTTATTTTACGAGGGATACCACCTAAGACTAAATTTCTTACTTGGGTTAGGGGAATTTGGAAAAATACTAGAGTTTGGATAGTTGAGGCTATTCAAGGGTTGGTAAGGGAGTACATAGCAGTCTTCTTTGCAAATCCTAAACATGCTAAAAAAGCCCTTCAATATGGAACTTGGGTTATCTCTGGGTAGATTTATTATTTGCAAGACTGGTCTTTGGGTTTTCATCCAGAGAGTCCCTCAAGGGTGAAATACCTTTTTTGGAAATATTTGCTCTCTTTATCTCTTTTATATCACCATTTTCTCAAAAAAATTATTGATATTCTTTGTAAGATTTTATGGTCTCACCATATGTTAGAAAAATGTCTAATTATAGAGTGCACCCTTGTATTTGTGTAGAAATAGATATATCTAAGTTGTTAACCCCTACCTTGACCTCAATGGGCCATGTTTCCATGTTAGTTAATCTCTTATCTACCTGAACTTACCTAATACATATTTTTACTATAGAGAAGTTGGATACTTCATACAAAATTATTTAAAAAAATTAGCTACAAAGGAACAAATGAAAGAAATTGTTACAAAAATTATAAAAAAATCCCAACGAAGGATCCTCATATGGAAGTTGCAATTGAAAATTTAGCAGACAAATTCCCTACCGATGGCCCTCAACACCCCTTATTTCTAAAAAATATTTTTCTTCTTAGGTCATTCCCCCAAGAACCCTCTTTTCTCTTTCGTAGCTCAGACTAAATCCTCAAATAGTTCTCTTAATCCACAAGCTCCTCCAAATTCAACCACAAGTCTTAACTTAGCTCTCGTTTCTTCACCACAACTCTTGTATGATTGTCTTATGATAGATGGGTGGAGAATTTTAGAAAGGAAAAAATATTTATTAACCCTTCCAAAATCACTCCATCCATAGCAAAAAAAAACACTTTATCAAAAATCTTAATAGATCATTTTCTTAAACGTCTCAATAAAATATTCTTGCTCAACAAACCTATTTGGACAACATTCAATTATTGCCAATTAGTGAAAATATATTCTAGGATATAATTCATGACGTTGAGCAGCATCTAAATCACCCTTCATGAATTTAAATCTTCTATCTTGGAATGTTAGATGTATTTCACTCCCTTACTGTAAGTTTCAAGTTCAAAAAGTTGTTGAAAATCATATACTTGTTATTTTCCTTCAAGAACTAAAAGTCACTAGTCACTCTCTCACCCATTGTATGGATATCATTGATGGTGGATATGCATCTATATTTACTATTTTTTATGTTAATGGTAAATGAGGTTCTGCCATTTCCATAGCTAAGTCTCTTTTTTTTGCTATTCTAGACAATGGTGAAGACCCTACTCACCATTGTGTGTGAGTTAGATTAGCTCTTAACTCTGAGGTTGTTGGATTTTGTTCTATTTATGCTGCGAATGACCCTCTTAGTTGTATAGCCCTTTGGTAATGGTTAGTTATTTCTCTCCCTCTTATAGATTGGATCCTTGGAGGTGGCTTTAATATGATCGATAATCCTAGTGATAAAATTTGGACTAGTAGTAGACCCCTTTCTAATATTGAATTTGGTCATTGGTTAATTTAACATAATAATTTAGGTGTGGATGGCTCTATCTTTGATAAATCCTCCTCTCATAGAGATAATTGTTTATTCGGTCCAACTATCATCAAAGTTTTTCTAGGAAGCTTGTTCATCTGGATAGATTTTATTTTAGTATTTATTTCCTAGATAAATCTCCATCCACAAGCAAGTTTGTGTCCTTTCTCACAAAAAATTGTTTGATCACCTTCCTATCATATCTTCTATCCAAAATTCATCTATCTCTCTTAATTCCATATCACTTCCTTTCAAATTAAATGTGTCCCACCTTGATAGTTTTACCTACTGCTACCTCATACAACATGTATGAAAATTGATTTTCTAGACCAAATGGTAATACTGGCTAGATTATTCAAAACAACCATTTCTAATATGGTTTCATCCCTTAGATGGTATGGTTGCTCTATTTACAATAGGAAGAAGATTCAAGAGAGTCACTTTCATAAGGATATCTCTCATCTTCATTCTATGCTTATGAAAGACCCTACTAACACTATTGTTCATGCAATATTGCTAATATTGAAACTCAAGTTAGAGTTTATGAGTCTTACCATGATAGAGGAGCGCATCTTAGATCTCACCTTAATTATATATTTTAGGGAGACAAGGGAACTAAATTTATTAACTACCTCAAATATAAGAATATTTCAAAAAGGATCATTGAGTTGGAGGATGCTTTAGGTCATTCTCTTTCTAACTCTAAAGAGACCATGAATATTTTTGTAGCTCATTTATCTCAACTTTTTGTAGCGAAGCCAATGGATGGCATCCAATGTATCTTAATGGAATATGTGTAGGATCATATTCACTACCTAGTAGACCTTATTATTTAGGATCAACTTGAATATCCTCTTTGTATGAATTATATGCAAACTACTCTTTTTTCTATGAAGAATGACAAAGCTCCTAGATTGAATGGTCTCCTAGTGGAGTTTAATAAAAACAATTGGCTTATTCTTTGCACTGATCTTCATCATGTTTATTTGGAAGATCTCCATAACAGTTTCCTTGGAGCTTATATTAATGCAAGGCTTATCAAGTTGATTCCTAAAGTTATGACTTGTAACCAAATATCTAATTGGAGATCTATTACCCTCCTCAATTTTTTTTTACAAGATCATATCTAAAGTTATAGCTTTAAAAATAAAAATTGTTGCTCAAGTGGTTGTTCACCCTAAACAATCAACTTTTATTAAAGGTCATTATATTTTAGATAATCTTATGATGGCCTAGGAAACTTTACAATGGGCTATCAACTCTAATAAAGATGCCCTCTTGGTTAAGTTAGATTTTTATAAAGCTTATGATATAATCAAATGGGATTTTATTCTTAGTATGTTTTCTTGGCTTGGTTTCAATCCAAAATTTTATAATCAAATTGGTATGCTCTTTGGTGATGCTTCAAATTGTGTTTAGTTTAATGGAGCTCTTTCCCCCTCCTTCTCTCTTCAATGGTTTATCAGATAGGGTTGCCTTCTTGTTCCTTTTTTATATGTTTTGATTGTGAATACTCTTGGTTATATTCTTCATAAGGCTCATTCTGATGGCTTAATTTGGGGTATTAATCTTCCTAGGGATAAGTATACTTTTAACTGAGATTTTCCTAATGATTCCCTTCTTTTTATTCAAAATACCCAACAAGAGGTGGAAATGACTAAAGATATTGTTCAATTATTTTGTGATGTATTTGGAATTTGTATCAATGAATCTAAAACTAAAGTATTTTATACATCTTCCTCTCCTCATGGATGCAACTCCTTAATCAAGTGGAAGATCATACCTCATGGTTTGATTATGTGTTATTTGGGATTTCTCTTTAGTATTAATATCTCTTCGAAGGATATGTGGAACTAGGTTGTGGAATTTTTTTCAAAAAAAAATCAATGCTTGGCCAACTCAAATTATTTACTTAGCAAGAAGAATTCAAGTTGCGAATAAAATTATGATAGCCTCTCACGTTTATTACTTCTCTTGTTGGATGATCCCCAAGGTAGGCTATAACTAATTAACTCAGGCCATTCATAATTTTTTATGGACCAAATTATATTGAGAGGTGGGAATCACACCCATATATTGGAAACATTGTACTCAACCTAAGGCTTTATGAGGTCTAGGAAACATTGATCCTCTTACATAGAGAAAAATTCTAGCTATAAAATGGGTTGCTAGATCTATTATTGGTGATGAAAATTAGAAACACTTATTTTGTTATAGAATATCTCTAGCTACTCACAAAGATAAATGGGAAGAAATACCTTGGGAGGATAAGGTCCTTAATGTGCCTTACTTTATGGTTAAAGAATCTATTTCAGTTACCCAAAACTAAAAAGCTTGATAATAAGTTTTTCATTTACTAGATTGGCAGTCTAACACCTTGAGACATGGTTTGAGCATTGGTCTTAACAGTCTTTGGTAGAATATACTTATCCTCCATAATGATAAACCTCTAGATTTATGTAGTTTTATTCATGGTCTAGGATTTTTGAAGAAAGGAAATAATATAATTAGAGATATCTTGGATCCAAGTAGTTGATCAATTCTTACCTAGAACCTTATGGCTTAGTTTTGACTTCCATTCCTTGGGAGATCCTTATAAAGTTAGGAATAACTACCCATAATATTTGGAATGTTTGGATATGGTTTATTGGTCATAGAATCTATTTCATTACTTCTCATTTGATATACAAAAATATTTTGTGTCCTCCTTATTTAGACTCTAATCTCAATGTCAAGTGGTAAGTGAATTTTAGCAATGCCCAATGGTAGTCTCTTGCTACTCAATTTTGCAAAGTTTTATTGAATCCAAAACTCAAATTCTTTGATGATGGATTTTGCATCAAAAAATTCCAACTTTGGAAATTCTAGCCTCAATTTTACACATTTTTCCTCAATGCAATTTTTGTAATATTTTAGAAACTCTTATTTACTTGTTTTAGTTGTGTGACATGGCTAACTAGTTTTAGGATGTCTTCTACACTTTGAGATATTTGTAGACTTATCTTTGGGATGTCTTATTTTTCCCTCTTTCACTAGATCTTGGAAGATTTTTATGATTGGTTTTTCTTAGCTAGATTAGCACCCCAAACATTGAGATGTTTGTAGACTATCCTTCTTAAGCACATTTAGAAGTGCATATGCAAAAATGTGTTTACTAAATTTTCCCTCCATGGGATATAGTTTTAGCAGACTTGACCTTTGATATTTTTTTACATGTGGGACGCATTCATTCCCAAGTCTATGGGATTTCCCACACATCTTGAGATGTTATTGGTAAAATTCATCAACTTTCTCATATGGTTCAAGATATTCAAGAGAACATGGTGTAGAAACAAATAATCTAGTACAAAAAAGGTACAATAGTCAATTTAGGTGCAAAATAGCATTTGGTTGTCGACCCAAGTGGAAAAAGAAGTCTGGTGTTTGATCCAGATGGAGAAAGAGGTCCAATAGTTGGTTTTATGGAGGACTAGGTTTGATAGTTAATCTGGATGTAAAATAGTGTTTAGTTGTTGGTTTGATTGTAAAATAAGGTATACTGGCTGGATTAGTGTAAAAAGATATCCATTTATTGGTTCATGTGGAAAATGAGGTCTGGTAGTAGGTAGGTGGAAATTGAGATTCGACAATAGGATTGGGTGGAAAAATAGGTCTGACGATCAATCTAAGTGGAAAAAAGAGTCCAAAAGTAGGTCCATGTGGAAAAAGAGGTCCAATAGTTGGTTCGATGGAAAAATACGCCCAAAGGTTGGTCTGAGTATAAAAGGAGGTTCTACAATTGATTCACATGGAAAAAAAGGTCGAACAATCAATCCAAATGTAGAACAAGGTCCAAAAAGCTTTTCAGGTGCATAATAGAGTTCAACTATCAATCTAGTGTAGATATTGATTCAGTTTCTATCTGAGTAGAGTTTTGATCTAGATCTACTGCTTTTTGCATATGGTTAATTTTTTGTGGAATTCCATAATAGATCAAATGTCTTAGTTCATATTTTTTCTTGGAAGGTTTTACTTTTCACTATGGTTGCTCAATTTTCTAATAGTTTAAATGTTTTAAATAAAAAATATCACTGGAGTGTTAAGTATATATAATGGTATATTTGGAAAATTTGGTGGGATAAGTTAAAATTTTTAAAAATTTTAGGAGAAAAGGGTCCATGATTTAGACAGGAGTGCTAGCAAATGTAAAAAAATTCGTAATACTATTATCAACGCACACCGAACCCACACACAAAAAAACATTATCCTAGAAATTTTGCGTAAATTGGCCTGGTGAAGGGGCACTCCACCCAACACTCACACAATACACAATATCATAGTAAATTTCCAAAAGAAACCCAACATCTAATATTAATTCAATGAAATGGAAATATAGAATAAAAAATTACAATGTTATGACCACAAGGCCAATTTTATTACAAAGAAAATATACTAGAAATCTGCAAGTTGGAGCCACAATCTGTAATACTGGAAAACCTTCGGCAAATATTTGTTCCCCCTTTAATAAATTCCATGGAATATTCTAAAAAATGTAATTCCTCTTTTTCTGTTGTTAATTTTCCTGCCCTGGAAGATATTCATTTAAATTTTGAAATTTCATTTTTCTTGCCCAAGAAGATATTTAATTGAAATTTGAATTTGAATTTTCCTACCCAGGAAGAGATTCATTTGAAATTTGAATTTTGGTGCCACAACTTTCGGGGGTCATAAATTTTGACTCACTTGTCTGATTGGCTATTATAATATATCGTTGAAAATCTTGCGAAGAGATATACAACAATGAAATCATCTAAATATCATTTCATACAATTTTCATTTTTCTTTGTGGTCTCTCAAGGTCTTAAAATTTTACTTTTAAACTTTATTAGCAAGATTTATCAAGATGAAAAATTTCATATCTCTCAAACCGTTTAGGATATTGGGGTGATTCTTTCACCACTGGGTATATTTTTCAATTCCTCTCCTTTGGGTAAATTTTCAAGTCCATATGTGCCCATTTAGGCTAACTTAATAAAAATAGTAGGTGATTGTTTTTCACCTTTTTGGACTTCTAACTAACTTACACCTCTCAAGTGTCATCATGGACTCCAAAAAAACTAAATAAACCTACAATCGAAAGAGAAAATGTAATTTTTTGGTAATTCAAGATTACCCTTACACCACTGGATGCTCTTGCATCATGGTCGATGTCCATGGTCCCTCAAATTCACTAATTTGTTTTTTTTTAAATGCTAATATTTACCCATTTATGAATATTCACTACTGTGCATAACCCTGGCCTAGAGACTAGATTTTAATTCACCAAGACCTCCTTCTTGGTAAACGACTTAACTACATTGGGGTTCTCAACTCACTATATCCATTCTACAATGAATCTAAAGATCTTCATATTTTTTTGAGATGTCATTATGATTAGGATACTTAGAAGTGGATTTTTTTTCCATCCTTTTCTTCCATAGTGGTTGATATGGTAATAGATTCTCCTTGGAGACCCTCCTCTCCTCCCTTTGGCATTTCTAGAATTTTGGTATCTCTTTAGGATTGACATTATATTTTCTTTATAGAAATCTATAAATGATTCATTGTTTTCTCAAGATTTTATTGTTCCATTCTACAATGTTATTTTTCTATGTAGCTACAAATGTTAGTGTAGACCAACAAAGTGGCAATGAAGTTGATCCATTTCCAAGAATTTATTGAACACTAGAAGAAAGCTCTTAGAAATATTTTCTTGCACTAGCCATTTCTTTAGCTAGATACATAGAGCTTGATACTGGATGTGATAGGCCTACCATTAAGATGACTCATCCCCTACATCAGGTTAGAACACACACTACAAGTAAAAAGTGCTTATTGGGAGCAATCTACCAAAGACAAACCCCCACAATCTTGATAGATGTGATAAAACTAGTTAATGATTTAAGATATGTTTGATCTCTATTTTTAATATATAATTTATAACTATTTAAAGGTGTGCTTATATTTTTCTATTACTCATAGTATTATTATATTTTAAGTAAAATAATAAAAATATAACTAACTAGATCTATTGAACTCATCAATACTTTGTATATAATTTTAAAAATAAAAAGTTAGCACAAATCTATTCATAGTGATGACACTTTAGAGCCTTGAACTTAAGGGTGGAGACGAACCGAAAAGAGACAAATAAATATTCATGGCGTATATTGTATATTATAGCCTACTATAGCATATTGTATATCTTTTCTTATAGAATGCTTAAACATGGTTCTTGTAGCTAATACATTTCTCGCATACCTAATATACACAGACCATATACAAAATAAAAATAAGACATCACCAGTAACGACATGAAGAGTCATTCAAACGGGGATAGATTCTATTTCAACGCTCAAAATTGACTGCAGCCCTATAAAACATTTCATAATATTATCAACGTTGGCTCGAGTTGAGAAATATATCTATCCAAGACTATATAACAAAGACATATATCAGCTATGAGCTAAGGCTATTTATTTACACAAACTAACGTGGCTTGTTATATCACTACTCGCACATCATGGATCAGGACTCGATCTATTTTATTGTTTTCAATCATTGTATGCTTTCAAATATTTTATTGTTCATGGAAATAAATATGATTATTATTAAATTGAAGGGTCCACTTATATCGATAGTTTCCTGAATAGTGTTTTCAAACCGGCTCAAGATTCTCCAACTGAGATGGGTGCGATCAAACCGTCAATTGCAGGAATCTTTTTTGAATGTAAAGCCTGGAGAATTCCATGAAAGAAATATTAGGAGTGAAAGCACTAAGGTTCTGTGTGCATGTGTTGGAGAGACCAAATTGTAAGCTAAAATGGAATCAGATTTCAAAACAGCCTCATCTTGTACGATTTCCATCGATAGGAATGGGCTGTGTCATCCCGCTTGTGGAGTTTGCGAAGCGGCTTTGTATCTGCCACGGTTTCTCCATAACCATCATCAAACGTCTCTGCAAACTGCTTACTTAAATAGGGTGGCCTCTTCCCCTCCGCATATTCATTTTATGGAGATTCCACATAGTGAAAAGTTTGGCGGGAGTAACGTCCAGTTGAAGAAGACATCTTATTAGCGAGAGTAACGCCCATGCCAAGCGTAATGCCATCCAAAAATAATAACATGCAAATTGTTGGAAACCCAAACGTTCTACGTTCTACCTACTTGCATCCTAACGCACACCTATAACATCCAAGCAGGGCAGTTAAAAGAAAGGTGCACAATTTGGAAGTGTATTTAAAATGCTGGTCTTCACAGTGAAACGAATCTTGGAAGCACATAAAGAAGTTGGTGGAGGTATTTTCATTTGCTGAGATTGTTTTAAATGCTTTGGAGATATATAGTTTTTTATAAAGTTTTTATATAAGGTTTTATTAAATGTAGAAATAAGGGATTATTTATTAAAGCCTTATTATTAAAGTTAATATATGAGTGATAAGTAGCTTATTAGAAAAATTGTTTTTTTATTTTTATTTTTTTTATTTTGGAGATATATAAATTTAATATTTTTTTATGTTCTTGAATATTTTATTTGGTTTTAGTTTTTTTAAATAATAGTTTATTGAATTTTTTATAAAATAATTAAGTTCACAGATAAAAGGTATTCAACTTCAAACTTAGAAAATGTAAAAAGTTCTTACTTTTATAGTTTTTAAATATTAGGAAAATATAAGGAATTCAACTTCAAAAGTTTTTGAAATTTAAAAACTTTGAAATTATTTAAATGGAGGGGGTCACAAGGAAGTCTACTTCAAAAATCAAAAGCTACAAATTTAATGTATAAGTTACCAAGAGGAACTTTTCAACATAGGAGATGTTATCAAAATATAAAACCATATTCTACAAAAGGAAAAGTTCATGAACAAGGTACATCAAGTGAGCAACATCATACTCAAAACTCTTGTCAACAATGCAAAATAATTTCAAGTAAATCTAATCATGTGATTCAAATAGAAATATATCTTTGGTACATAGATTCGGGTGTGAGTCATCATATGATGGGTAATTTAAAATGGTTTGATTGTTTAGTAGTAGGAGATAATTTCTATTTGAATATTGCTAATGATAAGAGGTATCTAGTACATGGAAGTGGTTGTGTAACACCTAGTGAACCATTCTCGGACTTTATATTGAAATATGTTATGTATATTCTAGGGTTGACAACCAATCTCATTTTAGTTACCAAACTAGTTGAAAGTGGAAGATCAATTGAGTTCAAATGTATAAATAAGAATAATAAATGTATTATCAAAAATCAAAATATCATATAGGCTATAGGGTCAATTAAGAATAAAATATATGCCTTAGATTCAATTGGTTTTTCCAAGAGCTTATCTTATTTCAAGATAACATTATTGAATGTTGTGAAAGATAAACTATAGGAAATGAGAATCAAGAACCTTTCTACCATTGAAGGCATTGGGTGAATCCAAAGTTATAAAAAAATATAAGAGGATAGTTAAAAACCACATGTACTACATGACCACATGTAGATTGAAGATTCATGATGAAGACCTTGATTTAAGACTAAAGTTTCCAATAATCAAATAATTTAATACATGGGAGTGTTAAAGTATATTACATTATTTGGTACATTCTAATGTACCTCCTTGGTAAAACCTTACAAATATTAGATTAGGATTGTATCCTAGATTAGAGTGTGATTAAATATTTTATGTAATGTAATAATGTGCAAGAAATACACAAATGTCATGTGTCCAAGTGTAATGTGTGTAGATGTGCACAAATATATCATATGTAAGTGTACACATCTATTCTTAGATTAGGAAGTGTATGTGAAAATTCATGTCCAAGTGTGCATAGAAGATAGTGTCATGTGTATGCAAGTATCAAGTAGAGAAGCCAATATTCATGAGACTTGGCATAATTAAAGGAAGATTCAAGTAACCAAAGAGTCATCCTACAAGGGCTATATAATACTCCATAGTGGACATCACCTACATTGCCTACACCACCATCTACATAGTGTATATTTTCTACATTATGAGCATTGGTTTTGTAAGAGTTTATGATACATTTGTAAGAGAAGGAGATGTAATAAAGTTTACATATATTTGATCTACTATTATTGTAAGTTGTGCTACATGCTTTGTACATATATGATTCAGACTATTACATTCATATTTGTGTTTATTAATGAATGTTAATTGATATATTATAAGCCTTGATTTTACATATTAGTCATCTCATATTATTTTGGTTGTATTATTATCTTGATTATATTATATTGTGGCTATCATATATTTGCTCCTGTGATATATATCTTGTGAGATTTACATTAATATTAAGGTTTCAAAAGTCATCACAACTACCACCCTAAGAATCTTAAGAACCATTTAGAGGTATCTTTTGTAATTAATGTTGTCATATCTGAGATTGCTACTATTATGGCTACCATGCTCTTTCCTTTAGTGATCCACCTAATATCTTTGGATTATTGAGTCCAATTGATATTGGTAGGTGATATGTAGCTTTCCTCAATAATGACTCATCAACTCAGCTCATCTATCCTTTTGGGAGCTTATGCACATATACTCATACCCTACAATATGATTTTTCTCCTACCTATCACTTAGCCATATCTGACCCCTCTCTCTTGTTGATTGCTTCCACACTATACCTAACTTTTTGAATCACTTCTATCTTCACATTTAACTTTATTTTATATTTTGAGTTGATATGAGTTGTTGAAATTCAACCAAATGCTTGTTGAAACATTTCCTTATTTCCCAACACCAAATTTTTATAAAATTTTGAGGTCAAGCTAGAACTTTGTTTAAATATTTGTAAAAAAATTATGTGAAACTTATTTTGGTCATTTTATTTTTCAAAAAATTTCTTTCTTTTTATTTGGAACTTCTAATACTTCTAATCTTAGGATGTTTTTTTAGCATAGGCTATGAAAATGTTTACCTTTCTATTTTGTCCAAGAATTTTATAAAATGACATTATCCTTGGATTGAAACTTGTTTCCCACATTGGGCCAATGTCTTTGTCCATGCTTTTTACCTATTTTTTTCATTCCATCATTATTTCAAAAACCTACTTAAGGCAAGGAGTTTTTGAGTGTAGTGAAAATCACTACAATTGCATTACCTTAGGTTCTTCCTATGGGCATAAAGAATAGAGAGGTATGGATTTCCTCATTTTTCTCCTTGCCCTAGTTTCCATCAATATTTTAAGCTCTTTTGTCATGTACAAAATTTGTAAGGTTTGGGAAGACATCAAACCATGGATCCAATAGAAGTGCAATGGTCTTCAAAAATTATTTTTTATCAATTCTATGAACCTTTGGAGGTCCCCTATCATGATTATTCGATGAGTTCATTTTACCCAAATCCCTTAGATGTTTGCATAATAATTCTATAAAAGGGCTATCTCTATAGTGGTCAACTTGCTTACGTAGTCAACTAAGGATTGACATCTCTAGGATTATATCAAATTTAGTTTTAGAATTACCTCTATCAAAAAGGAAACCTTTGAGTCAGTTAAAGCAAACATACTTGATTATATGCTTCACAAGATCCTAGTGCACTCTCAACATCCTTGGTGGAAGGACTAGCAATGGTATCCAAAGACACCCCTCCTTAATTATAAGGTCAATTTGGGTTATAAATAGCTTTCACTATACTTATCCATGGTTGAAAAACTAAATATTCATTGGGACCTTCACCAAGGTATATTTAGGCTTATCTGGGCTATTTATTTTGAATCCAAACAAATTGTCTTTGCCTAGACTTTAATTCACCAAGACCTTCTTATTGGTAAATGACTTATCTACATTGGGGTTCCCAACTCACCATGTACATTCTACCATGAACGTAAACATCTTCATCTTATTTTGGAGATGTCATAATAATTATGATACTTGGAAGTGGATTTTTTATTTTTTCCATTATTTTTCTCCCATGGTGGTTGATATGGTAATAGATTCTCCTTGGAGACCCTCCTCTCCACCCTTTGGTGTTTATAGAAGTTTAGCACCTCTTTAGGATTGACATTATATTTTTTTTATAGAAAGCCATAAATGATTTGTTGTTCTCTCAAGATTGTGTTGTTCCATTCCACAACGTTATTTTTATATGTTGCTACAAACGTCAGTGTAGACCAACAAAGTGGCAATGATGTTGGTCCATTTCCAAGAATTGATTAAACACTGAAAGAATGCTCCTAGCAATATTTTCTTGTACTAGCCATTTCTTTAGCTAGATACATAGAGCTTGATATTGGATGTGCTAGTCCTAACCACTAAGGTGACTCATCCTATACACCAAGTCAAAACACATAGTACAAGTGGAAAGTGATGAAATAAAGCAATCTATTGAAGATAAACCTCCACAATCTTGATAAATATGATAAAACTAATTAACAATTTAAGGTATGTTTGATATTTATTTTTAATAGATAATTCATAGCTATTTAAAGGCGTGCTTAAACTTTTTATTACTCATAATATAATAATATTTTGAATAATATAATTTTAAAAAAAAAGGTAGCTAGGTGTGAACTCTATTGAACTCATCAATACTTTGTATATATTTTTAAAATAAAAAGAAGTTAGGACAAACAAAATGACAATTATATTAAGAGTGATGAAACTTAAGGGTGGAGACGAAAAAAAAAAAAAAAAAGGACAAATAAGTATTCATGACGTATATTGTATATTACAGCCTACTATATTATATTGTATATCTTTTCTTATAGAATGTTTAAACACGGTTCTTGTAGCTAATACATTTCTCGCATACCTAATATCCAAACGGAAAAGAAGACATCACCAGTCACGACACGAAGAGTCATATAAACGGGGATGGATTCTATTTCAACGCTCCAAATTGAGTGCAACTCTCTCGTCAAATCCTATAAAACATTTCTTAATATTATTAACGCCGGCCCGAGACGGGAAAATATCTCTATACGAGACTATATAACGAAGACTTATATATCAGCTGAAACATTTCTTAATATTATCAACGCCGGCCCGAGACTGGAAAATATCTCTATCTGAGACTATATAACGAAGACGAATATATCAGCTGTGAGCTGAGGCTATTTATTTACACAAACCGGCTTGTCTCGTCATGTCACTACTCTCATCATGGATGAGGACTCAATCTATTTTATTGTTTTCAAGCGTTACATGCTTTCGAAATTTTATTGTTCATGGATATAAATATGGTTATTATTAAATTGAGAAGGGGCCACTTTATTCCATAGTTTCATGAATAGTGTTATCAAACTGGCTCAAGATTCTCCAGCTGAGATGGGTGCGATCAAATCGTCCATTGCAGGAATCTTTTTTGAATGTAAAGCCTGGAGAATTCCATGGAAGAAATATTAGGAGTGAAAGCACTAAGGTTCTGCGGACATGTGTTGGACAGTCCAAATTGTAAGCTGAAATGGAATGCGAGAATCAGATCTCAAAGCGGCCTCATCTCGTACTATTTCCATCCGTAGGAATGGGCCATATCATCCCGCTTGTGGAGTTTGCGAAGAGGCTTTGTATCCGCCACGGTTTCTCCATAACCATCATCACCACCAATTGGTTCAAAACGTCTCTGCAAACTGCTTACTTAAAAAGCGTGGCCTCTTCCCATCCGCATATCCGCTTTATGGAGATTCCCGATGTGCCGTCCGACGAAGGAGATGACGCTCTGGATATTGTAACCCGCGTATTAAAGTTCTTTGAGAAAGCAAAAACTCACGTTGGAGATATTGTGGAGTCCCTTCTGAATTCGCCTTCGCCAGTCTCGGCGTTTGTTATAGATTCATTCTGTACCGCCATGTTTGACGTTACTTCCAAATTTCATATACCAACGTACATATTTTTTACAGCCTCTGCAGCTTTTCTTTGCCTTATGTTACATCTTCCAAAGATGGCTACTGAGACTGAGGTTTCGTTTAAGGACGTGGATTTTGAGGTGGAGGTTCCAGGCCTTCCGCCCATTCTTGTCAAGGATCTGCCCAATAACATTCAAGATAGGACTCCATCTGCATTCAAACGTTTAGTCCACCATTCCTCTCGCCTGCTGGAAGCAACGGGGATTTTCTTAAACACATCTGCTGAACTGGAGGATAAGGCCTTTAAAGCTCTAAAGGAAGGAAAGCTTCTAAGCGCGGATCAAATGCCATCAATCTATCCAATCGGGCCTATAATAGTGACGCCGTCACAACAATCTGGATGTGGTGATCTAAATAATGTGGACTGTTTAAAATGGTTAGACCAACAACCGCCGTCGTCGGTGCTATTTGTATCATTCGGAAGCGGTGCCTCCTTGCCGATTGCGCAAATCGCAGAGCTTGCGCTAGGACTGGAAGCTAGCGGCCACCCCTTCCTGTGGGTGGTTCGCGGACCATTCAACTCAACCGATTATGATTCCGTGCCCGACACGGATCTTGCCCAGTTTTACCGGAGGGTTTTGAGAGTCGAACCTGGGACCAAGGGCTTGTGCTTCCTAACTGGGCTCCTCAAATCCCCGTTCTTTCTCATCCGTCTACGGGAGGGTTCCTCTCTCAATGCGGATGGAACTCCACGCTGGAGAGCATTACGCATGGAATTCCGATGATTGGCTGGCCCGTTTCTGCGGAACAGAGGATGAATAGGGTTATCCTGGTGAAGGAGATGAAGGTGGCTGTGGATGTAAATATGGAAAGTGAGGGATTTGTGGAAAGGAAGGAAGTGGAGAGGGCTGTGAGAGAATTGATGGACGGAGAGGGAGGGATGAGAGCGAGGGAGAGAATGAGGGAATTGAAGGAGAAGGCGAAGAATGCCATGGACGAAGGAGGGAGTTCATACGAGGCCATGACCGCTGCAGTTGCTCATCTCTTGCAGAAAGGAGAGTGAGAGGAGGGCTCCATTTGTGAAGCAGAAGAAAATAGTTACTGTTTGGGAGTGAATCCGAAAGTTTATGCACTTCTTTGTCAACCTCTTTTAAGTTAGGATGTCTTGGATTATGATTAAGGAGATCTAAGTTTCAATGTAAAACATGCTATCGTATTATAGGTTGTGTAGTGGTGCAACTAAAATAAATAGTTGGATAACCATGGATCTTTATTGGTGCTTTATAATAAGGCCATCAGACGTGCCTCTTCTTCTCTTAGACTTATGTATGTTAAAACTACTTTATAATTGGATGACTTTCGCACGTTATTTTAGTTTTTTTTTTTTTTTTTTTTCAAATATGGGTTTTAGGTATTTTTTTCAAATATTTAGTTTCCAAGTACAATAAATGTGTTTAAAAGAGTAGAAGGGAGTGAAGTTACTTTCTTTTTTATTAAATATATTTTTTATTTTTTTTAAAGTATCTTATTTTAATTAATTTTTAAATATGATTTATATTAAGAGATGAAATTTCATTCAATCATTTATCTTTTAAAATTTAAATTATACCATAACAAAGATCAACACCACAATTTATTAAATTATATTTTATTTAATTTGATCAATACCACAATTCA
The DNA here is from genome assembly GCA_028583015.1 of Wollemia nobilis. NCBI lineage: Eukaryota > Viridiplantae > Streptophyta > Pinopsida > Araucariales > Araucariaceae > Wollemia > Wollemia nobilis. The sequence goes on from JAQPPZ010016943.1 coordinate 16,114,503, forward strand.
TTAAATTATATGTTATTTAATTTTTTTTTTTTTATAGATATACTTATATTACTAAGATATTGCCTGCAATAATAGTCGATGAAGATCAATAATAATATTATTTTTTATGCAATCACCACATTTTTTTATTGACGACATTAAATATAATTTGTAAATACCCTCAATTGAAATATAATTTTATTATTTTTAATTATATTTTTAACTGGTAGCCTTTGCATAGTTGTCAATTGAAGTTTGATATGATAAAGTGAACAAAATTTTGTCTTCATTATTTAAAAAAATAACATTTCCACCAAATTTTCCCAGATTTCTTTTGGAAGCATCATCAAAATTAATTATGAGAAACATAGTTTCTAGACATCTTCATTTTTTATATATTCATTGTTGCAAATAGCCCTTCCATGCGTATCAACTTTTAATAAAGTGGATATCATATTTTTTCCACATGAGACTTCTCATGATGAGCACCATATATTTAAAAAATTTGCAACAGAAGTGATAATATAGTTCCAAACTTAGGCATAATTTTGAGAATTATTTTTAAAATTCTATCATCCCTTTCAAGTCATAAATTCCAACAAATAATGGCATGACCAATATTTTGTAGAATAAGTAATATTTTAGCTTCAAAATTATTAATCTAATATTTTGTCAACTCTTTTTTTTTTTTGCTAAGTTGAGTTTTATATACAAACTGGATTTTTAAAGAGGATCCCAAAACCTTATAAAAAAAATGGTCATAGCACTGAGAATTTAGGCAATGCCTTAGTTCATGGAAATAAACATAAACTGAAAGGGAAAGAGCAAAAAAAAATCCTTGATCCAATAGAAAGACTAGATTCTAGTACCAACTAGTAAGACACACTTCCCCAAAGCACCATCCTCCTTATGCAGTCATTTTGGAATCCTCTCAAGGGTGGATACAGTGCACCTTACCCAGACCTGAGTAGGAAGAGCTAGAAGGCCAAGAATATCATGAAACTAGATATCCAACTCAAAAATTAGAAGTAGGAATTTTTGGAAAACTGGAGAGGATCCTCATCCTAGGATGACCCGATATGGACCCCAGGGTGTAGTAGACCAATAAGAAGCCATGCGAGAAAAGCAACAAGCAACACCGAGATACAGTCCAAGGTGCAACAACGAGATAACCTAGGAAATGGTATCAGAATCCTCAAAGAAAAACAATGGGAAGCCTCCGCTTGATCCTATAAAATGGAACATCACTACTATGGATATCTACATGCCAAGATATCCCCATGCACAACAAGGTAAATTATGAGGAAGCCAAAACGATCCAAGGACAATAATAACAAGTGCAAATAGAGGATCCTTGGAATCCAAAACTAAAGGAGGAAGGAGGAACCACAACTACATATGCACTGATCTCCAACCCTAGACTAGATAAAATAAAATATAGCCTCGAATACTCTAGAATAAAGGCCTAGGAACCACTATCCTCACTCATGAACAGATCCAAGGAACTAGAACTGAGACTAGGAACAACTTATAAATAGGAAGAGGCCCACCCCTAAGTCCAAGAACATGCTCTAAGAGTCCATCGATAAGTAGTACCAGAAGGTAGAAGCCCCTAAATATGAACTAAAATAGAAAACTTGAGGATCTTAGGAGGAAAGTGGCGACAGACACAAAGATGGGATCATGAGAAGCCTAACCTAGGTAAACTAGGATCTGCATGCACTGATCATGGATCCCCTCGCCAAGATCAAGAAATATAGTAGAAAACCTAAGAACCCCAGAAAAAGGGACCAAGACCCCCCCATCCTTGCTCATGAACAACTTCACGAAACTAGGACTAGGACTAGGAAAAACATAGGTAGAGGAAGAGGCCCACCCCCAAGGCCCACCAATGTCCTAGGTGTTCACCAAAACATAGATCCAAAAAGAAGAAGCATTCGAATGAGAAATCAAAATGGACCCTACCCAAAGGGATGGGACCAGTAGTAACCAAAGGTATCCCAGAGAGGAGTCATTGGAAAAAGAGAAAATTGACCCCTCAGACCAACCCCAAAGTAGTGAGGACCTCACATGATGCACCAGTAAGTATTTGAAAACCCAACCTACCACCACCACTGATCGAGGAGGCCATGGGAATCGGATCCAAGCAAAAAACCTATAAAAACCCCAGGGGAAAGCCAGAGGGAGATGGTAAAGGGATCCCAAAAACATACAAGAAACCCTAGAAGAACCCTAGGATGTACCAGACCACGGTATCAAGAAGCGAAACCTTGAAACTACTAGGAAATGATCAAAAAGTGGAGAAGGATCTACCCCCAAGGATATCATCTACAACAAAGCATTCCTAGAGTGGGATGACCCGAGATGAGCTAGGGACTGGGAAATAACCAGGGGAGGGAGAGCAGGGAGAGTGAGCAGGACCCTCTCCCTCTCCCCATTTTTTCAAATATTTTAATATTTATGGCACTACCAAATATGTTCTCATATTTAAAAAAATCAATCCCAAATGGTGATACTAAAGGGACAATGAAGAAGTAAATAGTCTAATGTTCCTAAATCCTTCTCACAAAAGGTACATCTAAAAGGTCCATGATATTCTCTTTTTTAGACTCTCTTATATAATAATATTACTTTATATTTTTAACTAAAGGAATGATTAGGCCTTAGAAAAAGCCTCTAGTAACCAAACATTCTTCCATGGAAATTTTTTCAGACTAGAAAGGTTTAATTGTGTTGGAGAATATTACATTATTTGGTACTATGTTAATGTATCCCCATGCTACATTTATATATTTGTAAATATTAGATTATGGTGTGACATATAAGGTTAGGGTGTGATTTATAGTTCTCTTAAAATATGTGTCAATGTGTGAGACGAGTCCATGTGTCATGTAATAAAGTGTACAAGTGTGTAGAATGTAAGAGTGTACAAAGTGTCATGTAATAAAGTGTGCAAGTGTGAGCAATATATCATGTAAGCAAGTCAAGAGTCATGTGTGTAGGTGTATGTACACAAGCGAAGAGTCACATAATATATGAAATATGTAAAGGCAAGATATAGGAAAGGTTTGTCATACATGTGGAATAGAAAATGATGCATCTCCTAGATATGTGAGGAAAGCAATATTCAAGTATTGTGGATTGATATTGAGTTGTTATATTATGGAGATAAAGCTCTATATATTGTATCATTCAAGTAAATATCTAGTTATCTATTTGATTCATCAATAATATTATAAGTTTTTTTACATATTATTATTATTTCATGAATATTATATTCATTAATATTGATATCATTTTATGAATGAGCTTTCATACAATTTATATTATTTGTACTTGATCCTGAATATTGAGACCTATGATGTAATCTAGCTAAAAATTCATCAATAATATTAGATCCACAAACCCTCACTTTGTGTGAGAATAATTTTAAGAAAAATATTGTAGATTAAAAATCTAGCATTAAAAAATTTGGTGTGAATTCAAAGATAGTGAAGTTGAGAACATTGAGAAACATTTATTGGTGAAGATAAAGTCTCCAAAGTGATACAAATTTAATTGTAGAAATGAGATATAAATATATTATAAGTAAGACATTAAGAGGAAAATATTACCTTGAACAAAACCCTAATGTTTAATATTGTATCTATTCTAGAGAATAGAATATCGTTATTTCAAAGTAGTAGAGGAAGTCCTCATACAAATAATTAAGGAGCCAAAATAGAAGTCCTCATGATAAAAAAAATTGAATGAGAGGATAGTGAATACAATATCCACTAGACTGTGAAAATGAGGGTGTATAGATAAATCTAAGGTAAAATTCCTAAGTTGAATATATAGATATAAAGTGTAGAGGAAAAAGTTTAAGTATCTAGACGAAAAAAATCTAGAGTGAAGATGGAGACATAAACATGAAACATATACTATTTAAAGCAGCTAAGAGAAGATATATTTGATATTTTATAAGTAGTCTAAGCATGAACTACCTATGATTCAAGAAGAACCGCCTGTGAGTAGGGTTATGCATAGTGGCGAGTATTAGCCAATTGAGCAAATATTAGGATTTTCAAAACTGGAAACTAGCGAAAATGAGGACCCTTGACATCGGCCCATTTGCCTAAAATTTTCAGGACCAATTTTTTATTAGGGTCAATTCGCCATAATATATATCAAACATAAGTATATTTATACTCATTGGAAAGGTCTTTTCAAGCCTGATCTAATAGTGGTGTTTTTATGAAGTTATAAGATGATTTAATAGGTCAAAAGTGGATCCAAATATGACCTTACATTTTAGGGATTCAAATACCACAAATTTTGGTATGAAGATGCTCGATTTGATTTTCTTAGGATTCTCCATGATTCACCTTGATTTTGATTAGGATTCACCATTTTTTTACATTTTGATTCCAACCCCTTATGCATAACCCTTCCTATGAGCAAAAAAGCACTATTTATGAGCACAAAAAAAATCATCTAAAAATACAAGATGGACCACTTAAGAGTAAATGAAATTTTACATTAAAAATAAAACGTTCAAGCTAAATAAATTTTGGTTGATGATGAAAGAATTAGAAGGCTAGTAAAGGCATCAAAATAATAATGCTTTTCAAAGTAGTACATCCCATAATTCAAGATATGGTGTAGAAAAAAGATGAAGTGTCAACACAAACAAATGTAAGAAAATTTTATACTTTAGCACCTAATTAATTGGAGATATAAGTTTGAATTGAAATATTCCTTTGCAAGGGTCGTTTTTAATGATTTGGAGTCATAAGGACTTAAATTATTTATTTTTTAATAAAAAGAATTTGAAAAATTGGAGGGATAAGGATTAATTGAATTTGATTATTTGAATTGATCAAAGATTGATTAAAATTTAAATTGGGATGATAATAAGTAAATGAATGATTGCCTAATTAAAGTTTGAAATTAAAAATTGATATTTTAAAATCTGATTATTGAAGGTTAATGAATGCAAAAATATTTGATTAAATTTTTAAGTTGAACTTTAAAAATTAGAAATTAGAAATTGTGGGTTATAGAAAGATTGAATTTGAAATTTCTAAATTGAATGCATTTGAAATTGATTATTTGAAGAAATTAATTTTTTTTGGGAGAAATAAGGATTACCACTTAAAAGGAATTAATTTGAAAATTTTAAAGAAAATTATACCATTGATAGAAGACAAAAAATAATGAATGCATCAAGAAAATCATATGAATTCAAAAGACCCAATTTTATGATATTAAATTCTTAAAACCAAAGATAAACTCAAAGACATGATAAAAGATCACTTGAATCTCATAAACACATAAAAAATAAAAAATATACATGGTATATAGATTTAGGTGCTAGTCATCATATGAATATGAATTAAAATTGGTTTATTTCATTGGAAATCACACCAAGAATTCCACTATAAATAGAAAATGATAAGATTTATTATGTGCAAGGAGCTGGAAACGTGATACCTAGCATACCATTTTTAGATTTTGTGCTATAAAAAGTAGTATGTGTTCTAGGATTATCAAGTAATATTATATCAATAGCCCAATTGGTTGAAAGTGGTATGATAGTGGAATTCAAATATATAAATAGAATCTTTGCTTTAGACACAATGGCTTTTTCACAATAAATTTTAGATTATTTTTTTTCTAAAGAAAAGCTTAATAATAAATTGTTTGACTTCTCCAAAATATAGGAAACTATATAATGGATCAGGTGCAATGCAACATTATCAAGTAGGATCAATAAGTAGAGTTTTGGATGCACACAAGGCAAAAAAATAAGATAAATATTAAATACAAAAAGTCTTCAAACTAGATAATATAATACAAGGGGGTGTTGGAGACTATTACATTATTTTGTACTATGCTAATGTACCCCCATGGTACATTTATATATTTCTAAATATTAGATTAGGGTGTGTGATTTATATTTTCTCTAAAATATGTGTCAATGTTTGAGATGACTCCAAGTGTCATGTAATAAAGTGTACAAGCATGTAGAATGCAAGACTGTGCAAAGTATCATGTAATAAATTATAAAAATGTGAGCAATATGTCATGCAAGTAAGTCAAGGGTCATGTGTGTAGGTGTCAAGTATATAAGTGAAGAGTCATATAATATCTGGAAGATGCAAATTCAAGAGATATGAGATATTTGTTATATGTGTGGAATAGGAAAGGATGCATCTCCTGGATATGTGAGGATAACAATAGTCAAGTAAATATCATTTTGTATATTTGATTCATTCAAGAAAAACCACCTTATTCCTTTGAGATAACATAATATTTAATGCTTTTAGAACTATTTGCCATAATAGTTTAAATAATCTTATAAATAATATCACAAAGGTTTACTAGAAAAATATTAAAATATTTTTCTCTCCTTGGCTAAATTATCTACTATCAAATTACCTTCTCTATAGATAAACTTACATTTTCAATATATCACCTTTAATAATAGTTAGTGAACATAAATAATAATATTAGTTTTCTCCAATTCCTACATCCTTTTTATTCATAGAATTAATGAGAATTTGTTAAACACCATGCATTGAAATATATTTATATTATTTTTAATTACATTTTTAATATTTAGCATTTGCATAATTCCCTAGCTATTACATAGTTGTCAATTGAAGTTTGATATTATTAGGTGTAGAAAATTTTTCCTTCATTAATATATAAAAAATATCACCTCCACAAATGTTTTCTTGATCTCCTTTGGAAGTACCATCAAAATCAATTTTGATAAACCTAGTTTTTGAACATCTCCATTTTACCATATATTGAAGCAAATACTATATATATATTATGGCTAATTTCATTTTCACAAATAACCCTTCCAAAAGTATCATCCTATAACAAAGTGGATAGCACATTTTTTGATACATAAGACTTCCGATGATGAGCATCATATATTTAATAATTTTGAAAGAGAGGCATGACTTTTAGATATATTTTTAAAAGTTCTATCATCCCTTTTAAGCCCAAAATTCTAAAAAACATGGCAAGACCAATCCTTTGCAGAATAAATGTTGTTTTAGCTTCAAAATAATTAATCCAAAATTTCATCACCTCTTTTAATATTGATGACACTACCAAATACGTTTTCATATTAAAAAAAATAATCCAAAATTATGTGAGCAAAGGTTCAATAAACAAGTAAATTGTCTAATGTTTCTAAATCCTTCTGACACAAGGCACATCTAAAAGGTCCACGATATTCTCTTTTTTAGACTCTCATCTACAAGAATATTACTTTATATTTCTATCTAAAGAAATATTTAGACCTTAGCTAAAGCCTCTAGTAACCAAACATTCTTCGATAGGAAATATTTGGTATTAGGAAAATTTAATTGCTCTAAATACTCATATCCCAACTTGAGCATATGCAATATTTTGATATATTATAAATTAATTCATCCTTTCATGTTAAAATAGGTAAATAAAACTCCTAAATAATATTTTGAATATCATTTCTTATTTTTTATTCCTCATCTTCATTGAGGTTACAAGTAAAAATCCATGATCTCAAGTTGTTGCTCACATTGATATAATCTTTGACCTTTGTATTTTTACAAGTTAGATGTGCCCAAGCCAATGATTTCTATTTTGAATCAGATATAAGAGGATAAGGCTTCAACAAAACATCAGATAAAAAATTTATGTAATTTCTTTCATTGACTAACCACCTAAATATTTCTTAATCAATTGTAAACTATATTATATGAAGTTCCATTTTTGTGATCCTTTGGGTAGGTTTCATTTCTTGAATAATTTCATTGCATCAAGAGAACCCATATATTTTTAAAGTAATTGTTTTACCCAACTCTTTCTTTGATCTTTAAATAATCTTCATTCAATTTGTTTAAGGTAAAATTAACAAGTCTACAATTTTACAAGCCTACTCCTCAAATATTATTTCCTTTACAAACCTTATCCCACTTACAAAGAAAAAACCTAAATTTTTCCTCACCTCCTTTTCAATGAAAGTATCTTGAAATTTTATCAAATTTTGATTCTATACTTAGTAACAATCTTGAAAATAACATCATATAAATATGAGTGGATTGTAATGTAGTCTATATGAGATGTAGTATTCCAACTATGGTTAACAACTAACCTTTTCAACCTATCAATCAAGCTTTCATTCTATCCAAACATGATCTCCAAAGCTCATTTTTATTTCCTTTATGCGATCAATAAATATTGAATTAGATTCATGGAAAATTTTTAATTATAAACCCTAAAAAATCCATAATAACCCCTCATAAATCTAGGCTAATGTTGATACAAAAATATTAGATTTTATAGTATTAATGAACTATCCACTAGCCTTCCCATAGCATGATAATATGAATTTGATATCCATAGCCTCACTAACTAAAGGATGATCCAAAATAAAATAATTATCAACAAAATGGAGATGTGATTCAAAGCACCATTTGCTGCAATATGAACGTTCACCTTTAATTTTTTCTTCCATTTTTTCTTTTGATAAATCTCTCCCTAATGCCTCTACAAGAATAATAAATAGATAAGGAGATAGTGGATCATCTTGGTAACTTTCATGGGATGATTTAAATTATTTGGTAGGGGAACCATGATGAATATAGAATATTTTAGTGTTATAACATCTAATCCATTCAAATCAATCTTGATCAAAACAAACTATTATGATAATTTTATGTAGAAAACTCTAATAGGCCATATTACATGCTTTGTTCATATGTAATTTTATAAATATACAAGTTTTTAATGCAATAAAGAGAATGCATGACTTTCTATGTAATTATTACAATATCAAGAATTTATTTACCATGAACAAAACCCCCTTATTCCTTTGATATAACACGCTCTAGAATACTTTCCAATCTATTTTACATAATGTTTGAAATCATATTATAAATAATATTACAAAGGCTTATTGTATATATATAATATTACAAATGCTATCCATTTATTTATAGATAGAAAATATGGGGTTTTGAAAGGCACCCCAAACCTTTTACAAAGGAATAAACACCTTACATAAAAAAAGAACACAAGGGGGTCATCTCACTAGATATGATCTTAGAAGACTAAAAGAAGGTCATCTTAATTGAGACGACCTTTATGGACCAACAAACCAAGGAGATAACAAAGAAAATCCAACCCACCACCATGGGAAAAAGAATGAAAAGAATAAGAGCAATGATGAAAGATACTAAAAAACTAAAACCACCACTACTAGCAAGGCCCAGGTTACTCTTCAAGGTTATAACACTCGGCTAAATCAACACTATGCTTATCCTACACAACTTGAGTGTTGTCATGTTTCATATTGATAAGAATATTGTTAGCCTCAAGAAGCATGGTCAAAGAAAAACTCAAAAGTTCTCCCATGATGGCCCAGGCATTGGGTTTCTACTAGGATTTCCAAAAATTCAAAGCACATATCTAATTGGAACCACCCTTAGTATTGACCTTAAGGTTCATAGGGGTATTCTCAAGAGCAATTTCTAAATGATTGATAATAATTTTGTATTTTACCCAAGAGGCCCCACTTTTGGATGAGCAGTGGTACAAATCAAATTTGGTAGGAGATGGGGTGCAAATAGGAGATCGAACTCCACCTTTGGTGATTCCTACTAAATCTTTCCTTGAGTCATCATCACTGAGAACCAAAGTAGAAGGAATGTCTACCTGGCTATCGATAATAGCCATGGTTTTTTTTAGCCTCCTTTTGAATTGCATGATGATACAAGATGAGGTGGAGGCCCTGGTGTTAAGGGTGGATTGAGAAACCATTTCTAACATTCATAACCAAGATCTCAAATGAATTGAAGAGGTACTAAAAAATATAGATCTCCTTGATAGCATGCATATGGTTAAAGAATGCTATATGGAAGCTTTTGAGTGACGAGTTGATATCATCACTGGTTAAGTACTCCATAATCGGTACCATAATCCTACTCTATTTCTTCAAGAGATCCTTTCTAATGATGTTACATTTGTCCTTGGCCAATTGCTTTCCTTTTTCCTTGAAGTGGATGAGTTCCCATACCAAGGAGTGCTTGTCCATATGCACTATGTCATCATCATTGTGTAATTTGATCACCTCCACCAGTAGATGGGTGTTGACTCTAAATTGGAGCCCCTGAAGTGTCACCCACTCTTTATCATAGCTGGATGTGAGGGCCATTGCCATTGAACTTGCGAATAAAGGGTAAAAAGTGGTGAATCTTCATAAATTCCTCCATCATGGCATTAATTTGCAAAGATGCAAGTTTGAGTAGTATCTTTTTGTGGCTTTGCAATAGCCAAATATCCCACCATTGGAAAGGGTTCCATAGGCTCTGAATATCCCTCCTTTCTGCAATAATAAATCAAATAGATTATTTTGGAATATTCCATGAACTCTACCTTAGGAACATAGTCCTCCTTGTCTCGGTCTACCATCGAACATACTTCTTTAGGAAACTCCACAAATTTCACTCAGGAACATACCTTCGATCATGCAAATAATAGTGTATTCCATGCTACAAATAAAGGTCTACCAAGAATCCAAAATGATGAAGCCATACAAAACATGCATGTTGCCAAGATAGGAAAGTTGTTGATAGAGCGAATCTCACCAAGGGAACTTAGAATAGAGTGCCCAATAAATAGCGAAGCTATCAAAGTCAATAAAATTACATATACATTTTAAAATAGGTATTGCTCTATCATTAAGACTTGTGAAAAAATAAATATAAATAAATCTAGCCCTTAGAAATTATTTGGAATATAAGTGCATAGAAAGGGACCACTAACGGATAGAGTTGAAAACATGAAGTGTACGTGAGACGGATTGGTATACCATGTGAGATCAAGGAGGCCTAAATAGGTACAACTAATTAATTGATTACGATGACTAAGTACAAAATAGTAAGGGCAACATAGTATAAGGATCACGTGCTACCACTTGATATGGATTAGGAAATAACTCCTTATGTGTAAGGTAAAAAGTACTTTAGGCTGGACATACTTACTAAGCTGGATAAATACTCCCATAGAGTGGACAACATCATTAAAGCAATGTGGAATCATAATTGCTATTATTATTGAAAAATTCCATGTGGAAAGTGATCAAACTAGACACAAATATGATCCTCAAAAAGAGCAAGGTTAGCCATCTCATTCACAACCTTATTGCCCTCCCTGAATTACATAGAAAAATATTTGATTTCTCTATCATGTTGCAGATGCTTCCTTAAAAATCCTTAGTTCCTTTAGGGTTATTAATGATATTAAGAGAATTACGCTCGATGATAATGTTATTGAAGGGTATTTCATCAAGAATGGATAGATCGTGATATAGAGTTATGGCTTCTACCACATGGTTTATTTGGAAGCCAAGATTTTTTGCATAATCCAAGATGATATTTGTGATATCATCTTTGAAAATGCCTCCAGAACCAGCTCTCCTCAAATTTCCTTTGGTTGTGCTTTTGAAATCGAATTTGATCCATCCAATTTGGGAAGCTAACCACCTTACACCAGAGCGGTCCCTAGAAATAACAGTTGGGTGAGTAAAATCACCAAAGAGGTTGAAGGAAGTAATAATCATGGAATCCAACCCCATTTCAAGAGCCTTAAACAAGAACCAAGAGGGCATTTTCAATGGCAACATTCAAAACCTGTATGAGAACATAAAGGGGGTCATGAGCCATACCGTTAAAAACTCTATTGTTTCTTTCCAACCAGATTTACCAAAGAAAGTAAGGATGGCATAAGGACCAAAGAAAACTAAGGTGCTAGTGAAATAAGGGATTGGAACATTATGCAAACAAGTCATAGATCAAATTCGGTTGAGCCCAAGATAGGCAAAAGGATAAAAAAGGGAGTATAGTACCGAAGAAGAGAATGAACACAAGAAATAAATTGTTAACCAACTCCCACTCAAAATAATAGATAACACAATGATTAGGGATGACCAAACCTCTAGATAGGAGGTTATCCATCATCATGACCTTATTATAGAATACCAACAAAGAAAAGTAGGCAATTTTTGGGATGAGGTGCTTAAGTCTGATGAAAACAGTTGGGAACCTGTTAGGGATAAGATCATCATGGATGTGATACAGAAACCTAACAAAGAAGATGCCATTATTGCTCACATTCCTGAAGGAGGTATAAAACAAGGGATAACTTGAGATGATGGAGGTCCTGAGAAGACTAGAAAGGAGCTTGGAAACATTGGTTTGATCAACATTAAGGTTACTAAGGGGGACATACTTGCACATATGGTTTTGAGATAGACCTAGATAAATAAAATTGGAGATAAACATACCAAAAATATTATCAGTGATACATTTAATGGTGGTAATACTAGGATCATTGATTAAATAATGGTCTTTCAACCATAGGTCTTCCCAAAATAGAATGGACCTATCATTGTTGAGCCTTCATCTAAGACCTTTTCTAAGATTGAATCTAGATTTTTTAATGGAGTTCCAAAAAGAGGATCCATCTAGAAGGGGCTCTTCATCTAATAATGAGCTCCTTTGAAGATATTTTCTTTTAATGATCTCCACCCATAAATATTTGGCATAGGTGAGGATTCTCCACCCTTGCTTAGTGATAAGATTCATATTCATATTTCCCACCTTTCTAAATCCTAAACACATTGGATGTTCTTAGAACAAACCTTTTTCTAGGCAACTAGGTGAATTCTATTTTGATTCTTGGACCTTGACCAAAGAAATATTTTTTAAATTTTCTCTATTTTTGGCTAGAAAGAGACTAGGGCTTTGAATATAGATATTAAATAAACCAGAAAACTCTAGCGTTAATCTTGAACAAAGGTGGATTAAGTGTCCTAACTGATAAGGGATCCTTTCCATCCCATAAGTTTTTTCATGATTATTTTAATTACAATGCTCCACATGGTATCAGTTGGGAAACCCTAAAATAAAGGAATATCGAAGTAGGTGGATGATAACTCAAATATTATGCAACCCAAAATCCTGGTAATTTTGAGCTGTCTATCAATAGGGGTGTTGATAAAAAAGTCTTTACATTTAAGAAAGTTTACTTTTTGCCCTACTGCTTCTTCATAGCGATTTAGTATCCTCTTGATGATCTTCACCTTATAAACTAAAGAGAGAGCGGACAAGATAGTATCATCAACAAACTACTGGTGGGTAATCAGAAAATATTGTAATATGCCTTGATGCTCGAGATAGATCTCAAAGAACAAGAAACTTTCATAGTTCTACCTAGATATTTTGACTAGGAAGATGAAAATAAAGGGAGACAAAGGGTCCCCATACCTTAAGCATCTAAAGCTCTTGAAGTAGCCTACTGTGAAACCAATGATGATGATAGTGGACCATGTAAAATTAAGTCATACTTTTATGAAACCTATTTAATCATCATGGAAGAAAAATAAATAAAGGATAGCAAAGAGAAAGTCCCTAAAAATATTTTTAAAGGCTTTATTCATATCAATGTTAAGGAGGAGGCTTGATTTTTTCTTTTAAAAATTGAATGTATGAACTCATGGATAGTGATGATCTCATTAGTGATGAGCCTACATTTTATAGATATACCTTGGAAAGGGTAAATGATTAAGCTAAATACTTATTTCAGTCTATTGGCAATCACTTTCGATATGATCTTGTAAATGGCATTGCAAAGACTAATGGTTTTGAAGTCTAAGAGGGAACGAAAGAGGTTGTACTTAGGGATTGGAGCAATAAAATTCGATATGACATATTTAGATAGAGATTTATTCCTCTACAAGTATTGAATGGCTTCCATGAATTCATGATGGATATTGTCCCAAAAGGATTAAAATAATCTAGGAGGAAAACCATCATGCCTAGGGGCTTCGTTGTCATCCATAGAAAAAAGATCTTCTTTGATTTCATAATGGGAAACAGTTTTAAGGAGTTTTGATTTGAGGTAAAAAGAAATGACACACATAATATTCTGAAGAAGAATGTTCAAAACATGGATAGATAAAGGATGATAAGGACCCATGACACCTTCAAAATGAGCAATCACCTTAGCTCTAATTTCCAGAACATCATTGGTGACAACTCCATCATTCTTGAGCAACTCTCTTATCCTGTTGGAAGTTATGTGTCTAAGTATTGATGCATAGAAATATTTATTTTTGGAGTCACCCTCTTTGAGCCATAAAGCTCTAGACTTCTACGTCTATAAGACTTCCTCTTTGGTGAGGATATTATGAAATTAAATGCTAACCAATTTTCTTCTCTATAGATATACGCACATTTTCAATATATTTCCTCTAGTAATATTGATGAACATTGATAATAATATTATTTTTGTCCAATCCACACATTTTTTTATGTGTATAGCATTAATGATAATTTTTAAATTCCCCTTAATTGGTTTTTTATTATTTTTAATTGTATTTTTAATCCCTAGACTTTGCATAGTGCCCTATATTTTGCATATTTATCAGTTGAAATTTCTTATGATTAAGTGAGCAAACATTTTTCTTCATTATTAATAAAACACCACCTCCACTAGATTTTCCAAAATCTCATTCAAAAGCACCATCAAAAATAAATTTTGATAAACCCAGTTTATGGACATCTACATTTTATTACTTATGTACAATTCTTATGTACTTTCATTACAAGAATATGTAAATCCAATTTTTACAAAAGTGAGGTAACACCATAATTCCCTCTCATTTAAACCCCATTCATCCATCAATCTACTAATAGTCAATAGTATTCTTCTTGAGTAATTCTTACAAAAGAGTAATTATGGAACCTCCATAAGTTCCTTTCTATTTTTTGTGCCCCATGTCCAAGAAGAAAAATTGTTTCTTTAATATTTACTAACTAATTATTTTCTTCTTCCAAATATTAGCAATGCATTCCTATATGATTATTTTTCAATGATGCATAGCAAACACAAGCATAAAGAAGCCCATACATCTTTCCAAACATATTTTCCACAAATATTTTCAAACTCATTCCTATCTCTTTCCAAAGCTTAGAAATGCATTTCTATATGATTTGAATGCAAATAAAATAAAGCATAAAGAATATAAACAAGTTACATACTTGGTCCATCAAGTATTCATGTAGAAATGATCCTTTATCTTTCTACTTTATTTTAAAACAATCCCATGAAGAAACCCCATAAATTTCTTCACCCAAATGGACTTTGCATCCAATTTGTTTTTCCATGCTTTAAAATAAACTAGTATACAAGGAAGACCTTCCTAGTTCTTCCCTATAGATGGACTCCATGTCCACTTAAACATTCAATGCTTTCCTTTTTCTCAAGCAAACAAGCAATATATTCCCACAATATATTTATGCATATCAACAATATATTTCCACAATATATCTATGCATCTCAATGATATATTTCCACAATATATCTATGCATACAAATAATATATTTCCACAATACATCTATGCATATCATTAATATATTTCCACAATATATCTATGCATATCATTATATAAGAAATCAAGGAATCCCATACTCCCTTGCCCTTTAATTCCATACCCGAAATAACCTCTCAAGAATTCCACATTCCCAAGCATACAAGTACATAAGAACCCCAATTTCTTATGCCTAAAAAGAACCCACAATTTTTTTTCCTAACATAAATACAAACATAAAGGAACTCTATAAATTCCTTCCATAATTCAACATAAATAAATTCATAATTTTCTTTCAAAAATAAAAATATTAAGAAGTCCTAATTTCCTTTTATAAATCAAACATAAAGGAATCCATAATTATCTTTCCATAAAACAAAAAAAATAGATCAAACACAATAAAGATCTATTCATTTCAATCTTAAATTGAATTTCATTTAATCTAAATATTAATTCCTTTCTAATATACCTTAGATTAAAAACATAATAAAATCAATTTCATTTTAAACTAAAATGAAATGCATTTAATCTAAATATTAACTCCTTTCTAATCTACCTTAGATTAAACACATAATAAAATCAATTTCATTTTAAACTAAAATGAAATGCATTTAATCTAAAGATTAAATCCATCTAATCTATTTAGATTAAAATAAAATAAAGGTTAATTCATTTTAAACTATAATGAATTTTTTAACCTAAAGAATAAATTTGTCTATCCACATCTTTCCCCTTCATGCAAACACAGGGGGCAGAAAACTCTTAACTCCTACACTATTATTTTTAGAGCTCTTCCTAATTGTAAGGTTATATTAAAAAGAAGGTTATATTACCTAATCAACCATATATGCATAGGCTTTCTTTTCAAGTAGCTATAACAAAAATAAATTGCAGGTTCTTTGGGCAACATTAACAAAATAAAATGCATATTTTTTCCAAGCAACAATAGCAAAGTAAATTACAGGTTTTCCTAGGCAACAATAACAATACAAATGCAGGTTTTCCAAGGTAGCAATAGAAATATAAATTGCAGGTTTATAGAGTACCTTTATTTTTCTCCTTGAAGTTGCTTGATTGAAAAAAAATATATGTTACTTGTTGCTGCAAATTGCTTATGCTTAATCCTCAATGGTGACTTCCATCCTTTGGTTCCTTTCACAGTATTTAACCCTATTTTTTTTAAACTTCCCTTCATTGATTTAATGTACCCATACATATTTAGCCTTTGTTTGGTTGCTAAGGATGGTTGTGATCTTTTTACAAATAGTGGGACCACTTGGTTTATGTGTCATTACTCAGGATTGGATGATTTTAAATTTTATCACTCAAGTGTTACCAACTTATTGACACATTCCTAAGGATTCTCCCTTTGTCTGTTTGTTTGATTTAATAACTTAGACTATATCTCTTTTGGCACAATAATCAAGGCATCAAGTGCTAAAATTATATTAATTTTTTTAAGATAGAGTCAGACAATGAAGCCTAGAAAATAATTTTTATTGCTTCCCTTATTCTTAGAATCCCCCTTGTTTTATTTTATTTTATTTTTATATAAATATAAAAGGTCCTGACTCAACCCATACCAGTTGGTTAAAATTATTATTAAGACCAAGATCTTATACATTGGTAGTGCATTGTTTCTTTTTATCATTAAGTTCAAAATAATTTACCCTTTCTTTAGAAATTCTTGACATGAACCATTCTTCCTCTACTATGAAGTCCTATTTGGTGATTATAACTATTACAGGTAGAGGTTCAATATGTTGCATGTGAAGTGTCTCCAATGGAATTTTTATCTTGGTCCTATATTGTGCTCTTAAAATCATCAACAACCAATCCATCTAGAGATAACCTATACTTTTAGCAATGAAGTCCTTTGCTAAGCAAGCATTGAATGATGTAGGAAGATCAATTATTGCTACATATTGAGAAACTATGCAATATTAATATGCATGCAAGGTAAGTAGAAGCAGGGTTATGCACAATGGTGAATATTCACAATTTGACTGAATATTAGCAATTATGAAAATACAAATTGGTAATTTTAGGGGACCATGGACATCGACCAATTAGCCCAAAATTTTTTATACAAAAAAAATTTAGGTGTCAGTTTGTGATGTGTTGATAATAGTATTATGGATTTTTTCAAAAATTCTCTAGCACTTTTGCCTAAATCGTGGATGCTTTTTGCCTAAGTTTTTTTAAAATTTTCAACTTATCCCACCAAATTCGCCAACTATACCACTATATATAATTAACATGTCAGAAATACTATTTCATTTATAATATTCAAACTATTACAAAATCAAGAAGCCATAGTGAAAATTAAAACCTTCCAAGTGAAAATACAAACTAAAACATTTGATATGTACATAATTCTAGTGTGTTGGTTGTGGAGCCTGATTCAGTCTCTAATTTGGAGGTCTTGTTTTCAACTGGACTTGGACCCACTCCATGAAGTAAGGGTGATGAGCACCAGAAATGCTCATTTTTGTATACACTTTTAAAGGGTCTCATTATTGGTTTAATTAGCATTAGAGATGTATTTTTATATAACTTATGCATATAATTGATAGAAAATCTAGTATTATGCTTGATTGGTGTTTTTAGTGGAAACTGTGTATAAATGCAGGTTTTGCTACTAATTTGGTATTTTTTAGTCTACATCCCACTTGGACCTGGCATTGTGCAAGAAGGCACATTGATCCCATACATTTGGAGGTGCCTTGATGTGCAATAGGGCACCTTGATCCACAAGTAGGTGCCTTTGTCAACAAGTAGGTGCCTTGGTCAATAAGTAGGTACCTTGATGGCACCTTGATGAGGAAGTAGATACATACTTGATGGCACCTTGATGAATAAGTAGGCACCTTGATGGCACCTTGATGATGAATTAGGCGCCTACTTGATGGCACCTTGATGACGCTTTGATATTAATAAGGTGCCTCGATATGACCAAATCCACATTGACAGGTTGACTAATGGGCTAAGGAGGTTGTTGCACATAAAGAAAAAGGAGAAATATTCTAGTCATGCATTATTATTAAAATAGAATAAAACACTTTTATTATTGATCGATTGGTCAATTGACTTTGTAAGGTTTTTAAAAGCATTATTTTTAGGATGCATTAATTTAGGATTTTTTTGTTACGTACACCTAAGGATTATTATATTTATCCTTCTAGTGAACGGATGTGCTGTTAATTGAAGAATACAATTTTTGTATAAACCAATTGTAACTAACCATGTTATGTGATTAAAAATAGATTGAATGAAGGCAATACAAAATTACACAGAAGTTATTTTATATCATTTTCTGTCTAATTTCTTAAGAGTGAAAATACTCTTATTTGCTTAAAGTAACTATTATATAGTTAGCCGAGCGGACTATCTATGGGATCCTTGGCCCACTCCTTGTAGTAGTCCTCCCCTATTTTATTTCTATTATTTGTTTTCAGTAGATTAGATTTACTACTTTATTTCTTACTTTATTTTAATTCAATTGTGTGTGTTTATTTTCCTACACTTTATTTTCAACATTTCATTTCCAACATTTTAGTTTATAATTTAATTTTTTCTGCACTTTATTTTATTTGGTTTGGCTGAAATTAAAATGCATGAACATTCCCCACAAAATTAAACATGTACATAAGGATTCATTCCTCCATAATACTAGAATATACTATGTGTGACACTCGTAATTTTATGGACTTACCGAATTGATAGTTTATGGAAGAGAAATGATTGTTTTCTAAATATAATTTATACTCACCAAGAGGTGTAGGGGGTAATGCCCCCTACTTGTGTCATCGGGGAGGTCTAGGGACGGGCCTTATTTTTCACCTAGTTTGTTAATCAGGCTCTGTATTCCACTTAGTCCATTACCCAGACATTACTTTTCACCCGATTCATTAATCATACCTTGTATTCAATCTGAACCATTAGATGAACCTTTTTTTTCATCCGGTTCATTAGCTAGATCCTGTTTTTCACCCAGTCTATGAGTCAGACCATGTTTTCCACCTGTTTCATGATTCAAACCTTATTTTTCACCTAATCTATTAACCAGACCTTTTATTCCACCTGGACCATGTTTTACATCTAGTTCGTGATTCAAAACTTATTTTTCACTTGATCTATTAATCTGGCCTTGAATTACACCTAGTCCATTACCCAGATCTTGCTTTATACTGATTCATTAGTCAGATAGAGTTTTCCACCCAAACCATAACCGGATGGAAAGTTACACCTGGTCTATGTACAGATAGCATTTTCCACCCAAACCATAATCAGATAGAGTTTTCCTCCCGGTCTGTGGCTGGACTATATTTTCCACCTGATCCATGGTCGGACCGTGTTTTCCACCCGATCCATAATCAAATGGAGTTGTCCACCTAGTTCATGGTTGGACCATGTTTTCCACCTGATATATGGCTGAAACATGTTTTTCATATGGTTCGTGACTGGACCATGTTTTCCACTTGGTCCAGCCAAAACTATTAAATTCACCAAGGTTTTATAATTTTTGGTAAAAATAAGGTAATTTACCATTTCCTCCTATATGAAGTTTCCTAGGATTCACTAGGGTTTCGAAATGGATTCGCTAATTATTTACAAGTACATTTCAGGTCCGATTCCTTATGCATAACCCTGAGTAGAAGGATTTCCACAAATTTTAAGATTTATATTGTACTACCATCTTGCTATACTACTATTTTATTTACTAGTAAATAAGCCAAATTTAATGTGTCCACCACCTTTTTTGGAATTATTGAAGTAATATCCCTAGAGTCTATCATACAATTATAAATTAGTTTATCTTTATAGACTAGGGATATATAGAAGGGGGTAGTTTTAGTCTTACTTATCTAAGAGGTAGGTACTTGCAAGACCATAGGCACCTTGTGTTGACCAAGCTCCTTTTCTTCTTCTAATGCCTTATTTAGATTCTCATTATGCTTAATGATAGACAAGATATCTTGTATGGGTATAAATATTATGTATTTAGTTAGATTATCTTCTACACTAAATTATCCAAGGGATATAATCTTCTAAGGAGCATTCAAAATTTGTTGAATTTTAGGCTTGTTAGTAGTTGATTAAAGGATTTTTAATTATTTCAATTAGGGAGTGTGTTGCTTTAGGATTTCTAGAGCTCTTGGCTTGGTAACCATCAGATCTTCCATCACACTCTACTTTGGTAAGATTATGGTAAGAGGGTCCTTTTAGAATTAGCTAGTATTTTTAGGGGGGTTTAGGATTGTCTGGTTTCTCTTCTCCTAGTCTTCCATTGTCTACTTTTTTTCCATTGTCACATTGTTTGATTGGACCTATAGACTATTGAATAATGGATAACTTGATCCATTAAACTATTAGAATAATAAAATTATATCCTAAGTTGTTACTAGGATATTGTGTGGTTGTGATTATCTCAGTTAGTTATGATCCAATGGATCAGATTGTAAGCACTTGTTATTTAATAAAGGTGCTTTCAAGTCAATATCATCAAGTTATTTCATAATTATAACATGGTATCAGAGCCTTTATCTATGTCATAAGTACCAGTCTAGGAGTATGGTTTCATTCATTTCAATGATGAGTCTCTCCTTTTTGAGACATCTGATGGATCCTTTACAGGCTTCTCGATGAAAGTTATCCTAAGGGGGGTTGAAGAGGACATCATCCTTCCTCTCCATCCTCCATGCACTTCTTTCTTCATATTCTTCTTCTATTCTACTAGGTGGTTTTTTCCCTTGTGGTTTTTTTTTCATCTCTTCAAAAGAGTTTTCTTATGCATATATTGTACATGAGTACCTTATTAGGCCTTGTTGTCGGACACATACTTGTGGATATACCACTTATTTAATTTTATTGTTTTTCTACCTCCTAGTATCACTTAAGGGGGGTGTTAGTATATCCTAGTACCACTTAAGGGGGGGTGTTAGAATAATAAAATTATATCCTAAGTTGTTACTAGGATATTGTGTGGTTGAGATTAGCTCAATTAGTTATGATCCAATGGATCAGATTTTAAGCACTTGCTATTTAAGCAAGGTAATTTTAATTCAATGTCATCAAGTTATTTCATAATTCTAACATAAAAACCATGTATAATTCTTCCTCATACTAAGTTACTAATATCTGCTCTAAATGTGCATCACTTGCTTTAGAGAGGAGTGAGGTAGGGTAAGGTTGACTTGTTACTTGTAGCTAAATTTTTAAATAAGAGGTGGATGCCTAGGCAGACATAGTCTCACTAAATGTTGCTATGAATACAGAAGATATTTATATAGGATAGATTTGGATTGGATAGGCAATTAGAAAATTCCTTCACATAATTGTTTTGGATGGGGGATATCTCCATGGTAGGATTAGGAGGTACTTGTTGTAGAGGGGTTGGTACTAGAACCACTTGTTAATTTTGATTTGTTTTTTATTAGCATACCTATTAGATTAAAACTAGGTATGTGGATATCCATTTATAGGGAGACATGTTTCCCTAGTTTAATTGATGTAAGGGAGGCCTTTGATTATTTTTATGTTGAAACCTTTGGGAATTTTGTTGCCTCCTCATAGACAACACTTAATTAGTGACTATCTTGAATATGCTCTTCATTAATTCAAACTTAGAGCTATCTAAAGCAGAGAAAACTCATATAAGAAAGGTAGTAGGTACTCCAAGAATGATAGATGTTTGCTAAAATTTCATTGGAAGTATTCCTTAATGAGGCTAGTATAGGTATTTTACATTGGTAAATAGATATGTGGGGGTCTAGAAGTTAACCTTATGATCTGGATTAGATCATGTTAAACCTAGATAGCTCTGCCACAGGCATCTTGTAGAGAATTTACTACTTTATCCTTGATCACCAAGGAGAATTTAGAATATAATAAATTTAAATAGAAAATAAATATCATACCTATAAGGGAACTAATATCAATAGGTATTCTATGTCAAGACTAATGGAGTCTAAGTTTGAAGTCATCCATAGCATCAATAGATGCTCTTTTCATATTTATAATTGCTCCAAGAGAGACACTACATCTAATTTATCTTTGAATATTTATAAGAATAAGTTAGAAAGCTATGCAATGACCCACTTTCTTGACCTAAGGGAGAGTTAATTTTTTTCCTATAAGGTTTAATTAACTCATTAAGAATACCCAATCATTTCATTAGTATAAACCGTAACCATATTGAGTTCATTATCACTATAGACACCCTTAAGTGGATATAAGTGGCCAAATTATCATAATTCTTGGGGTTCGCTCTTCTAACCTCGCAATTATAAAAGATAAAATAAGTTGTCCCCCCATTTCCCTACACTACCCTATAGAAGACAATCTAACCACAACATAGGGATTATCCTTTAAGGCCCATATCACTTAAAGGTTATGCATATTCCTTAAACCTACATACTAGCATCTATGTATGATTAATATGGCATAATTCATTAACTATTAGTTAATTTCCATCTATACATAAAATTAATTAAGACCATTATTACTCACCTCATAAGAACCATGGTCACGCTTGCCTACGTGCAAGGTACCACCACTACATTACCTTGTGAATGATTCAATGGATTATACAATACCATTCCACCACTAGGATCATCCAAGACTCACCACAAAGATCACCTAATCCTCACTTCTAGGCTCACCCAATCCTCACCACTAGGGTTTGTGATTCACCAAAATTATCTAGTTGATTTGTCTACCCACAAAATCACTAGGGTTGGGTGCAACTCGACTCTAAGGTTAATGAATAAGATGCTTAACAAGAAAATCCTTATTGACCCCCTCTTAATCCCAAGGGTCCTATTCAATAATTTTTTTCTAACTTACAAAATATAAAATGCTACAAAATAAAATTTCCATAATAGCATCAACATATCATATTGATAAATACTAGAGAATTTATGTACTCCATTCTAATATAACACTAGAAATTTATGTAGTTCCTTTATTTTTATGAAAGGGAGTAAAGCAACATCTAGAAACCATAACCAAATTCCATCAATTACTTTCCCTATTATTCCATCATCTTCTTCAATAAACATAATTTATCTATCTTGCTAACTACAAATCCTTTCCAAAGGAACTTAACATAGAAAGAAAGCATTAATTCATCTTTCATCTATTAAATAAAATTTATGAAAATACATCAAGAATATTTACAAGGATATCCATTCCTTATTCATAATATTTACATAGCATAACCTATACACATGAATACTTCAAAGGTTTTTTCCTCATCTTCAATTACAATATTACATAATGGTCACTACCTCATCTTCTTCTCCATGTATTTTGCTTTCTAGATCTTTCTCCATCAAGTATTTTTAACCTCAATATAGGGATTAGGATATCTCTTGTAAATGAATATGAAAGCCTAAATTACATGATGCAAATTAATTCATATAAGAAAAATAAAAAATCTAGAGAAGCCCATACTTCTACCACTCAAATGTGGATCTATTGCTACACAAGCCACATCCACCCCTTTGAGTAATCTTACTATTCAAGCTTTCAAGATTAAATCTCATTTCAAATAGAAAAAAATTTAATACATTAATTCCATCATTAATTCTTACCATTTATTTAAGTCATGGATTTATTAATCTTTAGTTAGACCCAACTAGAATCCCTACATCTTTTCACAATTAATAAGTTACTATTAATTATTAAACACATGAATTACTTAAACAATAAAAATAATACAAATATCTTCTATCTTCTATTAATATTATTTAATATTGACTTTACCATATTTTAATCCCCAAATACCAAGAGCTGCATTTATATTTAATATAATTTAAGAAGTCACGAGGCCCAAAATTAATATATTGACATCATTATTACCTTGAATATTACATCCTTACAAGCTCTAAAAGTGCACATTAAGGAAAAAAGGTTGATATTATAAAATTACATAGTCTATCCACATACATTAATTAATTATATGATTCCAGAACAAGCTGGATGAACCTTCATTCGGTATCTACAAGAATTTTACAATAAGAAAACTAAAATTAAGCAATAAATTAGATATTTAATAGTGTATAGAGGTAAAAGAACTAAATAATGGACATAAAAACTCTTAACAATTGGCTTGAAGGACTAGAATGACCAACTCTCTAGAAAAGCCACATATATAGACACTATACTAATTTTATTCCACCTTCTCATAAAAAACAAAAAAATACTCTTTCCCACTATCTCAAATGAACAAGAAAGATGATTACTGATAATACTCATTGTTAGAATAAGATAATATTATCTTATGTTCCACTGGGATAGACACACTTGAGTCTCCACTCCTCCATGTGTCAGGAGAACTCTGAGTGGTGTATTTATCAAGTCTTATGAGTTGTTATAATCCAACGACTCTCAATGATCAACTTTGCTATTTATACAATGTTGATCCTTGGAATAAATCAATCAGTTTTACTCTTATCTTCATCTTCTATGTAATGCTTTGCATGTCTATTACTGTGAAATTCTAACATGGTAATAGAGCAGGATAGATGTTTCTATAATTCTCTCTTCAAGGTTCTAGGATCTAGTTCGTTTGCTTTGGATATTTTTTTTGACTAACTTGCTTGATATAATGTAGTAGTCAGTTTTATCCATAATTTTTTTTCAGAAAAATCTTTATTGTTGGAAATATATGTATTTCCTTTTGTTTTAAAAAGGCTGATATTGTTTCATGCTCGAGGATAATTCTTTTTTATATTTTTGCACTCTTTTTTTTTTCATTTTGGCTTTTACAATTTGTATGCCTACAACTATTGTATTCTAAAAGGAGGAGCCCTCTTTCTTTTCAAAATATCATCCCTCTTTTCGATTCAATATAACGCTAATCTTTGGCAACGCTTAGATAGCATCTTAAAGCAATTAAAGACACTCTTATTCTTATTTAAGAGTGGTGTCTTTAAAGCCTTTATAGCGCTCATCTTTCGCACTACGTATTTTTTAATTTTTGTGGCCCCAAATATTTTATTGGTGTTGCGTCTTATTTATTTTCGTGGCCCCAAATATTTTATTGGCACTACATCTTATTTATTTTTGTGGCCCCAAATATTTTATTGGTGTTGCATCTTATTTTCGTGTCCCCAAATATTTTATTTGGCACTTCCTCTTAGTTTGTGGCTCCATATTTTTTGACCCACTAAGATTCAAAACATGTTTTAAAATTTAGCTAACATATATCATGAATCTCTATTGTCTCTAACCAGATCCAAATGTTATATAACAACTATGAGTGTGAGCTTTTTTTAATAATGTTGAGGCTTGGTGCGCCACTCGTCATGTGGCTCTCAATGTCCTCCATGTCACCCTTGGTACCGTTGACAACGTATCTCCATCTCTTCAGTACTAGGTGATACCTATATCTGGTTTTATTTATCAAAAATGCTCAATATATAGTCCTCACCTGGTAGAATAATAACACAAATACTTTGTTATTCTCAAGGTCTTTGGTTCATAGCTATAATTGCTTGATTCATCATAAGTTTAGCAAATTTTTTATTTAACTTATTCTGCAGGGAAGATTGTTCAGAGGACTCAATGTCTTTAATTTTGGTAGAGTGCTCACATTTGTGGCCTCTTTCGAGCTCACATCTCAGAAGAAAAATAATAGAACTCATGATATATTATTCAGAGGACTCGACGTCTTTAATTCTAGTAGATCGCTCACCTCTGTGGCCTCTTCCAAGCTCATGTCTCAGAAGAAAAACCAGAGAACTTAAGGTATACATTTTTTTATTTCTTTTATAAAATACTTTGGATACTTTAATATTCTCTTTGCAGGTAGCATATTTGATTTCTCAGCATCCTCAGATCCTCCTGTCTACTTTTTTTGACTCTGCTTGGTTCGAACCAGCGATGCATCTTAAGGAAGGAAGGACACAATGTTTTTTTTGTTTTGCTTACAAACTATTCCATAGGTGTCTTCTTTTTTCTGAGAGTCTCCTCTGCTCCGATTAGTCTATTCCTTTTTTTTTAGCACATCTCTTTTCTTAGAATCCATAAGGCATTGTTTAAGAAAATTTTAAATTCCTCCATGCTATTTTTTTGTAAAGGTTATTAGAAACTTCAATTTCGAAGTATATAATTTGACTCCTTTTCAAAGAGCCTTTTAATTTTTTCAAAAGAGCCTTTGAAAATTCGTAGTCATATTGTAACCATTATAATATAATTTTTTTTGGGGGAGGGTTTATGTGCAATTTATTACACATTTGTGTCTCTTTAGGGGGGGTTGTATATTTTTTCTATCTTCTTCTAAATTTTTTTTTTCTTCTTTTTAGGTAATTTTTTAAAAGGTGTAATTGTTGAAATATTAGATAATATATTTCATATATAATACACTCTCTAATTAAAAATTACACACCTTTTATGTTTATAGATTTTAAAATAATTAATATTTAAGGAAGAGCTATATAACTTTTTATCTATATTTTTCTAACTTAGTTTGGTTCTACTTAAGTAACTAAGATATGTTATTGTTGAAATATTAAAATATTTCAAACGAAGATTCTCTATTTTTTAAATCAACTTCAAAATTCATATTTGTTAACTTAATTTGTAACCTTAACAAATATATTTTTTAAGAAATGTGTTACTATTTTATCTCTTAAATTTTCTACATATTTCTATAAGATATCAAAAATATTTAAAAAATTATAATTTTTTCCTCAAAATATATTTGCCTACGTTCCATGTATCTTTACCACTAAAAACTTATAGTTTCCCTCACGTAAGGGCAAATTTTTGGAGGCAATTGGTATAAAGTCTTGGCATATATTTTTAATTCAACATTTTTTTTGGATATCTCTCTCACTTATAGTTTCCCTATCGTAAGGGCAAGTATTGAGAAAATCTGAATTAAGATCTGGTTGAAATCACTACATTTCAAGCCTACAAACCTTGACAAATTCTTCTCTATACTTACAATTTCCCTCAAGTAAGGGTGGGTATTGAGAGGAACTAAGAGGATTTGGTATTTCAAAAGTGAATAATATTACAAACCTCATTATGCTTATAGTTTCCCTCTTTTTAGGGTGGGTATATTGAGTTTTAAATATTGAAGAGCTTAATTTTTTCCCTTATAATAATTGCATTAATCAAAAAATTGAAGTTGTAAGGGGGGATATATTGGTTAATTAAAACTTCAACTTTTATTTTGTGTTAAAATGATAAATTCAATTGAAACTCTCACCCTTCATAACTTTCACACTTGGAAACCTAAAAGTTTAAATCTTGTCTCTCAAAAAGGTCTTACTCATTTGCTAGAAGAAAAGAAACCAAAAATTGAGAAAGAATACAAAATTTTTGTTCATAGAGGGAAGAATCCCCAAAAAATGGGTATTATTAGCTCTAATGTTCATGAAAGTTTGTGGTTTCACATTACATATTAAAAAAATCCTCATGAAAGTTGATATAAACTAAAGACCTTATTTGGAAAAGTAGATCAGATGAGATCAATGCAACTAGAAGCAGAACTAACATCTTTGTCTCCTGAATATTTTAGTAGTATTGTTGACTTTCTCACCAAGTTAAAAGAAGTCCTCACTCAATACAAAGGTAGTGAGAAGACTAAGACTAAAGAATAATGTACTTATCTAACCCTTTCTAAGCTAAATAGTATTTTTTTTAAAATTTCTACCACCTTTATATCTACCAAATATGCTCTTGGTGCAACCTTTAAAATGCCTTCTTTAGAAGAAATTTGTGATAGATTAACTAGGGAAGAAAAAAAAATTACTAGATATGAAATCTCTTCTTCTTTCTCTTCCTCAATGAAGAACACAAGCTTATACTAAGAAGGGGGATGAACAGTATAAGACCACTTTTTACTTTTCTTTTCAATTAATATTATGCAGTGTATAGATAGAAGTATCAATAGCAGTAATCAAAGCAATACACAAAACACCATACACAACAGAGACACATATTTTAACATGGTTCACCCAATGTGGGATACCTCCATAGAGAAAATATTTCTTCTAAATATTTCTCAAATAATACTTTGGTAATCCTTCCCAATTATAATGTTTATGGACTTCTATCCAAAGGAGATGTTGATACCCTAAATCTTAAGTTCATGGTTATCTTTAGCAAAAGAACTCTTTCCCCTTCAGCTCTGGCTAGTGATCTTCTAGAAGACTCTATCTCTCTGCTGCACTGACTGGTGGATCTCTTTCCACTTGAAGACTCCTCACTTAGAAGATCTATTTTCAATTGTCCTTGTTGTTGGATATATATCCACTAAGACTCTATCCTCTATACTCTATCACCTCCAAATATCTGTTAATAGGTTCACTCAAAACCTTCTCAAATTTTCTCAATAGGTCCACTCAAAATTTTCTCAAATATGCTCAATAGGTCCACTCAAAACCTACTCAAATATTCTCAACAGGTCCACTCAAAACCTGCTCAAATATGCTCAACAGTTCCACTCAGAACCTTCTCAAATTTTCTCAAAAATTCCACTCAAAACCTATCCAAATCTGCTCAACAATATCACTCAAAACTTGTCCAAATCTGCTCAACAATTCCTCTCTAGGACTTGCTCAAATCTGCATTGCAAGCTTCCACAAAGCTTACACAAAATTAGTCCACAAGCCTTCTCAAATACTTACCTCAAATCAGCTTAACAAGTCCACACAGAACTTGTTCAATCTCATAGAATCATAAAGAGAATTGTTAGAGACTCAATATGTTCTACACTCAATGCTTAATTACTTTCTCAACTCAATCTCATGGAAGCATAAAGAGAATTTTTAGAGACTCAATATGTTCTATTATCAAAGCTCAATCTCAACTTAAATCAATATCATTGAAGCATAAAGAGAATTGTTTAGAGCCTCAATATGTTCTATTTTAAAAACACAATATCAACTCAAATAAATATCATAGAAGCATAAAGAGAATTTTTAGAGACTCAATATGTTCTATTATCAAAGCTCAATCTCAACTCAATAAGAATATAGAATAGTTTGTTTCATGGAACTTGAACAACCACATACATCCACTTGACTAGGCTTAATCTACTATAACCAATCACCTCAAGGAACAACCCTTTCTCACAAACCCTAGTCTAAGCATGTATAAACCAACTCAAAATATGTCCAACAATTCTCAATCATAAATATCACATAACAATGATACTCATGTTCTTTTCTAACTCAATTTCAAGTTCTTTGTGTAACCAATTGACTTCAACAACAATGCTTTATAAAACAAAGTTTAATCACAACTCTCAATAAAGAAAATATTGAATCATTAAACCAACCACTTTTGAAAAGGAAACCACAATAAATATTTTCTCTCCAATTATATTTTCTTAAATCAATCACCCAATCAAATCAATGGAGAATATTGCCCATTCCCTTTTGATGCCAAGGATTTATCCACAAAATCTATCAAACTCAAAACACTTTCAAATATTTCCTTTTCAATCACAAAGAGGTTAGAGGACTTGAGTAATATCACAACAATAAAAATAATATCCCAATAACACCTTATTACTCCTACTCAATAAAATTCACCATGTCCTCTCATGAAAGAAATAATCCCCTTTGAAAAAGAATAATCAAACCCACTTTTGAACCCCTTTACAAAAATATAAATATCTCTTTGCACACACCTTATTTCTCCTTCAAAGCAATTTAATCAAATAGCCCTTGAAAATTTCATTCCAACAATATATAATATGCTACCCTTCCAAAAATAAAACCATAAAAAAACTCTTAATTTTCTAGGGCATAGCATAACCCTTATTTCTACCTTAAGGCTATTTAACAAAAATTAACTTGCCTTACCTCTTGGAGGGATTCGATCCGTTGATGTCTTCCTTCCCAACACCTTAACCATGACCAAGCCACCGTTTGGCCATGTGCCCACACGTGCCTAATAAGGCACGAACTGCATCAAAAACCTCATGAAACTGTGCCTTTCAAAATAATCAAAACGTGCTTCGAGCACTTTGACCTTGCAAGAAACCTCCAAGAAAATCAAATGCAGGACATCCTGTGTCTCGCCAAGCCAATGCACCACTAGGAAAATATGGCCTATGTGCTCCAAAAGTCAAGCATTCCCTACTTCAACCCTTTCACAATTCGTAAAGTATTTTAAAACACAAGCCTTAATTTGCATGCACTCCAAACGAATTAGCAAGGATATAATTGATTAATGCCTTTTAGGGAATTATATATAATGCCTTTGTCTTCCATGCAATCACGTCGGCGCATATATTTAATTCGATGTCGACTTGGTTGATTAATTTATAATATATTTAAATTTAAATTTAAATTTAAATATTATAAATTAAATTAGACCAACCTTATGTTTTAGTTTAATTAAACCTTGGAGCCTTGTCTTAATGCACAACCTTGGTGTAACGAATATTATTTATAAAATTTAAATACCTTGTGAATTTAAATAATTTATAAATAATTATTAAACCTCCTTATTAACCTTGGAAATAACCCACCTTGAGATTTTATGAACCAATCGCTTAACCTATGCTCCAAATAATATTAAAATATTATGGAGCCTTTTTCCTTTTACTTTTGCATTGTTGAAGATTTTTCTTTGATGATAGTGACAACCTTGGACGACTTTATTTCTTGTCGAATTCCTTGATATGAGATATAACTCTATCAGGTGACATCAATGAAAACTTTGAATTAGAGAACTCAAAATGTCCAAAACTGAAAAGCCTTAGTAGCCTCCACCTCTTCTAAAGAAAAATTCAAAAAGAAGAAAATACCCCCATAACCTGTACTCACTGCAAAAAGAATGGTCATTCTGCAAACAAATGCTAAAAAATATTATAGCAACTAGAGGCAGCTATGAAGGATAAAAATATAGACAATAAAAATCAAATAGGAAAAACCCTTAATTTTAAAGTAAAAACCTCCAATTCTTCCTCTAATTGTTGGGTCCTAGATTCTAGAGGTACTCGTCACATGACTACTTTAGATAAGTCTTCTTCTTCTATCTCCTATAGCTATACTTGTAGTATAAAAGTGGGTGACTCTTGCTTTATCCCTCTCAAAGGAAAAGGGGACATAACCATTGATGGTGGCTCTGTAAATAATGTTCTCTATGTTCCAAACATTGCCATAGATCTCCTCTCTGTCTATCATATTTGTACTTTGGAAAGGGTAAAATTGTTCTCTTCTCTCCAAAAAAAGTTGATATAAGAGACTTTCAAGATCCCCATTCTCTTATAGCCGAAGGAAATATTGATTATAACTCTCACCTATTTCACTTCAAAGGTTTCCAAAATATAGAAGGAGCCTCCTATTTTGTGGCTCATGGAGATATTGAAAGCCAAATTTGGCATGAAAGGTTTGGTCATCTTAGTTATAACTACCTAAATTATTTGAGCACCCATGATATGGTAACATGTTTATCCCAAGTCTCTTCTATTTATGGATTTTGTCCTGGATGTGCTCTTGGAAAGCAACATAAATATCCTTTCCACCCAAGTAGTTTTCTAAAAGCCTCATCCCCTATTTTAATCCACAGTGAGTTAATGTCCTTTCCAGAACCTTATTTCAAAGGAGTAAAGTATGCTCTAACCTTTATTGATGATTTTTCTAGAAGATCCAGAGCCTACTTCCTGAAATATAAAAGTGATGTTCTATCCCACTTTAAATTTTTTAAAGCCTTAGTTGAAAATCAAGCATATTGTAAAATCAAGAAGATTCACATAGATTATGGGGAGGAATAATACTTTTTTGAGTTCACTATATTTATATCAAGTAATGGTATCATTCATCAACATTCTGTCTCCCATAATCCTCAACAAAATGGCATTGCAGAAAGGAAAAATCGGACATTAAAAGAAATGGAAAATTGTATGCTCCATTCAAGAGATCTTCCAAAAATTTTTGGGCAGAAGCTATTAACTGTGCCAATTATTTTCAAAATCACACACCTCATAAATCTCTTGACTATTTAACTCCTGAAGAAGCATGGTCTATCTCAAAACCAGATGTTTCCTACTTCAAGATTTTTAGGTGTACTTCTTGGGCTCACATCCCAAAGAAGAAAAGGAAGGCTCTAGATAAGAAAATAAAAAGCTCATTTTTGTTGGTTATTGTGAAGAATTGAAAGCTTATAGGCTTCTTGATCCCTCAACTCATGAGGTCTTCTTTCATAGGAATGTCCAATTTGATGAAACATTCCCTCAAAAAGATCTTCAAACACCCTCTTCCTCCATTAAGCATTATCCTATAGTAGAACCTCAATATTATGAAGAGCCAACTCTTGAAGTTAACTTGGTAATTGATAATAAATATGAGAAACCTGTAACTCCAACTCAATGTCTTTAAAATCCTTGCACTCCTTCCACTGTACCAAAATGGGCCCTCACCATTGTTAAAATTTCTACTCCTTACATCTAAAATATTCCATAAACCAGATCATCCAAACCCATAGGCACTGGTCTTGTCTGTCAGTCTATTTCATCTGATCCTCAATTCTTCAAAGAAGCCTCAGGTATTTAAGAATGGGATGATGCAATGGAGAACGAATTATCTTCCTTAATTTAAAAAAACTTGGGATTTAGTTTCCTTTCCTAAAGTAAGGAAGTTAGTTCATTGTAAATGGATCTTCAAAACTAAATATGGGTCTAATGGAGAAATAGACAAACACAAATCTCATCTAGTAGCCAAATATTTTTTTCAAATTGAAGGTATTGATTATGCAGAAACCTTTGCTTCAGTTTCTAAAATGGATTCTATTATACTGGTTCTTGCTCTAGCTGCTTTCCATAGGTTGTATGTCTATCAAATGGATTTAAAAAGTGCTTTCTTACATGGGCATTTAAAATAATAAATATTCATGGAACAACCTATTGGTTTCACTCAAGACTCCTCTCTTGCTTGTAGGCTAAAAATTCTCTCTATGGCCTCAAACAAACCCCTATAGCTTGGTATGAAAAGATGGACTCCTTCCTTCTTTTCGTAGGTTTTTCTCATTGTGAGTCTGATAATAAAGTATACATTTGGATAAATGAAGGTAAAATTACCATTCTTGTTATATATGTTGATGATGTTCTTCTCACTGGTAGTAACTTGACTCAAATTCATATTATAAAAGACTACCTCTCTAAAAACTTTGAAATGGCTGATCTAGGTAAAACTCATTACTTCCTTGGGATCCAAATAAATCAAACAGATGCAAGAATTTCATTGTATCAACAAAAGTACACTCTAGATCTTCTTCAACGATTTAAAATGATAGATTGTAAACCTTATCCTACCCCCTTCCAATCTAAAATTAATATTAGTACTTCCTGCTCATCACCTCTATGTTATGCAAGTCTATACCATCAACTTATAGGAAGTTTGTTATACCTTACTCATACTCACCCAGATATCTCATATGTTGTTGGCCTCATATAAAAATTATCTCATCAACCTCATTTCAGTCATTGGCAAGCAACAAAAAGAGTCCTCTGTTACATGTAGGGCACTATGCACTTTGGGCTATTCTATAAGGTAAATTCCATGGATATCATTAGCTACACATATTCATATTGGGTAGGTTCAATAGAATATAGATGTTCAAATTTAGGCTATGTCTTTTACCTTGGTTCTTCACCAATAGCCTGGTTATGAAAGAAAGAACAAGAAGTAGCCTTATCTTCTATAGAGGCAGAATACAGGGCAACAATTTTAGCTAGTCAAGAAGCTCTTTGGCTTTGTCAAATTTTGAGAGAATTTGGTTTCACCCATGAAAAACCTACAAATCTTTGGTGTGAAAATTAGAGGATAATTCATATTGCACGCAATATGATTGAGCATCAGTGCACCAAGCACATTAATATACACATGCACTTCATACGATAGCATATTCAGAATGGGGATATATACTTGGAATATATTCCAACTGAGAATTAAATTATAGATATCTTCACCAAGTCATTTCCTTCTCCGCATTATCTTCAGTTGCGAGATAAGCTTAGAGTAATACAACTGCATTGATTGGTTTTATGAGAATAATATTTGCCATACGAAGACAAGCCTCTCTTATTTTCATAGCTGGTTTTTTTACCACAGGGTTTTTTCACCAACTATATGTTGTATATAAGTGCCTAATCAGGCCAAGTTGCTGGGACTCATATTTCTTTTTGTATAAATAGGACAATCTTCATCATACGAAGACAAGCCTCTCTTATTCTCATAGTTGGTTTTTCCCCACAAGGGTTTTTTCACCAAATATAAAATGTAAATGAGTACCTAATCAGGCCAAGTTGCCAACACTCATCCTTATTTTTTGTATAAAGAGGGTAATCTTTGTCATACGAAGACAAGCCTCTCTTCTTCTCATAGTTGGTTTTCCCCATAGGGTATTTTTCACCAACTATAAATGAGTACCTCCTCAGGCCATGCTACCAAGACTCATCTTTCTTATTGTATTAATAGGATAATATTCACCATACGAATACAAGCCTCTTACTTCCTTTTGATTGATGGTTTTTTCGCATTGGGTTTTTACCATCTCTTCAAAAATAAGTCATTGTACATGAGTACCTCATCAGGCCTTGTTATCGGGACTCATCTGTACAAATCTCCCCTAGTATAACTTAAGGGGGGTGTTATAATAATATAATATTATCTTAAGTTCCACTAGGATAGATACACTTGAGTCTCCACTCATCCATGTGTTAGGAGAACTTTCAGTGGTGTCTTAATCAGGTCTGATGAGTTGTAATCCAATGGCTCTCAATGATCAACTTTGATATTTAAACAAAGTTAATCCTTGGAATAAATTAATCAGTTCCACTCTTCTCTTCATCTTTTATGTAATGTTTTGCATGTCTATTATTATGAAATTCTAACACTCATAGCAATCATACAAGGTCCCACTCAGAAAATATATTGGTATAATATTAACAAAAAAATCTTCGTAATTGAAAACAAGCATAGGGAGATCAACACACAACTATTAATGTTGGATACTAAGCCAATTTTGTGGAATTCAAAATTTTTTAAACCTAAACAACCATATCCTTTATAATTGATATCAAATTAGGGATCGAAGCAAAAATAGATGTTGGAAAATGAATAGTAAAAACCAGGAACAAGCAAATAAAACTTTTACATTCAAAAGAGAAACCAAAAGGAAAATACCTCCACAATAGCAACCTAAAGTATTCTTCCCCATTTTTTCCAATCTTCCACATTGCAATAATCCTTCCAACTAGTAATTCCCCCCAAAACCTTCACAGCCCATAGAATTTTGAAAAGGAAAGGGTAACTCAAAGAACATGGAGAATATGAAACTCATGTGTTGGTAAATCCTTCGTAGTTTTTTTCTTACATTGTTCTAAAAGGATTCACTTTACCAATGTTCCCTACATTAATTGAAATAATATGAACTCTTTCTTTGTTATACTCCCACTTTATAAACTATTACTCAATAAGTTTGAATATTTAATTAACTAACACTTTCAAACAATAGTAACTATACTAATTACTCACTTAATATAATTAAGTTAATACTATTACTATTTTCAAATGTTAATATTAATTATAGTATTTTAAGTATTAATAATGTCAATATCATTATTAATACCTTACCTAAAAATAATTAACGAAGTCAAGTTCTATACTTTAGAACACACGCATTAATGCATTCTAACAACACAAGGGATATTCCTAAAAGTTATCCTCACCTAGACTAAGATGCAATCAACAATAGACAAGAACATGCACACACATTACTATTCTATAAGTAAGAGGCATTATAATAACTACAATGATATGAACCACCTATGAAGACCCCTAAGCATAGGGGTAAGGTCTATTTTTATTTTATAAAAACCTCCTTATACGATGATGCATCTAATCACACATGGACATATGCAAATGCTTGTACATGATAATTTTACCCCTATGGGTTCTCAATAGAAAATCCATTATTTTTTATTTCATACTTATCTCAACTCTAGTGGTTGTCCCATACCAATCCACCCATGAGAGTATCTAGTCCTACAACTCAATAATGGCCATTTTATAGGGTGTCTTTTGAAATAGGTTTGAATCCATGCATTAATTCAATAGTGAAATCAAACTTATGTCTAGGTGGAAGGCCTAGAAGATATTTCAGAAATAAATCCCTAAATTCATATAAGATTGGATGTTTCTTAAATATTTCTAAATCTCCATTATATCTTTCCTTTCCATTTAATTTGACCATGTACAACATTCTACCTCTTTTAAATGTCTTCTAAAGTTGTAAATTTGACACCAAATGTGGTCAAAAATACCCTTGCTTACTTTGAACCCTTAATATTTTCTCATATTATGCAATATAATTTATCTATATCTCTTGTAAATCCGTTAGGGCCGCAAGAGCTCTTAACCAATCCATCCCTAAAATTATATCAAATGCATGTAGTGGTGCTACATATAAGTGCTAAATAGTTGATCCATTGGATAAGGAAATATTAGCGTTAGACAAACATTGACTCACTAAATAGGTTTGCCCAAACCCATACTCAACTTTCCACCCTTGTGCCAAAAATATAGGTTTTTTTGACATATCCTCAATAATACTAGTATAAATAAAACTATTTGTATCTCCACAATCAATTAAAATATTTACATTTCTTTTAAACATTTTACCATTTAATAGCATAGGAGTTGCTTTTCCATCTAAGTTATGACTTCCTATTTCTTCATAAATTTGATAAGGTTGCTATTTTGCTCTGCCACTCTAATCTTCTTATTTAGGACACTTGTTTGTAAGATGAGGACCTCCAAAAAAGTCAACCTATCTTGGATGCATGAGACTTATATTGTCTTATATTCGTTGTATCCTCCTTTTATGTTGAATCATTTTATTTCTAATGATAGGGCTTTAGGTTATTCTTTCTCTAAAATTTCTTGTTATTATACTTTTTTTCATTGTTCTTTTCTCCAAACTTTGGTCCCTATCTTGGATTTCATTTTCTTTTCTTGTTTTTCTCAAAATTCCATGTTACAAGCCCAATAATTTTCCTCTTTTTGAGTTCCTCTCTATCCTATTCATTCAAATCTCCATAATTTATGTTTTTTTAGTGCTCTTATTTGTCTCCTATCAAGCTAAATCATGTACCTTTTGTAGTGTTTTGGGCTTAAGCAAATTGATTACTGTTTGGATTTTAGGATCTACTCCCAAAATTAACTTTTAAAACTTCAAATTTTCCTTAGTCTCATATTCATGAACATATTTAAATTTTTTATAATAATTTTATAATAATCTTCCACAATAAAGGTATCTTGTTGAAGTGTAGAAAATTCCTCAATTTTTTCTACATAGAATTGGTCTCTTACGAATATTTTTTTTAATACCTTTACAAAACCCTTCCATTTCAAACCCATCACTTAAATTCCTCTACCTACCTTAAATGTATTCTACCATTCCAAGGCAACATCTTTTATATGAAGTATGGCCCAAAACAATTGTGTTCTAGGTGAATGGTTCTTCATAGAAAAGTAGGTCTCTAATTATTCAACTATAATTCTACAACATCACCCCCTCATTTTCCACTAAATTTAGGTACCCTAGCATTCTTCAAGTCCTTGGAAATATCAGCCTCAATCTAATATTTACCCCCTTAGACTTTCTTAGAAATATTTTCTTCTTGTCTACCCTCTAAATTTTGGTTATTAGATTCCTGATTAACAAGTGTTTATAGCATTTTCTATTGTTGCTCCATATTCTCTTGTAGCAACCTAACTATTGATGTAATATTTTCCATCATATTTTTGAAATACCCTAAACTTCTAGATTCCTTCTAGGGATGAGCTATAGCTTCTCCCTACATAGTTGACCCTAGTTTCTTGGAAGATCCTCCTTTCAAAATATGTGTAATTTCCTAGTCACAAATAAGAGCTAGGTTAGGTTATGATTCTCTTCTAGTATTTTTACTCCTTCGCATGATCGATCAAGACAGAATGCAATACTCACTTGTGCCATAGAATTTTAAGGTCCTTATAAAAATATAATCTTCTTAACATCAGCACATCAAAAAAAAATTCGACCTAGTTCTTTTTAAGGAAACATTGAATCCTATGACCTAGGCTCTAAAACCAAATATTCTTGACCCAAGGGTGAGAGTTAATTTTTTCTGCAAGGTCTAATTAGCTCATTATAAAGACCCAATAATTTCATTAGTATAATACATAACCTTTTCGAGTTCATTGCCACCATAGGTAAACCTCAAGTGGATAGGAGTGGTAAACTTTCTGTAATTCCTAGGGTTCACTCTTATAACCTCACCTTTCAAAAATATGTCATAATTGGTCCCCCTATTTCCCTACACTACCTTGTAGAGGACAATATGACAATGACGTAGGGATTACACTTTAATGCCCATATCACTTAAATGTGATGTGTATGCCATAAACCTACATACTAGCATATATGTAGGATTACTATGGCATAATTCCTTAGATATTAGTTATTTATATCTACCCATAAAACTAACAAACACCATTACCACTCACCCGATAAGGATCATGTTCATGCTTGCCTACTCATAATGTACCATCACTATACTACCTTGTGAATGATCCAATGGATTATCCCATACCAATCCACTACTAAGATCACCTAAGTCTCACCACCAGTATTATCTAAGCCTCATAACTAGGTTCACCCAACCCTCATCCCTAGGGTTTGTCATTCACTAAAATTACCTAGTTGATTTTTATACCCACAAAATTGCTAAGGTTGGGTACAACTCAACTCTATATTTAACAAATAAGGTGCTTGAAAAGCATATCCTTACTAACCCCATATTAATACCAAGGGTCCTGTTCAATCATTTTTGTTTAAATTACAAAAATATAAAATTCTATAAACCAAATTTCCATAATAGCATCAACATACCATATTGACAAAGACTAGAGAATTGAAGAACTTCATTCCAATTAAACACTAGCAATTTATGTATTTCCTTTGTTTTCATGAAAGGAATAAAAAAAACATATAGAAATCATAACCAAATTCCAATAATTACTTTTCCTATTATTCCATAATCTTATTCAATAAACATAATCTATATATATTTCTAACTACAAATCATTTCTAAAGGAACTTAACATAGAAAGAACACATTAATTCATATTTCATCTATTAAATAAAATTTATGATGATACATCCAGAGTGTTTACAAGGATATACATTCCCTCTTAATAATCATTACATAGCATAACCTATAATAATGAATAGTTCAAATGTTTTTTTCTCGTATTCAATTACAATATTACATAATAGTCTCTACCTCATCTTCTTCTCTATGTCTTCTACTTTCAAGGTCTTTCTCCATCAAGTATTTTGAACATCAATATAGGGATCAAGACAACACTTGTAAATGAATATGTAAGCCTAACATGCATCATGCAAATAAATTCATATAAGAACAGTGTAAAATCATGAGAAGCCCATACTTCTTCCACTCAAATGTGGATCTATTTCTACACAAGACACATTCATCCCTTTGAGTAATTTTACTATTTAGCCTTTCAAGAGTAAATCATATTTCAAATAGAATTATTTTCAATATATTAATTACATCATTAGTTATTGCCATTTACTTCAGTCATGGTTTTATTACTCTTTAATTAGACCCAAATATAATCCCTAAACCTTTTCATAATTAATAAGTTACTATTAATTATTAAACATGCACATTACTTAAACAATAAAACTAAGAAAACTATCTTCTATATTCTATTAATCTTAGTTAATATTATATTTACCATATTATAATTACCAAATTTCATACCAAGAGTCGCTTTGATCATTAATATAAGTTAAAAAGTCACTAATACCAAAATTAATATATTGACATCATTATTACCTTGAATATTACATCCATACAAGATCTAAAAGAGTACATTAAGGATAAGAGGTTCATATTATAAAATTACATAGTATAGACACGTACGTTAATTAAATATATGATTATAAACTAAAATGGAAAGACCTTCATTTAACGTGTGTAAGAAGTTTACAATAGGGCAACTAAAACAAAGCAACAACAACTTAGATATGTAATAGTGCATACAAGGAAAAGGATGACATAATGGGCATGGAAAATTTGAACTTTTGGCTCAAAGGACTAGAATTATCAACTCTCTAACTACACCACATAAACATACACTATACCAATTTCATTCCACCTTCTCATAAAAACCAAAATAAAACTCTTTTCCACCATCCCAAATGAACAAGAAAGACTATTACTTGTAATACTCATTACAATCATGCAAGGTCGCATTTAGACAGTATATTGGTATAATATTAACATAAATTTATTCATAATTGAAAATAAACATAGGGATATCAATGCAAAACTATTAATGTTGGATATTGAGCCAAGTGAGTGGAATT
This sequence comes from Wollemia nobilis, assembly GCA_028583015.1. NCBI lineage: Eukaryota > Viridiplantae > Streptophyta > Pinopsida > Araucariales > Araucariaceae > Wollemia > Wollemia nobilis. The sequence goes on from JAQPPZ010016943.1 coordinate 16,155,305, forward strand.
TCCAATTGTTTAAGCCTAAACAACCCTCTCCTTTACATTTGGTATCCAATTCGGGATTCAAGCAAAAATGAAAGTTGGAAAATGAATGGTGAAAACCAATAATAAGAAAATAAAATTTATACATTCAAAAGAGAAACCAAAAGGAAAATACCTCCATAGTAGAAACCCAAAGTATTATTCCCCCTTTTCTCCAATATTCCACCTTGCAAAAATCCTTCCAGCCAGCAATTTCACCCAAAATCTCCACAATCCATAGGATTTTAAAGAGAAGAGGTAAACTGAAAGAACATGGAGAAGATGAAACTCAAGCATTGGTAACTCCTTCTTGGTTTCGTTCATACTTGGTTTCAAAAGAATTCACTTTTCCAACATTTCCCACATTAATTGAAAGAATATGAACTCTTTCTTTCTTATAATAATATTTATAAAGTGTGTCCCCAACTTTATAAAGTATTACTCAATAAGGTTAAATATTTAATTAACTAATACTTTCAAACAATAGTAATTAAATTAATTACTCACTTCATATAATTAAGTTAATACTATTACTATTTTCTAATGTTAATATTAATTATTAACATTAGTATTTAATATTTTAAGTATTAATAATGTCAACATCATTATTAATACCTTACTTGATAATAATTAACCAAGTCAAGTTCTATACTTTAGAACACAAGCATTAATGCATCTAAATTACAAAATAAGAGCCTAATAAAAACAAGGGTTCTTGCTAAAACTTATCATTGTCTAGAATAAGATGTAATCAATAATAAGCAAGAACATGCGTAAACATTACTATTCCCTAAGTAGGAGGTGTTATGATAACTACAAGGTTGTCAAACACCTAAGAAGACCCCTAAGCATAGGAGTATGGGATTTTTTGCTTTCATAGAAACCTCCTTGTCCAATTATGCATCTAATAACACATGCACACATGCAAATTCTTCTACATGATAATTTTACTTCTATGGGCTGACAACTAAAAATCCATCATTTTCCATTTCATAGTTATCTCAATTTTGGTGGTTGTCCCATACCAATCCATCCATGAGAGTACCTAGTATTACAACCACAATATTCATCAATAGTACCATATTCTAAAAATAATATAATCTAGCTTAAGTAATTATAAAGTACAACTATTGACTCGTAGAATAAAATAGAATCATACATTATCAATACATCAGAAAATTAATGAAACAACAAGAAAAGGTTTTTCAAGATGGGCCACTACAAGTTGATCCTAATAAAAAATCAAGTGTGGTTGAATTGATATGTACCACTCATGAGCCTTACATCTAAATGAAGCCAACAATAATCTTAGAGCCACATATTTCTCTATCATATTATGAGGTGCACATGGGATCATCATGTTATGTAGGTGTTCAATCAGAATTGTCATATCTTATTTGTGAAGTATGGGTGAGAACTTAGTGCATATGTTAGAATCTCATCCCATAATGTAAGAAGAGCAATATATTATAATGGAATTCTATCATTCCATGCGAAGAATATTTTGGGTAGTTGAGCAACCATCTTTTAGCCTTTGCCTCTTCTTCTTCTTGGAATGGTATTAAATGGTGGGAGAAATGCTTGAAGATTGCTTGCTCACACTTAATATAATATAATAAAGTTCTTTGTTCTTCGAAGTCTTACCTTTTAAAATAGAGATCCCACCGCCCTCGATTGATTTTAATAGGGTGGCCCCACATTCAAACAACTCCAAAATTAATAAGAATCAGGGACGTGCCTTCTAAATATAATTCATTATAGGCCACACAACTTACGACCAAATTCAAATAAAATATGTCACACGGGTGCTAATGGATAATGTAAAGTACTCCATGGGAAACAGAACTAGGGATGGCTTGCCTTATTAAAGGATTGGGCTCCTTTAATTTGAGGTGCTGAGAACCTCGCCAGCATCAAATATTATTTACAGTGTGATTGAGTAAATGCCTGAACCACCCACCTGGAAGAATGGATAAAAACTATTACGTGTCCCCTTTAAAATAGAGAGCGCGATAGCTCTCTCCCCCCTATTTTTTCAAAGGGTATTTTTAGAGGGTATCTCAAAAGGGATAAGTCTTCAAGAAACAAAATATCTGGTTGTAGTTCTTTTGTTGTGATCAAAGTGATTAGGTGAATACTACATTCGATATTTAAGTAGGTAGGTTGATATCTTAATTGAAACCTCAATCTGGTATGTCTCTAAGTGGCTAGTTCTAGATATTTATCTTTGAGTGGAGTCACTAGGTGATATTTTTAGAAGCTTTAAGAAACCAAAGAAGTAAGGAATTTCACTAGGATATTATCCTCGGATATCTCTCTTGATTATGGAAGCAATAGAAATGAATCAATTTGTCTTACTAGACATACCATTAAATTTTATCCTCTCTGATTATCATAGTCATCATATGTAGGGAACTAGATCAAATTATCATGCCTTGCATGGAGTGACACAAGGAGGAAAATCAGAGAACATAATAAGTTATTCGATCAGACTACCTTTAAGTTTTCTACAAGGACAAATACTTTTAATATGTGATCTTCAATATTAATTTTTCTAATCTAACACAACTATCAGGTGCAAAGAGTAAAAGGGAAAGAAAAACCTCAAAAACCAAAGATAATGGAAAAGGAAAATTATCGTAAGCTAGTTTATGATGATGGACTAATATTAAAATAATATTACTTTAAATAATAGTATGATAAATGAATGTGTGATTTTAATGCTCCAACAACTCAATTTGAACACTTTCTCTTCTCACCATAGATGATTAAGCATAGATTACACATAGAAGAAATGAGACCAAAATATTTTAGCTTTCTTCTTATATTAACTCACAGAAAGCTCTATCCAAGATGTAAAAAAAGTCAAATAAATGCAACTAACAATTAAACTCAATAATAAAATTATAGAAATATGTTATAGATAATATCTCATAGAATATGAGGTAAGTGAAGGCATTGAAATAACAAATAATTGGTTTGTAGAGATCAAGAGGTCTAGGAGGATGGAGAGCGAGAAAGGTAGAGATCGAGCAGTGGATGGAGAACGACAGGGAGGATACGGCAGAAAGGAGGCAGGACAGTCAGGCAAGTGTCCAGGAGGGACCAGTCATGACATGGTTGACGGGGCAGTGGCTGATGAATCAGGGACCTAGGCGGACGAGTCGGACAGGAGTGGCTAAGACCCTCCTGATAAGGAGGGAAAAAAGGGTAGGCTTAACATAAACCAAAAAGGGTCCTACGCTCAGGTCTTGAGGCCAGGATCATCAACAAATCAACCCTCCCAGGAACTACTTCCTTATGGAATAGACCTAGTTATCCCGGAAGACCTAATGGATAGCTACATGGAGCTTGAACGTTTCACTCTAGTTGGCAAGTTTTTTGGAGGGAGACCAGACATGGAGAACATTCATAAATGGGCATTTTCCAAGTGGAAAACCAGTGGAAACATGGAAATTGTTGCTATCTCTCAAGGGTTCTTTACCATCAGACTCAATGCTGCAACATCTTAGCTGGGGGACCTTGGTTCCTCGGATGCAGGAGCCTATTTCTTCGAAAGTGGGGGGATTATTTTAACCTGAAACTCAAAACATAAATATAGCTCCTCTGTGGGTTCAGTTGCCAAACCTCCCTTTCCAATTTTGGCATGAGGATGTCATTCGATGGATAGCCCACTCCATATACGAGTTCATTGCCATCGATCCCTCCACCAAAGTTTGATCCAAGATGGTCCATGCCCACTTCTGTGTATCTACTAACTTGGAGACAAAGCTACCTTCATCAATTTATATAGAGGATCCCATATGATAAGGAGGCAGCCCATTGAGTATGAAAACAAGCCTGCCTTTTGTACTCATTGTTGCACCCAAGGTCATCTATCGAATCAGTGCCCTAGTTTGAGGACCCAAAACCAAAAGGCAACAAGTCCCACTAAGGGCATGTAGAGGAACTAGGGCATCCCCCATCTCAACAAGGAACTTCTGGTAGGGCCAAAACACATCATGCGTAATCCTAGTCACTGAGCACCTTAGGAGGCTTGCTAGAGTGCCACTGTAGAACAAGGAAAAAAAACAAGTGAGCAAGGAGAAGGATCCCTGCCAAGACAAAAAGATCAAGAAGTACTCCCAAAATTTTCATTTCTCATCAATCCCACCATAGAGGATCCAGTGGCCCAGGTACAGACCCCTCCCGAAATGGTATGTCCAAATTCTCATTTGGATGAATACCTGGTGGCGAGAAATGGAAAATCCTCAATTTTCTCGAATAGGGGAGAAGCACTCCCTTCTCCTTTAGATGAAAAAGAAGACCTTTCTCTCTCAGGAAGGATCAGCCCCAGGAACACCAGGAGTAGGAAATACGCAATAGACTATGTCAGTGAAATAAAAAGAGGGATACCCTTTGACAATGAGAAAATAAATAATGAAATAGTGGAGGATATCATAAATGGGACCCAGTCGACACTTATTTCCAACGAGTCCGAAAATGATAAGCAAGGAACCAAACCCCACTTCCAGCTGGTGAAGGGAGGCAGGAAAATCCCCAAACCCTTGAGATGAAGGTTCTCTCATGGAATGTGAGGGGCCTAAATGAGGTAGCCAAGTAAAGGTTGGTGGCTGACCTAAGGAAAAGGATTAATACTTCCATATTCATCATGCAACAAACCAAAATCGATGAATTCTACTCTCCAAAGGCTGCCAAGGCCATTTGGGCCAATGGAGACTGCCTTTTCAATCTTGCTCAAGGCATGTCGGGGGGGATTATGTGTCTGTGGGATCCTACCCTGGTTGAAGGAAGGCTTTTGTCATCATCGAATAGGATCCTAAACATTTTTTTTCTCTCCAAGACTAGCAAGCAGTCTTTGGATTTAGTCAAATATTTATGCCCCAAACTCACCTAGTGAACGGGCCGCAATGTGGGAAATAGTAACTCAAATGAGAACCAACTTTAACACCTTTCCTTAGATATTAGTGGGGGACTTCAATAGTCCTTTGCATCCATCTAAAAAGAGAGGATGCAATGATTCTTATAGCAGAAGCATGGGGGAATTCAGATGGTTTGTCAATACCAATGAGCTCATGGATGTTTAGCTCAAAGGATCATCTTTTACTTGGAGCAACAGGAGGATTGATAGCGGACTCATCTAGGTCAAGTTGGATAGGTTCCTAATTTCTCAAGAAGCTATACCATGGTTTGGTGATGCCACTCTACTTGCCTTACCTCGGGTTAGATCAGACCATAATCCCATCCTCCTTGAATCTAGTAGGCCTCCCTCCTTTAAAATTCCTTTCCGTTTTGAAGCCATGTGGACCCAACACAAGGATTTCAAAAATCAAGTTTCCTCTTGGTGGCATTAAAGTGTTAGAGGGTCTTTCACTTCTCAGCTGGCTCAAAAGTTGAAGATGGTCAAAGAAAACCTAAAAAACTAGAATAGGAAGGTCTTTGGAAACCTTTTTGCCAACAAGAAATCTATTACTGAGAAACTTCAGGACATAGAAAGGAGAATTGAAGTAGGGGACCACAGCAGCCCCACTAGGGAGGAGGAAAGAAACCTCATAGCAGAATTCCATAATATCTTGGCTAGAGAGGAAACTTTCTAGAGGTAAAAGTTAAGAGACCTATGGGTCAAGGAAGGTGATGTGAATACATGGTTATTTCATGCCTCCACCATTTGGCACAGGGCATCCAAAAAGATCAGGGAGATCATGTGTAGTAATGGATCAGTGTCCACTGGCATTGTGGAGATCAGGATTGGAGCAGTGTCATTCTTCCATAACCTCTTGGGAAGTGCTTTGGAGGATGAAATTCAAGCTCAAGATACTCTCCTTGCTAATATCCCCAACATCATTCCTCAGGACCTAAAATCTAGACTGGTGGATCCCTTCACCCGTGATGAAGTTAAAGAGGCCTTATTTTTAATGCAACCCAATAAATCCCCTGGACCAGATGGTTTCTCACCAAGGTTCTTCCAAACTATGTGGTATGTGGTGGAGATTGATGTTTGTAAGGCTATTAGAGAAATTTAGGAAACCAAATTTCTCCCTCACAGTTTCAATTCCACTTTCTTGGCTCTCATCCCGAAAGTCTCTGCTTGCAAATCCATATTTTATTATAGGCCCATCAGCCTATGCATTTTCATATACAAATTTTTGACCAAGGTTATGGCCAACAGGCTAAAGGCCATTCTTCGTTTCATAATTGACCAATACCAAGGCAGCTCGGTTAAAGGGAGGAACATCCTGGATGGGGTCATATCGATCCATGAAACCCTACATTCGGCCTCAATGTCTAAGAAGGCTACCATGTTTCTTAAGTTGGATATGAATAAAGCCTTTGATAGGGTTGACATATGCTTTCTTCAAAAAATCCTTCTCAAGTTTGGCTTCCACCCTTTGTGGGTCGATCTCATCCAGGGCTGCATTTCCTCTACCTAGTTCTCAATTCTAGTAAATGGCTCCCCCATTGGGTTCTTTCAAAGTTTAAGAGGTTTACGCCAAGGGGATCTTCTATCCCCCATCCTTTTCATTATCCTTGCATAAGTGTTTAGAAGAGATCTCAAGGATGGCCAATATCGAAAGAAGGTGATGGGGATCATCCCTACCTCCGAGGGTGATGCGATCACCCATTAGCAATTTGTGGATGACACACTTTTGTCCACCATTTTGATTTTATTTTTTTGATGAAGTGCAAAATTCTTTTTCTAATACAAGAGCCTTTGGATGACTCTTTTCTAAATTGATTTTCAAGTTCATATTGTTGAATAATATGTATTAATTTCTCAAATTATACCAAATAGAATTAACATAAGATCTTTAGCATCATGATATTTCAATTTTTGAATTCATTTTTTATTTACCCCAATGTTTCTTTGTCCATCCACTACATCTCAATGTTTTACAACCACAAGTATTGATGTCATCTTATTTTTCCATGGGTAAAATTAGGCCCCTTTAATAACTATAATTTGGAAAAGAATATTTTTATAGTTGTCATTTCCTTTGGATTTGACTACCTTATAACTCCCTAGATGAAGAACAATTTTCAAGTTTCTAAGTTTTCACAAAACTTTGATATTTAATTCCTTATGTCTCCTAAAAAATAAACTATGAAGAAATAAATATTTTGTAAATTTCTTAAAATTGATGGTGGCTTCCTTTTCTCTCCAAAAAATAATAATTTGCAAAGATTCCATACATTTTGAAATTCAAAACAAAAATAATACTTATAACTCCTATTTTAAATTTAATGGTGATGCTTCTCCTTTTAATATAAAGGCTTTTAAAACTTTATAAAAACCTAATTTATATTTCAAAAACTCAAAAGTATAAATATATTTTACCTCCTTATATCTACAATGGCCCTTTTTATTATGTTTTAACCTTTTATGTATTTTAATATTCAACTTACCCCTTTTTAAACCTTATCCCTCCAATAATTTTAAATAGACTTTATAAAAATTCAAAAATCAAAATTCTACTCCTTATCACTCCTCTATCGTAGAAATTCAAAATGTTTAATTTTCAACGTTCAAAAAATTAAACATTACCTTGAGACTTAAGATGCTGAAATTTAACCACTCCTAACCAACAAATGACGATCTAGAAAAAAAATATCTCCTTCCTTTTCGAAACCTTCAATCAACACCGCATGTTTCCTTGAGTTTGGCTTTCACCTTTTAGCGATTGTTTAATACAATAGACATACTAAATGGCTCTTTGACAATTACAACTACAACTTGAGCATCTGCCACACTGCTCTACATGTGGCCACTCCTGCCAAACTCAATGCCTCCTATCACTATGCTTTTTAGACACAATTATAAATCTCAAGCAACTTTTGCTATTTACCTTTCTCTATCAACACAAAACCATATCTCGTTCCTTCACAACTTACATTATTAAAAATAAAATTTCTAATATTATTCTAGCTCTCTATCTCTTCCAATAGCATCAATCTGGATGCTCAAGATCAACTTCTCCCAAAATATTCTAAAATCATAAAATAGACTTTTCTACGCTACTTCTGGGTTTTCAAAACAAGGTCTACATTGTGTTTAGATGGAGGTGAATTAGTTGCTATGATGATGAAAAACATCCACTTGAGTTTCAAAACTTATTTTATTTTTGATCCATCTTATTTAATTGAAGAGTGACTCATTTTTTCATTTTTTGATTTCTCTTCCACCTCCACATATCATGTTCAAGCATTATCACATTTACTGCAAGTTCAAAAATTTGTTACTGCATGTCTACCATTTTCTTGTAGGTTCAGTGGCCACTCTATTGAAATAGGCTACAATGACTCAAATGTTAACGAGGCTCTACCTAACCAGACTATGACCTACAAACTTCTTGAAGAGGAACCTCTTGATGGTGTTCAACGAGGAACTTTACACTTCTCCTTTAAAGTTCATAAATAGTATCTCTACTGCATCTGCCTATAATAGTAATATTCTCAAGGTAGCCATGAGTTCATACATAGACATTTAGCAACTTTAAGTTTTCTTCAAATCTCTATATGTTATATTTAACTTTATCTTTTGTGCATATCGTCGGATGGTGATGATTGTCCCAAAAACTTCACTTAGACTCTTCGTAGTTTTTTGGCTCTGATACTATTGTTAGTTTTATTCTTACATTAACTCATAGAATTCTCTATCTAGGATCTAAAATAAATTAAATATATGTAACTAACAATGAAATACAATAATGAAATTACAAAAATATGTTACAGATAATATCTCATAGAATATAACTCAGATTCACACAATATAAAAATATTATATTAATAATATAGATTGATTACAATTCATGGTGCTTTACCTCCAAAATCTCATTTTACATGACTTTTTAGTTCTCAAACTATTGCTCTCCTCTTTCATCTAGGAGATGCAACCTTTCATATTCTTCTAATAAAGACAAAGCTCTCAACTTGCCACATTTTATGTAACTCTTCATACTATCTTGACACTTTACACTTTCTCTCATAATGATACATACATTATACAAATAAAATTCATCTACCAAACTAATATTACAAAGGGTCCAAATAATGCAATATCTCCAACAAAATCAAATAGTCATTGCCTATTATATATGAACTTAGACATAAGAAATATGATAGAAAAACCCCAATATTCATGTCTTCTAGTATATATGAGTATGAATATTACAAATTATTCTAGAAGTGAGGGCTCAAAAGCTTACCTACAAGACCACTGAAGGTTTGGGTCTAACCTATTATACAAAAGAAAATGAAGGGCAAGTTTTATACATAGCTTGAGGCTTCAATAAGCAACTAACCAATCCCTTATAATACCTAAATTTCTACCATTTATATCAAAATGAGGATATTTTCCCTCCAAAACTTGTACAAGATCCTTTGATAAACCTTCTCTATTGCTTCATTTATTTGATCCTCCTTATGCCATCTTTATTTCTTTGAGGTCTTTGGATCTAGAATCATCAATTTTGAGATATATTAAACTACCACTCTAGTGATCCTAAGAATTGTTTAGAAGCATCTTCTATAATTAATGTTGTCATATTTGAGTTTTTTGTTGTTATGGTGCTCTTGCCTTTAATAAGCCACCTAATTTCTTTGAATTATTAATTCTAATTGATATCAGTAGGTGATCCTTAAATTTTCTCAATAATAGCTCATTAACTCGACTCATCTATATTTTTGGGAGCTTACACACATATACTGATGTTGTATAATCTGATATTTCTCCTATCGACCACTTAGCCATATCTAACCTTTCTTATTTTTTGGCTACTTCCATGTTATACCTTACTTTTTGGAGTGCTTCTATCTCCACCTTCAAATTTCTTTTATCTTCTAATTTGTTATGAGTTGTTGTTTTCAACTAGATGCTTGTTGAAATATTTTTTTATTTCTCTATGTCAAACTTTGATAAAATTCTTAGGTTCGGCTGGAACTTTTTTTTAAAGACTCACAAAAATATTATGTGAAACTTACTTTGGTCATTTTGTTTTTCAAAAAGTTTCCTTCTTTTTGTTTAGAACTTCTAATACTTTTGATATTAGGAAGTTTTGTTAGTATAGGTCATAAAAAAATTTGCATTTATCTTTTGGCTAATACTATTATAAAATTATTTTATCCTTCCATTGAAACATTTTTCCCACATTGGTTTGATGTCTTTATCCATGCTTCTTTTCAGATTTTCTTTCATTTCATCATTATTTCAAAAACTTGTTTAAGGCAAGGAGTTTTTGAGTGTAGTAAAAATTCACTACAACTAAATTACCTCATATTCTTCCAATGGACATAAATGATGGAGAGGTATGCATTTTCCCTCCCTTCTTCTTGCCTTAGTTCCCATAAAAATTCAACCTCTTTTGTCATCTACAAAATTTGGTAGGCTTGGGAAAACATCAAACCATGGATCTAATAGAAAGGTTGAAAGGGTCTTTGGGATGGGATTTCTATCAATTCTATGAACCTTTTATGGTTCTCTATTTTGATTATCCAAGGAGTTCCTTCTTTACAAATCCCCTAGATGCTTGCACACAAATCTATAAATGGACTATCTCTAAGTGGTCAACTTGCTTACCTAGTCAACTAGGGATTGACATGCCTAGGATTATATCAAATTTAGGTTTAGACTTACCTCCACCAATAAGGAAATATTTGAGGTAGTTAAAGAAAATATACCAGATTTTATGCTTCACAAGATCATAGTGCACTCTCAATATCTTTGGTTGAAGGATTGGCAGTGGCATCCAATGACACACCTCCTTAATTATAAGGTCATTTTGGGTTACAAATAACTATGACCATATTTATCCATGGTTGAAAAACTAAATGCTTTTTGGGGCCTTCATCAAGATATATATGGGCCAATCGTTTTCCCACAATCTGGTCTATTTATATTAAACCTAGACAAAATATTTTTCTCTAGATTTTAATTCACCAAGACCTCCTACTTTGTAAATGACTTATCTCTGCTAGGGTTCCCAACCCATTGTGTCCATTCTTCCATGAACCAAAAGATGTTCTTTACAAATGTCATAATGCTTAGGATACTTTTAAGTGGAATTTTTTCCATCCTTACCATAGTCGTAATAGATTCTCCTTGGAGACTCCCCTCTCTTCCCTTTGGTGTTTCTATAAGTTTGACACCTCTTTAGGATTGACATTATGTCTTATTTATGGAAGCTATAAATTATTTGTTGTTCTCTTAGGCTTTTTTTGTTCTATGTCATAGTGTTGTTAACAAGGTCAATGCTAATTCTTCTATGCTACTATAGTATTCAGTGTAGGCCAACAAAGTGGTAATGAAGTTGATCCATTTACAAAAATTAATTAAACATTAGAGAAATACTCCTTGTAATATTTTCTTGCACTAACCATTTCTTTGGCTAGATACATAGAGCTTGAGACTGGATGTGGTACACCCGACCATTTAAGTGACTCATCCTCTTCACGAAGTCGAAATACACACTACAAGTTGGAAGTAATAATTAAAAACAATCTACTAAAAAACAAGCCTCTATAATCTTGGTAAATGTAATAAAACTAATTAATTTGAAACATATTTAATCTCTATTTTTGATGAAAAGTTTATAACCATTTAAGAATGTAATTATACTTTTTTATTACTAGTTAATATAATTATTAAAAAAACAGCTAGGTGTGAACTCTATTGAACTCATCAATACTTTGTATGTATTTTTAAAATAAAAAGAAGTTAGGACAAACAAGATGGCAATTATATTCGTAGTGATGAAACTTTAAAGCATTGAACTTAGGGTGGAAACGAACCAAAAAAGGACAAATAAATATTCATGGCGTATATTGTATATTACAACCTACAGTAGTATATAAAATATCTTTTCTTATAGAATGCTTAAACATGGTTCTTCTAGCTAATACATTTCTCGCATACCTAATGTCCATATCCAAAAGGAAAATAAGACATCACCAGTCACGACACGATGAGTCATTCAGACGGGGATAGATTCCATTTTAACGCTTAAAATTGAGTGCAACTCTCTCGTTAAATCCAATAAACATTTATTAATACTATCAACGCCGGCTCGAGACGGGAAAATATCTCTATCCGAGGCTATATAATGAAGACTTATCACAGCTGAGGCTATTTATTTACACAAACCGACTTATCTGGTTATGTCAATGCTTACATCATAGATGAGAGCTAAATCTATTTTATTGTTGCCAATGGTTGTATGCTCTCGAATATCTTAAACTGAAAGGGGCCACTTTAACTTATATCCATAGTTCCATGAATAGCGTTTACAAACCGGCTCAAGGTTCTCCGCTATGTAATGTAAAGAGCGGAGAATTCCATGGAAGAAATATTAGGAGTGAAAGCACTAAGGTTCTGCATGCATGTATTGGACAGTCCAAATTGTAAGCTGAAATGGAATGCGAGAATCAGATTTCAAAGCGGCCTCATCTCGTACTACTTCCATGCATAGGAATAGGCCATGTCATCCCGCTTGTGGAGTTTGCGAAGCGGCTTTGTATCCGCCACGATTTCTCCATAACCATCATCACCACCAACTGGTTCAAAACGTCTCCGCAAACTGCTTACTTAAACAGCGTGGCCTCTTCCCATCCGCATATCCGCTTTATGGAGATTCCCGATCTGCCATTCGACGAAGGAGATGACGCTCTGGAATTCGTAACCCTGATTTCAAAGTTCTTTGAGAAAGCAAAAACGCACGTTGGAGATATTGTGGAGTCCCTTTTCAATTCACCTTCGCCAGTCTCCGCGTTCGTTACAGATTTATTCTGTACTGCCATGTTTGACGTCACCGCCAAATTCCATATACCAACGTACATATTTTTTACGGGCTCTGCGGCTATTCTTTGCCTTATGTTACATTTTCCCAAGGTCGCTGCAGAGACAAAGGTTTCGTTCAAGGACATGGATTATGAGGTAGAGGTGCCAGGCCTTCCGCCCATTCCTGCCAAGGATCTGCCCCCTACCATTCAAGACATGGTAAGGCCATTTCTCTTCTGGGTTCAAATGTATCTTCCACCATTTCTCTCGCCTGCGGGAAGCAACCGGGATTTTCGTAAACACATTTGCGGAACTGGAGGGTAAGGCCATTAAAGCTCTAAAGGAAGGAAAAATTCTAAGCGCGGATCAAATGCCATCAATCTATCCGATCGGGCCTTCAATAGTGATGCCATCACCACAATCTGAATTTGGTGATCTAAATAAGGTGGACTGTTTAAAATGGTTGGACCAACAGCCGCCGTCATCGGTGCTATTTGTATCCTTCGGAAGCATTGCCTCCTTGCCAAGGGCGCAAACCATAGAGCTTGCGCTAGGGCTGGAAACCAGCGGCCACCGCTTCCTCTGGGTGGTTCGCGGACCACCCAATTCCATCGATTATAATTCCGTGCCGGACACGGACCTTGCCCAGATTTTACCGGAGGATTTTGAGAGTCGAACCCGGGACCAAGGGTTGGTGGTTAGTAACTGGGCTCCTCAAATTACCATTCTTTCCCACCCGTCTACCGGAGGGTTTCTCTCTCACTGCGGATGGAATTCCACGCTGGAGAGCATTACGCATGGAATTCCGATAATCGGCTGGCCCCTTTTTGCAGAACAGAGGATGAATAGGGTTATCCTGGTGAAGGAGATGAAGGTGGCGGTGGAAGTAAAGATGGACAGCGAGGGATTTGTGGGAAGAAAGGAAGTGGAGAGGGCGGTGAGAGAATTGATGGAAGGAGAGGGGGGGATTAGAGCGAGGGAGAAAATGAAGGAATTGAAGGAGAAGGCGAAGAATGCCACGGACAAAGGAGGGAGTTCGTACGAGGCAATGACTGCTGCAGTTGCTCATCTCTTGCCGAAAGGAGGGTGAGGGGAGTGCTCCATTTGTGAAGAAGATAGTAACTGTTTGAGAGCGAATCCGAAAGTTGATGCACTTGTTTGTTAACCTCTTCTCAGTTAGGGTGTCTCGATTAGATGATATGCTGATTTATTGTAAAACTTCGTATCCTATTATAGGCCCTCTAATAGTTCATCTAAAATAAATAGATGGATATCCTAGGATCTTTATTTTTTTATTATAATAAAGACATTGTGTTCTCATTTTTATTTTTCTGCCCACTCATTCTCTTGGACTTCAGGATCTTAAAAAGTTAATTTATTTTATGATTCGAAGAGGTTAACAAACCTTTTACAAAAAGTTTTAAAAAAGTCTTCAAACCTTTACAAATCCATAAAAGTATTTAATGTGCACCAAAGCGGATCATAAAAAGGGACAAAACTTTCAAAGGGAAACAATACCAAATCCCAAGAAAAATAAGGATTCGAGGGATCCCACAAAACCAAGAGATATACAAACCTAGATCCCGCTAAACACACATAACGATGAACAAAGTAAAGAGGTGAAAATTTCAATTCCCACCCAAATAGAACCAAGAGTGCTAAATTTGATTCAAAAATTAAATATAAAAATATCCCACCCAAACAATAGCACTCAATTTTGAATAAAAAATAAAAATAATGATCTTCTTGCCCAGTAGGAGCCCTACTTCGGGAAACTTTGACCTCTTGTAACATGAAATCAACCTAGAGCTGGAATTCAAAATCAAAAATTTTCCACCTAAAATAGAAAGCAATGATCTAGAACCAAGAATGCTTAAATTTGATTCAAAAGGTAAATTAAAGAAAACTTTGACCTCTTGTAACATGAAATCAACCTAGAGCTGGAATTCAAAATAAAAAAATTTCCACCTAAAATAGAAAGCAATGATCTAGAACCAAGAATTCTTAAATTTGATTCAAAAGGTAAATTAAAGAATTTTTCATGCATTAGGAACCCGACATTGTTAAATGTAAACCTTTGATAACAAACAGACAATCTACAATAGGGAATCCAATTTAAAACCTTCCTACCAAAAACAAATAAGTAAATATCTAGAATCAAAGACACTCAAACTTGAACAAAAAATCATATTAAAGATGTTCTCATCCAAAATAAGAACCCTAACTTTAGAAACTATGACCTCCAATAGCATGCACACAAATTCTACAGCTGGAACTAGCAAGAAATAAGATTAAATCCTAAATATCCAAATAAAAAAATAGAGAATTGGGACCAATATGCAAACTAAAATCCTAAAACCCTACTACTAAACACCAAAACTATAGTAAAAACTAATAGGATCAAGGGATCTAAGACTAAAACAAAGTTGGCCAGAGAATCCTGCACTACACTAGCCATAAGACTTCAACAACCAAGTGAAGATATATTGAGAGAAGACCCATAGAACCTTCTCCCAAAATGATTCAAAATTTGAAAAAAATGAGGAGACTCCAATCCTCCCTATCTCAAGAATATAAAATCCAACACCAAATTTTGCTCAAGATCCACTAAAGGACCCCACAATCACAAGATCTATAGAAGCCCTAGATCTGCAATAGGACCCCAAGGTAAGGTAAAACAACAATCCACAATACTAATACCTTGACAACCAACAATATCTTTAGCATCAATCAAAGTTGATGTGAATCATCAAAGCCCAATAAGCTAGAAACTAAAATTGTATCCCCAAAAACAATGAGCACTACCATAGAAATCTCAAGGATAATCCTCACCTACCAAATAACTAGGGATAAAAACCTTAAAATCCTCAAAAAAAGGATGAGAACAATTTTTAACCCTACATGAAAATAACAAAATAAAATAGAACCACATAAACTCTATAGATGACTCAACATCGCAAATGTGGCTCCTTCAGCCCTAGCCTTCCATCTAGCATCTCAACCTCATGTTGTACTTCAACCTTCCACCCAACATATCATCCTCATATTACAGCTCATTCAGTCCAAGCCTTCCACCTAACATCTCAGCCTCATGCTACAACTCCTTCAACCCAAGCCTTCCACCCATAATCTCACCCTTAAATCAATTATTAAATTTATTAAATTTAAAAAAAAATAGTTTTAAATTACAATAAGATGTATTCATGTATATATGAATGTGAAATTGGTATATATATGTTTACATAGTTTATAAAGAATATTAATTAATTTTTTTAAAAATATACAACTTTTTAGAGTAGTAAACTTTCATTTGTACAACCTTTAACATTCAACATTTTAAAAGTATTAATATATTGTTAAATATTAAAATATAAGGTATATTTTTATATTTAGTTTTTATCAAGCTATATATATATATATATATATATATATATATATATATATATATATATATATATATCTCGTATTGATTTGGTTAGTGTGAGAAACCCCTATGATCAGTCTCCTACCAACCATGACCCTTGTATAGTTGAGAGCTATGCTTATCAATAGGTAATTTAACCTTGGAAATCCTGAAGAAGATCCAAAGCTCAAACTGTTGCGCTATCCCCCTATGACATTTTAATTGAAATATCAAAATATTATATTTGTTACTGTACTAATTAAATTATATTTAACTTGTTCTTTTGTAAAAGGTATTTTTTATTTTATTTTAGATTAAATAATTTTTTGATATTCTTTAAAGTGTGTTTTTTCAATTAAATTTGTTACATCATTTTTATTGATGCCTCGTATAATTGTCCTATATGGGAGCCAACTGACTCGGGAGAATTTTTTGTCAAATCAGCTTACTTGTTGTCTCTTAACCCTATTGATAGTCCTATCCCTTTTAGACAGGTGTGGAAAAAGTATTTAACTCCTAAAGTTGCCTTATTTTCTTGGATTTGTATTTAGGATCACATCCTTACCACTGAAAACCTTATCAAGCATGGTATTCATCTTCCTAATAGATGTTTTCTTTGTCTCTCCGATTGGGAATACACCTCCCACCTTTTTATTTTTTGTCCTTTTTCCACTACGATGCTTAATAAATTATTCCTCTTAAATTTCATCTTGTCTGGGCTTCTCCTCCTTCTATTGTTGACCTCTTCCTCCAGTGGCCCAATCCCTTTAAAAATCCTATCCTCAAAGGTTTATGGAGTTTTTATCTTCAACATTTCTTATGGCATATTTGGCTTGAATGTAATAGAAGAGTTTTTGAGAAAGATATCAAATATGTCAAGTTCATCACAAATAAAATCATTCTTTATGCCAAATAAAATGTGTTGATTGCTCCCCTTGATCCTTTTCCTCGGTCCTCTTTTGAATATTCCATGCTCCAATATTGTCATATTTCCTTTGAGGATGGTTTTCCAACTAGGTCCCTATCTATCAGAACCAACATTAAATGGCATCCTCCACCTTTTGGTTGGCTCAAGATAAATTTTGATGGTGCTGCTAAAGGAAAACCTGGCATGGCTGGTGCAGGTGGAATCCTTAGATATCATTTTGGTAATTATATTTTTACCTTTGCAGAACCTTTAGGGGATCTATCCAATAATTCAACTAAATCCAAAGCCTTATGGAAAGATCTCCAATTCATTAGGCAGATTCCAGCTAAAATCATTATTGAAGGAGATTCCTTAAATATCATTAATTATCTAAAAAATTCCAAATCTCCTAGATGGAAAATAAGGAACATAATTGAGGAAGTGAAAGAAATCCTTCGTGGGCAACATGAGGTTATTGTCCAACATGCTTTCAGAGAAGCCAATTCTATGGCTGAAAAATTGGTAAATATTGGGGTCTCTTCCTTCGGATTGCTGACTTGGATTGATTCACTTCCTCCTAAAGTTGAGGCACTTGCTAGGCTGGATCAAAATCTTGTCATAATGATGATGTATCAAATACTCATATGTGATTTTATTTATCACCAATACCCTCATGTGGGAGTTTGTGTGACTTCCTTCTCCAATGGTGCGGTCTCAATTCATTTCATCGTGCATAATATATTATCCATAAAGAGGATGGTCTAGCTATCTTGGCCGCAACTAGAATTTTTTATATCAAAGACAATTTCAAGGAGGATGAAGTGGTTGAGATTGCAAAGGAAGCCTTAAAGGAAGTTCCTAAGGATGCATCCAATGATGACATCAAGGATGCTAAATCATATTATGTTGCATCTCTTATGCAAAAGAATGTTCCTCATTTTCAGTAATTATAGTACATGTACTACATGTTTTTTTTTGGGTTTTTTTGTTGCAGCCCTCTCTGTGGGTTTTTTTTAAGGTTGTGTCTCTTCTCTTGCCTCGTTTAGGATGCATTTTTTTTCTTTCTTAACATCATTTTCTTGTTCTTCCTGGTTCTTCCTTGTCTCGTATTCCTTCTATTTTTTTGTTGTATCAAGGCATTGGGGTGCCTTTCAAATGCGCTAATTCTAATATAAAATATAAATTCTTTAACTTACCAAAACAAATATCTAAATTTTATGAAAACAATGATCAACACTATAATTAGTTATTCATTTATTTTAAGAATTGATTTTATGAAGACAAATATCAACACCACAATTAGCTAAATTATCTATGATCCAATTTATTTCTCTATAGATATACTTACATTTTCAAGATACTGCCTCCAATAATAGTCTATGAACATCAACAATAATTTTTTTTATCCAAATCCTACACCTTTTTTTTTTTATAGTATCAATGATAAATTGTAAATCCCCTCAATCGAAATTTATTTTTAATATTTCTAGTTCTATTTTTAATCCCTTTGAGAAGTACCTTAGCCTTTGCATAATTGCCAATTGAAGTTTGATATGATTAAGTGAAGAAACATTTATCTTTATTAATTTTAAAAATAACTCCACCAAATTTTCCTAGATCTCCTTTGGAAGCACCACAAATTTAATTTTTATAAACTTGGTTTATGGACATCTCCATTTTATTAATTTAAAAAATAACACCTCCACAAAATTTCTCTAGATATTTGGAAGCGCCATCAAATTTAATTTTGATAAAATTGGTTTATGGGCATCTCCATTTTACCATGGATTAAAACAAATCCTTTTTGTTTTTTGTTTTTAATTTCAATATCACAAATAACCCTTACATGTGTATTGTCCTCTAATAAATTATAGCACATATTTTTCCGCACATGATACTTATGATGAGCACTATATATTTAAATTTTTTGCAAGAGAGAAATAATATGGTTCCAAACTTAGGCATGATTTTGAGATTTATTTTTAAAAATTCTATATTCGTTTTCAAGCCATAAATTCCAACAAATAAAGGTAGGAGCAATCCTCTCTAGAATTAAAAAAAAATTGACTTAAAAATAATTAATCCAAAAATTGATCAACTCTTTCAATGTTGATGTTGCTACTTGTTGGCAGTTTTGCCAAACTAAATTTTGATTGTAAAAATTATGAGTATGAAAGATAAATAATGTAGTTTTTGGGCTTATGTTTTGTCTTTACTATTTTAATGTGATATTTTTGTTTCCTCCCTTGATTTCACTAATGCAAATAAATAAGGCGTAGTTTCGTCCATGCAAATAAATAGCCAATGTTTTACCAATAAAAAATGACGTAAATCACAAGGAAGAAAAACCATGGGCAACATATAAATAGGAAATGCAAAGTAAAAAGAATATCTTAGGATCAAAGGAGAAGCTAAAATTATTAAATGCATCAACACAAAAATTGATAAAAGAAAAAGCACCGGTAAAGGAAAGAAAATATGTTTTCATCCCAAGGAAGGGGCAAAAATCATTTTTACCCTTCTACCGGGTGAAACACAACATTAAAATAGTTTCACCCAAGTTTCTCCCAAGGTTAGGCCCAAGCAACAAAAATCGCCAACTAGAATGAAGGGAGGAGTTCACAAAGATAAAATTTAATGATTTCACCCGAACTTGTGCAATTCAAGGTGATTTTACCCTTTTTGGAATGAATTTCTATTTTTAATTATGTTCAGGGTGAAAATAATAGATGGGCATAAGTCAAATTCAATGTCACCCCAGAAAGGGGGCAAAATTCATTTTTGCCCTTCTTTCAAGCAAAATTATGTATTAGGGCATTTTTGGAGTGAAAACATCAAGCATGTAGCGTTTGGGTGAAAGCAATGCACCAATAAAAGTCAAACTCACTTTGAAATAAGTAGGGAAAATGATGAAGGCATTCCACCAGTGTTTTCACCTTGTTTTTAGTAGGTTTAATGATTTCACCCTAGGTGGGGCGAAAGTGATGGAAACGCCCAAGTTTAGAGCGAAAGTAGAAAAAAGGCATCCTCATGCATTGGTCAAATTCAAAGTCACCCCAACTTGATGTGAAACATATTTTCACCCTCCCTTGGAGGTGAAATTCCATTTTTTATCTGCAAGTCAAGCAAGATGATATTATAGGGCAAAATTCCTCAGAGAGGATGTTTTCGGGGTATAATTAACCAGTTTGAAGGTGAAAGTATATGGATGGGCAAAAATATCAAATGAACTTCTTTTTTTATCCCTAATAGCAATGAAAAGGCTTTTCGCTCTACTGCTTGGGTGAAATCAATTTTGGTTTCTTCTTCTTAGCAAAGTTTTTTTTAGAGGTGCCATTACTACAGATCCTTTTCGAGAAAGGTCTGAGATTGATCGAATTAAATTCTCTATGCAATGAAAATAATATTTCCAAAAATTTTGCTAAAAATTTGCCAAGATTAAATGCTATGTCCCTGAGCTTAGTGCGATCTAGTTCATTTTCGAGGCGTCCTCCATTGATTTCACTCTTTTTAAAACAAAGTTAATTTTCATTAGGACTTCCTTGGTGAAGATAAAATTTTGAGGTGCAAAATGATGAAATGGTGACCATAATTTAATATTCGAGCTCCTGATTGTCACATGATATTTTTGAGTTTCAATGCACCAACTTCTGGAATGATTTTTCTATCACCCATTTTTTTATTTCCCAAGCACACTCCGTGAAAGAGGAATCACTGCTTCCTGAAGAATTTTTTGATTTGATCATTGTTTCTACCAAGGAGATAATTTCTCTTTCTGGTCTTTGACTAGCCAACATTTTATTATAATATGCATTTAATTTTAGAGGTGTAATCCTCTATAAATACTAAGTATTTTGATGTAATGAATGATGATGAACATTATGCATAAAATACTTTGATTTTTCTGTATCAATTGAAGGATTCTTGGCTTCTGGTTCCTGGAGTAGTGTTGTATGCAATTATTTTATAACTTTAATTTTTGTTAATTTTATGATCTTTGTTAGGTAAATTTAAATTCTACATTTCTAAATTTAATTCCTAGTAGAGAACTAAATGTTGAAATGATCATTGGAAATTATCCCTACAATATATGAATGGTTCCTATGCTTTACTTTTCGTTACATGCTGATTAAAATTTTATTTAGATTTTAGTTGTTATTTTTTCTCCACCTTTCGTCTCTAGCCATAGCCATATTTCCCATTCCTTTTTATCATTTATCATATCTTTCTTGCTACTCTATGCTTTAAAATAAATTATATTAGTAAGGGAACCAAACCTCCTTGGAGATTGACTCGAAGGACATCTCTCTCCTTTGACCTTTCAATGTTGGTCGGGTCTAGGGTGCATATATTTTATAATTAGGCATGTTCTTGATCAAAAGTTTTTGGCACATCTAATGGGACATTAAAACAAGTTCCACTTTGAGCAATATTAAGGTTTTATGTTCATCTTTTTACTATTTGATTAGAACATCTGGCAACTTAGTTTTATCTAGAAGCCTTTGAACGTGAAGTTGGTCAAAGATTTACTTCATGATCACAAGATCGAAGTTCAAACATTTTGAAGACCCCATTTATTTTTATGATCTTGACACCCAAGTGTTAGGGGAACATCCTAGGTTGGTCACCCCAACCATCCCATCCATTGCAACTTATTTATAGGTAGCTAGTGTGTTTTATGTTCCTTTGAGTCAAGCTAGTACAACCACTAGCTTTTCTCCTCAAGAAAATACTCTAGTCCAAATGGCCCAAAATCTACTACCTCAACCACCTAGATAGTTCCCAATAAGAAATCACTTTGGAGCTTTGAATCTGCAAGCTCAAAACCTTATTCTACAAGTAGCGTTGAAGGCTTTACCTACTTACGATGGTACGGGTAATACGACTTATGAGTATGTCCAAGATGTGGCATCTCTAGTGACCATTCTTAGTATCACGGATGAGGATGTCATGGTAATATTGCTCGTGATCTCTCTCAAAGGTAAGTTGCTTTACTAGTACCAGTGTTTATAGCCTACCACTATTACCAATTGGGACCAATTGGCTGAATAATGATCAAAGGATTCAATGAATAAGTGGATCCATTCTTTGTGTTGCATCAATTTACCACCATTCAAAGGTATTCCCAAGAGGAAATTATTTACTTCAATGTTAGGATCACCCAATCTTGGTAGAGAGTTCCTGATGGTCTCCAATTAACTCATGAATAAGTTGCATTCTATTATATCCATGCTTTTAATTTTAACATTAGCATGGCCATCCATCAGTACAATGTTGACATATTTTTGGCTTTGTATTTTTTTATGCAAAATGCCAAGGCTGATTTGATTGCTATCAATTAGCTTACACCAAATATGACAATGCCTATATTTTCTAATCTTTCGTAGTGTTTTTACACCAATGCATCTTCTCAGCCCTTACCAATGTCTTCCAAGTATCTAGTCCCTTAATGGAATTCGAGTTCATATCAAACCACAATAATATTTTATATCCTACAATGACCTGCTCCAACTATTTCATAATTATCCACACTAGTTCCATTCCCAAAACTTCTATTACTAGCTCCTCTAGCATCCTCAAATCATGATCCATAAGAGAAGTTACTTAAGGATATGTATTCAATGAACTCATCCATAAGAGTGATGAGTAATTTTAGCCTAGGATATTTCAACCTCTACCGATCACTAGAGAGCAAGTAGCTTCAACTAGCAAGGCACCTAAAAGGTTTTTGATCGTATTGACAAATGAAGAAGCTATCGCATCGAACAAAGCATACTAGTGCTCTACTTGCAATGATCCACATGGTGAGAAAACTTGCATGGTTCACTTGAACTACGTGAAAATATTGGCAATAAGTTCTTTCGATGGTCAAACAACACGATTATAGAAGTTGATCATAATTTCATGGTCCTTTTGAGGAAAAATTTTAGTTCTCACAAGAGCTAGAAGAAAACATATCACCATGGACTTAACTAAAATGGAGCCCCTAAAGGAACATACTAATCTAAAGCTGTAAAATGAGAAAAAACAAGTGCAAGTGAAAGCAGTTGTTCTAGCACCCAAGCTAGATATGTCTGTCCTATTAAAATATCTTTTGCCTCCATGAGAAAAAAAAAGTGCAATAAAAGTCTTCAACTTTACAGGAAAAATCTGAAACAGAGGAACAAGCCAGAGAAAAGATCAAATATCCATCCTTAACCAAGCATCATAGGGTAAAGGCTACATAGCAGTATCAAAGCAAATGAGACTACCCATGAAGGGAAAGAATCCAATGAGTCTACATACAATATTTTTGAAGAGTTAAAGAGGATTCCAGCCAAGGTGAGTCTCTATGATGCATTGCAATTACCTAGACAAGTTGGCTTGTTGCAAGAATCACTAAAATTTATGAAATATAAGGGGAAGTATACAACTCATACGGTGTTATCTCAAATGCCGATTATTTTAGCCAATATAAAGAATAGATCACCCTCTTTTTACTTGTCTCTCAGGATGGAATGCTGGATTGTGCATAATTGCATGATCAACAATGATGTTGTGATGACTATCATGCCAAAGGTAGTTTGTGATGTTATGGGTATCGAATATACAAGAAAAATCCCTAGTATTTTGCAATTATATGGAATATTATGAGGATAGTAGGGGTTATTAAAGATATCCCCATTGTTCTATATAAAATACCTCAGATCATTGTGATCCAAGAGGTGGTTGTGGTTGATCTGGAGTTGTACTTCAATATGTGCTTTTCACGGGAGTTTACTACCAAGTTGGGAGGCTACCTTTCTCTGGACTATTATCAATTGGATATTCCTATTAAAGGAAGGATAATTTGAATCTATAATGAGAAGTATTCTACTTATCACATAAAGAATATTGAAGAAGAAGATAAACCCATGAATTATGTCAACTTGATGACTGAATAATTGGAAGGATTAGATTTGATAGAAGTTCTAGATGAGATTTGAACAAAATATGAGTTTTAAATATTCGATTTTAATGCCATGATGGAGACAAAAATCTATTGTTACACTATTTCTAAGCCTAAAAAATATTAAGTGAAGGTGTCTTATGATCAAGATCTCATTCCTGATCAATTATGGAAGTTGTACTTTGACGATGCAAGATGCAATAATAACGTAGGGGTTGGGATCATTATCATTTATCCTTCTAGTTTACAAAAGATTTATTTGGACCAATTGACCTAGATTTGTACCAATAATGTTACCGAGTATGAAGCACTATGCCTAGGCTTGAAGAAAGCAGATAATCTTGGGATTAAACAATTGTATATTTTTGAATATTCTGAACTAATTGTACATCAAGTAATGAACAAATGCATCTCCAAAAAACACTACCTGAAGGTGTACCACAACAAAGTCTGGGACCTATTTGAGGGCTATATAGTATTGAACATCCAAGAAATACATAGGAGCAGAATAATAATGCCAATATCTTGATATCCCTTGGTGCTAATTTTTCTCCAATTGAGCATATGGTGAGAAAGCCCAAGACTATGAGGTTTGTTTAAATAAATTTAGTCCCTAACAAGAATATATACTGGCAAGTGTTCGAAAGTGATGAGAAGATTATAAATTTCTTAATAAGAGAATCTAGTAATGTGGAAGAAAGGAAACTTGATGAAGAAGAGGTTGAGGGATTAATCCAGTTGTATAATAATTGTATCCCAAAAGGATTGATTATGCTCGAGAGTCTCTTTGATTAGAACACCATAGTAGAAAAGCATAATATCAAAGTGGATGAAAATTAGTATACTAAACTACATTTGAAACCTAATAAGTCAATAAAATTTAGCACTGATTGCACTCAGGAAGAGCTAGAGTAGATCAAGGAGTTGTGTCATGAGTGTAGAGAAGAAAAAATAGCACACCTAGCAAAGGGAAATGAAATGCATATATTGTTCTATTTAAGCATTCAAAAGTGACATTAAAGTAAGCATGACGATGACAAACAAGTGAAATAAATGGGGGGTTCTCTTTATATTAATCTATTTACCAAATGTACAGTTACAAACAATCCCCTTGAGGTCTCTTAATTGATACAATCCATTACAAAACTCAAATGATCTAGTCCTTTCATAAACTCAAGGTGCGCTTTCAATGTCTTCCTTGCACTCACGATTGAAGAGCAAGTTTTTTTCTACCACTGTGATGATCTATCCATATTCAGACTTGTAACTCCTTCCTTGCATGCTAGAATACTTGTATCTACACATAATAAATCAAAATTGATAAGTAGCATATGTGGATTAAGATAAAATCATAAAGATGCATTCAACATTGAATACAAAAAGTTCAATAGATGTTACAAAACTACTCCAAATTGTACCAAAACTTACCATAATGCATATTATATATTTTAGGAATGATCTATGTAGAAATTGAAATGAAATTATAAGCATGATATATGGCCATCCTTGGGTGTTCCAATTGGGACTGTCATAATGAAAAGGCTAATTAAAGGTCCAAAATTGCTCCAAATTTCACCAAATTTTAGTTTGATGTCTATAAACTAATTTAAAAATTATCTACACTAAAATTAGCCCAAAATTGTGTTCCAATTCATTGCCATATTTAGTTTTTCCAATTTGTACTATTAACCATCCCAAGGGGGATGACCACCAAACCTAGTGGCTTTTACCACCAATTCCTTTGGGATCTAGTCTAAACTACTCCTAGCAGTGTTGTCATCAAAATTGATAATTTAAATTACAAAAATTGGTGGGTTTTTGTATGTATTTGCATATTTGGGGATGTATTGAAAACTCCTTCAATTGATGAAAATTCAAAGTGCAAATACGTGGGTAAAAGGGTAGAGTGAATCTAGGCAACACTTCATGGTGAATTATTGCAAAGACCTTTCCTTTGAAATTGGGTGGAAAAACTCTAATTTATAGCCCAAGAAGGCCACATGGTCAAAGGGGAAAATTGGGTCATGCAATATAGGTTCTGCAACTTGTCAAAAACCTTACCATTCATTGGGTGGAAGAGGCCTCCAATTTGCAGGTTGTGATGGCTTTGGTAATCCCTCAATATATCATAGATTATTAGGTGGGATAAATGGAAAAATATGATTATCATTTGTCACGCCTTTGAGTTTTTGAGGGTCCTAGGCCATGGCCATACCACCTAGGGATGGTTTTTTGTATCTATCCCTAGGTGGGATGACCATGAACTATGGTCATCCTAGGGAGGTACGACCATGGACTATGGTCATTTTTGGGTGGGATGACCATGGCTACATGACTCAAAACTTCCTAAATTTGGGTAAACCTTCCCAAAAGTGGTTAGGACCACTATTTAACCCTTGAGGTTTTTCCAATGGGGCTATATGGTGTCGATAAGAGTGCATCATTATAGTCTAATCGGATTGATGTGATTTTAGTATCTATAGATACCCCTTTTTGAGATGCATTACATGAAATAGAGCACGAAGTTAAAATAGATGACTAAAATATCAAATGATTAATTTTATTTAGTAACCTAACCAAATTTAGATGCCTTCATTTTGGAAGGAGCATAAATTCTTGTAATCCTTGCTTTTGACATATTTGAAGGACTTGATTTTTGTATACCTTTTAGCCGCACTATAATGACAGTTTTACAGGCTTAGGGTATACTTGGTCTTGGTTCCTTATTCGTATTACAAGCCTATTTTGGGATACATATCCCAAGGCTTCAATAATATCAAGACTTTATTTTTTTGAATTAGTGCTAAATTATTTTCCCTAGCGTAGGCTTGAAATTTATCTTTGGCAATGATTCTTTTGAATGTATGCAAGTTGCACTTTTGAGTGTTTGAGTGTTGATTTTGATTATGAATTCATTATTATGACTACCCCATAAATATATGAGTCGATGAGGGCATCACCAGTGATGATTCACCTGACCAATATGACTTTATTAGGATTCCTTCAACTTTACCTATTGTAAAATTTATCAATTTTGCTAGGATTTTGATGGTTTTGTTGATATTTCATGGAAGAAAAGAAATGAATACCTTATTCTCGTGGAGTGGTCTGACCACAATGGACTTATTGGAGATTGAAGTAGATATTTTTCCATTAATTAATTAATAACTTTGGTTCCATATTGATCCTTTGTGAATTTTATCAGTTTTGACCTTTTTTGGTGATTTTTAGGCCCTTTTCTTTGCCTTTTATTTTTTTTTTTTGGTATTTTTTTGTGATATTTCATGGAATAAATTAAATGAATACCTCATTGCCATGGAGAAATTTGAATGCAATGGCCTTTTTTGGGATTGAAGTGAAGACATTTCAGTTCAACTATGAATAATTTGGTTCAAGTAGCCTTGTCATAATTTACTCATCTTGCAAGATTGCATGGAGTGCAAGTCATTGCAACCACCAAGTGTATAGGGTAAATAATTGAATACGAGGCTCACTTGATATTTTTCATTGTTTTTTTTTTTGTTGATTTTATGATTTTTTAATATTTTGGACTAGTAGATATGCTTAATTATCCTTTATGAAGCTCCTTGTGGTGCACAAATATGTGCATGTATGTTTGCAAATCGGTTTGCTGATGCATTTATGGATGCAATATCATGGATGTATGTATTGTAATATGATGTTATTTTATGATATATACATGTTTATATGTATAATTAAATGGATGATTTGTTAATCTATATGATTAATTATGAATACTATTTGACACACTAGATGCTAGTACCATTAACCGTACAAAATTTATCGATTAATTTTAACGTTATCATAATATTATGTAATGGATTGTGAAAATGTAAACTAACAAACATGTGATAAAATGGTATGTTATGGAATGCATAGTAATATGTTAAAGAATTTCTTTGAGGTTCTCATAAGACTCGAACACTCTAGTGAACTAGTCAAAAGTTATATATTAACTATGCAAGACTTTTTTGCAAGGTATAAATCTGCTAGGATGACCAAGATGTTAAATATCCCTGTGTGTGCATGTGATTTCATTGTTACAATAATGCACAAAGTTACACTAGTGCCAAATATGATTTATGTAGCCCATATGTACTTAAGATCACCCTGTGAGTATCATTATCCTGAGTTTTATACATAGTTGGATTAGACCATAGGTAATACATACTACCAAAAGATATCTCATCCACAAGCAAACATTGGTTTGTACAAAATGTCACTAATGTGATAAACATATCATCACGCATAAGTATACCACCATTGCCATACAGGCTTGATGCCACAAAACCTGTAATGAGGATCATCTTATGGTTGTCAAATGCTGAGAATTCTAGGGATTCAAGTTTAGTACTCCCTTATTTTCATTTATTTTTGAATAACTTCAAGGATTTGCTCTTTTTTTATTATGAGCAAGGGATTTTGGTAGTTATGAGAACCACTGCTTATTTTACTTTTTTCTTTTGATAGTGGTGAGAACCACTTTTTCTTTTGGAGAATTTTTTATTTTGTTAGTGGTAAAAACCATTGTTTATTTTTCTTTTGTTCTTGAATACTTGCCTAGATTTTGTGTGCGGTAAGGTATTTTGATTGCTTTGGGTAGGGAGGAGCTTGTCCTTTTTTCAATTCTCTATATTTTTGAACCATGTGCATGGGGGATGAGCAAGGTAAACTTTTTAAATATGGTAACAAGGACCACTTAATAGGTTTTATCTTTCCTTGTGCCAAACTTGGATTTATTAGTGTGAAAATGTATTGGGATTTTGATGTATACAAGGTACAATCAAAGCTAGACTCTACCTACTAAAAATTAGGATAGCTTTCTACAAAATCTAAAAATAAAACTAGAGACAGTTGAGTGACTAAAAATTCTAATGATGCCTTATAAAAAATGACTAGGTGAAGGGAAAAAATACACAAATATAAAAGGTGGGGAATGTAGATGGAAATGATAATTATAATGTAGATGGGTGTTTAATAATTATTTTGACAAAGTTTATTTTGAAGGATGGCTAGTATACAAACCTGGTGCTAGACATGTATGATCAACTCTTTAATACAAAATGCAAGTGATTATGTAATGCAATGATATAAAAATGTAATGCAATGCAATTTTTTTGTATTTTTGTGATTTTAATGATGTTTTTGCAATTGACAAATGGGCTTAGTGGATGCCATTGGGGCTTTTTGGGTGACCAAAGGGTTTGTAGATACCATTGGAGCTTTTTGGGTGACCAAAGGGTTTATAGATACCTTTGGGGATTTTGAGGTGACCAAAGGTTTTATATATACCTTTGGAGATTTTTGGGTGACCAAAGGGTTTATAGATACCTTTGGGGCAGGGTTATGCATAACGACTATTTATCACCAAATTGGCTAAAATTAGGATTTTCAAAATTTGGAATTGGCTAATATTTGGGACACTTGACCAGGGTCCATTAGCCAAAAACTTTTGGGTGTTAATTTTTTTTTGGGTCATTTTGCCCCAATTTTATAATAATTTGACCATTTTAAGTTTAAATTTCCAACATTTCCCCTAATAATAGTGAACCTTCTAGATGTGTTTTGACACTATTTTCCTGGATTTAAAAACTAATTCACCAAATATTTATAAATTCATTTTGGGTTCAACCCCTTATGCATAACCCTACTTTGGGGACTTTTGGGTGACCAAAGGGTTTATAGATACCTTTGGATCTTTTTGGATGACCAAAGGGTTTTATAGGTACCTTTGGGGATTTTTGGGTGACAAAATGGTTTTATAGATACCTTTGGGGATTTTTGGGTGACCAAAGAATTTATGGGTACCTTTGGGGATTTTTGGGTTACCAAAGAGTTTATGGATACCTTTGGGGTTTTTTAGGTGACAAAAGGGTTTTATAGGTACCTTTGGGGCCTTTTGTGTGACCAAAGGATTTATAGATACCTTTGGGGATTTTTGGGTGACCAAAGGGTTTATAGGTACCTTTGGGGCTTTTTGAGTGACCAAAGGGTTTATAGGTACCTTTGGGGCTTTTTGGGTGACCAAAGGGTTTATAGGTACCTTTGGGGATTTTTGGGTGACCAAAGGGTTTATACATATCTTTGGGGTTTTTTGAGTGACCAAAATATTTATAGGTATCTTTAGGGCTTTTTGGGTGACCAAAGGATTTATAGGTACCTTTGGGGATTTTTGGGTGACCAAAGGATTTATAGGATACCTTTGTGGATTTCTATTGTGGATTTTTGGGTGACCAAAGAGTTTATAAGTACCTTTGGGGTTTTTTGGGTGACCAAAGGCTTTATAGGTACCTTTGGGGTTTTTTGGGTGACCAAAGGGTTTATAGTTACCTTTGGGGATTTTTGGGTGACCAAAGGGTTTATAGGTACCTTTGGGAATTTTTGTAACTTTGATTATTTTATGAATTTAGGAGGAAGGTCTGATACCTTATGTACCCCCAACATTTGTGGTGATTAATGGAAGAGAGGAAGGTGTGATACCTTTAGAATCCTCAATTTATTTTATTTCTTGTGATGTAAATAGTGGGGAAGGTGTGACACCTTGGATACCCCCAGTATGTACTATGATTGATGTAATGTTATTGGCTTGGCTAGGAGGAGTGATAGAAATTGACCCCCCTATTGTGGCGGGGAATTATGGGTAATGCCAATGTCTCGATGGGGTAAAATGAGTGATCCATTTGTGGATAAATATTTCTTATCAATAATATCTTGGACCACATGTCTAAAATTATGACAATAACTAATGTCATATCCTTTCATTTGGTGATAGAGGTAATAATGGACCTCCTTGTATCGTTTAGATTTGGACCTATTTAGGTTGAATAGAGGTATGTCTAGCAAGATGATTGTATTTATTTCTTACAGGTTGTGAAAAATGGTTGACATGGGATCAGATAATGGAGTCCAGGCATGATATTCATTTTTTAAATGAGGTGAATGCAATTGACTCACTTTATGAGATGATAGGGTTGTATGTATCTCAGTCACCTATTTAGATTATTCTTCTTGACTCTCATATGTAGGTAATAGATCATCAAATATGCTAATATGTTGATTGTTGATTTGAGGATCATTTTTGTGAAGCATATCCTATACCTTTATCTTGAATGTGATACATGACTTAATTTTATAACCATTTACTTGGTGATAAGGACAATATTGGTTTTCTCGATACCACCATGATTTGGACTTGTTGGGATACAAGGGATGGATATCTGGTGATGTGATAGCCTTGGCCTCGCATAATTGATTAAATAACAACACCAAATATTCAATAAATGATGTATAATTATGAGGTTTATGGTATGGTTACATTTGCACCTGCTTCTATTAAGACTTAACATTGGGCTACATAAGAGGGGGTTGGTCTGATAATCAAGGGGTTGAAAGTTTGGATGACTCAACTGTAACTCAATTCTTGTGGGTCGATTCAAGATCTATTGTAAATAATTGTATTGGTGACTCACTTGTAACTCAATATTGGCTAGCCTATCCAAGATATATTATGAAAATAGTAGAGGTGATGACTAGATGACTATTGCGGAAGCTGGATTAGGTGTGACAAAATCCAACAATGGTAGCACTTGTGGTATGGATGGAACATTGGATGGAGTCATAAGTGGTATAAATAGATTCAAAGGACTTTGGTTCTCTATAATCACATTGATCATTCCCACAAAATCATGGGAAAATGCATTTGCACTTGGACCAGTCACGGATGCCTCATCAACTTGTCTAATATGATTTGCTTGTCTCCCATGTTTGGGTGGTGAATCAAAAATGGTATCAATACCCCAATGTATGAAGTTCATTTTATTGGGAGGTAATCTTAGAGGTACTATGGTACCTATGGAAATATGAGGTTGTCCCATGTTCTGTATTTTTTTAATGGCTGGAACTGTTGTGATATTCCTTACTAGGTACTCTCTTAAACCCGTAGGAGCCATATGGACTATGACCTGTGATGATGAGGATGGGGGATATGGAAGTGAGGCTTGAGATGACTCTATTATTACCTCATGATATGGTTCCTTTTCTGCTATACTAGGAATCTCTTCCATGGAAATGGTAGAGATGATTAGCAAGATATTATCAATTAGCCTCTTCGACATGTTCCTCTACAAAGGATTTAACGATTACAAAGGTGTATCTGAAGGTGCCAATGATAAGAGTGGTATAGAAGAAGCTGGTGAAAGCACGAGATTTCGGAAGCAAAAGGAAAACTATAACTATGCAATATAAGACGAAATGTAATTCTTTAATCCTATGCATAAAAACAAGGAAAGGAGATAAATTGGAAATGAAAGAAAAGATGTAAGGAAATCACAGCCCTCTTTATTCAAATTTCTTATCCTCGGTTACATAGACGTCTCCTCCATTTTTAGGGGCTAGGAGCGTTAAATTGGTCTTTGTTACAATTTGTGACTTAGTCTTCCTCCTTCCGCATGCCCACGTTTGTAATGGGCGAGCCAAATGTTGTCGCCACTTGCATTGGTAAGGTAGATTCCTTGCTGCTCCTCTAATGCTGCAACTCTGCACTCAAAGAAAAAAACAAGAGAGTCAGTAGCACCTGTGTATGAAAAATAAAAGATGAATCTAACGATGGTTAAAATGAATCTAAATGAAATAAAAAACTTGACAAAAGCATAAACATGAAACTAAAATAAATACCACGATTATGAAAGCACAAATCACAAGTAAGTGAATTAGCAGCACTTCGTCGCTCAAAATGCTCCTTCTCTATATCATTTTGGGTGAGGAAACTCACCATTTTATAGACCCAAGGGGTCTCTTTGAATTAACATGCAAAAGTGTTTCTTTGCATGAATGCTTTTGTTTGTGAAGAGAAGACTTCTTCTTGATCAAGGGCTTCTTAACTGCTCTCGTGCATGTCTTTGTGTGTTTTAGAAAAACTCACTTGCACTCCTATGTCATGCATGAAAAGCTGAGTGGTAGTTCTGAGTTGTCATGCGCTAAGGTCTGACTTTTTGCTGGTCAAACTTGGCATTCGTCCCACCCAGAAGCGAGCGCTAGTAATCGTCCCTAGGTGAAACGAGTACAAATCCATACTCGTCCTTGGGTAGGATGAGTACAAATTCACACTCGTCCCTGGGTGGGACGAATAAGAAATAAAGTGTCTAAAAGGTGCCAAACTAATTTTTGACTTGCAAAACTGTTGTGTAAGTGGTTAGAACCACTGTTTAACCTCTGGGGGCTACCCTGGGGGCTGTGTGTGTTAATGTAATCAGTTTTTGTAGTCACATAATCGGATTGGTGTTGTTTAGGTGTCTACAGATGCCCCTTTTTGGGAAGCGCTATGCATGGCACAACGTCAAGCAAAAATAGATAACCAAAGCACTAATGATTAGGGTTTCTCAGTAACCTAACCAACTCTTGATGCCCCAAGCATGGAAAGGGCATGCATTCTTGAATCCTTTCTTCTGATGAGCTAAGGAATTTGATTTCAAGTATTAACCTATTTTGGTGAGGTGTGACTTGAGCTTGGACATTGATCAGTCATGAATAGGCAAAGGGCATAACCTTTTGTCCACGGGGGAACCTTGTGTTCATGCTTCGGGAATGCCAAGTGTTTGATAAATTTTGTGATTATTGCTTGTTTGCTGCCTCAAGCAGGAGCATGATTGTCTTTGTCAATTATTCTTTGAATACATGCCATTGCCTTGATTGGGTGTGTTGTTTTTGATTGGTGACTTAAGTGTGACTACCCCCTCAAGCGACGAATCGATGAAGGAATGACTGACATGAGAAAAGCGACGAGTCGCTTGACCCAAGATGACTTAAGTGAGGGTGCCTTCAGATGTTGTCCGTTGAATGCACGAGCAATTTCTTGATTTTTTTTTGTGGACCTGTTTTTGGTGGGTGTGAACCCATTTTGGGATGCCATTTGGGGGTAACATGGGCGAAAATTCGTCTTCCCGTGGAGCGGTCCGGCTATGGTAGCCTTCTTGGGGAGTAGGATAACGACAAGGTAGACCCCGACATCAATTTTCTAATGCGAAGAGGTTAAGTGCAAGAGCACTTTTGTCCGACAATTTTTAGTGTTTTTGTTGGCATTTGTCATTTTTATATTTTGGTTGTTTTGTTGTGTTTGTTTGTTTTTTTTATATTTTGGTTGTTTTGTTGTGTTTGTTTGTTTGTTTTTTTTTTTTTTTGTGGCGTGTTTTTATGTATGTGTTTGATGTATGCAGAGGCGATTATGAATGTGATGTTTCTAATTTGTATGATGTATGGATAGGGAATGAATGAAATGAGGTGTTGATGATGTGTCGATGCACCATAGACTGTACAAGATTTGACTGACTTGCTATACTAATGGGATGACTTTGTGAAATGACTTTGCATGTGAAAACTTTGTTTTTGTATTTTTCATATATATTGATGGTGATGTACGGAATAAAATGTGATAGTTGTTTTTAAAATGTAGTTAAGCTTTTCTGAGATTCAGATATTTTAACTAACTAGCCAAGACTGTACATTTATCTCATAAGACTTTTGAACAAGGTATAAATTTGACTTGAATTTAACCAAGTTATTTCACATCCCTATGTGTGCAATTGAGTTTTTTTATGTGGTATTTGTCAGGATACCGCCAGTGCCAGATGGGCTTTCAACCGAACCTGCACTGAGGATCACCTAATTAGCGCCACTAACTCCTTTATTGTATTTAGTTAGATTAATCTGTGATGCTATCTAGGATACCATAAGCTAGCTCATCCACATGCAAACATTGATCTACACACAAGTTAATGTGATAGATATATCGTCATGCGGGAGGTTTACCGCCAGTGACCGATAGGCTATCAACCAAACCGGTACTGAAGCTTGCCTCATGACCCGTCGAAATCGTCGAGAGTTCCAGGGATTCAAGTTCGACTCCCTTCTTTTCTTCAAGTGTATTGGGATACTTGCTCTTTATAGTGATAAAATCACTATTTATTTTTGTTTTATTTGTTTTTTTTTTTTTTTTTGAGCAAGGGATTTGAATATGGAGTGACGAGAATCACTATTGTTTGTGCCTTTTGATGTGTGCACTGTAGGATGTCAAATTTTAATGTTTTGGCGTTTTGTAAATTTTTGATGTTTTTGCAACTGTTGAGAACTTAGGATTCATGGGGAATTGGGTAGGGAGGATGCTTGTCCTTTTGCCAACTCTCAACATTCCTAGGGTCATTCGCACAGGGGGATAAGCAATATAGTCGTTTCGCTTATGGTGACCTGGATTACTGTGCAGGTTTCATCTTTCATTCACACAACTTAGGAATTATTTTATGTGTGTTAATTTGTGTTGGGATGCTACGTACCAAGGTGGGATCCAAGTAAAACTTTCCCGTGTAAAATCTCGCTTAACTGTGTACAGTTATTGGCTAGAAATTTAAAGACATCTGAATGACGAAAACCCTATATACATTAGACTACAACTGACGATGCTAAAAATAAAAGGGTGATATGCGGGATGTATGCGTGTATGAAAATGGAGTTGATGTGGAAATGATGGAAGTGCCAAATAATGACTGTCTATGGTGCTTGTGACTTGTATGACCTATCGAAATATGCAATGTATGGATGCAATGCTTAATGCAACCTATTTTTTTTTTTTTTTTTTTGGAGGAGGATGCATGGAATTGAAATGCAAATTTTTTTTGTGATTTTGATTTTTATGAGAATGCATGGAAGTGAAATGCAAAATTTTTTTGTGATTTTGATTTTTATGAGAATGCATGGAAGTGAAATGCAAAATTTTTTTGTGATTTTGATTTTTATGAGAATGCATGGAAGTGAAATGCAATTGTTTTTGTAATTTTGATTTTTATGAGAATGCATGGAATTGGAATGCAATTGTTTTTGTGATTTTGATGTTTATGAGAATGCATGAAATTGAAATGCAATTGTTTTTGTGATGATTGATTTTTTTTTTTTTTAGAATGCATGGAATTGAAATGCAATTGTTTTTGTGATGATGATTTTTTTGTGTTATTTTTGTTGATTTTTGAATATGTATTTTGACCAAGCAGTTATAGTAATTCTTGGAGCATTTGGTGTTTACCAAAGGGTTTATAAATACCTTTGGGGCATTTAGGGCTGACCAAGAGATTATGAGAATCCTTGGAGCTGTTGGGGTTGACCAAGAAATTACGATAATCCTTGGAGCTTTTTAGGATGACCAAGCGATTGCAATAATCCTTGGAGCTTTTGGGATGACCAAGAGATTACGATAATCCTTGGAGCTTTTGGGATGACCAAGCGATTGCAATAATCCTTGGAGCTTTTGGGGTGACCAAGTGATTGCGATAATCCTTGGAGCTTTTGGGATGACCAAGCGATTGCGATAATCCTTGGAGCTTTTGGGGTTGACCAAGAGATTGCGATAATCCTTGGAGCTTTTTGGGATGACCAAGCGATTGCGATAATCCTTGGAGCTTTTGGGGATGACCAAGAGATTGTGATAATCCTTGGAGCTTTTTGGGATGACCAAGCGATTGCGATAATCCTTGGAGCCTTTTGGGATGACCAAGCGATTGTGATAATCCTTGGAGCCTTTTGGGATGACCAAGCGATTGCGATAATCCTTGGAGCCTTTTGGGGTGACCAAGTGATTGCGATAATCCTTGGAGATTTTGGGGTGACCAAGTGATTGTGATAATCCTTGGAGATTTTGGGATGACCAAGTGATTGTGATAATCCTTGGAGCTTTTGGGGTGACCAAGTGATTGCGATAATCCTTGGAGATTTTGGGATGACCAAGAGATTGTGATAATCCTTGGAGTTTTTGGTTTGACCAAAGGGTTTATGGACACCTTTGGAGATTTTGGTTTGACCAAAGGGTTTATGGACACCTTTGGAGCATTTGGTGTAACCCACTGGCTCTTCAGGGAATAGAGGTACCCCCAGCGTGATGATCTTTGTGCATCGGATCTGGCTCTGTAGGAATTGGCACGAATGGATCGACCTTATGCACGGATAGGAGGGCAAGGTCTACCTTCGACACTGATGGTGCTATGATATCTCTGAGTGGAAGGTGCTCGCGATCTTCCCAAAGGAGTGGGATCAACATGTGATGCCAGTGGGTCGGGTCTATGCGCCACTCATGCCCTAGTCTTATGCCTAGTTGGGCCATTAGTTCGTCATGGGTGACAGGGTGATTGTGTCGTCGTGCATGATTGAGATAAGCCATCTCAGTTTCATCTTAGTAATCATTGTCAGTGATCCAAATGCCCTCGTTGGCCTCAATAGCTGTCTGTGACATGTTAAGCTCTTCTTGTTCGAGTAGATTGATGTGGTCCTCATGGAGTTGTTTCGCGCTTTGCGGGGGGACCAAATTTTCCTGTAATGGCATAGGCTCGATGGGAGCCTCCAAAGGGAATAATGTTAGGAGAATTTTGTGATGCTCATCCATGGGGACCACCTGTGAATTAGTGCTGTCAGACTCGAACGGGTCCCATGGCACTATTGCATATGCTGACTCATCTTTGGCGAGAGAGTCAGGCTCATCAAAATTTGGTGATTCTGAGATATGGAAGACCTCGTCATTAGGTAGCTCTACAACTAGGGGTTGATCCTCTTTGAGAGGATTTTCACGTGAGTTGGGCATTTGGGACCCCAAAATCTTGATCTCTACCAACTCTAAGTGCTTGGGCAGTGCATTGCTTGTATCGAGGGATTTGAGCTCCTCCTGTTTGATTTGTTCTCGTTGCAAGTTATGGGAAACTTAATGCCTTGGGAGGGGTGGCTGGATAGCACCCCCATGCTTCGGTATATCATTTCATCTAGCTCTTCTTCTCGCTTAGGTTCCTTAGAGGCTTTTTGAAGAATTTCTAGGGGTGGTCCATGAACCTGGGTGGGCGCCTGAAGAAGGCACCCGTCATTGGTATTAGGATTGGCCTCCCGCTCAAGTCTAGGAGGCATCGATGGCGATGTTTGATAAGGTCATAGAGACCTGTCTTGCACCCAGTTGTGTCTCTCATAATGTTTTGTCTTATGCATGCGATGGGTTGGAGTCTTCACCTGCATAGTGTGTTGGAAAAACTCATCCTCCTGGCTCTGAATGCACTCTTTATTTAGAAGATACGATTGCTCTAACTGTTGTTGTTCCAGCTCAAGTATCGTGAGTTGCATCCGACGTGCAATATGCTTGGCAGATTCTAAGATAGTTGGTCCTGTCGTCTCATGTCTAGAAGGCCTAGATGCCTCTCCTAGATATCTATCTCGATCATGGTGATCCGAGATCTCTATAGGTCGCCTCCCTCTGTTTGGGGTAGCGGCATTCCCCTAAGGCTTTGGCCTCAATAGGTAATCCTGAAAGCTAGAAATTGTAGAGGCGTATTGTTCTTGCGATGTATGTTGCTCTTGAGGAATGTAAAGTTTTTCCTCATGATCTCTTTTGTAAGTGAAAGAGGAACGGGCAAAGTTGGCTCGCCCCGCCTGAGGAGCCTTGTGCTCTGAATTTGTCCTTGTAGTCCAGACAACTAGAGGGGGTGAAGGAGGGATAGTGTAATCATGTGGTTCCTCCCATCGAACCCTATGTTGACCTAGCACTTCATCACGCAATGACCACTCATAGTGAGCATCTAAGGGAGCTCTCCTATGGATATACCTCTCGTGGGAGGGTGTGTGTTGGGTGCTATGCTGAACAGGAGTGCCCCTAGAAGAGGTGCCCCTATAGTCCCTTTTCGTTAAGGTGTGTAGGGGACTGCCTTGTATGTTAGGTCGCCAAGGTGGTATGACCAAATCTTGGGGACTATAATGGATGCGACTCGTGCCTCCTTAGACATTCTCCACATCGTCTGCCCATGAGTGGGCTTGACTGTGGGTGAGCACCATGATGATGTCTCTCTAAAAACCCTAAAAATTGAAAATGAGTCAGATGGGACCCAAAATTGGTGTGCACGTCCCTCTTACCATAGATAAGTCATAAATAGAGTTTAAAGTCCTAACTCTAAATACATTAGGATATATTGACCTCTGAACAGCTCAAAAAGCATAAAAAATCAGGTGAGCAATTTTAAAACCTAATTTTGAGGCCCTAGATGATGGAATTTGGCCCCGAAAAAAAAATCTCCCAACTAACTCCCTATAAAATTTCAAGTCAATCGGAGCTATGGTTGAGAAGTTATGGCCCCGGCAAGATGCACTAAAATTTAGAGAAAAATATAAAATTTTCCATATTTTGTTGGATGCTCCTGCATCACTTATGGGCACCTTCAGGGTGCTTTTGGGTTGACCAAAGGGTTCATGGACACCTTTGGAGCATTTTGGGGTGACCAAGCAATTGCGGGAATCCTTGGAGCTTTTGAAGCGAGTGACAAAATGCGTAGATTTTTATCTTTGTTTATGATTTTTTTGATTTTTGATTTTTTTTGTCTAAACAAAAAATAGCATACACACACAAGCAATGATTATCTCTTTTAAAGATTAATAGTGTGTCCTAAATCTGGTTTAGTGTGTTTTTGTTGTTTGTTTTGTTTTTTTTTGAAAATTTTGTGAAACGTTTAAATGCAATTATGAAGGCTCTTATAACTCCCAAAATGGTCGCCCCTTCAATATACCAGCCAGGCCGATATACCAACCTCTCTATATACCCGCCCTTACGAGAGGGAGACTATAGGTATGTGAGAGTAGATGGTAAATGGTACATAGGCGATACGGAAGGGGGATTGTCCTGTTAATGGCACCTACCATAGAAGACTTATCCTCGCACGCATGGGAATCACCCCAGCGACACTCGGTCAGCTTTCATCAAGATTTATGCCTAACAACAATTGACAATCGGGGAATGGATGCAAAGCTAAGCCAAGGTGGTGATGAACCCACCGTTGGTCTTGCTCAAGGGTTGGAGTCTTATGACCAATGCCTTGGTTTAAAATGTAACGTGATGTGTGGGTTTCGTTTTAATTTTGTGAAATTGAAACAAGCAAACGAAAATAAATATTTCCCTAAGCCATTCAAACTGAAAACCAGAAATAGAAAAATAGAAATTTAACAGAAGCTGTAAAAAAAAAAAAACCCTACCTCTTCTCTGCCTAATCGGAAATTTTTTATTTGCTCTGAAAATTTGCACAGATCTATAATCGTCCCTGGGTGAGGCGAATAACAAAACCGTAATCGTCATAGGGTGGAACGAATAGTTTATTCGTCCTGAGGTGAGACGAGTAACAATTCTGTAATCATCACTTACAGAGACGAATAACAGTCCGATTGTTGAAAAATAGGTACCTGTAAAAAAAAACAAGCAAGCAATTTTAGATCAGTAATTTAACCTAAAAAAAAATAGAGGACAGAGGTCCCACCGTGATCGCCATTGAAAGCACGAGATTCCGAAAGCAAAAGGAAAACTATAACTATGCAATATAAGACGAAATGTAACGCTTTAATATTATGCACAAAAACAAGTAAATGAGATAAATTGGAAATGAAAGAAAAGATGTAAGGAAATCACAACCCTCTTTATTCAAATTTCTTATCCTCGGTTACATAGACGTCTCCTCCCTTTTTAGGGGCTAGGAGCGTTAAATTGGTCTTTGTTACAATTTGTGACTTAGTCTTCCTCCTTCCGCATGCCCACGTTTGGAATGGGCGAGCCAAATGTTGTCGTCGCTTGTGTTGGTAAGGTAGATTCCTTGCTGCTCCTCTAATGCTGCAACTCTGCACTCAAAGAAACAAACAAGAGAGTCAGTAGCACCTGTGTATGAAAAATAAAAGATGAATCTAACAATGGTTAAAATGAATCTAAATGAAATAAAAAACTTGACAAAAGCATAAACATGAAACTAAAATGAATACCACGATTATGAAAGCACAAATCACAAGTAAGTGAATTAGCAGCACTTCGTCGCTCAAAATGCTCCTTCTCTATATCATTTTGGGTGAGGAAACTCACCATTTTATAGACCCAAGGGGTCTCTTTGAATTAACATGCAAAAGTGTTTCTTTGCATGAATGCTTTTGTTTGTGAATAGAAGACTTCTTCTTGATCAAGGGCTTCTTAACTGCCTCTGTGCATGTCTTTGTGTGTTTTAGAAAAACTCACTTGCACTCCTATATCATGCATGAAAATCTGAGTGGTAGTTTTGAGTTGTCATGCACTGAGGTCTGACTTTTTGCTGGTCAAACCTGGCATTCGTCCCACCCAGAAGCGAGCGCTAGTAATCGTCCCTGGGTGAAACGAGTACAAATCCATACTCATCCTTGGGTAGGACGAGTACAAATTCACACTCGTCCCTGGGTGGGACAAATAAGAAATAAAGTGTCTAAAAGGTGCCAAACTGATTTTTGACTTGCAAAACTACTGTGTAAGTGGTTAGAACCATTGTTTAACCTCTGGGGGCTACCCTGGGGGCTGTGTGTGTTAATGTGATTAGTGTTTGTAGTCACATAATCAGATTGGTGTTGTTTTGGTGTCTACAACTGGAAATGGATCAATAGAAGGATATGGTGAAGGAGTTGTAGATGCAAGAACACGATACTTAAAATAAAATAGCAAAAATCAAATAATGTAGTGAGATACAAAGATTGCACAAAATAATATATATTCAATAAGGTCAGGGAGCCAATAAACTCCTTTATTACAATCCTTGTTTAGTACAACTATATTATACAATAGATTACAATGATGTTTGGGTTCTCCAAAACCCTAGCTAGTAGCAATGGAAGTGTCTTAATATTCAAGTGTGCTCTTGATCCCAACAAGTTGAGTGGGTTTCGAATATCCAAGATTGGGCCACTCCAGCTTCAACAACTATCAAATAAAATGTAGAACTTGCAGATTTGCATACACAAAATAAAACAAAGAGAGTTAGTAATATCTGTGAGGGCTCCATAGTGTGAGGCCCTCAAACATTAATTAAACCCTAGTTTACTAATATAATACAAGAACATGCAGAATAAACAAATTACTAAATAAAATACACACAAATAAGATTTACCTTGCTATTGACCAGTTATTGCAGATGATATTTTATATATGTTGATGCAGCAGCTTCAGAATGTATTTTTTTGATGGAAACAGGCTCCAACACGAGCTTCGTAGGCTTTGGTTTGTACCTAGTACTGTAGCAGGCTCTGGAGAGCACCCGGCAAGCTCTGCACTAAGCTTGGAAGGCTCTGGCATGCACCTACAGACAGGGCAAGCTCTAGAGAGCACATGGAAAGCTTTGAAGTGAGCTTTGCAAGCTCAGAACCGTGCCTACAGGGTAGATTAAATCTACAAAAACATATCAGGGTGGGGAATGGTGATGGAGGTAGTGGATGGAGGATGGCTATGGTAGTGAGGGGGGATGGATGTATGGTGGCTGGAATAGAAGAAGTATTATTGGCGGACTAGGGCTTCAGATATTTAGGATTCTATGTAAGGGCTTCACCAATAATCTCTTCATAATGCAAAGTCTAATGTCCAAGTTCAGAGGGTTCTAGTTCTAGGGTTTGGGCATTTGCAAATTCCCCTACTTATAATCCAACCTTATGGGTTTCTTAGGGTTTTAGCCTTACACTTTTGATCATGTGGCTAAGATTAAATTAGATCCTAAGGTTGAGATTACTTTTTGCATGTGACATGGATTAATGAATATGGATGGTGGAGATTATAATGGATCGGACGGTTGTGGTTAATTGAGTTTATAAATATATATTTTATAATAAATATATTATAATATAATATAAAACATTATATTAAATATTAAATAATATAAAATAATATTAAAATAATCCCAATTAGGCTAGGAAATGGTAGGAAAGGGCTAAAATGGTGGAATGGATGGCGGGAATGGTGTATTTGGGCCAAATAATTGGTGGGAAGGGTGTATGGTGGATAAGTGGGTGAAAGCATGAGGATACAAAAGCAAAAAGGAAAGCGAAGATGTGATGCAAACCGAACCAAACTTAACGCTAAATCCTAGGAATTTGAAAGTGCATGAAAAGAGGGAAAGCATGAGCAAATCGAAACAAAACAAATGCAAATAAAGAAGACAGCCCTTTTTATTGATATGTTTCATAACTCGGTTACAATGCGCATCCTCCCCTTCCAAGGGCTAGGAGCATTTAAGTATGCGTTCTTGTTACATCCATGGATGCCCTTCCTTCTTCCACGTGCCCACATGTAAAATGGGCAGACCAAACGTTGTCGCCGCTTGCATTGATGAGTCTTGAATCCTTATTGCTCCTCCGATGTCTAGACCCTACGTTCAAAGGAACAAGAAGCAGTCAGTAGCACCTGTGGATAAAATAGAGCATGCAATCCCTAAGCCTACGATAAGTGAATGAGAAAAATGAATTAAACTATGACTAAAATGAATCCAACTGATCTAAAAATTTGACAGGGGCATCAAGACATCCTAAATAAAATACTACAAATGGAATAGTCAGGAAATTCCTTGCCAATTTGAATTCACTCTGGAGCGGGACAAATTCACCTACAACAAAATACCAAAAAGGTACTGTCCCAAATGTCCTACCTAGGAAGATTCAAAAGACCTGTAAACTTGGGGCTAGCTAATTGGTGGTATTTTTGGAAGACCCAGATGGTCAGATTTTCCCAATTTGACCTCCATCAATAGGAATTTGATGATGCTACCTGTAGATTAGTAGAAGCGAGCAAAGATAGAAATATGATCAAAATTGTTCAAAACGAGACAAAATTTAAATGACAACCTATCTAAGCATCATAGAATTGAATGCAAAAATGAAAGAAATAAAATCTGCCATAGAATTCACATAACTCCAAAGGGGTACGATTAGGACTGTAGCAGTGTGGGAGGGGGCACCCATGGGGCAGGCCGCCCGCCGTTTGAGGCCTGATTTCATCACCAATCCACTTGGGATGGGTCCAAAACCTCTTGTGGGGTATTGTCAAAAAATTGGGTGGGATATTGTTGCCAAATGTTAGGTTTGGCTCTGGATTTGTGCTTCCAGTAACCACCCTATGACCTCTTATCCAAAATATATCAAGGATGTAAAAGACACAACTCAAAAGGGTGTGGGTGTGAAAATAAAATGACAGCACTTCGTTGCTCCAAAATGCTCCTTTCTTGTATCTTTTGGGATGAGGAACCTCACCAATTTATAGACCTGGAGGTCTCTTGAAATGGGCATGCAGAGGCACCACTTGGCAATCATGCCTTCCCAGGGGGAAGGAGATTCCTCCCTGAATGGGCACTTCATGACTGCCCTTGTAATTGGCTCTAATGCTCGAAAACACT
Organism: Wollemia nobilis; assembly: GCA_028583015.1. Classification (NCBI taxonomy): domain Eukaryota; kingdom Viridiplantae; phylum Streptophyta; class Pinopsida; order Araucariales; family Araucariaceae; genus Wollemia; species Wollemia nobilis. Next base: position 16,199,558 of record JAQPPZ010016943.1, read on the forward strand.
CACCCATACTCCCATGCAGTGAAGGAAGTGTTAAGTGGCAAATCTAAGCTACCATTTGTCAAGATTTGACATTTTTCCCATAAAACTTGCAATTCACCCCACCCTAGAGTGAATCTAGAATTCGTCCCTGGGTGGTGCGAATCCCAGTTTGAATTCGTTCTAGGGTGGAACATATATTGAGCAAAATGCCTGAAGGTGCCAAATTGATCTCTGACCTTCCAAAACTACTGTGAGAGTGGTTAGGACCATTATTTAACCTCTGGGGGCTACCCTTGGGGCTGTGTGTGTCAATGCAATCAGTGTTTCATATTGGTGCTTTTTTGGTGTCTGCAGTGGGTGGTGGAACGGTTAGGATGGAGGATTAGTGGATGTAATTTGGTGTCTACAGATACCTCTTTTTGTACCATGTTGTGTGAAACATAATATGGTGCAAAAATGTGAGACACCTGCCTGGGCTATGGGCGCAGAAGAAGCTTCTCTCCGTTATTGTATTTGAGCACTGATGTTGAAGACAAAAGAATAAAGAATTTTTAGAATTTTGCATAGCTTACCCCCTCAATTGGCGAATGAGTTACAAATGTATCTCACAAGCCAATTGAAAATTTTGTGCAAATAATGAATGATGCAGTGGATTTGTGCAATTGATGAATGAATGATGTGAAATGTAGATGTGATACCATTTTTGCCCCAATGGTGGAAAGGGGTTGGTGTATAAGACCATGCAAAATGTGGATGATATGAATGATGTAAAATGTTATACCATTTTACCCCAATGGTTGAGAGAGGGATTTTTCCAATGGAGATGTTTATGATCATGTGAGATGTATCCCATCATGGGAGAATCATAATATAATGTGGTTGCCCCAAAATTTGGGTTGATTCGATGTTGTTGAATAATTTTCCACAATGGCGTCATTGAGTATGCAAAATATGAATATGCAGGTTGACTAAGTCAACGCAAGGGTTGGGTATTGACTGTGGAAATTTTTTCCCTGAATTCGTTTCGGGGTGGGACGAATACCAGTTTAGTATTCATCCCAAGGTGGGATGAGCGCTAACCAGAGTGATTATTGTAGCCTACAGGCATTTTTGATGATATATACAGATGACTTTATTTTATTTATGCACGTGTGATGAGTATGGATGTATGCATGTTAATTTATTTTGATGGATGCATATGTTATGATGAATGCAAATGTTTCTAAATTTTAGGATATGCAAATGTAATGGATGAATTGAATTTGTGTTGTTTTGCAAGGGCACCATAGACTGTTTAGAACTTTGTGGTTTTTTTTTTTTTTTTTTGTATTTTCTAATGGCAATGCAAGAATGAAAGCTAGCACTTTTCTAATGGCAATGTGAGAATGAAAGCTAGCACAGTTGGTTTAAAATGTAGCTAAGGCTTTCTGAGACTCAGACAGTTTTAACTAACTAGCCACGACTGTACTTTATCTTACAAGACTTCTGGACAAGGTATGAATCGTACTTGTCTTTGACCAAGTTATTTCACATCCTTGTGTGTGCAATTGAGTTCGTTTATGTGGTATTTGTCAGGATACCGCCAGTTCCAGATAGGCTATCAACCAAAATTGTACTGAGGATCACCTAATTAGCTCCACTAACTCCTTTATTGTATTTAGTCAGATTAATCTATGGTGCTATCTAGGATACCATAATCTAGCTCATCCACATGCAAACATTGATCTGCACACAAGTTACTATGATAGATATATCGTCATGAGAGAGTTTTACAACCAGTGACTGGTAGGCTATCCACCAAACCAGTACTAAGGTTTGCCTCATGACCTATCGAAATGCTGAGAGTTCTAGGGATTCAAGTTCGACTCCCTTCTTTTCTTCAATTGTATTGGGATACTTGCTCTTTTGTAGTGATAAAAATCACTGTTTATTTTTGTTTTTATTTTGAGCAAGGGATTTGAATATGGAGTGATGAGAATCACTATCTGATGTGCTTTTCTTGATGTATGCACTTTGGTGGTGATGTCAAATTTTTGGAGTTTTGAATTTTTGCAAGATTTTATGATGTTTGCAACTTTTTGAGAACTTGGGATTCTTGGGAAATTAGGTAGGGAAGATGCTTGTCCTTTTGCCAACTCTCAAAATTCTTGGGGTCATTCACATAGGGGGATGAGCAAGATAACCGTTTCGCTTATGGTGACCTGGATTGTTGTGCAGGTTTCATCTTTCATTCACACAACTTGAGAATTTTTATGTGTTTTAATTTGTGTTGGGATGCTACGTAACAAGGTGTGATCCAAGTAGAACTCTACCTTTGTAAAAATTTTCCGACTTGGTACAGTACATGGCTAGAAATAAAATGACGACTGCAAGATGAAAACTCTTGATACATTAGAAGACCACTGACTCTGGTATGGTAAAAAGAAGTGAATGGAATTTATTTTTGATGTACTGCTTATAGAATGGAGAAATGTGGAACAAGATGGATTTGCAGAGTAATTACAGTCTATGGTGCCTTTGACCTATATGACCACAAATATGCAATGTATGGATGTGATGCTTAATGCAGCTATAGATTGATTTTTGTGTTTTTGATGGATTGATTTTTGTGAATATGAATATGAGATGCGAAAAGAGCTCTTTATTGTTGTGATGAGTTGGAGTATGCCTAGAAATGAGATGTAAATTTTTGTTATTTTTGATGATTTTACTGTTTTTGAATTTTCTTATTTTTGACCAAGCGATTGTGGGAATCCTTGGAGCTTTTTGGTTGACCAAGCAGTAATGGGTACCTTTGGGGCATTTTTGGATTGACCAAGTGATTGTAGGAATCCTTGGAGCATTTTGGAATTGACCAAGAGATTGTAGGAATCCTTGGAGCATTTTGGGATTGACCAAGCAATTGTAGGAATCCTTGGAGAATTTTGGGATTGACCAAGCGATTGTAGGAATCCTTGGAGCATTTTGTTTGGGATTGACCAAGCGATTGTAGGAATCCTTGGAGCATTTTGTTTGGGATTGACCAAGCGATTGTAGGAATCCTTGGAGCATTTTTTTTGGGATTGACCAAGTGATTGTAGGAATTCTTGGAGCATTTTGTTTGGGATTGACCAAGCGATTGTAGGAACCCTTGGAGCATTTTTTTTGGGCTATGGCTCTTTTAGATATGGAATGGCCACAAATGACTGATGTTCAAGGGTTCTAATTCCTTGATTTCATCAAGATAGGCTAGCCGATATGTTCCAGGTCCTATTTTACTATCAATTACATAGGGACCTAACCAATTTTATGCAAACTTGTCCCTTATATGGGACAGCAAACTAGAGTTCTATTGGTTTTCTTTTAAGACCAAGTCACCAACCTAAAAATCCCTCAGGTGAACTTTCATGTTGTATGCTTTCTTAAGTTGCTCTTGATAAATACGTAAATGCTTGAGAGCATTAACGCATCGTTCATCAAGCAACGTAAGATGGTCTAACCGGGCCTACCGCGCAGTGTCATCATCGATGAACTCTTGCATTGATATGCACAGGGAAGGAATTTCCAACTCGAGAGGCATGACTGCCTCAGAGCGATACAAGAGCAAAAATGGATTTGCCCCAGTGGGCATCTGAATGCTAGTGTGATAAGCCCCAGGGCAAGTGGGATTTGAATGTGCCAATCCTTATGACTGTCTGTGACTATCTTTTTGAGGATGGCAACTAGCGTTTTGTTTGATGCCTCTGCTTGCTCATTTGCCTACGGATAATAGGGTGTCAAAAAATTGTGCTAAATTTTGTACTTTGTGGTCAAAGCATGCAAGTCTTTGTTCTTGAATGATGTCCCATTATTCGAGATTATTTTGGATGGAATACCAAAATGACATATGATGTTATGTAAAATGAACTCCACAATGTGGGGTCCTTTCATAGAGGTAAGCGGAATTGCTTCCACCCACTTGGTGAAATACTCTGTGGTCGTTATGATAAATGTGTGACAACCTGACGATGCAGGGGAGATATTTTCAATTAGATCTAAACCCCACTACGAAAAAGGCCAAGTCGATTGAATCGTCTGCAAGGCCTGGGAAGGTACATGCATCAAATTAGCATGATGTTGACACTTCACGCACTTCCTTACATATGCGCTACAATCTCACTCTAAATATGGCCAATAATAGCCCATGCAAAGAAGGTGCTTGGCGATAGCCATACCACTCAAGTTGCCACCACATGTACCATCATGCATTTGGGCGATTGCCCAAGTGGACTCTTGCTGGTCTAAGCACCGAAGGAGGATCTGTTCATAGCTACGACGGTACAAAATTTTTCCTAGAAAGACATGCTTTGCCACTTTCTGCTTGAATGCTCATTTTGCGACATGCGTCAATCCAAGTGGGACGTTACCTAACTTTAGGTAGTCCCTTATGGGTGAATACCAATCCTGCTGATCAGAAGCCTTGGCGGTGTGAATAGCCAATCCCTCTTGAAGTTCATCCCTAGCAAATGTTGAGTGGGAGAGAACTTGTAAGAATAGCATTGTGTTGCTATTAATGGGAGTAGGGGAGAACAAGGACCCCTAGTTGGCGTGATTCAGATGATCGTGGATTCAAGAGAACCTATCCTGAGGTGGTTCAATCTAGATCATGTGGATTCCTAATGTCAAGTTAGTGCTTGCACGGTCCATCGTGGGTTGTGATAGTGTTTTGACTTGAATGGTTGTCATATCACCAGAAAGGTCTTGCGAGATTAGTGACCCCAAGGAGGCCATAGTGTTCGCAAAATGATTCGATGATCGAGGGAGTGCCTCGATGTCGTACCATTCAATCTTCACCAAGAATTTGTCCATAAGGGATTTGTAGGCCTATAGAACTGGGCATTTACATTGGAATACCCCTTTGACTTGGTTGACAATTAACAGCGAATCACCAAATATGTTCAGTCATTTGATGTTCATGGTGATTGTTGTTTGAAGACCTATGAGTAAGGCTTCATATTCTGCATTATTGTTGGTGCACGGGAAGTCTAATTTAAAGGATAGAGGCATTGGAGCCCCTTATGGTATGAAGAATACAATTCCTATGCCACCTCCTTGCTCACATTTAGAACCATCAAAAAATAGGGTTATGTCGACCTGTGACTCAGGCTCATCAGAATCTGGTGATTCTAAGACATGGAAGACCCCATCATTGGGTAGTTCTATGACTATAGGTTGATCAGATTCGAAAGGAGCATCTGCTAGTTGATCAGCTATGACCTATCCTTTGATGGATTTTTGTCCAATAAACTCTATGTTAAATTTCATCAATAGCATGATCCATTTCGCCATGCGGCTACTATGATAAGTACGACTCATCATGTACCATAATGGATTCTCCTTAGACACAACATACGTAGTATTTCTCAGCATGTAGTGGCATATCTTTTTGGTAGCAAACACCATTGCCAAGCAGAGTTTCTCAACGTATGCATAGTTAAGTTCATAACTTACCAGGGTGTGGCTAAGATAGTAAGTAGCCTATTCTTTATGAAGTTCATTCTTCTGGGCTAGCATGGCACCCAGTGCCACCTCAGTAGCTGATATGTATAAGTAGAATGACACTCCTGGTCTAGGTGGTGCCAATACTGGCGATGAATCCAAGTATCGTTTAATGTCGTCAAAGGTTGACTGGCACTCATCATCCCAGTGAAATGCTACCCCCTTGTGCAATAATTTATTCATGGGTCGACACTTGTCAGATAGCTGCACTATGAAGTGCTTGATTGATGCGACCTTTCCTTACAAGCTTCTGAGCTGCTTGATGGTAGTTGGGGGAAGCATTTCAAGGATTGCCTTGACTTTGTTTGGGTCCACCTTGATGCCTCGCTTTGAGACTATGAAACCCAATATTTTTCCAAATGTGACACCAAATACGCACTTCTTGGGATTCAGTCTGACTTTATGTTCCATGAGGCGGTCGAGGATCTTGCTTAAGTCATCAAGATGATATGGGCACAAAAGAGATTTTGCCAGTAAATCATCCATGTAATCTTCCAAAGTTTTATGCATGCAATCATGGAATATGTACGTCATGGCATGTTGGTAGGTGGCACCAACATTTTTAAGGCCAAAATGCATAACCTTATAACAAAATGTCCCCCAAGGCGTTGTGAATGCCATTTTTAGTTGGTCTTTAGGATTGATACGAATCTGATTGTATCCCGAGAAACCATCCATGAGGGATAGCATTTCATGACCTACTGTAGTGTCTACCAATGCGTCGATGCTTGACAAGGGGAAATCATCCTTAGGACTCGCTTTGTTTAGATCTCAAAAATTAGTGCATATGCGAATCCTCCCATCGGGATTTTTGATGGGCACCATGTTGGACAGCCATGGTGGATAATCCACGTAGATGACAAACTGTGCATCCAACAACTTTTGCAATTCGTATTTTACCATTAAGGCCATTGTTGGGTGCATCTTACATAGTTTTTTCTTAACTAGATTGACTTTTATATCAAGCGTTAGATTATGCATGACTAGCTACGGATCTAGCCCCAACATGTATCTGTAGGACCATGCAAAAACCTTCTTCTCTTTGAGAAGGACAATGTAGTCAGGTTGCTCTTCAGGGGATAAGCTTACCCCGAGCTTGATAATCTATGGATTTATTGGATCAGAGTCGATGTCTATGTCAGTCGTCTCCTTGATCGACATGTGGGATCCGTCCTCCAATTGATGTGGATTCAGGATCAAATGGATATCATTTGCTGAGTTTAAATCTGTGTTGGGAACCTCAAGTTCCTCTTCAGCATGGAAGATATCCTGAGTTGACCCTAGGGTAAAATAAAACATTTTATAGAAAGGCCAGTACTCTAATGGGGATGGAGGTGAATTAATGCAATCCTAATCTATGGCATCTATGTCTAGATGCAATGACCATGCTAGATCGATCAGATTGCATATGGGGGAGATTAAGTCAATGGAGATCATGTTGATGAAATGATTTTGGTATCCATTACCATGGGTGTGGTGGCTTAAAAACTCTAGATGATTCTTGTGCTTTGGATCTAGGTCTGGAGGTACTGGCATGAATGGATCGGCCCTATGTGCTGATAGGAGGATAGGGTGTGCCCTTGGCACTGATATCACTCTAGGGTCTTGGGGTGGAAGGTGCTCTTCATATACCTAGAGTGGCGGATCCAACACTTGGTCCCACCCCACTGGGTCTACGTACCACTCATGCCCTGGCACTATGCCCAGCTATTCAAATATGTCATTAATCTCCAAGGGGTATGGTTGCTGCATCTACCACATGTGATTAAGATATGTCATTTCTATTTCATATTCGTAATCACTATCGGAGATCCAAAAGCCCTAGTTGGCTCTGACAATTGTTTGAGGCATTACAAGCTTGTCATGCTTGAGCAAATTAATCTAGCCCCATTGTGGTTTTTTTGCACTCTATGGGGGGACCTAATTCTCTTGACACGGCACTGGCTCGATTGGATCCTCTAGAGGAAATATCGTCAAGAGGCTCTCTTGATATTCATTCATGGGGACCACTTGTGAATGATCACTATCTGATTCGAAGGGATCATATGATGTTGGTTCATATTCTAATTCATCCTCTGAGGACCCTTCTTGACACTGTCTATACCCTCCTTGAAAGTGAGTCCCCAAAATTTCTCCTCTCTCTAGTGAAGGGAAAGGGTTATTGAGGTTAACAAGGGTGGTTGTCGACCATGGGAGATAATCCCCCAATGTATATGTTGTGTTAGGGTTGGCATAAGGATCTAATGCCAATCCACCCTTGTTGCCTATCCCTAGGCCTTGCATGTTCTCCACCAAGATTTCCAAGGGAAGGGGGTGGTTGAACCCCAGGCCCAACTTGTCATAAGGCATTTGGTATCTTGGATAGCAAAGGACACACACTCCTTGCTCGTATCTACCTAGCCCATATCCATGGCAATTGCATTGGCCAAGATATCTCAAAGCGAAGTCCAAGTTAGACAAATAGTTGACATCTTCTGCAAAGGGCTCTTCATATTTGTCCTCTTGCATGCATGGCTCAGTACCATGATCAAGGCCCTCATACACAAAGTTTTTCTGGTTTGGCGGGTAGCCTAAAGGAAAAATTGTACCGATGGGGAGGTGAGGTCTCCCCATGTCTTGCATGGACTCTAGTGTGGTCGTTGCTACAACGTTCTGCACCAAATACTCCCCCAAGCCTGTATTGGCCATTTTGACTATGATTTTTGGCGATTGAGGGAGAGGGAACGAAAGCTCTTCCTGAATCCACTCCATGTTGGGTGAACTAGGAGCCTCAACCTCCATTTTGCTAGGCATCTCTTCGATAGAGATGGTTGATACTATTGGCAGTGCCTCTTCTAGGGGTTGAGCCTCTTCTAGGGGTTAAGCCTCTTCTAGGGTTTGGTTCCCTTTGTCCTTTTGTTTAGCCATGATAGGTGGCATTTTTTGTGAAGGGCCAGACGATGAAGATGGACCCAACCAAGGTTTTGAAGAACTTGCTAATGGGGATGCCTGTAGAATCAGACCCTGCTTAGATGGATTCAATTGGAAATCCAAAAGTGTTGATGGTAGGGTCAATTGTGGCATCAGCTACACTATATTACAATACTTGAAGGGTTCTATTTCTGCTGGGACTACATGCACTTCCCCTTCAAATGTATACTTTAAGCACTGGTGAGCTATCGAGGGGACACACTTCATGTCCTTGATCCATGGCCACCCTAGCAAGATGTTATAAACCATCTCACCTTCCAAAATATGGCACAATGTAGGTATCATCTTTTGTCCTACTTGAATGGGTAGGACAATTATGCCAACTGTTGAGCATATCGCATCATTGAATGCTCGCAGTGTATAGGTGGAAGCCATGATGTGAGAGGCTGGAAAATTTAGATGTTTCAATGCCACTGTGGTAATGATGTTAGTGGACGAGCCAGTGTTTACCAACACCCTCTTATACAAGATCCCATTGACCCATGCGATAATTTGCAGGGGTGGATCTGCCATGTCATCAAACACTGATTTAACTTCATCCTCTCGAAAGGTGATGACTAGATCTGTGAATCATTTGACATGTCCCACAAAGTTGTTGAAGGAATTCGCTTCATGGGGCTGCAACTCGATGGATTTCAATATCTCCATTAGAGCCTCCTAGTGGGGTGTTGATTGTTGTATAAGCTCGTATATGAAGAGCCTAGCCGACATGGTCCTCAAGCTCTGCATGAGTTTGGTCCAAATCATGGCTATGGGTCTAGGTGGAGGTAGCTGCATAGGGTGTTGTTGATGTTGTGACGTTGATGGAACCTCTCTTGTGGCTACCTCGGGGGCAACTCTTGGGTATCTCTTGTTCCTAGTCACTATGCTTATCATTCCTACATACCCTTGCATGGGGTAATTCTATTGCACCTCATTGACTTGAAGGGGTTTTTCTTGTGCCTCATGGGCAAGCAAGGGGTCTTTGAAAAATCCCATCTGCTGGTTGTTTGGCGCTACAAGGTTGTCCACTGCCAACATCTTATTGTCAATTAGGTCTTGTATCAAACCTTTGAACTTCCAACATGCATTCAAGTCATGTCTCCTCTGCCTGTGGAACCTACAATACAAGTCCTTCCGGTATCCCTTAGGCTTCGGTGCATTGGGATCTATGGTTTGGATCTCTGGAAGGTTGATCAAGTTTGCCACTGACAAGCGGTCAAATAGGGAGTCCCTAGACTCTGTATAAGGTGTGTACTGTAGCCTAGGGTGATGCTACTGATTTTGCTCCTACTTCTAGTTTTCTCTTTCATAATTATTAGGAGGCACTGCCTGATAGTTAGCGTTTTGAGGCTGTATTTCTTATGCAGGCTTAGGGACATTTATAGCAACTTGATTAACCATAGTGGGTTTCTGTTGCATAGTCCCTATTTTTGTGTTCTTGTTCCATTCTTTCTTCTTAGGTTTGGCAATCTCGCCATCCTATATCTTGATCTCTTTGATGATTCTGGCTTGTGCCAGAGCTTCCTCTAAGGTGGCATATTGCTACAGCTACAATAGCATAGAGATCGATCTCAAACAGCTTCGTGAGAACATTTGTGTAAGGTCATACATAGGAGAGAGGTAGGGTAGCTTGGAAAGTAGAGTCCTCCACCAATTCTCGTAGGCCACCATGGTTTCTTCCTCATACTACCTGAGGCTGGCCAGGTCACTTAGTGACACCTTCTTCTTTGTGTTAAATGTGAAGCGTTCGAGGAACACACCACTAACTGATCCAAGTTACTGATGTTGTGCTTTAGCAATTGAGTGAACCAATTCGAGGCAAGGCCTGCGAATGTGGTTATAAATGTCCTTAGAAACAACACATCATTGTCCTGAATGCCAAAACATTGGCTCAGGAATCTGGTCACATGCTCTTGGGCATCCTCCTCACCCTTAAATATTGCCAACCGAGGTAGCTTAAAGTGTTCGGGGTAAGGGGGTGCAGGCACTGACGGATGCACATGATGACTATGGAGTTGGCGTAACGTGGGATTTTGGGGCCCAAAAGCTTTTGTTTCCACAGACTCTAAATGCTCTAGCAGCACTTTGTATGCATCGAAAGATTTAATCTTTTCCTCTTCAGTTTGCTCTCATTGTGGGTTGTGGGAGACTTGAGGCCTATGGAGGGGTGGCCGGATAGCAACCCCTCTACCTTGATAGGGCATTTCGGCCTGCTCCTCTTCTTTCTCATATTTTTTGTAAGCTTCCTAAGGAGTCTTTGGATGAGACCTATGACCCTGGGTGGGTCCCCACGGAGGGTACCCATCGTTTTTCTAGGGAGTGGCCTCCCGATAAAGTCTAGGCGGTCTCAGAGGTAGCACTTGGTAAGTTCGTAGAGACCTATCTCGCACCAAGGGATTATGCCTCTCATACACTTTTGCTCTTTAGGTGTGAGGGGTTGGAACCCTCTCAGGATTTTGGGTTATGGAGCAGCTCATCTGTTTGGCACTGAATGCGTTCTTTGCTAAGGCGATATGGATGCTCTAGTTATTGCTGGTCTTGCTCAAGCTGCGTGATCTATGCTTGGTGGGCGGCATGTCTGGTGACTGCCAGGTCAATTTGTTTTGCCATCTTGAGCCTAGGAGGCCTGGATGCCTCTCTGCACTTACCTTAGTTGCAATGATTTGAGATCTCAATAGGTCGCTTCCCTCTATTGAGATTGGCAAAATTTACTCGAGGCTCTATCCTCAGTGGGTGATCATGGTACATAGCGGGTGCGAAAGCGCATGGCTCCCACGTTGTACATTGCTCTTGAGGAATGTAATGGTCTTCATTATTCTCCCTTTCATATGTGTGAAAGGGGCGAGCAAAGTTGGTTCGCCCTACTTGAAGAGCCTTGCACTCTAGGTTTTGTCTATTGGTTCTAACAGTGATGGGGGGCAAAGCAGGGATGTCATAATCATGTGGCCTCTCCTCCTGGACACTATGCCCATCTAGCGCTTCATCGTGTGGTGGCCACTCATATCGAGCTTCTAAGGGAGCCTTCCTATCTATGTTGAGTGCCACATGTAAGGACTCCTCCTGAAATGGGCTATGATGAATGGGCATGTCCCTCAAAGGGGTGTCCCTATAGTTCCATATTGACATGGAATGATGTAGACTCTCTTGTGGGTTAGGCCACCAAGGCAGTATGACCAAGTCCTTAGGGCTATAGCGGAGGTGACTTGTGCCCCCTTGTACACTTTCCGCAGCTTTTGCCCTTGATTGGGCTTGGCTACGTGTGTACACCATGGTGGTGCTTTCCTACAAGCTATGTAGATTTTTATCTCTTTTTATGATTTTTATGCTACACTAAATAGAAAAGAGCACACACACACACAAGGCAGTGATTATCTCATTTAAATATTGAGAGTGTGTCCTAGACCTGGTTTAGTGTGATTTGGTTTTTGTTTTTGTTTTGTTTTGTGTTTTTTTTTTTTGAAGGTTTTTGTGAAGAACGTTTAAATGCAAAATGATGGCTCTTATGACTCCAAAAAATGGTCAACCCTTCGATATACCATTGCTAGGCTGATATACCAACCTCTCTATATACCCGCCCTTATGTGAGGGAAACTATAGTTATGTGAGAGCAGATGGTACGTGGAACGTAGGCGATATGGAAGGGGAATTGCCCTGTTTATGACACCTACCATAGAAGACTTATCCTCATGCACTGCGAATCACCCCATCTACACTCGATCAACTTTCATCAGGATTTATGTCTAGCAATAGTAGCGATCGGGGTAATGGATGCAAAAATTCAATCCAAGGTGGTGATGAAATCCACCGTTGGTCTTGATCAAGGGCTAGGGTTTTATGACCAGCTCCTTGGTGTTTAATTTGCCATGTGGTGTGTGGGGTTCTTTTTATTTTGCAAAAGGGAAGCAAGCAAGCAGTAAAAGAAAACTTTCCCTAAGCAAACAAGTAACCTAAAAACAAAAAAATTGAAGACAAAAAATGACAGGAAAAGTTCAGAATCCTTACCTCTTCTCTGCCCAAATCTGTCGGTTCTGAGTTTCTACCCGGAAAATTCATAGACTAGAATTCATACCATGGGGGAATGAATTACAGTACTGTATTCATCACAAGGTGGGGCGAATTCCCATTCATCCTTGGGTAAGATGAATTACAACTCTGTATCTGCCTCCTAATGGAACGAACATCAGTCAGCGTATGAAAACTCGGTAACTGCAAGAAAAAACAACCAAGTTTGGATCATATCTCTGATATTAAAAATAGAGGACAAGGTCCCATCATGATCACCACTGAAAGCATGAGGATACGGAAGCAAAAAGGAAAGCGAAGATGCGATGCAAACCAAACCAAACTTAATGCTAAATCCTAGGAATTTGAAAGTGCATGAAAAGAGGGAAAGCATGAGTGAATCGAAACAAAACAAATGCAAATAAATAAGACAACCCTTTTTATTGATACGTTTCACAACTCGGTTACAATGGGAATCCTCCCCTTCCAAGAGCTAGGAGCGTTTAAGTATGCATTCTTGTTACATCCATGGATGCCCTTCCTTCTTTTGTGTGCCCACATGTAAAGTGGACAGACCAAACATCACCGCCACTTGTGTTGATGAGTCTTGACTCCTTGCTGCTCCTACGATGTCTAGACCCTGCATTCAAAGGAATAAGAAGCAGTCAGTAGCATCTATGGATAAAATAGAGCATGCAATCCCCAAGCCTACGATAAGTGAATGAGAAAAATGAATTAAACTATGACTAAAATGAATCCAAATGCTCTAAAAATTTGATAGGGGCATCAAGACATCCCAAAGAAAATACTGCAAATGGAACAATTGGGAAATTCCTCGCCCATTTGAATTCGCTCGTGGGGCGGGATGAATTCACTTGCAACAAAACATCAAAAAGGTACTATCCCAAATGTCCTACCTAGGAAGCTCCAAAACACCTGCAAACTTGCTGTTAGCTAATTGGTGGTATTTTGGGAAGACCCAGATGGTCAGATTTTCCCAATTTGACCTCCATCAATGGTAATTTGATGATGCTACCTGTAGATTAGTAGAAGCGAGCAAAGATAGAAACATGATCAAAATTGTTCAAAATGAGATGAAATTTAAATGACAACCTATCTAAGCATCATAGAATTGAATGCAAAAATTAAAGAAAGAAAATCTACCATAGAATTCCCATCACTCCGAAGGGGGGCAATTAGGACTGTAGTAGTGTGGGAGGGGGCACCCATGGGGCAGGCCACCCACCATTTGAGGCCTGATTTCGGCACCAATCCACTTGGGATGGGTCCAAAACCTCTTGTGGGGTATTTTTGGCAAATTGGGTGGGATATTGTGGCCAAATGTCAATTTTGGCTCCGGTGCTTCCAATAACCACCCTATGACCTCTTATCCAAAAGATATCAAGGATGTGAAAGACACAACTCAAAAGGGTGTGGGTGTGAAAATAAAATGATAGCACTTCGTTGCTCCAAAATGCTCCTTTCTTGTCTCTTTTGGGGTGAGGAAACTCACCAATTTATAGATCTGGAGGTCTCTTGAAATGGGCATGCAGAGGCACCACTTGGCAATCATGCCTTCCCAAGGGGAAGGAGATTCCTCCCTGAATAGGGACTTCATGACTACCCTTGTAATTGCCTCTAATGCTCGAAAACGCTCACCCATACTCCCATGCGATGAAGGAAGTGTTAAGTGGTGGATCTGAGCTGCCATTTGTCAATATTTGAATTTTTTCCTGTCAAACCTATAATTCGCCCCACCCTGGAGTGAATCTAGAATTCATCCCTGGGTGGGGAGAATCCCAGTTTGAATTTGTTCCAGGGTGGAACGGATATTGAGCAAAGTTCTTGAAGGTGCCAAATTGATCTTTGACCTTCCAAAATTGTTGTGACAATGGTTAGGACCACTGTTTAACCTCTGGAGGATGCCCTTGGGGCTATGTGTCAATGAGAAAAGTGTTTACAGTCACATAATCAGATTGGTGCTGTTTTTGTGTCTACAGTGGATGGTGTAACGGTTAGGATGGAGGATTAGTGGATGTAATTTGGTGTCTAAAGATACCTCTTTTTGTACCATTTTGTGTGAAATATAATATGGTGCAAAAATGTGAGACACCTACCTGGGTTATGGGCGCAGAAGCAGCTTCTCTCTGTTGTTGTATTTGAGCACTGATGTTGAAGACAAAATAATAAAGAATTTTTAGAAATTTGCGTAGCTTACCCGCTCAATTGGCGAATGAGTTACGAATGTATCTCACAAGACAATTGAAAATTTTGTGCAAATAATGAATGATGCGATGGATTTGTGCAATTGATGAATGAATGATGTGAAATGCAGATGTGATACCATTTTTGCCCCAACAGTGGAAAGGGGTTGGTGTATAAGACCATGCAAAATGTGGATGATATGAATGATGTAAAATGTTATACCATTTTACCCCAATGGTTGAGAGAGGGATTTTTCCAGTGGAGATGTTTATGATCATGTGAGATGTATCCTGTCATGGGAGAATCATAATATAATGTGGTTGCCCCAAACTTTGGGTTGATTCGATGTTGTTGAATAATTTTCCGCAATGGCGTCATTGAGTATGCAAAATATGAATATGCAGGTTGACTAAGTCAACGCAAGGGTTGGGTATTGACTATGGAAATTTCTTTGCCAATTCCATGATGGAACCAATCAAACTTACTAGTGTCCTACATTATGGATGTTCTCAAATGAATGAGTGTTTGTGATTGTGATTTATCTGTGTTTTCTTGCCCTGCAGACAAGGTCATCAATGACTTATTGCAAGAAAATTGTTCTTGGCAAGGTTGCATTCAAAATTTGAGGTGCCAAATGTGATTGTGATTTATGATGATGAGATAATTGATTATGATCATGAGCAAGTGTCCTTATTGTAGATTATTCATCTTACCAAATTGCATGGATTATTATAGCTGCAATCGCCAAGTTTATAGAATAACATACTAGATACAAGGTTCGCTTGGATGACCTGGACAAAATAAAAATGATGAATGGTATATGCACGATGATTATGGAAGAATGTTGTATGCAATAATGTTTTGTTGATTATGGAATTGATTTATTATGTTATAAATGAGTGATTTAGCAGTCAAATCAATTCCAATATGCATAAAATTGGGTGGGATGATGAAGTAGATGACGAAGAATTATGGAATGTTGATTTTGTGAAAATTTGACCTTGGTTGGCATGTTTCATAATGCAATATGTGTTTTTGAAGAATTTTGTTTTTTCTCAAAAATTATGCATGTAAAACTATTTGTAATTTCACAAAAACATTTATGATGTGCATGATGTATGGATGATTTTTTGTGCCAATTAGATGATGGGATGTACCATTTTAAGTGATTTTGTCTTCATTCTATTTTGTTTCTAGGCGTGTGCCTATGCCTGGAATCCTTTGTAGGTGCTCGCATGTACCTGCATGCACCTACAGGTGCGAATCAACACTCACAATGTTCAGGTATGGGTCTACGCCTAAATACGCGAGTGAAAGCTATAAAAATCTTTCTGAGTAAACTTTGAGGCTCATTCATATGCTATTAACTCTAAGAAGCTATGTTTGAGGAGTGGAGTGGTTTTTGAGCTAAGTGAGGCTATTGGGTGTGTGCAAAGATAGTGGCGATGAAGGGCCTTGGTGCTGCTGGTGGAGTGGAGGTGAAATTTATCCCGATAATACCTTTTGTTTTCTTTGTGTAAAAAAGTTTAATTTTATTTTGCTCTTTTGTTTTTCAATTTTTAAAACTAACAAAGTGTTTTTGTATGTTGTAGCTAAGGGATATTGAGCCTTGACATCGCTTATCTCCTCTCATTCTGAGGATGAGGAAGAAGCTTTCAAATGAGGATGGGGGGTTGTTGGGTAAGGTGGGTTTAGAGGGTGTGGCCAGATTAGATGTGGTGAGTGCTAATGAGGGGTACCTCTCAGCTTTGATAGAGAGGTGGGATCCAAATAGAGGGACTTTCAAACTACCGATTGGAGAGGCTACTATCACTCTTGAGGATGTTTATCGCATTCTCAAGGTGCTAGTAGATGGAGAGAATGTGGTGGTTGCGAGGAATAAGAAGGCGGAGATGGAGAGAATTTTTAAGGATCAATGGCAAGAGGCCCAGATCAGGTATGGAGGGATATTTTACCTGAGCATGTACAAGGTGAAGGAGTTAGATGCACTACCAACCTTGATCATGTTTGTGCTAGCGAACATAGTTCTAGCACTGGGTGTAGGTTCCCTTGGAACCTATTGGGTTTCGTGAGTGATCTATTGATGGATCCTTGGGAGTATGCATGGGTACCTACTTTATTGGCATAGCTATACCAAGAGTTTTATGAGATGGTGTGAAGGGAGATAAAGGAGATTGGGTGTAGCTTTCTCCTATAGTTCTAGGCTTGGTAGTATTTTATGGTAGTTCAGACCAAGGGGTTGCCATGTGAGTCATGGTAGATGGATGAGTCTTACACGAGCTGATGGGTAGTGGTTGAAGAGTTTTAGCCTAGTCAAGAGGTACACACTAAGTAGTGGTACTAGGATATGTGGTCAAGCTTCACTCGGGAAGATGCACGATGGAGGCCATGGTGAGGAGCTAGATGGGATGGAGATAGGAGGCAGCTATGTCAGGTGTGGTAGGCTCGATGGATAGTTGGGTGGAGGGATGAGGATGTGGAGTACTTATAGTACTCATGGGTGTTGAGGCAGTTTGGTTTACCTCAGGGAGTTCCTGATGAGCCGATGTTGTATTAGTTTTGGAGAGATGAGGTGACACTACCCTATCAAAAACTGTGGTGGGTTCCACTAGAGGATGACAAGCAATTGAAGGTGGCAAACATGGATGATTTTAGGGTGACTCTGGAGTATGTGGAGTGGTTTGATACCTAGCCAGTATGGGTACCAAAGGTTGTAGGTGTAGATACGACAACTACAAGGTAGAGGTCAACTCTAAAGAGGATGAGGCCTCAACAGTCGATAGGTCGAAGAGAGTTGAGGGGATCAGCCCAATAGGCTTCTTGGCACTTGATTGTATATTGGACACTTATATATACATGGATTTTTCATATATGTGTGTTGTATGTTTGTGTGGATTTTTTTGTGTTATGCAATGCTTTATTTAATTTTTATGATGATGTATACAAGCTAATTACTATGATGTGTATGCCTAAGGTTTATTTGAATGATGTATGCAAGCTAATGATGTGTTATTAATGAGTATGAGTTATTAATGCAAGTAAATGTATGAATAATGTAAACTATATGCAATCTTATGATGATGTGTTATGGATGATTAATGCAAGCTAATGCTAAATGAATGCAATGACAAATGCCTCTATGGTTGATTAATGAATGCAAACTTACATGATAGGAATGCATGTTCATATGATCTATTATAGTTCAGAAATGTTATTGGCCATTTTTGTTTTCCATTGTTTGACAATCGGTAGTACCAAACTTGGTGGTGTTTTGAAACTTGACTTACTATGAAGACATGGATGTGGACATGACAGAAGATATGGATGTTGATATGGAAGAAAATATGGAATTTGATATGGAAGAAGATATGGATGTTGATATGGAATGAGTACTGCAGAATTTTCAAGGTCTCAAACATACTAGTGTTATCAACCAAACTCACTTGGGTTATCTAACATTCTTTAGGACCAATTTGTGTGCAAGTGAGGTTTAATTACCAAATCTTGAGTGTGACAATTACCCTACCCAATCAAGAACCAGTGTGTGTGCATGTGAAGTTTATTGACCCACAATGAGTAAATTGGGCATGACATTTTATGGAGATGACCTAAAGCTAGCTTGCCCTTATGTGCGGTCAAAGGTCTTCCTATTTGCCAAGGATACATGTCACCCTACATGAGCTTACTCCACATCCAGTCAGGCGTCTATAGTCCCAATGAATATTCACTCCATAGTCCAATGGGATTTTATCTTTTAGGCCTTGGGGATGACTACCCATCCTTGCTAGGGATGTGAAGTATGAATCCTTACGACTTTAGGGATCAAGGGTGTTTGGGATTTTATTAATTTTGTATAGAGTTTTGGGGAATCGGATTCTCAATCGAAGTGTGATGAGAATTGTGACCCTATCCTTACTACTCTATGTTTTTATGCTTATGTTTGAAGAGTAATTGTGGTAGTGGTAAAAGCCACTATTTTTGCTTTCGACTATGTTGCATGATGGGACAACTGAGTATTATCCCTTTTTTCTTCAAGGTACTACCCAAGTATGGTACTAACCCTCCTTAACACATAATGTTTTTAAGATTTTATGGAATGTGATTGGTTCAAGATTGTGTTTGGAATCAATTGACAATGCTCAAGATTTTCTTAGTGTGTAAGATTTGTTTTTTTGGTCCTAAAGAAAATTAGACATCCACTTGGAGGTTTCTTTCTACACTAGTAATGGCTGAGTGACTAAAAATTTTAGGCTTTGTGATTTTGACATGTGGTATTGTTTGTTTATGAGGTTTGTCAAAGTTGTATGATTATATCAAATTTGGTACCTCCAATTTCTATAACTTGACTTTTTTTTTCATGGTCATATCATTATTACTATGCTAGATTATTGAACATGGGATGGGATGAATGCAAATATTTGGATACACTTAATACCCATAGCTATTGCTAATTGAAGACCTAATATTAAGGCTTTATACTTTATTGTGTTGTTTGTGTATGAGAAGTCTAAATTGAATTATAAAGGGATAGGAATCCCCTATGGTGTGTGAAAGACAAATCCCGCACCTTGAAATTTCTCACACTTAGATCCATCAAAGAATATTGTGATGTTGACATCTTCCTCAGGAATGATATATTTTCCTTCTTCAGTGACTGAAAATACCAAATTATCTTGGAGCTAAATAATCAAAGGATGATCACTAGGTAGTGGAGCTTCCATAAGGTGATCGATGATGACCTGCCCTTTAATGGATTTTTGGCTAATGAATTCGAGATCAAATTTTGTAAGCAGCATTATCCATTTAGTGGTATGAGTATTGTTATAAGTGTGAGATATCATGTAATGCAGAGTATTTTCTCTAACTATGACATAGGTTGTTTGACTTAGCATATAATGTTGAAGTTTTTTAGTGGCTAAAACCACTGCTAAGAATAAATTTTCTACATAAGCGTATCTTGTTTCATAACTTACCAATGTTCGACTAATGTAATATATTTCTTGCTCTCGATTTTGTTCATTTTCTATGCAAGCATCATCCCTAAAGCAGCCTATGTAGCTGAGACATATAGATGGAAAGGGACCCCTGACCTAGGATGATTTAAGACTAGCAGTGAAGTTACATAGCACTTGACATCATCAAATACTTTTTGGCATTCATCTATCCATAAAAATGCTACCCCCTTTTGTAGCAGGTGGCTAAATGGCCTAATTTTATCAGAAATTTGCGCAATAAAGCATTTGATCAATTTAATTTTACCTTGAAAGGTACGTAACTCCTTGATGTTAGTTGGGGGTGGTATTTCCATGATGGCCTTAACCTTATTTGGGTCCACTTCAATGCCTCTCTTAGAGATAATGAATCCTAAAATTTTACCAGAGGTAACACCAAATACACACTTTTTGGGATTTAACCTCACCTTGTATTCTAACATCCGATAAAAAATCTTGTCCAAGACATCAATATGTTCTTGTCAGGTTTTAGATTTATCCAAGAGATCATATACATATTCTTCAATAATTTTATGCATGTAATCATGAAATATGTAATTCATGGCTCTTTGATAAGTAGCTCCTACATTTTTGAGGATAAAGGGTATAACCCTAAAATAAAATGTTCCCCATGGTGTTGTGAATGTTGTTTTATGTTGATCATCAGGATTTATTCGAATTTGGTTGTATCCTGAGAAACCATCCATGAAGGAAAGCATTTCGTGGCATGCACAGGTGTCGACAAGAGTATCAATGTTTGGTAGATGGAAGTCATTCTTAGGACACACTTTATTTAGATCTTTAAATTCATTGCAAACATGTATCCCCCATTGGGCTTGCAAATGGACACCATATTTGAAAGCCACTCAGGATAGTCAATAGAGACAATAAAGTGAACATCTAGCAATTTTTGTATTTCTTCTTTGACTATGAGTACTACGGTAGGATGCATTCTTCTAAGCTTTTTTTTGACCATCTTGGTGTTAGGCTACAAGGTGAGATTGTGGAAAACAAGTTCAGGATCAAGACCAAGTATATCCTTATAGGACCATGCAAACACCTCTTTCTTCTTCTTCAGGAGAGCAATGAATTGCTCTTGTTCATCGGGTGTTAAAATTTTTCCAAGCTTGACAATTTGGGGATTGTCAGGATCTAAACTAAGGTTCATGTCAATGGTTTCTTTAGTGAACCTTCCTCAAGTTTATGTGGTGTTGGAATCAAATTGAAGTCATCAAATATGTCATCTATCCTCACTTGCATATTATTGTCTAACTATGCTTGGAAGACCTCGGGAATGCTAGCTGAATATGGCGAGGGTGAAGGTGGAGGCGAAGAAGGAATGTAATAGGTTGAAGCCCTTAGAAATTCCTCGGATAGGATGAAATCCAAGGAGGGTGGAGAGGAAATCTAGTCTAAGTCAATGAGGCTGATGTCAATTGGAATTGGCTTAGCCAAATTGTATGGATTGCGGAGCGGGGTGAATAAGTCAATAGGATTCATATTGACTTAGGGGAAGGGAAGGTGTCTTGGATGGATGAGTGGATGGAAAAATTGAATTGGAACCGATGTCAAGGCATGGTATCCCTGTAATAGTGAACGTGAAACATTAGAGCAACATTTTTTTCTCTTATTTTTGTTTTTTTTGTTGTTTTTTATTGTTTTTGTTATCTTTTTTGTATGTACATATGTTACAATTCTTGGCTTATGATGAGTGTCGTTGTTCATTCATCATTTAATCATTATGTGTGTCAATCCAGGGCGATGTCCAAGGCTATATACGAAATAAGGATCCAACACGGTAAATATTAGTTCATTCAGAAAACAAGTTTTATTGATGGATCAGTTAGCATTTGGGGGGTTTGTTGTGACCTCTAACTCCTAAGAATTGAAATTAACTCTTATTTACCTTTGCAAAAATAAAATTATAGGAAATGAAATTGTAGAATCTGAAAAATGACAGAAAATGAAATATTGCTAAATTGAGAGTGACAAAAAAGTAAATTGCAGAATTGAAAACACACACACATGCATGAAAGTAAATCAACTAGAGAATTTAAAAATAGAATTTTAACTACTGCAAAACCAAATCAACAATTACTACAAAACTAAAAAATGACAAAAATTTGGAAATTGCTATGAAATGTAGAAAATGTTGTCAAAGGTTGAAAACTGTGTTGAAAACTACTAAAGAACTGGAAAACGGGTAGAATTCTGCTAACCTGCTGTAGCAAGAAATTCTATCAAAAATTGCCTTCCTATGGTCCTATAAGTGGCCCTTGCTTCCAGAACTAGAAGAAGGTGAGAAGTTATGCTAAGAAAATCTAGATGCTAATCATCAACCTCAAAATGCCAATTGATAACTGAAGATTGCACCTTTTTATTCAATCTGAAACTGCATTACAGTAATGTAGGAAAAACCTGCAAATTAATGTTCTGCTACAAGAAAACTTCACTCTATGCTAATTTCGGTATTCTATTGCCTATATATTTATATGCTCAACCATCTAGGAGCTTTCTTATTTATAATATAATGCTGATATGCTTGGTTACTGATTTGTAGGGATTTACAACTGATTGTATAACTGTTTCCTAGAATGCAAGAATTTGCTTTGTCAAAACTTTATCCATTCATCCTTGTTGGGCTGCATTTGTTGAGGAAATCACATTAAGATGAGTTGGGACAACCTATTGGTCAATTGTCAATAATTTTCTCCACTGATTTGTCACTTTTTGACAACTTTTGGTTGTTCCTGTGCTATTCCCTATTCCTACACCAGAATAATAAGTAGGTGACAATTCATTGCTTATCTGCACTCCAAACGCATAGGGAGGAAGTTATTAGCCATTTGGATTGTTTTACCTTATCTTTTACACCCTTCTGCAGTGGTGGCATGTGCTGGAGTGACTGATTCCAAGCCCTACTATATATGCATAGGTGGATGGAATTTGCATGACTGTGTCCTGTATTTACCAAATTTCCTGCATTTTAGCCTTGACTTGTTGCTTCCATTTGCATCACGTGGCAATGTTTTCATGGGGAGAAAGAGTCATGCCTATTCTCCCTCAACTTTTTCCAAGCATTTACCTCTTATTTATTTGACAAATTCCATGCCTTCCTTTAAAGTGACAGGTGGCTAGAATTTGTATGGACTGACCTGTTGTTTCCAACTACCAAAACTTGCCCAGATACCCTTTTGGAGTGCTCATAACATGTTCATCATAACTCCATTTTTTACCAAATTATGTCCATATGTTCTTGGTTATATGAACAACATTGGGTTTAATTTTCAACTCTTAATTCCTCAGGAATTACTCCTTGCATCAATGTCAAATTGGCCTTTAACATAGATTTTTACCAGCATTTCTAGCTGTCAAAAAGTGTGAAACTGCCATTTTGCAGGCCCCATAACTTCTAGGTTACTTATCCATATACCTTAAAATTTGGGCCATGTTTTCTCTATATTATGAAGTACCATTGGTATGAATTTTGTACCTTAACTCAATCTGGATCATTCCTAGTAGATCCACCAATGTTCCCTTTAATGCAGATTTGCACCTGTTAAGGCATGAACAATGAGCGCAGGAATGAACAATGAACGCAAGAATGATGTAACCTTCATAACTTTTTATCTATAGCTCGGATTGACTTACTTCAAAAAGCAAAGTTGTAGTTCTTGATGAGAAGAATCTATTCATGCCATTAGAATGTAATTGCAATACATGTTTTATTTACTACCTAATCAATTGAAACAGTGCATAAAATGTTGAAAACAGTCAAAACAGAGGTATAATGTTCCAAACATAAAATCATGCAAACGTATAACAAATAATATATTATAATCACTATTTGGCACTTTAAATTTGTCATATTTAAGATTATGGTAGTCTTTAAATTTCAACCATAGTGTAATAATGAGGCATTTCTAGGCCTCATCATTCCCCCCAGCTTGAACTGATGCATGCCCTCATGCATCCTAGTAGGCCCTAGTAAGATGAACAACATACTTTTGCCACCTACTACCCAAGAAAGTTATTCTTACTGCACTACACCAAGCATTGTAGTTCCTGCAATTTTTTTTTTTTTTTTATTTTTATTTTTTATTTTTATTTTTTTGTTTTATTTTATTTTATTTTATTTTTTTGTTTTATTTATTTTTTATTTTTTTCTTTTCTTCCTTTGTACTTGTGGTAGAACTTTAAGAAACTTAATATCTAATGTGCCCTGCTATTCTGCAACATTTTCAAGAATTTCTGGCATACTTTGTCTCGTTTTGAAGCTTGCTCTGGAATGAGACTATTGTTCCAAAGTTGCTTTGGAATGAGACTATCATTCTGAAGATGTGTCAAAAACATGCTGAAATAGCCTCCTATGCAAAATTTAGCTACAGATTCTAGTGTGGGCCCATATTTAGAGTGTATAAGGCTTCCATAACATCAAAATTTATTTTTCTATGCTATTTTTTTTTGTTTGTTGTTATTTTATTGCAGTAGTAGTAAAATAGAATTTTCAGGTGTATTTTGTCCTTCTCAGATTTATGAGGTGTTGGTGGGACATTTTATTCTGAAATATTCCCTACTAATAAAGATAAAATGGTTGTCATATCTGTCCCAAGATTAGGTTTTTCACAATTTTGAATTTCCAATGCAACTAAGGGCAGAAGGGGGGTGTTTCTTGACATTTTGAACAACATGTTCCATTTGTTTTTAACTTGCCAATATTGTATGAACAATTTAAGACAAATATTGATTATCATATACTAAATGCTAAATCCTTACCATGACTAAATGCAAGAAATACATACCTTACTGTCTTGAAAATTTATCATCCACCTTACAAGCTGCTTCTAATGATGATTTTTTTTTGAAATAAGAACAACATAGGTGTAGTAGGTGAGATTTGTACAATGATAGAACAATTATGGGTGGATCAACAAGGAAATGCATGCCGAATAACCGATTTTCATGCAAGCCAACTCAACAGCGCCTCCGAGAAGGTTTTCACTATTGAATTATTCATTTTTTTTTCTTTTTTTTTTTTTCATTTAATTTTTTTTTTTTATCAGAAGAGGCTACCATTTCTGGTTTTAACCCAACTTCTATTTTTTTTTTCAACTCTTTTTTTTTTCAAGGCTAAAAAAATGTGATCATTTGGAAACCTTGTCAGAAGAGGAATCCTCTTCTATCATATGCAAATGTGTCTATGTGAAAGATTGAGCAAATTCCTTCTTTGTGAGTGGTTTATGGTACAACTGTAAAAGATGTCCATTCACCACTAATGTCCTTCTCGAATCATCAACTGAAGTAATTTGAACAACTCCATTCTCAAACTCTTCTGGTTCATCCTTGTTGCTCTTAATGTGATCATCATGCCATATTTTCCATTTTTGTTGAATGAACTCTATTTTTTGAAGTGCTTCCAACCAAAGTTCATTAATTGCATTCAACTATGAAATCTATTTTTTATGTACCTGCAACAACTCAATGCCAACTGCTAAAGATGCATAAAGTGTTAGTAGAGCATTAATATGTTGGATCAATACATCAAACAAATTTACTTCTTGGTTTTTAGTCAACCAACTATTGTTGTTCAAAGGTTTTTTTGGATGCATTTCATTTTGTTTTGTACCAAGATGTTTTGAATTGGTTCTTGGATAATGATGCATTAATTAATTAAGAGGAAAATGATATGGTGGAAAAGAATGGAAAATTTGTGTATTTCTACCAAAAACAATTCTTAAAAGAATTAACTTTGATAAATGGAAAGGAAAAGATGAGAAAAAATGATGACATCCATGTGATAAGTGAAGAAAATTGTTTTGTATTGGAATGGACGACAAATTTTTAGAATTTTGTTTTTCATCATTCCATAATAATTGTTGAACAGTGATTGGTTCATCTTTAAAATCTGAATTCTGAACATTTTCACCAAAAACAGACAGTTTGGATGAATCCATCTCTTCTACATTATCCTTTACAACGATGGAGGCCAAAATTGAAATGTCCATTTCATTTTCCTTAAATGTTTCACGAAACCATGGGCATCCTAGACAATCATACTTAGGTGGACTAAGGTTTCCTGCAAGCAAGTTTACTCTTTTACCACCGACTTGTATGTTTTTAGGATATATTTTCTTCTTTTTTCTTGGTTTGTTAAAACATATTTCTTGAACAATTGTATTAATGATTGGCACATCTTTAATAGCTTGAAATAAAGGGACTATAAAATTTAAATGTTTTAATTCCCTTATCAAATTTGATTTCAAATATGTTAGTTTTGATATTTCGAACTGTTCAAGATATGATTCTTTTTGTGGGAGATTTTTTTTTTCTTCTTCTTGTTTCAGTGCAGATTTGTTTTTATGTGTATTCATTTTAGCTCCTATTTCTACACTGGTAAGTGGAATATGTTCAAGAAGTGGTTTTCCTAAACACAACTAATTTTTATGACAGTCACAAGCATTTATTATGGCTGTATTTTTTGATTTAGCCATAGAGACAGGGGTTACCTGTTTAACATTATTTGGACTGACCATAGGTTGAGCTGAAAATAGAGGTTGTTTTTCATTTTGTTGTTGTTGTCCATGAGAGAAACTATGGGTATGAGTGGGAAATAAATTTGATTTCTGTGTTTGATAATGTTGTTGCCCTTTGTGCAATTTTTGTTGTTGTCCCCATTGATATCCTTGTAGTTTTGGATGCAACCATGGTGGATGTGGTTGATTCCATTGTTGTTTCATCCATCCATGTTGATACAAATCTTGGGAATATGCCCATGGTGGTTGACTCCAACATTGTTGAAGTGGACCTAAAGCATACCATGGCATTTACCAAGGATTATTTCCCCAATGTATAGAAAATTGAGAAGCATTATGATATGGAAACTTAAGAAAATTATCTCCTTGTCCTTGTCCTACAAAATTGAGTTTTTTCATAGGTTGAGGTTGTTTTTCAAAGACACTTTTGAGTTCTGGCAATAAAATACATTGATTTATGGAATGTCCTTTTTGACAAATGCTACATGCAGCTGGTATAAATGTTTTGTTCAAAGTATAGTCATGAACAAAGTGTTGTTGCTCACATCTTGAACAATAGATAACTGAAGGTTCAGTAAATTTACTCTTTTTATCTACTGTTTTATCAAGATGTACAACAATATCAGCTTAAGCAAACTCTTTCATGCATTATTTCAAATCATGTCTATCATTACCAATTCTATGTTTTCTATGCCTTGAATGAGAATATTTTTTGCAAAGTTTAATGATTTCCTGAATTTCAAGTGCATTTGCATCGCCTCTTCCTAAAATATCCAATGCATCCCGAAATTCATCTTGTAGTCCCCTTAAGAATATAATTTTGCACATTTCAGGTTCAACACTACCACATCTCTTATGAACAAAAGAAAATATGTCTACATAATCTTCTAAGATTTCATTTTCCTTTTGTTTCATTTCAAGTTCATTTCAAGCAATTCATTGTTTTGATTCTTGACTTGACAATATTCTTAGTATCTCTCCAAAAATATGTTTTCCATATCATTCCAGGTTCTAATTGAATCAGGTGCTAAGGTGATAAACCATTGTAGAGTTGACTCTTTAAGAGTGGAAGGAAACAATTTGAGCTTTTGATTATCATTAGTGTAATCATGAGCTTGACACACAATTTTAAACTCAAACAAAAACAAATCAGGGTCTTCAGATGTAACTCCCTTAAAATTCGGTAACACAGAAGGTGAAATGACCTTCATGGGAACATTTTGATTAGGATCTAATTGGATGGGATTTTGAAAATTTTTGGCAGGTGTACTAGTTGCACTAGGTTGGAGCACATTATTGGCTCTCCCTAGATTCTCTTGTGAGCCTACCCTTATAGGTTCCCAATCATAATTAGATATCCTGTTAAACTGTCCTGATTGTATGGATTTGTCAACAAAAAAAGGTGTTGAACTATTGATTGTTCCTCCTTGTGATGATTTCTCAAAGGATGCTACAGTTTTGGACATAGAGGATTGTAATTCTTTGAAAGTTCCAACAGTTTTGGGAATTATAAATTTTGACAACTTTGACATACTTTCAACCTCTTGTGATTTTTTTTTCCTATGGTAGGCAAAGGATTTTTCATAATTTGACATCGTGCTTTCACATCCTTTAACCTATTCATACTTGTTTGTTCTCTAAATGAACTGAAATGGAATTTATCAACAACTATTAATTATGCCAATTATTACATTCATATTTCACTCTGAAGTTCACAACTTAGCACACTAACAATTATTAGACTTCTTTCCTCTTCTAACAACACCTATCCTTGACAACGACACCAAAAATGATGAGTTTCATTGTTCATTCATCATTTAATAATTATGTGTGTCAATCCAGGGCGGTGTCCAAGGCTATATATGAAAGAAGGATCCAACACGGTAAAGATTAGTTCATTTAGAAAATAAGCTTTATTGATGGATCAGTTAGCATTTGGGGGGTTTGTTGTGACCTCTAACTCCTAACAATTGAAATTAACTCCTATTTACCTTTGCAAAAATAAAATTGTAGGAAATGAAATTGCAGAATCTAAAAATGACAGAAAATGAAATGTTGCTAAACTGAGAGTGACAAAAAAGTAAATTGCAGAATTGAAAACACACACACACTTGCATGAAAGTAAATCAACTAGAGAATTTAAAAATAGAATTTTAACTACTGCAAAACCAAATCAACAATTACTACAAAACTGAAAAATGACAAAAATATAGAAATTGTTGTGAAATGCAGAAAATGTTGTCAAAGGCTGAAAACTATGTTGAAAACCACTAAAGAACTAGAAAATGGGTAGAATTATGCTAACCTATTGTAGCAAGAAATCAGCAATAAATTCTATCAAAAATTGCCTTCCTCTGGCCCTGTAAGTGGCCCTTGCTTCCAGAACCAGAAGAAGATGAGAATTTATGCTAAGAAAATCTAGATGTTAATCATCAACCTCAAAATGGCAATTGATAACTGAAGATTGCACCTTTTTATTCAATCTAAAATTGCATTACAGTAATGTAGAAAAAACCTGCAAATTATTGTTCTGCTACAAGAAAACTTCACTCTATGCTAATTTCGGTATTCTATTGCTTATCTATATATATGCTCAACCATCTAGGGGATTTCTTATTTAAAATATAATGCTGATATGCTTGGTTACTGATTTGTAGGGATTTACAACTGATTGCATAACTATTTCCTAGAATGCAGGAATTTGCTTTGTCAAAACTTTATCCATTCATCCTTGTTGGGATACATTTGTTGAGGAAATCATGTTAAGATGAGTTGGAACAACCTCCTGGTCAATTGCCAGTAATTTCCTCCACTGATTTGTCCTTTTTTTACCACTTTCGGTTGTTCCTACACTATTCCCTATTCCTACACCAGAATAACAAGCAGGTGACAATTCATTGCTTATTTGCACTCCAAACACATAGGGAGGAAGTTGTTGACCATTTGGATTGTTTTACCTTATCTTGTACACCCTTCTACAGTGGTGGCATGTGCTGGAGTGACTGATTCCAAGCCCTACTATATATGCACAACTGGCTAGAATTTGCATGACTGTGTCCTATATTTACCAAATTTCTTGCATTTTAGCCTTTTGATTTGTTGCTTCCATTTGCATCACATGGTATTGTTGTCAGGTGGAGAAAGAGTCATGCCTATTCTTCCTCAACTATTTCCAATCGTTTACCTCTTATTTATTTGAAAAATTTCATGCCTTCGTTCAAAGTGACAGGTGGTTGGAATTTGTATGGACTGACCTGCTGTTTCTAGCTACCAAAACTTGCCCAGATACCCTTTTGGAGTGCTCATAACTTGTTCATCCTAACTCCATTGTTTACCAAGTTGTGTCCACGTGTTCTTGGTTATATGAACAACATTGGGTTTAATTTTCAACTCTTAATTCCTTAGGAATTACTTCATGCATCGCTGTCAATTTGGCCTTTAACACAAATTTTTACCAGCATTTCCAGCTGTCAAAAAGTGTGAAACTACCATTTTGCAGGCCCCATAACTTCCAGGTTACTTATCCAAATGCCTTCACATTTGGGCCATGTTTTCTCTATATTATGAAGTACCATTGGTATGAATTTGGTACCTTAAATAAATCTAGATCATTCCTAGTAGATCCACCAATGTTCCCTTTAACGCAGATTTGCACCTGTTAACAACTCCAAAAAAGAAGGCATGAACAATGAGTGTAGGAATGAACAATGAGCACAAGAATGATGTAACCTTCATAACTTTTTATCTACAGCTTGGATTGACTTGATTCAAAAAGCAAAGTTGTAGTTATTGATGAGAGGAATCTATTCATGCCATCAGAATGTAATTGCAATACATGTTTTATTTACTACCTAATCAATCGAAACGAGTGCATAAAATGTTGAAAACAGTCAAAACAGAGGTATAATGTTCCAAACATAAAATCATGCAAACATGTAACAAATAACATATTCTAATCACTATTTGGCACTTTAACTGTCATATTTAATATTATGGCAGTTTTTATATGTCAACCATAGTGTAATAATGAGGTATTTCTAGGCCTCATTAGCTTATGTGGGGCTCAAGGTAGATTTCTATGTGGATCATCTTGCTCTTGCGAAAGAAGCAAGCAAAAAATGGGATGATGGATGGGGAGAATTTAGAGGTAAAACTATTCATGTTGGGTGATGGGGACAATGGGATGTGACTCCTCTTCAGAATCATCAGAATCGTTTGACATAACCTCAAACTTTTCATAAATTTTGTCAAAGAAATCGAATATTGTATAGGAGAAATTTATGGGATCATCCTCGTCTACTTCGTCAATGCGAAGTTCTTGAAGGGCTTATTCAAGAGAGGATATCGATGGTAATGGATATATGGAGGGCTCTTCATCATTGATGCTAAGCTTTTTGAAAGCTTTCTCAAGAGAAGCAGTGGAAGACAATGGGGTATAGCCTAATCTAGAATGATCATGGGTGCCTCTATATGGGACATCTAGGATATCATGCATTCCTTGTTCATGGGAACCTAGACCTTGACCTTGCCAATGGAACATATTAAAATATCTAGCTCAAAACTCTTCTACATTAGGTATATTGGCATGCCTAGGCTCTTTCAGTTCTTTAGGTGGGTTTGCCCTAGTTGAGCAATCCAATCCTCCATAAATAAAGTTAATGTTGTTTGGAGCGGCACTCATGTTGTAGACAACACCTATGGATAGAGAACGGTCTTTGGGATTTCCAAAATACTTGATTGTTGGAATGGCTAAGGGAGTGATGGTGACGTCTTGGATCACATACTCACTTATACCAGGATTGATGATGTGAAATTCAACTTGGGTTGATGATGTGGATGGTCAAGGTTCTGATGGCTCTATATTGGTTGTGGATGGTGGGGATTTAAATATGTCGCAATCAGAAAGTTTGACTTCTGACACATCGGCTTATGGAGTTGGATTGGATGACAATGTGGAGTGAGGATATGGAGTAGAAGAAGTGGTTGTAGTAGGAGTTTTTGTGATGTATGATGTGTTAATAGAATCTTGTTCGTAATTACATGTACAAGAAGAACTAGATTTTTGAGAAGGTGATGTGATGGGTAGCTCCTCTATGATGGGAGCCTTAGAAGAAGATGGAGGTGGATTAGAAGAAGAATACAGATTGAGGGATGATGTGGATGGATTCGATGATGGTGCTAAGAATAAATGGGTGGAATGTAACATGGATTCATAAGGATTTGAAATGAAATTACAATACTTAAAAGGTTCAACATCCGTGGGGATGCAATGGACGACTTGTCCATCATGAACGTATTTCAAGTATTGGTGGAGAATCGATGGAACACATTTCATTTCCCTCATCCAAGGTCTACCAAGGAGTATATTATATGTCATAGCACCTTCCAAGATGTGAAACATGGTGTGCAACATTCTAGCCCCTACTTCTATAGGTAAAACAATAGTTTCAACTATGGTACACAAAGCATCGTTAAATGCTTTGAGGGTGAGTGATGATTTGGAAATATGGAATGGAGGTAAGTTGAGGTGGATAAGAGTAGCGGTAGTAATGATATTGATTGATGAGTCGATATCTATTAATACTATTTTGAATGGATTTCTGTCTATTAAGGCCATTATGTACAATGGAGGGTCCATTGATTCTGAACTCATTTGTTTTATATCAAAGTCATAGAAGGTAATCGATGGTTCCATGCACATTCTAACACTCCCTACAAAATTTTTGAAGGCATTAGAGTCTTGGTATTCTAACTCAATTGACTTGAGTATTTCCATTAAAGCTTCTGTATGCCTAGGGGATTGTTGGATAAGCTCATATACATAAATTTTGGCCGATGCCATTTTCAAACTAGTGGTTAACCGGCTAGTTAAGGTTACCATTGGCCTTAATGGATGAAGGATAGATGGATTGGATGAATTGGATAGATTGATTGGTGGAGATGGATTTGGTGATGTTTTTATGGGAGGTGGGTTTCAAGTTTGTTGAAAATTTTGTTGATTTTGCCTTTGCCCTCTAGTGACCACATGGACCACTCTTACAAAGTTCTAATATTGTTAGACATCATTTACTTGGTTAGGGGATGCTTGTTGATTGTTACCCCCTACATTGTATTGAACCTCCCCATGGTTAGGTAGAGGTATCTGATATATACCCAAATTTTGATTTTGTGGAGCTAAGGGGTTATCCACGTTAATGGCCCCTACGTCTATAAGGTCTTGCACTATATTTTTGAACATATGGTAGGAATTGATATCATGCCCATTTTGTCGATGGTATGGGTAAAACAAGTGCTCTCTATAACCCTTAGGCCCTTTTGTGGGATCATATGGCCTAATTTCTAGCAAGGCTAATTTTTTGGTTTCATACAACCTTCTAAACATGGATGAATACAACTCGTTTAATAGAGTGTATTGTCTTTGCGAGCGATTGAATTGACGACAGAGTAGGTTGTTCCATAGTTGGCGTTGTGTTTTGTACCATTGGTTCTTGGGTTACTGGTGGGACCACATGATAGGAAATTTTTTGTTGCACCAATTTTTGAGCCACTATGGTCTGGATCATCACCACTTGATTGACTTGGTTTGTTGTGTTAGCCGTTGAGGCTTGTGTAGATTTTTTTTGGCCAGAATGATTATTTCGATATTGGCCCTTATTTTGCCATTATTTATTTTTAGGCTTAGTGACACCTTCTTGTATTTTGATCTCCTCAATGACATTAGCCTATGCTAAAGCTTCTTTGAATGTTCTATAAGTGTTTAGTTGTAGCATCCAAGAGATGGGTTTTAAGCAACTCTTGGTAAAAAGTTTTATAATTTCTTCCATTGGTAGGGAGAATGGCAATTTAGTTATGACCACCCTCCAATGGTTTCCAAAGTCATAGATATGTTCCTCATACCATTGTTTCAAATAATAGATATATGATAAGGACACCTTATTTTTAATATTTAGGGCTAAGTGTTCCAATAATAGATCTATAAATTGATCAAAAGTGTATATACTATGTGTGGAAAATTGATTGTACCATTCAATTACATCTCCCCCTAATGTTTGAGGAAACATTTGGAGCATAATAGCATTATCATCACTAATCTTAAAACATACGTGAATAAATGAGCTCACATGTTCCTTGGTATCCTCAATTCCCCTGAACTTGTCAAATTTTGGTATCGTAAAATCTATCAGATATGGCGGTGATGGTATCGATGGATGGATTGGTTGATGGATCAGTTGGTTTAATGTGATTTTTTGGCTCTTTGTTCCTGATGAATTTTGCATCAACTGATCAATTTGCTTTTGCATTAATTGAAGTCTAAGGTCTTCTGCTAGAATGTGAGGGCATTGGATTAGGTGGTGGTTGGTTGATGGGCTATATGATGGATGTTGGGCTATGACCAACATGGTGTTGTGGAATAAATTGGGTTGGGTATGCGGAGAAGATGGATGGTTGAAGGATGGTGATGATTGGTGATGATGATGATGGAGGAATGAATTAGATTGTTTATTTGTGGCAATGTTGATTGGTATGGTGGATGTTTGGAGTGGTGGTAGATTAGGGATGGTTATTATGGAAGATTGAGGAACCCATGCCAAATTTTTATTGATGAGTGGAGGTTGATTTGGAAATATTTGGGTCATAGGGTTTGTGTTAACTGGTTTCTTTCCTTTTTTTCATTGTGAAAGTAATCTATTGATGAGTCATAATGTATTTGTAAGTTCCTGATTTGACCATGTGTCGAATGATGGGGTTGAGATTGGATGATATTATGGTTGGATTTATGATGATGGATAATTCGACATGGTCATGTTGGCTAAGTGATATGATGGAGGAATATATGACATGGTGATATTGGCTAAGTGATATGATGGAGGAATGAATGACATGGTGATATTGGCTAAGTGAGATGATGGAGGTGTGGATGATGATGGATGAGAGGACATGGGTATGGTGCAAGTTGCATTTTATGTTGCAACTTGAATATTAGGTACTTGTGAGGCAGCATTGACATTATCCTCATACAAGGGGTTGGTATAGGCGGATGTGAAATAAGTGTTTTGAACACTTGGGCTTTGGTGTGGTTGGTTTTTGGAGGAAGGCATACCATATTCATATCTTGAATTAGGATATCCTTGGGAAATGTATGTGGTATCCAATTCAGCTTCTTCAAAACCATCTTGCCTAAGGGTATCTAAGACATAGTTAGAGGCCTTGTAAATGGCCTGAACTCTATCCATGTCTATGTAGGTGGTGGTTGTCTCCACATCAAGTGAATGGTATTCCTCTTGAGAGTGGGGAGGATGGGATGATCTAGAAAAAGTAGTATAAACCATATTGTATGGGGTTACTGAAGTAGCAGGCTCATGACAATTGTTTTCCATTAAACTACTTTGGTTTATCATTTTCTTTTGTTGTCGTGTTAGCACCATAAAGTAATAAAACCAAAGATTCAAATATTATCTAAACCACACAAATTAACAACTTTTTTTTTCAAAATTTAAAGCAAATAAAACAATGAATCCTAAGTTTCACCTTGTGTGGCTTACCTCAGGTTCATTAATTATTTTCTTCCCTTACTGTGAAGTTCCTTTTAAAATTGTGAGTTTGTGTGTTTTGATGTAACTTAATCTAGTTTAATGAAAACAAAGGTAAAAGCTATGGTTGGTCAAGGCAACGCAATTCTTCTTGGTAATGACCTTCAACAAGTTTTCTTGAGGGTATTCCTATGGTGTCTAGGGGAAGATATTTGATGGATGGAGATGAATGCAACCATCACCAAACCTCAAGCAATAGTTTGTGATGAAATCCAACTATTACTATTAAAAAGTGCAATGTGCAGTGTGTGTGCTTAATTTTATTATATTTCTTGTTCTCTATGGTGTGCAAAAAATATTAAAAATTACCAACCTCATTAATCTAAATTAGAATCCAACATAAAGACGTAAATTTCATCGATAGAGCGTAGAGTACACCCTTAAAATCCCTGCCTACAAATGATAAAAATCACATGAGCACCGGAGGGTTCATCCACCTCTCTACCAAAGGGGCCAACCTAGGGAAGGATTAATTTATGCTTCTAAATGTTTTTACTATTTAGATATGCAATTTTGAAATAATTTTTAACCCTAAAATACAACTCTAAGATGCTTTTCTATTTTATATGCACTCAAACATGCAGACAAATCACCTAGACTTGCAATTTCAAAACAAGAAGTATATTTTGTATCATAAATCACACATAAAACCTAGATTAAAATTGCTACAAATTCTTTCCCGAATTCCTTAATGTGAACATAGAAACAGTGAAAAATAGTAGCAGGAAACAGAATACGTAAATTACTAAATGGCAACCTAGGGTTACAAAACTTACTTGGAAGCCTCAGCTCTACTTAAAATTAATTCCAAGAATAGTCGAGCACCTACACAGGCATAGGAGAACACCTGCATAATGTTGAATAGCACTTGCGCGATCTCTAGAACTATTGCAGAATGCTTCAAAAACCCTAGCGATGAATTCGATGACTTTTACGTTTTCTAAAAATCCTACAACAAACAACAATAACAGTAAATTAGCAAGGTAGATCTATCAAATAATGAAACCCTTGTGGGGTCCCACCGTGATCACCATTTTTGGATGCAAAAACATGACACTTAAAATAAAATATCAGAAATCAAATAATGCAGTGAGATACAAATATTTCACAAAAGAATGCATATTCAATAAAGTGGGGGAGTCGATAAACTCATTTATTACAATCCTTGTTCAGTACAACTATTTCATAGAATAGATTACAATGACGTTGGGGTTCTCCAAAGCCCTATCTAGTAGCAATGTAAGTGTCTTCAAATTCAGGTGTGCTCTTGATACCAACAAGTTGAGTGGGCTTCGAATATCCAAGATTGGGCCACTCCAACTTCAACAACCATAAAATAAAATGTACAACTTACAGATATGCATACACAAAATAAAACAAAGAGAATTAGTAATACCTATGAGGGCTCCACAGTGTGAGACACTTAGACATTAATAAAACCATAGTTTACTAATAAAATAAAAGAGCATGCAAAATCAACAAATTACTAAATAAAATACACACAAATAAGATTTACCTTGCTATTGAATAGTTATTTCAAATGGTATTTCAGATATATTGATGCAACAGCTTCAAAATACAATTCATTGATGACAGTAGGCTCGAACGCAAGCTTTGTAGGCTTTGGTTCACACTTGGGACTATGGAAGGCTCTAGAGAGCACCTGGCAAGCTCTGCAACAAGCTTGGAAGGCTCTGGCATGCACCAATAGATAGGGTAGGATCTAGAGAGCGCTTGGCAAGCTCTACAATGAGCTTTGCAAGCTCAAAAACAACATGTGTAGCATAGGGTAAATCTACAAAAATAGATCATGTGGGGATGGTGACAGAGATGGCAGATGGAGGATGGCTATGGTGGTGAGGGAGGATGGATGGATGGTGACTGGAATAGAAAAATTATTATTGGTAGACTAGGGTTTCATATCTTCAATATTCTATGCTAGGGATTCACCAATAATATCTTCATAATGCAAAGTCTAATGTCCAAGTTCAGAGGGTTCTAGTTCTAGGGTTTGGGCATTTACAAATGCCTCTACTTATACTCCAACCTTAGGGTTTTCTTAGGGTTTTAGCCTTACACTTTTGATCATATGGCTAAGATTAAATTAGATCCTAAGGTTGAGATTACTTTTTGCATGAGACATGGATTAATGAATATGGACGGTAGATATTAGAATGGATCGGATGGTTGTGGTTAATTGAGTTTATAAATATATCCTTTATAATAAATATATTATAATATAATATAAAATATTATATTAAATATTAAATAATATAAAACAATATTAAAATAATCCCAATTAGGATATGAAATTGCGAGAAAGGGCTGAAATGGTGGAATGGATTGCGGGAAAGGTGGATTTGGGCCAAATAATTGGTGGGAAGGATGTATGGTGGACAAGTGGGTGGTGGAATGATTAGGATGGAGGATTAGTGGTTGTAATTTGGTTTCTACAATAGTCATACCTTTAATGGACGTATTCGGTTGGAATTCCACATGATTTCATGGCAGGGTCGACTCAAGGATATTCTACAACAAGTTGTAGTATTTGAAGGGCTCAAGGTATACAGAGACAACATGAAATTTCCCTTCATAAGTGTACTTCAAACATTGGTGATTTATGAATGGCATGCACTTCATGTCCCTAATCCAGGGTCTACCCAATAATATATTATATGTCATTGGTCCCTCTAATATGTAACACAATGTTGATATGGTTTTGCATCCCACTTGAATAGGTAAAACTATAGTGTTAACTTTTTAGCATAGAGTATCATTGAATGCTCTAAGGTTATATGTCGACACAACAATATGTGATGTTGGAAGACCTAAATATGTGAGAGCATTTGTGGTGATGATATTTCTTGATGATAGTTGTAAGGTGTTCCATTTACACACACAATGATGTGTAAGGGAGAATCAACCACCTCACTTGATATTTGTTTGATTTCATGTTTATGAAATGTGATTATTGGCTCTTTACATTGTTGAATATGCCCCACAAAATTGATAAAGGACTTATACTCCTAGGGTTGTAGTTCAATTGACTTAAGGATATCCATAAGAGCTTCTTAATGAGGTGGAGACTATTGAATAATCTCATAGATAAAGAGTTGAGCCTATGTTATTCATAAGCTTTGAGCAAGATTACTCTTTCTGGTGACCACTGGATGAGGTGGAAGGCTTTGCACTAGAGGTGGTGGAGGCTGTGATGTAGAATAAATATCATTTGAAGTTTTAGGTGATGCAACTTGATTTGGATAATGCCTATTCCTTATCATGATGCTAACCATCCTAATGAACCCTTGTTGAGGGGGTGTCATATGGACCTCATTTACCTATTTTGCCTAATTTTCTTGCACCTCATTAGTGGGCAATGGGTCTTTAAATACACCCATTTGTTGATTACATGTTACAATAGAATTATCAACATGAAGATCATTCCTCTCAATCATGTCTTGTAATAGATTTTTGAATCCATAGAACATTTGCAATTCATGCCCATTCTACCAATGGTACCTATAATATAGGTATTCATGACATCCCATAGACTTTGGTTTACCCATACTTGAATATATAGGCCATAACTCAGGTAGAGTAATTACTTTAGCAGCACATATATGATCAAATAAGAACTCCATAGACTCATAGAAGGGCATAAATTGTTGCCTAGGGTGACGTTGCTAGTTTTGCACTTGATTCATCTGGGTGTTGTTATTGTAACTTTCAGGGGGAGCTTGGGCCTAATAGTTTTCCGTCTAAGGTGGTGTTGGTTGCACTAGCCCTTGAATACTAATGGAAACTTGATTAACTACTGCCAGCTTTGGTTGTGCTGGATTTCCCTTTGTGTTCTTATTTCTCTCCTTTTTATGGGGTTTTGCAATTTCCCCCTCTTAAATTTGTATTTCTTCAATTATTCTAGCTTGCGCTAGAGCATCTTCAAGATTTTAGTATTGTTGGAGTTGTAGCAATAATAAAATTGGGTTTAAAAAACTTTTGGAAAACAAGTGAGTCAACTAAAACACTGGTATTAGGTATGGTACCTTAGCATGAAGTGTTCACCACCTATTACCATAATCTATGATTGACTCATCGTCATACTACTTCAACCCCATAAGGTCTGTCAAAGTCACCTTTCACTTAGTTTTAAAGGTGAAACATTCTAGGAATACATTCGTAAATTGTTCAAAGCTATGGATATTGTGCCTTGGGATTTGATCATACCACTCTATGTTTGGGGCAAAGAGGGTAGTCAAAAATATTCTCAAAAGTAAGGCACCATTATCCTGGATACTAAAACATTGGTTCATGAACCTAGTCACATGATCCTACGCATATTCCTCTCCTTCGAATCTATCCAACATGGGCATTTTGAAATGCTCTGGATACGGAAGGGAAGGTATTGATGGGTGAAGTAGTTGACTGATAAGCTGGCATAAAGTGGGCTTTTGAAGCACTGATCCAATTGTTTTTCTTTCTATGGTTTCCATGCATTTAAGAAATGTGTTATATGCATTAGAGGATTTGATATCTTATTCTTTACTTTGGACCTATGGGGGAGGGCAAGGAATTCCAAGCATATGGCATGGTGGTTTATTTTCATCAACCATGCCTCCATAAGGTGCTTCTAGGTATTCCTCTTCTGGTTCCAAATCATATTAGGCTTTGTAAGGTGTTTCTTCCATTGGCCTACAAGGAGGAACAAACACCTATGGAAGGTGATCTATGTTCAACCTAGGTGAAAATTCTTGATTAGGCCTAGGAGGTTGAGGAGGCAACATTTGGTTAGGCCTAGGAAGCCTATTTTTATTTAAATTAGGTTGCCTCTAATGAACCCCCAGTGTATGAGTACTTGGGATAGGGAATTTTTAGTGTAAGGTCTCTTGAATTTGTTGTTTGATTCTTTGTTTCTCTAACTGATTCTAGAGATCCAAGCATTGTTTATCTAGTCGAAGCTGATTGAATTGATCTTAGAAATTAGCATATATTTTAACTACTTGGTTTATCTACTCAGCTGTATGAGGTCTATGATCCCTAGCACTATTGACATGATGTCTATCTTGTTCATGAGGATTTAAAAGGTTGACTATGAGCTTCCCTTGATCGAGAGAGGTCACATTCACTTTGGGATCACTCCTAAATAAATGTTATTTATACTCTACTGGTGTAGAAGTACATCATAGAATTTTATCTCCTAAATGAGGAAGGGAAGGGTAGAATTTTCTCACCCATGATGATGAGTATCATAATCATATTGGTATTTATACTATTGAGACCTATTAGGGTGATTTAAGGGCATATTTTTATCATTTGATCCTACCCATGGTGAATAGTCATGATCTTGCATGTATGTGTGTGAGGTAGATTGAGTAGGCACACAAATGCATGGTATTGCTCTATGGGTTTATGCCTCAATGTATGGTTGCAATTTTTAAGAAGGTGTGTGAAGTGTCTAAATCTAAAAAGTAAGTTCTCTAATTAGGAGTAAAACTTGTAGGGGTATCCCGCGGAGGGGTCCCTTGTAGGTTAGGTTCATTATTTGATATTATAGGACTTGGGTGAGTAGGAGGCTGCCAAGGAGGTATAATCATATCTTGGGATAAAATCAAATATGTTCTATGTCTCCTTGCCTATTCTTTGTAGCATCAACCCTTGAATGGGATTTGCTACAGATGCATACCATAACTACTTAGTTTTAAACCCTATGTGATTATATCCTTTACAAATTTTAATGATGCAACACATAAAAATAGAAATACATAATAATATAAGTGTTTATCTCTTTTAAATATTTATATGTGTTCCTTAAAATTGTTTGGTGTGTTTTTTATTTGTTGTTTTGCAAAGAGATTTCTTTTCACATGTTTGAATTTTTTTTTTGTAATTCTTAATTTGTTTAAAGGATTTCACCTGTATACTTGCAGCTTGACAACCGGTAATGAAAGTTCAATCATGTAAGCCAACCAAAGTATAGATATGAAGCCTATACCCAA
Organism: Wollemia nobilis; assembly: GCA_028583015.1. Taxonomy (NCBI): domain Eukaryota; kingdom Viridiplantae; phylum Streptophyta; class Pinopsida; order Araucariales; family Araucariaceae; genus Wollemia; species Wollemia nobilis. Next base: position 16,240,321 of record JAQPPZ010016943.1, read on the forward strand.
TCATGGAGCACATGTTCTACCATTCCTCACCCATATTGATTGTGGGTAGCAATACACCCTCTAAAGAAGAATGTGTGCTATCATGTGATTCAAGGGGTGGAGATGAAGCCCATCGTAATTGGTCTCTATTAGTGGTTGGGGATGAAGTTCCAACTCACTAATTTTCAAATGTGATGTGGTGTATGTGTTTCCTTTTATACTTAAAGAAATAAAAACAAATAGCACTCAATGGACCTTCACTAAATCCAAAAGAGCATTTTACTTTTCATAAGTATTACATGAATAATGGAACCTACAAAATTGCTTATCATGTATGTCAACCTAACCATTATGTAGGTCTTAAGCAATCAAACCACACAAATGCATGTTAAAGCTATTATTTTCTTGTTTTTTCTTTTCTTTTTGTTGTTTTAAAAAAAATCAAAATCTACTCTTCAAAAAACAAGGAAAATACATTAAAAAAAACTAAATTTTACCTTTTCTAAACAGTAATCATGCAAAGTAAAGGTTTAGATACTTAACTTGAAATCCTAGAATGTTTTTGTTTCTATAAATTTGAGCTGCAAACCCCCTATTTTGTGGCCATCCTAGGGTGGTATGGCTACAAATTTGGGGTCCATCCCTGGGATTTATGGTTGTTGTGGTCATCCCTAGGTGTTCCAATTAGTAAATCAAGGGTCGTTTCATGCTAGAATAGCCAAAAGTTGTAATATTTAAAGCACAAAAATAGAGTCAAATCTTGTAAAAATGAAACAGGATAGAGGACCCACCATGATTTCCATTTTAGAGTGAAAAAAATGGTGCACCTAGCAAATGGAAATGAAATGCATCTATTGTTATTTTTAAGCATTCAAAAGCAACATTAAAGTAAGCATGACGATGACAAACAAGTGAAAGAAATGGGGGGATCCCTTAATATTAATCTATTTTCCAAATGCACGATTACAAAATTTCTCCTTGAGGGTTCTTAATTGATACAATCCATTACAATGCTTAATGGATCTAATCCTTTCAAAAACTCAATCATGCTTTCAGTGTCTTCCTCACACTCATGATTGAAGAGCAGGATTTTTTCTACCACTGTGATGATATATCTATGTTCAAACTTGTAAATCCTTTCTTGAACACTGGAATACCTAAATATACACACAAGAAACTAAAATTGATTAATAGAATGTGCAGATTAAGATGAAATCATAAATATGCATGCAATATTGAATACAAAAAGTGCAATAGACATTACAAAAATACTCCAAATTGTACCAAAAGTCAGTATAATGCATATTATATATTTTAGGAATGATATATATAGAAATATAAATTAAATTGTAAGCAAAATATATGGCCATCCCTGGGTATTCCAATTGGGACTGTCATAATGAAAAACCTAATTAAGGGTCCAAAACTGCTCCAAATTTCACCAAAATTTAGTATGATGTCTATAAACTAATTTAGAAGTGATATACACTAAAATTGACCCAAAATTATATGAAAATTCATGGCCATACCTGTGTGTTTCAATTGGGACTATTAATCATCCCAGGGGGGACGACCACAAAACCTAGTAGTTTTTACCACCAATTCCTCTAGGATCTTGTCTAAAATACTCCTAGGGGTGTTGTCGTCAAGTTTGATATTCTAAATCACAGAAATGGATGGGTTTTGGTATGGATTTGTGTATTTTGGGATGTCTTAGAAACTCCTTAGATTGATGAAGATTCAAAGAGAAAATACATGGGTCAAATGAGAGAGTGAATATCGATAGCACTTTGTGGTGAATTATTGCAAAGACCTCTTCTTCAAAATTGTGTGGAAAGACTTCAATATATAGCCCAAGAGGACCACATAGTCAAAGTGACAAGTTGGGGCATGCAATTTAGGTGCCACCACTTTTCAAAACCCTTGCCATGTGTTGGGTGGAAGAGACCTCCAACTTGGGCCTCCAATTTGTAGGTTGCGATGGCTTTGGTATGCCTTCAATCTATCATAGATCATTGGGTAGAATAAATGGTAGAATTTTATTGCTATTTGTCCCACCCTTGAATTTTTGAGAGGCCTAGGTAATTGCCATACCACCCAAATATGGTTGCTGGTGGCCATCCCTGGGTGGGATGACCATGAATTGTGGTCATCTTGGTGTGGGATGACCATGGCTACATGGCCCAAAACTTCCCAAATTTGGTGTAAAACTTCTCAAAAGTGGTTAGGACCACTATTTAACCCCTGGGGTTTTCCCAATGGGTCTATATGGTGTTGATAAGATTGTGTTATTGTAGTCTAATTCAATTGATGTGATTTTTGTGTCTACAACAAGTACCCAGAAATTTTTGCATGGAGCTACCAATATTTGAAAGGCTATAATAAATATTTAATCCAGCATACCATTGAGTTGCAGGAAGGAGTGAAACCCTCAGGCAGAAATAGAGGCTAGTCAAATGGTCTATTCCAAAAGAATATTGATGGAGTGCTTCACAGGTGCTTCTGAGAATTAGAGAAATAAAAAATCTTAGAAGAATTCCATTTTGGATTATCAGGAGACCATTATGTAGGGATACCAATGGCATTGAAGAACATAAAAATAGGTTATTTCTGGACCACACTATTTGTATATGCTTTCAAAATCAATAATATTTGTGATAAGTGCTAGATATATATCGATATAAGTAGGAATGCATAATTACCCCTTCATATTATTCAATTTAAAGCACCATTTCAACAATGGGGTTTAGATTTCATTGGGGTCATTGATCCCAATTATTCTACTGGATGTCTACAACCAACTATTTAACTCAATGGGCAGAAGCAATTCCAACCAATAAGGTGGACTAGAAAATATTTATCTCTTTCCTTGAGGTATTAATCACTTGTTTTGGCATACCAAACATGATTATAACGGACAATGGAACTCCTTTCATCAATTCTAGGATTAGTGAATTCAATTCATCATCAAACTATTATTTGTAGGGAAATGGCTTGGCTAAGTCCACAAACAAGATTTTTCTTAGGATTATGAAAATGACTCTGGGAGATATTAAGTGTAGTTGGCACTTGCTTCTAATCCAAGCATTATGGATCGATCACATCTTAGTGAAAATCCATCAAAATGTTCCCGTATTCCTTGGTATATGGTAAAGAAGTAGTCTTTCCCCTTCATATTGAATTTTTGGCCCTGCAATCATGACACTTACTGGATGGTGAAGATGATTAATTTTGCCCCATAAGCACAAGGTTGTCTTAGCTTTTATAGCTAGAGAAATAAAGTGATAAATCATACAATACCTTCATGGAACATGCCCAAATGACATAGAACTGGTTTGGCAAGAAAACTTCCAAGAAGTCATTTAAGGTAGGTGATCTAGTGCTAAAATAGAATGAGAACAAGACTAAGCTTGGAAAGCATCACAATTTGAAGTGCCATGGGAGGGCCCACTCTAGATTTGGGATGTGAATCAAGTTAACTCATTTCAATTACAGGACATGAATGGTCGTGTTTTGCCAAAATCAATAAATGATCTTCATTTGAAGGCCTACCATCAGTGATAAAATTTTGAATCAAGTATGTATATATGTACATATTTATTTTTGTTATTTTATTTTTAGTCAATTATTTTCTAAAAAAAATATTATAAAAAAAAAAAGAGAAAAAGAAACTTTCTCATCAAGAGAATTTAATTCCATCTCGAGCAAGTGTTTTCACCCCAAAATCACGTCTTTACTAAGTAAAAAAAATTTCACCCCGAAAATGTTTTAAAGGCTTTTCAGTCATGTTTTGGGTGAAAATCATTAAGAAAAAGCAATTCTTTGGCAATTAATTTCGAAGGCAAAGTCAAAGTTAAATTTTAAAATTTGTTGAAGGGCATGATTTGCTTTAAAAGTGCCCCTATTTTTAATTGCCAAAAAAGGAGATAAAAAAAAGAGGGGAGAAAATAATATAAGAGAAAAGCAAAAAGCAAAGCAAAAATTAAAATATGAAAACTTTTATTTTCACCCAAGAAAGGGTATTTGCCATGTTTTTCTATTTTTGAGGCAAAAATCTTATTTATTTCTCCAAGAAGTTTCTCGAGCGAAACTCCAAGGAAAAAAAATCGCATGCTTTTTTAAAAGTTCAGTTGACAATATTATTTTTCACCATACCTTTTCAAGCAAAGCACTCACAGTTAAGATTGTTTTTAACAATCACCTTTCTAGGGCAAAATTAAAGATTAATTATTTTAAAAAGAGTTGCAAAGAATGTAATTTTGCCAAGCAAGCATAAGAGCATTTTTGGAGCGTAGTTGTCTTGTTATTTTCACCCCAGTTGACATTTTCAGTGAAGAAAGCACCCTAAATTGATGTTTTTCACTGGCCCACACTAATTTCGGAGTAAAATTTAGCTAAATGCTTGAGATCAAATTAATTTAGCTAGAAAATTTTAGAAAATATATTTTTGGCATCAACATGCAGCGAAGTTAATGGTTTTTACCTCTAAAAAGCACCCATAACTCACATGTGATATTTATCATTCTCAAAGTTTGTTATTAACTAGATAGATTATGCCTTTTAATTTAAAATGTAGTTGATTATAGAGTTCAAGGAATATTTACAGTGCAAGGGCATTAATGGCAGTAACGTTATCATGAATTGCATGTCGAGCGAGATAACTAAGGGAGCATGTTCACTTAAACTCATCAAAAGTCCCACCCGCGTTCAATTGGGTAGTTGGGAGTGAAAGTTATAAAATGAGCTAACTAGAAGCTTGCAGTTAAAGAAAGGTTCAGATAATTTTTTTGGAGCATTGTCGAATTATCATTTAGTTGCCCTGAACTACTGCTTTGTTTTAATATTATCAAATTATTGTAGTAAAGTTGATTCTATGAATATGGGAAAGAAAACTACTAAATCAAAAAAAATTGTTGAGCCAAAGAAAGCACAAGGAGGTAAAAAATCTAAAAAATCTAGGCAAAATAAAAACATAGAGATTGACCCATTTTATGATTGGCTCAGATTGGAGACTATGCTATTTCTAATAAGGGCATGGAAAATTTGCACCAAGATGTGGAAGCTGCTATTGTGCAAGGATTGACACCAAAAATCTCATTGACTATTGCCTATCATACGTATATTTCCTGATACCTGGGTACACCTTTTCATACCTACCCTGACCTAGTGATGGAAATTTCACAGTATTACAATCCTACCATGAGGGTTGTTCATAATATGAAGGGAGACAAATTATTCACTATTTTTCCTAGCATAGTAAAAGAGGCATTTGTGTGTGGGGTGAAGTTTTCTTTGGATGTTATGTTCAAAAAATTAAATCTCGAGGAGCAAGAGGCGATATACTATTTGACTATAATGTTGTGGAAGTTCATGAAGAATCATCTGATAAAGACATCCTATTTTGGAGAGTTATCGACCTTGCCAAAGCTCCTAATATAATTTAAAAGTCTAAACATGTTTTCCATGTTGGCCTAGGTGTTCGGTCTTCCTACCAATTCCATGGTGTATAAATGGCAAGCAGTACTTGTATAATGTATTTCATAGGTGGAATTTTATGCCCCAACAAAAATTTAAGCAAGCACAAATCCAATTTTATTTGACTGGGTAGATTACATGGCTCGTGCAATGCATACCTAGTTAGAGAATATATAGAGTGAAGGAGCAATATCATTCAAGCACACTTAATTTTTGGCCTGGTATTTCTTCTTCCACATGCATTGACATTTTTCTTTCAAAGCCATCAAACCGATTGATGAGGCAGATAGGAAGGTGCCAGTTTATTTGTGGATTCCAAGCTTATCCAAGATGGAGTCATTTTACAATTTTAATCACATGTTTTTGGGCCCTACCATCGAACTTCTTTTTGGCACATGTGAGAGAGTGCCAAGGGTGATGAGGAAGGAAATCATTGTGAAGGAGAAAGGTGATATTTTCTTGTTGATGCAAGGCATCAGAGTACAAATTTTTGGCTTCACTAGCAAGCAGTTTCTTCTTTCATATTTTACTATAGAGCACCTTTTTGTGATGGAAGTTGTCCATCAGAATGACTTCATAAATGACATCTATGGGGTAGGTCAGGAAAAGAAAACTACATGCACCATGCCATTTTACTTTGGTGATATTGAAGTAGACTAGGTTATCTAGAATAAGTTGATTAATGAAGCTCTCTACGATCTCAGTATGGTGAAGTTACCCCGATTATGGAAGTATGACCCTTTGGATCACTTTATGATAAGGATCAAAGTAAAAAAAAATTATTGGTGCCTAGACCAGATATTGAGTGACAGAAAATCAATCTGGAGGGGCATGATCTTGAATGGTATGTCAAAAAAATGATGTCCCTCCTACCATGGCACAATTTTTATAATATGGAGGTTGAGTACAACCCTGTAGTCCACAAGCACCAGATTCCCCCTTTAGGCATGTTTAGAAAAATGAAGAATCGGTTACCCACTTTGTCTAAGGATAATATCACCAATTGGTGGGTTATGAGGGTCTACAAAGGAAAAGCTAGGTCAAATTATGGTCTGGTGATGGATGATACATTTTTGGATGTATATGATGAATATTATAATAGTTATTAGCCAATTTCTTTTGCTAAAATCATACCTCAAACATTTTAAAGATATGATAGCGAAGATATCGTGGTTGGATAGGAGTAGAATGTGGTTGAAGAATTGCCACTTGTGGAGGATGAGAAACGATCATCGCTGAAAGAGAAACCCTAGAAAAAAAAGGAGTAAATATGAGGTACTTTATTTTCCTAAGATCTCCAATAAGTTGAGAACTGGTGTAGTTTCTTCATCTAATGTGAACCCTCCTCCTAAATCTAAATCCACACAGTCTGACATTTCATAAAATCCTCCTTTGGTTTAGGCAAAACAACTTGGTCAGCATATGGAATTTATAGATCTGGAGAAAGAGATAGAGGAGAAACAAGATAAAGTAGAGCTAGTATCACATCCACCCTCATCATCAACTTAAATTGTGTCAAAGCCCAAAGTTACCTTTCCTTTGCCCTCTTCTATTACTCTTGAGCATTTGGCAATTGTTGCACCCCTTCTGCAGTTGTCTCTTCCATTTCACCCCTATTTCGTATGCCTTCCATTTCCATTTTAATTCCTAGTTCCTTGTCCCCAATCACGGATGCTCCCTCTTCTTCTATTCTTGTTTCTTCTATTTCCATTTATTTTAGTTCTTTTACATTTGGTCCCAATCCATTTTTACTCCCTTCATCCTCCATCTCCATAATTTCTACCACAAATATAAGTACACAAGCTCCTAATCAGGTGAGTGTAACTATAGTCAAACCCCTCACTTCCACTCCCTTAGCCACTTCCGTTCCACCAACCATTCCCGTTTCTACTTCTCTTACCAAGCAAATCCCTCAATAGGCTCATTTTTCCTCTACTCCATTTCTTGAGTTACAGGTCCTACCAAATCTAGAGATGGATCTTATCCCAGAGCATCATGTTGTAGCAAAAAATAAGTCAAGTCCACTAGAGTTCATCCCAGTGGTGAAAATTCATAAGTGAAGAGAAGCTCAAGCTCTAGTAAATCTATTGGATAAGGTCACCTCAAACCTATGGAGTTCCACATTGTAAAAATGATACCCGAGGTCCATAAGCCCTAAGGAGATATGGCTCCAAGTGATTATACCTATGAAGTCATTACAAAGGACCTGATAAATATTGATACTATGGAAAATATTGGGAATATACAGGTGGATATGATCTCTCTTTACCTACATTGTGATCATTACAAGAATATATTTTTTGAGGTTGAGAAGAATATTTTTGAGTTAGACAAATATCTGGCCTAAAATAGGGTACATTTGGAGATAGTGAAATCAGAGGTAGAGTGTTGGTAGAGGAAATTGAAAGAGTTTTAGAATGCAGTCAAGGGATACTATAAAACTTGAGCAAGAGTGGAGAAGCAAGTGCAAGCATTAACCACCCAGCTTAAATATTTGAAAAATTAGCTGGCTAAAAAAACCACACAGTTAGTGGGCTTCTCTAGGAAAAAAATCAAAGAATCTCATTGCCATATGACTAAATACTACATAAAATTTGCAACAAAGGTGCTCAATATTTTGATGTATATTCATGAGGCTAGGATAGTAATTTTCCTTGGCGATCAGACTATGGAGAAATTCAAGGAGTAACTGGAACTGAAACTTGAGATGGTATTGAAAATTTAGGTATTGGCTCAGTCTGGCTTCCAAGTTACACCAATGAGCACGATGGATCAAGCTTGGTCTACGACCAAGGTTACAATGCACAACTATTTTTCCAAGTTGGAACTGGAAAGAGAGGGCTAAAGCTAATGACTATGTCTGAACAAGAGTGTTGCATTTCACTTGTTTATTTTGAGGCTCTAGTAGATGCTAGGTTTTCAATATTTACTGATGATCAGGAAGAGCTTTTTCCAAAGAAAGAGTTAGAGGCATCTTGACAACATTTTGTAGAAGAATATTTAGAGATTGATGGATGGGTGGAGCTAATTATAGAGGAAGATGTACTACCATGCATGAAGAGGCTCACCTGCATTGAGTCATCCATGTTGAAACTCAATCAAAGAGATAATAACATCAATTTAGATCATGTTTAGACATTGTGTTTTATCATTGATTCATTGAGTACACTCTCTATATTCACTTCAAATTCTTGGGCTGAAGTATTTTTAGTGCATGAAACTACCAACGCAAGTCTCTCCAAGCAAGAAGCCCAGACACAAGCAAAAGTAGAGCAAAAAGAGGTTGTAAAAGAGCAGGAGAAACAGGTATAGAAGGACAAAAGAAGAAGGAGGTTTTTGAATCAGATATTCCATCTAATTCAACCAATGGTAATGAAAACTAAGCCCAATAGAATAAGGTCAGGGGTTGATTGCATCCAAACAAGCTGAATACCCAAAGAGCCACCAAAAGTGTTGGTAGTTTTGCCACACTAAATTTTGATTGTAAAAATTCTGAGTATGAAAGATAAATGATGCAATTTTGGGCTTCTATTTTTTCTTTATTATTTTAATGTAATATTTTTGATTCCTCACTTGATCTTTCAAATGTAAATAAAAAAGGTGTAATTTCATCCTTGAAAATAAATAGCTAGTGTTTTCAATAAAAAATGATGTAAATCATGGGAAAAAAATCATGGGCAACATATAAAGAGGAAATGCAAAGCAAAATGAATGTATTAGGATCAAAGGAGAAGATAAAATCATTAAATATGTCAACACAAAAATTGATAAAATGAAAAGCGCTGACAAAGGAAAGAAAATATGTTTTCACCCCAGGGAAAGGGTAAAAATCATTTTTGCCCCTCTGCTGGGAAAACACAACATTAAAGTAGTTTTGACCAAGTTTCTTCCAAGGTGGATCACAAGCAAAAAAAAATTCCAACTAGAATGAAGGGAGGAGTTCACAAAGATAAAATTTAATGATTTCACCCAAACTTGCGCAATTCAAGGTGATTTCACCCTTTTTGGGGTGAATTTCTATTTTTAATTATGTTCAAGGTGAAAATAATAGATGGGCATAAGTCAAAGTCAATGTCATCGTAGAAAGAGGGTAAAATTCATTTTTGCCCTTATTTCAAGTAAAATTCCATTTTAAGGTAATTTTGGAGCAAAAGCATCAAGTAGGTATCATTTGGGTGAAAGTAATGCAGCAGTCAAAGTCAAAATCACTCTGAAATAAGAAAGGAAAATGATGAAGGTGTTCCCCAGATGATTTTACCTTATTTTTAGTAGGTTTAATTATTTCGTCCCAAGTGGGGAAAAAGTGATGGAAGCACCCAATTTTAGAGTGAAAGTAGCAAAAAGGCATCCTCATGTGCTAGTAAAAGTCAAATTCATACTAGCTTGGGGTGAAACTTATTTTCACCCTCCATTGGGGGAAAAAATCCACTTTTTTCTCGCAAGTCAAACAATATGACATAATGGGGTGAAATTCCTCAGAGAGGATGTTTTCGGGGCACAATTAGCTAGTTTAAAGGTGAAAGTATATGGATGGGTAAAAATATCAACGAACTATTGTTTTCTCCCCTGATAGCAACGAACAGGATTTTTGCCCCACCACTTGGGCACAATCAACTTTTATTTCTTCTTCTTAGTGAAGTTATTTTTAGAGGTGCCATTTTTGCAAATCATTTTTGGGAAAGGTCAAAGATTGATCGAATTTAATTCTTGGTGCAATGAAAATAATATTTCCAAAAAAATTGTTGAAATGTTGCCAATATTAAATTCTATGTCTTCCAGCTTGGTGCGATCTAGTTCATTTTCAAGGTGCCCTCCACTGATTTCACTCTTTTCAAAACAAATTTGATTTTCATCAGGACTTCCTTGGTGAAGATAAAATTTCAAGGCACAAAATGATGAAATGGTGACCAGAATTTAATATTCAAGCTCCTGATTATCGCATGATATTGCTGAGTTTCGATGCATCGATATTTGAAATAATTTTTCTATCACCCATTTTTTTATTTCCTAGGAACACTCCATGAAATAGGTATCACTACTTAATGAAGAATTTTTTGATTCAATCATCGTTTCTACAAAGGAGAGAGTTGCTCTTGCTAGTCTTTGACTAGCCAACATTTTGTTTTAATATGCATTTAATTTTAGAGGTAAAATCCTCTATAAATACTAAGCATTTGATGTAATGAAGAAGGATGAACATTCTAAAAAAAAACACTTTGTGTTTTTGGAATCAATTGAAGGATTCTTGGCTTTTGGTTCCTAGAGTAGTGTTGTATGCAATTATTTTATGCCTTTCATTTCTGTTAAATTCATGATCATTTTTAGGTAAATTTAAATTCTGCATTTCCAAATCTAATTTTTGCTAGATAACTGAATGCTGAAATGATCATTGGAAATTTTCCTTGCAATCTATGAATGGTTCCTATGCTTTCCTTTTCATTACACATTGATTAAAACTTTATTTGGATTTTAGCTGTTAGTTTATCCCCACATTTCGTCTCTGGCTCATAGCCATATTTCCCATTCTTTTCTATCATTTCCCATATATTTATTGTTACTCTAAGCTTTAAATTGAATTAGATTAGTAAGGGAACCAACTCTCTTTGGATATTGGCCTGAAGGACATCTCTCTCCTTCAGCATTTCAATGTTGGCCAAGTCTAGGGCACATATATTTTATGATTAGGCAGATTCATGACCAACACTACTAAATATATTTTTATATTTTAAAAAAGGCAATTCCAAATGGTGTGAGTAATGGATAATGAATAAGTGAATGGTCTAATATTTCTAAGTCCTTATCGCACAAGGCACATCTAAAAGGTCCATGATAGTTTATTTTTATAGACTCTCTTCAATAATAATTTAACTTCATACTATTAACTAAAAGAATGTTTAGGCATTAGGGAAAGCTTCTAGTAACACATATTTCATAAAACATATTTGGAACTAGAAAATTTTAATTTCTCTAAATACTCATATGTCAACTTGAGTGAATATCTACCATATCTTGATATATTTCAAATCAAATCATTCTTTCATCTATAAATAGGTAAATAAAACTCTTGAATCATATTTTAAAGCTGAATTGCTATTTGTTTGTTACCCTCCTCCAACAAGGTTATGAATAGAAATCCATGAATTGGATTTGTTTCTCACATTTATATAATCTTTGACATTCATACCTTTACAAGTTATACATGCCCAAGCTAATAATTATCATTTTGAATCAATATGTAAGAGGATAAGGCTTCAGCCAAGCACCAAACTAAAAATTTACATAATCCCTCTCATTGAATGACCATCTAAAATGTTTCTTAATTAATTTTAAAATATATGATATGAAGTTCCATGATGGGAATCCTTTGGGTAGGGTTCATTTGACTAATAGTTTTACTGCATCAAGAGAACCCATATATTTTTAAATTAATTTATTTTCCAACTCTTTCTTTGATCTTTGAATAATATCAATTGAAGTTTTTCTTTGAGAAAAAAATAATTAGTATACAATATTATAAGACTACTCCTCCACTATTATTTTATTTATAAACCTTATCCCACTTAAAAATAAAAACCTATTTTTCTCACCTTCATTGGAAAGAAGTTTTCTTTAAATTTTATCAAATTTTGAAGCTATAACTACTAGCAATATTGAAAATAAGTTCATATAAATAAGGATGGATTGTAATATAGTCTTTATGATTTGTAGCCTTCTTTCCATGATTAAGAACTTACCTTTTCAACCTATTAAACAATATTTTATTCTATCCAAACATGAGTTCCAAAGAACCTTTTTATTTCCTTTATGATAACAATAAATGTCTAAGTAGATTGATGGAGAAAGTTCAATCGTAAATCTTAAAATATCCATAATAACCCCTCATAAATCTAGGAGAGTGTTAATATCAAATTCTTGGATTTTGTATTATTAACAAACTATCCACTAGCCTTCCTATATCTTGATAATATTTAATTGATATGCATGGCCTCACTAACTAAGGGATGATCCAAAATAAAATAATTATCAATATATTGGAGACAAAATTCGAAGGGACCATTTGTTGCAATTTGAATACCTTTGAATTTTCTTCCATATTTTTTTCTTTTGAGAAAGACCTTCCTAATGCCTCTACAATAATAATAAATATATAGGGAGATATTGGATCACCTTGAAAAATTCCATGGGATTATTTAAACTATTTGGTAGGGGAACCATTATGAAAATAGACTATTTTAGAGTCTTGTGACAATATCTGATCCATTCACACCAACCTTCATCAAAATCAACTATTATGATAATATTATTTGGAAAACTTCAACAAACCATATTTTGGGAAATGCATTAAAACTAATTTCTTTGTTAGGTTAGAAAGTAAAATCTACTTCATGTAGCTCCTCCATAGATTTGTTCTTCATGAAACTTTCATTTGTCCCTATGTGATAATTGCTAGAATATTTTATAAAATCTTATGTTGTGCCTTCTTATCTTGCCTAGAATTTGACAAAATATTTATTGAAACAATTAATTTCTTCCTTTATAATATATTTTTCTTCCTCAATATATCTTTTACCTAGTTAAAATATTTATGCAATATAAAATATATATATATATATTCATAACATGATCTTTTTGCTATTTTTGTCTTTCCTTGAACCAATATGACTCCTTTTTTTATTTTTTAGTAAGTTAAAATTTTAATTATCAAAAGAGGGCATTTGAAAGGTTCCCCAACACCTTGTACAACAACAAAACAAGAAGAGGAACATAAGAGGAAACCTGAAAGGAACACAACAAAGAGGAAAAAATCCTGTTACAACGAAAAGAAGCCAACCTTAGATAGAAAGGAACAAAACTAAATAGGCCTACAACCAGTAGGGCTAAACTGGACCAAAACCTTCAGATCGAAGGAATGATAAAAATACAGTAGCAGGTGGAACCACATCCTCGCTCAGAGAGGAATTTTAGTATCAATAGGAGAAGAGGTAGTGGTTTCCAATATTGTATCCTTTGCATCATCCTTCAGTGTGTCCTTTGTAATATCCTTCAAAATATCAATACACGTTTACTTAGCAATATACACCACGTCCTCATATTTTTCATCACCCTTAGCATCAGAAAGACCCTCAACAACAAAAAAAGCAGGAATATCCTCAAACGTGTCACAAAATAACAGGAGACTAAGAGCTTGGTGCTGATCCTTTAGCCTTAAAATTGCTTTACCAATGGCCATGTGGGTTGTTTCCAGATGATCAATTATGGTAGAGGTTTCCTGGATAGCAATTTTATGAAGGTACTTCTCCATAATATCAGGTGAATTGGAATGATCCTTTATAGGTTTAATAGACATGGAAGGAGGGTTTTCAAAAATTTATTTAATCTTGAGCTTCTGGGAACATATAACAAGTGTACTCTCAACCTTGACCTTTTTTTTTGATGTTGAATTCAGAAATAGGTTTGTCATTTTTCTCCTTCCTCTTAGGTCTATAAATTTTAGGACTAAGAGTTGAGGAAGAATTTTCTTCATCAGAATCCGATACGGGGATGTTTCCTTTGGGGAATTTCAAAAGGAGAAATATGTACAGGACTTTAAAAATCCCTTGATGATAGGGCAAACCCTCCTCCTTTTTCCGGGAGGAGGTTATGGTGTAATCAATGGACCAAAAGAGGGCAGCAAAAATGTTCATCATTTTGGCTTCGTGGAAGTGGTTTATGAAATCCAAATGGAAATAGTAGAGCTAGGATTCAGGATTATCACAGGTGAGGTATTGCATGATAGGTTTCAGAATTTCTTTCCAAGGAGTGGAAAGATGATGACAGTAAAAAACTTTCTTGACCATATTGTGAATCGTAGAGGATTTCTCAAAATGCATCAGCTCTTCTTCCCAGTTATGTTTATTCCTTTTGATCACCTTGTCGTCCATAGGTTATCTTGTCAGGTCTACCAGTAGCTCGATATTAATTTGAAACTCCAGTAGCTCGATATTAATTTGAAACTCCACATCATGAATAGTAACCAAGCCCTTGTTCCAGGACTCAACAAAGGCTTTTGTCACCTCCTCATAAACACCATGAAACAACTTGAAAAAATCCATCAACACTCATTTGTCCTTCCACATGTCTCTGACAATGGATTCAAGGTCGAACACCTTAAGCTCAATGAAGACGAGTTTTCCTTCTTTCATGGTTGCAGACGGAAAATAGTGAGAAAGATAACTAAATAAATGGCTAGGATAAATGAGGCAGGTAGAGAATCAATGCACTTATGGGTAAGCAAAGCTTGCAAAGTGTTATATAAAATAAAAGTGTTGTTACAGCTCTAGGTTTTACAGGAAGGCTAAAAAGGATGCTTTGAAAAGATAAAAAACCACCTAAAGGAATGGGATTAGCTAGGGAAGATAACAATGTGGATATTTAGGCATCGAATGTTGCGATAGATAGTCAGGAAAACCAATGTCAAAATAAAATATTGACCATCAGGGATGCTCAGAAAATGAAACCAAAAAAGGAGTCTAGCACAAGACACAAAAAGGATTGGGATGTTCACCCAATAAAGTCTTGGAACAATGCAACTAGCCAGACGGTGGAAGATGGTTCTCGATGAAACAAGATTGTGAATATCAAAACACACGGGAGAAGTATGATTAAAAATCATGCTAGGCTTTACCTTGGGATTCCAAGAGGATTCAGTTATCAAGAAATAGGCGCATGCATGAATGGGTAATTTAAAATTGAAACACAATGGGTCATGAGTCCAAATTTCAAAGTAAGGCATAGTCCTTGATGGAAGGGATAACAAAGGAATTAGGACATGAACCCAATGCTTCACATGGAAGGTAGAATGTTGGGCAATGAACTGAATGAGATTTTCAAGATTCAACATGATTACCATTATTTTGATCACTTTTGACAAGCTCTGCCACCTTAGGAGGAAGAATTCCATCCATGTTAGCAGTCCTTGGGTGTTAGCTCCAATATTTGTCAATATTTCAGCAATAGATTTAGCCTCTCTGAAGGCATGTTGAATAGTGGTGTTATGTTACTGACAAAGGATTTGTTTACTTTCTTCCATAATTGTTCTGATCCTCTAACTACTGGGTTTTGAAGTTTTTAAATAATTAATGATATTTAGAGAATCTCCTTCCACAATAATGTTCCCTAGAATATTTTTGATGAATTGGAGGCCTCTCCAAATAGCTTTGGCTTCAACGGAATGATTGGAAAGGAAGCCCAAAGGTTCAGAAAAAGCAAAAATGGAATTACCAAAATGATCACGTAGAATTCCTATGGCTCCAGCATTGCTAGGATTTCCTTTAGCTGCTCCATCAAATTTAAGCTTGATCGAACCAATCAGAGGAGGATGCCACAAGTTAATCTTGACTCCTCCTTTATCAATGCATTATGATAGTCATAAATTTATTATTTTTATTACACAATAATTCTAATCCATTTCATTAATGTCTATCATCTCTACTATTTTTTAAAGCTTGGATTAAATCTCCTTATTTTCTTAAAAAATATTACCAAAACATTTTGCATTCCAAGTATTCACTTTCTCTTTAGATATTCCATCTTCTTAAAAAACTTGTACATACATGATCCTTTAAAATTTACTTCATCCCACCATAACATAACCATATGGAATAAATTAGGGTCTTGGAGCCACATATACTAGAAACAAAACGACTTTGGACCATTATCAAGTAAATCACAAGTTTAAAAAAATATTTATGATCTGATCCTACTTGCAACTAAATATTTGAAGAGAGTGTATATTGTGTTTATAACCATGTGTTTAAGAGAAAACATTTATCTAATTTTTTACCATATGATATTTTCCAATGCATATATTATCCTCATGTATACTAAAACTTAAGGAACAACATACCAAAGGCCATTTTTATTAACAAATGAAGCAAAATATTACATTTATTTAAACCATATAATAGTACCAACATTATTTTCTAAAGGGTATGGAACTCTGTTGATATCACCATAAAAAATCATAGCTCGCAATCATGAATCATCATTACCTTTGAAAAATATTCTAAGGTCCTTACAACATCTTTCATGAGGAGTAACTATAGATGAATCATATGCATTTATAACCTAAAATTTGATGTATTCCTCTTTTCTACAAAATAATCTAGCAACCCAATTAATTTTTATTTCTAAAAATTATTCATCCCATTTACATTTATCCCATATTGTCATGAAACTTCTAGAAGTTTCTATAGAAAAACTACAAGACAATCCCCCATCTTCCAAATATTTTTAAAAACATCCTTATGTTACTCACTATTTTAATTTTATTTCTTATATTAAAATAAAATCAAGACTATAATGACTTACTAATTACTTAATAATTATTTTTTTAAGGATCTTATTCATACCCCCAATATTTCACAATATCATTTTATAATCACTTTTCATTTTTATTATTTGGATTATCCCCACTTCTTGAAAAAACTTGTGATATTTAATTTTGGCTTACTAATTTGATATCCCTTTGAGTTTCATTTTCTCTTTCTTCTTTCTTTGATCACTTTCCTTTGTTTTTTCTATTTCCACCAACACTTTCATCTTCATCAATCTCTACAATTTTTTGACATTGTTCATAATGAGCCTTATCTTCTAAATATTTATACTACCCTAGATATTTTTAAATGCAAGGGATAATCTCATAAATAATTCTTAATTTATGTTTTATTAGAAACCCTAAAGTAGAAGGATGATTCTCCATAGTAATTAGTTTCTTATGTTTTCCTAAAAACCTCCATATTAATTTTTTATTATGCTTCTCTTAAAATCTTGAAGTGCAATGGATACACTGTGTGCTACTTTTATTTTATCTGATTCAATTATATTTTTTAATTTTACCTTTTTATTTTCTTTCTATTATAGTCAAAATTTCTATATTATAAATTTGGTGATGGTTTATTTACCTATTTTGTCTATTACAACAATAATATTTTAAATCTACTAATTATGCGAGGACATTTAAATTATTATTTTTAAATTAAAGTAATTAATAAGTATTGTAAGAGTGCATTAATGTGGGTATAAGGTACTTGGTTGAATTCTAAGCTTCGATGCTTGGTGAAGATATGGGAATGTTAAGGTACATGATAAAAGTATCTATATATACTTTATTATTATTTATTAAATTGTTTTGGGGACAACATAACATTTTGGTCTTTTCTTTTTTTGGGAGGTACAAATTTCAAACCACAACATGTGTGTATCTGTGTGTTATACCTAGCCTTTAACTTTGATATAAAAATTTCTCACATATATTAAAAAAAAAACATTCAAAAATATTCTTTACCAAATCTAACAGATTGTTAAAGTGCAGTAATTTCTTATTATACTTGGTGCATATTTGCACTCTAAATTACATGACACTTTTGTATTTGCTACACATTGCACTCTTACATGGCACATGCATTTTATTCACATTGATAGTTACATAAAAGGGGAAATATAAATCACACTTCTAAACTATAGACTAAACCCTAATCTATTACAAATTTACAATTGCACCATGAAGGTACCATGGGGGTACATTAGCATGTATCAAATAATGTTATATAACTCAGCATACCCCTGTATTATATTATATAGTTATTGAATACTTTAGTCTTCAATATTTATGTGATCCTGCATTATCCATGAACCTATTTTTGTGATTCATCTTTAGATTTTTGATGTTCAACTTTGAGTTATTTTTCATCTTCATTATTTGATTCTTCAATATTTGATATTCATGATCTAGATCACAAAATTATCTAACTTATTGTTTATATTCAGGTTCATATGCATGCATAGATTAATATTTTCCTTTGTATTTCACCATATATGCTTCATTTGAGCTAGTTTTCTTAGAATATTGATATTGTCTTGTTTATTCTAAACATTCACTTATAAAATCATAACAATTTCTTAAATTTTATGAACTTGGAATGCCAATATAATTACTATATGAAGAATGAAACATTGTTTTTAAATATGATACACTTGTTTCAATTATATCAATTTCTACTTTCCTTTTAAAAGTTTCAATCAATTGTTTTCGCTTTAGATTTTCATCTTTGTAAAGTTCAAGTGAAAGCAATACCATATACAATATGCTAACTATATCAAGAGGTATCATAATATCATCTTTTGAATTATTGATTACTTCAATAAGTTTTTAGTGTAAATAGTATTTAAATATCTCAAAAATATCTTCCATAGCTTCTCTATAGATGAATTGTAATACCATATCAAGCTTATAATTAGATTTTTAAATAAGGTTTTTAATACCAAATTTGATTATTTCTAATATTAAATTTCTAATTATGGACTCCATATTTCTTTCCATGATATGCAATTCAATAAATCAATTCTATGATTTAATTCCTTTGAAGTAGAAAACCTTATATCTCCCTAGTTCAAAAATAACATGAAATTTGTAAATTTTAATTTTCTAATCCTTTGATGTTGAAAACCTTTTAACTCCCTAATTTGATTTGCAAAATTTCAAACTTTAAAAAATTCAAATTCCAAAAAATCAAAATTCTAAATTTTTAAAAACTTTAAAAATGTTCTAAATATCTCAAAATACTTTAAAAAGTTAAAACTCGTATCGAATCAAAATTTTAATAACTATTATATCCTTATTTATTTATATATATATATATATATATATATATATATATATATATATATATATATATATATATATATATATATATATATATATATATATATTACCTTATTTAAATATTAAAAGTGCAATTAATTAAAAAATCAACTTTAACCTTATATTTGCACTATTGCAAACTTTTACACTAAATTTAAATTTACTCCATTCAAATAATTATGCACTAGCAATAAAAGTAATTTACCCGAGGACTCATTGGTGATAATTTAGTAATCCTATTTTTAATGCTTAATGTTCCTTTAGTGCTCAGACCGCATGCATTTTTATTTGGCTCATCTATTCATTTCCTTCAACTCATTTCATGCTCATGTCTTGCAATATTTATTTCTCTAGTTCCTCTAGTTGGAGAATGCTTAGATGCCTTTATTTCCTTCTAGCACTTTAGGTTCCTTAGCTAGATATATTTCAAGTGGCTTTACTTCTCCTCTAACTAAAATATATTTATGTGGCTTTGCTTCAACTTTAAGTGTGTTTGGATCATGGAAACAAGTTCTAGGTCACCTTCATGTCACCTTGCTTCAGTTATGATCCAATGTTATGCTCAATTTTATTCTAGTTTGCTTCACTAGTTTGCTATACTAGTTTTCATAGCTTCTTTAGAAATCTAATTTAGTTTTTGGTTTGTAGCATTTTTCTCTATATTATCTAATTAGGACTTCACTTTTGTACTTTGCTAGCCTTCTATTTTTACTATGGTATTGTCCAAATGTACCTCTTGCTATATTTACTTCTTATGTTGGTTGAATGACCTATCATACTACGTTAACCTCTTATAATGGTCATATAGCCTATCCTTTTGTTTCGTGTTATATTTTGGCCAAATGACCTATCCTTATGCTATAACCTCTTATGCTATCTAAATGGATTATTTCATCTACTATAATATTTTTGGCCTCCTTCCTTTATATTAGCTTCTTGGGCTACTTTATACAATATTGGCCTCTTGGACCTTTCTCTCTTATATTGGTTTGGTATTTGTCCTTATCTATTACCACTTTTGGCCTTTCTCCTCTATATTGGCCTCTTGGGCCTTTTTTATCCCGATTACAAAATTATCTACCTTGAAGAACCTACTTCAAAAAATGATCTATGGCCAAGACTAAAATGATATATAGATATATTTAGTCAACCTAGTTCTTCAATGTATTCTGGAAAGATACTTTATGTTTTCCTCTATAATATTTTGCTTCTATATTTAAATATGTCAATGCCAATTTAATCTCGTTATTCTTCTCTTTCTCTACTCTTTCTTCTCTCTATTCTTACGAAGCTTTGAATGCTTCTTAATCTACTAAAACTTCTAATTATTATGTAGCTTCTATTCTCTCCACTTTTCGTTCTTACTTTCTTTCTACTTTACTTTCTTTTATTCTCTTTCTATTGTACTTTAGAATCTATACTTACTTGATGTCAATCTAAAATCTTCAATATCTTAGGTTGCACCTAGGAACCCAATATGATTCACTTCCTTACTAGAGAACACAATATCAATTTCAAGGTGGTTTTTTCTTAAATGATCAACTTTATCCTAAGTTGGTGTTGCCTCATTCTTCAATCTATAATCTTTAAACTTAAAACTTATATCTCCAAAATTTCTCTGAGTTGGATTCCAATATCAAATGTCCAAATTTTCTCCTACATTGTCCATCTTATTCAATATATTTAGGTACTATTCTTCACTAGTTTTATTTCAACCAAGTGGAAAGACCATACCCTATAAATCAAGGTGAATAGATCCTTGTCCTATCAATTTTTACTCAATAAGACCTTTAAAAATTAGAATCCAAGTCTTCACTACCTTAAAAGTGGACATATTCTAAATTAACTATTAAAAATGGATAAAGTTAATTGATAATGGTGGATCAATAAACTTTACCAAAAATGGATAGAATCTAGTGGTAGCTCTAGTACCACTATTGTCTTTTTAAGTCTTACTAGCACAAAATATCACGTGTCTCAATATAAAATATCCATAATATTAAAGGTAAAAATAATAATATATCATTATTAGAAAGATCAAATTAATATGTATATCAAGGCCTATGTAATAAAGAAAATAACATTCATTTATCTACTAAATTTTGAATGTAAATGGTCTATGTCATTCATAAACTAGGCATGAATAAAACTTACAATATTAATTGGTCAAAAAAACTATATACAAGCTTCAATTCATTTTATTCCTCTTACAATTAGAAAATTATATGAATATTAGATCTTCATTACTTTCTCATGGAGAATTATCTTCATAATATATCCATAGTAATGTGGCTCTTCAAGTACTTTACTATTGCTATTCATATCACAAGTACTATGACTATTGGTTTATCATATTTCCACTTGCATACTAGATGGACAATTGACTTCTAATATACTCCCACACATCTACATGCCTCTTACACTTCTACATTAACTCTTAATATAAGACACTTGTGCACATCCTCACATTATATATTTGCACTCTTACATGCATGACACTTGTGCATATTCTCTCAATATAAACTTACACTCTAACTTACACGACACTTGTGCATTTTTGCACATTCACACATACATAAAAATGGAAATATAAATCACTTCTAAACTATATACTAAATCCTAATCTAATACATATTCACAATTTTACAATGAGGGTATATTAGCATGTACCAAATAATTTAATATACATCAACAACCCCTATATTATATTATTTGGTTATTGAAGATTTTAGTATTCAAATTTTTTGTGACCTTGAATTTTCCATGAACCTCTATTTGAGATTCATCTTTCAACTTATTTATGTTCAGGTATAAATTTTTTTTCATCTTCATTCTTTGATTCTTTAGGTTTTGGATATTTGTAATGACCCAAAAAATCAAGAAACAAGAAAACACACAAAGATAGAAAGAAATTTTTTTTTGACTAAGGAGAGGGATTCATAAATCCCTAACCAACCTTAGATTAACTTAATGTTTACAACCCCTAAGTTTCTCAAGAACTATACCACACAATATTCCCCTCACGCAAGTCCCTTCTGCATAGGTATATATTATGTTATGCACATAAGTCCATCCATATCATCAACTTTGATGAGCTAGACTTACCACCCTCAATCATTAGAAGGTATGCATGCATCTCCATATTCCATACAAGCCATTATGAATGGGTATGCTATGTGCACTATGAATTAAGCTATCAATATTGTCCTCTAATAAGTTATCTTAAATTTGGTATGATATTCTAAACCTAGCCACCCATCTCTCTAAGGGGGTTTCAAGCCCTTAGATCACCCTCTAAGTTCACCTAGAACTTACTATTTTATTTTTTTACAGATATATAAACAGTAACACAAGAGATAGATCTAGATACTAAATCCAATAAAATATAAGTCATTATAAAGAAAAGGACAACTAAAAAATAAATCAATAATAGAAGGATGAACAATAAATAGAAATGATCTAAATACAATAACATTGACTCAATAGAATACAAATGTACCTTAGCTATATGGTTCATTTATTACATATGTATGGTAAAATCCATACCTTCAATCAATACATTACATCAATTTTCATCGAGGAAATATACCCACAATTCTAATCTATTTTCATAAATAAGCAAGATGTAAGGTAGAAAATAAACTTGTGCATCGGTCCATATCATGACTTTGGATATCCCACTCTTCCATTGATAAAGTGAAGATAGTAGGGGATCATGAAACTCATATTTCAGGATAGACATGCTTCTAAATGCATTTAATCATTTCATTGCCAAATTGTAACTATACAAATAACCCAAGCAATTCAACTTTCTAAAGCATAGTTGATATCATAGAAACTACTCTTTCTATTTCCCCTCTCATCTCCCTATGAGAGTTATTCAACAATGCATCAAGATCATATGCTAGCTTGTAATAAATGACTCAACCTTTATTCAACAATCAAAGTCCCATACCTTTAATTGCCAAATAATCTAGGTTCACAATTATTTACTAAATTAAAGCCAACTACTTTAATCCATAAATAAACATTTTTCTTCATTTCATGAATTAAAGACCCATACCCTTAATTCACAAAACAAACCATTTTCATATTTATTTATTCCATTAAAGAAAACTACTTTAACTTATAATAAAAAAATTTCTTCATTTCATGAACTAAAGACCCATACCCTTAATTCACAAAACAAACCATTTTCATATTTATTTATTCCATTAAAGCCAACTACTTTAACTGATAAATAAATCGTGTTTTTCATTTCATTAACTAAATGCCCTACCCTTAATTCACAAAACAAACCATTTTAATATTTACTTATTCCTTTAAATCCAACTACTTTAACAAATAAATAAACCTTTTTCTCCATTTCATGAACTAAAGATCCATACCCTTAATTCACAAAATAAACTATTTTCATATTTTTTTATTTCATTAAAGCCAACTACTTTAACTAATAAATAAGATTTTTTCTTGATTTCATTAATTAAATTCCCGTAGTTCCTATCAAATGAAAACATGTGAGGTTTATTTTTCCACCATTTAAAATTTGCCAATTTGCCACTTCAAATAATGAAATCTATAAGGAACCTCCTTTTTCATTAATCTACAACTACTATTTTAAATAATGAAATTCATATAAAAGAAACCTTTTATTTCCATTAATTTAAAATCTATTATTTAATTAATGAAACTATATAAAGGAAACTCTTTTATTTCCTTAATATAAACTCCAACATTCGATTGATGAAACTAAAATAGAGGTTTCCTACCCAAGTACTCTACGACCTCCCATTCAACAAAACCCATTGCCAAATCTAGTAAGCCAAGGATAGAACATAGAGTACAAAACATAGAAGAAATGAGGGTGTGGCTGGAGGTGATAAAGACATAGCCAACTATAGTTAAGATAGAGTGATTGGGTATTGTGGTCTATATTGGAGAATAGCTAGATGTGGTTGTTGGTTCACCATAGGTTCGATCAACCTAAATCTCATGATGGACCATGCAAATGCAAAATGCACAAGGGAAAGGACATCCCTTGGAACCCAAAATATCAACGACATCCTCATAGTGCAAAGCTTTAACACTACCTAATTTCTACCCAGTGTAGACTAACATAGAGGTAAACATATATGGCATGGAGGTAAGGAACAACACAAGTCAATTGACCTACAATGAAGGCTTTAACATGGCCAACTACAATGAAGGCTTAAAACAACCAGTTTAAATGAAGGCTCAACACAGCCAGCTACAAGGAAGGCTCAATACAACCAGCTATAGTGAAGGCTCAACACATCTAGCTACAAGGAAGGCTCAACACATCTAGCTACAATGAAGACTCCACACATCCAACTACAAATAAGGCTCAACATGCCCAAATACAAGGAATGTGACCCACGAATCTCCTTCATATTTTAACACTAAAACTTCATAAAGGAGGAGGTCTACCTTGGTTAAAGATATTATGCACATAGGGAACCCATAACCCAACATCAAACTAAAAAACTAGTGATAGAAACCTTATTTAACTTATTTAAATAATCCCATGAACCAACCTGATTATTTACATATTGGTTGGCTTCCTTGGTTGCACTAACCAAACATTTGTCTCCTTTTATTCCTCTTCACGTGGTGCTTCACCCTCTACTTCTTGTTGTTTGTTTTTCATCCTCCTCTTAGTGCTCACTTCTCTCCTTCCACCTTGCACATAACATATCCTTACTCTCCCTCAGCACCTATCTCTTCCCTTGTATTTTATCCACCATATACCCACCATAACTTCTCGTCTACCCATCAGGTGGTAGAGGGGATGTTTTCTTCCTCTCTTCCTTCCCAAGGAACTACCATAATTGAAACAATTCCTCCATGTCAATGAAGCCATAACTTCATGTTGACAAAGCCATCCCTTCATGTTAATGAAGCCATCCCTTCATGTTAGTTGGAAACTTCACCTAGCTAGATCGATCTGATTCAAAAGGTAGGTTCTATACTTAATTTTTTTTTAACTAATCATTTAATTATCATTTTATTAATCAAGTCCTTATATAATTAAGACAACTACAAATTTCTTAATGAGTTAAATGAATTCCCTTTTTTTTACGAATGGAGCAACCATCATTTTATTGTAAGAATCATTTTATTGTAAGAATCATTTTATTGCTTAATATGAAACACTACTTATTTCTTCTTTAAAAGGTTTATGAAATAAATCAGCTTTTGTTAAAAATAAAGTTCTTTTATTATTCTAAAATAAATCAACCACTTATTTTAAATGAAATCTATTCCATCATTTATTAAAAATGAAATCTATTTATCATTTTAAATTAAATAAACCATTTATTAAAAATGCAATCTATTTATCATTTTAAAAAAAATCAACCATTTATTAAAAATGAAATCTATTTATCATTTTAAAATAAATCAACCATTTATTAAAAATGAAATCTATTTATCATTTTAAAATAAATCAACCATTTATTAAAAATGAAATCTATTTATCATTTTAAAATAAATCAACCATTTATTAAAAATGAAATCTATTTATCATTTTAAAATAAATCAACCATTTATTAAAAAAGAAATCTATTTATCATTTTAAAATAAATCAACCATTTTTTAAAAATGAAATCTATTTAACATTTTAATATAAATCAACCATTTATTAAAAAATAAAATCTATTTTTCATTTTATTTACCAAAACACACAAGGATCTATTAATACAACCTATTTATTTATACTTTCCAAATTATTTAGGCGAAAGTGCTGAAGTAAAAGATAATAAATCATGTGCAACACACAAAGAGGAAACTATTTCCATCAATTTAGTCACTCGTCTCAGCCTTTAGAGATTATGATAGCTACTAGGCCATCATTATGGGGATCTAGGTGGCTATCTATTGATGATTATCCATAATTGAATGCATGCCTATATGATGGTATACATCCTTGTTACCTCCGAGTTTGCCTTATCATCACTTCCCAACCTTGAGTACCCTCATATTTGGTGTATGAATCAACTTCTTCCACTTACGAGTGCATATAGTTCTACACATTGGTAATTTTTTAGTTGTGCCATGCTCTTCAATATCTATTAATATGACATAGATGCTTAATTGAAAAAAATTAAGTATTAAAGCATCATAAGTTATATTGTCTTCCATATAAGAAAGGTCCATCTGTGAGGGTCATGAAATCCTACCCCACTAGGACTAAACACCATCCTAGGTGTTTCTCAATTTTACACAAGCATGCATAATCAAAAGTAACTTATTATAACCTTTTTTTTTTTAGCGAAAAACCCCTTGCGGGGCTTCCTTGGTCTAAGATACCACGAACAGGGGGTTCTACACCATCAAAGTCACCCGAGGGTCGTACCCAGCCCTGCCCGCACCAACATTATCAATTGGATTTTGGGTACTCAATTCAACTTTTTAGTAGGGTGGATATTTGAACTTGAGACCTCCCTTGGAGGATTGCCCTCTCCTATCCAACTCACCTACAACACCTAGATCACTTATTATAAATTTTAGATATCATTAAAAAAAAATGAAAAATATTTTTGTGTATCCTCCACTTTATCCCAAGTGGAATTCCTTTTCAAAAAGTAGTCCCACTGGACCTTACATTGATCAAGGATATGATTTTGTATAGCCTTAGAGCGAAATTCAAGAATATTTACTAACATTACTTCAATTACCTCTAGATTCGCCATCTAAAAATTAGAGAAATCCCACACGTGTTTAGGGTCAACAATATATTTTCTAATCAAATATATGTGGAAAGTGTCATAGATTTTTTATATATTAGGGGGTAAAGTGATTCGAAATGTAAACATATTAATCTTTTTAGTGATTTCAAAGGGTCCTACAAACCGTGGATCCAATTTTGTGGACTTGATCACACTTTTAATTGGTTTGAACCTTAGGAACACTTTATCTCCCATCGAGTACTCCATTGGAGTTCTCTTTAAATCAGCATAACATTTTTTTCCTATTAATAGCTTTCTTGAGACTTTGCTTTGATACCTTCATTTTCTCTTTTATTTCTCTAACCATTTTTTATCCAATCACAATTCTATCCTCTAGGTTGTTCCATGATAATGGTGTTCTACACTTTCACCCATACAAGACATCAAAAGGTGTCATTCCTAGAGAATAATGATACCATTATTATAGGTAAACTCTACCAATGGTAGGTAGTCTTCCAAGTGAGACTTGTGATCCATACAATACATGTGAAGCATATATTCTAGTACTTGGTTTACCCATTCTATTTGACTGTCTATTTTAGGATGGCATGCCAAAATCATGTTTAATTTTATCCCTATTACCTGATGCAGGGTTTTCCAAAATTCAAAAGTGAGCTTGGAATCCCTATTTGAGATTATAACCTTAGGAAAACCATGCAATAAAAACACTTCTTTGGAAAATATATTAGCCACCACTTGAGCATCATCCTTGGTGTTCCTAGGTATAAAATGGGTAACCTTAGTCAATTTGTCGACTATTACTAGATTGCATCATGTTGGTACCTGGTCTTAGGTAAACCTACTATAAAATCCATAGATATGAACTATCATTTTTGTGTAGGTATACTATGGGGATACATCTGTCCTACAGGATTCTTGTGTTCCACTTTAAGCTTATGATATTCAAGGCATTGAGTGTCAAAATCTATAATAGCCTTATTCATTCCTATCGAGAAGAAGGTTCTTTTCAAATTTTCCCTCATATTTACCCCTATAGGATGAGCTGTATAATGAGATCTATGGGCTTCTTGCATTATTAGATTTCTTAAATCCCCTTATTTTGATATGATGATTCTACCTTTAAAGCACAAAATATTATCTATCATTCCAAACTCTTTACTACCCTTAGAGTCTCTATCTAATCTAGGTCAAATTTCCTAGCAATACTCATCCTCATATTGCTCCTACCTTACTTGGTCTATGAGTTTTATGTGACTCCTGGTTATGGCTGCTATGTGTCTCCTACTCAAGGCATCAACAACCTTATTCACTTTTTATTTATGTACTCAATTTCAAAGGCATATTCAACAAGAAACTTGATCCACCTTATCTTTATCACATTGAGTATTGGTTGGGTAAATATGTACCTTAGACTTTGATGATACGATTTTAACTCAAAATATCTTCCTACCAGATAATGGCACAAGATATTTATAGCATACACCATAGAGGTTGGCTATAAATCATGATTAGCATAATTAAATTTATGCTTTTTAAGTTTACTTGAAGTAGAAGATACTAATAGCTTTTCTTGCATAGGTACTCCTCCTAACCCTTCCAGTGATGCATTAGTGCATACTATAAAATCTTCTTGTAGATCTAGAATCTTCAATATTGGTGTGATAGTGAGTTTTTTTTCAATGAAGCAATAATAGTTTCACACTTTTATGTCCATTTGAATTCCTTTCCTTTCTTTTGAAAGGTAGTTATTGTCGAAGCAATCTTTGAGAAATCCTTTATATAATGTCTATAGTATCCCGTTAACCCCATGAAGCTTCTTACTTAACTAACATTAGAATGGGATGACCAATTTAGTATGGCTTTGATATTCTTTGGATCCATAGTAATTCCTTCTACTGATATGATATGCCCTAAATAGCATACCTCTAAAACATAGAAATCACTTTTGGCTATATTTTCATAGATTTGATTTTCCCTTAGTAACTCTAACACGATCTTAAGATGCTTATCATGATGTTCCTTGTTCAGAGAGTATATTAGGATATCGTCTACAAATACAAGGAAAAACTATTCTAGATTCCTTCTAAACACACTATTCATTAAATTCATGAAGGTAGTTGGGGCATTAATCATTATAAAAGGTAGGGCTGTGAACTCATAATGCCCATACCTAGTCTTAAATATCATTTAATGAGTATCCTCCTCATGTATTCTTAAATGGTGATACCCTAACCTCAAATATATATTAGTAAACACCATGGCATTTCTTAGTTAATCGAATAGATCTTTGATTCTAGGTAGGAGATACCAGTTCTTGATTGTATATTTATTTAGAATCCCGTAGTCAATACACAATCTTAAAGAATCATCTTTCTTTTTCACAAATAAAATAGGTACAACCCAAGGTAACACACTTGGTTTTATCAACCCTTTATTTAATAACACTTGTAATTGTACCTTTAATTTTTGCATCTCGATGGGTGACATCCTATATGGAGATCTGTGAATTGGTTCCATTCCTGGCATAAGATCAATAGTGAAATCTAAATTCACACACAGTGGGAAGCCCGGGTAAATCATCAAGTAATACATTATTGAAATCCTATAAAATTGGATGTGTCTCCAACACCTCTTTCTTTTGGTCTTCACCAACTTCATTTAGCTTTATTACATAAATAGTCCCTCCTTTCTTGAGGTATTTATTTAGCATCTAGGGTTTGAATACCACCTATTCACTATGAATTCGTAGCCTTTTCTTACCTACTTTAGAATATTTTATAATTTATTATAGATTTATGGACCTATAGCCAATCCATCCCTAGGATCACATCGAAGGCATGAAGTGGAGCTATATATAATTAAAATTTTGTGGTTCCACTAGCTAAAGCAATTTACTTCATTAGGAAACACTGGTTTATGGAGTAGGTCTACCTAGAACCATACTCAACCTTCCATCCATGAGCCAAATACCCTAGCCTTTCTAGTATATGTTTTGATAATTTACAAGAAATAAAGATATAGGTGGCTCCACTATAAATTAATATATTCACTTTATTATCAAAAATATTATCTTTTATAATCAATGGGGTGGTTTACCCCTCAAGCTTATGACTCCCAATTGCATCGTAGATCTGGTGCATAGATTCCTTTCATTTAATGTTGGATGTACTTGGCCCTGGTCAATGTTGGCACTAGTTAAAAAAATGTGGCCCTCTACAATGGTAACACCCATCCTTGGGCTCTTGTTGCTTTTTTAGTTTTTTCTTCTCACCCTTGATCATTGGAACTGAAACTTACAGTTTCTATGGTTGAGGCTTAGCACTATTGGGCTTGTTGCCTTTCTTATAAAATTTCCTCTTGAATATTTTATGGCTTCTATTGAATTTCTTCTCTAGATTTTGAGGGTTCTTAGCCTTTTGATCTTGCCTAGCTTCCCATTTTACAACCCAATTGCTATTCCTCTTATTTAGTTCATGTTGATCTTGCTTAGACAAGGTTTCATATATAACAAAAATGTGACTCTAATTTCTTGGCTAGGTCATATACCTTTTGTAATGACTTAGGTTCATATATCTCTACATCATGTTCTATCCTAGATTGCAATATATGATTAAACTTATGAATCTGCCTTAAAATGGAAAACTCCTCAAATTTTAGAGCATAGAAATGCTCTGTGAGGAACCTCTTCTTGAAGATGACTATAAATTCCTTCCATGGAATATCTACTAGTTCATTCTTAGTTTCCTTATAAGAAGTTTACCGCTAGTCTAGGATAGCTCCCTCAACATAAATAGTAGCCCAAACCATTTGGGTTCCTGAAGAATATCCTTTTACTATGAAGAAAAATTCTAGTTCCCTTAACCAAGCCTCAATTGCATCTCCCTCCCCTTATCCATCGAACATGGCGATACAAATATTATTTATATCTCTTATAATTTTCTTATCTAAGAGGGTTCTAGCTTGTATTTTCTTCATATTCAACCCCTCAACTTGGTTAAGCTATGAACCTGTAGCTCGTAAATTTTGGTTTGCAATAGTTTCTAACACTTGTCTTAACTGATATTGTAATATGACAAATGTTGTAGTGAAATCTTCCATTCCTGTATTGGGAGTTTTTAGACCCTCATTTTTGATCCCTTATTTGAAATTATTTTGTCAAGTTTATCTAGGTGGAGGTATTTCTCTCCTGGCCTTCGGTGGCATCTTTATCTGGTTCCAACCAAGAAACAGATTAGATTATAGATTCATCTTAAACTGAATCACTAACTCAAACTACATTACAGATTTTTTCTTCCAAATCATTAGAATTCTAACCAAGATAATGTTCTAAGATTATTACGTGTCATCAATACCAAAGCCCATACCGAGGTATTATAACATTCATATTCCCTTTGGATCAAATCCATTTGTAACATTATGAAAAGCATATACCTAAGCTATTGTACCAATTAAGTGTAAATTTAAAGCATTAAACCACAATAACATGAATTTGACAAGAAAGAGGAATTTATTTGTATTAATGGAATGTAAATCAATTACATATATGTCCCTCTTAGGGATACCCAAATTCATGATACAATTAATACAATATTGAAAACCCTCTAAATGAGGGGGTGGTATAATTCATAGACTCTTCACAGATGTACACAAACTACTTAAGGCCAAGGATAGCCTTCTTCTCCTTTGGTTTGATGCATATTCTCCCTTGAAAATGATTAGAAATTGTAAGCCCTACGTTCAAGAAAGAACACAAAAGGGGTTAATGATAAAGGAGGCATCTCTTGATGAGGATTTTGAGACACTTGCATAAATTGATGATAAAGAAAGCTTGAAATCATGTAAATCTATGAATATATGCAAGAAATAATTAAATTACTATAAAGTATAGAAAATAAAGCATGAAATGTAACAATTAGGAAGACTAATTAACCATTATAACTTGAAAAGCATGAAACTAGTCTAAATTGATAATTGCAAGGAAATTGAAGCAAATCTACCTTTAGATCCTAGAATTAACCGATCATATGTCTGCTAAAATGTAAATATATGCCAGATTAAACTAATTGTATAACTAAAAATGTAAATCTAATTCTAAAACAAAGGAAATCAGGAATCAAACCCGCATCATGGGTCTAAGGTGTGGTGGGCATTGTTAGCCGTGGTTGACAGCCACAATTGAGCCAAAAATATCTTTGCTCTTGTAATCAGGGATTAGATCTCCAATTTCCTCCATCGAATTGATAATAAAGGGTCACCTATGTGTCCTAAGATGGATTGGTAGTTGAATTTGATTGAATTCACATTCTATTGGGTTGATTTTTCCATTGATGCTTTTTAGTCCTTGGAAAGCTCCATTGATGAATTCATGCTTGTCACTCAAAAATTGGGTAGAATTTTGAATTTCCTCAAGGGGTTATCAATTTGCTATCTATTTTGGTAGAGCTTCGCTATGTTCAAATGAAAACTTTCTCCAGGATTCTCCCCATTTTGGAGAGGGGGGTCTTATAGCCTTCCTAATATCCAATATTGGCTTGCTTGGGAAACCAATATCAAGATCCAGGATGTTGGATAAGTTGGGAGAAAAACTCTCGAAGCTTTGCCACCCAAAACCGTTTGAATCTCTATTGCCCAAAAAATTGTAACCAAAATTGGTTCAGCCCAAGATTCAAAATATTTTTGATGCTAGCTATGGCTTTTAGGTGCAGCTAGCTCTATTAGTCATGGGTGTCAATCGTGGATAAGGATGAGTTAGCCAAGTCTACCCAAATTGAGTGGTTAAAACCACTACTTCACCTTGGATCTATCCAAGATCATTCATATGGTCTATTAGCATACCCATATGAGTAGTCACATCGACATAAAATATTTTAGATATCTACAAATGCCCATTTTGGGATGAATTGTAAGAATGAACAATGTTGAGAAAAAATATACCTCCTAAAAGGATGTGGTAGGTTGAATGATGACCATTGATCTGATAAATATTAGATGCCCAATCCTACCAAAGGACATGCATCTTAAAATCACTGCTTCCAACTAAGGGAATGCTTAAATTTATAATGATTTTGCAAGCTCTAGTGGCGATTGTATAACTTCAGTGATACAATAGTACCGGTAGGTGGATTGCTACTAACTTAACTATCATATTTGTTTTTTACCCCAACAAACGGTAAGCTTATGATAGTCATTGGCAATTATTCATAAGACGAACACTATTTTGATAAGATCAAGTGATCTTCTATTGAATGTGATTATGATTTTGATATTATGACTACCCACTCAAGTGACGAGTCAATGAGGATAAGACAATTGAATGAAGTGATGAATAACTTGACCAACATGATTGATCTAAACAATTGAAGATTTTAGCACTTTGATATTACTTGGTAAGGCTTAATTCAGCCATAATTTCAATGGTTAATAGTAATTGTACATCTCTATCTCTACGATTAATAGTAATGGCCTTCTTATGGAATAAAAATGATAGCAATTCTAGTTGGGTTTATGTTGAATCACAATGTTCGATGATCTGCTAAAAAAAATGTCATAGAAGAATTGAGATAGATCCTCACTCCGATGGGGTAGTCTGGCCATTGTGGCCTTCTTCGGGATTTAAGTGAAGCATATCAATTCAATGATGACTAATTTTCCCCAAATGGCCTTATGGTAATTTACTCCTTTTTCCGGATTGCATGGATCACAAGTCACTACAATCACCAAGTGTATAGAGTAAATAACTGGATACGAGTAATATTTGAATTATTGAATTATTTGAATATTTTTGTTATTTTTTGAAAATTTTGAGGGTTTTTGCCCATTAGATATTTTTTATTTTGCATTTTGAAGCTCCTCATGGTGAAATTTTGAAGGTATCTAAGTCTGGATGCTAGCTACACTTGTTAGACACAACTAATTTTTACAAAGTTGTTAGCCATGGTTGATACCCACGGTCGAACAACCCTAATTTTGCACCCACGGTTACCAGCCATGGTTGAGAGAAAAATTGAAAATATAAAATAAAAATCTATCATTTTCAATTCATTATTTTCCAATTTATTGTAGCTATCTAGAGAGATCTACGAGGTGAGGTTAAAAATTTGACATGGAAAACTATTGAAATTCACAACCAAACCCAAAATGGTTGACCAACCATAGAGATATTCTAGTGGCAGAGCTGATGCTACAAAGGTAGCCTTGCAACTCACTCATTTATTTTATTTACCCAATTTAAATTGAATCTCATTACTTAATGGGTTAAATTAACCACACTAAACTATCATTAAAGAACCTCACCTAGTTAGGATTAGTACAGCTTATCTTAGGTGATGGTTTTTAAGTTTTTTTAGTTTCTTAAGATGGGAAGTGACCTCGAAAAGGGTGCTTCTCTTGGTTTTGGGTGGCAAACATGACTCCCAATTGGTAAATTGGGGGCTGCAACTATCAGTCACAATGGGATTCAAATCCCAACGATAAGAAATTTGACCATTTTTATCGACTACGGGTCCCAGTCGTGGTTGAGCAACTTTAGAAAAAAAAATTAATTTTTTTTATTTTTCTGATGTTTGACTTGTTTAATTGATTTTTTTTGCAATTTTTTTGATACATTTATGAATTTTTTATCTTTGTTGAAGATTTTTTTGAATTTTTTTGACTTTTGAAGTAAATTTTTGATGTTTTTGATTGATTTTGTGTATTATTATTTCTCCCTTTAGAGATTGACTACTAGAGTGATGGAATCTGATATCCTTCACTAGATTTGTAATGGCTTGACTAATGTTGAGTGAGATTTTTTTGAAGCTATATGCTTCAACTATGTATTAAGAGTGCCATCTATTCGAGTGGACCAGACCTATATGACTACCTTAGCCCATTGTTGGGACACACAGGCCAAAACCTTTCACCTACCTACAAGTGAGATCATAGTGACCTTGGAGGATGTATACCACATCTTTTATATCCCCATTAATGGTGATACCATCACATCTTCACCTACCATAGCGAAGGATGTTGTATTCTAGTATATCTTTGACACTAGGAGTGATGCAGCACAGGTGGACTCTGACCATTGCGGTGTGCACATCAAGTACTGGTATCATTAGAATGTCTCTCAGAGAGCTGTTGTACTGATGTAGCTGATCATATAGATTGTATTACCTAAAACTTCTAAAGTGAGTTTCCCTTGGAACCTCCTTTCTAGGACACAATATGTACTTGCTAGAAATATAAGGGACCTTATTATTCTATCCTAGGGGAGTTCTCTACTTGCATAACTCTATGATGAGTTGTATCATATTACATAGTGAAATCATGTGGGACTTGGTTGCAGCATCTTGATCTAGATATGGGCCTAGGAGAATATTACCATTGATCGCCATGGAGGAATGCAACTAGAGATAGGATACATTCATGAGGAGCAATAGTGCTATGATGCCTACTAGCCTAGGCATGTTGAGGGCTTCAAGAGTAAGACCTGAGTAGGGTATCTGGAGTACTACCTAGATCAGTTGACCAGATTGTAGCCAAAGCATATACATGGATGCCCTTACATTAAATTTTCATACATGGGAGGCGGTAGACCATTATCTCAGGTAGGCATGATGTAAGATATGGCTCCTTGGGTGTAATACTGAGATACATAAGTTCTTCTACTACTCACATGTCGCCAGGAAGTTTAGAATTTGTTATGATATCCTATATGAGTTAGTTGTTTATTGCTACCTTAATGTGGAAAGGGACTTAGCTTGGCCTACTATGAATCCATTTGAATATGAGGACAATGCTTGGAAGGACTCAAGGCTTGCATATTTTAGGACCATAGTATATTATGATGTCTGGTGGACTACCAATTTATGGTGGGGTGATGGCCCACTAAGTAGGGCTAGGGATTGAGCAGCCATAGAGGCAACATGTGCAAAGGTAACAGATATTGTAGGGCAACAAGTGTGCTAGATGATTGAGGGTGGATGGGGTGAGGCTACAACTAAGGAGGAGCCCCATGTAGAGGAGGGTAAGACGGAGAGCAATAATGATCCTCATGATGAGGTATCATAGATTTAGGCCAGGGTGGCTAACTTAGAGTCACAACTACAAATAGTGGGGACTCAGATCCTAGATAGGGATACTTTTGTGGTGACTATATAGGCATAGGTGAGGGTAGTGTAGTCTTATCTAAAACAAGGATAATCACAGTGGTAGGGATTCGAGTAGGATAGGGCAACACTTTGAGCACATATTTCCACTACTGACATAGAGATAGAGAAGGTCACTGGATAGCATGATCTTATCCAAGATTAGCTTGATTCTATCACCACAGAGTGAGACTTGCTTTGAGCTACAAGCAGAGTTCCCTCGAATTCTTAGATTACTCATATTGCTCTAGCTATACTATATTAGTAGTTTTGGATGCAAGCATAGAGATCCATATATTTCATACCCTCATTTGGGAGGGCAATGCATAGTAGTCAGTAGATGTAGCTTACATATCTCTCATGGTAGGATATATCATACTGTGAGGTAGTGAGGTTCCAGAGTGACCCACAACTACAAAGTCTCAGTAAATCAGGACATGGGTGACAAGGCATTCCTCATCTCAGTCTAGCCATAGGACACACTAGAAAGAGAGATCCTCAGGCACTAGTTCTAGGTGAACTCATAGGGAGGGTGGCACTAGTGGAGGAGACTAATAGGTAGGAGGTGTAGGCACTGCTTAGTATAGAACTTTACAAATATCTATACCATTTTTGAGTGTAATGTCTGAGGACCTACACAATTTTAGCCTACGGTAATTTTGGACATATGTCTATGTACTCTTTTTTGACACACACACACACACACACACACACACACACACACACACACACACACACACACACACACACACACACATATATATATATATGATCTAAAATTTATGAGACTCATTATATGTGTAGATTTATTTATTTTATGTTTATGAGATACATATGGATGCAATGCTTATATGTTATGTTTATCTAATGCTATATTATGTGATGTATATGACATGCACTAGCTAGATGATGGATGTATGACTAGATATTGTAATATAGATTTGTAGATGGACTACCATTATATATGCATATGGATGCAATGTTTATGTTAAATGCATGTTTAATTTTCTTTACTTGTATGCATTTAATTTATGTTGCTATGATATGATGAATGCAATGTATGCAATGCATTATTTACTTGATATTGATCTAATGTAAATGAACCTATATGCTTTAATCACTTAAATCATAAGGAATGACACAACATAATGTATTATAATAATGATTTTAATTTTTATATCTTGTCAATTAGACAACCATATGTGGTATTAAATGATGTATTGTTTCTATTCATAATATTTTGTAAGTTAAACGAATATGCACAACATAGTTAGTGGTCGTCTAAATATAATTGTTGACATCCATCCAGTATCTATCCAATGTTATGAACACCCCTTAACAAACAAACTATCATAAAAAGAAGTTTATAATTGAATTATTTGATATGAGTTGTTGGTATTTGGGAATTTTTGAGGTTTTGCATGATACTCAAACACCCTAGTAGACTTATCAAAAGTTGTACAATGACTATAATAGACTCCTGTAATATAAATATTTTGCTATTAAAGACCAAGCTATTAATTACCCCTATGTGTGCAAATGAATATATTATATGAGACATAGGCATGCCCTAGTGCTCGATGGGATTCATTCAATCCATTTATGTATTGGGGATCCTCAAATGTCTACCCGATCCTATATTTAGACTTAGTTGGACTAGACCACTAGGCAATAAAAGCCACCTAAATCTAGCTCATTTTTTACTTGCCTAGACCTACCCCAATGTTAGGTGGGATTCATTCAGCCCATGGATGTATTGGGGATCATTCTATGGCTTTCAAATATTTATTATTCCAAGGATTCAAGTTCACCCTCTTATTTTCTTAAATTTATTGGGATAGTTGCTCGTATATAGTGATGAAAATCACTATTTATTTTATATATTTTTTCTTTTGTTTTGAGCAAGGAATTTAATTTAAATTTTGGGATTTTTATCCTTTTGATGTAAGCAATTTATTTCTTTGGGTAGGCGAGAAATCTTGTCCTTTTGTCAATGACCTCTACTCTAGACCATTGTGCCTCACAAATGAGAAAGTAACAAAACCTTTTGCTTAAGGTGACCTAGACAACTTTGTAGTGTTCATCCTTCCTTACCCTAATTAGAATTACTAATGTGTTTGATTAGTGATGGAATTATGATATACTAAGTGCTATCAAAACTAGACCTCATCTACAAAATCAAAGCAATATTTCTACAAACTTATGAGAAGACCACTAGGTATGGCCGAGTGACTAGAAAAACCTAGTATATTCTTCATAGCAACAGGAGGGGTTGTGTTGAGAAACACAATTACTCACAAGGGTGATCGATGATGATGACGCATAGATGCATGATTAAGACACAAACGTGGTGTCATTTGTAAGATTGCAAA
Organism: Wollemia nobilis; assembly: GCA_028583015.1. Taxonomy (NCBI): domain Eukaryota; kingdom Viridiplantae; phylum Streptophyta; class Pinopsida; order Araucariales; family Araucariaceae; genus Wollemia; species Wollemia nobilis. The sequence goes on from JAQPPZ010016943.1 coordinate 16,278,665, forward strand.
CACAACCTATCCTAATGCAAGTATGATGGATGGAAATATCTAATGAAATGCAATTAAATGAAATGCATGTGCAAAATGAAAATGCATGATGCAAATGTCTTTGAATTTTTGAATATTTTACAATACTTTTATCTTTTATTGCTTTTTAATTTTTATGGATTTTGAAAATTTCCATATTTTTGGACTTTTATGTGTGGAACACCTTAAGATGAAGGATTTTGAGAGGTTTAGGCTCTTAAACACATTCAAGTGATGTTAGGCAATACATTCTTGGTCCAATATACTATGAGATGATATATGGACCTAACCAGTTAGCCATAAATTTATCTCACAAGTGCGACGATAGGTTTGAGTTTTTTTTGTTCTCTTTTAGCACAAGGTCATCAAATTTAAAGTCTCTCAGATGGAATGTATTATTGTAATATTTTTTAAACACTCTTGGTAAACATGGAGATGCTTGAGGCCACTCACACAATGTTAATCAAGAAGCATCAATTGATCAAGGTGAGCTTGCCACGCAGTGTCATCATCGACATACTCTTTCAATGTGATGCACAACATTGGAATCTCCAAATCTAGGGGTATAATGGCCTCAACAACATATACTAGTAAAAATAGGGTTTTCCCAGTTGGATGTGCCAATATTTGTGGTTTTATTGTACCATATATGGCTACCAATATCTTGTTTGAAGCCTCAGCTTGCTCGTTTACCTGTGGATAGTATGGAGTCACAAAACTATGTTGTATATTGTACTTGGATGTTAAAGCCTTCATAGTTTTGTTCTTGAATGACGTTCCATTATCTTATATTATCTTGGATGGCATCCCAAAATGACTAATGATATCATGAAGTATAAACTCTACAATACATGCTCCAGTTATCATTGTTAGAGGGATTTCTTCCACCCATTTTGTAAAATACTTAGTAGCCATTATGATAAATGTATGTTGACCCGATGATGGGGGAGAGATATTACTGATTAGATCCAATCCCCACTAAGAAAATGGCCAAGCCACCTAAATGGGTTGTAAGGCCTATGATGGCAAGTGCGTAATATTAGCATGATATTGACATTTAACACATTTCTTAAAATATGTGGTGCAATCCTTATCCATAGTGGGCCAATAATAACCCATTCAAGGGATGTGCTTGACAATGCCCATACCTCTAAAATTACCATCACATGTACCATTGTGAGCTTGTGAAATTGCCCAAGCTGATTCTTGGGACTCAAGACAATGAAGAAGAATTTCATTATAGCTTCTATGGTACAATATATATCCTATCAAGACATACTTTGTCGCTTTCTATTTGAAGGTGTGCTTTGTGGAATATGACAATACCTATGGGATTAAACCAAGCTTGAGGAATTCATGTAAGTATGGCATCCAATCTTGATAAGATTCTACCTCCACTATCAAGAAAACTTGTTCCTCTAGAATTTTAATGTGCATGAATGCTGAATAGGATACAACCTTATGATGAATGGTGGTGCCATTCCTCGTAGGAGCCTATGATATCAAAGACCCTAGGACACATTCTTAAGAAAGTATTTGTATTGATAGAACCATTTATACTTTGGTTCTATATGAATCATGTTGACTAATTTATTGTTATCAAAAGTTGCATGTTGCATCATGGCATGCAATAGCATATTTACATGAATGGTAGTAAATTTGACAGATGGTTTTTGAGAGATTAAAGATCCCAAATATGCCATGGTTTTTGCAAATGTTTTTGATATACAAGGGATTTCCTTGATGTTGTACCACTCTATCTAGGCTAGATAAGTGTTAGCAAGATCCTTGTAAGCTTTCAGGATAGGACACCTACACTAAAAAAGTCTCTTCACCTGATTGACTATGAGAAGGTAGACACTAAAGATGTTTAATCATTTAATATTCATGGTGATAGTGTTTTGGAGTCCCAATATTAGGGCCTCATATTTAGCATTGTTGTTAGTACATGAAAAGTCTAGCTTAAATGATAAGGACATTGACGCACCTTGTGGCATGAAGAAAAAAATTCCTGCACCACCCCCTTGCTCACACTTTGAACCATCGAATAACAAAGTCATATCCACTTTGTTATTTGGTTCTTTAGGTTTGGGATATTCTAATAATGCAAAAAAATTCATAATCAAGAAGATTAATGGTGAGGGGATGATATTTTTTAGAGGTGCCTCTACCAGTTGATTAGCTATGACCTATCCCTTGATGGAATTTTGGTTGATGAATTCCAAATCAAATTCTCTCAATAGCATGATCCACTTTGTAGTACGTGTATTATGATATGTCTTGCTCATCATATACTACAAAGTATTTTACTTGGATATCACATACATCATATGAATTAGCATGTAATGATGCAACTTCTTCATTGCAAACACCACTACTAAACACAACTTCTCCACGTATGCATACCCCAACTCATAACTCACCAAGGTGTGACTAATGTAATATATCACTTGCTCTTTTTCTTGAAGAACACAAGCTTATACTGAGAGGGGGGGTGAACAGTATAAGACCTATTTTTACTTTTTCCATTATACTTCAAAATAGTAAAGCAATATACCCAAAGCAATATCAAAGCAATGCACAATATCATCCACAAAGTGACACCAATTTTAACGTGGTTCACCCGAATGGTTGGGCTACGTCCACAAAACTTTTCTCTAAAAGTTATCTCAAAGTTCTTTGGGAATCCTTCCCAATTACAATATTTATGAGCCTCGACCCAAAGGATATACCTTCCCCCAATCATAATTTATGAGCCTCTGCTCAAAGAAGATACCTTCCCCCAATCAAAATTTATGAGCCTCTGCTCAAAGGAGATACCTTACCCTCTACTCTGGAAATGATCCCTCAGAATATCAACTGCCTCTACCTCTTGCCGACACGTGGAACTCCTTTCCACCGAAGACCTCTTGTCCTCAATGCTTAGCCTAAGAGACCTTTGCCTTCTATGATCACGTCCACGGTAGCTCAACAACTCTGTACCAAACACAGTCAGTCGATATAGTACAAGTCTTCCTCTATCTGTCAGATCTGTCCAACTCTTGAACAAATCAATCCTCTGCATACAAGCCTTCTCAAAGACTTTCCAAATCTGTCCTCAGGTTCTTCTCATAGAACCAGTGCACCTCTATCCTCAAGTTCTTTGATAGAACTATCAAACTCAGCTCACAAGTCCTCTTCTCGGACCTGTCCAAATATGCTCACAAGTCCCCACCAAAACCTGTCCAAAACTGCTTATAAGTCCCCACCGGAACCTGTCCAAAAACTTCTCACAAGTCTCCACTAGAACCTGTCCAAAAACTGCTCACAAGTCCCCACCGAAACCTGTCCAAAAACTGCTCACAAGTCCCCACCGGAACCTGTCCAAAAACTCAGCAAACTCACGTAGGAAATCACAAAGTGAATTGTTAGAGACCCAATGTGATTTATCAAACTCATAGAAGCATAAAGAGAATTTTTAGAGACTCAATATGTTCTATACTCAACTCCCAATCTCAAAACTCAACTCAAATCAACTCAGCTCAATCTTAATCTCAAATATAAAAACTCAACTCAATATCTAAAATGGATAGGATAGAATGCTTTCTTTCAAGAACATGAAACCCCAACAATTGCCAACTATGCAAAGAATCACGTAACAATGATACTCATGTTCTTTTCACCATCAATTAGGGCATCAAAAACAATGCTCATCAACCAAGGTTCAATCAACACCATTTAACACAACCTTGAAGCATTTCACAATCAACATTAGAAAAGGAAACAAGTAGAACTCCTTTTCTCTCCAACATTATTTGAACAAAAAGCATCCATCAACTCAAATCACAATAGCACAAAACAAATTTTCAAATCATCAACAAAGAAGTAAGCCCAACACTTTAACCAAGTAAATAATAGCTTGATTATAACCAATTTAATGAAAGCTAATGTCAATCTCAAAGCTTCCCACTTAAGGTTTCACACTTTCACACAAGAAGCAATTCTAACCTTAAAACATCATGCTTTCATTTCCATAATCAACCAAAAACACTCTCAACATTACAAGAAATATTTATCCTTTATACACCTTATTTCTCCCTTTTAGTCTTATCAACAATAAACTTTATCTCATGAGAATGCAATAAGATAATGCAAACACCACCTTCAAAATAATATTTTATCAAAATAAAGCAAGCTTCAAACTCCTTATAACTCCTAAGCTATTTTTCTCTCTAATAAACTTCCTCCGTCCGCAAAATATACTAGCAAAAATTAATTTTGAAAATACCTTGGCCAACACCAAAAATCACGCTATGGAGAAATTTGAACATGAAATCTAACACCACCTGCTGCATCAACTTCAATGAAGAAAACCCTTTCATGTTATTCGAACACAGAACCTCCCATTCGGGTAGTGCGCCAATAGCCTAGCCGCTACCGGTGCACCAAAGGCATCCGGTGAGGTTTAAACCTCACTATGTTTCCCTTGTACCTTCTACGCCAGGGCTAAAATAAATAGCAGGCCTCCTTGTCTTCTGACGTGAACGATGACAACAAAACCTTACGATGGATACAAAAATTGAATGATAGATATCCGAAAAGCGGATCACGAAATCTCAGCGAAGAAGAAATCGAACATTAGATCGCAAAATCACAGTGAGCAACACTTTTCAAAAATGCGGATGGGATGATCTTTGATTTTCATCGTGGGATATTTATATGCATATTTCCCATAAACTCTTGACATCGGCAAGGAGTTTAACACATCAGAGGAGGAGTTTAACACATCGACGGAGGTCTTGGCTAGAGCCCACAATCTTAGAACATAGCGCCATCAAAGTTAAGACATTTGCGCCATGGGTTAGGAGAACCCAATGAAAACAATAAATTAATATTTATTTAAAAATAATTAAAAGGAACTTTAACAAGGTTTTTAATTATTAAATAAATACTTCCTCCTGGACCCAAATGCATTAAACTAATGCATCCACCTGTAATCTTTAAACCTGCCAACTTGGGGTTTACAAAAGACTTTTGAAACTTTCATGTCGTAACCTTCATCAAAACAAATTGTTTGACATCAAATCAAATTCCTTCAAGAGCTTCTTGACATCAATGACAACTTATATACTTGAGCAAAGGCAATGTACCCAAAGTACTCAAAATTGCCAACATTTCTTATATGTTCTTTTGGGTTAACATAGTTACCAATGCAAAATCAATAATTGATATATAGTAGAAAAGGCACATCCAGTCTTAGTGGAGCTAGCATTGGCGATGTTTCTAGGTAATGCTTAATTTTAGCAAAGGCCACTTGATAGTACTCATACCAATTAAATGGGACCCCCTTGTATATAAGTCAATTCATGGGTCAAAATTTATCTGATAATTGTGTGATAAATCACTTTATGGATGCTACTTTGCCCTATAGTCTTCTTAGCTCTTTGATATTTATGGGAGGACACTTTTCTTATATGGCCTTGACCTTCATAGGTTCAACTTTGATGTTTCATTTTGAGATGATGAACCCTAAGAGTTTTCCTAGATTTATGCCAAATATGTACTTCTTGGGATTCAACCTGATATTATGCTCTATCAGGCGATCGAAGAACTTTCTCAAGACCTCTACATGCTCAAAATGCAACAATGACTTTGCCAACAAGTCATTGATATAATATTCTAAGATTTTGTGCATGTAGTCATAAAAAATGTATGTCATGGCTTATTGATATGTGGCACCAGCATTTTTAAGGTTGAATGGCATAACTTTATAACAAAATGTTCCCCATGGTATTGTAAATGCGGTTTTATGTTGATCTTCGACTTTAATCCAAATTTGATTGTAACCAAAAAAACCATCCATAAGGGAGAACATCTCATGACCTACAATTGCATCTATGTTGGGCAACAAAAATGAATCCTTTGGTGTTTCCTTGTTAAGGTCTCTAAAATCTATACATATACAGATCCTTCCATTAGGTCCTACAAGTACCATGTTTGATATCCATTATGGATAGTCAATGGAGATAATGAACTCTACATCCAATAGTTTATGCAAATCATATTTAACCATTAAAGTGATTTTTATATGCATCTTCCTGAGATTCTACTTCATAGGTCTTTTGGAGGGATCTAGTGAAAGATTATGGGTAACCATTTTTGGATCTAGTCATGACATATCCTTGTATGTAAAAGCAAAGAGATCTGGTCTCTATTTCAACAGAGGGATGAGGTTGGTACGCTCATTAGGAGATAATATTTGTCCAAAATTAACCTTCTTAGGATTAGTGGGATCATCACCGATATCCACATTGAATATTTCCTCTACTAACATGTGTGATCCCTCCCCAAGCTGGTGAGGCGTAGGAATCAATTGAATTTCACAAACTAGGTTTAAAGGTCCTATATAAGAATTTCCCTTAGTGTGATAAACATAATATGCACAACTTGGAACAAAATTAAAATGTTACAAAATTTCCTCATTAGGGAAGAAATATTCAGGATCATGTGGTGAATCAGTGTGATCCCAATCAATAACATATATATTCAGATTCAATGGTTTGGCAGGATCGACTGGATTATGAAGTGGAGTGGTCAAATAAATGGAGATCATATTGATGGAATGGATTAGATCTCCAAGACCATGTGTGTGTGACTCTACATTTATATAACTTCCATCCCTGATATGTGTCTCTAGGGGTATGGGGTCTTCGAATTTGGTCTATGAACAAACTCAAAAATAGGATCACTTGGGTCCAGGAGTTGCATGTATATCGGTGGATAATGGAAGAGAATATGATAAATCATATCCAAATTGGGTGATCTCCATCTAAGGCATGGGCAAAGATAGACTCGTCGATACATTTCATCGATATCAATCGACTCATGTTGATGGCACAAATAATGAGGCCCAAGATAGGCTTGATCGATCTCATATTCATCATCGCTATCATATATGAGTCCTTAACCCCTACCCATTGGAATAGAGTGGTTAGTGATATGGGGCCCAAGGTAGATCCACTTTGTTTCATCCTCATAGTCACTATCAACCATGAATAATTCCTCATTCTCACTCATTTGCTCCATAGGAATAGATGATGTAGATTTAGAGGGCCTAAGTAAGCCACCTAAATTCTATCCTCATATTATTCATTGTGTGATGATTGATCATCATCATCATATATCACATAATTACAATCAAGTCCATCACTTTAGATGATGTACTCTTCTTGCACTTCCTCAGAAGCAACTTTTGGTTTAACGTCTATTGCTATATCTAGATTCTACATCTGCATACCAATGTTGTCGATTGCTTAATAACTTTCATTATCCAAATTAGATCTTTTATTATCTCCTTTATTTACCTCTACCATGATGTGCTCATGATATATATCTAGTGGCACTTATGAGACATAAGTTATGAGCATGTTACCCCTTCGTATGTGAGAAGAGTTAGGGTGATAAATATTCTAAACCACATCATTCCCCAAACTAAGGTTTAGATAATCTAAATATGCTGCTAGGATATTTTCTTATCCTTGAATATGATAGCCTAACCCAAATCTATTAGTTGGTATCTGATACTATGGTTCTACAGGAACTCAGTACCTTTGCTCGAATAATCCTAAGCCGCAACCATGCCAATGGTAATGTTCGAAATAAAACAAGGTGAATTCAGGGTTAGACAAATAATGAACATTCACCATGAATGGTTCATCATCAACCTCATATATGGGCATGTGATTTTTCACCTAATATATCCCTCTATAAATGAATTTTTTTTTGTTGGGCATTATCCCTAGTGGTACCACCATTCCCATGGGAAAGCTATGGGATTGAGGTTGGCCCATTTATTGTGCAGTTTCGATAAATGGTATGAACATCATGTTTTGCATGATATATTCTACTAATATGGGATTAACCAAATGTACGGTCACCTACGGTATATATAACCCTACTAAAGAAGTAGGTAAGATAGGATGAGGTGCCTCCTTAACTTTATTTTGAGTGTGCCCTTCGTCCATGGGACTAGGACCTTTGAAAGTGGCTACTTTTGGTGCTTGCTTCATCTCTTTCTCACCCAATTTTACCTTATGCTTCTTATCAGTCCTCAACATCATGGATGTCATAGGTTTACTCGAAGCTACTTTTGTGTGCTTTGATAACTGTGGTGCTACCGTGGAATGTCCTGCACACACTCCTTTTAATTTACCTTCTAGATTTTCGATTGGTGATGTTGGCCATATATCTAGATGTATTGAGGGAAGAATGAAATCTCTCGGTAAATCTATTAAGTTCATGTATTTGAATAGATCTTCATCATAAGGTACCATGTGAACTTGTCTCTCATGTATATATTTAATACACTGATGTAATATTGAGAGAACGCAATACATTTCTCTAATCCAAGGCCTCCATAAGAGGATTTTATACTGCCACACATCACAGGGATGGTATTAAGTCCAACCTAGATATAAAGGACTATAGTACCTACCATTGAGCATAGTGCATAATTGAATGCTCTGAAGGTGAAAATAGAAGGTACAATATGTGATTTTTGCAACTTCATATGTCTTAGTGACTTCGTAGTAATGATGTTGATTGACAACCCTGTATCAATCAAATTCCATTTGAATGGTGTGTGATCACTAAATTGAATGACCTATTCACTACACTGCTGCATATGTTCCACAATGTTTGAAAATGCTTTAGGTCCTAGGAATAAAATTTGATTGATCTTGTAATAACCATGAGTGTCTCCCTGTTCTTAGGAGACTGCTGAATCATTTCATAGATTGACAACTTCACTGGAGTTATCTATAAGCTTTGCACTAGCCTACACCTAATTGTCACCACCAGTCTAGTTGGTGGCCTTGGAAAATTCTATGCTAGCCTTTTTTAAGGTGCAACATGAACTCTAATTGGATCTGGAGGTGGATTTGGATGCTCATACCTCCATTTTATGGTGACAACATTAACCATACCGATGAATTATTGAGTTAGCAGTTCAACATGCACTTGATTCACATGATCGGTATTGTTCCTTAGTGGCACATGATTTGGTAAAGGTTTATTGAATATCCCCATATTCTGGTTGTCCTATGTCTGAGGGTTGTCCACAGTTAGCTCTCCTCTTTCAATCATGTTTTGTACTATATTTTTGAAACTCCAACATCCTTTGATGTCATGTCCCTTTACCCTATGGAAATTTCAATACAAATCATCCCTATACCCCTTTGGATTAGGCTGATTAGGGTCTATTAACTTGATATCCAATAATTTCAAGGCCTTGGACTCACACAGTTGATGGAATATCGATGTCATCTATTCTGAAAAAGGTGTGAACTGGATAAGCAGGCACTATTATTTATTCTTACCCTTCTTGTTATTATTGCACTAGTCATACCATGTATGAGGAGGTTGGGCTTGAAAATTCTATTGTTGTTGCCCATTATCCCCTTTTTGGAGGTTTAAAACCACTTGGTTTACAAGGGCTAGCTTGGAATGCTCATTTTTATTGTGGATGTTCTTGTTCCATTCCTTATTGTTCTAGAGCTTAAATTTACACTCTTGTAACTTGATATCCTCTATTACCTTAGCTTGAACCAAGGTCTCCTTGATTTTTTGATACTATTGCAACTGTAGTAGTAATGAGATGTGCTTCGCACAACTCTTGGTAAACATTCGAGTTAGCTTTGTTGTCATAATGGTAAATGACAACTTTACTATTATCTTTATCTATATTTTCCCATAATCTATAATCAACTCATAATCATGTTGCATTAAAGCAACTAGATAAGATAACTTTTTTTCTTCTTGACATCGAAGGAAAAGCATTCAAGAAACACATTATCCAACTTTTCAAATCTGGTCTATCAAGTTGATTAAACCACTCTTAGGTAGGGCCTAAAAGGGTTGTGATGAATCTTCTCAGCAATAGAGCATCATTACTTTCAATTTGAAAGCACATATCCATAAAGCTCATAACATGTTCCTAATCATCCTCCTCACCTTGAAACTTATCTAGCTTTGGCATATCAAAATGCCTGGGATACGTTGGAATAGGAATGAAATGGTATAGAGGTTTGTTATGAATAATATTCAAGGTCAACTTTTGATAAACCATCCCTTACTTTTCTATGGCTCAAACCTTGTCTTCCAAGGCCTGATAGACCTTCAAAGATAGAATTTACTCTTCTATAAGAGGTCATTGTGGAGCCTTTGGAGGTAAATTCTTCTTCAGTCAATGTGGATTACTAAGATCATCTCCTACGTCTTCTACTAGGGAGATCTCAGGATATTCCTATTCTTGATCATCTCCTGCGTCTTCTTCGTACTGCATATGCACATGATGTTCCAACACTTGGCACTACATCATGTTTTGGGCCATGTGGTGAGTACAATTTTCAATATTCTTAGGGCACAAATCGGGCTATGAAGTAGCTTATCTATGAGTGCACTCCTTGTATTCACTACAAGGGGATAAATTGGACCAATTCAATCGATCATATCACTTAGCATGCTCCTTTTGATCAAGGATGCATTATTCATGCATGCATTACTAAAAAATATGTTGCCTTTACAACCTATGTCTTTGAGTATCCTTATTTTTGAGGTGCTCACATTCTACATGGATATCCTCCAATTGATCTTGGAGAATCTGCTACCATTATTTTGACACCATTTTTTGTGATCGATCTATAAGATCGGTTGTATGTGGTATCTGGTGTACTTATTCTATTTGAGAAACTTTATTAGTATGACCTTCAATATATTTTTTTACCACACTCTTACCTTTGTCTATGTAGATGGAATTAATGTTCTCGTGTTATTTTTACTTTATGCCTGCATGGGTTGACGGGGCAATTATACTATGAGAATACTTAGAGAATTCTTCTAGCTCTTTAATGGTTCAACATGTTCTATCACTACAAGAACTCATATAATGAGAATGCACAACTGAGGTTTTATACCCTAGATACTCTAATACTCTATCTAGACCATACAATTGCCTAGTGCACCATGGCTCATGTGGGGGCATACCATTGACTCTAACACTAGACATATCAAATATGAACTTGCTAGGTTTATTGTTATTTAGAGTCTATGCAGGCCTATGCTTTGAAGAAACCCTATCTTCCTAACCCTAAATAGGTGGATTTTATACTTGTATATTTTGAGTTGGTGGGGGCCTTGATCCTCCCTTGTCCAAAGTACAGATGGGCACTAACTTAGTTATAGTTCCCTCCTCAATGATGTCCTCTTTATTAGATCCAATGGATCCACGAGGTGTATGATCATGATAAATTCCCCATGCTCTAAGGACCCATGTTGGGATCTTCCATACTTAGATATGTCTCATGAGCCATGTACATTAACTCTTTTGGGTGGGGTATTCTGGTGAGAATCCTCGTGCATAGAGTTATACCTTCTAATGCTCATCGAACAACATTTAGGAGGATCTTATAATTAATTTTTTAACACATGTTGTTGTGCATTGGGTGGAGCCTCGACTTCAATCTTAGATCTGTGCCAAGATCAACCACTTCGTGTGACAACCATTATGTGGATTATCTCATATGTAGATTTTAAAGTAAACAAAGAAAACAATGATGATTATCTATTTTAAATGTTCTTTGTGAGCCCTAACTGGTTTGATGTGTTTTGAGATTTATTGAAAACTTAAACTACTCTCATCATGTTTGAAATTGTTGATGTAATGCTTAATAGTTTAAGGGTTTTCACCTATATGCTCATAGCTCAACAATCGATAATTAAAGTCATGATCACGTAAACCGTCAAAATATGGAGATGAAATCCACACCTAGGCATGGAGCACAGGTGCTTTTGATCATCACCCAACACCTTGTGCATAGTTATAAACCCCTCCAAAGAAGAATTTATGCTCTTTTGCAAAGTTAGGATAGATCCTGGAGTTGGCATTGGCCAATTAACATGGTTGGAGGGAGGTGGACCAATAGATGGAAATCACTACCACCATCGTTGAACCCTACCAGTGGTTGAATATGACTTTCAAATCACTATAATTTAGATAGTATGTGGTGTGTGTTTATTCATTTTATATTTTACATGAAAGTAAAAATGCAACACCAAGAATACAATGCTCTTTCCTATATACCTAATAATAAAAGAATTTTAATATTCAGAAAGATGCATATACTTGTTTGGATGAAATTTAGAGAATGCATTTGCATGATAAATTGGCCACTAATTAGACCTCAAGCAAGAAAAATCTACAAAAATAACTAGACTGCTGGAGACTAGGGCAAATTGCAATCAGAAGTCCATTTTTCCTACCAACGACTATAAGAAAACCTAAGAGAATCCAAAATTTTACTTTTAACCTTTATCTATGTTTTCTATTTAACATGACTTCATCTAATTTATTCAACAAAATAAAAAAAATAAACACATGAAACCATAGAGAACTGGTTCCTACCTGAAATCCAAGTTTGATGTAGATTCGACTGTTTACTATTTTTCTATTCTCTTCTAGCCGCAAATTTTAGGTGTGATTGATACTATTAATTGTAGCTACTAGACATGTCTAAGACTGTTCAATGCAGTTGTTAACAGTAAATTCTAGGCCTGCAACAAAAAAAAACATAGCAATTCAGTTATTGATAGCGTAATTTGTGGGTCCCCATCATGATCGCCATCTATAACATTGTGAAAATCATATACATAAGCTATCATACCAATTAAGTGCAAATTTAAAGCATTAAAATACAATAACATGAATTTTATAAGAAAGATAAATTTATTTATATTAATGAAATGTAAATCTATTACATATACATCCCTCTTAGGGATATTTAAATTTGTGATACAATTAATACAATATTGAAAACCCTCTAAATGAGGGGGTGGTATAATCCGTAGATTCTTCACATATGTACACAAAATTCTTAAGACCAAGGATATCCTTATTCTCCTTTGGTTGGAGGTATATTCTACCTTTAATGCCTTAAATTATTAGGTTCTATGAACCTTACATTCAAGAAACAACACAAAAGGGGTTAATGACAAAGGAGGCCTCTCTTGATGAGGCTTTTGAGACACTTGCATAAATTGATAATAAATAAATTCTAAAAGCATGTAAATCTATGAAGATATGTAATAAATCATAAAATTACTATAAAGTATGGAAAATAAAGCATAAAATCTAACAATTAGGAAGCCTAATTAATTGTTAGAACTTGAAAAGCATGAAACTGGTCTAAATTGACAATTGCATGGAAATGAATGTAAATCTACCTATAGATCCTAGAATTAACCGATAAAATGTTTTATAAAATGTAAATCTATACTATATTAAACTAATTGCATAAATGAAAATGTAAATCTAAAGCTAAAACAAAGGAAATTGGGAATCAAACCCTCATTGTGGGTATGAGATGTGGTGGACACTATTAGACACAATTTAAAACTACGGTTGAGCCAAAAATATCTTTACTCTTGTAAGCAGGGCTTAGATATCCAATTTCCTCCATGAAATTGATGATAAAGGGTTACCTCTATGTCCCAATATGGATTGGTAGTTGAATTTGATTGAATTCACGTTAGATTGGATTGATTTTGTGATTGATGCTTCTTAGTCCTTGGAAAGCTTCATTGACGGATTCATGCTTGTCACTCCATAATTGGGAATAATTTTGACTCTTGTTAAGGGGTTATCAATTTTCTATCCAGTTTGGAAGATATTCACTATGTTCAAATGCAAAATTTATCTATGCTTCTCCCCAATTTGGATGGGGGTCTTATCGCCTTCCTAATATCCAATCTTGGCTTTCTTGGGAAGCCAAGATAAAGATCCAAGAGGTTGGATCAGTTGGGAGTAAAAATATCAAAGATTCCCTACCCAAAACTATTTTAATCTCTATTGCATAGATTCTTGTAACCAAAATTGGCTTGGCCCAAGATTCAAAATAGTTTTGATGCTAGTCGCGACTCTGAGGTGTAGCTAGCTCTATTAGCCACGGGTGTCAATCGTGGCTAAGGCTGAGTCAGCTAACTCTGCTGAAATTGAGAGGTTAGGTGTCTAACCATTATATTATAATAAGCATAGGCTCTAATTCATCTTAAATCATAGCTTAAACTCAATCAAGCCTTAATTTTAGGTTACCAAACCTCTTTTAGCACATAAGAAGCTCTATACCCTCATATCTAGAGCTATGATACCAAATGTAATGACCTAGAAAATCAAGAAACAAGAAAACACACAAAGATAGAAATATTTTTTTTGACTAAGGAGAGGGATTCATAAATCCCCAACCCAACTTAGATTAACTTAATGCTTACAACCCCTAAGTTTCTCAAGAACTATACCACATAATATTTCCCTCACGCAATTCCCTTATGCATAGGCATATATTATGTTATGCACATAAGTCCATCCATATCATCAACCTTGATGAGCTAGACTTACCACTCTCAATAATTAGAAGGTATACATGTATATCCATATTCCATGCAAGCCATTATGCTATGTGTACTACGAGTTAAGATATAAATATTATCATCTAACAAGATATCTTGACTCTAGTACAATATTCAAAACCTAGTTATCCATATCCCTAAGGGGGTATCAAGCCCTTAGGTCACCCTCTAAGTTCACTTGGAACTTACTATTGTGTTTTCTTTTTTACATATATATAAACATGAATACAACATATAGATCTAGATACTAAATCCAACAAAACATAAATCATTATAAAGCAAAGGAAAACTAAAACATGAAGCAATAATTGAAGGATGAACAAGCAATAGAAATTATCTAAATACAATCACATTCACTCAATAGAATACAAAGGTACCTCAGCCATATGGTTCATTTATTACATAATCATGTATGGTAAATTTCATACCTTCAATCAATACATTACATCAATTTCATCGGGGAAATATCCCCATAATTCTAATCTATTTGCATAAATAAGCAATATGTAAGGTAAATAGAAATATTGTGCATCGATTCATCTCATGAATTTTGTCCTCCCACTCTTCCATAAATCAATTGAGGATATTAGGGGATCAAGACACTCATAGTTCAGGATATAAATGCTTCTAAATGCATTTAATAATTTCATTGCCAAATTGGAACTATACAAATAACCCAAGCAATTCAAATTTCTAAAGCATAGTTGATATCATGAAAACTCATCTTTCTATTTCCCCTCTCATATCCCTATGAGATTTTTTCAACAATGCATGAAGATCATATGCTAGTTTCTAATAAATTACTCAACCTTTATTTAAAAACCAAAGTCTCATACCTTTAATTGTCGAAAAATCTAGGTTCATAGGTATTTACTAAATTAAATCCAACTACTTTAATCCATAAATAAACCTTTTTTCTTATTTTCATGAATTAAATACCCATACCCTTAATTCACCAAACAAACCATTTTTATATTTATTTATTCCATTAAATCCAACTACTTTAACTTATAAATAAACCTTTTTCTTCATTTCATGAACTAAAGACCCATACCCTTAATTCACAAAACAAACCATTTTCATATTTATTTATTCCATTAAATCCAACTACTTTAACTTATAAATAAACTTTTTTATTCATTTCATGAACTAAATACCCATACCCTTAATTTACAAAACAAACCATTTTCATATTTATTTATTCCATTAAATCCAACTACTTTAAATTATAAATAAACATTTTTCTTCATTTCATTAACTAAAGATCCATACCCTTAATTAAAAAAAAACCATTTTCATATTTATTTATTCCATTAAAGCCAAATACTTTAACTAATAAATAAATATTTTTCTCCATTTCATGAACTAAAGACCCTTACCATTAATTCACAAAATAAACCATTTTAATTTTTTTTTATTTCATTAAAGCCAACTAATTTCACTAATAAATAAACCTTTTTCTTCATTTCATTAATTAAATTCACGTAGTTCCTATCAAATGAAAACATGTAAGGTTTCTTTTTCCATCATTTAAATTCATCATTTCAAATAATGAACTCTATAAGGAACCTCCCTTTTCATTAATCTATGACTACTATTTTAAATAATGGAATTCATATAAAAGACCTTTTATTTCCATTAATTTAAAAACTATTATTTAATTAATGAAACTATATAAAGGAAACCCTTTTATTTCCTTAATATAAACTCCCCCATTCGATTAATGAAACTAAAATAGATTTTTCCTACCTAGATACTCTATGACCTCCCATTCAACAAAACCCACTACCAAATTTGGTAAGCCAAGGATAGAATTCAAAGTACAAAGTGTAGAAGCAACAAGGGCATTACTGGAGGTGATACATAACATACAATAATCTACAACAAATACAGAGTGCTTAGGTATTTTGGTCTATATTGGATGACAACTAGACATGGTTGTTGGTTTGCCATAGGTTCAGTCAACTTAAAGCCCACAGTGGACTATGCAGGTGTGAAACACATAATGGAGAGGACACCCCTTAGAACTCAACATAACGATGACCCCCTCACAACACCAAGCTTTAACGCTACCTACTTTCTACCCAGTGAATACTAACATAAAGGCTAACATCTATGGTAAGGAGGTAGGGAACAACATGAGTCAACTGACCTAAAATGAAGTCTTAACAACTTACAACTATGGTGATGGATTTAACATGGCCAACTATAGTGAAGGCTTGACATAGCTAGCTTTAATGAAGGTTCAACTCATCCAGGATTCTAGCTACAAGGAAGGCTTAACACAATCAACTATAATGAAGGCTCAACACATCCAACTACAAGGAAGGCTCAACATAGCTAGCTACAACAAAGGCTCAACACAACCAACTACAAGGAAGGCTCAACACAACCAACTACAAGGAAGGTGACCCACGAATCCTCGTTATCGTTTGGCACTAAAAATTTGTAAATGAGGAGGTCTATCTTGGTTAAAGGGATAATGCACATAGTGAACCCATCGTCCATCATCAAACTAAAACAAATTATGGTAGAAACCTTAAATAACTTTTTTAAAGAATCCAATAAACCAAACTAGTTATTTATGTATTGTATAGCTTTCTTGGTTGTGCTAATTGAACATTCATATCCTTTCCTTGCTCCTCATGAGGTGCTTCAGCCTCTATTTTTTGGTGTTTGATATTTGTCCTTCTCTACGCATAACATCTTCTTACTCTCCATAAATGCCTATCTCTTCCCTTTGCTTCCATCCATCGCCTACCCATCATACCTTCTCATCTTCTTGTTAGGTAGTAGAGGGGATATTTTTTTCCTCTCTACCTTCTCAAGGTTCTAGTAGAATTGAAGCCATTCCTCCACATTTACAAAGCCACCCATTCATGTTGACGAAACCATTTCTTTACGTTAATGAAGCTATCCCTTCATGCCAGTTGGAAAATTTTCCTGGTTGGCCCGAATCAATTTTGAAGGTAGGTTCTATACTTAATTATTATTTTTTTAGCTAATCATTCGATTATCATTTTATTAAGAAAATCCTCATATACTTTAGACAACAACTTTATTATTGATTTAAATGAATTCCTTTTTTCTTATGAATTTAGCAACCATCATTTTGTCGTAAAAATCCTTTTATTTCTTAATATGAAACACTTCTTATTTCTTATTTACAAGATTTCTAAAATAAATCAACTTTTGTTAAAAATAAATTCCTTTCATTATTCTAAAATAAATAACCACTTATTTAAAATGAAATCCATTTATCATTGTAAAATAAATCAATCATTTATTAAAATTGAAATATATTTATCATTTTAAAATAAATCAATGATTTATTAAAAATGAAATCTATTTACCATTTTAAAATAAATCAACCATTTATTAAATATGAAATCTATTTATAATTTTAAAATAAATCAACCATTTGTTAAAAATTTAATATATTTATCAATTTAAAATAAATCAATCATTTATTAAAAATGAAATCTATTTATCATTTTAAAATAAATCAACCATTTATTTAAAATGAAATCTATTTATAATTTTAAAATAAATCAACTATTTATTAACAATAAATTCTATTTATCATTTTAAAATAAATCAACCATTTATTAAAAAATGAAATCTATTTATCATTCCATTTACCAGAGCACACAAGGAGCTATGAAGATAGCCTATTCATTCATACTTTCCAAATTATTGAGGCAAAAGTACTGAAGTAAAAGACAATCAAGCATGTGCAATAGATAAAGAGGGAAATATTTCCATCAATTTAGTCACTTGTCTCAGTCTCTAGAACTTACGATAGCTACTAGGCCATTAGTTTGGGGCTCAAGGTGGCTATCTATTGATGATTATCCCTAATTGAATGCATACCTATATGAAGGTATCCATCCTTGTTACCTTTGAGTTTGCCTTATCATCACTTACCCAATCTCAAGTACCCTCATCTTCAGTGGATGACTCAACTTCTTCCACTTACGAGTGCACATAATCCTACACATTGACAATTTGTTAGTAGTATCATGCTCATCAATATCTATTAATATCACATAGTTTCTTAATTGCAAAAAAAAAGTAATAAAGCATCATCATTTAATACATTGTCTTCCACATAAGAAAGGTCCATTTGGGAGGTTCATGATAATATTCATGATTTGGATCATAAACCTCTTGAACTTCTTCTTGTTTGGATTCAGGTTCATATTCATGAATAGCTTGAAATTTTTCTGTCTTTCACGTCATGAGCTTTATTTGACTTAATTTTCTTACAATATTGATATTGTCTTGTTTCTTCCAAGCATTCACGTATAGAATCATAAAAATTTCCTAACTTTGATGAAATTGAAATGTAAATATTGTATGAAGAATAAAACATTGTTTTTCGAGATGATTCACTTGATTCAATTGTATCAATTTCTTCTTTCATTTTTAGAGTTTCAATTTATTGTTTTTGCTTTAGATTTTTATCTTTACAAAGTTCAAGTGAAGGCAATATCATATACATTATTCTAACTATATCAAGAGGTATCATAATATAAGTTCAAGTGAAGGCAATACCATATACACTATGCTAACTATATCAAGAGGTATCATAATATAAGTTCAAGTGAAGGAAATATCATATACATTATGCTAACTATATCAAGAGGTATCATAATATTATATTTTGAATTATTGGTTGCTTCAATACGTTTTGAGGGTAAATAGTATATAGTTCTTTATAGATGAATTGTAGTACCATATCAAGCTTATCCTTAGATTTTTCAATCAAGTTTTTAATACCAAATTTTATAACTTCTAATATTTGCTTTCTAATTATGGACTCCATATTTCTTTCCATGGTATGCAATTCAACAAATCGATTCTATTATTCTATTCCTTTGAAGTAGAAAACTTTATATCTCCCTCGTTCAAAATTAATATGAAATTTTCTAATGCTTTGATGTTGAAAAACTTTTAAATCCCTAATTTGATTTGCAAAATTTCAAACTTCAAAAAAATCCAAATTCCAAAAATTCAAAAATTTTAAATTTTTTCAAAATTTCTAAAAACTTTAAAATTTTCGTAAATATCTCAAAAAACTTTAAAACTCACACCAAATAAAAAATTTAAAAACTATTATCTCCTTATTTCTCCTTTTATTTTATTTTTCACCTTCTTTAAATATTAAAAGTGTAATTAATTAAAAACTCAACTTAAACCTTATATCTCCACTATTATAAACTTTTGCACTAAATTCAAATTTACTCCCTCCAAATAATTATGTGTTGGCAATCAAATTAATTACCTAAGGATTCATCGATGATAATGTAGTTATCCTCTTTTGTAATGCTTAATGTTCCTTCAAGACTTAGAACACATGCATGTTTCTTGGCTCATATTTTAATTTCCTTCAACTCATTTTGTGTTCATGTCTTGCAATATTTGTTTCTCTAGTTCCTCTGACTGGAGAGTGCTTAGATGGTTTTATTTCCTTCTATTTATTTAGGATCCTCTAGCTGGAGAGATTTTAGGTGGCATTGCTTCTCCTCCAAATAAAATATTTTTAGGTGGTTTCACTTAAAATTTGTGTGTGTATGGATCATATAAATAGGTTCTAGGTTACCTTTAGTTTACCTTTCTTCAAATGATGATCCAGTATTTTGTTGGATTCTAGTCTAGTTTGCTTCACTAGGTCACTATCCTAGTTTTCATAGCTTCTTTAAAAAAACTAGTTTTCTTTTTTATTTGTGTAGCTTCTTTTTTCTATATTTTCCAATTAGACATTCACTTCTATGCTATGCTAACCTTTTGTATTGACCATGCTATTGTACAATTGAACCTCTTGCTATATCAATTTCTTATGTTAGTCGAATGGACTATCCTACTTCATTAACCTCCTATGTTGGCTAGATAGCCTATCATTTTGCTTTGTCTTCTTACATTGGTTGAATGGCCTATCCTTCTACTATAATATCTTGTTCTAACTGAATGTTTTATTTCCTCTGCTATAATATTTTAGGCATTTTTTTCTTTATATTAGCTGATTGGACCACTTTCTTCAATATTGGCCTCTCGATATTTTATCTCCTATATTGGCCTCTTTGGTATTTGTCCTTCTCTATTGGCCTCTTTGGCCTTTGTTCTCTATATTGAAATCTTGGGCCTTTCTCTTCTATATAGTCATCTTGGGTCTCTATCTTCTATATGAGCCTCTTGGGCATTTCTCTTCTCTCTTACAAAAATGTCTCCCTTAAAGAACCTACTTCAAAAAAGTGATATGTGGCCAATACTTAAATGATATATAGATATATTTAGTGAATATAGTTCTTCAATGTATTCTAAAAAGATACTTCCATTTTTTTCTCTATAATGTTTTGCTTCTATCTCCAAATATGTCAAGGTCAATTTGACCTGATTATTCTTCTCTTTCTTTGCTTATCTTTCTTCTCTTTATTCTTAGGAATATTTGAATGCTTATCAATTTCCTATGACTTTTCATTATTATTTTGCTTCTATTTTTTCTAATTCTCTTTCTTCCTTCTCTTTCTATTTTACTTTCTCTTTATTCTCTTTCTATTGTACTTTAGAAGCTAAAATTCATCTCTATATCTATAGGAAGCTTCTAAACCTCTGTAGCTATACTTATTTGTTGTCACTCTAAAATATCCAATGTCTTAGGTTGCACCTAAGAACCTAATATGATTCTCCTCTTACTAGATAATCCAATATCAATTTTAGGGTGGCTATTTCCCTAAATGATAAACATTCTATTGATTTAGTTCTACCTCAATATTCAATATATAATATCTGAAATTAAAACTTATATATCTAACTTTTCTCCTAAGTTGTACCTCTTATTCAATCCAATTGTGTCCTATTCTTCATTGGTTTTCCTTCAACCAACTGGAAATACCATATCTTATAAATCAGGGTGACTAGATCCTTGTCCCCTCAATTTCTACTCAATAAGATCTTAAAAATTAGAGTCCAAGTTTACATTGCCTTCAAAGTGGACAGACTCTAAATTAACTTTATAAAAAATGGATAAAGTTAATTAATAATGGTGGCTCAATAAACTCTATAAAAAATGAACAAAATTTAGTGGTAGCTTTGATACCATTGTTGGCTTTTTAAGCCTTACTACCACAAAATATCATATATCCCAATATAAAATATCCACAATATTAAAGGTCAAAATAATAATATATGATGAGTAGAATTAGAAAATTAATATGTATAACAAGGCCTATATAAGAAAGAAAATAACATTTATTTATATACTAGAATTTGAATGTAAATACCTTATGTCATTCATGAACCATGCATGAAGAAAACTTACAATATTAATTGCTCAAAAAACTATATACAAGCTTTATACCTTTCCTTCCACTTACAATTATATAATGATATGTATATCAAATCTTCATTGGGTTCTCATGGATCATTATCTTCATAGTATATCCATATTAATGTAAATCTTCAAGTACTTTACTATTGCTCTTCATATGACAAGTAATGTGACTCTTGGCTTATCATCTTACCACTTGCATACTAGATGGATACTTAACTCTAGGGCACTTGCACACATCTACATGAATCTTAAACTTCTACATGCACTCTTAATCTAAGACACTTGTGCAAATCCTCACATTATATATTTGCACTCTTACATACATGATACTTGTCCACATTCTTTCAGTCTATATTTGCACTCTAACTTACATAATACTTGTGCATTTCTTGCATATTACACTCTTACATTATAGTTGTGCATTTCATACACATTGACTCTTAAATAAAAAGGAAAATCTAAATCACACTTCTAAACTATAGACTCGACCCTCATCTATTACATAATTACAATTATAACCATGAAGGTACCATGGGCTATATTAGCTAGTACCAAATAATGTAATATACCTCAACACTCCTTTGTAATACATTATTTGGTTATAGAAGAATTTAGTCTTAAATCATGGTATTGATATTCAACTTCAATGTTTATGTGACCTTACATTGTCCATGAACATCTTGTTTGAGATTCATCTTCAAATTATTTGAGTTTAACTCTAAGTTTTTTCATCTTCATTCTTTGATTATTCAGGCTTTAGATATTCATGATCTAAATCATGAACTTCTTGAATTATTGTTCATTGATTTGATATTTATATTATGTGTACACACTAAGATATACATATCATATTTTGTGATGACTTATCTCAAATTTATATGTGATGGATACTTTTCTATTTTTTTTCTAATAATTTAATTTTAAGTATGCTCGATGTTTGATTATTGATGTAAAATTAGTTTATATTATGTGTGATAAAAATAATGTTATAGATTTAGTTGGTTAAGATACATATATGCTAGGTTTTAATGATTAGAATTTGAAAGTAGCTTTGGATTTTAGATGTATAGATGATATGATTGAGATAATGTAGTGATTGAGATTGTAGTTATAATTTATATCATGTACCCAAGGGAACTTTAGATAACACCATAAGGTATCCTATAGTACAAGATATGATACTATTGACAATTTTGTCACATTGCCTAGAGGGGTAGTAAAATCAAAATTTTGTAAAATATTTCTTTTAATTTGTTCCTTTGTTTTTAGAAGACATTTTTGAGTATTGCTGAAATTTTTGGCTTCCATCACCATCCTCCTTTTACATAGAATGGAGATACAAGTGCTTTGTTATTGAGAAAGCTAAGCTTAAGAGCTTCGCAGGAAAATGAATACGGCTTCATTGAAGGAAGGAAGTGGAGAATGAAAAGAGCTTTGCACCCAAAGCAGCCCAAACCGATGCTTCGGGTGAAATTTTTACGAAGCGAGAGTCGAAGAAGTCCAAATATGGAAAATAGCTTCACCAAGAGGAGGAAAGTAAGGATTGGATCTTAGCATTTCAAGGTTGCTAAGGCATGAGAAGAGATTTGCACTTGAAGCAGCCCAAACCGATGCTTCGGGCAAAAGTTTTGCGAAGTAGGATTCAAAAGGTTCAAGCACTAAAAAATGCTTCGCTAAAAAATCAGCGAAGCATCCATTTCAGGCCTCCCTACTGGCGAATCATTTTTACTTCACCCAAAGTCATTGCGAATCATATCCTTTAGATATATTTCATGTGAGGCACTTTCACCTAAAGTAGTAGCGGTCCGTAAAGAGCACAATATTTTTCCAAGGCAGAATTGCACTTCGGCAAAAAACCTCCCAAACAATAATTTTGAAGAAGGTTCACGGTGAAGTGTTTTGACAAGTCCATCAGCAAAGCATCCACTTTGGGTAGAGAACCTTGTGAAGTAAATTTTGACATGCCTGCTCGGTGAAGCAGCAAGAGATTGAGAGCCCCGTATTAAGGAGATAAACCTACTTCGGCATTTTACATCCCCTAAGCGGTTTTACGAAGCTCCTTTGTGCAAAGTGCATAACCAAGGGAGATGATCTACTTCGGCTTACATCCATTGTGAAGTAGGGTCACAAACTAGAAATAGGTGAAGCGCTTCAAGGGCATGCACTCCAAGCTTAGGAATTTTTTGAGGCAATCAAGTTCCTCATAAATGAATTTTTACATGCCTGATGAACTCGCTACTCATTTTTAGCAATATGAAAAGAAGTATCAGTCTCAGAAGGAGAGCCTGAAGGAAATGGCAGCCACTCGAGCTCCACACCCAGAAGCCTAGGATGGACTGGGTGGCTCATAAATGTGAGTTTCCTCGGCTGACCCAGTCGTAGCTGCAAGTTATAGAAAAATATTTGAAAAATCAGTCACGAGAGCCGTAGAAGCTGACTTCTCAAATTTTTGAGGATGTACTCCTCTATTTTGTGCATTGATGGCTCAAAGGGTCGGTTCTTCTATAAAACCCCAAGCATTGTAATGAAAAGGGGAGGAACTTTCTGCTAGAAATCTGTTGTAACTTGAATCCCTATGATTAATACTTAAGATCTTCGGGCTTAATTTCTCTCTTGTATGCTGCCTTCTATGATTATTTCTATTATTTCTTTCTTCATTTGCATACTATAATTCTGCATTCTAGATTTAGGTGTGCAATTGGGGGTAGAACCCTAGAATTTTCCCAAAGGATACATAGGGGAGAAAAACATTGTAATAGTTCTCTTGTATGCTGCATGTGGATAGTGTTTTTGTTATATTCACTCATTTCCTAGTCATCGTAATTTTGAATTCTAGATTTCGATGAAAGGTGGAGGGTAATACTGGAACTCATTCAAAGGATACATAGGAGGACTAGTATTGCGTTTATTTCATTTTATTCTGGGTATTTATTGCTATCATTTCGGGCTATTAGCTAGTAATCGTGTTGTTGGTTCTTTCCCACTTTAATTCACCAATATTTCTTCCCTTACACTATTTATTTCTTTCTTGCACCCTTACTATTTTTATCTCTTTCCTACACCCTTACTATTTTTATCTCTTTCCTGCACTCTTGTCTCAAAAACACCAAGTAGTTTAGTAAAGGAGCCAAAATTTCTCCGAAGATTGGCATGAGGGGCATCTCTTCCTATCAGCATTTCAATGTTGGTCTAGTCTAGGGCGTGTACACTTCCCAAAATCCTTTCTTGGGTAGATTTGATGACCAATAATTTTTGGCATGCCCGATGGGACACAGTCAGTCTCACCTTATGAGTGGTAGTGAGAATCGATGCTCGTATCATTGCCAAAAGACTCTAGCATTTGGAGACTCTTTTAAATCCAAGAATCTTAAAGTCATAGAGACCAGTACTTAAGTCTATGCCTTCATGCAAACAATATGGAGAGTTAGGAATAGAGGAGAGGAAACTAAGTTCTTTGAACTTGATATTGATGCCTTCGAGGAACACTCTAGGTTGGTCACCCCTGAGTCGCTGTTACATGGAACATCCTTGCAAGAGGCTACTTTTGATGAACAAGGGATAACCTTAGATAGCACAGGGGCTAGCTTTCCTCCTAATCCTCCCAACTCACCAAAGAATCCTAGCGCCTTCGTTCCTATTAGTCGTCATGTTAGCAACCAAAGAGGAAATTCAAGAATTTCTATTTCTCAGAATCCAGAGTGAACATGGCACAACAACAATAGCAAAAACAACAACAATAAATGCAACAGCAACAACAACCACCACCCAGACTATTCCCAGCATGGAATTCTTCTAGACCACTAAATCTAGCTAGACAAGGGCATGTTTTGCCTACTGCTATGAAGAAAATCCCAATGTTCAATGGAACTGGGAAGACAACTCTAGAGCACATCTAGGACATAGTTTCTCTGGCAGTGATTCATGACATCACAGAGGAGAGAGTCATGGTAAAGCTTTTGGTTCTATATCTTAGAGGGAATCTCATCTACTGGTATAGATCTTTACCACTTGGTACTATAACAGGATGGGACCAGTTAGCTGGACAGTTAATGAGAAGTTTCAATGAGTTCATCGATCCATCTTCTCTTCTGCATCAGTTCACAACAATCCAAAGACATCCACAAGAAGATATCACTGACTTCAATGTTAGGTTCACTCGAACCTGGAAAAGGATACCAGTTGGACTTTAGCAAACTAGTGAAGCTACAACATACTACTTCCTTAGGGCTTTCAACCCTGATATCAGTGTAATGGTAAGGTAGTCGAATATCAATACCTTCCTTGAGTTGTATGAGTTAGCCTAGGGAGCAAAAATGGATATAATAGATATGGGTAAGCTTCCCCAAAGGATTTCAATGCCCATACTTCCTAATTTCCCTCAATCCTAGTATGCAAATGTGGCCACTTCACAGATCTCTGCAACCCTTGTGTACCTAATATCATTTTGGAACTTGAATCCTATTGTATCTCAGATTGTTACTCCTCAAATCCATTTTTCCATATTCTAGGCATCACAACCCATTGTCTCTTCAGTGTTTCCTATGTTTCTAGCACCACTTCAACACCCCACCCTACCTCCAATACCAACGATGGCTCCATTGCCACATATTCCCAAAGCCAATGATATGCAAGACAAAATACTACAAGAATTTTAGTACCTGAACTCCACAGTGCAAACTCTATACAATGACATGACCATTATAAAAAAGAAGCAAGCATAGCAAGATTTTCTACCAAGAATATCTTATCCTACACCTGCGCTTACTAAAGATCAAGTGGTCCAGCAAGGGAGAGCATCGACAAGAAATGTCATGATTGATGAAGCTTCGAGTACCTCCGACTACATACATTGGTGCTCCACGTGTAATGAACCTCATGAAGAGAATACTTGTATGCTACACCAAAATTATGTGCAAATGCTAGTGAGAAATAGTCATGGTGGTCAAGTCAACATTATCAGACAAATGGATTAGAACTTGGTAATTGGTGAAGAAGATCAAGTTGCAGTCCTTACCAGAGGAGGAAAAAGGTCAATAAAGGTAGACACTATTCAAATGGCTCCCTTAAAGGTTTATGCTCACCATGAGAAAGGACAAAAACTTCCCTAGGCCTTGAGTGAAGCTTCTCAGGTTCCACCAGTAAAAGAAAAGGCTCAACAGGTCCCTGCAAATCCACCTCAGGTGGAAACTAAAGAACAAGCTAGAGAGAAGCTCAAGCTTCCTTCGTTGACCAAGCAAAAAAGGGTCAAATCCATAGAGCAGTATCGCACCAAGTATGAGGTGAAAATGGAATCTGAGGTGCCCAACTCCCTGGTTTACAATATTGTAGATGAGTTGAAGAATACTCTAGCCAAGATTAGTCTATATGATGCATTGCAGTTACCCGAACAAGTGGACTTGCTGCAAGAATCATTGAAGACAACTAAGGTGAGAAAGTCAGCATCACTCACCCTAGTGTAGACCCTATCCACATCCATTATAGGAAATAATAAGCCACCCCCATTCTACCTGTCTCTAAAAATGGAAGGGTATGTTGTACACAACTGTATGATTGACTCTAGGGCTGCGACGATAATCATGCCCAAAGTAGTGTGCAAGGAAATAGGAATGGAGTACACCCAAAGTAGCCATGGCATGCTCCAAATGGATGGTACTCCTATGAATATTGTGGGTGTAATTAAATATATACCTATCTGATTACACAAGATGCCTCAAATCACAGTTATACAAGAGGTGGTGGTCGTTGACCTTGAGCCATATTTTAGTATGTGCTTGTCAAGAGAGTTTACAGTGAAGCTAGGAGGTTACCTATCTATGGATTAATCACACTTAGAGATTCCATTCAAAGGGAAGAAGGTAAAAATCTACAATGAGAAACCTTCTACCTTCCTCAAACAAAAGATGTCCGAAGAAGAGAGAAGTGATTTTGTGCATGCAATAGTGGAAGGGATAGAGTAGGTGGACCTGGTCGAGGAATACCTTGCATAATTAAGTTGTGAATACGAGTTTTCATTAGTAGATTTCAATGCCATGATAGAGACAAAAATGGGATGTTGTGCCATCACCAAGCCTAAGAAACACACCAAGTTAGAAGATAAGATCTCTACCCAAGGAGTATTATGGAAATTGTTCTTCGATGGTGCCCGATGCAAAAATGGCATCAGGGCAAGAATTTTTTTAGTATCGCCATCTGGAGAGTAGAAGGAATATTGTTACCGATTGGTTTGGAGCTACACCAACAATGCAGTAGAATATGAAGCTTTATGCCTGGGACTAAATAAAGTAGAAAAGTTAGGCATAAAGCATCTCCAAGTCTTTGGAGGTTCAGAATTGGTATGCAATCAAGACACCAACAAATGTGTGTCAAAGAAGCACTATCTTAAGGCATATCGTAATAGGGTATGGTACTTGTTTGACCAATTCGAGTCTTACTATGCAGTCCATTCCCCACAAAAAGAACCAACATGCTGATGTCTAGCATCCATCATAGCTAGGTACTCTCCAGTATAAGACATGGTGCATAAACCTAAAGCTATGAGGATGATTTATAGGCCCTCTATCTCAAATAGAGATCTGCATTGGGAATTTTTTGATAGTGATGAGTAGATTGTGAATTTTATGATTCAATAAGCAGCAATAATTGATAGAAGAAGCCTAGATGATGAGGAATATGAAGGTCTAGTTTAGTTGAAGAAAACCACGTCCCCAAATTGTTAATTACTCTTGAAAGCCTTTTCGATCGAAATGATTGAGCAGTTTCTCATAGGATCAAAGTCAATGCAAAGTAGTATCAGGATTTGGAGCTTGAACCTAGAAAATAAATAAAAGTTGGAATAGATTGCACTTCGAAAGAACTAGAACATATCTGATATCCATGTAGAAAGTATCCCAACATAGTGGCATGGTCTTATCAAGACCTAAAAGGATACGACCGACAACTGATCCAACATACAATTGAGTTGCAGGAGGGGGTGAAACCCTTCCGACAGAGGCAAAGGCTTGTTAACCCAAAGATCAAGGTCCTAATGAAAGCTGAGCTCCTGAAGATGCTCGAGGTGAATATAATTTATCCCATAAATCATTCCTCTTGGGTAGCAAATCTAGTCTATGTTAGAAAGAAGAACGAAGATATATGATTATGCATGGATTTTTGCAACCTAAATCAGGCTTCACTCAAAGATCATTACCCTCTCTTGCAAATTGATAAGATATTGCACTAAGTGGTTGGGCCTCAACGCTTTTCCCTACTTGATGGATTCTTAGAATATAATCAGATCTGGGTTAGGTATGAAGACCAGCATAAAACCACATTCACTACTAAGTGGGGAACATTCGCCTATCAATGAATGCCATTCGGTCTTTCAAATTTCGGGGCCACTTTTCAGAGGGCCATGGATTTAGCATTTGGAGAATTTTTGAATAAGGTCATTGTTATCTATCTGGATGACATGACCATCTTCTCCCAAATAAGGGAGGACCATCCTTTTCACCTACAATAGATATTCAAAAAGTGTCGAGAAATTGGCATTTCAATCAATCCTAAAAAATCCATATTCACAGTAAATGAGGGAAAGTTATTGGGACATGTGATATTAGAGAAGGGTCTCATCATAGATACTAATAGATCTTAGGCTCTCTTGAATCTCCCACTCTCGACGAATAAGAAAGGACTACAATATTTTTTTGGCCTGATCAACTTTGTAAGGAATTTTGTTCCAAATTTTTCCCAAGTCATCAAGCCGATGTCCAAAATTTTGAAGAAGGGCACTAAATTCTTATGGAAAGATGAAAGGAAAGAAGCATTTGAAGAGATCAAGGCTTGAATTTCTCAGGTTCCAGTTCTGACAAACCCTAACTACAACCAAAATTTTATCCTATATGCTATAGGAGAACCTAAAAGCTATGTTGTAGTCTTGATGCAAAAGGGGGAAGATGGTGAAGAATGCCCTATCACGTTCCTAAGCCAAGTGATACACCCTCATGAAGAGAAATACAATTTCATAAAAATGCAGGTGCATGCAGTAATGAAATCCTTGAGGAAGTTCAAGCACTTCATTTCTAAAAGTTGGGTTACAGTGTTCATCATTCATCCCGATGTGCACAACTTCATTATTCAGGTAGAATTGGGTAGCAAAAGAGCCAGCTGGATTAGCAAAATATAGGAGTTTGACATCGATATTACACCCAAAAAATTGGTTTGTGCTTGAACACTATGTAAAGATCTTGCAAAGAGTGTAGCGGTTGAAGTGACAACTTGTCAGTGGGATGACTCAACAGTAGAGGGGTGCTTCGCAAATCAAGAAGAGGATGAGAAATACTAGGTTAGGGAGACAGTTGAATATTTTAATACCGATAAATGTCCTTTGAATTTGAATGCTTCATAGTGAAGACATTTCAAGCTATGGTCCCTCCGATATACACTATGCCTCGAAGGCCTATTCCTCAAGAACATCGATGGCATTCTTCTTAGATGCATAAAATAATATGATAAGAGAAGAGTCCTAGGCGAATTCCATTCAGGGTTGTTCGGTGGCCACTTTGTAGGAAGAACAATGACATTGAAGATAATTAAGGTAGGTTATTATTGGCCTACACTTTTTTTCGATGCTTTTATGATCTGTCATAGATGTGAGCAATGTTAGAAGTTCATCGATTGAAGCAAAAGTGCTCCTATGCCTCTTCGACCGATACAGGTAGAAACACCCTTTCAAAAATGGGGGTTGGATTTCATAGGGATTATATCACCGAAATCCTCTGTAGGGCATAAATTTATCCTGACTACAATCGACTAATTCAGGGCCGAAGTAGTACCCACAAAGCATGTCGACCAAGAAATCGTCATTGCATTCCTAGAGGGTTTGATCACCCGATTTGGCATTCAAGAAGCTATCATAATGGACAATGGTCCCAGGTTTTCAAGCACCAAGATCAATGAGTTTCTCTACAAATATGGGATATATCATAAGGTCTCTTCTAATTACTATCCACAAGGTAACGACATGGTAGAATAAATTAACAAGACTCTGTTAAGGGTGCTGAGAAAACTCATGGAGAAAAACAAAAGAACCTGGCACCTCCTTCTAGATTGGGCCTTGTGGGCTGATCGGATTTCTATCAAGAAGTCAATAAAAACATCACCTTATGCCTTGGTGTATGGCAACGAGGACATCCTACCAACCCATGTGGAGATCCTTGCATTGCAGTTGTTGGATGAGGAAGAAGAAGTTAATCCTATGAAGAACAGGCTGGCACAACTACTGTAGCTAGAGGAAGACTATGAGAAGGCCTACTAGAGTTTCACTAAGCATGCTCAGATCACCCAAGATTGGTTCAAGAAAAAATCCTTTGACCACAAGTTCAGAGTGGGAGATCTGGTATGGAAGTGGGACTCCTAGAAGGCCAAGCCTGTGAATCACGATAAATTGGATGCCTTCTGGGATGGACCGTTCAAAATTGTGAAGGTAAACTTAGCCAATTATTTCATCCTCAAGGATGCATATGGTCAGATCTTTCCGATTTCTATCAATGGTCTTCATTTGAAGACTTTCCACCATTGAGATGAAACAAAAACAAAAAATTCAAGTTTTTACTTTTGTATGTAAGATTTTTTATCTTTGTATATACCTTGTTTCAATATTGCCAAGAGGTTAAGTATCACACTACCACAGTGACAAGCCCTAGCTTCATTGGAATTAACGAGAATCTCCTTCAGGAAATTTGTGTGCGAAGTGACTAATGCGAGATGCTTCATAGCGAAGCACTTAGGCCAAGAAGGAGTCCTTAGACCAAATGACAACAAAATGAAGGTGTGAGGAATACTTCGCAAAAAGAGGTTTGAGCGAAGCAGTTTTTGAAGAAAATTTAGCAAACCATTTTTTCAAAAGGAACAAGCTTCAGAGGCTAACCTTCCACAAAGAAAGTAGTGATGCAGTGAGGTAAAAATCCTTCAGGCTCGAATCATAGAAAATCAGCTCACATCGGAGGTTCACCATGAAGTATCTTTAGTGCTGGCTTCCACTTTGCCAAACCAACAACGCACAAGGTAGGGAGTATTTAAAACATGCCTTGAGAGATGCATCGATGGCAACCTAGGGGAATTTTTGGGGTAGGTGATTTTAATGCAAAGGTGGCGGGGCACATCCCAAGAGGATTCAGTTATGAGAAAAGCTCATGCCTAGGTATGAGGTGGCAGAGGGTTAAGTTTCCAATGCTGGGCAAATCATCAAAACACATGGGCATACGTACCACGTCACCGTGAAGCCAATCAAATGGTAAAATGACCTCTTTCGTCTAGGTTGCGAATTTAATTTTTGCAGGTGCCATAAATTTAGGTAGTTGCCTTTTAAGGCTATAAAATGCGAGCCTTAGTAGTAAAAGGGGTGTTCACCAACTTTTAATGCAAGATTAAGAGCCCTCGCTAATAGCTTGCATTTCCCTTGTTCTTCACATCGAAGCCCTTTGTATCAAAACTCTGTTGCCACTTATATCCTGAATGGGGAAGAAGAGTTCTAAGGAAAAGAGAAAGGAGCCTAAGGTAGCAGGCCTAGAGAAAAAAAGAAGGGCAAAGAGGAGAAAAAGCATAGACCAAATATGGTCAACCTCAACCTCCGCCTAGAAAAGCAAGCTATGGATGAAAGAGAGGATTCAAAAGAAGAACAGCCTAAAGAGCCACCAATTGATGGGTGGGAGAAAATAAGAGACACTGCACTTTCAAAGAGCATGGCCAAACTCTGATACACTATCGAGTTCATGAAAAGTAGACTCTCCATGGAGAACAAGAGAGTCACCACTTACTATTCATAGATATACTAGTATTTGACCCTGCCCACACACCATTATCTCGAATTGATCTGTGACATTGCATAAAATTACCAGCCTACCACCAGAAAAGTGCTGGATGCTATGGGAAATAAATTGTTTACAATTTTAAAAGAGGATGTGCAAGGAGATTTCATGCCCCAATAAGGGCCGCCCAAGGGTTATTCTGTTTGCAATGTCATCTTGAGTGAACAAATGGAGAGGTTCACTGGCTCTAGTTATATCATAAAATTTTTGAGCGAGAACCTCAAGGATGGGATCCCTTCAGGCAAGCTTCCTTAGATGCCTCACCCCTTGATGGATTTCAAGAGCACGGACATCTTCTCCATAATTGCATGGGTCACGAGCCTGTCAATTGATGCTTCGGTGCACCCCTGGCAAGTTTCATTGGTCAAATGCATTTCATGAGGGGAGTTTTATGCTCCAGATTCGTCAAGGCCAAATACAAACCTAGTCTTATTCAACTGGGCAGAATGGGTGGCTTAAACCTTGCACACGTGGCTAACCAGCATGAAGAATTCTGAGATAGGCCAGTACTTCAGACCTTGCTCTTTTCTAGTTTGATTATTTTTCTATCATGTACATAAGCATTTCCCCCACATTGCCATTTATTCAAGCAGTAAATATGGAGCTCCTCTATTGGTGTATTAGTGGACTCCCCTCCTAGCAAGGATGGAGTCATATTATTCTTTTAATTAGTACCTGCTATTCATTTTTTGAAGGGTTCTTGCCCTCGGGTGCCTATCAATCTAAGGGACAAAGTGGTGAAGGAGGAAAAGGGAGACATCTTTCAATTGATGCAAGGGCTTGTTATTCGCTTGTTTATATTCATGGTAAAACTCTTCCTGCTACCTGTATACCCCTATGAATACCATTTTGCATTGGAGGTCGCTCGACAGAGCGATGTGATAAATTTTATCTACAGCCACGGCCAAAAATGGGTGCACACATATGAATTCCCTTTCAAAATGGGGGTAATTAAGGTGCTTGCCCTAAAGCAGCATGTATTATTGGAGGAGAAGCTTGCCAAATTTAGTTTTCTATAAATTCTCGAACGGTGGTGTTACGACCCCTTGGGGGTGATGAGGGATCACCTCCGATTCAAAAATTTTCATGTATGCCCTCACCCAGAGATAGTGGAACAAAGAAGCACCCCCAAAAAGATAAAAAGGAGAAGGGTCTGGAGGTAACTCTTGCCTAATGGATTAAGGCTGAGGGTTCTTACACCGAGGTGAGCTCATTACCCCGCGAGCTGCCAAGAATGTTGACAATTTTGTCACATTGCCTAGAGGGATAGTAAAATCAAAATTTTGTAAAGTATTTCTTTTAATTTATTCCTTTGTTTTTAGAAGACATTTTTGAGTATTGCAGCAATTTTTGGCTTCCATCACCATCCCCCTTGTACATAGAATGGAGATACAAGTCCTTCACTACTGAGAAAGATAAGCTTAAGAGCTTTGCAAAAAAAGGAATATGGCTTCGCTAAAGGAAGGAAGTGGAGAATGAAAAGAGCTTCACGCCTGAAGTAGTCCAAACTGATGCTTCGGGAAAAATTCTTGCGAAGCGGGAGTCGACGAAGTCCAAATATGGAAAACAACTTTGCCAAGAGGAGGAAACCAAGGATTGGATCTCAACCTTTCAAGGTTACTAAGGCATGAGAAGAGCTTCACACCTAAAGTAGTACAAATCGATGATTCAGGCAAAAGTTTTGCAAAGCAGGATTCAAAAGGTTCAAGCACTAAAAAATGCTTCGCTAAAAATCAGCGAAGCGTCCATTTCGGGCCTCCATTTTTCCTAAATTCATTGCAAAGCATCTACTTCAGATAGCTTTCATGCGAGGTGCTCTCACCCAAAGCAGTAGCGGTCCATAAAGAGCAGAATATTTTTCCAAGGTAGAATTGCACTTCGGCCAAAAACCTCCCGAATCATAGTTTTGAAGAATGTTCATGGCGAAGCGTTTTGATAAGTCCATCAGTGAAGCATCCACTTCAAGTAGAGAACCTTGTGAAGAAAATTTTGACATGCCTTCCCGGTGAAGTAGAAAGATATGGAGAGCATCGTCTTGAGGAGAGAAATCTACTTTGGCATTTTACATCCTCGAAGAGGTTTTACGAAGCTCCTTTGTGCGAAGTGCATAACCAAGGGAGATTATCTACTTCAGATTACATCCATTGCGAAGCAGGGTCACAAACTATAAATTGATGAAGAACTTCAAGGGCATGCACTCCAAGCCTAGGTATTTTTTTGAGGCAATCAAGTGCCTCATAAATGAATTTTTATGTGCCCTGTGAACTCACTGCTCATTTTTAGCAATCTAAAAAGAAGTATCAGTCTTAGAATGAGAGCCCGATGGACATGGTGGCCACTCAAGCTCCACACCAAAAGCATAGGATGGATTGAGTGGCTCATAAATGTGATTTTCCTTGGTTGACTCGATCGTAGCTGCCAGTTATAGAAAAATATTTGAAAACTCAGTCATGGGAGCTGCAGAAGCCGACTTCTTAGATTTTCAAGGATGTACTCTTCCATTTTGTGCATTGATGACTCAGAGAGTTGGGTCCTCTATAAAAACCCAGGCATTGTAATGAAAAGGGGAGGAAATTTCTTCTAGAAAGTTGCTGTAACTTGAATCCCTGTGATTACTACTAAAGAGCTTCGGGCTTAATTTCTCTCTTGTATGATGTCTTCTATGATTATTTCTATTATTTCTTTCTTCATTTGCATACTGTAATTCTGCATTCTAGATTTAGGTGTGCGATTGGGGGTAGAACCCTAGAATTCTCTCGAAGGATACATAGGGGAGAAAAAAATTGTAATAGTTCTCTTGTATGTTTCCTGTGGATAGTGTTTATGTTATATTCACTCATTTCCTAGTCCCCGTAATTCTAAATTCTAGATTTCGACGAAAGGGAGAGGGTAATCCTGTAACTCATTCAAAGGATACATAGGAGGACTAGTATTGCATTCATTTCATTTTATTTTGGGTATTTATTGTTGCCATTTCGGTCTATTACCCAATACTCATGCTACTAGTTCTTTCCCACTTTAATTCACCAATATTTGTTCCCTTACACCGTTTATTTATTTCTTGCACCCTTACTATTTTTATCTCTTTCCTACACTCTTGTCTCAAAAACACCAAGTATTTTAGTAAAAGAGCTGGCCTTTCTCCAGAGATTGGCATGAGGGGCATCTCTTCCTCTCAGCATTTTAATGTTGATCCAGGTCTAGGGTGCGTACACTTCCCAAAATCCTTTCCTGGGAATATTTGATGACCAACAGATACAAGTGATGATATAGATAAATATTTTCCTAGGAAGACTTTATATAGTGCCATAAGGTATTGCTATGATATAATTTATGATACAAATAAAACATTTTCCAAGGAAAATTTAGATAATGTCAAAAGGCATTTCTATGATACATATAAATATTTTTCTAGGGGGACTTTATATAATTCTATAAGGAATTATTATGATACAAGTTATGATACATATACAATATGTTCCTAGGGAGAATTTAGATAATGCCATAAGGTATTACTATGATATAATATATACAAAAAGCATACATGTCTAGGCATGGACTTTAGATAATTCCATGAGGTATTACTATAATACAAGCTATGATATAGATACAAGATGTGATCAGAGGGACTTTAGATATTTCCATAAGGCATTTCTATGATATAAGATAAATATATTCTAAGGATATTAGGGATGGAGTTGAGGCCATAATGGTAGCATGAAAGTTACTAGACCTAGATATAGTTTCAATAGTGATTTATCAAAATTAGTTTTTAGTAATTAGAGATGTATAGATTGAGCTTATAATATTTGGTTTGATAAATACCATTAACCTAGTTGACTACTAACTAAGTGTCCCCAAATATGGATTTTAGACCTAGAGAGCTAATGTTACATGTAGCCCAAAGATAGGAGTTTTGTATTTGGTAGTATTACTATTATAGAAAAACTTTAGTTTAGAGGATAAATGAAATTAGTTGTTGTTGAGGAGTGACTAAAATTACTCCTACCCCTACTCCTTTGACATATATAGTGCTATCAAAGTATAGGGTTCAACATTCAAGGTGATGTGCTTCAATTTTAAATACTAAATCATCAATAAAATCTACTTGTAAGGTTTGGATAACTTCCAAAGGTGCAATTTCTAGTTGGTTAGTAATAACTTAGCCTTTCATAGACTTTCAAACATTAAACTTAAGATCAAGTTTAGTGATCAACTTAGTGGTTCTTCT
Source organism: Wollemia nobilis (assembly GCA_028583015.1). NCBI lineage: Eukaryota > Viridiplantae > Streptophyta > Pinopsida > Araucariales > Araucariaceae > Wollemia > Wollemia nobilis. The sequence goes on from JAQPPZ010016943.1 coordinate 16,315,530, forward strand.
CGAGAGGTGAGATTTGGAAATAAGGTATGATAAAGATTTAATCATTTCAATGATAAAGGTATAATGGCTAATAATACAATGTCTAAGCTTTTGGGAAGTCAAAATTGTGTATAGAAAAATATTCTCTAAGGACATATATTAAATTTTATAGTTAACCAAATTTTAGCTAATATAATAAATAACTCTCTTTCTCTTTGTTCAACATCATACTATGTCAACATATCACCTAAAGCATAGTTAGAAGTCATTATGAATAACAAATGTACGAAGGGGTTATGTGGGACGAGGATAGGAGGGGATCAAAGGTAGGATTTGAGAGCATAAATGGTAGCTTAGAATTTTACATCCCATTTGAAAAACATATCCTCTCTCAAAATTTTGGTGACACTTAGAAAATGAACCTTTGAATGACCTAGATTTTTCCTTAGAGGATCCCAAGCTAGGTTAGAGTCTATTGGGGTGGCATATCAACAATGATTGATATATTTTTAGAATCAATTTTTATGCTTTATTTGGATGCACTGAGTACCAATATTTTTCTTAATATAACCCCAAAGATACACTTATTAGGATTTAGGTATACCTTGAACTCTATTAGTTGCTCAAAGATACATCTTAAATCTTGAACATGATATTTATTTAGAGAAAAACTAAGAATACCATTGATATAATATTGTATGATTCTATGTATCATGTCATAAAATATGTATGTCATGGATCTTTGGTGTGTATCCTTGTCTACTTTAGCCCAAAGGGCATGACATGATAGCAAAAGGTTCACCATGCGGTGGTGAAATATATTTATGATTACTCCTTAGGAGAAATATTTATCCATTTGTACCTTATTTATCTATTAAAAATATCATTCCACATACTACAATAATTTCAATTATCATGTTAATATTGTGTAGAAGGAACCTGCACTTGGGACATACCTTGTTGATGTCCCACAAATTGATGTATATTCTAATGCTACCTATTTGATTAGCAATATGAAAAATAATGGAAATCTATTCATAATAGTAAATGGCCTTGAAAAAATTAATAACAAGAAAATTTTAGACTCCTCTCTCACTATAAGTGTGACTTTCAGGTTGCATTTTCCAAAAATTTTACTTTACAAATTTTGTACATGGAGTGACAACTAGGTAGTGAAGAATTAGGGAAGGGCCTAGATGTGCATATTGGTATAGGACTAATTAAAGATATTTTTAAAATAATTTAAGATCTTGGTGTATTCTTCCTCATAATTTGGGATCAAGACTTTTCTTAGGTTAAAATATTAGGATATTCTAGATTCTTAATTGATTCCAATTCAAACAATTTCCCTTAAGATCTTTGTATTTGGTTGTGTTGCTAGAATAGAAAAACTTGAGTTATAGGATAAAGGAAATTAGTTATTATTGAGAAGTTACTAAAAGGACTCCTACACCTACTAATTTAATACATTTATTGTCATAAATGTATAAGATCCAAGAGTTAAGGTGATGTGATTCAATGTTGAAGAGTAACTCATCAATTAATTCTACCAATAAGGTGATCACTTTTAAAGGTGCAACTGCTAGTTGGTTAGTAATGAATTAGCCTTTCATAAAATTTTGATTAATGAATTCAATATCAAGTGTAGTGACCCACTTAGTGGTTATTATTTAGAGGTGAGGTTTGGACATGAGGTATGATAAAGAGATAATGCTTCTTATGATAAAGGTATTTTATCTAAGTATATAATGCCTAAGATTATGGGAAGTCAATATGATGTATAAGAAAATATTCTTCAATAAAATATATTACATTTCATAGTTAACCAAAGCTAAACTAATATAATATATAACTCTTTCTATTTTCATCACCATACTATTGCAACCTACCACATGAAGCATAGTCAATGGCCATAATTTATAGAAAAAAGGTACTAAGAGGGTTTGGTGGGACAAGGATGTGAGGAGAGAAAATGTAGGATTTGAGAGCATCACTGGTAGATTGGAATTTGACATCCCATTCAAAGATCATATCCATTCTCAAAAAAATGGTAAAAAAATACCACTTATCAACTAGATATAAAATGAACCTTTCAAAGGTCTAAATTTTGCTTTGAGGAATTCTAATTTGGGTTAGAGTCATTGGTATGGTATATAAAAAATGGATAGCATCCTATTAGAATCAATTTTGATGCCTTATTGGGAAATAATTAATCCTAATAGTTTTCATGATATAACACCAGAGATTCAATTTTTAGGCTTTAAGAATACCCTGTACTCTATTAGCTGCTCAAATGTACATCTTAAGTATTGAACATCATTGATATAATCATCTTGATTAAAATACAAAATAAGAAGATCATTGATATAATATTCCATGATGTTATGTATCATGTCATAAAATATGTATGTAATGGCTCTTTGGTGGGCAATCCTTGTGTTCTTTATCCCAAAGGGCATGAATTGATAGCCAAAGATAATGAAATATATATTTGATTAGACCTTAGGAGAAATTTTGATTTAGTTTTACCTTAAGAATTTGTCTATTAAATACAATATTGCATATCATTTAATAAAATTGACAATCATGTCAATATTATATAGAAGGAAGTCATCCTTGGGATATGCCTTTTTGATGTCCCAAAGCTTGGTGCATATTCTAATGCTACCTATTTTATTAGAAATGGTAAAATTAATGGAAATATAGTCAAAATAGTCAACAAATTTAATAAAACCAATAATTAGAAGCTTTTATTGCTCCTCTTTGATTAGAAGAGTGAATTCTAGGTGCATTTTCTACAATTTTAGCTTTATAAATTTTACACTTGAAGTTATGACATGTGGTGAAGAACTAGGTAAGGGTGTAGATGAGAATATTAGCATACGACTAAGTAAACATTTTTAAAACTACTTTAAGATCTTGGTGTACTCATGCTTAGTTGGGGTTTAAAATTTTCCTAGCTTAAAAATATTAGGATCATCTAGAGCCCTAATGTTGATGTCCATAGTTTCTCAATAAGGATATAAGATTTATATTTTAATTGAGGGGAAACTATGAGAACTCCTACTCTCTTTAGATTTGTGGGATCTATTTTTGATTTATTACCATCAATTTGTTGTAATACAACCATGTTCACAATTTTGGGAAAGAATCCATAAAAGCAAATATTATTTTGTTCTAATTAATCCAACGTACCATATTTGGGAGGATATTTTATGATGCCCTCTTACTCACAATCATATTAATTAGAAATGATTTTAGGAGACGATGAGGTTAGGACATTTTTTCTTATAGATAAGATAAATTTAAAAAATCTCAAATTTATGAGGAATGATGATCCATCATCATCATCCTTGTCCTATTCAAGAGACAATACTATCATAGGATTCCCTGTCACATATATCAAATTTATAAAATTATCTTCTACTATTAAAATAATAAGAAGAATTAAAAGGTTCATTTTGGATGAGGATATATCCTATCCCACAATATCCTGCCCAAGCTTTAGCCTATAAGGGCTCCTTGATTCCTTGTTCATACAGGCTTCAAATACCAATGCTATTGTTCAAAAAAATAAATTATATGAAATTATGGATAAACATACCATCATATTTATAGAATCACAATGGTTACCACCATGGCACACCCATGATCATGCCATTAAGATTGTACCAACAAACTTACTATCAATCATTTATCCCTACTGGTACCCATATATGTAAAATAATAAAATTAAAAATATGGTGGAGTTATTAGCAAAATGGGTCATTTGACCTAGTGTTACCCCGTATTCTTCCCTATTAATTTTTATTTATAATAAATAAGAGTTGGTGGTTATGTATGGATTCTTGAGAACTCAAAATAATTACCATCAAGATAAAATTATCCATTCCTATCATCAATGAGTTATAGGATAAACTCCATGGTGCTCAATTCTCCAAGTTGAATATTTGTTCAAGATATTATTAGATCATATTGCAAGAAGAAGATGTTCAAGTTATTATTATATAATTAATGTCATTTTGAATTCCTCATCATGCCATTCAATCTTACTAACACACCATATACTTTTTTGAGTCTCATGGATGTAACATTTGGACCATTATACATAAATTAATTTTTGTCTTTGTCGATGATATTCTAATTTATAGTCATACACAAGTGGAACATTTGCAACATTTATACCAAACACTACAACTATTAGTTGATAATCAACTATGTACCAAATGATTCAAATGTTCTTTTGGGATGTAAGAAGTGGAATACATAGACCATATACCTTTAGGGGAAAGGTTCAACGTGGATCCTAAAAATATTACTACCATACAATAATGGACCAAACAATACAATATCAAAGTTATTCAAGGTTTTCTAGGCCTCACTAGATATCATCAAAAAAATATTTATGATTATGAAAATATTGCATCCATTATAATGACTATGTTCTATGGTGAGAAAAAATTATATTGAAAAACAATCATTTCTCTTCCATAAATTATCAATCAGGTAAGCCCATAAACTTACAAGCATCATGTACGATATATGCCTACAGTGTGGAGAAATCAATCTATCTATACCTTATTTAGTTTGGTGGGGGATGTTTGTGAATTTTCATTTCAGCCAAACTAAATAAAATAAGTGTGAAAAATCAAATAAATAAATTACAACTAAAATTAAAGTATTGAAAGTAAATAAACGGGAAATTAAATAAGTAGAAAAATAAACACACATGAATTAAAATAAAGTGGGAAATAAAGTGATAAATCTAATCTACATAAAACAAATATAGAAATAAAATATACGAGGATTGCTCCTATAAAGTTTTGGTATTTTTGGACATGATTTACTTGATTAGGATGTGGTTGTTGATTGTTACCTCCTATATTATGTTTAAACTCCCCATGGCTAGGTAGAGGTGTCTGATATATGCCCAAATTTTGATTTTGTGGAGATAAGGAGTTATCCACGTTAATGGCCCCTAAGTATATGATGTCTTGCACTATGTTTTTGAACACATGGCAGGAATTGATATCATGCCCATTTTGCTGATGGTATGGGAAAAATAAGTGCTATCTAGAACTTTTAGGCCTTTTGGTGGGATCATAGGGCCTAATGTTCAAAAAAGCTAATTTTTGGTCTCATACGACCTTTGAAATTTTGATGAATATGATTTCACTAAGGGAGTGCACTGACACTGGGGTCAATTGAATTGGTGATGGGTAGGTTGTTCCATAGTTGGCGTTGTGTTTTGTACCATTGGTTCTTGGGTTACTTATGGGATTGCATGATAGGAAATTTATTGTTGCACTAGTTTTTGAGCCATTACGGGCTGCCTCATGACCACTTTATTGACTTGATTAGCTATGTTAGCCATTGAGGCTTGTGTGGATTTGGTTTGACCAGATTGATTATTTTAGTATTGGCACCTATTTTTCCATTCTTTCCTCTTAGGCTTAATGACACCCTCTTGGATTTTTATATCCTCAATAACGCTAGCATGTGCTAAAGCCTCCTCAAATGTTCTATAAGAATTGAGCTGAAGCATCCAAGAGATGGGTTTTAAGCAACTCTTGGTAAAAAGTTTGATAATTTCTTCCATAAGGAGGGAGAATGGTAACTTTTTTATAACTACCCTCCAAAGGTTTCCAAAATTATAAATAGGTTCCTCATCCCATTGTTTCAAGTAATATATATCCGATAAGGACACCTTCTTCTTAATGTTAAGGACAAAGCATTCCAAGAATGGATCTATCAATTGATCAAAAGTATAAATACTATGTGTGGGCAATTGATTGTACCATTCAATGGAATCTCCCCCTAATATTTTAGGAAATGTTCAGAGCATAAGAGAATTATCATCGCTAATAAAAAAACATACGTGGACAAATGAACTCACATGCTCCTTAGAATCCTCGATTCCCCTAAACTTGTCAAATTTTGATATCGTAAAATTTGTCAGATATGGTAGTGATGGTACTGATGGATGGATTGGTTGATGGATCAGTTGGCTTAATGTGAGCTTTTGGCTAGTTATCCTCGATGATTTTTGCATCAACTGATCGAGTTGCTTTTGCATTGCCTATAATCTAAGATCTTCTACTAGAATATGAGGACCTTGTATTATGTGATGGTTGGTTGATGGGTTGGATGGTAGATGTTGGGGTGTGACAAGCATGGTGTTGTTGAATGAATTATGTTGGTTATGCAAAGAATATTGATGGTTGAAATATGGGGATGATTGATGAAGATGATGATGGAGAAATGGATTGTGTTGTTGGTTAGTGGCAATTTTGATTGGTATGGTGGATGTGTGGAGTGGTGGTGGATTGGGGATGGACACTATGGAATATTGAGGGACCCATGTTGAATTTTTATTGGTGAGTAGAGGTTGATTTGGAACTCCTTGGGTCGTAGGGTATATTTAAGCCGACCATTTTCATTTTGTTCATTGTAAAAGCAATCTTTTTATGAGACCTAATGTATCCATAAGTTCCTAATTTGACCATGTGTCGAATAATGGGATGGTGGTTGGGTGAGACAATGGATAGGTTGATGATGATGGATGATTAGTCATGGTCATGTTGCCTAAGTGATATGATGGAGGTGTGGATGATGATGGATGGGAGGGCATGGGTATGGTTCAAGTTGCATTTGATGTTACAACTTGGAGGCTAGGGACTTATGAGGCATCATTGACATACTCCTCATACAAGGGGTTAGTATAGGTGGATGTGAGATAAGTGTTTGGAACACTTGGGATTTGTGGTGGTTGGCTCATGGAGGAAGGCATACCATATTTGTAACTCGAATTAGGATATCCTTGGGCAAGGTAGGTGGTAGCCAATTCGGTATTCTTCAAAACCCTCTTGGCTAAGGGGCTATAAGACATAGTTAGAAGCCTTGTAAAGGGCCTGCATTTTATCCGTGTCTATGTAGGTGGTGGTTGTATCCACATTGTGTGAATGTGTCTCTACTTGAGAGTGGGGTGGATGGGATGATCCAGGAAAAGTATTCTGAACCATAATGGATGGGGCTGCTGAAGTAGTAGGATCATGGGAACTATTTTCCATTAAACTACTTTGGTTTATTATTTTATTTTTTTGTCGTGTTAACACCATAAAGTAGTTAAACCAAATATTCGAAGCTTATCTAAATCACATAAATTAACAACTTTTCCAAAATTTAAAGCAAAGAAAACAATCAATCCTAAGTTTCACCATGTGTGGCTTACCTTGTTCATTAATTATTTTCTTTCATTAATGTGAAGTTCCTTTTAGAATTTTTGGCTTGTGTGTTTTGATGTAACTTAATCTTGTTTAATGAAGAACAAAGGTAAAAACTAAGGCTGGCCAAGGCAACGAGATTCTTGTTGGTAATGACCTCCAATAAGTTTACTCAGGGGTAGTCCTATGGTTTCTAGGGTAGATATTGGTGGATGGAAATCATGGCCACCATCACCAAATCTCAAGCAATGGCTAGTGATGAAATCTAGCCACTACTGTTAAAAAAGTGAATCGTGTAAGTGTGTGTGTGAGATTTATTTTATTATATTTCTCATTCTCTATGGTGTGTAAACAATATTAAATATTACTAACTTCACTAATCTAAATTAGAAGCCAACACAAAGATGTAAATTTCACCTAAATAATGTAGAGTACACCCTTAAAATCCTCTGCCTATAAGCGATTAAAATCACAAGAGAAACCAAAGGGTTCGTCCACCTCTCTGCCAAAGGGGCCAGCCTAGGGCAGGGTTATTTTATGCATAAATATGTTTTTCCATTTTTAGATATGTAAAATTAAAGTGATATTTAACCCTAAAATGCAAAATCTAGGATGCGTTTCTATTTCATATGCACTCAACAATACAAACAAACACCTAGATCTACAAATTTTAGGACAAGCAATGAATTTGATATAATGAAACACACACAAACCCTAGATGCAACCTCAATCACTTATATCCTTGATAAATCTTAATCACATTTGGAACCTCATATTTTGAGTGCAACCTTGCCAAGAACAATTTGCTCAAAAGTAGTCATTGATGTCCTTTTCTGTGGGGTAGGAAAACATGGATAATTATAATCACAATCACTCATTCATTTGACCATAGTCATTAGATAGGGCAAAGCCCTATAGGTTTATTGGTTCCATGTGGGAATTATTGAGATAGTCACTACCTGGCCCCTTATGATGCCTATGGAATCATGCATATTTCATACCTTGCATACTCAATGATGCCTATAGGGCATTTTATTCAACAACATCGAATCATCCTAAAAATTGGGGCAACCACAATATTGATTATGATTCTCCCACAATGGGATAAAATTTTACATGATCATCACAATATACACTTGGAAAAAATCCCCTTTCCATCGTTGGGGCAAAAATGGTATCAAATATTACATCATTCATATCGTCCACAATCACATTTCATTTCACACCATTCATTCATCAATTGCACAATTTCACCACATCATTAATTATTTGCATAAAAATTTTCAATTGGCTTGTGAGATACGTTCATAACTCATTCACAAATTGAGGGGGATTTTGAGAATTTTTTATTGTTTTGTATTCAACATCAGTGCTCAAATCCAATGATAGAGAGAAGTTTCTTCTATGCCCATAGCCCAAATAGGTATCTCATGTTTTTACACCATATTGTGTTTCATGCAACATGGTACAAAAGGGGTATCTGTAGACACCAAATTACAACCACTAATCCTCCATATTAACCATTCCAACACCCACTTGTCCACCATACACCTTTCCTGCCAATTATTTGGCCCAATTCCACCTTTCCTATGATTTCCTAAACCAATTTGAGATTATTTTAATATTATTTTATATTATTTTGTATTTAATATAATATTTTATATTATATTATAATATATTTATTATAAAATATATATATTTATAAACTCAATTAACCACAATCGTCTGATCCAATTTAATCTCTACCCTCCATCTTCCTTAATCCATGTCACATCTAAAAAGTAATCTCAATCTTAGGATCTAATTTAATATTATCCACACGATCAAAAGTGTAAGGCTAAAACCCTAAGAAAACCCTAGGTTGGATTATAAATAGGGGCATTTGCAAATGCCCAAACCTTATAACCTGGAGATTAGACATGCACCCTAGAGGAATTATTAGTGAAGCCCTATAGAATCCTAAAAATCTGAAGCCTTAGCTCGTTTATAAGACTTCTAATGTTACATCCATCACCCATTCATCCTCCATCGCCATCATAGCCCCCATCCATCTATCACATTCATCACCATCCCCCTGATCTACTTCTATAGATTCTACCTTAATCCATAGGTGCCATTTTGAGCTTGCAAGGCTAGTTGTAGATCCTACAAAGCACTTGCCAAAGCCTACTACATTCTAAAAGAACCCTCTAGAGCTTTCTACATTTCGTAGGTGCACACCAAATCCTATGAAGCTTACATTTGAGCCTACCAAGTGCGCATCCAAGCCTACCACAACACAAAAACATGAATCAGAACCTGTTGCACCATGCCATCTGCAACAATGAAATGAAATCAAGGTATATCTCATTTGAATGTATTTTATCTCATAATTTGTTGATCCGGCATACTTTATGACTTCATTGTTAACTAGGGTTTTATTGATGTCTGAGGGTCTCACACCGTGGAGCCCTCATAGGTATTACTAACCCCCTTGTTCTATTTTTATGTATGCAAATCTACAAGTTTTACACATTTTAACAACTGTTGAAATTGGAGTGGCCCCACAAAGGATACTCGAAGCCCACTCAACCTGTTGGAAGCAAGGACACACCAAATTTGAAGACACTTTTTGTTATTGCTAGGGTTTCAAAGAACCCTAGTGCCATTGTAAATTATTGTATCAAATACTCACATTGAGTACTGATTGTAACAAAGGAGTTCATTGGCTTCCGCAATTTTATTGAATATATCCATTTGTGCAATCTTTGTATTTCCTTGTGTTATTTGATTTATTTTATTTTATTTAAGTGTCATGTTCTTGTCTTCACAAAAGGTAATATAAATCACACTCCTAAACTATAGAATCTCATCCTAATATCTAACATATTTACATTTGTACCATGAAGGTACCAAGGGGGTACATTAGCATGTACCAAATAATGTAATATTATCTAGCACCCCCTTGTTTTACATTATTTTGTTATTGAACACTTTAGTCTTCAATATTTTATTCTTGAATTTGTCCTTCTACTCTGGTTCTATTACTAATAAACACTAGTGTTTTCATATCATTCTATTCACTATATTTAATTTTTTGCTTTGCTCCTTTTGGTCCCCTTCTTCTATCTTTGATATTGTTACTTTTCTTAAGTTTTTATTCCTGTGAACATTCATAATTTGCATTCTACCGTATCAAAAAAAATTTAAATAAAATAATTTAGTATAATTCTTGTAATAATATCTTTAATTAAGTCCCCTTTGTGCCTACTTATCCATTCATAATTCAAACTGTAATTTCTTTTGTTCCAACAATGTATTTTTTAATTAAGTTTCCAACAATGATTTTGAGAATGATTAGTACCTCAATAAATTTTACAACAATGAATATTCCGACATCTCTCTACCTTATGTATATACTTCCCACAATGTTCACATTTATTTTTTGAATGTTTGAAGTCTTTATAATTATGTTCTTCTACTTGATTTAAATCTTCTGTCATTTGCCATATCTATAATTTTTCTTTTATTTGACATGGATTCTAAATCACAAGAATCAAATATTACATCACAATTTTATATTTTCATTTTAATGAATATCACTAGTATCACAACATACATATGTCACCATGGGATTTAATTTTATGGAATCATAATATACATTTGCTATCATAACTCTTAAATTATTTTCTTTACTAGTAACATAAACAAGCCTATTCTTCAAATTTTTAATCATTTCTTCTTGTCTTCTATTTTTTTCTTTAAGGAATTCATTAGAAAATAATACCTCTTTAGAATATTTGGTTGCCTCGTGAAACTTTGAACTTATGTAATTATCAAGATTTGAAAAAAAATATTTTTGGCTTCCTTAAAAGTTATTTGTAAAGTCCTATTTTTTTTAATTGACGTATATTTTTTTCTTTCTATATTTTCTATCATGTGTTGTGTACAACAATTTAGATTTTTAATAATTTTCTTAGCTTCTTCTAATGAAATATTCTAAATGTTTGTTTTTTCTTCTTCGAGACCTATATTTTGGTTCTCTTCTTCATTTTTTTTAACACCTTGAGGTCTTGTTATTTATTGTTTTTTCTTTTTGCTTGCTTCTTTCTTACCATCTTTCCATATAATTGAGTTTTTTTTTTTTTTTTTTTAAATATAATTCCTTATATCTCCAAAGTTTAATTTAATATATCAATCAAATAACAAATTTATAAATGCATACTTTTCAAATATTTTTGAGTATAAGTCCCTCTAAATCCAAAACTTTTAATTTACAAATTTTCAATCAACTAATCATGTTTCAAAATTTTAATTTATTTTTGGAGTATAAATTGTTATCTCTCCAAATATATCAAATTCAAATAAATTTGCAAATTTAATAATAAATTTTTTCTAAATATTTTGATGTAGAAGACATTGTGTCTCCCTAATAATTTATCAAATTTTTAAATTTTCCTAATCAATCAATCTTACAAACATATATATATATATATATATATATATATATATATATATATATATTTTTTTTTTTTTCAAAATTTTATTTAAATTTGAAAAACTTTTGACTCCCTAATTATAAATCAACAATATTCTACTTTTCAATTTTCTTCAAAAAACAAATATAGAAGTCAAAGCCTTTTCACTCCAATTATACTTTATAAAATTTAATAAAGTTTGATTTTTCTTTCTAAACTTTATTAAATTCTAAATATCATAAAATCATGTGCCAAAAATTAGGTTTTAACCTTATAACTCCAATATTTGAAAAATATAAAGGTGCCAAAGTATGTTTGTTGAAATTTTTATCTTGACTCAAGCACTAGACAAAAATGAATGTTATTTTGCTCTTGTTAGTGCATTATGGTAAGCACATCTCAAGAAAATATCACATCTTGATTGATGTTACAATTCAAATCCAAATGTTACCTAATTCACTATATTCAAATATTTTAGGATTCCTTAAATCTACTATACTTTTTGTTATCATATTTGACATATTTTCAAACTACTATAGACACACTCTAATAAGGATCTCCTCTTGGGTGTTTGCCTTTAGTAATTATCTCTTCTCTCAAGCAATTATACCAAGCATTTGGTTTTCTTCTCCTCATCTACAACTTACAATTATCTAGTCACACACTATTATATTCCTCAAATTGTTGCTCTTTCATGGTTCATTCATTACAGATGCTTCTACCCTATATGCTCTTCCTCTTGGCTAGTTGTATGATTTGGTTAATGTAGGTGCTACTATTCTTCTTTGTTGGCTATACAAGTCGATCTACACAAGTGTAATTATTTCTTTATTTTGGATATAATACCAATTGTCCCTCTATATAGGCTCTACTATGATGCTTACACTCAAGGATTTGAAGCCAATAATCCTTGTTATAGGGCTCTTTTATGGTACTTTTTCTCAAGTCTATGAATCCAATTGTTCCTTCTATATGGATATTCTATGGCACTTTTGTTTAAAATAGTGAAGCCAATGACCCTATTATGGGGTTCTTATTTCATGTGATTCCAAAAAATAAAATTGAGAAACATTCTTTTGGAATATCTCTTTAAATTTGCAATCTATTTTGCACTAGGTAGGATTAAATTGAAGATACTCCAACCCTAGCAGATCTCTTTTATTCTCCATTGGTTTGACTACAAGGTATAATGAAATATCAAGGTAAATTTTATTCATGTGGCTCAATTTATTTATTTATTTTTTTGGTAGATAAGATACTATAGCATTAATACCATGTTTTACAGGTTGACCCAAAACCTTTTACAAAAATCATACCAAGGTTGTTGATGAACATATCCTTACTAAGGATCCTATATATGTAAAATCTACATGCCGCAAAAGACATTACATTCGGTAAGGCACATAGCCTGTTATCAAAAAGAAACTTCCCATACAACATTTTGGGTATACCCCGAGAAAACACACATGCATCATAATTACAAAAAAGAAACAGACACGGATCCCTTCCTTGAGACAATGGAGAAACAAAAGTTGTAGACACACATAGTAGAGTATTGGAAAAAACTCCCACAAGCTCTGTATTGACAGTTATTCTTAATAATTCTTTGGTAATTGCTTTATTCCATATATGATATGCTTTGGTACCACATACTATCTTGGCCAATCAGCCTTGGAGAAGTGAGCCTGCTGGCTAGATTTATGGTGGTGGCTATATGGTGGTCCATGTGGCTTTGGTTTGAAATCTTATATTGTCGTTTCTTTACTTTCGTGTGATTATCAACCAACCTCAAATTACTAAGACGACTAGGAGCCATGTTATCTAACATGTGACTATCCCCATTAGTCTTTGTGGTATTTCCAAGTAGCATCCATGAAGACTGACAGCTCAAATAATTTTTATTGTGAGTCCAATTCAAAAAAGAGATGGGAATACTCCTAGCCTTAGAACTTATAGTGCCTTACCTATTGGTAAATTTGACTATCATTCTTGGAATTCTTGTTGAATTATCTCCTCTATTTCACTCGAGACACCATGTTCCCATTTGAAAAGTTCATCACCATCAACACCCAAATTGGCCAGCTTATCAACAATTTTGTTAGCTTCCCGAAAGACATGTTGGGATTTTATGTCCTGTCTTCCCTGGAAAAGGATCCTAGCCTCTTCAACAATTGTTTTAATCCTCCAAGGAGGTGTTTTCCAATTATTGAGGAGATTTATAACATGCATAGATTATCCTTATATGATCAAATTGCCTTCTAAGTCTTGAGTCATTTGAAGACCTCTCCATATAGCTATAGCTTCAACTTCGTTGTTCATCCTTTTTCCCAAATATTCAAAAAATGCAAGCATCATATTCCAATTATGATATCACACAATGCCACCAGTGCCTACTCTACCAGGATTGTCCTTATCTGCTCCATAAAAATTAAGCTTAAACCAACCCGTAGGAGGTGGATACCACTTAGCTTGGATCTGGGGTTGACTACCCTAGGCACAGACTCATCTAACAAGGTTAAGCTTAAATATTGAGCAATCGTGGTCTCCTACATATGAGATTTATAGCTATCAAAAGGGATAAGGTTCATATTCTCATTGGCAAAGGATAGAATCATGGCAATGATAGTTTGATGATCATGGATAGACTCATTAAAGAATATGGTTCCTTTCTAACCACACCTACAAAATATAGTGATTAAGACAAATTTTCCACATGTATCTAAGTCTTTGGATTGAAAAGGGGCAAGGCCAGTGGACAAAAAAATTAGGTACGATGGCTAGTTTAACCCATGAAATATTGAAGGCTTGAAAAACCCCACTTAGGACAGTCAAGGAAAAAGGTCACTCAAGGAAAATGTGATAAATGGTCTCTCAATTAGCCCTGCACAGATAAAAATGATTAGTGATACAAATACCTTTATGCATCATATTATCAATGGTTAGAATTCTTCCTTGGATAACCAACCATGAAAAGACTACAATTTTTGGAATTAAAATTTTTATCCAAACTAAGTCCTTTTGGAGGATAAAATCCTCATCATCAAGTAGAAGCTTGTAAGTCAATTTAATAGTGAACTACCCATTTTTCGTAGGAGCCCAGGTCACTTGATCTTCCTTGGGTCTCATGGGGATAAAATATTTTTTAAGAATGTTACAAAGATCATTTGATTTTTCTTGAAATCCTTGAATTCTTATTTATTTCCACTTCATTCTACCTTTATCCTCAACCATATAATCATAGACTTTTTTGCCAATGCCTTCTTTTGTGATATCTCTGATTCAAGATAAGTTAGGATATTGCATCAGTGGTTCATCCTTAGCCCACCTGTAATTCTAGCAATTTATCCTCTCACCATTGCCTAAAACCCATCTTAAACCTTTTTTGATGATTTTATTACAATTAAGAATTGCTTTCCAAAAAGCAAAACCTCTGATTGAAACTGAGTCACTTAGAAATTTTATATTTTGAAGATGCTTTCATTTGATGATAGTTGTCCATTCATTTTCTTCACCAAAAATGAGATGTGATGCTTGCTTAGCTAGTAAAACTAAATTTATATGAGCAATTATCCTCAGACCTAAGCCCCCATTTTCCCTGGGTCTACACACTTTGGTCCATCCTACAAGGTGTATCATTTTTTTCTCCTCTGATCTAGTCCATAAAAATTATTTTTGGAGTTTCTCAATTTTCTAGAAAACCTTCACAAGGGCTTTGAAAATAGAGATGAAATATACTGGAATGCTATGAAGAGAGGCCTTAGTGAGGGTCAACTTTCCTACTTGAGATAGAAGATGACCTTTCCATCCATCCAACAAGTTTTTTTTTAATTCTTTCAATAAACCTATCCCACATTGACTCTCTTAGAGAACCAATGAAAAGAGGGAGACCAAGATACGAAGTGGGGAGGTTTACTATATCACACCCTAAAATTTGTGTAATCATTCCTTGACTATGAATGGGGTTGTTCAAGAAATATAACTTGTTTTTACTAAAATTAACATTTTTACCAGCAACGTCCTCATAGATTTATAGTATGTATTTAATTATTTTGGCCTCAACCACTGATGCATTAGTCAATATAAGGGTATCATCAATGAATTGTTGGTGAGAAATAGCCCTAGTGAAATATGTTACCTTGATTCCCAATATTAGCCTTGAACTGCAAGGATTTTTTATGGTTCTGTCTAAAGTTTCTACCACAATGATGAATAACATGGGGCTGATAGGGTCCCCCTGTCGAATTCCTATATGATTTTGAAAGTAACCAGCAGTTGTTACATTAACTAGAATCAAGAACCATGCTTTAGAAATATATTTTTTGATGAAATTAACCCATTAGTGGTGAAAACCAAACTTAAGGAGGAAAACAATTAGAAAGTCCCAATTTAGCCTGTCAAATGCTTTGTTCATATCAATCTTGAGGGCAAAAATATACCTGTTAGTCTTATGAGCAAAGTGCAGAGCTTCATGAACTGTGATAACTCCATCCAAGATTGAACTTCCCTGGATAGAGATTCCCTGGCATGGATCTATGATGAGGGGCAGAATATCTCTCATTTTATTTGCAATGGCTTTAGTTAGGATCTTATAAGAAACATTGCACAGACTGATTGGCCTGAAGTTAGCCATAGATTCAGGGGTTTGCTTCTTAGGAATTAGAGAAATAAAAGTAGAGTTGATACCTTTTGGGATATGATTGCTTTCTTGGAATTCTCTAATAACAAAAATTACATCCTCACTTATGATGTCCCAAAAATCTTGATAGAAACAAGGGGGGAAGTCATCGGGTGTCGGGGCTTTGTATAGCTCCATGCTAAACAAGGCTTCCTTAATTTCCTCATTAAAAAAGGGAGCTAGAATCTTAAGGTTTATATCCTCATTTATTATGCTAGGAATGGATTGCAAGAGAATATATTTGGCCTCCTCATTGTACTGTGATTCCTGACCAAGGATAGAATTGAAATAAGTTACTACCTCCTTTCTATTTTCTGTTAAGTCTTGAGTAATAGAACCATCTGCTTTTTTAAAAAAAATTATCTTGTTATTGCTTATGTTTCTAAGCATGGTGACGTGAAAAAACTTGGATTTTGAATCTCCATATTTCAACCAAAGAGCCCTTGATTTTTGCCTCCAATAGATTTCCTCATAGGCCAAAATGCTAGTTTCATCAGCATCACCATGTTGGACCCTCTGATCAGTTATCTTCAAACTTTCAACAACCTATTTTTTATTTTCAAAGAGGTTACCAAAGACCTCTTTGTTCCATGTTTGAAGCTTTTCCTTAACAAACATTAATTTACCAGCAAGTTTAAAAGCTGCACTACCCCTAACAGGATGTTGCCACCACTGACTTAAGTTATCTCTGAAACTGGATTGTTTGGTCCACATAGATTGAAATCTGAAAGGTTTCTTGAAGGATAGAGAGTTAGGGATCTCCAAAAAAATGGGATTATGATCAGAGGCAATTTTAGGAAGGGCTTGTAGGGTATAATCACTAAACAAAATTGTAGCCTCCTTTGATAGAAAAAACCTATCAAGCCTTTCTTGAATGAGATGACACCCTATCCGTTGATTTCTCCAGGTATAATTTGATCCTCTAAGTTTTACATCCATCAACATGTTGGAGTTCACAAAGTCATTTAAATCATCCATGCTCCTGATGTGTGGTCCATTTCCACCCATTTTTTATGAAGGGTAAAGAGGAGTGTTAAAATCCTTAGCCAGAATCCAGGGGACATTATGGAAGATTTCACTCAGATTTCCTAAGTACTCCCATAGTAGAGCTCTCCCTTGAATTGAAGTTGGGGCATAAATATTTGAAAGGATCCATGACGTGTTGTTTATTTCCTTAAATAAAACACTAATAACCCTGTCATATTTTTTAATAATGGTGCCTTCTACTATCTAGGGATCCCACAAAGTCATAAGGCCTCTAGATGCTCCTTTGGATAATTTACAAACCATCTCCCCTTGATTCCAGATTTTTTTTGCTATTTTTTTGATTGAATCTCATCAGTTTTTGTTTCTTGCAACATGATAATAGTTGGATTCACTTGATTTCTTATTGCACTAACTTCCCTATGTTCAGGCAGGACATTGAGGCCTCTCATGTTCCATGAGAGGAACTTCATTTAGATTATTTAGGATTTCTTCCTCTCCCCCTACCTTGAGGGGGTTTTCCTAATTTGTTGTCTTCAGAACCCGAAATAACCCGTTGAAACAAGCTTCTCTATTTTCCATTGGCAATGTCATTATCAATTTTAATTTTTTGATGCTCAACATTTGATATTCTCCCTCTTCTTTTTTAACTACCAAAATCTATAGGAGACTTCATAGTGCTCCTGGTTTGTTTAGGACTAAACTGAGGGGAGGTAATTTGTTGTAGAACCGGATTGCAATATTCCTCGATTTGAAGAGTTTCACATATATCCATCCCTACATTTAAATCTTCTCCTTTTTTCCTGTATTCCCCTGGTCTACAGGACGATCCCTTAGTAGGATTCACTTGACTCCTAGTGATGATATTAGGGAGATGAGATTTTTTATTTTCCAATGCCTCAAGTTTCTTCCTAAGTTCTTCAGCATTAGGGTTTGGATTTGGGATGCCCACTATGCTTGAAGTATTTCTAGCATTGGGGTTTAAGGATCCTGACTTGGATGTGGATTCTAGATATTGTGCATTAGGATTTGGATTTGTGATGCCCATGGGGCTTATAGTAATTTTAGCATTAGGGTTTGAGGATCCTGACTTGGATTGGGATTCGATATATTCAGAAAGGTTAGCCTGAAGGTTCTAGGATTCCATGTCTTTTGATAATCCTCCTACTACCATATTGGATATAATTGAAAATTTATTTGAAACTAAAGGATTGGAACTTACCTAAGTATTTTGGTTGCCAACAACCTATTGTTTTCCTTTGTCTTGTCGGGACACTGCACCCTCTCTTTTATTTTTTTGGTAGATATAGTTTGCTTGATTGAAATCACCTCTACTAGGGAAAATCCTCAAATTTCCTATGTCTAGCATTCCCTGCTTATGATTTTCTCTATTCAATGCTAGGTTAGGGCACTGATTACATAGATTTCCTTGATTTTTAAATTCTGCACAAGAATGTTGGTTTGTTCTTGTATTCTACCAGATTTTTTCTATAGTATTCTCCATACTCTAGCTCCACAAACCTTGGCAATTCATTATTCAAATTAGCATTTACATAGATTCGTGCATGAGTCATCCTTATCCTGGCCAAGGTCACATGGTCAATGGAGACCAGGTCCCTTATAGTTATGGTTATGCCCTGCAACTAATATTCATTGAAGAACTGGGTAGGTAGACTCGGGAGACAAACCCAAATAGGGGTAATGTTAATATTTTACTTTTCAGGGTCAAAATATTCACCCCATCATCTAAGAAAAAGGCTCCTTTTGCCTAGAAACCAAGGACCTCCTATTAAAATGTGGTTAGCATCCTCCATATTGTTAAAATGGATAATGAAGAACCCTCAAGTTAGAGCTATCAAATCCAAGCTACCTACCAATCGCCATTTACCCGTCTCCCAAGCCCAGATAGTCTCCATGTCCGGCCTACCTCCCAAAAACTTGCCTACCAGGGAGAATTATTCCATTAAAAGAAAATGGCTCATGGAACTTGTCGGGGCTAAAATTTTATTATTTACTGGAACTAGGGGCGGAAGAGAGATAACCTCCTTTATTTTTCCTCTAAAAGTCTCAGCAAAAGACAACCACTTCTTGGGCCCTACATTGTCCTTCACATATTTTTTATTGGGGTCTTTATGAGGAGGGTCAGGCCCCCGTGTTTCACACTAAAGACTTCCTTTTATGGTAGCTTTAGAGACTACTCAAAGTATCTTTGAACGTAACTCTTCTAGAAAGGAAAGAGTATAGTGTCTTTGATACCATTATTGGATTTTTAGCTAGATTATCATAGGTCCCAATATTTAGGATCTTGAGTAGTCTCAAATATAAGAGCAATTACTATATTAAATGACCAATATAATGAACATAACATTCATAATAATGACAATAATATGAATAAAATGGTCAATATCATTCATGTAATAACATGAAGAAAAATTATAGTATATTTCTCAAAATATGCATACAAGCTTTAATATTATTAATTCTTGAATGTATCTGAGATACTTTGATAATATTTTATCCATATTCAATACATGGAGCTTTATCTCCATAATATAGCCTTCATAGATGAATCTTCATTACTTGAATATTACTCTCCTCTCACATCTTGGAGATGTAACCTTTCCTATTCCATGCATAAGATAAATCCTCTCATATATTTTGTCTTCTCATCTTGTATCTTATATACATGACTCTTGACTTTCTATTTATTCACTTTATTCTATGATACTTGTACATATATATTTGCACACTTGCACACTTTACTATATTACGCATTACACACTCCTCCACACTCCATTACAAGACACTTGTGCATATTCTCACTCTTTACATTTGCAAAAATAATTACATAGGGGTTTTCCTGCCTCTCACTATTCCAAGAAGCCAGCCCTTGACAGGAGGGGAACTAACAACGGGGCTTTAATACGTATATGCCCTTATGCACATCCTACACGTGAAAACTTACATAAAGGGAAAATATAAATCACACTACTAAACTATAGAATATCAACTTAATCTATTTCATAGTTACATTTGTACCATGAAGGTACCATGAAGGTACATTAACATTTACCAAATAATGTAATATCATCCAACAGGGAGTAAAGCTAATCTCTAATGTATTTTGGATTATTTTTAATCTCATGGGTCAGCTCCATGGAATTCTCAATTTTTATGCTCCCAATTATTCTTCAAATAGATGTGATATTTGTATTTTATTGCTTCATCCCTTCCCCTTGCCACATATATTATCAACAATAACTTTAATGTGGTTGAATATGCACATGAGAAATTTGGGATCCTTCCTATGCATTGAGATATGGGAGAATGCAAGGATTAGTAATTTATGAAGAATAAATTAGATTTTTTTAAACCCTAATTCTTGGTCATCTTCCTCCTCCTTATCTAATCATACCTAGTCCTCCCAATTTAACCAATAGCAAGGATAAAATCAAGTGTTAAAATGCATTGATAAAGCTATAATTCTTAATTAAAGAACATTTTCCTTTTCTTGAATATCTAGTTTGACTTCTTTTATGGAGGCTTGATAAAATACTCTCTAGTCATTCCCTCATGTTTTTCTCCTTTGAAAACTCAAAATCCACTCCTTGCAAGTTCACCTCCTAGTTCCTTCTAAATACCTCCATTCTTTATCATCCAACCTTTATTTTATATATTAGGAGGATATGCAACTTGGTTCCTCGTACTTTTGATACCATTGGTTGGATTGAATGGTTTTCAGACATAATTCAAAGAACAACCTCGTTTATCATATCTCTTGGAAATTATGTTACCGATTTGAGGTATCGATCCAATGTTGCTCTCAAACAAGAATTAGGTCAATCTTCTTGACAACTTGAATCTTACCCTTTTAATCATGGTATTTAACAACATAAAATGATTTCATCATCAAATTATGCTAGATGAATATTATAATGTCAAGGAAGCTTAGATCAAGGTCAAAATGAATTAGCTCAAGATTGGAGATAGGGACTCTAAGGATTATTTTTATCATCTTAGATCCCATTATCATAGTGATTGCATCAAGCCCATTTAAGAGGCTAGGGTTTTAATTATATCCTTGCCATATGTTACATGAGGATTTATTGATACTACATGTATGTCTCTACCTCACAATATCCTTTAGATTAGAGGGATAAATCACTATATGATTGTCTTGTTGTGGTACCTAAGAAACTATCATGCTTAGAGAGTTGCCTATAATTAACCATTCTAACTTGAAGATCTACATGAGGCCCTATTTCAAATAGTTAGTGATAAATATCCTAAGCTTGATATTTTTTTCTATGAATTTTACAAATCCCTTTGATATCTTGTAGGCATTCATATACTCCAAGTCTATTGAGAATATTTAGAAAATTTCTTTCTTGGGCCAAATGTTAACAAGGATAATATTAAACTTATCCTAAATATTGAAGACTCAGATTTGATCACCAATTGGTATCTTCTCACCCTTATTAATGTGTCCTACAAGATAATCATAAAATCCTTAGTATTGCATCTACACCATTTGATTCCTACCATTATTAGACAAAACGAAACATATTTCATCATAAAAAAATATATATTAGATAATGTATTGATTATCCAAGAGAGAATTGAATGGGACAATGAACTAACCAATCAAAAAACTCTTATAGAAATTAACTTTAAGAAATCCTATGACCACGTTGAGTGGTACTTCATTCTTTCCATGCTTAAATCCCTATGTTTTTATTACATATCTATAGATATATATAGTCATTATGATCTTTGTATATTCCTTTGCTATTATCACTATCAATAGAACTCAATTAGAGGCCATTGGTATTTTTGCTCAATCAGACAAGGTTTTCCTCTTACCCTCTCTGTATGTCATTGCAACTAAATGTTTTAGTTATCTCCCAACTCATCAAGCTAATTTAAACCTCATTAAGGGTATTTCCCTTCATATTAATCAATTACAAATGATCAATAGAAACTTTACAAATGAATATTTCCTCACATTAGAAGAGGATGAATAATCCTTCATGCAAGCAATTAAATGTCTAGATACTTTTTATATTACCTCTAGCTACAACATTCGATAATGAAAGACTCTATTTTTGATAGTCTACATATCCTATATTAGATTGGTTAACTCAGTTTCAATGGAGATGGATATAGGATGTGAAAGTTTTTGTTCTTGGGTATCCCATTTACCTTCCATAGTTCCACTCCAGAACTCTCTAAAAATTTCATATAAAAATAGAATCCAAGTTTACCTACTAGACCACAAAAAATATTTTCCTTTCCAAAACATTTGAAATCCTCTCCAAGATCATGGTTCTGGCCCATGTGTATTACTCCTCATGTCGAATCCCATCCAAGGCTTGTTATCAAAATATAGAGAATTTGTTGAAGGATATTCTCTAGGAAAGTTGTACCTATAGCTCTAGTTTCCATATAGTAGCATAGGAAATTTATTATTTATCAAATTATAATGGGAGAATTGGTATTATTGAATCAAAATGCTAAGACATGATCTTATGTGCCAAATGGATAAGTAGATTTATAAAAGGTATGAAAGCTCAAAAGTGTAAGTTTGATACTACATTACCATAGATTCTCCCTATGGGTATAAAGAATGGAGATGTATAGATTTACCATCCCTTATTGTTGCCATAGCTACCATAAATATTTTAGGATCTTTTATCATATACAA
The DNA here is from genome assembly GCA_028583015.1 of Wollemia nobilis. Classification (NCBI taxonomy): domain Eukaryota; kingdom Viridiplantae; phylum Streptophyta; class Pinopsida; order Araucariales; family Araucariaceae; genus Wollemia; species Wollemia nobilis. Next base: position 16,338,552 of record JAQPPZ010016943.1, read on the forward strand.
TATTTTACAAGCTTGGGAAAACATAAAATAGTAAATCTAATGGAAATCCAATGATGTTTTTGAACCTTTAGTGGTCCCTTATATTGACCATATAAGGAGTTTATTTTTTCTAAATCCTCTAAATGCATGCAGATGAATTATATAAAAGGGATATTGTTACAATGGCCAACTTATTTGATTGGTCGATTAGGGATTGGTATCCTTGGGACTATATCAAATTTAGGTTCAGACATACCTCTACTTATAAGGAAATATTTAAGATAGTTAAAACAAATATTCTTGATTCTATGTTGCATAAGATCATAGTGTGCTCTAAATATCCTTGGTGGAAATATTATCAATGGTATCTAAAATATCCCTCCTCAATTATATGGACAGAATGGGTACGAATGACTATCTCTATACTTACCCATTGTTGGAAATCCAAATGCTCTTCTAGGTCTCTTTTCACCTAGGTATATTTGGGTCTATAATTTTTAGATAATTTGGTTTGCTTATATTTAAAACTAAATGAAGTATATTATCCTAGAGTTTAATTCACCAAGGTCTCCTACTTGATAAAAAACTTGTGTACCTTTGATTTCCCAACCCACTGTGTCCATTCAACCATAATATTGAAGATCTTCTTCATCTCTTTTCGAGATGACATAAGGCTCAAGATGCTTGGAAGTGGATTTTTATTTTTTTATAGACTTTTCTCCCATAGTGGTTCGCATGGAAATATATTTTTCTTGGAGGTCCTCCTCTTTCCTATCTGGTGTTCTAGAAGTTTAATACCTTTTTAGAATCAATATTCAATTTTATTTATGGAAAATGAGAAATGATTTCTTGTTCTCTCAAGATTTTGTTGTGTTAGAGAATATTACATTATTTGGTATATGTCAATGTACCACCTTGGTACATTATTGTAAATATTATATTAAGGTTTGTTTCTAGATTAGTGAATCAATATTTTATAGAATGTAATAATGTACAATAAATGCACAAGTGTCATGTAAGCATGTGTGCAAGTGTTATGAGTGTGAATGTGCACAAGTGTCCAATATGTAAGTGTGCATATGTGTCCTTAGAATAGAAAAGTGAAGAGTTGTTAATAATAGTTAAGGTTAAGAGTGCAAAATATGAATAGTCACATACAATTATATATTTGTGGCAAAGCATTGTAATATCATGGAATCAAATGTGCAAAGTTTTATTCTTGCATTAGTAGACATTTATTAAATAGCATTTTTATTTTTTCCATGTGCAATATTGTGAGGACATTTATGTGAGTATTTTAATGAGATATTATGTTTGTTATTAAATTTTGAATTATTATTTAATTCATTATAGTACAAATTGATTATGTTATATCTTGTGATTATTTTTCTATGGTGATTTATATTAAGTATCAAAGATTCAAAATTTAACTATGGTATCAGAGCTACAACAAGGTTGCTTCCATAGGATTTGAAAGTTACAATAGGAAAGAGTATTTCTACAATTGTAGTAACAAATAAGGATGATTAGGACTTAAAAATATAATTTTTAAAAGCTATGGTATTTCCACAAGGTTTAATAATAACCTATGAAGACTAGGACTCAAAAAGGATATTTCCACTAGATTAAATAATAAAGAATGAAGATTAAATATTCTTTCCACTAGGTTGAAGAACAATCAATGAAGACTAAGAAATCAACTTGAAGATAGTTGACTATTTTAGAAATTGATAACCCTACCATGATAAAATATATTAAAGGGACATAAATCCCTTGATATTGATATTTATCTCAAGAAAAGAGAATAATTATTGATTGAAGTTTTTTGTAGATTGAATATTGCAAGAAGAACCAACACAAAAGAAAGTTGGTCATTCATTTTTTTGGATTTTTAGGTAATTATAGATAAAGCTCTCTAAGATAGTTTTGTAGTGAAAATTTATCTTCAAACGTTGAGAAGCTTCCTACAAAATATAGAGAAGAATATCATATCTAATTGCTTGAAATATGAGATATTTTCTCGTGTAAGGATTGATTTGAGTTATAGTTAAGGAACATTTTAGGTCTCTAATATAGGCCTTGCTAAAAGTTTTAGGTCATCAAGATATTGACCTTGATAAGATATATTGAAATTACCCATTCCAATAATCTATTCAGAATATAATACAATCTAAAATTTTTATTTTGGTCTTGAATATAGACCTTGACAAATTGGTCCAAGAGAAGAGACCAGTATTGAAAGATATAGTTCAAAGAACTAGATATTTGAGACCCATTAGAGAAAGAGGTCCATAGTGGAGATAATCGGTCCTAGTAGAAAACAAGCTATATTTGATTAAGAAAGGAAGGAGTCATAAGGAGAAAATTCCTAGAAGACTTGTAGACTCAATACAAAAGGGAAATATTAAGGAGACCTATTAGAAGAGGTCCAACAAGAGTACTTACTCTGTATTAGGGACAATCATCACCATGTTATGATAAACTCATAAGACACATATAGGGAACCCAATAAAAGGGGTCCCATAGTAGATATAAAGGAGACAGGCTAAATAAGGTCTTATTGAAGATTAAAGGCATTTGAATGAGACCCAAATAATGGAGATCCATCATAAGGAGATAATATTGGTTCTTATAAAAAGTGACCATCAATATAGTTTTCTCTATAGAAGACATGAATCTAGCATACAAGAGAAGGTAGCAAGTTAAGTGAAAGATATTGGACAACAATAAACTCTAATTATAAATATTAATTCTTAGAATTAAACTGAGCATAGAAGAGAGCAATCAAAGTGGAAAGGAACTATAAGGAGGAAAGTATCTAGAGGAAGAGTTCCCATTGTAGTTAGAGTTCGAGGAGAACCATTATATAATATTTCATTAAATATTGAAGAAAGTGAATGAGTCTCATTGAAATAGATTCATCATAAAGATAAATTAGAAATTGTACTACAAGCCATTTGATAAGAAAAATAAGCTTTAGATAAAAAAGTGTTTATAGAGAACATAAAGGTAGCAAGATAAAATCAAAGAAAACAACTTAAATATGATTATAGCAAGAAAAAATTTAAATATAAAAAGACAAAGATATTTGGAAGCATAAAGACATTATGTTTTAAAATATATTTTTATATTTCAAGTTTCTGCAGAGTTAGAGAACCACCATTACATGAAAAAAATTAATATCTATGTTGGCACAAATTTTAAGGTATTCATAAGTTGCTTATAAATAAAAGTTTTATGAATCATACACAAATATATTAGAGAATAGAAGCATAACCTACACTTGCAGTTGCATTAAGAAGACAAAGAAAAATAGTATTCAAGTAATAAAAAATAACACAGGTAATAATTATTTTTAAAGAAGGGTTGACTATGTAGCATCTAAGCACAACGTATATTTGTGGTACTATAAAATAAAAAAGGTATTGATACTAAAATTTAAGAGGATGGTTTCTTGAGTGAAGAACACAAGCTTATACTGAGAGGGGGGGGGTGAATAGTATAAGACCTCTTTTTACTTTTTCCTTTATACTTCAAAACAGTAAAGCAATATACCCAAAGCAATATCAAAGCAATGCACAATATCATCCACAAAGTGACACCAATTTTAACGTGGTTCACCCAAAATGGTCGGGCTACGTCCACAAAACTTTTCTCTAAAAGTTATCTCAAAGTTCTTTGGGAATCCTTCCCAATTACAATGTTTATGAGCCTCGGCCCAAAGGAGATACCTTCCCCCAATCAGAATTTATGAGCCTCTCGCTCAAAGGAGATACCTTCCCCTCTGCTCTAGAAATGATCCCTCGAAGATCAACTGCCTCTACCTCTTGCCAGCACGTGGAACTCCTTTCCACCGAAGACCTCCTGTCCTCAATGCTTAGCCTAAGAGACCTCTGCCTTCTATGATCACGTCCACAGTAGCTCAACAACCTGTACCAAACACAGTCAATCGGTCTAGTACAAGTCTTCCTCTGTCTATCAGATCTGTCCAACTAAGCTTGAACAAATCAATCCTCTCGCACACAAGCCTTCTCAAAGACTTGCCAAATCTATCCTCAGGTTCTTCTCAAAGAACCAATGCACCTCTGTCCTCAAGTTCTCTCGATAGAACTATAAAACTCAGCTCACAAGTCCTCTGCTAGGACCTGTCCAAATCTGCTCACAAGTCCCCACCAAACCTGTCCAAAACTCGCTCACAAGTCCCCACCGAAACCGTCCAACTCTCACAAGTCCCCACCGAACCTGTCCAAAACTCAGCAAGCTCACCAAGAAAAAAATTTCTTAGTAGGAAATCACAAGGTGAATTGTTAGAGACCCAATGTGATTTGTCAAACTCATAGAAGCATAAAGAGAATTGTTAGAGACTCAATATGTTCTATACTCAACTCCCAATCTCAAAACTCAACTCAAATCAACTCAGCTCAAACTCAATCTCAAATCTGAAAACTCAACTCAATATCTGAAATGGATAGGATAGAATGCTTTCTTTCAAGAACATGAAACCCCAACAATTGCCAACTATGCAAAGAATCACATAACAATGATACTCATGTTCTTTTCACCATCAATTAGGGCTTCAACAACAATGCTCATCAAACAAGGTTCAATCAACACCATTCAACTCAAAACACAACCTTGAAGCATTTCACAATCAACATTAGAAAAGGAAACAAGTAGAACTCCTTTTCTCTCCAATATTGTTTGAACAAAAAGCATCCACCAACTCAAATCACAAGAGCACAAAACAACTTTTCAAATCATCAACAAAGGAGTAAGCCCAACACTTTAACCAAGTAAAGAATAGCTTGATTATTACCAATTTAATGAAAGCAAATGTCAATCTCAAAGCTGCCCACTTAAGGTTTCACAACTTCACACAAGAAGCAATTTTAACCTTAAAACATCATGCTTTCATTTCCATAATCAACCAAAAGCACTCTCAACATTACAAGAAAAATTTATCCCTTATACACCTTATTTCTCCCTTATAGTCTTATCAAAAATAAAATTTATCTCTCATAAGAATGCAATAAGATATTTCAAACAACACCTTCAAAAGAATCTTTTATCAAAATAAAACAAGCTTTAAACTCCTTATAACTCCTAAGCTGTTTTTCCCTCTAATAAACTTCCTCCATCCGCAAAATACACTTAGCAAAAATTAATTTCGAAAATACCTTGGCCAACATCAAAAATCGTGCTATGGAGAAATTGTGCATGAATTCTAACACCACCCGCTGCGTCCACTTCACGATGAAAAACCCTTTCACGTTATTCGAACGCGGAACCTCCCATTCGGGTAGCGCGCCAATAGCCTAGCCGCTACCGATGCGCCAAAGGCGCCCGGTGAGGTTTAAACCTCACACTGTTAGCCTTGTTCCTTCTGCGCCAGGGATTAAATAAAACAACAAGTGCCTCCCTTTCTTCTGACGTGAACACGAAGACGAAAACCTTACGATAGATTTACGACAAACGACGAGTACAAAAAAATGAACAACGGATTCATGAAAACGGCGAAGACACAATCGAACAATAGGTTTACGAAAATGATGAAGACACAATCGAACGACGGGTTTACGAAAATGGCGAAGACACAATCGGAGAAGAAATCCGAACAACGGATCACGAAATCACAACGAGGAAGAAATCGAATAACAGATCACGAATTCACAACGAGCAACTCTTTTCAAAATGCGGATGGGATAATTCTTGATTTTCATCGAGGGAGATTTATATGCATTTTTACCATAAGCTCTTGACGTCGGCGAGGAGTTTAACACGTCGACGGAGGTCTTGGCTAGCGCCCACAATCTTAAAACATAGCGCCATGGGTTAGGATAACCCATTGCAAACAATAATTTAATATTTATTTAAAAATAATTAAAGGGAACCTTAACAAGGTTTTTAATTATTTAAATAAATACTTCCTCCTGGACCCAAATGCATTAAACTAATGCATCCACCTGTAATCTTTAAACCTCCCAACTTGGGGTTTACAAAAGACCTTTGAAACTCGTCATGTCGTAACCTTCATCAAAACAAATTATTTGACATCAAATCAAATTCCTTCAAGAGCTTCTTGACATCAATGACAACTTATACACTTGAGCAAAGGCAATGTACCCAAAGTACCCAAAATTGCCAACAATCTCCCCCTTTGTCATTGATGGCAAACCTTTACTGAAAACACTTCTCAAGAGCCAAAACTGAAACCAACTGTGCTAACAACCGACCAACCGTGCCCACAACCGAGAATCTTCCTTTGAAGTTTTGCTCCCCCCGACTTGAAGCTCTCCTCTTCACTTTGAAGCTCTCCCCCTTACTCATATCTCTCCCCCTTTGTCATCAATGGCAAAGGGTCACCTTTGGGGCTCGGGACTAAGAATGAGCCTCTTAGCTTAGTCCCTCCCCCACCTCCTGATGAGGTGATTAATTCTGGGGTGGGAGTAAAACTCCCATTAGGCACTCATCATCATCAGCGTCTATAACTTCCTTGTCGGGCCTTCTCTTGAACTCTTTGTCCATATTCCTGTTCTTGTCACTGTTCTTGTTCTTGTTCTCATCCCTGTTCTTGTCCATGCCTTGATCCTTGGACCAGATCATGCCACTGTTCCTGTTCCTGTATTCTAGAATTTCAGCTCTACACTCGTCTCGATTATGTGACCTTCATTGTTGCACTTGAAACACTTGACGATGTTGTTTCTCTGAGGTAAACCTGATCTTTGAATCCACCTGTTCTGACCAAACCTATTCTGACCAAACCTATTCTGGAAAAACCTGTTTTGACCAAACCCATTCTGACCAAACCTGTTCTGACCAAACCTATTTTGACCAAACCTATTCTGACCAAACCTATTTTGATCAAACCTATTCTTGTTATTTACCTTGCAATAGACTGCCTTGTGCCCAAACTGTTTACAAGAGTAGCAATACCCTTGAAAGTAACTAGCACTTCTAAAACTGTCATTTACCTTCTTCACTTGAGCCATGCAATGTGAAGCCATGTGACCAAACCTATGACAAGCAAAACATCTGCCTTGAAACTTTCCTTTATTTGACCTCTTGGGTCCTGAATACTTCTTCTTCTCATTCTGAATTCTATTTTCTATTTTTGTGCATCTATCATTCAAGGACTCCTTTTCTGAAATACTTTCCTCATCAGAACTCTCTTCCTTTTGGAGTCTCTTACTAGACTCTCCAACTTGTTCCTTGTGTGGCTTAACAAAACCAAGGCCTGTTTTATCTGGTGTCTTTCTTTGACCTTTGATGAGTGACTTAACCTTTTTGGAGCTATCTTGAAACCTCGTAAAGCTTATCCTTGTACTCTTTAGTTTCCTCTTTCAAAGAAGCCATTTTCTGTTCTAACTCACTATACTCAAGAACCTTAGACTCTAACTCATCCTTGAGTTCTTGTGTCTTAGCTATAGAGAAGTCAAGACTTTCTATAAGATCATCTCTCTCCATACAACATTCATCTAACTTATCCTTGAGTCTAGCATTCTTCTTTCTTTCCTTTTTCAAAGCACTAAGAGCACTAATAAGTTCACCTTCAAGATCTACTTCACCTTCCTCTATATCTTCCTCTATTTGTTTGCTTTTTGAATCATCAAAGCCTTTTTCAGATTTCTTATCACTAGAGGTGCTACCCCTTTTCAAAAACCATACATGCATCTTCCTTATAGTTTTCTGAAGCATCCTCATACATACTAGAAACCAAATCATTATTTGTGCAATCATCCTCAAGGTGACCAAAGTTTCCACATCTAAGACATTTCATGATAATGAATCTATGTTTCGGTTCTTCCTCTTTTTTCGATATGAACAACATCTCATTTTCATCATCACTTGAAGAACTTTCACTATCACTACTAGAACACTTACTTGCTTTGTCTAGGTAGAAACTCTTCTTGTGCTTGTGAGAATACCTCTTTCCTTGATTGTTGTGCTCATCTTTGTTCTTCCTGTGATGCTTGTGCTTTTCAGAATCCTTGCTCTTAGAATCCTGTTTATCTTCATCACTTTCATTCTTGGGAACAGTACAGTCAGTAGCATAATGACCAAACTTTCCACAATTGAAACATCTTATATTTTTCATACTTTTGTGCTTTCTAGAGAACTTGCCTTTCTTGTTGTAATATGCCTCTTCATCACTAGAAGACTCATCACTATCTTGAAGTTGTTTACCCTTGGATTTCTTGGTAGCCTTGAAAGTCGCCTCTTTCTTGACATCAACCTTCACTTGAGTTCTCAACTCAAATGCTGCAAGTATACTATGGAGCTCATCCTTTTTCAACTTATCCAAATCTTTAGCTTCCTCAATAGCAGAAATATTTTCACTAAATCTATTAGGAAGAGATCTTAAAATCTTATCACAAACATCATTTTCAGCAAGCTCAAGACCTAAGTCTTTCATGGAGTTAACAACCTCATCCATACGAAGCATGTAGTCACTAATATTTTCATCATCATTCATCTTGAGTTGTTCAAACATACCTTTGAAGTGTCTCAACTTGGCCTTTCTGACATTTGTATCACCTGTATGAACCACCTTCAACTGTTTCCACATTTCACTAGCTGTCTTGCAGTGAATCACCTTGGTGAGATCTGCTTTCTGTAAGCCTTTCAGGATTGCATTCATTGCCTTTGAATTGTTGTGATGTAGGAGCCTTTCTTCTTTAGTAATAGGACCATGTTCAGGAATAGTGTACTCATCTTCAATCACTTCCCAAACCTCATTCCCAAGTGCCATTAGATGAACCTTCATCCTTGCACTCCAAAGACCAAAATCTGACCCATCAAGAATAGGTGCTGCATTGCCACTTGAATGATCCATTGTGTTCTTTACTAGCTTTTCCTTCAAGCTGTTAAACTTTTCGAAGGCACCCGCTCTGATACCAATTGAAGAACACAAGCTTATACTGAGAGGGGGGTGAACAATATAAGACCTCTTTTTACTTTTTCCTTTATACTTCAAAATAGTAAAGCAATATACCCAAAGCAATATCAAAGCAATGCACAATATCATCCACAAAGTGACACCAATTTTAACGTGGTTCACCCAAAATGGCTAGGCTACGTCCACAAAACTTTTCTCTAAAAGTTATCTCAAAGTTCTTTGGGAATCCTTCCCAATTACAATGTTTATGAGCCTCGGCCCAAAGGAGATACCTTCCCCTAATCAGAATTTATGAGCCTCTGCTCAAAGGAGATACCTTCCCTCTCACTCTGGAAATGATCCCTCAGAAGATCAACTCGCCTCTACCTCTTGCCAGCGACGTGGAACTCCTTTCCACCGAAGACCTCCTATCCTCAATGCTTAGCCTAAGAGACCTCTCGCCTTCTATGATCACGTCCACAAGTAGCTCAACAACCTGTACCAAACATAGTCAATCGGTCTAGTACAAGTCTTCCTCTGTCTCGTCGGATCTGTCCAACTAGCTTGAACAAATCAATCCTCTACACACAAGCCTTCTCAAAGACTTGCCAAATCTGTCCTCAGGTTCTTCTCAAAGAACCAATGCACCTCTATCCTCAAGTTCTCTGATAGAACTATCAAACTCAGCTCACAAGTCCTCTGCTAGGACCTGTCCAAATCTGCTCACAAGTCCCCATCGAAACTCATCCAAAACTCGCAACAAGTCCCCACCAACTCATCCAAGACTGCTCACAAGTCCCCACCGAAACCTGTCCAAAACTCAACAAGCTCACCAAAAAAAACTTTCTTAGTAGGAAATCACAAGGTGAATTGTTAGAGACCCAATGTGATTTGTCAAACTCATAGAAGCATAAAGAGAATTGTTAGAGACTCAATATGTTCTATACTCAACTCCCAATCTCAAAACTCAACTCAAATCAACTCATCTCAAACTCAATCTCAAATCTGAAAACTCAACTCAATATCTGAAATGGATAGGATAGAATGCTTTCTTTCAAGAACATGAAACCCCAACAATTGCCAACTATGCAAAGAATCACATAACAATGATACTCATGTTCTTTTCACCATCAATTAGGGCTTCAACAACAATGCTCATCAAACAAGGTTCAATCAACACCATTCAACTCAAAACACAACCTTGAAGCATTTCACAATCAACATCAGAAAAGGAAACAAGTAGAACTCCTTTTCTCTCCAATATTGTTTGAACAAAAAGCATCCACCAACTCAAATCACAAGAGCACAAAACAACTTTTCAAATCATCAACAAAGGAGTAAGCCCAACACTTTAACCAAGTAAAGAATAGCTTGATTATTACCAATTTAATGAAAGCAAATGTCAATCTCAAAGCTGCCCACTTAAGGTTTCACAACTTCACACAAGAAGCAATTTTAACCTTAAAACATCATGCTTTCATTTCCATAATCAACCAAAAGCACTCTCAACATTACAAGAAAAATTTATCCCTTATACACCTTATTTCTCCCTTATAGTCTTATCAAAAATAAAATTTATCTCTCATAAGAATGCAATAAGATATTTCAAACAACACCTTCAAAAGAATCTTTTATCAAAATAAAACAAGCTTTAAACTCCTTATAACTCCTAAGCTGTTTTTCCCTCTAATAAACTTCCTCCATCCGCAAAATACACTTAGCAAAAATTAATTTCGAAAATACCTTGGCCAACATCAAAAATCATGCTATGGAGAAATTGCGCACGAATTCTAACACCACCCGCTGCGTCCACTTCACGATGAAAAACCCTTTCGCGTTATTCGAACGCGGAACCTCCCGTTCGGGTAGCGCGCCAACAACCTAGCCGCTACCGGTGCGCCAAAGGCGCCCGGTGAGGTTTAAACCTCACGCTGTTAGCCTTGTTCCTTCTACGCCATGGATTAAATAAAACAACAGTGCCTCCCTTTCTTCTGATGTGAACACGAAGACGAAAACCTTACGACGGATTTACGACAAACGACGAGTACAAAAAATGAACAGCGGATTCACGAAAATGGTGAAGACACAGTCGAACAACAGGTTTACGAAAATGGCGAAGACACAATCGAACGATGGGTTTACGAAAATGGCGAAGACACAATCGGAGAAGAAATCCGAACAACGGATCACGAAATCACAACGAGGAAGAAATCGAACAGCAGATCACGAATTCACAACGAGCAACTCTTTTCAAAATGCGGATGGGATAATTCTTGATTTTCATCGAGGGAGATTTATATGCATTTTTACCATAAGCTCTTGACGTCGGTGAGGAGTTTAACACGTCGGTGGAGGTCTTGGCTAGCGCCCACAATCTTAAAACATAGCGCCATGGGTTAGGATAACCCATTGCAAACAATAATTTAATATTTATTTAAAAATAATTAAAGGGAACCTTAACAAGGTTTTTAATTATTTAAATAAATACTTCCTCCTGGACCCAAATGCATTAAACTAATGCATCCACCTCTAATCTTTAAACCTCGCCAACTTGGGGTTTACAAAAGACCTTTGAAACTGTCATGTCGTAACCTTCATCAAAACAAATTATTTGACATCAAATCAAATTCCTTCAAGAGCTTCTTGACATCAATGACAACTTATACACTTGAGCAAAGGCAATGTACCCAAAGTACCCAAAATTGCCAACAATCTCCCCCTTTGTCATTGATGGCAAACCTTTACCGAAAACACTTCTCAAGAGCCAAAACTGAAACCAACTGTGCTAACAACCGACCAACCGTGCCCACAACCGAGAATCTTCCTTTGAAGTTTTGCTCCCCCGAACTTGAAGCTCTCCTCTTCACTTTGAAGCTCTCCCCCTTACTCATATCTCTCCCCCTTTGTCATCAATGGCAAAGGGTCACCTTTGGGGCTCGGGACTAAGAATGAGCCTCTTATCTTAGTCCCTCCCCCACCTCCCGATGAGGTGATTAATTCCGGGGTGGGAGTAAAACTCCCATTAGGCACCGATCATCATCAGCGTCTATAACTTCCTTGTCGGGCCTTCTCTTGAACTCTTTGTCCATATTCCTATTCTTGTCACTGTTCTTGTTCTTGTTCTCATCCCTGTTCTTGTCCATGCCTTGATCCTTGGACCCGATCATGCCACTGTTCCTGTTCCTCGTATTCTAGAATTTCAGCTCTACACTGTCTGATTATGTGACCTTCATTGTTGCACTTGAAACACTTGACGATGTTGTTTCTCTGAGGTAAACCTGATCTTTGAATCCACCAGTTTTGACCAAACCTGTTCTGACCAAACCTGTTCTGACCAAACCTATTCTGACCAAACTGTTCTGACCAAACTCGTTTCGACCAAACCTGTTCTGACCAAACCTATTTTGATCAAACCTGTTCTCGTTATTTACCTTGCAATAGACTGCCTTGTGCCCAAACTGTTTACAAGAGTAGCAATACCCTTGAAAGTAACTAGCACTTCTGAAACTGTCATTTACCTTCTTCACTTGAGCCATGCAATGTGAAGCCATGTGACCAAACCTATGACAAGCAAAACATCTGCCTTGAAACTTTCCTTTATTTGACCTCTTGGGTCCCGAATACTTCTTCTTCTCATTCTGAATTCTGTTTTCTATTTCTGTGCATCTATCATTCAAGGACTCCTTTTCTGAAATACTTTCCTCATCAGAACTCTCTTCCTTTTGGAGTCTCTTACTAGACTCTCCAACTTGTTCCTTGTGTGGCTTAACAAAACCAAGGCCTGTTTTATCTGTTGTCTTTCTTTGACCTTTGATGAGTGACTTAACCTTTTTGGAGCTATCTTGAAACCTGTAAAGCTTATCCTTGTACTCTTTAGTTTCCTCTTTCAAAGAAGCCATTTTCTGTTCTAACTCACTATACTCAAGAACCTTAGACTCTAACTCATCCTTGAGTTCTTGTGTCTTAGCTATAGAGAAGTCAAGACTTTCTATAAGATCATCTCTCTCCATACAACATTCATCTAACTTATCCTTGAGTCTAGCATTCTTCTTTCTTTCCTTTTTCAAAGCACTAAGAGCACTAATAAGTTCACCTTCAAGATCTACTTCACCTTCCTCTATATCTTCCTCTATTTGTTTGCTTTTTGAATCATCAAAGCCTTTTTCAGATTTCTTATCACTAGAGGTGCTACCCTTTTCAAAAACCATACATGCATCTTCCTTATAGTTTTCTGAAGCATCCTCATACATACTAGAAACCAAATCATTATTTGTGCAATCATCCTCAAGGTGACCAAAGTTTCCACATCTAAGACATTTCATGATAATGAATCTATGTTTCGGTTCTTCCTCTTTTTCTGATATGAACAACATCTCATTTTCATCATCACTTGAAGAACTTTCACTATCACTACTAGAACACTTACTTGCTTTGTCTAGGTAGAAACTCTTCTTGTGCTTGTGAGAATACCTCTTTCCTTGATTGTTGTGCTCATCTTTGTTCTTCCTGTGATGCTTGTGCTTTTCAGAATCCTTGCTCTTAGAATCCTGTTTATCTTCATCACTTTCATTCTTGGGAACAGTACAGTAAGTAGCATAATGACCAAACTTTCCACAATTGAAACATCTTATATTTTTCATACTTTTGTGCTTTCTAGAGAACTTGCCTTTCTTGCTGTAATATGCCTCTTCATCACTAGAAGACTCATCACTATCTTGAAGCTGTTTACCCTTGGATTTCTTGGTAGCCTTGAAAGCTGCCTCTTTCTTGACATCAACCTTCACTTGAGTTCTCAACTCAAATGCTGCAAGTATACTATGGAGCTCATCCTTTTTCAACTTATCCAAATCTTTAGCTTCCTCAATAGCAAAAATATTTTCACTAAATCTATTAGGAAGAGATCTTAAAATCTTATCACAAACATCATTTTCAGCAAGCTCAAGACCTAAGTCTTTCATGGAGTTAACAACCTCATCCATACGAAGCATGTAGTCACTAATATTTTCATCATCATTCATCTTGAGTTGTTCAAACATACCTTTGAAGTGTCTCAACTTGGCCTTTCTGACATTTGTATCACCTGTATGAACCACCTTCAACTGTTTCCACATTTCACTAGTTGTCTTGTAGTGAATCACCTTGGTGAGATCTGCTTTCTGTAAGCCTTTCAGGATTGCATTCATTGCCTTTGAATTGCTGTGATGTAGGAGCCTTTCTTCCTTAGTAATAGGACCATGTACAGGAATAGTGTACTCATCTTCAATCACTTCCCAAACCTCATTACCAAGTGCCATTAGATGAACCTTCATCCTTGCACTCCAAAGACCAAAATCTGACCCATCAAGAATAGGTGTTGCATTGCCACTTGAATGATCCATTGTGTTCTTTACTAGCTTTTCCTTCAAGCCGTTAAACTTTTCGAAGGCACCCGCTCTGATACCAATTGAAGAACACAATCTTATACCGAGAGGGGGGTGAACAATGATAAGACCTCTTTTTACTTTTTCCTTTATACTTCAAAATAGTAAAGCAATATACCCAAAGCAATATCAAAGCAATGCACAATATCATCCACAAAGTGACACCAATTTTAACGTGGTTCACCCAAAATGGTTGGGCTACGTCCACAAAACTTTTCTCTAAAAGTTATCTCAAAGTTCTTTGGGAATCCTTCCCAATTACAATATTTATGAGCCTCGGCCCAAAGGAGATACCTTCCCCCAATCAAAATTTATGAGCCTCTGCTCAAAGGAGATACCTTCCCCTCTACTCTAGAAATGATCCCTCAGAAGATCAACTGCCTCTACCTCTTGCCAAGCACGTGGAACTCCTTTCCACCAAAGACCTCCTGTCCTCAATGCTTAGCCTAAGAGACCTCTCGCCTTCTATGATCACGTCCATAGCAGCTCAACAACCTGTACCAAACATAGTCAATCGGTCTAGTACAAGTCTTCCTCTGTCTGTCAGATCTGTCCAATGCTTGAACAAATCAATCCTCTACACACAAGCCTTCTCAAAGACTTGCCAAATCTGTCCTCAGGTTCTTCTCAAAGAACCAATGCACCTCTGTCCTCAAGTTCTATCGATAGAACTATCAAACTCAGCTCACAAGTCCTCTGCTAGGACCTATCCAAATCTGCTCACAAGTCCCCACCGAAACCTATCCAAAACTGCTCACAAGTCCCCACCAGAACCTATCCAAGACTGCTCACAAGTCCCCACCGAAACCTGTCCAAAACTCAACAAGCTCACCAAGAAAAAAACTTTCTTAGTAGGAAATCACAAGGTGAATTGTTAGAGACCCAATGTGATTTGTCAAACTCATAGAAGCATAAAGAGAATTGTTAGAGACTCAATATGTTCTATACTCAACTCCCAATCTCAAAACTCAACTCAAATCAACTCATCTCAAACTCAATCTCAAATCTGAAAACTCAACTCAATATCTGAAATGGATAGGATAGAATGCTTTCTTTCAAGAACATGAAACCCCAACAATTGCCAACTATGCAAAGAATCACATAACAATGATACTCATGTTCTTTTCACCATCAATTAGGGCTTCAACAACAATGCTCATCAAACAAGGTTCAATCAACACCATTCAACTCAAAACACAACCTTGAAGCATTTCACAATCAACATCAGAAAAGGAAACAAGTAGAACTCCTTTTCTCTCCAATATTGTTTGAACAAAAAGCATCCACCAACTCAAATCACAAGAGCACAAAACAACTTTTCAAATCATCAACAAAGGAGTAAGCCCAACACTTTAACCAAGTAAAGAATAGCTTGATTATTACCAATTTAATGAAAGCAAATGTCAATCTCAAAGCTGCCCACTTAAGGTTTCACAACTTCACACAAGAAGCAATTTTAACCTTAAAACATCATGCTTTCATTTCCATAATCAACCAAAAGCACTCTCAACATTACAAGAAAAATTTATCCCTTATACACCTTATTTCTCCCTTATAGTCTTATCAAAAATAAAATTTATCTCTCATAAGAATGCAATAAGATATTTCAAACAACACCTTCAAAAGAATCTTTTATCAAAATAAAACAAGCTTTAAACTCCTTATAACTCCTAAGTTGTTTTTCCCTCTAATAAACTTCCTCCATCCGCAAAATACACTTAGCAAAAATTAATTTCGAAAATACCTTGGCCAACATCAAAAATCATGCTATGGAGAAATTGCGCATGAATTCTAACACCACCCGCTGCGTCCACTTCACGATGAAAAACCCTTTCGCGTTATTCGAACGCGGAACCTCCCGTTCGGGTAGCGCGCCAACAGCCTAGCCGCTACTAGTGCGCCAAAGGCGCCCGATGAGGTTTAAACCTCACGCTGTTAGCCTTGTTCCTTCTATGCCAGGGATTAAATAAAACAACAATGCCTCCCTTTCTTCTGACGCGAACACGAAGACGAAAACCTTACGACGGATTTACGACAAACGACGAGTACAAAAAATGAACAACGGATTCACGAAAACGGCGAAGACACAATCGAACAACAGGTTTACGAAAATGACGAAGACACAATCGAACGACGGGTTTACGAAAATGGCGAAGACACAATCGGAGAAGAAATCCGAACAACGGATCACGAAATCACAACGAGGAAGAAATCGAACAACAGATCACGAATTCACAATGAGCAACTCTTTTCAAAAATGCGGATGGGATAATTCTTGATTTTCATCGAGGGAGATTTATATGCATTTTTACCATAAGCTCTTGACGTCGACGAGGAGTTTAACACGTCGACGGAGGTCTTGGCTAGCGCCCACAATCTTAAAACATAGCGCCATGGGTTAGGATAACCCATTGCAAACAATAATTTAATATTTATTTAAAAATAATTAAAGGGAACCTTAACAAGGTTTTTAATTATTTAAATAAATACTTCCTCCTGGACCCAAATGCATTAAACTAATGCATCCACCTGTAATCTTTAAACCTCCCAACTTGGGGTTTACAAAAGACCTTTGAAACTGTCATGTCGTAACCTTCATCAAAACAAATTATTTGACATCAAATCAAATTCCTTCAAGAGCTTCTTGACATCAATGACAACTTATACACTTGAGCAAAGGCAATGTACCCAAAGTACCCAAAATTGCCAACAATCTCCCCCTTTGTCATTGATGGCAAACCTTTACCGAAAACACTTCTCAAGAGCCAAAACCGAAACCAACTGTGCTAACAACCGACCAACCGTGCCCACAACCGAGAATCTTCCTTTGAAGTTTTGCTCCCCCCGACTTGAAGCTCTCCTCTTCACTTTGAAGCTCTCCCCCTTACTCATATCTCTCCCCCTTTGTCATCAATGGCAAAGGGTCACCTTTGGGGCTCGGGACTAAGAATGAGCCTCTTAGCTTAGTCCCTCCCCCACCTCCCGATGAGGTGATTAATTCTGGGGTGGGAGTAAAACTCCCATTAGGCACTCGATCATCATCAGCGTCTATAACTTCCTTGTCGGGCCTTCTCTTGAACTCTTTGTCCATATTCCTATTCTTGTCACTGTTCTTGTTCTTGTTCTCATCCCTGTTCTTGTCCATGCCTTGATCCTTGGACCCGATCATGCCACTGTTCCTGTTCCTGTATTCTAGAATTTCAGCTCTACACTGTCTGATTATGTGACCTTCATTGTTGCACTTGAAACACTTGACGATGTTGTTTCTCTGAGGTAAACCTGATCTTTGAATCCACCTATTCTGACCAAACCTATTCTGACCAAACCTATTCTGACCAAACCTATTCTGACCAAACCTGTTCTGACCAAACCTATTTTGACCAAACCTGTTCTGACCAAACTTGTTTTGATCAAACCTATTCCTGTTATTTACCTTGCAATAAACTGCCTTGTGCCCAAACTGTTTACAAGAGTAGCAATACCCTTGAAAGTAACTAGCACTTCTGAAACTGTCATTTACCTTCTTCACTTGAGCCATGCAATGTGAAGCCATGTGACCAAACCTATGACAAGCAAAACATCTGCCTTGAAACTTTCCTTTATTTGACCTCTTGGGTCCTGAATACTTCTTCTTCTCATTCTGAATTCTATTTTCTATTTCTGTGCATCTATCATTCAAGGACTCCTTTTCTGAAATACTTTCCTCATCATAACTCTCTTCCTTTTGGAGTCTCTTACTAGACTCTCCAACTTGTTCCTTGTGTGGCTTAACAAAACCAAGGCCTGTTTTATCTGTTGTCTTTCTTTGACCTTTGATGAGTGACTTAACCTTTTTGGAGCTATCTTGAAACCTCTAAAGCTTATCCTTGTACTCTTTAGTTTCCTCTTTCAAAGAAGCCATTTTTTGTTCTAACTCACTATACTCAAGAACCTTAGACTCTAACTCATCCTTGAGTTCTTGTGTCTTAGCTATAGAGAAGTCAAGACTTTCTATAAGATCATCTCTCTCCATACAACATTCATCTAACTTATCCTTGAGTCTAGCATTCTTCTTTCTTTCCTTTTTCAAAGCACTAAGAGCACTAATAAGTTCACCTTCAAGATCTACTTCACCTTCCTCTATATCTTCCTCTATTTGTTTGCTTTTTGAATCATCAAAGCCTTTTTCAGATTTCTTATCACTAGAGGTGCTACCCTTTTCATTTTCAAAACCATACATGCATCTTCCTTATAGTTTTCTGAAGCATCCTCATACATACTAGAAACCAAATCATTATTTGTGCAATCATCCTCAAGGTGACCAAAGTTTCCACATCTAAGACATTTCATGATAATGAATCTATGTTTCGGTTCTTCCTCTTTTTCTGATATGAACAACATCTCATTTTCATCATCACTTGAAGAACTTTCACTATCACTACTAGAACACTTACTTGCTTTGTCTAGGTAGAAACTCTTCTTGTGCTTGTGAGAATACCTCTTTCCTTGATTGTTGTGCTCATCTTTGTTCTTCCTATGATGCTTGTGCTTTTCAGAATCCTTGCTCTTAGAATCCTGTTTATCTTCATCACTTTCATTCTTGGGAACAATACAGTCAGTAGCATAATGACCAAACTTTCCACAATTGAAACATCTTATATTTTTCATACTTTTGTGCTTTCTAGAGAACTTGCCTTTCTTTCTGTAATATGCCTCTTCATCACTAGAAGACTCATCACTATCTTGAAGATGTTTACCCTTGGATTTCTTGGTAGCCTTGAAAGCTGCCTCTTTCTTGACATCAACCTTCACTTGAGTTCTCAACTCAAATGCCGCAAGTATACTATGGAGCTCATCCTTTTTCAACTTATCCAAATCTTTAGCTTCCTCAATAGCAAAAATATTTTCACTAAATCTATTAGGAAGAGATCTTAAAATCTTATCACAAACATCATTTTCAGCAAGCTCAAGACCTAAGTCTTTCATGGAGTTAACAACCTCATCCATACGAAGCATGTAGTCACTAATATTTTCATCATCATTCATCTTGAGTTGTTCAAACATACCTTTGAAGTGTCTCAACTTGGCCTTTCTGACATTTGTATCACCTGTATGAACCACCTTCAACTGTTTCCACATTTCACTAGCTGTCTTGCAGTGAATCACCTTGGTGAGATCTGCTTTCTGTAAGCCTTTCAAGATTGCATTCATTGCCTTTGAATTGCTGTGATGTAGGAGCCTTTCTTCCTTAGTAATAGGACCATGTTCAAGAATAGTGTACTCATCTTCAATCACTTCCCAAACCTCATTACCAAGTGCCATTAGATGAACCTTCATCCTTGCACTCCAAAGACCAAAATTTGACCCATCAAGAATAGGTGCTGCATTGCCACTTGAATGATCCATTGTGTTCTTTACTAGCTTTTCCTTCAAGTTGTTAAACTTTTCGAAGGCACCTGCTCTGATACCAATTGAAGAACACAAGCTTATACCGAGAGGGGGGTGAACAGGATAAGACCTCTTTTTACTTTTTCCTTTATACTTCAAAATAGTAAAGCAATATACCCAAAGCAATATCAAAGCAATGCACAATATCATCCACAAAGTGACACCAATTTTAACGTGGTTCACCCAGAATGGTCGAGCTACGTCCACAAAACTTTTCTCTAAAAGTTATCTCAAAGTTCTTTGGGAATCCTTCCCAATTACAATATTTATGAGCCTCGGCCCAAAGGAGATACCTTCCCCCAATCAGAATTTATGAGCCTTTGCTCAAAGGAGATACCTTCCCCTCTGCTCTAGAAATGATCCCTCAGAAGATCAACTGCCTCTACCTCTTGCCAGCACGTGGAACTCCTTTCCACCGAAGACCTCCTATCCTCAATGCTTAGCCTAAGAGACCTCTGCCTTCTATGATCACGTCCACAGTAGCTCAACAACCTATACCAAACATAGTCAATAAGTCTAGTACAAGTCTTCCTCTATCTGTTAGATCTATCCAATGCTTAAGCTTGAACAAATCAATCCTCTACACACAAGCCTTCTCAAAGACTTGCCAAATCTATCCTCGAGTTCTTCTCAAAGAACCAAGTGCACCTCTGTCCTCAAGTTCTCTGATAGAACTATCAAACTCAGCTCACAAGTCCTCTGCTAGGACCTGTCCAAATATGCTCACAAGTCCCCACCGAAACCTATCCAAAACTGCTCACAAGTCCCCACCGAAACCTGTCCAAGACTACTCACAAGTCCCCATCGAAACCTATCCAAAACTCAGCAAGCTCACCAAAAAAAACTTTCTTAGTAGGAAATCACAAGGTGAATTGTTAGAGACCCAATGTGATTTGTCAAACTCATAGAAGCATAAAGAGAATTGTTAGAGACTCAATATGTTCTATACTCAACTCCCAATCTCAAAACTCAACTCAAATCAACTCAGCTCAAACTCAATCTCAAATCTGAAAACTCAACTCAATATCTGAAATGGATAGGATAGAATGCTTTCTTTCAAGAACATGAAACCCCAACAATTGCCAACTATGCAAAGAATCACATAACAATGATACTCATGTTCTTTTCACCATCAATTAGGGCTTCAACAACAATGCTCATCAAACAAGGTTCAATCAACACCATTCAACTCAAAACACAACCTTGAAGCATTTCACAATCAACATTAGAAAAGGAAACAAGTAGAACTCCTTTTCTCTCCAATATTGTTTGAACAAAAAGCATCCACCAACTCAAATCACAAGAGCACAAAACAACTTTTCAAATCATCAACAAAGGAGTAAGCCCAACACTTTAACCAAGTAAAGAATAGCTTGATTATTACCAATTTAATGAAAGCAAATGTCAATCTCAAAGCTGCCCACTTAAGGTTTCACAACTTCACACAAGAAGCAATTTTAACCTTAAAACATCATGCTTTCATTTCCATAATCAACCAAAAGCACTCTCAACATTACAAGAAAAATTTATCCCTTATACACCTTATTTCTCCCTTATAGTCTTATCAAAAATAAAATTTATCTCTCATAAGAATGCAATAAGATATTTCAAACAACACCTTCAAAAGAATATTTTATCAAAATAAAACAAGCTTTAAACTCCTTATAACTCCTAAGCTGTTTTTCCCTCTAATAAACTTCCTCCATCCGCAAAATACACTTAGCAAAAATTAATTTTGAAAATACCTTGGCCAACATCAAAAATCATGCTATGGAGAAATTGCGCACGAATTCTAACACCACCCACTGCGTCCACTTCACGATGAAAAACCCTTTCACGTTATTCGAACGCGGAACCTCCCGTTCGGGTAGCGCGCCAATAGCCTAGCCGCTACCGGTGCGCCAAAGGCGCCCGATGAGGTTTAAACCTCACGCTGTTAGCCTTGTTCCTTCTGCGCCAGGGATTAAATAAAACAAAAGTGCCTCCCTTTCTTCTGACGTGAACACGAAGACGAAAACCTTACGATAGATTTACGACAAACGACGAGTACAAAAAAATGAACAACGGATTCACGAAAACGGCGAAGACACAGTCGAACAACAGGTTTACGAAAACGGCGAAGACACAATCGAACGACGGGTTTACGAAAATGGCGAAGACACAATCGGAGAAGAAATCCGAACAACGGATCACGAAATCACAGCGAGGAAGAAATCGAACAGTAGATCACGAATTCACAACGAGCAACTCTTTTCAAAATGCGGATGGGATGATTCTTGATTTTCATCGAGGGAGATTTATATGCATTTTTACCATAAGCTCTTGACGTCGGCGAGGAGTTTAACACGTCGACGGAGGTCTTGGCTAGCGCCCACAATCTTAAAACATTTGTGCCATGGGTTAGGAGAACCCATTGCAAACAATAATTTAATATTTATTTAAAAATAATTAAAGGGAACCTTAACAAGGTTTTTAATTATTTAAATAAATACTTCCTCCTGGACCCAAATGCATTAAACTAATGCATCCACCTGTAATATTTAAACCTCCCAACTTGGGGTTTACAAAAGACCTTTGAAACCGTCATGTCGTAACCTTCATCAAAACAAATTATTTGACATCAAATCAAATTCCTTCAAGAGCTTCTTGACATCAATGACAACTTATACACTTGAGCAAAGGCAATGTACCCAAAGTACCCAAAATTGCCAACACCGAGTACATAGTAAACCTAAACATAATGGATGGATGAAGCATTATAGATGTGGGGAATACAAAACACTAGATGCAAAGTAAACACCAAGCTAGGCTACATAGATCCAAGCATTGAATCAACCATAAAAGTAATCCTAAGTGCTATGTAGATATTGAACACCAAACATAGCATTGATAATAAATTGAGCTAAGGAAAACCTATTACCAAGGAGGAATTGAGCTAATGAAAACCTAGTGCCAAGGAGAAATCAATCCAAGGAATAACCAACATTGATGAGGAATCAACCCACGGAAGAACCAAATTTGAGGAGGAATCAAGCGAAGAAAGAACTAACAATGAGGAGGAATAAAAAAACAAGTTGGAACAAAGAGTCAGAAATAAATTGAAGCAATGCAACATTAGAAAAGTAATTCGAGAAATTTTAAATTGAAACGACACAAATATTGACACTAAAAAATAGAATTGGGTGCAATTACATTGTGGAAGATATCATTGAAACCTGAAACACCTAAGTGTACATGCCAATTTGAAGTGCTAATGGATGTCTCACCAAAGAAGGTGTAATATCATAATGTAACATCTTCTATGTAAAAATATTTAATGAGTTTAAAAGGAGAGATAAAGATATTAAGAGAGTACTAATATCTTAATTTCTTATTTCAGTTTTTAGAGTGATATATATATATATATATATATATATATACTTTTTTCAAAGTTATTTAAATTTTCGAAAGGTTTAATATTTTTTAAATTTCAAGTTAAATAAAATATTTGCAAATTATTTACTTTTGGAGAGATAATAAAGTCTACTTCAAATTAGGAATTTTAAATTTGCAAGTATTATTACTTTTCTAGTTTCTAATAAATTAGGGAGACATAAGAAATTCAACATCATAGGTTCTTGAAAAATTATTATTCAAATCATAGGGAGATATAAGGTAGTTAAATTCAAAGGTTATATGAGTTCCACTATTTCAAACAAAAAATTCTTTATTTCAGAGTATCAACTTCTCAATGGTCCTAATTAAGCTTTGTGAAAAAAGTGAAATCAATTTTGATAGTAGAAAAACTTTGGGATATTGTTAGTGGAACAAAAACTAAACCTGCTAAAGATGATAGAGAAATTCAAAAATATGAATAATGATAAGTAAAAGCCCTCATGATAATAATATTTATAATTATAGATGAAATAAAACCTTACATAGGAGCAAAAGTAACCTATACAGAAGCTTGGAATACTTTAGCCAATATATTTGAAAAAAAATAACAAGGCTAATATTTTGAATCTTCAAACTTAGATGCATTATTTAAAAATTAATAGTGGTGAAAGCATTGAATTAATATTAAGAAGAGTGGAAAACATAAAACAAAACTATTAACCTTAGGATAAAAGGTAGAGGTGTACCACCCTAAAAGCATACACCTAGGCTATTGCATAAATTATACCAAGAATTAAAACATGCAAATAAAAATAACAACGAATTGAAAAATAAAGAACAACTTATTTATATTATCATTGCAAATATCCTTTACAAATATGTCCCTCTTAGGGATACCGAATTCTTTGATACAATATTTTTAACCCCTCAAAGGGGATGGTGCAATACACAGGCTCTTAATGTAGACACAAATTTCTTAAGGCTCAATGAAGCCTTCTTCTCACTCGATCGAAGGAATATGTTGCCAAGAATGCTTTGAATATGCTCAGATCATGTAAACCTACATTCAAGAAACAACATAGAATAATTAGAAACAAAGGATACCTCTCATGATGAGGCTCTTGATAGGAATTTGCATGAATTAGTACAAATGTAGCAAAAAAACATGGAAACTTGTAAAGATAATTAGAAAACCTCTGAATTACTATAAAGAATACTAATAAAATAGTAAATATACCTATTATGATGCATAATCTACCATTAAAACTTGAAATGAATTAAATATAATGAAACTAATGCAAATTAAAAAAATGAAAGGAAATAAAGCAAAGCTACCTCTAATTTCCAAAATCAACAATACAAATGCATAAATAAAAGTTAATCTATGTCATATCTACCTAATTGTATGTTTAGAATAAAAATACTATGTCTAAAACAAGAGAAATTGAGTGTCAAACCCTTGTCGCAGGTATGAAACATAGTTGGATTTGTTAGTCACGGTTGATAGCCGCGATTGAGGTGAAAGTGCTCTTTCTCTTGTAAATAGGGAATGAATATCAAATTTCCTTTGTGGAATTGATGATCAAGGGTTTCCTCTATGTTCTGGAATGAATTGGTGATGTAGATTATTAGAATTTGTAGTGTAAGTGGTTCAATTGTGGATGAATGATCTCCTCAAGCTCTTAAAACTTCCATAGCTTCACATGTAGTCATTATTTCCAAATTGGTA
The DNA here is from genome assembly GCA_028583015.1 of Wollemia nobilis. Lineage (NCBI taxonomy): Eukaryota > Viridiplantae > Streptophyta > Pinopsida > Araucariales > Araucariaceae > Wollemia > Wollemia nobilis. The sequence continues at coordinate 16,363,357 of JAQPPZ010016943.1, forward strand.
GCATATAGGCACTATTCAAGGGTTGCAAATGGCTCTCCAATTTGGTAGGGCTTCACTGCATGTAAATTGACACTTAATCCAGACTTTTCACCAATTTGGAGGGGGGTCTTATAGCACTCTCAATTCCTAATCCTAGATTCCTTGGGAAGCCAAGATCAAGAACTAGGAGGTTGGAACAATTGGCAGGAATATTCTGGATGCTTCATCACCTGAAGTCGCTTGAAATCCATTGCCATGGCCATTATAACTAAATTTATATTAGCTTGGGAATTCAAAATAGTTTTAGGGCTAGTCACAGCTCTGAAGTATAGCTAGCTCTATTAGCTATGGGTTTTAGCCGCGGCTAAAGTTGAGTATGCCAAAGCTACCTAAATTGAGTGGTTAAAACCACTAATCTATATTAGAATAGCTAGTGATAAATCTCCTAAGCTTGATATTTTTTTCTATGAATTTTACAAAGCCCTTTTTTATATTTTAGGCCTTCATATAATCCAAGTCTATTGAGAATATTTAGAAAATTTTTTTCTTGGGCCAAATGTTAACAAGGATAATATTAAACTTATCCTAAATATTGAAGACTCAGATTTGATCACCAATTGGTATCTTCTCACCCTTATTAATGTGTCCTACAAGATAATGATAAAATCCTTAGTATTGAATCTACACCATCTGATTCCTACCATTATTAGACCAAAGGAAACATATTTCATCATAAACAAATATATATTAGATAATGTATTGATTATCCAAGAGAGAATTGAATGGGACAAAAAACTAACCAATAAAAAAACTCTTCTAAAAATTAAATTTAAGAAATCCTATGACCACGTTGAGTGGTACTTCATTATTTCCATGTTTAAATCCCTAGGTTTTTATTACATATATATATATATATATATCTATAGTCATTATGCTCTTTATAGATTCCTTTTCTATTATCACTATCAATAGAACTAAATTAGAGGCCATTGGTATTTTTGCTCAATCAGACAAGGTTTTCCTCTTACCCTCTTTGTATGTCATTGCAACTAAAGGTTTTAGTTATTTCCCAACTCATCAAGCTAATTTCAACCTCATTAAGGGTATTTCATTTCATATTAATCAATTACAAATGATCAATAGAAGCTTTACAAATGAATATTTCCTCACATTAGAAGAGGATGAATAATCCTTCATGCAAGCAATTAAATTTCTAGATACTTTTTATATTACCTCTAGCTACAACATTCAATGATGAAAGACTCTATTTTTGATAGTCTACATATCCTATCTTAGATTGGTTAACTCAGTTTCAATGGATATGGATATAGGATGTGAAAGTTTTGGTTCTTGGGTATCCCATTTATCTTCCATAGTTCCCCTCCAAAACTCTCTAAAAATTTCATATAAAAATTGAATCCAAGTTTACCTACTAGACCACTAAAAATATTTTCCTTGCCAAAAAATTTGAAATGCCCTCCAAGATCATGGTTCTGGCCCATGTGTATTACTCCTCATGTCGAATCCCATCCAAGGCTTGTTATCAAAATCTAGAGAATTTGTTGAAGGATATTCTCTAGGAAAGTTGTACCTATAGCTCTAGTTTCCACATAGTAGCCTAGGAAATTTATTATTTATCAAATTATAATGGGAGAATTGGTCTTCTTGAATCAAAATGCTAAGGCATGATCTTATGTGCCAAATGGATAAGTATATTTATAAAAAGTATGAAAGCTCAAAAGTGTAAGTTTGATACTACATTACCATAGATTCTCCCTATGGGTATAAATAATGGAGATGTATATATTTATCATCCCTTATTGTTGCCCTAGCTACCATAAATATTTTAGGATATTTTATCATATACAATATTTTACAAGCTTGGGAAAACATAAAATATTAAATCTAATGGAAATCCAATGATGTTTTTGAACCTTTAGTGGTACCTTATATTGACCATATAAGGAGTTTATTTTCTCTAAATCCTCTAAATGCATTCACACGAATTATATAAAATGGATATTGTTACAGTGGCCAACTTATTTGATAGGTCAATTAGGGATTGGTATCCTTGGAACTATATCAAATTTAGGTTCAGACATACCTCTACTTATAAGGAAACCTTTAAGATAGTTAAAACAAATATGCTTGATTCTATGTTGCATAAGATCATAGTGTGCTCTAAATGTCCTTGGTGGAAATATTATCAATGGTATCTAAAATATCCCTCCTCAATTATATGACTAGAATGGGTACGAATGACTATCTCTATACTTACCCATTGTTGGAAATCTAAATGCTCTTCTAGGTCTCTTTTCACCTAGGTATATTTGGGTCTATAATTTTAAAATAATTTGGTTTTCTTATATTTAAAACTAAATGAAGTATCTTATCCTAGAGTTTAATTCACCAAGGTCTCCTACTTGATAAACAACTTGTGTACCTTTGATTTCCCAACCCACTGTGTCCATTCAACCATAATATTGAAGATCTTCTTCACCTCTTTTCGAGATGACATAAGGCTCAAGATGCTTGGAAGTGGATTTTTATTTTTTTATAGCCTTTTCTCCCATAGTGGTTCACATGGAAATATATTTTTCTTGGAGGTCCTCCTCTTTCCTATCTGGTGTTCTAGAAGTTTAATACCTTTTTAGAATCAATATTCAATTTTATTTATGGAAAATTAAAAATGATTTCTTGTTCTCTCAAGATTTTGTTGTGTTAGAGAATATTACATTATTTGGTATATGTCAATGTACCAACTTGGTACATTATTGTAAATATTATATTAAGGTTTGTTTCTATATTAGGGAATCAATATTTTATATAATGTAATAATGTACAATAAATGCACAAGTGTCATGTAAGCATGTATGCAAGTGTTATGAGTGTGAATGTGCACAAGTTTCCAATATGTAAGTGTGCATATGTGTCCTTAGAATAGAAAAGTGAAGAGTTGTTAATAAGAGTTAAGGTTAAGAGTGCAAAATATGAATAGTCACATACAATTATATTTTTGTGGCAAAGAATTGTAATATCACGGAATAAAATGTGTAAAGTTTTATTCTTGCATTAGTAGACATTTATTAAATAACATTTTTATTTTTTCCATGTGCAATATTGTGAGGACATTTATGTGAGTATTTTAATGAGATATTATTATTTTTTTTTAATTTTGAATTATTATTTAATTCATTATATTACAAATTGATTATGTTATATCTTGTGATTATTTTTCTATGGTGATTTATATTAAGTATCAAAGCTTCAAAATATAACTATGGTATCAGAGCTATAACAAGGTTGCTTCCATAGGATTTGAAAGTTACAATAGGAAAGAGTATTTCTACAATTGTAGTAACAACTAAGGATGATTAGGACTTAAAAATATAAATTTTAAAAGCTATGGTATTTCCACAAGGTTTAATAATAAATATGAAGACTAGGACTCAACAAGGATATTTCCACTAGATTAAATAATAACCAATGAAGATTAAAGATTCTTTCCACTAGGTTGAAGAACAATCAATGAAGACTAAGAAATCAACTTGAAGATAGTTGACTATTTTAGAAATTGATAACCCTACCATGATAAAATATATTAAAGGGACATAAATTCCTTGATATTGATATTTATCTCAAGAAAAGAAAATAATTATTGATTGAAGTATTTTGTAGATTGAATATTGCAAGAATAACCAACACAAAAGAAAGTTGGTCATTCATTTTTTTGGATTTTTAGGTAATTATAGATAAATATCTCTAAGATAGTGTTGTAGTGAAAATTTATCTTCAAATGTTGAGAAGCTTCCTACAAAATATAGAGAAGAATATCATATCTAATTGCTTGAAATATGAGATATTTTCTCATGTAAGGATTGATTTGAGTTACGGTTAAGGAACATTTTAGGTCTCTAATATATGCCTTGATAAAAGTTTTAGGTCATAAAGATATTGACCTTGATAAGATATATTGAAATTACCCATTCCAAGAATCTATTTAGAATATAATACAATCTAAAATTTTTATTTTGGTCTTGAAGATAGACCTTGACAAATTGGTCCAAGAGAAGAGACCAATATTGAAAGATATAGTTCAAAGAACTAGAGATTGAGACCCATTAGAGAAAGAGGACCATAGTGGAGATAATCGGTCCTAGTAGAAAATAAGCTATATTTGATTAAGAAAGGAAGGAGTCATAAGGAGAAAATTCCTATAAGACTTGTAGACTCAATACAAAAGGGAAATATTAAGGAGACCTATTAGAAGAGGTCCAACAAGAGTACTTACTCTGGATTAGGGACAATCATCACAATGTTATGATAAAATCATAAGACACATATAGGGAACCCAAGAAAAGGGGTCCCATAGTAGATATAAAGGAGATAGGCTAAATAAGGTCTTATTGAAGAATAAAGGCATTTGAATGAGACCCAGATAATGGAGATCCATCATAAGGAGATAATATTGATTCTTATAAAAAGTGACCATCAATATAGTTTTCTCTATAGAAGACATGAATCTAGCATACAAGAGAATGTTGCAAGTTAAGTGAAAGATATTGGACAACAATAAACTCTAATTAGAAATATTAATGCTTAGAATTAAATTGATCATAGAAGAGAGCAATCAAAGTGCAAAGGAACTATAATGAGGAAAGTATCTAGAGGAAGATTTCCCATTGTAGTTAGAGTTCGAGGAGAACCATTAGATAATATTTCATTAAATATTGAAGAAAGTGAATGAGTCTCATTGAAATATATTCATCATAAAGATAAATTAGAAATTGTACTACAAGCCATTTGATAAGAAAAATTGGCTTGAGATAAAAAAGTGTTTACAGAGAACAGAAAGGTAGCAAGATAAAATCAAAGAAAACAACTTAAATATGATTATAGCAAGAAAGAATTTAAATATAAAAAGACAAATATATTTGGAAGCATAAAGACATTATGTTTTAAAATATATTTTTATATTTCAAGTGTCTACAGAGTTAGAGAACCACCATTACATGAAAAAAATTAATATCTATGTTGGCACAAATTTTAAGGTATTCATAAGTTGCTTATAAATAAAAGTTTTATGAATCATACACAAATATATTAGAGAATTTAATCATCACCTACACTTACAGTTGCATTAAGAAGTCAAAGAAAAATAGTATTCAAGTAATAAAAAATAACACAGGTAATAATTATTTTTAAAGAAGGGTTGACTATGTAGCATCTAAGCACAATGTATATTTGTGGTACTAGAAAATAAAAAAGGTATTGATACTAAAATTGAAGAGGAAGGTTTCCTGAGAACATAGTAAACCTAAACATAATGGATGGACGAAGCATTACAGATGTGGGGAATACAAAACACTAGATGCAAAGTAAACACCAAGCTAGGCTACATAGATCCAAGCATTGAATCAACCATAAAAGTAATCCTAAGTGCTATGTAGATATTGAACACCAAAAATAGCATTGATAATGAATTGAGATAAGGAAAACCTATTACCAATGAGGATATGAGCTAATGAAAACCTAGAGCCAAGGAGAAATCAATCCAAGGAATAACCAACATTGAGGAGGAATCAACCCATGGAAGAACCAAATTTGAGGAGGAATTAAGCGAAGAAAGAACAAACAATGAGGAGGAATAAAAAAAAAGTTGGAACAAAGAGTCAAAGCAATAAATTGAAGCAATGCAACATTAGAAAATTAATTCAAGAAATTTTAAATTGAAACGACACAAATATTGACACTAAGAAATAGAATTGGGTGCAATTACATTGTGGAAGATATCATTGAAACCTGAAACACCTAAGTGTACATGCCAATTTGAAGTGCTAATGGATGTATCACCAAAGAAGGTGTAATATCATAATGTAACATATTCTATGTAAAAATATTTAATGAGTTTAAAAGGAGAGATAAAGATATTAATACAGTACTAATATCTCAATTGCTTATTTCAGTTTTTAGAGTGATATATATATATATATATATATATATATATATATACATTTTTCAAAGTTATTTAAATTTTCGAAAGGTTTAATATTTTTTAAAGTTCAATTTAAATAAAATATTTGCAAATTATTTAATTTTTGAGAGATAATAAAGTCTACTTCAAATTAGGAATTTTAAATTTGCAAGTATTATTACTTTTCTAGTTTCTAATAAATTAGGGAGACATAAGAAATTCAACATCATAGGTTCTTGAAAAATTATTATTCAAAACATAGGGAGATATAAGGTAGTTAACTTCAAAGGTTATATGAGTTCCACTATGTCAACCAAAAAATTCTTTATTTCAGAGTATCAACTTCTCAATGGTCTTAATTAAGCTTTGTAAAAAAACAAAGTGAAATCAATTTTGATATTAGAAAACTTTGGGATATTGTTAGTGGTACAAAAACTAAACATGCTAAAGTTGATAGAGAATTTTAAAAATATGAAGAATGATAAGTAAAAGCCCTCATGATAATATTATTTATAATTATAGATGAAATAAAACCTTACATAGGAGCAAAAGTAACCTATTCAGGAGCTTGGAATACTTTAGCCAATATATTTGAAAAAAAATAACAAGGCTAATATTTTGAATCTTCAAACTTAGTTGCATTCCTTAAAAATTAATAGTGGTGAAAGCATTGAATTAATCTTAAGAAGAGTGGAAAACATAAAACAAAACTATTAACCTTAGGATAAAAGGTAGAGGTGTACCACCCTAAAAGCATACACCTAGGCTATTGCATAAATTATACCAAGAATTAAAACATGTAAATAAAAATAACAACGAATTGAATAATAAAGAACAACTTATTTATATTATCATTACAAATATCCTTTACAAATACGTCCCTCTTAGGGATACAGAATTCTTCGATACAATATTTTTAACCCCTCAAAGGGGATGGTGCAATACACAGGCTCTTAATGTAGACACAAATTTCTTAAGGCTCAATGAAGCCTTATTCTCACTCGATCGAAGGAATATGTTGCCAAGAATGCTTTGAATATGCTCAGATCATGTAAACCTACATTCACGAAACAACATAGAAGAATTAGAAACAAAGAATACCTCTCATGATGAGGCTCTTGATAGGAATTTGCATGAATTAGTACAAATGTAGCAAGAAAACATGGAAACTTGTAAAGATAATTAGAAAACTTCTGAATTACTATAAAGAATACTAATAAAATAGTAAATATAGCTATTATGATGCATAATCTACCATTAAAACTTGAAATGAATCAAATGTAATGAAACTAATGGAAATTGAAAAAATAAAAGGAAATAAAGCAAAGCTACCGCTAATTTCCAAAATTAACAATACAAATGCATAAATAAAAGTTAATCTATGTCATATCTACCTAATTGTATGTTTAGAATAAAAATACTATGGCTAAAACGAGAGAAATTGAGTGTCAAACCCTTGTCGCAGGTATGAAACATAGTTGGATTTGTTAGTCACGGTTGATAGCCGCGATTGAGGTGAAAGTGCTCTTTCTCTTGTAAATAGGGAATGAATATCAAATTTCCTTTGTGGAATTGGTGATCAAGGGTTGCCTCTATGTTCTGGAATGAATTGGTGATGTAGATTATTAGAATTTGTAGTGTAAGTGGTTCAATTGTGGATGAATGATCTCCTCAAGCTCTTAAAAATTCCATAGCTTCACATGTAGTCATGATTTCCAAATTGGTAGCATATAGGCACTCCTCAAGGGTTGCAAATGGCTCTCCAATTTGGTAGGGCTTCACTGCATGTAAATTGACACTTAATCCAAACTTTTCCCCAATTTGGAGGGGGGTCTTATAGCACTCTCAATTCCTAATCCTAGATTCCTTGGGAAGCCAAGATCAAGAACTAGGAGGTTGGAACAATTGCGAAGAATATTCTGGATGCTTCGTCACCTGAAGTCGCTTTAAATCCATTGCCATGGCCATTATAATTGAATTTGTATTAGCTTGGGAATTCAAAATAGTTTGAGGGTTAGTCCCAGCTCTGAGGTATAGCTAGCTCTATTAGCTATGGGTGTCAGCCGTGGCTAAAGTTGAGTATGCCAAAGCTACATAATTTGAGTGGTTAAAACCACTAATCTATATTAGAATATCTAGTGATAAATCTTGTAAGCTTGATATATTTTTCTATGAATTTTACAAAGCCCTTTGATATCTTGTAGGCCTTCATATACTCCAAGTCTATTGAGAATATTTAGAAAATTTCTTTCTTGGGCCAAATTTTAACAAGGATAATTTATCCTAAATATTGAAGACTCATATTTGATCACCAATTGGTATCTTATCACCCTTATTAATGTGTCCTACAAGATAATGATAAAATCCTTAGTATTGCATCTACACCATTTGATTCCTACCATTATTAGACCAAAGGAAACATATTTCATCATAAACAAATATATATTAGATAATGTATTGATTATCCAAGAGAGAATTGAATGGGACAAAAAACTAACCAATCAAAAAACTCTTCTAAAAATTAACTTTAAGAAATCCTATGACCACGTTGAGTGGTACTTCATTCTTTCCATGTTTAAATCCATAGGTTTTTATTACATATATATAAATTTTTATAGTCATTATGCTCTTTATAGATTCCTTTGCTATTATCACTATCAATAGAACTAAATTAGAGGCCATTGGTATTTTTGCTCAATCAGACAAGGTTTTCCTCTTACTCTCTTTGGGTCTCATTCAAATCAGAATAGGTTTTCCTCTAGTTTCCACATATTAGCCTCGGAAATTTATTATTTATCAAATTATAATGGGAGAATTGGTCTTCTTGAATCAAAATGCTAAGGCATGATCTTATGTGCCAAATGGATAAGTAGATTTATAAATGGTATGAAAGCTCAAAAGTGTAAGTTTGATACTACATTACCATAGATTCTCCCTATGGGTATAAAGAATGGAGATGTATAGATTTATCATCCCTTATTGTTGCCCTAGCTACCATAAATATTTTAGGATCTTTTATCATATACAATATTTTACAAGCTTGGGAAAACATAAAATAGTAAATCTAATGGAAATCCAATGATGTTTTTGAACCTTTAGTGGTCCCTTATATTGACCATATAAGGAGTTTATTTTTTCTAAATCCTCTAAATGCATGCACATGAATTATATAAAACAAATATTGTTACAGTGACCAACTTATTTGATTGGTCGATTAGGGATTGGTATCCTTGGAACTATATCAAATTTAGGTTTAGACATACCTCTACTTATAAGGAAACCTTTAAGATAGTTAAAACAAATATGTTTTATTCTATGTTGCATAAGATCATAGTGTGCTCTCAATGTCCTTGGTGGAAATATTATCAATGGTATCTAAAATATCCCTCCTCAATTATATGGCTAGAATGGGTACGAATGACTATCTCTATACTTACCCGATTGTTGGAAATCTAAATTCTCTTCTAGGTCTCTTTTCACCTAGCTATATTTGGGTCTATAATTTTTAGATAATTTGGTTTGCTTATATTTAAAACTAAATGAAGTATATTATCCTAGAGTTTAATTCACCAAGGTCTCCTACTTGATAAACAACTTGTGTACCTTTGATTTCCCAACCCACTGTGTCCATTCAACCATAATATTGAAGATATTCTTCACCTCTTTTCGAGATAACATAAGGCTCAAGATGCTTGGAAGTGGATTTTTATTTTTTTATAGCCTTTTCTCCCATAGTGGTTCACATGGAAATATATTTTTCTTGGAGGTCCTCCTCTTTCCTATCTGGTGTTCTAGAAGTTTAATACCTTTTTAGAATCAATATTCAATTTTATTTATGGAAAATTAGAAATGATTTCTTGTTCTCTCAATATTTTGTTGTGTTAGAGAATATTACATTATTTGGTATATGTCAATGTACCACCTTGGTACATTATTGTAAATATTATATTAAGGTTTGTTTCTATATTAGGGAATCAATATTTTATATAATGTAATAATGTACAATAAATGCACAAGTGTCATGTAAGCATGTATGCAAGTGTTATGAGTGTGAATGTGCACAAGTGTCCAATATGTAAGTGTGCATATGTGTCCTTAGAATAGAAAAGTTAAGAGTTGTTAATAAGAGTTAAGGTTAAGAGTGCAAAATATGAATAATCACATACAATTATATATTTGTGGCAAAGCATTGTAATATTATGGAATCAAATGTGCAAATTTTTATTCTTGCATTAGTAGACATTTATTCAATAGCATTTTTATTTTTTCCATGTGCAATATTGTGAGCACATTTATGTGAGTATTTTAATGAGATATTATTTTTGTTATTAAATTTTGAATTATTATTTAATTCATTATATTACAAATTGATTATGTTATATCTTGTGATTATTTTTCTATGGTGATTTATATTAAGTATCAAATCTTCAAAATATAACTATGGTATCAAAGCTACAACAAGGTTGCTTCCATAGGATTTGAAAGTTACAATAGGAAAGAGTATTTCTACAATTGTAGTAACAACTAAGGATGATTAGGACTTAAAAATATAAATTTTAAAAGCTATGGTATTTCCACAAGGTTTAATAATAACCTATTAATACTAGGACACAACAAGGATATTTCCACTAGATTAAATAATAACCAATAAATATTAAAGATTCTTTCCACTAGGTTGAAGAACAATCAATGAAGACTAAGAAATCAACTTGAATATAGTTGACTATTTTAGAAATTGATAACCCTACCATGATAAAATATATTAAAGGGACATAAATTCCTTGATATTGATATTTATCTCAAGAAAATAAAATAATTATTGATTGAAGTATTTTGTAGATTGAATATTGCAAGAAGAACCGACACAAAAGAAAGTTGGTCATTCATTTTTTTGGGATTTTAGGAAATTATAGATAAATATCTCTAAGATAGTGTTGTAGTGAAAATTTATCTTCAAACATTGAGAAGCTTCCTACAAAATATAGAGAAGAATATCATATCTAATTGCTTGAAATATGAGAGATTTTCTCGTGTAAGGATTGATTTGAGTTACAATTAAGGAACATTTTAGGTCTCTAATATAGGCCTTGATAAAAGTTTTAGGTCATCAAGATATTGACCTTGATAAGATATATTGAAATTACCCATTCTAAGAATCTATTCAGAATATAATACAATCTAAAATTTTTATTTTGGTCTTGAAGATAGACCTTGACAAATTGGTCCAAGAGAAGAGACCAATATTGAAAGATATAGTTCAAAGAACTAGAGATTTGAGACCCATTAGAGAAAGAGGTCCATAGTGGAGATAATCGGTCCTAGTAGAAAACAAACTATATTTGATTAAGAAAGGAAGGAGTCATAAGGAGAAAATTCCCAGAAGACTTGTAGACTCAATACAAAATGGAAATATTAAGGAGACCTATTAGAAGAGGTCCAACAAGAGTACTTACTCTAGATTAGGGACAATCATCACCATGTTATGATAAACTCATAAGACACATATAGGGAACCCAAGAAAAGGGGTCCCATAGTAGATATAAAGGAGACAGGCTAAATAAGGTCTTATTGAAGATTAAATGCATTTGAATGAGACCCAGATAATGTAGATCCATCATAAGGAGATAATATTGGTTCTTATAAAAAGTGACCATCAATATAGTTTTCACTATAGAAGACATGAATCTAGCATACAAGAGAAGGTAGCAAGTTAAGTGAAAGATATTAGACAACAATAAACTCTAATTAGAAATATTAATGCTTAGAATTAAACTGAGCATAGAAGAGAGCAATCAAAGTGCAAAGGAACTATAAGGAGGAAAGTATGTAGAGGAAGAGTTCCCATTGTAGTTAGAGTTCGAGGAGAACCATTAGATAATATTTCATTAAATATTGAAGAAAGTGAATGAGTCTCATTGAAATAGATTCATCATAAAGATAAATTAGAAATTGTACTACAAGCCATTTGATAAGAAAAATAGGCTTGAGATAAAAAAGTGTTTACAGAGAACAGAAAGGTAGCAAGATAAAATCAAAGAAAACAACTTAAATATGATTATAGCAAGAAAAAATTTAAATATAAAAAGACAAAGATATTTGGAAGCATAAAGACATTATGTTTTAAAATATATTTTTATATTTCAAGTGTCTACAGAGTTAGAGAACGACCATTACATGAAAAAAATTAATATCTATGTTGGCACAAATTTTAAGGTATTCATAAGTTGCTTAGAAATAAAAGTTTTATGAATCATACACAAATATATTAGAGAATAGAAGCATCACCTACACTTACAATTGCATTAAGAAGTCAAAGAAAAATAGTATTCAAATAATAAAAAATAACATGGGTAATAATTATTTTTAAAGAAGGGTTGACTATGTAGCATCTAAGCACAATGTATATTTGTGGTACTAGAAAATAAAAAAGGTATTGATACTAAAATTGAAGAGGATGGTTTCCTAAGAACATAGTAAACCTAAACATAATGGATGGATGAAGCATTAAAGATGTGGGGAATACAAAACACTAGATGCAAAGTAAACACCAAGCTAGGCTACATAGATCCAAGCATTGAATCAACCATAAAAGTAATACTAAGTGCTATGTAGATATTGAACACCAAACATAGCATTGATAATGAAAACCTATTACCAAGGACGAATTGAGCTAATGAAAACCTAGTGCCAAGGAGAAATAAATCCAAGGAATAACCAACATTGAGGAGGAATCAACCCACGAAAGAACCAAATTTGAGAAGGAATCAAGCGAAGAAAGAACCAACAATGATGAGGAGTAAAAAAACAAGTTGGAACAAAGAGTCAAAGCAATAAACTGAAGCAAAGCAACATCAGAAAAGTAATTCGAGAAATTTGAAATTGAAATGACACAAATATTGACACTAAGAAATAGAATTTGATGCAATTACATTGTGGAAGGTATCATTGAAATCTGAAACACCTAAGTGTACATGCCAATTTGAAGTGCTAATGGATGTCTCACCAAAGAAGGTGTAATATCATAATGTAACATCTTCTATGTAAAAATATTTAATGAGTTTAAAAGGAGAGATAAAGATATTAATAGAGTACTAATATCTTAATTGCTTATTTCAGTTTTTAGAGTGATATATATATATATATATATATATATATATATACTTTTTTCAATGTTATCTAGATTTTTGAAAGGTTTAATATTTTTTAAAGTTCAAGTTAAATAGAATATTTGCAAATTATTTACTTTTGGAGAGATAATAAAGTCTACTTCAAATTAGGAATTTTAAATTTACAAGTATTATTACTTTTCTAGTTTCTAATAAATTAGGGAGACATAAGAAATTCAACATCATAGGTTCTTTAAAAATTTAGAAACTTGAAAATTATTATTCAAAACTTAGGGAGATATAAGGTAGTTAACTTCAAAGGTTATATGATTTCCACTATGTCAACCAAAAATTTCTTTATTTCAGAGTATCAACTTCTCAATGGTCCTAATTAAGCTTTGTAAAAAAACAAAGTGAAATCAATTTTGATAGTAGAAAAACTTTGGGATATTGTTAGTGGAACAAAAACTAAACCTGCTAAAGTTGATAGAGAAATTCAAAAATATGAATAATGATAAGTAAAATCCCTCATGATAATATTATTTATAATTATAGATGAAATAAAAACTTACATAGGAGCAAAAGTAACCTATAAAGAAGCTTGGAATACTTTAGCCAATATATTTGAAAAAAAATAACAAGGCTAATATTTTGAATTTTCAATCTTAGTTGCATTCTTTAAAAATTAATAGTGGTGAAAACTTTGAATTAATATTAATAAGAGTGGAAAACATAAAACAAAACTATTAAACTTAGGATAAAAGGTAGAGGTGTACCACCCTAAAAGCATACACCTAGGTTATTGCATAGATTATACCAAGAATTAAAACATGCAAATAAAAATAACAACAAATTGAAAAATAAAGAACAACTTATTTATATTATCATTGCAAATATCCTTTACAAATACATCCCTCTTAGGGATACCGAATTCTTTGATACAATATTTTTATTCCCTCAAAGGGGATGGTGCAATACATAGGCTCTTAATGTAGACACAAATTTCTTAAGGCTCAATGAAGCCTTATTCTCACTCGATCGAAGGAATATGTTGCCAAGAATGCTTTGAATATGCTCATATCATGTAAACCTACATTCAAGAAACAACATAGAAGAATTAGAAACAAAGGATACCTCTCATGATGAGGCTCTTGATAGGAATTTGCATGAATTAGTACAAATGTAGCAAGAAAACATGGAAACTTGTAAAGATAATTAGAAAACTTCTGAATTACTATAAAGAATACTAATAAAATAGTAAATATAGCTATTATGATGCATAATATACCATTAAAACTTGAAATGAATTAAATATAATGAAACTAATGCAAATTGAAAAAATGAAAGGAAATAAAGCAAAGCTACCTCTAATTTCCAAAATTAACAATACAAATGCATAAATAAAAATTAATCTATGTCATATCTACCTAATTGTATGTTTAGAATAAAAATACAATGGCTAAAATGAGAGAAATTGAGTGTCAAACCCTTGTCGCAGGTATGAAACATAGTTGGATTTGTTAGTCACGGTTGATAGCTGCGATTGAGGTGAAAGTACTCTTTCTCTTGTAAACAGGGAATGAATATCAAATTTCCTTTGTGGAATTGATGATCAAGGGTTGCCTCTATGTTCTGGAATGAATTGGTGATGTATATTATTAGAATTTGTAGTGTATGTGGTTCAATTGTGGATGAATGATCTCCTCAAGCTCTTGAAACCTCCATAGCTTCACATGTAGTCATGATTTCCAAATTGGTAGCATATAGGCACTCCTCAAGGGTTGCAAATGGCTCTCCAATTTGGTAGGGCTTCACTACATGTAAATTGACACTTAATCCAGACTTTTCACAAATTTGGAGTGGGGTCTTATAGCACTCTCAATTCCTAATCCTAGATTCCTTGGGAAGCCAAGGTCAAGAACTAGGAGGTTGGAACAATTGGGAAGAATATTTTGGAAGCTTCGTCACTTGAAGTCGCTTGAAATCCATTGCCATGGCCATTATAACTGAATTTGGATTAGCTTGGGAATTCAAAATAGTTTTAGGGCTAGTCGCAGCTCTAAGGTATAGCTAGCTCTATTAGCTATGGGTGTCAGCTGCGGCTAAAGTTGAGTATGCCAAAGATACCTAAATTGAGTGGTTAAAACCACTAATCTATATTAGAATAGATAGTGATAAATCTTGTAAGCTTGATATTTTTTTCTATGAATTTTACAATGCCCTTTGATATCTTGTAGGACTTCATATACTCCAAGTCTATTGAGAATATTTAGAAAAATTCTTTCTTGGGACAAATTTTAACAAGGATAATATTAAATTTATCCTAAATATTGAAGACTCAGATTTTATCACCAAGTGGTATCTTCTCACCCTTATTAATGTGTCCTACAAGATAATCATAAAAGCCTTAGTATTGCATCTACACCATTTGATTCCTACCATTATTAGACCAAAGGAAACATATTTCATCATAAAAAATTATATATTAGATAATGTATTGATTATCCAAGAGAGAATTGAACAGGACAAAAAACTAACCAATCAAAAAACTCTTCTAAAAATTAACTTTAAGAAATCCTATGACCACGTTGAGTGGTACTTCATTCATTCCATGCTTAAATCCCTAGGTTTTTATTACATATCTATAGATATCTATAGTCATTATGCTCTTTGTAGATTCCTTTGCTATTATCACTATCAATAGAACTCAATTAGAGGCCATTGGTATTTTTGCTCAATCAGACAAGATTTTCCTCTTACCCTCTCTGTATGTCATTGAAACTAAATGTTTTAGTTATCTCCCAACTCATCGAGCTAATTTCAACCTCATTAAGGGTATTTCCCTTCATATTAATCAATTACAAATGATCAATAGAAACTTTACAAATGAATATTTCCTCACATTAGAAGAGGATGAATAATCCTTCATGCATGCAATTAAATTTCTAGATACTTTTTATATTACCTCTAGCTACAACATTCAATGATGAAAGACTCTATTTTTGATAGTCTACATATCCTATCTTAGATTGGTTAACTCAGTTTCAATGGAGATGGATATAGGATGTGAAAGTTTTGGATCTTGGGTATCCCATTTACCTTCCATAGTTCCCCTCTAGATCTCTCTAAAAATTTAATATAAAAATTGAATCCAAGTTTACCTACTAGACCACTAAAAAGATTTTCCTTTCCAAAACATTTGAAATTCTCTCCAAGATCATGGTTCTGGCCCATGTGTATTACTCCTCATGTCGAATCCCATCCAAGGCTTGTTATCAAAATCTAGAGAATTTGTTGAAGGATATTCTCTAGGAAAGTTGTACCTATAGCTCTAGTTTCCACATAGTAGCCTAGGAAATTTATTATTTATCAAATTATAATGGGAGAATTGGTCTTCTTGAATCAAAATGCTAAGGCATGATCTTATGTGCCAAATGGATAATTAGATTTATAAAAGGTATGAAAGCTCAAAAGTGTAAGTTTGATACTACATTACCATAGATTCTCCCTATGGGTATAAATAATGGAGATGGATAGATTTATCATCCCTTATTGTTGCCCTAGCTACCATAAATATTTTAGGATCTTTTTTCATATACAGTATTTTACAAGCTTGGGAAAACATAAAATAGTAAATCTAATGGAAATACAATGATGTTTTTTAACCTTTAGTGGTCCCTTATATTGACCATATAAGGAATTTATTTTTTCTAAATCTTCTAAATGCATGCACATGAATTATATAAAAGGGATATTGTTATAGTGGCCAACTTATTTGATTGGTCGATTAGGGATTGGTATCCTTGGGACTATATCAAATTTAGGTTCAGACATACCTCTACTGATATGGAAACCTTTAAGATAGTTAAAACAAATATGCTTGATTCTATGTTGCATAAGATCATAGTGTGCTCTCAATATCCTTGGTGGAAATATTATCAATAGTATCTAAAATATCCCTCCTCAATTATATGGCTAGAATGGGTACGAATGACTATCGCTATACTTACCCATTGTTGGAAGTCTAAATGCTCTTCTAGGTCTCTTTTCACCTAGGTATATTTGGGTCTATAATTTTTAGATAATTTAGTTTGCTTATATTTAAAACTAAATGAAGTATCTTATCCTAGAGTTTAATTCACCAAGGTCTCCTACTTGATAAACAACTTGTGTACCTTTGATTTCCCAACCCACTGTGTCCATTCAACCATAATATTGAAGATCTTCTTCACCTCTTTTCGAGATGACATAAGGCTCAAGATGCTTGGAAGTGGATTTTTATTTTTTTATAGCCTTTTCTCCCATAGTGGTTCACATGGAAATATATTTTTCTTGGAGGTCCTCCTCTTTCCTATCTGGTGTTCTAGAAGTTTAATACCTTTTTAGAATCAATATTCAATTTTATTTATGGAAAATTAGAAATGATTTCTTGTTCTCTCAAGATTTTGTTGTGTTAGAGAATATTACATTATTTGGTATATGTCAATGTACCACCTTGGTACATTATTGTAAATATTATATTAAGGTTTGTTTCTAGATTAGGGAATCAATATTTTATATAATGCAATAATGTACAATAAATACACAAGTGTCATTTAAGCATGTGTGCAAGTGTTATGAGTGTAAATGTGCATAAGTGTCCAATATGTAAGTGTGCATATGTATCCTTAGAATATAAAAGTGAAGAGTTGTTAATAAGAGTTAAGGTTAAGAGTGCAAAATATAAATAGTCACATACAATTATATATTTGTGGCAAAGCATTGTAATATCATGGAATCAAATGTGCAAAGTTTTATTCTTGCATTAGTAGACATTTATTCAATAGCATTTTTATTTTTTCCATGTGCAATATTGTGATCACATTTATGTGAGTATTTTAATGAGATATTATGTTTGTTATTAAATTTTGAATTATTATTTAATTCATTATATTACAAATTGATTATGTTATATCTTGTGATTATTTTTCTATGGTGATTTATATTAAGTATCAAAGCTTCAAAATCTAACTATGGTATCAGAGCTACAACAAGGTTGCTACCATAGTATTTGAAAGTTACAATAGGAAAGAGTATTTCTACAATTGTAGTAACAAATAAGGATGATTAGGACTTAAAAATATAATTTTTAAAAGCTATGGTATTTCCACAAGGTTTAATAATAACCTATGAAGACTAGGACTCAACAAGGATATTTCCACTAGACTAAATAATAACCAATGAAGATTAAAGATTCTTTCCACTAGGTTGAAGAACAATCAATGAAGACTAAGAAATAAACTTGAAGATAGTTGACTATTTTAGAAATTGATAACCCTACCATGATAAAATATATTAAAGGGACATAAATTCCTTGATATTGATATTTATCTCAAGAAAATAAAATAATTATTGATTGAAGTATTTTGTAGATTGAATATTGCAAGAAGAACCAACACAAAAGAAAGTTGGTCATTCATTTTTTTGGATTTTTAGGTAATTCTAAATAAAGCTCTCTAAGATAGTGTTGTAGTGAAAATTTATCTTCAAATGTTGAGAAGCTTCCTCCAAAATATAGAGAAGAATATCATATCTAATTGCTTGAAATATGAGATATTTGCTCATGTAAGGATTGATTTGAGTTACAGTTAAGGAACATTTTAGGGCTCTAATATAGGCCTTGATAAAAGTTTTAGGTCATCAAGATATTGACCTTGATAAGATATATTGAAATTACCCATTCCAAGAATCTATTCAGAATATAATACAATCTAAAATTTTTGTTTTGGTCTTGAAGATAGACCTTGACAAATTGGTCCAAGAGAAGAGACCAATATTGAAAGATATAGTTCAAAGAACTAGAGATTTGAGACCCATTAGAGAAAGAGGTCCATAGTGGAGATTTTCGGTCCTAGTAGAAAACAAGCTATATTTGATTAAGAAAGGAAGGAGTCATAAGGAGAAAATTCCTAGAAGACTTGTAGACTCAATACAAAAGGGAAATATTAAGGAGACCTATTAGAAGAGGTCCAACAAGAGTACTTACTCTGGATTAGGGACAATCATCACCATGTTATGATAAACTCATAAGAAACATATAGGGAACCCAATAAAAGGGGCCCCATAGTAGATATAAAGGAGACAGGCTAAATACGGTCTTATTGAAGATTAAAGGCATTTGAATGAGACCCAGATAATAGAGATCCATCATAAGGAGATAATATTGGTTCTTATAAAAGGTGACCATCAATATAGTTTTATCTATAGAAGACATGAATCTAGCATACAAGAGAAGGTAGCAAGTTAAGTGAAAGATATTAGACAACAATAAACTCTAATTAGAAATATTAATGCTTAGAATTAAACTGAGCATAGAAGAGAGCAATCAAAGTGCAAAGGAACTATAAGGAGGAAAGTATGTAGAGGAAGAGTTCCCATTGTAGTTAGAGTTCGAGGAGAACCATTAGATAATATTTCATTAAATATTGAAGAAAGTGAATGAGTATCATTGAAATAGATTCATCATAAAGATAAATTAGAAATTGTACTACAAGCCATTTGATAAGAAAAATAGGCTTGAGATAAAAAAGTGTTTACATAGAACAGAAAGGTAGCAAGATAAAATCAAAGAAAACAACTTAAATATGATTATAGCAAGAAAAAATTTAAATATAAAAAGACAAAGATATTTGGAAGCATAAAGACATTATGTTTTAAAATATATTTTTATATTTCAAGTGTCTGCAAAGTTAGAGAACCACCATTACACGAAAAAAATTAATATCTATGTTGGCACAAATTTTAAGGTATTCATAAGTTGCTTAGAAATAAAAGTTTTATGAATCATACACAAATATATTAGAGAATAGAAACATCACCTACACTTGCAGTTGCATTAAGAAGTCAAAGAAAAATAGTATTCAAGTAATAAAAAATAACACAGGTAATAATTATTTTTAAAGAAGGGTTGACTATGTAGCATCTAAGAACAATGTATATCTATGGTACTAGAAAATAAAAAAGGTATTGATACTAAAATTGAAGAGGATGGTTTCCTGAGAACATAGTAAACCTAAACATAATGGATGGATGAAGCATTACAGATGTGGGGAGTACAAAACACTAGATGCAAAGTAAACACCAAGCTAGGCTACATAGATCCAAGCATTGAATCAACCATAAAAGTAATCCTAAGTGTTATGTAGATATTGAACACCAAACATAGCATTGATAATGAATTGAGCTAAGGAAAAATTAGTACCAAGGATGAATTGAGCTAATTAAAACCTAGTGCCAAGGAGAAATCAATCCAGGGAATAACCAACACTGAAGAGGAATCAACCCACGGAAGAACCAAATTTGAGGAGGAATAAAGCGAAGAAAGAACCAAAAATGAAGAGGAATAAAAAACCTAGTTGGAACAAAGAGTCAAAGCAATAAATTGAAGCAATGCAACATTAGAAAAGTAATTCGAAAAATTTGAAATTGAAACGACACAAATATTGACACTAAGAAATAGAATTGGGTGCAATTACATTGTGGAAGATATCATTGAAACCTGAAACACCTAAGTGTACATGCCAATTTGAAGTGCTAATGGATGTATCACCAAAGAAGGTGTAATATCATAATATAACATATTCTATGTAAAAATATTTAATGAGTTTAAAAGGAGAGATAAAGATATTAATAGAGTACTAATATCTTAATTGCTTATTTCAATTTTGAGTGATATATATATATATATACTTTTTTCAAGGTTATTTAAATTTTTGAAAGGTTTAATATTTTTTAAAGTTCAATTTAAATAAAATATTTGCAAATTATTTACTTTTGGAGAGATAAGAAAGTCTACTTCAAATTAGGAATTTTAAATTTGCAAGTATTATTACTTTTCTAGTTTCTAATAAATTAGGGAGACATAAGAAATTCAACATCATAGGTTCTTGAAAAATTATTATTCAAAACATAGGGAGATATAAGGTAGTTAAATTCAAAGGTTATATGAGTTCCACTATGTCAACCAAAAAATTATTTATTTCAGAGTATCAACTTCTCAATGGTCCTAATTAAGTTTTGTTAAAAAACAAAGTGAAATCAATTTTGATAGTAGAAAAACTTTGGGATATTGTTAGTGGAACAAAAACTAAACATGCTAAAGTTGATAGAGAAATTCAAAAGTATGAAGAATGATAAGTAAAATACCTCATGATAATATTATTTATAATTATAGACGAAATAAAACCTTACATAGGAGCAAAACTAACCTATACAGAATCTTGGAATACTTTAGCCAATATATTTGAAAAAAAATAACAAGGCTAATATTTTGAATCTTCAAACTTAGTTGCATTCTTTAAAAATTAATAGTGGTGAAAGCATTGAATTAGTCTTAAGAAGAGTGGAAAACATAAAACAAAACTATTAACCTTAGGATAAAAGGTAGAGGTGTACCACCCTAAAAGCATACACCTAGGCTATTGCATAAATTATACCAAGAATTAAAACATGCAAATAAAAATAACAACGAATTGAACAATAAAAAACAACTTCTTTATATTATCATTGCAAATATCCTTTACAAATACGTCCCTCTTAGGGATACCGAATTATTTGATACAATATTTTTAACCCCTCAAAGGGGATGGTGCAATACACAAGCTCTTAATGTAGACACAAATTGCTTAAGTCTCAATGAAGCCTTCTTCTCACTTGATCGAAGGAATATGTTGCCAAGAATGCTTTGAATATGCTCAGATCATGTAAAACTACATTCAAGAAACAACATAGAAGAATGAGAAACAAAGGATACCTCTCATGATGAGGCTCTTGATAGGAATTTGCATGAACTAGTACAAATATATCAAGAAAACATGGAAACTTGTAAAGATAATTAGAAAGCTCTGAATTACTATAAAGAATACTAATAAAATAGTAAATATAGCTATTATGATGCATAATCTACCATTAAAAATTGAAATGAATTAAATATAATGAAACTAATACAAATTGAAAAACTAAAAGGAAATAAAGCAAAGCTACCTCTAATTTCTAAAATTAACAATACAAATGCATAAATAAAAATTAATCTATGTCATATATACCTAATTGTATGTTTAGAATAAAAATACTATGGCTAAAACGAGAGAAATTGAGTGTCAAACCCTTGTCACAGGTATGAAACATAGTTGGATTTGTTAGTCACGGTTGATAGTCGTGATTGAGGTGAAAGTGCTCTTTCTCTTGTAAAAAGGGCATGAATATCAAATTTCCTTTGTGGAATTGATGATCAAGGGTTGCCTTTATGTTCTAGAATGAATTGGTGATGTAGATTATTAGAATTTTTAGTGTAAGTGGTTCAATTGTGGATGAATGATCTCCTCAAGCTCTTAAAACTTCCATAGCTTCACATGTAGTCATGATTTCCAAATTGGTAGCATATAGGCACTATTCAAGGGTTGCAAATGGCTCTCCAATTTGGTAGAGCTTCACTGCATGTAAATTGACACTTAATCTAGAATTTTCACCAATTTGGAGGGGGGTCTTATAACACTCTCAATTCCTAATCCTAGATTTATTGGGAAGACAAGATCAAGAACTAGGAGGTTGGAACAATGGGGAGGAATATTTTGGATGCTTCCTCACCTGAAGTCGCTTGAAATCCATTGCCATGACAATTATAACTAAATTTGGATTATCTTGGGAATTCAAAATAGTTTCAGGGCTTGTCGCAGCTCTGAGGTATAGCTAGCTCTATTAGCTATGGGTGTCAGCCGCGGTTAAAGTTGAGTATGCCAAAGCTACCTAAATTGAGTGGTTAAAACCACTAATATATATTAGAATGGTCCAAGATAATTCATATGGTATGTTAGGATGCACATATGAGTAGCCCCTTTTGAGATGCGTTATGTGAAAGCACAATGCTGAGAAAAATAGACTACCTAAAGCCATGTCATAGGTTGAATGATGATCATTTCTCTGATCAACATTAGATGCCCTATCCTACAAAAGGATGCACATATTATAGTAATTTCTTCCAACTGAGGGAAGTCGTAGTTTACAGAGTGTTTGCATATCCACAGTGATAGGGTAGTCAATATACAAGAATTATGATAGGTGGAAAGCAACTAGCTTAACTATCATATTTCCTTTTTACCCCAGTAAAGGATAAGATTATGATAGTTGTTGGTAATGATTCGTAAGACGAATGTAATTTGACAAGATCGAGTGATATTTTGTTGAATTTGATTATGAATATTGATATTATAACTACCTCCTCAAGCGATGAGTCAATGAGGGTATGCCAATTAATAAAACGATGAGTCACTTGACCCAAATGAATAATTAGAAAGATTAAAGACTTTTGCACTATTTTTATTATTTGGCAAGGTCTAATTCAGATTTTATTTCAATAATTAATAGTAATTGTATATTTATATCCTATGAAACAGTCCAAATGTAATGACCTTCTTATGGAATCAAAATGATAATAAATCTAATTATGCTTGTGTTAAATCACTATGTTCGATGATATACTAAAAATGTCATAGAAGAATTGAGATAAATATTTATTCATGTGGGGTATTCCAACCACCATGGCCTTATTTGATATTGAAGTTTATAATGCTATAAATTTTAGTGTTAAAAAGAGAAAATTTCATTCTCCATCATGGTGTGTGATGTCCTTTCATTTATTATAGGTGCATGCAAAATGATGTCCTAGACTGAAGCATCTCAATTCGAGCAGTGACTAATTTGCCCCAAATGACCTTATGGTAATTTACTCATCTTTCCGGATTACATGGATTGTAATTCACTACAATTGCCAAGTGTATATGATAAATAATTGGATCTGAGGCACATTTGAATTTTGAATTATGTGCTTTTTTTTTTTTTTTTTGAAAATTTTGAGGTTTTTGGGCCGTTGAATATTTTTAATTTTACATTTTGAAACCACTCATGGTAAAATTTTGAGGGTATTTATTGCTGGCTGCTAGCTGTGGTTGTTAGCCATAGCTAACTTTTGTAAATTCATTAGTCGTGGCTTTGAACCATGGTCAGAAAACCCTAATTCTACACCTGCGATTACCAGTCATGGCCGAGGGCCAAATTGGAAATATAAAAGAAAAATATGTCATTTTCAAATTCATTATTTCCAATTGTCATCTACTAATTAGAGAGCTCTAAGAGATAATAGTGAAAAATTGACATAGAATGCTGCCAAAATTCCACCCACACTCATGGCTGACTAATCGGAGGTATCCACCAGTGGCAGGGTCGGTGCTACAAAGGTAACATATCGAACCTCACTTATTGAATTTCCAAATTAAAATGAACCAAGTTAATTAATGATCAAAATGAACTTACTAAACTGTTAATAACTAACATCTCCCTAGTTAGGATTAGACTAGGCTAGTTAGTGAGGGAGGGTTTATATTTTAGGGTTGATTGGATGGGAAATGACCTCAAAAGAGGTTTTTATTGCAACTGTAAGTGGCAGTCGCAGATCTCAATTAGTAAATTTGGGGATGCAACTATCATTAATGGTTTAATTGAAATACCAATGATAAAAAAATTATCCATTCCCGTCGACCTTGGGTGATAGACGCGGTTGATAAACTTTAGAAGAATTTTTAATTGTTTTGATTTTTTCTTGATTCTAGCTGAATTAATTGATTTTTTTGAATTTTCTAAGGAATATTTTGATTTTTTTTTGGATATTTTGAATGCATTTATGTTTTTTTTGCCTTTTTGGAGGTTTTTTTTATTTTGTTTTCATTTTTAGGTGAATTTTTTATTTTTTTGTGATTTTAAATAATTTTTACTATTATCATTCGTCAGACTTTGATTGCTAGAGAGAGGGAGTCAAATATCCTCCATGAGCTCCATGACAAACTGACTAATGTTGAGCGATATTGGTTTAGGTTCACAGAATTTGGATATGTGTTGTGGTTGACTTTCGTATAGGCTAATCAAGCCTATATGACTGCCTTGGTCCACTGCTAGGATGCACAAACCAACACCTTCCACCTGCCCATAGGTGAGATTACAATGACCTTGGAGGATGTCTACCACATCTTTCATATCCCCATAAATTATGAGGCCCTCGTATATTTTCCTACTATGATGAAGGATGCAATTTTATAGAGGATATTCAGTGCTAGGAGTGATGAGACATAAGAGGACTCTAAGCATAGTGGGGTACACATCGAGTACTGGTACTGAGAGAGGGTATTCTCACAATGATAGGCCATGTTGATGTAGCTCATAATGTAGGTTGTGTTACCTGATACTTTAGGAGTGAGGTTACCCTAGAACCTCCTAGCCAAGATACAAGACCTGATTTCTAGCACTACCTGAGATCCACTACTTCTACCTTGCGAGAGTGCTCTACTTGTGCAGCTCTATTATGAGCTATACCATATCATCTAGCAGGGTCACGCTAGAGTTGGCTACAACTTACTGCTCTAGATATGGGCATGCGAGCATATCACCATTGATCGACCTAGAGGACTATCACTATAGATTGGTGATATTGTAGAGAAGTTTTAGTGCTACGCCACATGCTGGGCTAGGGAGGCCAAGGGATTCAGGAGAAGGTTACACACCAGGGATCTATAGTACTATATGGACTGACTTACGAGGCTAAGGGTAAGGTAGGTTCTATGGTTCCCTTACAGGACTGTCCAACTTGGGTGGGGGTAGACCACTATATGAGGTCGACACAATATGAGAGATGGCTTCTTAGGATCAAGCTCGAGGTATGTGAGATCTTCCACTTATCATGTGTTACTAGGTAGTTTAGGATCTACCAGGATATGCCAAATGAGTTAGTTTTTTACCATCACATTAAGGTAGAGAGACTTGGATTGGCCTCATGTATCTCCACTAGGATATGAGTATGATGTTTACCAGGATTTAGGGCTAGCAAATGCAGGGACCACAATGGATTATTATTCCTGGTGGACTACCAGGTTATGGTAGGGTGGTGTCATTTTAGGTAGATCTAGGGATGAGGTAGGCATAAAGGAAATAGGTGAGGATCCCACGGGTCAATGCACTCATTATAGGATAGATAGAAAATGGGGTTAGGCAGCTACCACAGTAGAGGAGGAGCCATAGGTAGAGGAGGAGGGCGAGAAGGATCCATATGATGAGGTGTCACAACTTCGAGCCTAGGTGGATAGCTTGTAGTACCAAATATATATGGCGAGGACATAGATCATGGATAGGGATACCTCCATGACTATCTTATAGGAATATATGAGATCATTCCAAGGTTATCTCATAGAGGGCTAGATGCATTGACATGGATACGAGGAGGAGAGGGCAACTATTCGAGCATAGATTTTGACTACCAATACATACATAGAGAAGATCACTAGGAAACATGATCTTTGGTCTTAGCTGGATGCTATGACTACATAGTGGTACTTTCTTCAATCAATGATGGGAGGTCCCTTAACTTCTTAGGTTGTTCCTACTACTCTAGCTAAATTGGGGCTAATAGGCTTGGATATGGGTGTAGAGATCCGAAGAGTGCATGCTCTCATCTAGGAGGGTACTAGGCAACATGCATCATACATGGCTCACATCGCTCTCTTGGTGGGAGAGGTCAAACTACTCAGTGGTGTAGTTCCAAAGAGGCCCATAGCTATAGGGTCATCGTGGACCAGGACACGAGAGACTAGGCAGTCCTCAGTATGACCTAGTCATAGATCTCATAGGTTAGAGAAGTCCACATGCATCAATTATAGGTATACTCACAGGGAGGATGGAGCTGGTGGAGGAGACTCCCATGCAGGGGATGCAGGACCTATGTAGTACAAATTTATCATATGTTTATACCACTTTTGAGTGTAAGGTCTGAGGACCTACACAGTTATAACCTACAAGTATTTTTGACACATGCCTATGTACTCTGATATATATATATATATATATATATATATATATGATTTGACTTTATATTATACTCATTATATGTGTATATTTTTGTTGTTTTATGTTTGTGATATGAATATGGATACAATGCTTATATGTTATATTGATCTCATGCTATATGTTGTGATGTATTGATGACATGCACTAGCTAGCTGATGTATGTATGACTAAGTATTGTGATCTAGATGTGTAGATTGACTACTATGATGTATGCATATGCATGTAATGCTAGATGTTAAATGCATGTTTGATTTGATTTAGTTGTATGCATTTAATTAATGATGTTATGATCTAATGAATGCAATATATGTAATGCATTATTTACATGATGTAATCTAATTTAAATGAACCTGTATGCTTTAATCACTTAAGACATAAGGAATGAATGCAATATGAGTTAACAATCTAATGGATGACACCACAAAATGTATAAAAATCAAGAATATAATTGGTAAATCTTATCATAAGCCTTAATAAATTAGACATCCATATATGAGATGAGATTATAATATATTGTTTCTCTTCATATGCTTTTGAAGGTTAAACTATATGTATAAAATAATCAGTGGTCGTTTAAATATCATTGTTGATATCCATACAGTATCTAACCTATGTTGTGAACACCCTTTAATAAAAAAAATTATAAAAAGAAATTGATGATTGATTGATTGATGCGAATTACTGCTATTTGAAATTTTTTGAGGTTTTCCATGAGACTCAAACACCCTATTTGACTTATCAAAAGTTGTATAATGACTATACTAGACTCCTAAAAGATAAATTTTTTGCTATGCAAGACCCAAATATTCATTATTCCTGTGTGTGCAAATTAATATATTAGATGACACATAAGACTACCTCATTTCCAGGTGGGATTCATTCAGCCCATTGTTGTAATGAGGATCACCACATCCTCACTTGATCCTAGGTTTGAACACAGTTGGACTAGACCATTAGGCAATACAGGCCACCTAAAGATAGCTCATTTGTAAATTGCTTAGACCTACCCCAATATCAGGTGGGATTCATTCATCCCAATTTTGTACTGGGAATCACTCTATGGCTTTTAATATTGACCATTTGAGGGATTCAAGCTCTTCACCCCCTTATTTTCTTCAATTTTATTGAGATAATTTCTCATGTATAGTGATTAAATCACTATTTATTTTGTATTTTTGTTTTTCTTTTGTTTTGAGAAAGTGATTTGATTCGATTGTTGTATTTTGCTCCTTTTTTTAAGAAAGGTATTTCTTGGGTAGGGGGAAACTTGTCCTTTTGTGAATGATCCACACTATAGACCATTACACATCACAAAATAAGCAAGTAACATAACCTTTCAGCTAAGGTGACAAGGACCACTTTGTAGTATTCATATTTCATTGCTCTAATTAGGATTGTTAATGTGTTTGATTAGTGATGGGATTTTGATATGCTAAGTGCTATCAAAACTAGACCTCATCTTTAAAACCAAATATAGTTTTCTAAAAAATCTGAGAAGACCACTATGGTTCAATGACCAGAAAACCATAGTATATTATTCATAGAAACAAGAGGGGTTGTGATGAAAAATACATTTACTCACAAGAGTGATGGATGATGATGATGCATAGATGCATGATTGAAATACAAACATGGTATTGTTTGTAAAATTTCAAAAACAACCTATCCTAATGCATGGTGTGATGGATGAAAATACCTAAATGTAATGCAATTAAATGAATGCATTTGCAAAATGAAATGCATGATGTAAATGTTTTTGGGTTTTTTGATTATTTGCAATATTTTAGATTTTATTGCTTTTTGATTTTTATGGAATTTGAAAATTTTCATGTTTTTGATTTTTTTGAATTTATGTGTGGAATGTATTAATATGAAGTATTAAGAGAGGTTCAGGATCTTCAACACCTTCCAATGATGTTAGGTGATATGTTCTAGGTATTATATTCTCGAAGATGATATATGGACCTAACCAATTAGCCATAAATTTATCTTGTAAGTATGGTGGCCGATTTGAGTTCTGTTGATTCTATTTCAAAACAAGATCACCAAATTTAAAGTCTCTCAGATGGAATTTATTATTATATGATCATTTTAGGAATTCTTGATAAAAGCAAAGATGCTCGAGGCCTTTATGTGATGTTCATCAAGAAGCATCGGTTAATCAATGCGATCTTTCGACGGAGTGTCATCATCAATGAACTCTTTCAATGTGATGCACAAGGTTGGAATATCCAACTCTAAGGGCATAATGGACTCAACACCATATACTAGTGAAAATGGGTTTGCCCCCATGGGTGTCTATATGCTAGTCTTGTAAGCCCATAATGCAAGGGGTAGATGTATATGCCAATATTTGTGGTTATATTGTACCACCTTTTTAAATATAGCTACCACTATCTTATTTGAAGCCTCAGCTTGCTGATTTGTTCATGGATAGTATGGAGTCACAAAACTATGTTGTATATTGTACTTGGACATCAAAGCCCTCACAATTTATTTCTTGAATAACATTCCATTATCTGAGATTATTTTGGATGGTATCTGAAAATGAATTAGGATATTGTGAAGTATGAACTCTGCAATACGTGCTCTAGTTGTCATTGTTAAAGAAATTGCTTCCACCCATTTTTTAAAATACTTAGAAGTCACTATAATAAATGTATGCCAGCCCAAGGATGGGGGAAATATCCTATTGATTAGATATAGACCCCACTAAGTAAATGGGAAAGCAATGGTAAGTGTGTAATATTAGTATGATGTTATTTAATGTATTTATTGACATACGTGGTGCAATCCTTCTCCATAGTGGACCAATAATAATCCATTTGAAGTATGCGCTTGATGATGCCCATGCCACTAAAATATCCATCACATGTACCATCATGAGCTTGCAAAATTTCCCAAGATGATTCTTGGGTCTCAAGACAATGAAGGAGAACTCCATCGTAGCTTCGATGATACATGTCTCCTAAAAAGACATACTTTGTCACTTTCTATTTGAATGTGTGTTTCACAACACGTGATAATACTTAAGGGATTAATCCAAGATTAAGGAAGTTATGCAATTGTGATATCTAATCCTGATAAGCTTATATCTCGACTAACAAGATGACTTGTTTCCCTAGCATTTCTCTATGTATGAATGCATACTGGGACACAACCTTGTGGTGAATGGTGGTGTCATTCCCCATCGGACCTTGTGAGATCAAAGACCCCTAGGGTGACTTCTTGAGAAATTTTTGGCTTTATAGAACCACTCATGGTTTGGTTCTATATGAATCACATTGATTGATTTCCTATTATAAAAAGCCTCATGTTGCATCACGACTTCTTTGAAGAACACAAGCTTATACTGAGAGGGGGGGTGAACAGTATAAGACCACTTTTAACTTTATCTTTCAAAGCAGCTTTCAAATCAATAACATGCAGAATAAAGATAGCAGTAATAACAGCAGTAATCAAAACAATGCACAAAATATAATCCACAAAGTGACACAACAATTTACGTGGTTCACCCAAGGTGGGCTACTCCACGGATAAAACTTTTCTTCTAAAAGTTATATCAAAGTCCTCTGGGAATCCTTCCCGATTACAATGTTTATGAGCCTCAACTCAAAGGAGACACCTTCCCCTAATTCTGCTTTGGCTGGTGATCCTCTAGAAGACCTCTACCTCCTCTGCCCTTAGCAAGTGGAACTCTATCCACAGAAGACACCTGTCTTCCCCTGCTCTGGCTGGAGATCTCTGTCCTCAACTCTGTCACCGCAAAGCTGGTCCTCTTATCTGCACCAAAACATAGTCCTTCGATCTGGCACAAATCTGTCCTCTTCCTCTTTTCTTTTTTGTTACAGTTGCACTTGGTCGAAACCAACTTTTCATAGTCTGCGCAAACACAGCAGCACTCGATCAACTTATACTCTTCTACGAAAACATAGTAGCATAGTCTTCACACAAACGAGTAGCACAGTCTTTGCATAAACAGCAGAACAGTATTCACACAAATAGCAGCACACTCTTCGCAAACACAATAGTATCGACTTCGCACACTCTGTGTCCTTATAGTCTCCTACACTTAGACGATTCGATGAAATGCACTCTTATACTGCAATCGATCTTCGCACTCTACTTTTTCGATGATCGAACCTCACTGTCGCACTAAATCTATGAACGCCACTCTTCGAACGCACACTTCGATCGATCGATGAAACTCTTCAAACAGCCCTCCTTTTATACACATAATCTCAAGATTAGAACCTTGATCTTAGTCGACTGTTTTACCCTTTGATCACGTCGGTTGCAAAACCCTGCGCTGCGTCGGCCCAGATTTAACTCTGTCGGCTTCACTACCTCCCTGTTGCTTCTGGCATGAAACTTCAACATGTCACGATATCATGACACCTTTGCCTGCCGTACACCTTCTATAGCTTGTTGTAGCGATATCGTGACGCTTTTGCTTTTGTCTGCTTCCTTTGCTCTTCTATCACGAAATCGTGACACTTTTGCCTCTTGCTGACGTCATCTCACTTCTATCATGAAATCATGATGCTTTAGACTTCAAAGCCTTCTTCTCCACTTCTATCATGAAATCGTGACACCTTTGCCTCTTGTTGACGTCATCTCAATTCTATCATGAAATCATGATGCTTTAGACTTCAAAGCCTTCTTCTCCACTTTTGTCATGAAATCATGACACCTTTGCCTCTTGCTGACGTCATCTTCATTCTATCATGAAATCATAACGCTTTAGACTTCAAAGCCTTCTTCTCCACTTCTATCATGAAATCGTGACACCTTTGCCTCTTGCTGACATCATCTGCAATTCTGTCGCAAAATCATGACACTTCTTGCTTCTTCAACCTTTTCTCGGTTTGCACCAGCGAAAATGGAACATGTCACGAAATCGTGACGCTTTCACTGCCTTAAGCTCTTTTCTGCCAAATGCTCACGAAACTGGAACATGTCACGAAATCGTGACGCTTTCTCCAACTGCAAGCTGCCAACTCAACCTATCATGAAATCGTGACACTTTTTGCATCCGTACAACTTCATTGAAACCTGTCGCAAAATCATGACACTTTCAGCTTTCGAAAGCTTTCTCTACTGCCTATCGTGAAATCGTGACACTTCCTGCAACTCAACACTGCCAACTCAACTTGTCGCGAAATCGTGATAGTTTTGCCTGAACTTTCTCTCTCCTCAAACATGTCACGAAATCGTGACAGTTTTCCTCTACCTTCCAGCATGTCCAAAATCATGACAGTTTTGCCAAAACTTTCTCTCTCCTCAAACATGTCACGAAATCATGATAGTTTTGCTAGCACTTTCTCTCTCCTCAAACATGTCGCGAAATCATGATAGTTTTGCCAAAATTTTCTCTCTCCTAAAACATGTCGCGAAATCATGATAGTTTTTCCTACCACCTGCAAACTTTTTCTAACTTATCTTTTTCTTGATCTTTTGCAACTGGGCTACTCTGATTTTCTTGGAGACTTACTGACCAGCTGAAACCTTCAACAAAACACATTCTTTGACATAGAAACAAATTGCTTCAAGAACTCCTTGACATCAAAGACAACAACTACCAAGAGCTCCTTTGACATCAATGACAACAACTATACTTGAGCAAAGGCAATGTACTCAAGGTACCCAAAATTGCCAACAATCTCCCCCTTTGTCATTGATGGCAAACCTTTACTAAAAACACATCTTCAAGAGCCAAAACTGAAATCAATCTCTTTGAAGTTTTGCTCCCCCTGACTTGAAGCTTTCCTCTTCACTTGAAGCTCTCCCCCTTACTCATATATCTCCCCCTTACTCAAATCTCTCCCCCTTTGTCATCAATGGCAAAGGGTCACCTTTGGGGCTTGGGACTAAGAATGAGTCTCTTAGCTTAGTCCCTCCCCCACCTCCTATTGAGGTGATTTAAAATAGGGTTGGGAGTGAAACTCCCATTAGACACTCATCATCATCGGTGTCTACAATTTCTTTGTCGGGCCTTTTCTTGAGCTCTTTGTCAATGTTTCTGTTCTTGGCACTTTTCTTGTTCTTGTTCTCATCTCTTTTCTTGTCCACACCTTGATCCTTGGACCTGTTTATACCACTGTTCCTATTCTTGTACCTTGGAAGATCAGCTCTGCACTGTCTGGCTGTGTGATCTGTATTGTTGCACTTGTAACAAACAACAACATTATTTCTTTCAGGCATAGCTGTTCTTTGAATCCGCCTGTTCTGACTAACCCAGTTCCTGTTATTTGCATTGCAAAAAATTGCCTTGTGCCCGAACTGATTACAAGAGTAGCAATACCCTTGAAATAAATTACGACTTCTGAAATTATTGTTAACCTTCTTCATTTGAGACATACAATGTGCAGCCATGTGTCCAAACCTGTAACACGCAAAACATCTGCCGTGAAATATTCTTTTAATCGATCTCTTGGGTCCCGAGAACTTCTGCTTCACATTCAAAAATCTATTTTCTGTTTCTGCGCATTCATCACTCATGGACTCATGATCTGAAGTACTTTCTTCATCAGAACTTTCTTCCTTTTGAAATCTCTTGCTAGATTCCCCAACCTATTTCTTGTGCGGCTCAACAAAACCGAGACCTGTTTTATCTGCTGGATTTCTTTGATTTTTGATGAGAGACTTAACCTTCTTGGAGCTATCCTAAAATCTGTAGAGCTTATCCTTGTAATATTTATTTTCTTCTTTCAAAGAA
The DNA here is from genome assembly GCA_028583015.1 of Wollemia nobilis. NCBI lineage: Eukaryota > Viridiplantae > Streptophyta > Pinopsida > Araucariales > Araucariaceae > Wollemia > Wollemia nobilis. The sequence continues at coordinate 16,397,057 of JAQPPZ010016943.1, forward strand.
GCCATTTTCTGCTCTAACTCATTATACTCAAGAATCTTAGACTCTAACTCATCCTTGAGTTCCTGTGTTTTGGCTATAGAGAAGTCAAGACTTTCTATAAGATCGTCTCTCTCCATACAACATTCATCTAACTTAATCTTGAGTCTATCATTCTTCTTTCTTTCCTTTTTCAAAACACTGAGAGCATTATTGAGTTCACATTCAAGATCCTCTATTTGATTGCACTTTGAATTATCAAGACCTTTTTCAGATTTCTTATCACTAGAGGTGCTACCCTTTTCAAAAACCATACATGCATCTTCCTTATCATTTTCTGAAGCATCCTCATACATACTAGCAACCAATTCATTATTTGTGCAATCATCCTCAAGGTGCCCAAAATTTCCACATCTAAAACATTTCATGACAATGAATTTATGTTTCGGTTCTTCCTCCTTTTCTGAAATGAACAGCATCTCATTTTCATTATCACTGGAAGAGCTTTCACTATCACTGCTAGAACACTTACTTGCTTTGTCCAGATAGAAGCTCTTCTTGTTCTTGTGTGAATACCTCTTTCCTTGATTGTTGTGCTCATCATTGTTCTTTCTGTAATACCTGTGCTTTTTAGAATCCTTGCTCTTAACATCCTGTATATCTTCATCACTTTCATTTTTGGAAACAGTACGGTCAGTAGCATAATGACCATACTTTCCATAGTTGAAACATCTTATATTTTTCTTGCTTTTGTGCTTTCTAGAGAACTTGCCTTTCTTGTTGTAATATGCTTCTTCCTCACTAGAAGACTCATCACTCTCTTGAATCTGTTTGCCTTTTGATTTCTTGGTAGCTTTGAAAGCTGCCTCTTTCTTTATATCAACATTCACTTGAGTTCTCAGCTCAAATGCTGCAAGAATACTATGGAGCTCATCCTTTTTCAACTTATCTAAATCTTTGGCTTCCTCAATAGCAGAAATATTTTCACTAAATCTATTAGGAAGAGATCTTAAAATCTTATCACACACATCATTTTCAGCAAGTTCAAGACCTAGGTCTTTCATAGAATTAACAACTTCATCCATACGGAGCATGTAGTCACTAATATTTTCATCATCATTCATCTTGAGTTGTTCAAATATACCTTTGAAGTGTCTCAACTTGGCCTTTCGGACATTTGCATCACCTGTATGAACAACTTGCAATTGTTTCCACATTTCACTAGCTGTCTTGCAGTGAATAACTTTGGTAAGATCAGCCTTCTGTAAACCCTTCAGGATTGCATTCATGGCTTTTGAGTTGCTGTGATGTAGGAGCCTGTCTTCTTTAGTATAAGGACCATTTGCAGGAATGGTGTACCCATCTTCAATAACTTCCCATACCTCATTACCAAGAGCCATTAGATAGACTTTCATTCTTGCACTCCACAGACCGAAATCTGATCCATCAAGAATAGGTGCTGCATTGCCACCTAAGAAATCCATTGTGTTCTTAACCAGTTCTTCCTTTCGACTGTAAAACCTTTTCGAAGGAACCGACTCTGATACCAATTGAAGAACACAAGCTTATACTGAGAGAGGGGGTGAACAGTATAAGACCACTTTTAACTTTATCTTTCAAAACAACTTTCAAATCAATAACATGCAGAATAAAGATAGCAGTAATAACAGCAGTAATCAAAACAATGCACAAAATATAATCCACAAAGTGACACAACAATTTACGTGGTTCACCCAAGGTGGGCTACTCCACGGATAAAACTTTTCTTCTAAAAGTTATATCAAAGTCCTCCTGGGAATCCTTCCCGATTACAATGTTTATGAGCCTCAACTCAAAGGAGACACCTTCCCCTAATTCTGCTTTGGCTGGTGATCCTCTAGAAGACCTCTACCTCCTCTGCCCTTAGCAAGTGGAACTCTATCCACAGAAGACACCTGTCTTCCCTGCTCTGGCTGGAGATCTCTGTCCTCAACTCTGTCACCGCAAAGCTGGTCCTCTTATCTGCACCAAAACACAGTCCTTCGGTCTAGCACAAATCTGTCCTCTTCCTCTTTTCTTTTCTGTTATAGTTGCACTTGGTCGAAACCAACTTTTCATAGTCTACGCAAACACAGCAACACTCGATCAACTTATACTCTTCTACGAAAACACAACAACATAGTCTTCGCACATAAACAACAGCATAGTCTTCGCATAAACTCTTCACACATCCAATATCGACTTCATGCACTCTGTGTCCTTACAGTCTCCTACACTTAGACGATTCGATGAAATGCACTCTTATACTGCAATCGATCTTTGCACTCTACTTTTTCGATGATCGAACCTCACTGTCGCACTAAATCTATGAACGCCACTCTTCGAACGCACACTTCGATGATCGATGAAACTCTTCAAACAACCCTCCTTTTATACACATAATCTCAAGATTAGAACCTTGATCTTAGTCAGCTGTTTTACCCTTTGATCACGTCGGCTGCAAAACCCTATGCTGCATCGGCCCAGATTTAACTCTGTCGGCTTCACTACCTCCCTGTTGCTTCTGGCGTGAAACTTCAACATGTCACGATATCGTGACACCTTTGCCTGTCGTACACCTTCTATAGCTTGCTGTAGCGATATCGTGACACTTTTGCTATTGTCTGCTTCCTTTGCTCTTCTATCATGAAATCGTGACACTTTTGCCTCTTGCTGACGTCATCTCACTTCTATCATGAAATCATGATGCTTTAGACTTCAAAGCCTTCTTCTCCGCTTCTATCATGAAATCGTGACACCTTTGCCTCTTGCTAACGTCATCTCAATTCTATCATGAAATCGTGACGCTTTAGACTTCAAAGCCTTCTTCTCCGCTTCTATCATGAAATCGTGACACCTTTGCCTCTTGCTGACGTCATCTTACTTCTATCAAAATCATGATGCTTTAGACTTCAAAGCCTTCTTCTCCGCTTCTGTCACGAAATCATGACACCTTTGCCTTTTGCTAATGTCATCTACAATTCTGTCACGAAATCATGACACTTCTTGCTTCTTCAACCTTTTCTCGGTTTGCACCAGCGAAAATGGAACATGTCACGAAATCGTGACGCTTTCATTGCCTTAAGCTCTTTTCTGCCAAATGCTCGCGAAACTGGAACATGTCACGAAATCGTGACGCTTTCTCCAACTGCAAGCTGCCAACTCAACCTGTCACGAAATCGTGACATTTTCTGCATCCGTACAACTTCATTGAAACCTGTCACGAAATCGCGACGCTTTCAGCTTTCGAAAGCTTTCTCTACTGCCTGTCACGAAATCGTGACACTTCCTGCAACTCAACACTGCCAACTCAACTTGTCACGAAATCGTGACAGTTTTGCCTAAACTTTCTCTCTCCTCAAACATGTCGCGAAATCATGACAGTTTTTCCTGCTTCGTCTCTGCCTTCCAACATGTCACGAAATCGCGATAGTTTTGCCAAAACTTTCTCTCTCCTCAAACATGTCACGAAATCGCGATAGTTTTGCCAGCATTTTCTCTCTCCTAAAACATGTCGCGAAATCGTGATAGTTTTTCCAACCGCCTGCAAACTTTTTCTAACTTATATTTTTTCTTGATCTTTTGCAACTGGGCTACTCTGATTTTCTTGGAGACTTACTGACCAGTTGAAACCTTCAACAAAACACATTCTTTGACATAAAAACAAATTGCTTCAAGAACTCCTTGACATCAAAGACAACAACTACCAAGAGCTCCTTTGACATCAATGACAACAACTATACTTGAGCAAAGGCAATGTACTCAAGGTGCCAACACTTGCAAAATCATATTTACATGAATGGTAGTAAAATCGGTAGACATATTCTAAGGGATTAAAGATCCTAAATATGTTATACTTTTTGTAAATCTATTCAATGTACGAGATATTTCCTCGATGTTGTACCACTCTAGGTAGGCTAGATAAGTGTCACCAAGATCCTTATAAGCTTTCAGGATAGGACACATGCATTGAAATAGTCCCTTAACCTAATTAAAAATGAGAAAAGAGCCACCAAAGATGTTTAATCTATTAATATTCATGGTGATTACTATTTGGAGGTCCAAGATGAAGATATCGTATTCAACATTATTATTGGTACAAGGAAATTCTAGCTTAAATGACAAGGGCATTGGAGCACCTTGTGGCATGAAGAACAAAATTCATGCGCCACCCCCTTGCTCACACTTTGAACCATAGAAGAACAAGGTCATGTCAACTTTGTTATCTAGTTCTTCAGGTTTAGGATATTCTGATAACGCAAAGACTACATCATCAGGAAGCCCTATGACAAGAGAATTACTATCTTCAAGAGGTGCCTGTGCTAACTGATCAACTATGACCTATCACTTTATGGACTATTGGATGATGAATTCCAAATCAAATTCTATTAGTAGCACGATCCACTTTGCATTATGTGTATTATGATATGTCTTACTCATCATATACTACAAAGTATTTTTTTTGGATATTATATATGTCGTATGACTTAACATGTAATAATGTAACTTCTTCATTTCAAATACCACTGCTAAATATAGCTTCTCCATGTATGCATACCCTAGCTCATAACTCACCAAGGTGGTACTGATGTAATATATCGCTTGGTATTTGTGTTGCATGTTATTTTGGGCCAAAATGGTTCCCAATGCAAAGTCAATAGCCAATATATAAAGTAGGAAAGGCACATCTGGTCTTAGTGGAGCTAGCACTAGTGGCATTTCTAGGTATTGCTTAATTTTAGAAAAGACATTATGATAGTCCATATCCCAACTAAATGAAACTCCCTTCTGTAGTAGCTGATTCATGGGTCAATATTTGTTTGATAATTGTGTGATAAATCACTTTATGGATGCTACTTTAACTTGTAAGCTTCTTAGCTCTTTGATATTGATGGGAGAACACATTTCAAGAATGACCTTGAACTTTTTTGGGTTGACTTCGATCCCTCATTTAGAAATGATGAACCCTAAGATCTTTCATAAAGTTACGCCAAATACGCAATTCTTGGTATTCAACCTGACATTATGTTCTATCAGGTGATCAAAGACCTTTCTCAAGACCTCAACATGCTCTTCTCATAGTAATGACTTTGCCAATAAGTCATCAATGCAATCTTATAAGATCTTATGCATGTAGTCATGAAATATGTATGTCATGGCTCGTTGATATATGGCACCAACTATTTTTGAGGTCGAATGACATAAATTTATAATAGTATGTTCCCCATGGCATTATGAATGCAGTTTTGTGATGGTCTTCGACTTTAATTCAAATTTTATTTTAATTAAAATTTTAGAGCTTCTACTTGATAGGCATTTTAGAGGGATCTAGAAAAAGGTTATGGGTAACCAATTTTGGATATAGACCCGATATATCCTTGTATGTCCAAGAAAAAATATCAAGTCTCTCTTTCAGTAGAGGGATGAGGATGGAACACTCATTAAGAGATAAAATCTCTCCAAATTTAACCTTCTTAGGATTAATGATATCATCACTAATATCCACATCAAAGGTTTCCTCTATTGACATGTGTGATCCCTCCTCAAGCTGGTGAGGCATAGGAATCAGGTGGATATCATCAAATGGGTTTAAAGGTCTCATATTAGAATTACCCTCAGTGTGATAAACATCATGTGCACAACTTGGTATAAAGTGAAATAGTTGTAAAATTTCTTCATTTGGGAAGGAATCTTCAGGCTCTAGAGGTGAATCAGCATGATCCCAATCAATAGTGTCTATATTAAGACATAATGGTTTGTAAGGATCATCTAGGTTGTGGAGTGGAGTGGTCAGATCAATGGAGATCATGTTGATGAAATGGATTAGATCTATAGGACCATGTGTGTGCAACTCTATGTTATTTGTGCTATTAATATACTCAAGATGTGGCTCTAGGGGTATAGGGATCTTCGAATCTAGTCTATGAATAAACTGCAACATGGGATCGTTAGTCTCAAGGAGCTGCATATATGTATGAGGATTAGGGAAGACTATATGATAAATCACATCTAAATTTGGTGGTCTCTCTCTAAGTTGTGGTCCAAGATAAACTCTTTGGTACATCTCATCAATGTTGAACGGTTCATGATGAAGAATTAAATAGTAGTCCCAAGATAGATCCTCTCGGTATCATCCTCGTCATCACTATCATATGAGTACCTCATCCCTGTATACTAGAATTAGGTGTTGATAAAGATGAGGCCCAAGGTAGGCCCTTTTTGTTTCATCATCATAGTCACTATCATCTATGAAGAATCCCTCATTCATGCCTACTAGCTCTATGGGTAACAAATGATGTAAATTTAGAAGGCCTAAGTAGGCCAACTCAGTTTCATCCTCACATTGTTCATCATTTGAGGAATCCTCATAATCATCTATTCTAGAATCACCTCCATCTCTTTCAAAAATGGATTCTGGTCAAAATTTCTCAAAAGCAACTTCTAATTCAGTGTCTACTTTTAGGACCATATTCTAGATTTGCATGCCACTATCATTGATAGCTTCATGAATTTCAATATCCAAGTTAGCTCTTGGAATGAATTCTAGATTTACCTCTACCACGATGTTATTATGATAGGTTTCAAGTTGTTCTATAGAGATGTAGGTCATGAGCCTATTACCCCTTTGCATAGAGGAGGGGTTAGGGTGATAAGGATTCCAATCCACATTATCCCCTAAATTGAGGTTCAAATGACTGAGAAATGCTGCTAAAATCTAATCATATATTGTAGCCCAATCCGAACCTATTATTCAACAAATGATATTGTCATTCATAGAGAGTTTGATGTCCCTGCTAAAATAAGCCTAGATCGTAACCATGCCAATGGTAATGTTTGAAATAATTCAAGGTAAAATTTGGATTGTACAAATAATGAAAATTCATCAAGAATGGTTCATCATCATCCTCATCTATGGGTGTGTGATTAGCAAGTTGTTCAAGACCTCCATATATAAAATTTGTTTGGTTGGGTGGCACCCCCAATAGTACCACTGTACCTACAAGAAAGTGATGGGATTGAAGTTGGCCCATGTACTATGTAGTCTTGATAAAAGGTGTGAATATCATGTTCTATACTATATAATCTACTAGCTTGAGATTATCCAAATGGATGGTCACCTGTGGTGCAGATGACCCAGTTAAAAAAATAGGTAAAGCAAGCTGAGGTACCTCCGTGACTTGGTTTTGAGCACCCCCTTCGTCCATGGGACTAGGAACCTCGATAGTGGCTACTTTTGATGCTTTCTTTATCTCTTTATTATCCAATTTTATATTAAACTTCTTATCATTCCTAAGCATCATGGATACCATAGGTTTTGTTGAAGCAATTGGTGTGTGCTCTAATAATTGTGGTGCTGATGTGGAAGGTCCTGCACACACTTACTTTAGTTTACCTTTTGGATGTTTGATGGGTGATGTTGGACGTATATCCAAGTGATTTTAAATGATAATGAAATATCTAGGAAAATATGTTAGGTTCACATATTTAAATGGTTCCTCATTAGAAGGAACCATGTGAACTTGTCCCTCATGTATATACTTAATACATTGATGTAAAATTGAGGGAACAAAATGCATCTCTCTAATAAAAGGCCTCCCCAGGAGGATGTTACATTTCATTGCACATTCTATTATGTTACACATCATCGGGATGGTCTTCAGTAAAACCTAAATAGGAAAGACTATAGTACTAATTTTTGAGAATAATATATCGTTAAATGCTCTCAAAGTGAAAGTAAAAGGTACAATGTGCGATTTTGGTAACTTCAAATATGTTAATGCATTAGTAATAATAATATTGATTGATGACCCTATTTCAATCAAAACCCGTTTAAATGGTGTGTGGTTAACACACGCAATTATATGCAACAACAAGTTTGCTATAGCAGTAGAGACTATTTTAATCTCGTGATCATGAAATTGAATCATCGGCTCACTACATTACCGTACATGTCCCATAAAATTTGTAAATGCTTCAGGGTCCTAGGACTGAACTTCAATAGACCTTAAGATGTCTATGAGTCTCTCCCTATACTTAGGAGACCGTTGTATCAGCTCATATATTGATAAATTTATTGGAGTTTCCTATAGGCTTTGAACTAGCCTATTTTTGATGGTCTCCACTGGTCTAGTTGGTGGGCATAGCATATTATTTTGCACTGGCCTTTGTGAGAGTGTAGATTAAACCCTGATTGGAGTTGGAGGTAGATCTGGTCATTTGTACCTCTCTTTTCTTGTGATAATGTTTACCATTCTAATGAACCCCTGCCTAGGTTTTTTGATATGCACCTGGTTCACCTAGTCAATATTGTTCCTCAAAGGCTCGTGGTTTGGAAGAGTATATTTTAAAATCCCCATGTTTTGGTTATCCTAATCCTAAGGATTGTTGATAATTAGCTCACCCTTATCGATCATGTTTTACACCACATGTTTGAAACTATAACATCCTTTGATGTCATGTACCTTCATCCTATGGTATGTGTAATACTGATCTTCCCTATACCTTTTTAGTTTAGGTTGGTTAGGGTCTTGCAACTTGATCTTCTATAAGTTGATAGCCTTAGCTTCACATAGTTTATGGAAGATCGATTTCATCATATCCAATAATGGTGTGAACTGGTGAGAAGGGCGTTGCTCTTTATTATTACCTAATTTTTTGTTATTGCACTAGTCATACCTTGCAGGTGGAGGTTGGGCCTAATAATTTTGTTGTTGTTACCCCTTATCCCATTTTTGGAGGCTTAACACCACTTAATTCACATGGGCCAACTTGGCTTGGTGATTCTAATTTTGGGTGTTCTTCTTATACCAATCCTTCCTATTTGGGAGGTTCAAGTTACCCTCTTGTAACTTGATGTTTTTAATTACCTTATCTTGTGACAAGGCCTCCTCAAATATCTAGTATTTTTGTAGTTGCAATAATAGCAAGATGTGCTTCACACAACTCTTTGTGAAAATCCGAGTCAGTTATGTGATCAGAATGGAAAATGTTAACTTTACCATCAAATTTCTTCATCTCTTCCCATAGTCCATGATTGGATCATCATCGTATTACATTAGAGTAGCCATATCATATAGGTTTATCTTCTTCTTGACATCGAAGGAGAAGTGTTCAAGAAACAAATTGGCTAGCTATTGAAAGCTGGTTATGCTATACATTTTAAATTGGTTGAACCACTCCTGGAAAGAACCTGAAAGGTTTGTAATGAAGTTCTCAGTAACAGAGCATCATTTCTTTTTATATGAAAGAACATATCCATAAATCTCATGACATGCTCCTGAGCATCTTCCTCTCATTAAAATTTCTCTAGTTTTGGCATCTCAAAGTGATCAGGATACACTGGACTAGGCAGTAAGGGACATAGAGGTTCATTGTGTATTTTATTAAAGGTTAGATTTTGATAATTCATCCCTTATTTTTAAATGGCTCTTACCTTTTCTACCAATTATTTGTAGGCATGGGAATATAGAATATCATCTTCTCTGAGAGGTAATTTAGGAGCCTTTGGAGGCAAATTCTTCTTCGATCGAAATGGAGGACTAGGCTCATCCTCCACGTCCACTAAAGAGATCTCAAGATATTCCTATTCTTGCTCATCTCCTGCTACTTCCTCGTATTGACAATGCCCATGATTATCAAGTGCTTGGTGCTACAACACATTTTGGGATATGTAATGAGTATGATTTCCAATGTGCTTAGGGTGCAATTCGGGTTGCAAATCAGCTCATTTGTGAGGGTGCTCCCTATATTCACTCTGAGGGGGTAAATTGATGCAAGTCAATAAATCCTCTCTCTTTGCATGCTACTTTTGGTCAAGGATGCATTGCTCACACTTGAGTTTCTCATATAGATGTTGCCTATACAACCTATATCTTTGAGTATCCTTATTTTTGAGGCATTCATGCTCTATGTGGACATCTTCCAATTGATCTTGGAATATCTACTGTCATTACTCTAATACCAATTTTTGCGATCAATCTAGAATATTAGTCGTGTGTGGTCTTTGGTGGGTTTGCTCTATTCAGGTAACTTTGTTGGTGTAAGCTCAAATAGACTTATCTGCCATGCTCTTACCTTTGTATGTATAAATGGAATTTGCATTATATTATTGTCTATGATTTGTGTTTGTGTGGGTTGATGGGGCATGCATGCTATGAGAATTATTTGAGCATTCTCTTGGTTCCTTGATAGTCCTACGTCTGTCCTCATTACGTGAAATTGTAGAATGAGAGTTAATTGTTGAGGCTCTACACCCTAATTGCCCTAGGACTCTATCAAGACCATCAAGTTGTCTTGTATTCCATGGTTGATTTGGTGGAGTACCATTTTATCTAAGTATAGCTATGTCAACCATGAAAATATCAAGTTCATTATTTTTTGGAGTTTGTTTGGGCCTACGCTCTAAAGCGACCCTCTCTTCCTATCCTTGATTGGGTATATTTTCTTATTATCTATCTTATGATGGTGGGGGCCTTGATCCACCCTTATATTTATCCCTAGAGTAGTGTGTATTACCTCCTCTATCTAGGGTGTTCTGAATAGAATCCCTATGCATAGAATTATCCCCTCTAATGCTCATCGAACTTCATCCTGGAGGATTCTATGGTTGAGGGTTCGATGCATTATTTTGTGCATTAGGTGGAGCTTCGACTTCAACCTTTATCCTATACCAAGATAAACCTCTTAGTGTATTAACCATGATATGAATTATCTCTTGTGTAGAGTTTAGAGAAAATAAAGCAAACAAGGATGATTATATCTTTTAAATTTTTTTTGTTATCCATAAATTGATTTTAGTTTGTTTTAGGTGTGTTGTATCATAAACTAAAACTCATTGTTTTTTAATATTTTTTTATTTTAATGGTTCACATGTATGCTCGTAGCTCGAAAACCAACAAGGAAAGTCATAATCACACAAATTACTCAAAGTGTGGAGATGAAGCCCACACCCGAGCAAGGAGTATAGATCCAACTGATCCTCACCCTACACACTAAGTGCAATGATACTCCTCTATGAAAAGGAATACGTGCTATTTTGCATGGATAGAATGAATCTTGGAGTTGGTATTGGCCAAAAGAATAGGTTTTGTGGTATTTGAGCCAACATATGGAAATAATTGCCACCGTCATTGAACTCTACTAGTGGATGGGTGTGAATTCTACCTCACTAAAATTTTAAGTGTTTCATGGTGTGTGTGTATTCATTTTAACTTGCATGTAAACAAAAAATGCATCACCAAGAAAACATGATATTTCCTATATGCCTAAAATAAAGACATTTTAAATTTAAAAAAATGCATGTATTCGCTATATGAACTTTAGAGAATGTAGTTTATATGATAAAATGAGCCTTTTATTGGGTCCCAACAAGTAAAATCTACACAAATTTTAACTTCTAGCTATTGGTTTGTGCAATAGGTAACAATGTTGACCGTGAGATAAAGTTGCAGCCCAAAAACTTAGCCACGATTGATAATAGTAGCTAATAGTGCTAGCTACGGCTGTCAGCCATGACTTATAGATAACATGAATTTTTCATTAAATTTGACCTCTTACAATTTTTCTAAGTGATCTACTTAGCTACTAACAGGTAGAAATGGAAAACAAGTAAATCATAGGAACAATAATACCTATAAATCCTCATTTGATGGGGAGACAAACTTCTTATTATCTTTTTTTCTGCTTTACAGTTGTTAAGCATGGTTGAGACTATTCATCATGGTTGTTTGGTGCGGCTAAGACCTGCAACAAAAAATAAAAATAAATTAGTCATATATAATGAAATTTGTGGGGTTTCCATTGTGATCACCATATGTACCACCATAAAAGCATACACCTAGGCTATTGCATCAAGTATACCAAGCATTAAAGCATAAAAATAAGAATAACAATGAATTGAACAAGAAATAACTTATTTATATTATCATTGCAAATATATTTTACAAATATGTCCCTCTTAGGGATACTAAATTATTTGATACAATTGACACAAGAGTCCCTCAAAGGGGATGGTGCAATGCGCAGGATCTTAATGTAGATACAAACTACCTAAGGATCAAGGAAGCCTTCTTCTCACTCGATCTAAGGAATATGTTGCCAAGAATGCTTTGAATATGCTTAGATCCTATAAACCTATATTCAAGAAACAACATATAAGAACTAGAAATAAAGGAGGCCTCTCATGATGAGGTTCTTGATAGAAATTTGCATGAGTTAGTACAAATATAGCAATAAAGCATAGAAAATTGTAAAGATAATTAGAAAACCTCTGAATTACCATAAAAAATGCTAATAAAGTAGTAAATCTAGCTATTATGATGCATAATCTGCCATTAAAACCTGAAATGAATCAAATATAATGAAACTAATTCAAATTGACAAAATGAAAGGAAATAAAGCAAATCTAACTCTAATTTCTAGAATTAACCATACAAAAGCATAAATAAAAGTTAATCTATGTCTGATCTACCTAATTGCATGTTTAGAATGAAAATCCTACACCTAAAATAGGGAAATTGAGTGTCAAACCCTCATCGTAGGTCAAAAATGTAGTTGGCTCTTTTAACCATGATTGATAGCTGTGACTGAGGTGAAAGTGCTCTTTGTATTGTAACCAGGGCCTGAATATTAAATTTCATCCATGGAATTGATGATCAAGGGTCACCTTTGTGTTGTGGAATGAATTTGCAATGTACATTATTTAAATTTGTAGTGGAAGTGGTTTAATTATGGATGAATGATCTCCTCAAGCTCTTGAAACCTCCATAGCTTCACATGAAGTCATGATTTCCAAATTGGTAGCATATAGGCACTCCTCAAGGGTTGTAAATGGCTCTCCAATTTGGTAGGGCTTTGTTGCATGCAAATTGACACTTAATCTAGAATTTTCCCCAATTTGGAGGGGGGTCTTATAACACTCTCAATTCATAATCTTGACTTCTTGGAAGCCAAGATCAAGAACCAATAGGTTGGAACAATTGGGAGAAATATTTTGGATGCTTCCTCGTATGAAACCGCTTAAAATCTATTTTCATGGCAATTATAACTAAATTTGGTTTGGCTTGGAATTTCAAAATAGTTTTAAAGCTAATTGCGGCTCTGAGGCATAGCTAGCTCTATTAGCCATGGGTGTGAGTCGTGACTAAGGTTGATTATGCAAAAGCTACCTAAATTGAGTGGTTAAAACCACTACTCTATCTTGTAATGGTTCAAGATCATTTATATAGTCTGTTAGGATGCCCATATGAGTAGTCCCCTACACATGACACATTTTAGGTGTCTACAAGAGGATACATTTCTTGTTCAAATGATCTTGAGAGCTCTTCTAGAAAACTATAAGCATCTAGCTACATATTTGTAAATCTAAGCAAAGATACTTCATTTGACAAGTTATTCAATATTTTACTAGAATATGAAGTGGGGAATTAAATAAATATGAAATAACTAACAATGCTTTATTATCAAAAGATAACCCACAAAGAAATATTGCTTCAACATCAGTAGATAGGTTTAAAAAGAATAATAGATTTTGTCAGATCTATAAGAAGAGGTATCATAGTACAAATTTCTATAGATATAATATAAAGAATCTACCTCAAGGAAATTAGATAAATCACAACGGTAAAAAAAATTGGCCAATACAACCAAAGCAATATCAAACTTAGTATTTTTCATATTAGCAATAATTTCAATGTCAGTACCCTTCTCAATATCAATATAATCAACCTTAGCTACAATATAGAGAAGGAAATTAGAAGAGGCATCTAGCTCAAGAAATTTAAGAACTAGAAGAAACTACTGAAGAAAATAAAGTCAAAGCTCTTCCAACAAAATTGGTGATTTATGAAGATGTTTTTCGAAAGGTACTAATTTTTTACTTGATTAGAATACAAAAAGACAACAAACTAAAGAAAACAAAAGAGGATAGTATGAGCTCCAAGTTCAGGATGAATATTATATTGAAGACTAAAGTCTTCAATAACCAAATAATGTAATATAGGGAGGTGTTAGAGAATATTACATTATTTGGTATACATCAATTTACCACCTTGGTATATTATTATAAATATTAGATTAAGGTTGTGTCCTAGATTAGCGAGTGAATATTTTATATGATATAATAATGTGTAGGAAATCAAAGTGTCATGTAAATATGTGTGAAGTGTTATAAGTGTAAATGTGCACAAGTTTCTAATATGTAACTGTACACATGTGTCCTTCGAATAGGAAAGTGAATAATTGTTAAGAAGAGTGAAGGTCAAGAGTGCAACATATTAAGAGTTATATACAATTTTATATTTGTGATAAAGCATTATAATATCATAGAATCGAACGTACAAATCTTTATTCTTGCATTGGTAGACCCTTATTCAATAGCATTTTCAATATTTCCATAAGATATTTTGTTTGTTATTACATTTTGAGTTATTATTTGATTCATTATATTGCAACTTCATTATATTAGATCCTATGATTATTTTTCTATAGTGATTTATATTAAGTATTAGAGCTTCAAACCTAACATGTTATTTCATTCCACAGTTCTAGTGCTATATTGATATTATCAATGTTGTTTCTTCTATGATACTACAAACTCTAGTGTAGACCAACAAAGTGATAATAAACTTGGTCTATTTGCAAGATTTGATTAAACATTAAGAAAATGCTCCCTACACTAATTTCTTACAACGGTTATTTCTTTGGCTAGATACACAAAGCTTGAGACTAAATATGATAGATCCAACCACTAAAGTGGCTTGTCCTCTATGTCACGTAGAAACACACTACAAGTATGAAGTGACAATTGAAAACAATCTACCAAAACCAAGCCTCTATAATCTTAGTAAATGTGATAAAATCAATTAATAATTTAAAGCATATTTTCGTTTTTATTTTTTTAAAATATTTCATAACTATTAAAGAATACACCTATACACCTATTTTTATTGTTTGTAAAATTATTTCATTTCAATTAATATAATACTTATTATATATATATATATATATAAATAAAAGAGGTATGACCTCTCTTGAACTCAACAATACTTTTTATATATATATTTTTTTTAATAAAAATCAAGTTAGGACAAACAAGATGTCAATTATATTAATAGTGATCAAACTTTAAAGTCTTGAACTGACTGGTGGAGACGAACCAAAAACGGACAAATAAATATTCACCACGTATATTTAACGCTACAACCTACTGTAGTATAACAAATATATTTTATTATAGAATGCTTAAACATGGTGGTGGTAGCTAATACATTTGTGGCTTACCTAATATGCATATCCAAACGGAAAAGACATTACTACTCGGGACACGAAGAGTCATTCAAACGGGCATAGATTCTATTTCAACGCTCAAAATTGAGTGCAACTCTCTCGTCAAATCCTTAAAAACATTTCTTAATATTATCAACGCCTACGTGAGACGGGAAAATATCTCATATAACGAAGGCTTTTACATCACATGTGAGCTGTGGCTATTTATTTACACAAACCGACTTGTGTAGTTATGTCACTACTCACATCATGGATGAGGGCTCGATCTATTTTATCGTTTTCAATCGTTGTATGCTCTCGAATATTTTATTGTTCATGGATATTATATGAATATCATTATTTCATGAATAGCGTTAGCAAACCGGGTCAAGATTCTCCAAGCTGAGATGGGCGTGATCAATGGCAGGAATCTTTTTTTGAATGTAAAGCCCAGAGAATTTCATGGAAGAAATATTAGGAGTGAAAGCACCAAGGTTCTTCGTGCATGTGTTGGCGAGTCCAAATTGTAAGCTGAAATGGAATCCGAGAATCAGATCTCAAAGCGGCCTCATCTCGTGCTATTTCCATGCATAGGAATGGGCCATGTCGTCCCGCTTGTGGAGTTTGGGAAGCGTCTTTGTATCCGCCACGGTTTGTCCATAACCATCATCACCACCAACTGGTTCAAATCGTCTCCGCAAACTGCTTACTTAAATAGCGTGGCTTCTTCCCATCCGGATATCCGATTTATGGAGATTCCTGATGTGCCATTCGACGAAGGAGATGACGCTCTGCAATTCGTAACCCTGATTTCAAAGTTGTTTGAGAAAGCAAAAACGCACGTTGGAGATATTGTGGAGTCCCTTTTGAATTCGCCTTCGCCAGTCTCCGCGTTCGTTACAGATTTATTCTGTACCGCCATGTTTGACGTCACCGCCAAATTCCATATACCAACGTACATATTTTTTACGGGCTCTGCAGCTCTTCTTTGCCTTATGTTACATCTTCCCAAGATGCTTTCTGAGACTGAGGTTCCGTTAAAGGACATGGATTTTGAGGTAGAGGTGCCAGGCCTTCCACCCATTCCTGCAAAGGATCTGCCCGATATCATTAAGGACAGGACTACTTCTTCGTTCGAATGTTTCGTCCACCATTCCTCTCGCCTGCGGGAAGCAACCGGGATTTTCGTAAACACATTTGCGGAACTGGAGGGCAAGGCCATCAAAGCTCTAAAGGAAGGAAAGCTTCTAAGCGCGGATCAAATGCCATCAATCTATCCAATCGGGCCTTCAATAGTGACGCCATCAGCACAATCTGAATCTGATGATCTAAATAAGGTGGACTGTTTAAAATGGTTGGACGATCAACCGCCATCGTCGGTGCTATTTGTATCCTTCGGAAGCAGTGCCTCCTTGCCAAGGGCGCAAACCATAGAGCTTGCGCTAGGGCTGGAAGCCAGCGGCCACCGCTTCCTCTGGGTGGTTCGCGGACCACACAATTCCGTGCCTGACACGGACCTTGCCCAGCTTTTACCGGAGGGTTTTGGGAGTCGAACCCGGGACCAAGGGCTGGTGGTTCCTAGCTGGGCTCCTCAAATCCCCGTTCTTTCTCACCCGTCTACAGGAGGGTTCCTCTCTCACTGTGGATGGAACTCCACGCTGGAGAGCGTTACGCATGGAATTCCGATGATCGGCTGGCCTATTTTGGCGGAACAGAGGATGAATAGGTTTATCCTGGTGAAGGAGATGAAGGTGGCGTTGGAAGTAAGGATGGAAAGTGAGGGATTTGTGGGGAGGAAGGAAGTGGAAAGGGCGGTGAGAGAATTGATGGAAGGAGAAGGGGGCATGAGAGCAAGGGAGAGAATGACGGAATTGAAGAAGAAGGCGAAGAATGCCATGGACGAAGGAGGGAGTTCATACGAGGCAATGGCCACTGCAGTTGCTCATCTATTGCAGAAAGGAGGGTGAGGGGAGTGCTCCTTTTATGAAGCAGAAGAAGATGGTTCTTGTTTGCGAGTAAATGCGAAAGTTGATGCACTTGTTCGTAGATCTAAGTTTCAATCATAAAACTGCCTATCCTATTATAGATGGATATTCATGGATCTTTAGAGATGTTTTTGTTTTTTATTTGTGTTCTATAATAAAGCCATTTTGTTCGCTCTTTTTCTGCCCCGCTCCTTTTATTGTACTTGATCTTAAAAAGTCATTTTACTTTGAGGATCTTAAAACTTTAATTAGAGTTTTTATATTTTAAGTTGGGTTTTCTTTGGTTTATATATTTGAAGATGGGTTTTAGTTTTTCTTCTCAAAATTTAGGTTCCAATTACAATAGGATGTATATACATACATGTGTAATTTTGAGAAGTATATAATTTTAAAAAATAAATTAGAAAGGTGTTTAAGGATAAAATTTAGTGTAACTTGATTTTTAGGTCAATCAAATTGTGAAGAAATGCCAAAAAGCCATGTGAAGAATGTAATTTCATAGTTATTTAATATAAAATTACTTTATTTTCTATTATTTTTTATGAAAAAAATAATATATTAATTAAAGTTTATATATTTATGTTTGGGATTTGGAAGAACTAAGTTCAAACCACTATAAGATAAGATATATAAAGAGGGGTAAAAACAATAAATGAAGTTTACATATTTTTATAAGAAAAATTAATTAATTTTGAAAAATATACAACTCTTATAGTAGATAAATTTCCACTTGTCACTCAAATCAACTGCAACAACATTTCAAAAGTAGTAATACTTTTTTAAAGATAAAACTATATAGTATAATTTTAAAATATATTTTTAAGCAAGTTTTATGTATTTTTTATTAAAGTTATTTTAGTTGAACTATTAAAATATTATCCTTTTTTTGGTAGGTAAAATTGAATAAGTACCGGGTTTAAAGGGATCCAAATCCAAATACATAAACTTGTAGCTAAACCAATAGCATAAGATGACGCAAGCCTACATATTGGCCACAGAAGAAAAAGGACCAAACAATATAAAAGAAGACTGGATGGATGCCTGACATTAGAAAAACAAAAATGTAGATCGAGCAATACCCACATAGAGGTTGAAAAACCTGTAAATGAGTTATGACAAAAACCCGCATAGGGGAAGCTTGCAAAAGGTCCATAAAAATTATAATAGACATCGTAGGCCAGGACATAGACAGTGACTCACGATCAACAGTAGCACCCTTCCAATTGAAAATCTTTGAATGATTTGGGAAACCTTGGAGCTCAAGTTCCAAATTATGATGATTTGTTCGCACTGCTCACTCTTTCATAGGTAGTTATGTCACCTCAACCATCATCTTAAGAGTTAATCTAAAATAGAGGTTATGCACAACAACATAACCATTATTCCATGAAATGAAAAAACCTTCAGTGATAGCTTGCTCAACCCCTTTGAACTTGCTTATAAATGAAATGAGACCATGAGCTTACAGAATGGTGTGAGACAGGGGATCAAGCTGAAGGGTAGATGGCTCAAGCAGAGCCATATTTGCAAGACTCAGGAGAAAGGAAGACCACAAAATATTCTTACTACCTAGGATACAAAACGGTGAACAAAACTAGACAACAATGGACTGACATAGACCAAGGATGTAAATAAAGAAATTTATGGTATAATAGACTCCTTTTCGAAAGCTAAGTTGGTGTGATTGATAGACCACGTAATAATTCTCCATAGGGAACTGACACGAAAAATAGATATGGCACAAGAAACACTTAAATTTGTTATTATTTTGATTAAATTTAATTTATGTTTTCATATAAAGTATTTTTTATTTATTTATATTAAATACATTTTTTTAATTTTTTTCCACTTCACTTTTTAACATATTTTTATTAATATATAAAATCTCACTCCTATTTACCTTTTAAAATTTTAATTTCATAAAGACAAATATCAACACCACAATTGTTTAAATTATTTACCATCCAATTTCCTTTTCTATAGATAGACTCATATTTCCAAGAAATTACCTTTAATTATAATTGATGAACATAAAAAATAATATAATTTTTTGTCCAGTTCCCATAATATTTTTTTTTAGAATTAATGATAATTTATGAATCCTCACAATTAAAATATATTTTTACTATCTTTAATTGTATTTTTAATCCCTATAAAAAGTGCCCTAGCCTTTGCATGTTTGTTAATTGTAGTTTAATATGAATAAGTGAGAAAAATTGTGCCTTCATTATTTTAAAAAATATCACCTCCACCACATTTTCCAAATCTCCTTTAAAGCACTATCAAAATTAATTTTGATAAACTCAATTTTTAGACTTCTCCACTTTCCCATAGATCAAAGAAAATATTTTTTATTTTAAAATTTTACTGTCACAAATAACATTTCCATGTGTACAAATGGATAGCACATTTTTTCCACACATGAGACTGTGATGAACACCATATATTTAAAAAAATTGCAAGAGAGGCAATAATATGGTTCTGAACTTATGCATGATTATGAGAATTTGTTTTAAAAATTTATCATCCCTTCCAAGACATAATTTGTAGCAAATAATGGGAGGACCAATCCTCCATATAATAAATAATGTTTTAAATTCAAAATAATTAAGCCAACATTTCATCAAATCTTTTAATGTTGATGTTAATACCAAATATGTTCTTATATTTTAAAAAACAATCCAAAATGGTGTGAGAAAATGGACAATGAACACATAAATGGTATGATGTTTCTAAATCCTTCTCATACAAGGCACATTTAAAAAGTTCATGATAATATCCTTTCATAGACTCTCTTTTATAAGAAGCCTTAAGGAAAGCCTCTAGTAACCAAATATTCTTCCATAGAAAATCCTTGGGACTACAAAATTTTAATTACTTTAAATACTCATATACCAACTTGAGTGAGTATCCACCATATTTTAATATATTCCAAATAAATTTATCCTTTCATGTTAAAACAGGCAACTAATACTTTTGAATCATATTTTGAAGCTTTTTTGCTTTTTTTTTTGTTCCTCTCATTCAACAATGAGGTTATTAATAGAAATCCATGAGCTAGAGTTATTTCTCATATTTATATAATATTTTACGTTTGTACCCTTAAAGTTAAACATGCCCAAGCCAATGTTTTACACTATAAATTAGAAATAATAAGATAAGGCTTAAACCAAGCATAATAGGACAAGGCATCAACCAAGAATCATACAAAAAATTTACATAATCTCCCTCATTTATTGACCATATAAAATTTTTCCTAATCAATTGTAAACTATTTGGTATGAAGTTCCATGTTGCCTATCATTTGGGTAGGGTTGATTTCTTGAATAGTTTCATTGCATCAATAGAACCCATATATTTATAAAATAATTGTTAAATTAATCATTTTATCCAACTCTTCCTTTTATATTTGAATAATATCCATCCAAGTTTTGTGTTTGAGGTAAAATATAATTATACAATTCTACAAGCCTACTCCCATAGTCTTGCTTTACAAACCTTATCCTATTTACAAAGAGAAGACATAATTTTTTCCTCACCTACTTTCCAAAGAAAGTCTCTTTGAATTTTATCAAAATTTCCTTCTCACCATGGTTAAGAACTGACATTTTTTACCTATCAAACAAGCTTTCATTCTATCTCAACATGAATTCCAAAACTTCTTTTTCTTTACTTTACGAGACCAAGAAAAATCCAAGTAGACTAATGTAAAAGTTTTAATTTTATATCTTAAAATATCCATAATAATATATCATAGATCTAGGACAATATTAATTCAAAAATATTAGAATTTTTAGTATTAATCAACCATGAACTAATCCCCGCAACATGGTAATATTCATTTGAGATTCATGGCCTCACTAAATAATGGATGACCTAAAAAGAAAAGAATTATCAACAAATTAGAGATGAGATTCAAAGGGACCATTTTTTCTTTTAAGAAAGCTCTTCCTAATGCCTATATATGAATAATAAATAGATAAAGAGATAGTGAATCACCTTGAAATATTTCATGGGATGATTTAAGATATTTGTTAGGTGAACCATGATGAAAACAAAATATTTTAGTGCTATAGCAACATCTAATTCCTTCACAACAACCTTGATCAAAACCAACTATTATGAGAATATCATGTAGAAACCTCTACAAAACCATATCATATGATTTTTTTATATTTAATTTCACAAGGATAACTAGATTTATTTTATCGAATGAAGAGCATGTATGGCTTGCTATGCAATGATTACATCTTCAAAAATTTATTTACCATGATTAAAATTGTATACCACAATCTAGAATGCTTTCCAGCCTATTTGTGATAATTTTTGAAATAATATTATAAATAATATTATAAACTTATTGGAAAAAGTATCAAAATGTTATTTTCCTCCTTTCTTGGAAACCAATGTAATAATGGTAATATTGATCTCATTTATTGCAGCCTTCCTTTGTAGGGCCTCTTAAATGAAAACCAACATATCATTATTCAATAAATCCTACTATTTTTTTAAATTGCTTCATGTAACGCCATGATTTAATTGTCATAAATATTTCATTTTCTCCCTTTGTAATAATTGATAGAATATTTTGTAAAAACATACATTAAGACTCCTCATCTTGCCTAGAATTTAAGAAAATATTTATAAAATAATTACTTTATTTCTTTTTTATATCTTCTTCTTCCTAATTATTTATTTCTAAAGTTAAAATATTTTTCATGTAATAAAAATAATAGCATCCCAAAGGCCATTTGAATTGGAAAATGAAGAAAAATATTATGTTTATTTAAATCATATAAGAGTGCCAACATTCTTTTTTAAAGTATATAGAACTATGTTGAGGTCATCCCAAAAAATTCACAACTCATAATCATGATTCAATATTATATTTTAAAAATATATTTTAAAGTCCTTCCAAAAAATTTCATGAGTAACTATTGTTTGTTAGGACCCCCATCCTAATATTATCATGTAATTATCCCCTTCCGGGGACCTCATCATAAAAATATTATAAAATATTTTATAATGTGTATGTGGCATTTGAGGTGCCTAGGAAAGTGGGGCCACTTTATATAATTTTTACTAAGAATGTAACCACTTGTTTGGTAGAATATTCTAGCTCGAATAGCCACTTGCATGTGAAGCAAACCCTTCAGTATTATAGTTAGGGTTGTAATTTTTTTTAAAAAAGGCAAGGACACATAGATGGAAGTATCTCTCATTTTTCATATTTCTAGGAGGTTAGCCTTTGAAAAGGCCTACAATTATATATTGTGTTTCTACTCTATGCAATATAATTTGTTTTTTTGTCCATATCATCTTGTAATATTGTTAATTTTATGCTCATTTACTATCATTATCACAATATTGCATGGATGTGTTTTTTTTATTATAATATTCTTAACATAGTTGGGGCATATACATTTATAAAACTACCTTTGATGTCATCCTATTTTTTTAAAAATAATATAGCAACCCAATTACTTTTTGCTTCTAACAATTATTCATCCCATATGCATTTATCCCATATTGGCATGATATTGCTAGAAGCTTCTATAGAAGAAATTGTGGGATAATCCCTCACCCTACAAATATTTTTAAAAAGATCCTTGTATTAATCATACCCCTAATATTTCATAATACCATTTTTATTATCACTTTTAATTTTTATTAGTGTGCTTATTTCCACTTATTTTAAACACTTATGATATTTAATTCAAATTTCCAAATAAATATCCCTTTGAGTTTCCTTTTGTCCTTGTTCTTGCTTTGAGCACCTTCATCTAGTTTTTCTATTCCCACCAACATATTCACATTCATAAATATCTTCTATTATCTTAAGTTGTGTATAATAAGACTTCTAAATATGTATCCTACCCTAGATAATTTAAAATACAAGGGATGGCCTCAAACATAATTTATTCTTTACATTTATGTAGAAACCCTAAAGTAGAAGGATGATCCTTCAAAGTAATTAGTTTCTTATGCTATCATGAAAACCCTATATTTATATTTAAGTCCTCATATATATTTAATTATTATGCTTATATTGAAACCCTAAAGTGAAATGGATATACTCTATACTACTTTCATTTTATTTCAAGGAGATAATTTTATTCTACTGTAGGAATATGAAGACAATTTACCTAGATTAACATTAACCTCCTTTGCCTCATTTGCTTTAAAATTTTTATCTCCATATTTATTCACACCTTTAATTCCTTTATTTTTAACTTGTGCATTGTACGTCCTCATACCTTGTATTAATTTTTCTTCATGTAGTTGATTTGAATAAATTGTAATACCTTTTACCATTTGATGATGCAAAGGGAATTTTTTACTCCTTACATGGGAGTGGAAAATCCTTTATTTGATGCAACTTCTACTATGTTATGATATTTTCATATTGAAGTTTGATCATGCCCCAAAATTACCATCTATTTCTCTATCATTTTCACTTTGTAATCTATTGCCATGAGTTTTATCTCATAACATTTGCAATATCAGAATGCAATATTTTCATAAGACACTTGATCTCATTATCATGATTCATATTTAATCCTAATGGACTATGATAAATATTTTGAAATATCCATGGTAAAACATATTAGAGTGTATACAACATGCCTTCTCTTCTTAGTAGTTTTTCCCTCTTGGATAAACTCTTCTACAATATTGTTAATATTCATTAAAACATCCTTATTGATAAGTTGATAAGGAATTCCAAAAAATCTAATTTACATTAGAATCCTTTTAATAGTATTTGTCTCCACACAAAAATTCACACTCCATCATCTTAAATATAAATGCATATTTGACCCTAAACTGAGGGTCATCATCCATTATTTTAATCTCCATTTTTAAATTGGATAAGATGAGGAGAAAAATTATTTTGAAATAAAAATCATAGAGTTATTTTATTTTAATTTCTACTTTCACTTAATCCATAAACCTTGCTATATCCATGGATTCTACATATTAGCCCTCTACTCTTAAGAACCATTTTATCATGCTTGCATCATCTCATCCTTGATAATCACTTATATGTAATATCTTCTACCCATATAGGCTTCACCATAATTATTCTCTTCGTCATATTCCTAACCAGTGCATCTTTAATTTCAATAAGGACTTTCAAAAATGACCTTCCTAACATGTTACCTAGATTTCTACACAAAAATATTTTAGTTTTTAGTTTCTCCAGAGATCTAGAACTAAAATGAATACTCTCTCCTTGATTACTTTTTTCTTTCTACTTATAATTGCAACATTTGCTTGATAAAATAAAAATATATATAAGACTTACTCCTAGCTCATACTATTATATTTATTAAGTTGATTGGTGTTTTGCATTGAAAATTTTATGTTATTAATTTATTAAAATAATATTTGTTTGTTGGAGAACAAGGTTTTGTACTCAGGTCCCCCACCCTTGAAAAATAAAATCTCTCTTATTTAGATAATTATATTTTGAATCGATTCAATTCTCATTTCAATTGAGTTGCTAAAGCTAGAAAACTACACCATTTTACATAAATTGCCAAAAACAATTATTTTCATTTTTTAGAAATTTTTCAATTTTTTTGTAAATAAACTATTCCATAATTCAACATCCATGTTGATATTTTCCTATCACAATACCAAAAATTTACCTCTACTATGTATGGATTGCATCTTAGTAGAGTAATACTTCTAAAATATCACACTGTCATAACTTCATTTACCAGGTTTGATATTCTCAACATTTTCTTGTCAACTTCAACTAAACTTACTACTTCCTATAACCAAGGAAAAGAGAATTTAATTTCATTGTTTTCAATTAAAAACCCTTTATTTACTAGAATATTTTCATACTTGTTTGCTTCCCTTAATGTATGTGTAAAATTGATTTCTTCAAATTCTATATCAAGGTATTGATTTTCTACAACTATCTCTTGTATGTTCCACAAAACATTTGCTTTCCTTAAAATTATATTTATTAGTATGAGTGAATCACATTTCATCCATAATTTGTTCCATTTTATTGGTTTGCATATTTTAAACCCTTGCAAAGATTCCCAAGCTTCAATTTCATTATTTATCTTAAATCTACTATTGAAAGAATAATGAGATAAAATATCTTCTTTATTGTTTCTAATTATTCCTCCTCATCCTAACCCTATAATTCTTTAGATGATCCATAAAAATTAAATTTAATGAAATCCACATCTAGTGGTTTCCACTTTATATTCTTTACCTTGTTTTTATTTCTCCAACATCATAATTATCTTTTATGACTTGACTCCATCTATCAAGTCTCTCTACTTCCAGATTAGGTATTGGGTGAGTTGATAGGGTTGGTTTAGAATAATCTATGGCTGAAAAATACTCTTTTCCATTACCTCTAAACTTATTCTATTCCTTTCTAGTCCAATAATACAAAGTATTGTATATTTTAATATATTCAAGATTACCTATAAAGTCTCACATTTAAATTTATTTTTTCATTGTTTTAACCATTCCTCAATTATTCCATTCATCACCATGCATTTACCAAACATATTGAGAATTTATTGCCATAGTTTCTAGACTATTAAGTAGTGTCACAAGAGATGATCTATACTATCCTCCTTCATTTTACAAAGAACACATTTGAAGGGGCCATGAAAACCCCTTTTTAGAAGATTATGCTAGGATAAAATTATTCTTTTTAGAAGATTATCCTAGGATAAAATTATTCTATGACCTACTGGCCAAACAAACATTTTAACTTTAGGAATGCTCAGGCTATCCTAAATATCTCTCCATATTCTTGTGATATCCCTATTTTTATGGTACTTTATACTATAACCACTTTTTGTTGTGTATTTTCCTAAGTTATTCAAATCCTAAATAAACTTATCCTTGGCTCTCTTCATAATAATCATCATTGCTATCTTTGTACTCAACTACCTCCTAGGATCAATATCTTGAATACTTGTAAAAAAATCTTCTTTCCATTTGTATATTTCTTCTTGATTCTTGTACAAAATGTTTGAAACCTTAATTTATTAACATATTAAAACACAAATAAAAATACATTTTAAAATTATAAAACTATCTTCAAAATTATTTATCCCATTCAATTAAATTTATGAATATTACGTTTTCATTTTTTTTGTTTATTATATTCAAACTTTCTATATTGGAAATTTTTTAGTTTTTAATTTTTATAAATTTTATTTTTTACCTATTTTATTTATGAAAATGATAAGATTTTGAATTTAATAATTATAATAATAAATTTATGAGATGACACTTAAAATTAATATTAAGATATTTATAACAAGGTTGTATGAATGTATTAATGTGGGTATAAGAAACTTGGTTGACTTCTACGTTTGGGTGCATGGTGAAGATATGGGAAAGTTAAGGTGCATGATAAAGGTATCTTGGTGCATGTATTTTATTATTATTCTTTATCAAAATCCAATGTATTGTTAAAGTACTAATATTTTCTTATTATACTTGTGCATATATGTATTTGCAATATGGATTTAAAAATAAAGATGCATACATTATTTTTGTGGGATAGTGTAGTTGTTAAGGTTTTCAGTTTTATTTTAAGATATTGAAATTTAAACTATGGTAATGTATGCATGTGTGGTTATGTTAGGGATTTTGTAAAAAAAATTTACTTCAAAAAATATATGTACATACATCTAGATAATAATTATAAATTTTAAACTGCAATGGTTTGAGCTTTGGCTCTTCTTTGAAAGGTCCAAGGTTTAAACCATGGTGTGGGTGAGTGTGTGAGGGGGTGGGTGTGTATGGATATGTATTTTAACCTTATTGATAAGCTCAACTATCCCCCTAATGAGAGGTTATGTTGGGATGGGGATGCCCAACCCTAAACGTTGGTCATATCATAGGGGTTTCTCACACTAACCAAATCATAGGGGTTTGTACAAGAAATGCCTATGAACACTCTCAGGGCTAAGCATAACCATCCCAAATATGACATTTGATAAGGGTGAGATTTGATCTTATCAATAGGGGCCAAACACATAGCTATACACACACACACACCATCACACACTTGCCCATACCATAGTTTGAACTTTGGATCTCCCAAAGAAGATCCAAAGCTTGAACCCTTATGTTGTGCCCAAGACGGTTCACATATTCAATTTTATCATACTTGTTTTTATAATAAAAGACTTTGCATTATCAACATCATATTTTTAATCTATTTGGTTTTATCGCAAACATTTGTTTATGTAAAAATTTAATTACTTAAATGTTATTATGTTAAACAAATAATTTTTTTTAATTATTCATATGAGAGTTGGTTACCACCACACTATTTTTAGTAACTGATATATATAAGTCTCAAACCATAAGGGATTCTCCCACAATAACACATTCCACCTCATTGTTGTTGATAGAGTGTGAGGTGGACCACCAGTCGCTTAGGATTTACACCATCATCATTAGTCTTGTACACACTTAGAGGATTCATATCAGATTACTACCTTTGCAAATAGTCTATTTTATCAATTATCACATAGGTGCTATAATTATAGGTCCAAATTCATTTTTATTTAATATTTCACCTACCTTTACCTAATTTGTAGAGCTAAAGTGTTCTTGTTAGATAGCCCACCTTTTCTTAATAATGTGATATTTTTTTCTTCATTTACTTCTCTTAGCAATTACTGCACTATCACCTACCTCCCTATTGGTATTCTGTGTTCATATACCTCTAAAAATGATTACATTTTTATAAAATTTCCTTGATCTCTCTATTATAGTCATTAGGGATTATTTGCTAATGTCATTGGGACTTTGTCTTACTTTATTTATTTGATACTTTTATGAGTTTTGATAAGTCATTCCATCAAACTTTATTTTCTTCCTAAGTCTTACCAAAACTCCTGATCATTGTTCCTTATTTATACCTTCAAGTTTTTGCCTTTGTTCTGATTTGTAGTTTCTTCACCTTTTATCCCTACCAACTTTTGTATTATGGCCAAGGGCATTCGACCCAATATATTTTTATGTGTGCCAATCTATTAGTAATTCAAGTAGTTATTTTATTTATGTATATAGGTTCTCACCCATTGGAAATCTAGAGGTTCCTAGGGAGTATGCTCTTCGGGCTTTGCTCGGATCAGAAACTAGATGGGCCTTGTGATTTGCCATAGTTTTCTTCACCTCATTGCTTTGCTGAAAAAAAGAGTCACGTGTAAGTCGAAGTATTGGAAGACTTTTTGGAGCTTGGATCGGAGAAAGTCTATGAAAAATTTAGGTTAGGGTTAAGATCCCAACTATAGTATGAATGATGAGTATGCTTGTTTGGTGATTGAGTTAATGATATAGTAATAGCCTTTCTTGTTGTTAAGGTTAAAGGTTTTAATGTGGTATAAAGAAAATATCTGTGTGTTGGAAAGTTATTGATCTGCAATTTGTGAGGTTCTTCCCTTGGAAATCTTGCTTGTATTAGCAATATATAGAAAAAGCCCTTTTGAGTAAGTTGTAGGTCTCAAACTTGATAGATCACTTTCTAAGAAATTTATGTAAGCTAGCATGGCTTGTTGTTGAGCTTGTATGGGCAAGGTAGAAGTTTACATATGTCTGGTATAGGGGCTAACGTATCCTTATATGAAATGTTTAGAGATTTAAAAAAAATATTGACCCTTGACTTTATTAGAGAAAGAATGATCTCAAGATTTCTATAGATGAAGCCTTGCTATATTCTGTGATAGTAACAGGGATCTTGAGCACAGGTTTACCTTTGGTAAGAGTGCTCAAGACTCCTTATAGGGTCTTTGTGTTAGATGAAGAATGATCTGGGTAGCCGATGGTAACCAATGCATAGATCAAATGATCTTGCTATGAGACGTAGGATGGAAACCTCTCTACTTGCAGATGTGAAGGTTTTTTTGTTTACATTTTGAGTATTGTGTTTTGAATGTGAAGCTTGAGGTTATGTAGCATCATTTTCCATCTAGAAGAAGTGCCATGAAAAATGTAGACATCCTTGAGCCCTCAAAATGGTGTTATAGCCTAATATCTATGAAGAATATCAATGACTAATCCTGGACGTCATCCTTCGAAGGTGAAATGATGTGTTCACTAGGTGTACATCGAAGCCCATGGTCCTCTTCGATGTGTGCAGGAGCCCTCCAATAAGCCTTAGGTCATCAAAGTTATCTACATGATGTAGATCATGTTTGGTGAGAAGTGCAGATGTTGCTCTATGAAAGCTCGAGATGATGATTTTTTTTGATAAATTAATTTAGGGTTATTTCCCTAATGTTTTAAAACATCCATAATAACCATTGATGAAACCCATTAGTTGCTTAGATCATGCCATGTGTCTTAATATGGTTAGATGTTTTCCTGGTAAGCTAGGGTTTGGAAGTCACGTTGTTTTGGATAACCCATACGCGATGAAATGTGCATAGGGCATGATTTTCATTTCATGAAGAGCATGGGTCTAGGGTTTAAGACTCCTATGGGGTCCAAGGAGGCAAACACCTTGAATGATGTGCTAAGCGCTTAGCCATTAGGCTAAGGTGCTAGCACCTAATGTAGGCCCTCCCTTGTGACATTTAAATGTTAGGGAGGAATTCCCTAATTATAATGTTACAATGTTACTTTCATTTAATGAAAATATGAAAAGTTAAAGCTAGACGTAGGTATGGATGGTGAAATAAAGTGTAGTGGTATTTTGGAAAATATGACAAGGTTTATGGATAAAAACCATAGATCTAGGATTTATGGTTTGGATTAATAAGTTATCTCATGATAACAACTTTGGGTCTTAAATTTATATTGAAATAAATATAAAAGGGTAAAAGGGTCTAAATAGTAATATTAGATAATTATCCTAAAAAGACTCAGATTAAGACTTTAGCTAAAAGTTAAAGTCCAACAAAGGAAAATTTGTATTTGAACCATATCCATCTATTGAATAGGGCTTGAAATATTTAAGGGGTTATAAATATCCCTAGCCTAGTACAATAATGTTATGACTCAAACTTGTTTGATGGAATCTAATGCTATATGTCTCAATGAAGAAGTTAAATCTATAGTGGAAACTTAGATTGACTTGTTCTAAATGGTGTAGACTATTATAGGTTTGATTATATGTGTACAAGGAAAAAATAGAATAGCCTATTCATAGAAGGTTTTGGTTGTTATGATGAATGCTCTTAGATAAACTAAGTAAGATGCTAGTATCTTAAAAAAAAAAGCTCTTAAGGATTGTGGTCACACTTAAGGGGTTGAATGAAAGAATGTTCTCCTTTGATATTGTGATTTTGAGTTGTGTACAAGTTTGTTTAAATGCTATTTTTGGGTGCTTTTATCTTAAAGTTTTGATAACCTAGAAGAAGAAAAGAATAGCATATTTGCAATGTTGTGATTACAATGCATTGAACAAATAGAATCATGTATATGCAATCATGCATGCTAAAATGAGGAATGAAATATTATGATGGCATAATCTAATGTGGGAGAAAGGGTAACTGGGTTGCATTTCTTGGGAACTTATGGGGGTTCTCCATGGCCATGTCAATGGATGCAATTAGTATAGATTCAAGAGCATGTTTCCTGTGTGATGGGATATGGGATGAAAGGAATGGGAAAAGTTTCATTCTTAGGAAAGTATGGGATTTCCTACTCTTGAATTGAGTTGAATGCTTGTTTATTTACAAATGCGTAAGGTGTTTGTTAGAAAACTATTTTGCATTCTATGGATTACTGTTGCATGGCATTATGTGATTAGTTATGCATGTTCATAAATTGGATTGTCCTGATCCTGAGTAACCATTCACTTAGTACTGGTGGAACTGAGACAACTAGTACCTGAAGTACCTATTGAACCTGAAAGAGAGTTGAATATTAGAGGAAGTTGATGTTGTATTCAACTTTATGAGACTATTGTTGTAACATAAAAAGCTTTCTTGTGGAAGAAATAATGTAATAGCTTGTAGGAGTTTATGATTTATTGATGGAAGTATCAAAAATGTAACTCCCAAGTATCTGATTGTATTGGATATGAACAATGTAATCTCTTTGAAGTTTTATGTTCTTGAAAAACAAGTTGTTTACATGATCTATTATGTTACTTGAATTCTCAAGTGGATGCTTTGTTTATAAATGGCTAAATTAGATCTTTACTTTCTATAAGTAAAAATGTGGAAACATAGAATGAACATAAACATATCAAAGAATACATAAATGAGAGATCTAAAGAGTAGTAGTCAATGAGATATAGTGGTAGGCAACAATATGCCTATGAGAATCTATTGGATGATTCCCTTAACAAACCATATGTAGTATGGTTAGTTGGTTAAGCATTGCACCTAAAATATTACCTTATTGGAAAACAATGAGTAATCAACAAGGCACACACTTAAGGTTAGGTTGAAAGACACCTATGGTTGAAACAAGTTTAACATGGGGTTAAACAATAAGGGAAATGTGCATTCTGGTTGAAACAAATTGGAAAATTCCCACTGATCATTATGGGACACTGGCCACTCCCATGCACATGGATAGACTCTGATCAAGTTGATTCCTGTGTGGTGCATAGCCTTGGAAACTCATGTGACTACTTGCTCAATGGAAACTATATAAATGACTCTCATAAAAATGTAAGTAAAAAAAAATATGGGTGTAATGGTTGGTTTTTGGTTGGGTAATTTGGGGTTATTACAGTTGGTATCAGAGCCTAGGTTAGATAGGTGCATAACTCTCAATATTGATGACTCTAAAACAAACACATGCAAGTAAGGAAAGAGAAATGGTATGGATGTGGAAAATGAGCAAGTCTTGCCCCCCATGTTGAACCCCTGGTGAATCAGATTGGAAGAGCTAGATGAACCCTCCACTAACATGGGTTTTAAGCGGTGTACTTGATGCTCTTTTGGGGATCGTACTTGCCATTTGAAGCTCTAAACCAAGACTCTTCCTTATTTAGTCATGGTGTTTATATTCAACTTAAGTCATCATATAGAAAGGTGAAGGTTGATGAAAAACTTTAGCAAACTTAGTTAAACCATCAAGAAACTTAACTAGCTAGATGAGAGTAAGTGCATATTAGGAAAAGACTCCGGTGTAATATTGTGAACTAACACATTTCTTAAAACTAGGAAATATGCCACCCAAGCTAGGAAGTGGGTCGAAGATGCCTCCCCGAAGGACTCGGTTAGCTAGCATTGAAAACCTTGGAGAGGGTCATGTTGGAGAAAGCTCAAGGAACCCCGATGGTGTGGAAAATCTCACAAATATGGTTCAAAATATGTAGGGTGAAATGTCCACCTATCGAGAGTAGATGATGCAATAAAATAATCTATTGGAGGCCCTTAGAGATGAGATTAGGAGAAATGATAGGGCACCAAAAGTTCCTACTGAGGCAGTAGTGGAGGAACCAAATGATCCTGATCAGGTAGCTAAGGCATGAATCAATGTTGAATTGGAAAAAGACCTAAAGCATGTTAAGGTTAGAAAATTTTTAGGAAAGGAAAGTGGAGATTCTACCGAATCATGGTTGAATGAGTTAGCAATATACTTTTCCATGAGAAATTACTCTTCAACCACAAAGACAATCTTCATCACTGAAGCTAGACTAGAATGGTGGGAAACTTACTACAAGGACAAAAAGATAAATATAATCCATTGTGAATGGGATGTGTTTGAAAAGGATTTTAGAAAGAGATTCCTTACTAAGAAATATTACGCTAGGAAGCTAGATGAGTTCACTCAACTAAGGCAAAGAGAGCAGTCAGTGGATGTATACTATAGGAACTTCACTAGACTTCTCAAGTACATTTTGACCTACGAAAATGATGATAAAATGAAGGTGCATCAATTCCTTTTAAGGTTAGATCATCAGCTCAAGATCTCTATCAACATGTTCAAACCCACCAATTTAGAAGTTGCATATGATCTAGCTTGTCAAGCAGAGTATAATCACAAAAAGAGCAACAATCCCATCCAAGGACCCAAGAAGAACTACCAAAATCCATAGAAAATAAAGTGGAATAATGAGCCAACTCAAAAGAATAAATAAGGGTTTAAGTTTGGTAAGAGAAATGATGGGTCGAAAAAAATATTTAAGAAGAAGTTTCAGTCTAAGGATAGAAACTCTACTAATGCAGAGAAGGCCAAACCCGTGAATCAAGTAGAACCAACTCCTATTGAAGGTAAGGAAAAATTAGTTCAAGGTTCGACTCAGAATTTGAAGGTTGGGTGCTATGAGTGTGGGGGTCCTCACTATGCAAGAAATTGTCCATGTCGTACAGGAGCTAACCAGAGGGTAAGTGATAAAGGACACAAGATTTATGTTGCTACTGGAAATCAGAATCTTGATGGATAGGCAACCCCTATGCTTTTACAGGGTAAGGTTTTTGATAAAAATGTTAGAGTTTTGATAGACAGTGGTGCTACTGATAGTTTTATCTCTAGTAGCTTGGTCAGGGACATGCCAGAGAATCCAAAGTCTTTGGAAAAAGGGTGGAAATTCGAGTATGGGTCTGGACAGACCTACTCCATAGACCAATATTACCCCTTGATAGAAATATCCCTACCCATAAATTCTATCACTTGGCAACTCTATGTAGCTCCATTACATGCCTTCGACATAATTCTAGGGGTTGATTGGTTGAAGGACCACAAGGCCTTGATCAAATTTTAGGAGAGATGGGTCAAATTCACTAATGATAAAGAGAAGAGAATTAGGTTGTACAGTGAGCAAAAGATGTTCGAACCCATATTAATATCTACTATGCAACTTAAGAAGGTGATTAGGAAAAGAGGGATGGTGTATGTGGTCAAAGTAAAGGAGGTTAAGGATGATAAAAAGGATGAAATATTTGAGAAATTTCCCATCCTTCAAGAGTTCAAGGATGTATTTACATCTGAATTGTTGGGAATGCCCCCTAAGTGAGAATTCAATTTTACTATCGATCTATTACTCGGTATAGAACCTATACATAGAGCACCATATAGGATGAACCCTATAGAGATGCAAGAGCTGAAAGTGCAACTACAAGAGTTGTTGGATAAAGGGCTAATTAAGTCGAGTGTGTCTCCTTGGGGTGCACCAATTTTGTTTGTCAAGAAGAAGGATGGATCCTTGAGATTATGCATCGATTATAGGATGTTGAATAAAGCAATAGTTAAAAATAGATATCCTTTACCATGGATAGAGGATTTGTTTGATCAACTGAAAGGGGCTACTATTTTCTCAAAGATAGACTTGAAGTCTGGTTACCATCAGTTGAGAATCAAAGAAGAGGATACACATAAGACAACATTTAAAACTTGATATGGACACTATGAGTTCACAGTTTTACCATTTGGGTTAACAAATGCACCCGCTGCCTTTATGAACTTAATGAATAGTGTGTTCAGAGAGTAGTTGGATAGGTTTATCTTGGTGTTTTTAGATGATATCTTGGTCTATTATCACAACAAGGAGGAGCATGAAAAACATCTGAGGATAGTACTAAGGGTGTTGAGGGAAAATCAGCTATATGGAAATTTGTCAAAATGTGAATTTTATGTGTCACAAGTACATTACTTGGGACATGTCATTTTTGTAGATGGAATTGTAGTTGACCCTAAGAATATTGAAGCTATTTTAGATTGGCCAACCCCTACAAATGTAACAGAGGTTCGAAGCTTTATGGGTCTATCTGGATATTATAGGAGGTTTGTGAAAGATTATGTCAAAATAGCTTGTCCTATAACCAATATTCAAAGAAAAGGGAAGTCATTCAAATGGATGGAAAAATGTGAAACTGCTTTCCAATTGCTAAAATAAATATTGACTACCGCTCCCATATTAAAGATTCTAGATCCTCAAGGTGACTTTTTAGTCTGTATCGATGCTTCCTTAGAAGGTCTGGGTGGTGTTTTATCACAAGATAGAGCGGTGGTGGCCTATGAGTCCAGGAAACTAAAGAAGCATGAAGGAAACTATGCCACACATGACTTAGAATTGGCCATAGTCATGCATGCCTTGAAAATTTGGTGGTATTATTTTCTAGGAAGACCCTTTGAACTAAGAATAAATCACCAAATTTTGAAGTATATCTTCACTCAACCTTTGCTAAATGCACGTCAAAGGAGGTGGATTGAATTTTTAGTAGAGTATGACTTTGGGATAGAATACATAAAGGGTAAAGAGAATAAGGTGGTAGATGCACTAAGTAGAAGAAGGCATATCACTACTTTAACTAGAAGTCATGTAGACCTGATGGACCAGGTTAAAAGAGCTCAACTTTAGGATCCATATTGTAGGGAAGTGCAAGAGAAAATAAGGAAGGATCCAAAGATAGCTCAAGATTTTGGCTTCAAATATGGCTTCTTATGTTTCAAAGAGTGGGTTGTGATTCCAGAAACAAATGATTTGCATAGAATTATCATGAGAGAAGCTCATAGATCTCCTTATTCTGCTCATCCTGGAGGAGCTAAGATGAGGGAGAATATGAAGAAAATATTTTATTGGCCTGGAATGAAGAAAGATATTACTAATTTTGTGGCTAAGTGTCTAGAATGTCAGAAGGTGAAAGTAGAACATAAGCATCCTGCTGGTCTACTATATCCTCATGATGTGCCCACAGAAAAATGGCAAGTGATATCTATGGACTTTATTGTGGGATTACCAAAGACTAGGTATCAACATGATGCCATAATGGTAATAGTTGACAAATTGACCAAAGTCGCACACTTCATTCCTGGTAGTACTACTGATGATGCAGTAGTTGTTGCTAATAGGTTCACTAGGGACATCTTCAGATTATATGGATTTCCAAAAATGATCATCTCGGATAGAGACTCAAGGTTTACATCAGAGTTTTGGCAAGCTCTCCATCGAGAAATTGGTACTTCACTGAACATAAGTTCTGCATATCATCCTGAGATGGATGGATAGACTGAGAGAGTCAATCAGGTGTTAGAGGATATGCTTTGCATGTACTGCATGGACCAAAAGTCTCATTGGGAAGACTTCTTGCATCTAGTTGAGTTTACATATAATAATGGGTACCATGCCTCTCTAAAAATGGCTCCTTTTGAGGCTTTGTATGGTCATAGGTGCAGAACTCCATTATCATGGGATAATCCTAAAGATCGGGTCAATGTTGGACCAGAATATTTGAAGGAGATGGAAGAGCAACTAAATATAATCCATCAGAGGCTCAGAGAAGCTTCAGACCACTAGAAGAAATATGCAGACTTGAGAAGGACTCCTTTGGAATTTTTCATGGGAGACAAGGTGTTCCTAAGAGTCAAACCTATGAAAAGTGCAATTAAGTCCACTAAGTTGGATCCCAGATATGTAGGACCATTTACCATACTGGAAAATATTAGTCTTGTTGCTTATAGACTCGACTTGCCACCTAACTTGGCAAAGATCCATAATTCTTTCCATGTGTCCCTGCTTAGGAAGTACATATATGATCCTACTCATGTTGTGGATGTTTCTAAGTTGCAGATGATGGATCCGATGTACATCGAGGTCAAGCCCATGAATATTCTCGAGTTTTACACTAAACATATGAGGAAACGGAACCTGGAGCAATGCAAGGTCCAATGGGATCTTTATTCTGAGAAAAATACCACCTGGGAAAAGGTGGAAGACATGAAAAAATACTTTTCGTACTTATTTGAGGATACTATGTAGTGTCTGATTTTAGTTAAGACTTTGTGATAGCATGATGGATACTTATGCAAACTAAGTAGACTGATGGATTTTATTATGTTATGTATGGATTGGCTAAATTTTGATGATGCTTGATGAAATAATGGACATTATTATGTAAAACTGAAACATGATTATGCAGTATAAGTACTTTATCTTTTTAGAATATGGTATTGCTGATGTTTATTTACTGCATTTTAGGTCCAGATATTCTCGTCAGGTGGGAGAGGTTGTTCTTCTCATTTGAAAGAAGGAGTTGCTCAACCACCAGGAATGGGAAACTGGCAAAAGGGAAAGGATGACAAAGACAATCCAGAGGGTAAAAAAAGAAGGGTAGGAAAATTTACCCTCACATCTCCATGACTACACTATTGGACCGTGATGTCCTAGACTAGTCTCCTAGTGGGATGGTGATAGTTGACTATCTTAAAAATGCCAACCATAGGAAAAACAATAGTGTGGAAATGGGGTTTGCATGATCAGATTGCATAATAGATTGCATGATTTGAATGTGGTTGCAAAATATTAGCTCAATGCTTGATTTATTCTTTATGATGAATGGAAATGCATTTGACTAACCTTGGGGATGAAACACAGGGGACTGTGTTTAGTCTATGGGGGGAGTATGTAACATCCCAATTTTTACCCCCTACTTTGTGTTTGCATTATATAGCTTAAGGTTTGATTTCATAGAGGTGATTATGAAATAGAAATGGTTAGTATGCTTTGCTAAATTAGGAGAGTTTGATGCTAAACATGAATTGTTAGTGGCATTTAAAGCATTTATTGAAGAACACAAGCTTATACTGAGAGGGGGGGTGAACAGTATAAGACCTCTTTTTACTTTTTCCTTTATACTTCAAAATAGTAAAGCAATATACCCAAAGCAATATCAAAGAAATGCACAATATCATCCACAAAGTGACACCAATTTTAACGTGGTTCACCCAGAATGGTCGGGCTACGTCCACAAAACTTTTCTCTAAAAGTTATCTCAAAGTTCTTTGGGAATCCTTCCCAATTACAATGTTTATGAGCCTCGGCCCAAAGGAGATACCTTCCCCAAATTAGAATTTATGAGCCTCTGCTCAAAGGAGATACCTTACCCTCTATCTAAATTTATGAGCCTCTGCTCAAAGGAGATACCTTCCACTCAATCTAAATTTATGAGCCTCTGCTCAAAGGAGATACCTTCCCCTCTCGCTCTGGAAATGATCCCTCAGAAGATCAACCGCCTCTACCTCTTGCCAGCACGTGGAACTCCTTTCCACCGAAGACCTCCTGTCCTCAATGCTTAGCCTAAGAGACCTCTACCTTCTATGATCATGTCCACAGTAGCTCAACAACCTATACCAAACATAGTTAGTCGGTCTAGTACAAGTCTTCCTCTATCTGTCAGATCTATCCAACACTTGAACAAATCAATCCTCTGCACACAAGCCTTCTCAAAGACTTGCCAAATCTGTCCTCAGGTTCTTCTCAAAGAACCAATGCTCCTCTGTCCTCAAGTTCTCTGATAGAACTATCAAAACTCAACTCACAAGTCCTCTTCTAGGACCTGTCCAAATCTGCTCACAAGTCCCCACCGAAACCTGTCCAAAATTGCTCACAAGTCCCCACCGGAACCTATCCAAAACCTGCTCACAAGTCCCCATCGAAACCTGTCCAAAACCTGCTCACAAGTCCCCATCAAAACCTATCCAAAACCTGCTCACAAGTCCCCACCGAAACCTGTCCAAAACCTCAGCAAGCTCACCAAGAAAAACTTTCTTAGTAGGAAATCACAAGGTGAATTGTTAGAGACCCAATGTGATTTTTCAAACTCATAGAAGTATAAAGAGAATTGTTAGAGACTCAATATGTTCTATACTCAACTCCCAATCTCAAAACTCAACTCAAATCAACTCAAATCAAATTCAATCTCAAATCTGAAAACTCAACTCAAACTCAATCTCAAATCTAAAAAAATCAACTCAAACTCAATCTCAAATCTGAAAACTCAACTCAAATCAACTCAGCTCAAACTCAATCTCAAATCTGAAAACTCAACTCAAAATCAATCTCAAATCTGAAAAACTCAACTCAAACTCAATCTCAAATCTAAAAAACTCAACTCAATATCTGAAATGGATAGGATAGAATGCTTTCTTTCAAGAACATGAAACTCCAACAATTGCCAACTATGCAAAGAATCACATAACAATGATACTCATGTTATTTTCACCATCAATTAGGGCTTCAACAACAATGCTCATCAAACAAGGTTCAATCAACACCATTCAGCTCAAAACACAACCTTGAAGCATTTCACAATCAACATCAGAAAAGGAAACAAGTAGAACTCCTTTTCTCTCCAATATTTTTTGAACAAAAGCATCCACCAACTCAACTCACAATAGCACACACAACTTTTTCAAATCATCAATAAAGGAGTAAGCCCAACACTTTAACCAAGTAAATAATAGCTTGATTATTACCAATTTAATGAAAGAAAATATCAATCTCAAAGCTGCCCACTTAAGGTTTCACAACTTCACACAAGAAGCAATTGACCTTAAAACATCATGCTTTCATTTCCATAAACAACCAAAAGCACTCTCAACATTACAAGAAATATTTAACCCTTATACACCTTATTTCTCCCTTATAGTCTTATCACAAATAAAATTTATCTCTCATAAGAATGCAATAAGAAATTTCAACAACATCTTCAAAAAGAATCTTTTATCAAAAATACAAACAAGATTTAAACTCCTTATAACTCCTAAGCTGTTTTTCCCTCTAACAAACTTCCTCCATCCGCAAAAACACTTAGCAAAAATTAATTTCGAAAATACCTTAGCCAACATCAAAAATTGCTATGGAGAAATTTGCACACGAATTCTAACACCACCTGCTATGTCCACTTCACGATGAAAAACCCTTTCACGATATTCGAATGTGGAACCTCCCATTCGGGTAGCGCACCAACAACCTAGCCACTACCGGTGCGCCAAAGGCACCCGGTGAGGTTTAAACCTCATGCTGTTAACCTTGATCCTTCTGCACCAGGGATAAAATGAAACCACAGTCCCTTCCTTTCCTCTGTCATGACACGATGACAATAAAATTTATGACGGATTTGACAAATGATGAGTGTAGACAAACGAACAACGGATCCACGAAAATCAACGAAGACACAGACGAATTTACAGTGAGCAACTCCTTTCAAAATTTGGATGGGATCAATATTTTTTTTTGTCGAGGGAGATTTATATGCAATTTACCATAAGCTCTTTGATGTCGATGAGGAGTTTAACACGTCCGCAGAGGTCTTGGCTAGCACCCACAATGTTAAAACATTTGCGCCATGGATTAGGAGAACCCATTGCAAATAATAATTTATTTATTTAAAAATAATTAAATGGAACCTTAAAAATGTTTTTAATTATTTAAATAAATACTTCCTCCTGGACCCAAATGCATTAAACCAATGCATCCACCAGTAATCTTTAAACTTGCAAACTTGGGGTTTGCAAAAGACCTTTGAAACTGTCATGTTGTAGCCTTCATCAAAACAAATTATTTGACATCAAATCAAATTCCTTCAAGAGCTTCTTGACATCAATGACAACTTATACACTTGAGCAAAGGCAATGTACCCAAAGTACCCAAAATTTCCAACAATCTTCCCCTTTGTCATTGATGGCAAACCTTTACTGAAAACACTTCTCAAGAGCCAAAGCTGAAACCAACTGTGCTAACAACTGAGAAACTATGCCCACAACTGAGAATCTTCCTTTGAAGTTTTGCTCCCCCTGACTTGAAGCTTTCCTCTTCACTTTGAAGCTCTCCCCCTTACTCATATCTCTCCCCCTTTGTCATCAATGGCAAAGGGCCACCTTTGGGGCTCGAGACTAAGAATGAGCCTCTTAGCTTAGTCCCTCCCCCACCTCCTAATGAGGTGATTAATTCTGGGGTGGGAGTAAAACTCCCATTAGGCACTGATCATCATCAACGTCTATAACTTCCTTGTCGGGCCTTCTCTTGAACTCTTTGTCCATATTCTTGTTCTTGTTCTCATCCTTGTTCTTGTCCATGCCTTGATCCTTGGACCTGATCATGCCACTGTTCTTGTTCCTGTATTCTAGAATTTTAGCTCTACACTGTCTGATTATGTGACCTTCATTGTTGCACTTGAAACACTTGACGATGTTGTTTCTTTGAGGTAAACCTGATCTTTGAATCCACCTGTTCTGACCAAACTTGTTCTGGCCAAACCTGTTTTGACCAAACCTGTTCTGACCAAACTTGTTTTGATCAAACCTGTTTTGATCAAACCTGTTCCTGTTATTTACCTTGCAATAGAATGCCTTGTGCCCAAACTGTTTACAAGAGTAGCAATACCCTTGAAAGAAACTAGCACTTCTAAAATTGTCATTTACCTTCTTCACTTGAGCCATGCAATGTGAAGCCATGTGACCAAACCTGTGACAAGCAAAACATCTGGCCTTGAAACTTTCCTTTATTTGACCTCTTGGGTCCTGAAAACTTCTTCTTCTCATTCTGAATTCTGTTTTCTATTTTCGTGCATCTATCATTCAAGGACTCCTTTTCTGAAGTACTTTCCTCATCAGAACTCTCTTCCTTTTGGAGTCTCTTACTAGACTCTCCAACTTGTTCCTTGTGTGGCTTAACAAAACCAAGGCCTATTTTATCTGTTGTCTTTCTTTGACCTTTGATGAGTGACTTAACCTTTTTGGAGCTATCTTGAAACCTCTAAAGCTTATCCTTGTACTCTTTAGTTTCCTCTTTCAAAGAAGCCATTTTTTGTTCTAACTCACTATACTCAAGAACCTTAGACTCTAACTCATCCTTGAGTTCTTGTGTCTTAGCTATAGAGAAGTCAAGACTTTCTATAAGATCATCTCTCTCCATACAACATTCATCTAACTTATCCTTGAGTCTAGCATTCTTCTTTCTTTCCTTTTTCAAAGCACTAAGAGCACTAATAAGTTCACCTTCAAGATATACTTCACCTTCCTCTATATATTCCTCTATTTGTTTGCTTTTTGAATCATCAAAGCCTTTTTAAGATTTCTTATCACTAGAGGTGCTACCATTTTCAAAAACCATACATGCATCTTCCTTATAGTTTTATGAAGCATCCTCATACATACTAGAAACCAAATAATTATTTGTGCAATCATCCTCAAGGTGACCAAAATTTCCACATCTAAGACATTTCATGATAATGAATCTATGTTTCGGTTCTTCCTCTTTTTATGATATGAACAACATCTCATTTTCATTATCACTTGAAGAACTTTCACTATCACTACTAGAACACTTACTTGCTTTGTCTAGGTAGAAACTCTTCTTGTGCTTGTGAGAATACCTCTTTCCTTGATTGTTGTGCTCATATTTGATCTTCCTGTGATGCTTGTGCTTTTCAGAATCCTTGCTCTTAGAATCTTGTTTATCTTCATCACTTTCATTCTTGGGAACAGTACAGTTAGTAGCATAATGACCAAACTTTCCACAATTGAAACATCTTATATTTTTCATACTTTTGTGTTTTCTAGAGAACTTGCATTTCTTGTTGTAATATGCCTCTTCATCACTAGAAGACTCATCACTATCTTGAAGTTGTTTACCCTTGGATTCCTTGGTAGCCTTGAAAGTTGCCTCTTTCTTGACATCAACCTTTACTTGAGTTCTCAACTCAAATGTTGCAAGTATACTATGGAGCTCATCCTTTTTCAACTTATCCAAATCTTTAGCTTCCTCAACAGCAGAAATATTTTCACTAAATCTATTAGGAAGAGATCTTAAAATCTTATCACAAACATCATTTTCAGCAAGCTCAAGACCTAAGTCTTTCATGGAGTTAACAACCTCATCCATACGAAGCATGTAGTCACTAATATTTTCATCATCATTCATCTTGAGTTGTTCAAACATACCTTTGAAGTGTCTTAACTTGGCCTTTTTGACATTTGTATCACCTGTATGAACCACCTTCAACTGTTTCCACATTTCACTAGTTGTCTTGTAGTGAATCACTTTGGTGAGATGTGCTTTATGTAAGCCTTTCAAGATTGCATTCATTGCTTTTGAATTGCTGTGATGTAGGAGCCTTTCTTCTTTAGTATTAGGACCATGTACGGGAATAGTGTACTCATCTTCAATCACTTCCCATACCTCATTACCAAGTGCCATTAGATGAACCTTCATCCTTGCACTCCAAAGACCAAAATCTGACCCATCAAGAATAGGTGCTACATTGCCACTTGAATGATCCATTGTGTTCTTTACTAGCTTTTCCTTCAAGTCGTTAAACTTTTCGAAGGCACCTACTCTGATACCAATTGAAGAACACAAGCTTATACTGAGAGGGGGGGTGAACAAGTATAAGACCTCTTTTAACTTTTTCCTTTATACTTCAAAACAGTAAAGCAATATACCCAAAGAAATATCAAAGCAATGCACAATATCATCCACAAAGTGACACCAATTTTAACGTGGTTCACCCGAATGGTCGGGCTACGTCCACAAAAATTTTCTCTAAAAGTTATCTCAAAGTTCTTTGGGAATCCTTCCTAATTACAATGTTTATGAGCCTCGGCCCAAAGGAGATACCTTCCCCCAATCATAATTTATGAGCCTCTGCTCAAAGGAGATACCTTCCCCTCTATATAAATTTATGAGCCTCTGCTCAAAGGAGATACCTTCCCCTCAATATAAATTTATGAGCCTCTGCTCAAAGGAGATACCTTACCCTCTACTCTGGAAATGATCCCTCAGAAGATCAATTGCCTCTACCTCTTGCCAGCACGTGGAACTCCTTTCCACCGAAGACCTCTTGTCCTCAATGCTTAGCCTAAGAGACCTCTACCTTCTATGATCATGTCCACAGTATCTCAGCAACCTGTACCAAACACAGTCAGTCGGTCTAGTACAAGTCTTCCTTTGTCTGTCAGATCTGTCCAACACTTGAACAAATCAATCCTCTACACACAAGCCTTCTCAAAGACTTGCCAAATCTATCCTCAGGTTCTTCTCAAAGAACCAGTGCTCCTCTGTCCTCAAGTTCTCTGATAGAACTATCAAAACTCAGCTCACAAGTCCTCTACTAGGACCTGTCCAAATCTTCTCACAAGTCCCCACCGAAACCTGTCCAAAACTACTCATAAGTCCCCACCGAAACCTATCCAAAACTGCTCACAAGTCCCCATCGGAACTTATCCAAAACCTGCTCACAAGTCCCCATCGAAACCTGTCCAAAAAAAGCTCACAAGTCCCCACCGAAACCTGTCCAAAACCTGCTCAAAATTCCCTAACGGAACCTGTCCAAAACCTCAACAAGCTCACCAAGAAAAACTTTCTTAGTAGGAAATCACAAGGTGAATTGTTAGAGAC
The DNA here is from genome assembly GCA_028583015.1 of Wollemia nobilis. Lineage (NCBI taxonomy): Eukaryota > Viridiplantae > Streptophyta > Pinopsida > Araucariales > Araucariaceae > Wollemia > Wollemia nobilis. The sequence continues at coordinate 16,441,382 of JAQPPZ010016943.1, forward strand.
CCAATGTGATTTGTCAAACTCATAGAAGCATAAAGAGAATTGTTAGAGACTCAATATGTTCTATACTCAACTCCCAATCTCAAAACTCAACTCAAATCAACTCAACTCAAACTCAATCTCAAATATGAAAACTCAACTCAAAATCAATCTCAAATCTGAAAAACTCAACTCAAACTCAATCTCAAATTTGAAAACTCAACTCAAATCAACTCAGCTCAAACTCAATCTCAAATCTGAAAACTCAACTCAAACTCAATCTCAAATCTAAAAAACTCAACTCAAACTCAATCTCAAATCTGAAAAACTCAACTCAATATCTGAAATGGATAGGATAGAATGCTTTCTTTCAAGAACATGAAACTCCAACAATTGCCAACTATGCAAAGAATCACATAACAATGATACTCATGTTATTTTCACCATCAATTAGGGCTTCAACAACAATGCTCATCAAACAAGGTTCAATCAACACCATTCAACTCAAAACACAACCTTGAAGCATTTCACAATCAACATCAGAAAAGGAAACAAGTAGAACTCCTTTTCTCTCCAATATTGTTTGAACAAAAGCATCCACCAACTCAACTCACAATAGCACACACAACTTTTTCAAATCATCAATAAAGGAGTAAGCCCAACACTTTAACCAAGTAAAGAATAGCTTGATTATTACCAATTTAATGAAAGCAAATATCAATCTCAAAGCTGCCCACTTAAGGTTTCACAACTTCACACAAGAAGCAATTGACCTTAAAACATCATGCTTTCATTTCCATAAACAACCAAAAGCACTCTCAACATTACAAGAAATATTTAACCCTTATACACCTTATTTCTCCCTTATAGTCTTATCACAAATAAAATTTATCTCTCATAAGAATGCAATAAGAAATTTCAACAACATCTTCAAAAAGAATCTTTTATCAAAATACAAACAAGCTTTAAACTCCTTATAACTCCTAAGCTGTTTTTCCCTCTAACAAACTTCCTCCATCCACAAAAACACTTAGCAAAAATTAATTTCGAAAATACCTTAGACAACATCAAAAATCGCTATGGAGAAATTTGTGCATGAATTCTAACACCACCTGTTGTGTCCACTTCAAGACGAAAAACCCTTTCACGATATTCGAACGTGGAACCTCCCATTCGGATAGCGCGCCAACAGCCTAGCTGCTATCGGTGCACCAAAGGCACCCGATGAGGTTTAAACCTCATGCTGTTAACCTTGATCCTTCTACACCAGGGATAAAATGAAACCACAGTCCCTTCCTTTCCTCTATCGTGACACGAAGACAATAAACTTTACGGTGGATTCGACAAACGGCGAGTGTAGACAAATGAACAGCGGATCCATGAAAATCAGTGAAGACAAACGAATTTACAGCGAGCAACTCCTTTCAAAATTTGGATGGGGTCAATCTTTGTTTTCGTCGAGGGATATTTATATGCAATTTACCATAAGCTCTTTGACGTCGGTGAGGAGTTTAACATGTCGACGGAGGTCTTGGCTAGCGCCCACAATGTTAAAACATTTGCGCCATGGATTAGGAGAACCCATTGCAAATAATAATTTATTTATTTAAAAATAATTAAATGGAACCTTAACAAGGTTTTTAATTATTTAAATAAATACTTCCTCCTGGAACCAAATGCATTAAACCAATGCATCCACCTGTAATATCTAAACCTTCCAACTTGGGGTTTGCAAAAGACCTTTGAAACTGTCATGTCGTAGCCTTCATCAAAACAAATTATTTGACATCAAATCAAATTCCTTCAAGAGCTTCTTGACATCAATGACAACTTATACACTTGAGCAAAGGCAATGTACCCAAAGTACCCAAAATTGCCAACATTTATTTGGAATTTTTCTTTGTCTCCTTAGTTAGTTAGGAAATTAGTTGTTAATATTGGTTTATTTGGTTAACCATGGTCTTTAACTTGTGTTAAGCTTGATTAATAGAAAAAATTCAAGAGGCATTAAATGTAGTGATATTTTATCCCTAGATTAGTTATAAGATAATTATGATTAACTAGGCTAATTAATTGGTTTCTTAGCAATGCATTAAATATTAGTTGAATATTTGGTATGTGTTTGACGGTGATTGGACCACCACAACCAAAAATTCAAAGATAACTCCAATTTCTAGATAACATTTATGATGGGCTCTTATCCAACAATTTTTAATAATAAAAAAATGGTTATGGGGGGAGGGTGAGTTCCATTATAAATAGAGGTATTCGATAAGGAAAAGAGATATCAAAATTTGTGGAGTTGTATCAGAGATTATGCTCTCCAACTAAGTTGGATAAAAAACTAGAAATCTCACATTATTTGCAAGTTTGGCATTGGAAATCTAGAGGTTCCTAGGGATTATGCTCTCCGATATTTGCTCAGATTAGAAACTATACGGGCCTTGTGATTTGCCATAGTTTTCTTCACATCGTTGCTTTATAATAAGAAGAGTCATGTGTAATTCAAAGTATTGGAAGACGTTTTGGAGCTTAGATCGGAGAAAGTCTACAAAAAATTAAGGTTAAGGTGAAGATCCCAACTATAGTATGAATGATGAGTATACTTATATGGTGATTGAGCTAATGATATAGTAAAAGCCTTTCTTGTTTTTAAGTTTAAATTTTTTAATGTGGTATAAATTAAATATTTGTGTGTTGGAAAGTTATTGATCTATAATTTCTGAGGTTATTCCCTTGGAAATTTTGCTTGTATTAGCAATATATAGAAAAATCCCTTTTGAGTAAGTTGTAGGTATCAAACTTTATAGATCACTTTTTGATAAATTTATGTAAGATAGCATGGCTTTTTGTTGATCTTGTATGGGCAAGGTAGAATTTTACATATGTTTGTAATAGGGGCTAACGTATCCTTATATAAAATATTTTGAGATTAAAAAAAAGATTGACCCTTGACTTTATTAGAGAAAAAATGATCTCAAGCTTTCTTTAGATGAAGCCTTGCTATATTCTGTGATAGTAACAAGAATCTTGAGTATAGGTTTATCTTCGGTAAGATCACTCAAGACTCCTTATAGGATCTTTGTATCATATGAAGAATCATCTGAGTAGCCAGTGGTGACCAATGCATAGATCAAACGGTCTTGTTGTGAGACATAGGATGGAAACCTCTCTACTTGTATATGTGAAGGTTTTTTTTGTTTAGGTTTTGAGTATTGTATTTTGAATGTGCATATTGAGGTTATGTAGGATCTTTTGCCATATAGAAGAAGTGCCATGAAAAACATAAACATTCTTGAACCCTCAAAATGGTGTTATAGCCCAGCATCTATGAAGAATATCAATGACTAATCTTGGATATCATCCTCTAAAGTTGAAACGATGTGTTCACTAGATGTACATCAAAGTTCATAGTCCTCTTTGATGTATGTAGGATTCCTCCAATGAGCCTTAGGTCATCAAAGTTATCTACGCAATGCAAAAGGCATTTGGTGACAAGTGGATATGTTGCTCTACGAAAGCCCAATATGGTGATTATTTTTTGATAATTTAATTTAGGGTTATTTTTGTAATATTTTAAAAAATCCATAATAACCATTAATGAAACCCATAAGTTGCTTAGATCACACTATGTGTCTTAATATAGTTAGACATTTTCATGGTAATCTAGGATTTGGAAGTCACATTGTTTTGGATAACACATTTGCAATGAAACACGTATAGGGTGTGATTTTCATTTCATGAAGAGCATGGGTCTAGGGTTTAATAATATTGTAGGGTCCAAGGAGGAAAATACCTTGAATTATATGCTAAGCACTTAGCCATTAGGATAAGGCACTAGCACCTAATGTAGGCCCTCCCTTGTGACATTTAAATGTTAGGGAGGAATTCCCTAATTATAATGTTACAATGTTACTTTTATTTAATGAAAATCTAAAAAGTTAAAGCTAGACGTAGGTATGGATGGTAAAATAAATTTTAGTGGTATTTTGGCAAATATAACAAGGTTTATGGATAAAAACCATAGATCTAGTATTTATGGTTTGGAACTTTCGATTAATAAGTTATCTCACGATAAAAACTTTGTGTCTTAAATTTATATTGAAATAAATATAAAAGGGTAAAAGAGGCTAAATATTAATATTAGATAATTATCCTAAAAAGACTTAGATTAAGACTATAGCTAAAATTTAAAGTCCAAAAAAGGAAAATTTGTATTTGAACCATATCCATCCATTGAATAAGGCTTAAAATATTTAAGGGGTTATAAATATCCCTAGCCTAGTACAATAATGTTATGACTCAAATTTTTTTGATGAAATCTAATGCTATATGTCTCAATGAAGAAGTTAAATCTATAGTGGAAACTTATATTCACTTGTTCTAAATGGTGTAGACTATTATATGTTTGATTATATGTGAACAAGACAAAAATAGAATAGCCTATTCATAGAAGGTTTTGGTTGTTATGATGAATTCTATTAGATAGACTAAGTAAGATGCTAATATCTTGAAAACAAAGCTCTTAAGGATTGTGGTCACACTTAATGGATTGAATGAAAGAATGTTCTCCTTTGATATTGTGATTTTGAGCTATGTATAATTTTTCTTAAATGCTATTTTTGGGTGCTTTTATCATAATTTTTTGATAACCTAGAAGAAGAAAATAATAGCATATTTGCAATTTTGTGATTATAATGTATTGAACAAATAGAATCATGTATATGAAATAATGCATGCTAAAATGAGGAATGCAATATTATGATAGCATAATCTAATGTGGGAGAAATATTAAATAGGTTACATTTCTTGGGAACTTATGGGGGTTCTTTGTGGCCATGTCAATGGATGCAATTAGCATAGATTCAAGAGCATGCTTCCTACGCGATAGGATATGAGATGAAAGGAATGGGAAAAGTTTCATTCTTATGAAAGTATGGGATTTCCTAATTTTAATTGAGTTAAATGCTTATTTATTTACAAATTCGTAAGGTTTTTGTTAGAAAAATATTTTGCATTCTATGGATTACTATTGCATGGCATTATGTGATTAGTTATGCATGTTCATAAATTGTATAGTCCTGATACCAAGTAACCATTCACTTAGTACTAGTGGAACTGAGACAACTAGTACCTAAAGTACCTGTTGAACCTCAAAGAGAGTTGAATATTAGAGGAAGTTGATGTTGTATTCAACTTTATGAGATTATTTTTGTAACATAAAAAGCTTTCTTGTGAAATAAATAATGTAAGAGTGTGTAGGAGTTTATATTTTATTGATGGAAGTATAAAAAATGTAACTCCTAAGTATCTGATTGTATTGGATGAGAACAATGTACTATCTTTGAAGTTTTGTGTTCTTGAAAAACAAGTTGTTTACATGATCTATTATGTTACTTGAACTCTCAAGTGGATTATTTGTTTATAAATGGTTAAATTAGATCTTTACTTTCTATAAGTAAAAATATGGAAACATAGAATGAACATAAACATATCAAAGAATACATAAATGAGATATCAAAAGAGTAGTAGTTAATGAGACATAGTGGTAGGCAACAATACGCTTGTGAGAATTTGCTGGATGATTACCTTAACAAACCATATGTATTATGGTTATCTGGTTAAGCATTGCACCCAAAATATTATCTTATTAGAAAATAATGAGTAATCAACAAGGCACACGATCAAGGTTCGGTTGAAAGACACCTATAGTTGAAACAAGTTTAACATGGGGTTAAACAATAAAGGAAATGTGTTTTATGGTTGAAATAGACTGGAAAATTCCCACTAATCATTATGGGACACAAGCCACTCCCATGCACATGGATAGACTCTAATCATGTTGATTCTTGTGTGGTGCAAATTCTAGGAAACTCATGTGATTAATTTATCAATATAAACTATATAATTGACTCTCATAAAAATGTAAGTAAAAAAAATATGGATATAATGGTTGGTTTTTGGTTGGGTAATTTGGGGTTATTACAATATCACTTGACTGGGCTTCAAAAGAGATTTCCAACGGTATATGATTTATCCTATTCTAACATCGTTTGGTCCTCTAAAGTGTAGAAAAAACACATATGTGTCTAGCTATCGTGAAATCATGGTCAACCCTTTTTGGGATGCGATATCCCATGTCTAAGGTTTCCTAGCTATTGCAAAATCATTATCAGCCCTTTTGAGGCATGATTTTGCATCTCTAGGGTTTTTCTCTTAGAAAACCCTAATATTTCAAAGTTGATGTCTTTTGGCATCGAATTTTCTTAGTTTTTCTGTCCATTCTTCTTTCAAATCTACTATAAAAGGAGGGTTTGAAGTCTTCATTTTCCAATCAATTCAATCCAAGTTCTATTTTTTAGGTCTTCTCTTCTATAAGCAAGCTAACTCGCAAGTTGACAAGTGCTCAATATTCAAGTGTGAAATATAATCTATTGAATATCTATTTTTTTCTACATTATATTATGTGTTGTTGACCTTGGTGGGGAAGTGTTGAAGCCCTAAGGAGGATTTATACTACAGGGAGGTCTTCATCATTTTGTCTATTTTTTTTCTACCACTAAGTTGTTTTCGCACATCTTGCATTTGCATATTAATTAGATTTTATTAAACATTAATTTGCCTACATCATTTACGGGTTTTTCGCTCTTCTGTGATATCATGCTCGGTAATTTTAGGGCATGATTTTGTAGTTTTGAAAATTTGTGGTCACTCTGTACGTGGTATGATTTCATACAGGCTAGGATAGGGGGAAATCTGTTACCACCAAACCCTAGGTTTGTATTTTATATTGCATTCTAATCATAATAGAATAATTTATGTTATATTTTTCATACTGTTCTACTACATATTATTTTGTTTGTCCATCTTCCAAAGGTTAAATTTCACTCTTATTTTTCAAATGTCAGCTAAAATGACATAGAGGGCTTGACTACTATACCTACAAGTACATACAATGGCCTAAACAAACCCCTAATATTCATCATATTTTTCAAGTGTTTGTGAAATTATTTTGCAGGAATCACAAGAATTAGGATGAAGGGATATTGTTGGATGTAAGATAATGCTTGGATCAACCATTGGATAAGATAAGTTTTCTCACAGACCTTTAGGTTGTTTGTTGTATAATTTGTATTTCTATTAAAATCCTAGATCATAAATAAAAGGAAAATAATTAATTAAGTTTCTAGGCATTTGAAAAGACAAAAGCATATAGTGTGCATTTAGGGTTTAATATTGTTTGTGCATATTCCCTTGGATCCTTGATTAAAGGATTTCATTTTGTAACCCTAATGTTAGACATTATTTAAACAAAGAATCATTCTAGGGTTAGTTATTCTCTTCTTGTAGCTTATCCTACATTGTCCGTTATCTTTCTTAGTTTAGCTATAGAAAGGCTAAACATGGGTGATTGTCTTAAACCGAACACATCAAACACATTTCACCCCTGAACTTGGAGTGAGTCCTTAAACCATTCTTGGTGAACCCATTCCTCTCCCACACCAAGTGTAGAGTTACAACAACCACCACAATCACCTCAAGGCTTCCCTATGGATCTAACCTTGAGAATCATATGCTGGTGCATGGTTTTCCTCCTCTAAAACTACAAACTTGAGTGTATACCAGCAAAGTTGTAATAAAATTACGTATTTGCATGAATTGATTAAACATTCAAGAAATATTCCTAACTTTATTTTCTTGCACTGGTTATTTCTTTGACTAGATACACAAAGCTTAAGACTAAATATAGCAGATCTAACCATTGAAGTGACTCGTCTTCTATGACAAGTAGAAACACACATTAGAGATATGAAATGATGATTGAGCGCAATTAAAAAAATAAATAAAATTCTATAATCTTAATAAATATGATAAAACGAATTAATAATTTGTAGCATATTTTACCTTTATTTTTATAAACATTTCATGAATATTTTAAAATATACTTATACACCTATTTTTATTGATTGTAAAATTATTACATTTCAATTAATATAATAATTATTTTTAAAAAAATTATGAAAGAGGTATGACCTCTATTGAACTCATCAATACTTTGTATATATATATATAAATTAAAAAGAGGAAGATAGGACAAACAAGATGTCAAATATTCAGGACGTATATTTTATCCGACAACTAACTATAGTATAAAAAATTATCTTTTCTTATAGAATGCTTAAACATGGTGGTTATAGCTTATCCCTACCCAAACGGAAAAGAAGACATCACTACTCACGACACGAAGAGTCATTCAAACGGGGATAGATTCTATTTTATTGCTCAAAATTGAGAGAGTTTCAAAATTGAGTGCAACTCTCTCGTCAAATCCTATAAAACATTTCTTAATATTATCAACGCCGGCTCCAGACGGGAAAATATCTCATATAACGAAGACTTTTATATCAGATGTGAGCTGAGGCTATTTATTTACACAAACCGACTTGTCTGGTTATGTCACTACGGACATCATGGATGAGGGCTAGATCTATTTTAAGGTTTTCAAGGCTATTTATTTACACAAACCGACTTGTCTGGTTATGTCACTACGGACATCATGGATGAGGGCTAGATCTATTTTAAGGTTTTCAAGGCTATTTATTTACACAAACCGACTTGTCTGGTTATGTCACTACGGACATCATGGATGAGGGCTAGATCTATTTTAAGGTTTTCAAGGCTATTTATTTACACAAACCGACTTGTCTGGTTATGTCACTACGGACATCATGGATGAGGGCTAGATCTATTTTAAGGTTTTCAAGGCTATTTATTTACACAAACCGACTTGTCTGGTTATGTCACTACGGACATCATGGATGAGGGCTAGATCTATTTTAAGGTTTTCAATCGTTGTATGCTCTCCAACATTTTATTGTTCATGGAAATTTATATGATTATTATTATTTCATGAATAGCGTTAGAAAACCGGGTCAAGATTCTCCATGCTGAGATGTGCGTGGTCAAATCATCAATTGCAGGAATCTTTTTTGAATGTAAAGCCCAGAGGATTTCATGGAAGAAATATTAGGAGTGAAAGCACCAAGGTTCTTCGTGCATGTGTTGGCGAGTCCAAATTGTAAGCTGAAATGGAATTCGAGAATCAGATCTCAAAGCGGCCTCATCTCGTTGTATTTCCATCCATAGGAATGGGCCATGTCATCCCGCTTGTGGAGTTTGCGAAGCGTCTTTGTATCCGCCACAGTTTCTCCATAACCATCATTACCACCAACTGGTTCAAATCGTCTCCGCAAACTGCTTACTTAAACAGCGTGGCTTCTTCCCATCCGGATATCCGCTTTATGGAGATTCCTGATGTGCCATTCGACGAAAGAGATGAAGCTCTGAAATCCTTAGCCCTCATCTCAAAGTTCTTTGAGAAAGCAAAAACGCACGTTGGAGATATTGTGGAGTCCCTTTTGAATTCGCCTTCGCCAGTCTCCGCGTTCGTTACAGATTTATTCTGTACCGCCATGTTTGACGTCACCGCCAAATTCCATATACCAACGTACATATTTTTTACAGCCTCTGCAGCTCTTCTTTGCCTTATGTTACATCTTCCCAAGATGGCTGCTGAGACTGAGGTTTCGTTCAAGGACATGGATTTTGAGGTAGAGGTGCCAGGCCTTCCACCCATTCCTGCCAAGGATCTGCCCGATATCATTCAAGACAGGACTACTTCTTCGTTCAAATGTTTCGTCCACCATTCCTCTCGCCTGCGGGAAGCAACAGGGATTTTCGTAAACACATTTGCGGAACTGGAGGGCAAGGCCATCAAAGCTCTAAAGGAAGGAAAGCTTCTAAGCGTGGATCAAATGCCATCAATCTATCCAATCGGGCCTTCAATAGTGATGCCATCAGCACAATCTGAATCTGGTGATCTAAATAAGGTGGACTGTTTAAAATGGTTGGATCAACAACCGCCGTCGTCGGTGCTATTTGTATCCTTCGGAAGCCGTGCCTCCTTGCCAAGGGCGCAAACTACAGAGCTTGCGCTAGGGCTGGAAGCCAGCGGCCACCGCTTCCTCTGGGTGGTTCGCGGACCACCCAATTCAATCGATTATAATTCCGTGCCGGACACGGACCTTGCCCAGCTTTTACCGGAGGGTTTTGAAAGTCGAACCCAGGACCAAGGGCTGGTGGTTCCTGACTGGGCTCCTCAAATCCCCGTTCTTTCTCACCCGTCTACGGGAGGGTTCCTCTCTCACTGCGGATGGAACTCCACGCTGGAGAGCATTACTCATGGAATTCCGATGGTCGGCTGGCCCATTTTTGCGGAACAGAGGATGAATAAGCTTATCCTGGTGAAGGAGATGAAGGTAGCGTTGGAAGTAAGGATGGAAAACGAGGGATTTGTGGGGAGGAAGGAAGTGGAGAGGGCGGTAAGAGAATTGATGGAAGAAGAGGGGGGCATGAGAGCGAGGGAGAGAATGAGGGAATTGAAGAAGAAGGCGAAGAATGCCATGGACGAAGTAGGGAGTTCATACGAGGCAATGGCCACTGCAGTTGCTCATCTATTGCAGGAAGGAGGGTGAGGGGAGAGTTCCATTTGTGAAGAAGAAGATGGTTGTTGTTTGGTAGTAAATCCTAAAGTTGATGCACTTGTTTGTAGATCTAAGTTTCAATCATAAAACTGCCTATCTTATTATAGATGGATATCCGGGGATCTTTAGAGGTGTTTTTGTTTTTTATTTGTGTTCTATAATAAAGCCATTCTGTTCGCTCTTTTTCTGTCCCGTTCCTTTTCTTGTACTTGTACTTGACCTTAATACTTTAATTATGTTTATATATTAAGTTGGGTTTTAAGTTTTGTTTTTAAATGATTTAGTTTAAATTAGGAAGGTGTTTAAAATAGAATTGATGTATAAACGACTTGAGGTCATTGAAACTTTGTAATTTTATATTTACTTAATATAAAAATAAAATATATATAAAAAAATAAAAATAAACTTCTTTAAAAAGTTTAGATATTTTTATAAAAAAAATTAATTAATTTTAAAAATATATATAACTCTTAATGTACATAAATTTCCACTTGTCACTCAAGCCAACTGCAACCTTTAACATTTCAAAAGTATTATTATATTTTCAAGGATAAAATTATAAAGTATAATTTTATATTTATTTTTAAACAAGTTATATGTATTTTTTAAAAGTTTTTTAATTGAACTATTAATATACTATCGTTGATATTATTTTCATTAAATTTAATTTGTGTTTTTATAGAAAGTAATTTTTTTATTAAATACATATTTTTTATTTTTTCAAATGTATTTTTTCACTTAACTTTTTTACATCATTTTTAATAAGAGAAGAAGTCTTACTCCCATTTACATTTTAAAATTTGAATTTAATCAAGACAAAGATCAACACCACAATTGGATAAATTATTTACCATCCAATTTTCTTTTCTATAGATATACTCACAATTCCAAGATATTGCCTCCAATTATAATTGATGAACATAAAAATAATATGATTTTTTGTCTAATTCCTACACCTTTTTTATTGATAGTAGGAATTGTAATTTGTGAATTCCTCTCAGTTAAAAAATATTTTTACTATCTTTGTTTGTATTTTTAATCCCTATAAGAAGTGCCCTAACCTTTGTATAGTTGTAAATTGAATTTTAATATGATTAAGTGAGAAAAATTGTGCCTTCATTATTTTGAAAAATATCACTTCCACTAGATTTGCCAAGTCTCCTTTGAAAGCACCATCAAAATTACTTTTTGGACATCTCCATTTTACCCTAGATTAAAGCAAATCTTTTTCTTTTTAAAATTTCTCTATCACAAATAACCTTTCCATGTGTACAATTAGATAGCACATTTTTTCTACACGAGACTTCCCATGATGAGCACCATATATAAAAAAAATTGCAAGAGAGACAATAATATTGCTATGAACATAGGCAAGATTTTGAGAATTTGTTTTAATATTTTGTCTTTCAAGACATAATTTCAAGCAAATAATGGCAACACCAATCCTCCATGAAATAAATAATGTTTTAGCTTTAAAATAATTAATTCGACATTTCATCAACTCTTTTAATGTTATGGAAATACCCAATATGTTATAATATTTTTTAAAAATAATCCAAAATGGTGTGAGAGAAGGGATAATGAACAAGTAAATTGTATGATGTTTATAAATATTTCTCACACAAGGCATATTTAAAAAGTTCATGATATTATCTTTTCATAGATTCTTTTCTATAAGAAGCCTTAAGGAAAGCCTCTTGTAACAAGACATTATTCCATAGGAAATCCTTAGGACTAGGAAATTTTAATTACTTTAAATATTCATTTCCCAAATTGAGTGAGTATCCACCATATTTTGATATATTTCAAATAAAACTTATCCTTTCATGTTAAAATAGATAACTAATACTCTTGAATCATATTTTGAAGCTTTTTTTTTATTTTTTATTTTTTCGTTAGGTTATTAATAGAAGTCCATGAAATAGATTTGTTTCTCAAATTGATATAATTTTTTACCTTTGTACCTTTACATGTTATACATGCCCATACCAATAGTTTAAATTATAAATTAGAAATAAGAGGATAAGGCTTCAACCAAGCATCATACCAAAAATTTACATAATCATCCTCACTAGTTGACCATACAAAATATTTCTTAATCAAATGTAAACTATTTGATATGAAGTTCCATGTTGCCTATCCTTTGGGTAGGGTTCATTTCCTGAATAATTTCATTGCATTAAGAGAACCCACATATTTGTAAATTAATTATTAAATTAATTATTTTATCCAACTCTTTGATTTTTGAATAATATCCATCCAAGTTTTGTGTTTAAGGCAAAACTAATAATTCTACAATTCTACAAGCCTAATATTGTAGTCTTTCCTTTACAAACCTTATCCTATGTATAAAGAGAAAACATATTTTTTTCCTCACCTCCTTTCCAAAGGTCTCCTTGAATTTTATCAAATTTTTATGTTATAACTACTAGCAATATTTAAAATAATATCATATAAATAGGGGTGTATTGTAATGTAGTTTTTTTGAGTCATAGCCTTCTCACCATGATTAATAACTTACATTTTTCACCTATAAAACAAGATTTCATTCGATATAAACATATCCCAAAACTCCTTTTTCTTTACTTTATGAGATCAGGAAAAATCCAAGTAGACTAATGTAAAAGTTTTAATTTTAGATCCTAAACCATAATAATCACTCATACATCTAGGACAATGCTAATGCAAAAATACTTTATTTTTAGTATTAATCAAACATACACTTGCATACCCACAACATGGTAATATTCATTCAAGATCCATGGCCTCATTAACTAGTGGATGACCCAAAAAGAAAAGAATTATCAACAAATTAGAGATGAGATTCGAAGGGACTATTTTTTATTTTTATAAATCTCTCCCTAATGCCTCTATAAGAATAATAAATAGATAAAGAGATAGTGAATCACCTTGGAATATTTCATGGGATAATTTAAGGTATTTGTTAGAGGAACCATGATGGAAATGAGATATTTCATTGCTATAGCAACATTTAATCCCTTCACACCAATATTGATCAAAACCAACTATTATGAGAATATCATGTAGAAAACTTTAGAAAACAATATCATATGATTTGTTTATATTTTTTGAAAAGGAGGGTAAAAATTTATTAACTCAACAAAACATCCAAGATACAAACAAAAAGAAGAAACTATTCAGATATATTAACTCTTAATAAATAAGAGAGAGATTGAGAGCAATCAGAAGAAATTTGAGACCAATTCTTAACCTCCCAACCATCTTGAAACTCAAGCCCATTTAGCTAAAATACCCATTACCCCATTCCACTCATGAAAAATATGCACAAAAGAAATGAAATCCAATTGAGTAGAGATATTGAAAACTTTTTGAGAAATCCAACTCAACCGCCAACTCCCATGAAGACTATCCCTAGAATTCAACAAATTTATAACAATATGAGAATCAGATTCACAAAAAATTTGATGCCAACCCAAAGCATACCCTTGCTCCAAAGCATATAAAATCACAAGGGCTTCCATGAAGTTATTAGAATGATATCCCTTAAAGAAAGAGAAAAAACTGGATAGTACCACTACTATCCCACCCCACACCACCAATACTAGCATTACCCAGATTACCCTGAGAAGATACATCTGTATTAGTCTTCAACACTCTCAGAGGAGGTGGATTACATTTAACAACCCTTCACACCTGATTACTTTGACCCATTCGTCTACAAGAGATATTAGTACCAAAACCATTAACCAACAAACCTAATATTTCCATGATATGACATTTCCCTTGGTCCATGGGAGAAATAATCTGACATTTTGCAGATATAGTTTCCTGGATCATTCATAAAATCCTCTAGCAAACCTTAGAAGCAGTTAACTCCTTCCCTTGGAAAATATGGTTGTTCCATTCAAGCCAAATCTTCTAAAAAATACACGAAGTACCAATGCTCCACCCAAGTTTTAAAAATAAAGCCCCAGCAAGAGGTCGCCCCATACTCCTGCAAAAATCAACTACAGATGAAAAAAGGTTAACTAGGGATAACTAGATTTTTATGGAATGAAAATAATGTATGACATGCTATGAAATGATTACATCATCAATAATTTATTTACCAAAAAGAAAACCATATACCACAATCTAGAATGCTTTACAACCTATTTATCATAATTTTTGAAATAATATTATAGATAATATTACAAAATTATCACCCAGGTGTTGTAGGTGAGTTGGAAAGGAAAGGGCAATGCTTTCCAAGGGAGGTCCCAGGTTCGAATCTCAACCCTACCAAAAAATTTGAATTGGGTACCCAAAATCCAATTGATAATGTTGGTACGGGTAGGTTTGGGTGTGAATCACGAGTGACTTTGATGGTGTAGAACTCCCTGGTCGTGTCTCTCAGACCTTTAAAAAAAATATATTACAAAATTATTGGAAAAAATATCAAAATATTTTTTTCTCCTTTCTTGGGAACCAATGCAATAATGGTAATATTGATCTCATTCATTGTAGCCTTCCTTTTTATGGTCTCTTCAATGGAAACCAGCATAAAATTACTCAATAAGTCCTATTTTTTTTAAATTGCTTCACTTAACTAGATTTAGTTTTCATAAATATTTTATTTTCTCCCTTTGTGATAATTGATAGAATATTTTGTAAAAACTTACATTATCCCTCTTTATCTCACCTAGAATTTAATAAAATATTTTTAAAATAATTAATTTCTTTCTTTTTTATATATTCTTCTTCCTCATTATTATTTTTTGTCTAAAGTTCAAATAATTTTTATGTAAAAAAAAAATATTTTTCCATTGCATGAAAATGTTGTTATTTCTATGTCCTTCCTTGAACCAGTATGCCTCCTCTTTTTTCAATGCATTATGATGGTATTAAGTAATTATTTTTCTTAAACATAATAATTTTAATATATTCCATTAATTTCTCCTACCTCTTGTAAAATTTTAAGCTTCTGTTCAGTTTTATTATTTTCTTTAAATATGTTACCAAAATATTTGGTGTTCCAAATCTTGATTTTTCCTATATATATATATATATATATATATATATATATATATATATATACATATAAATTTACATTCATTATTCAAAATTTACTTGATCCGATCATAAGATACCATATAGGAAAAATTAGGGGCTTGGAGTGACATATACTTCAAAAAAAATTACTTTATATGACCATTATTGAGTAAATCATAAATAGAAAGAAATGATTTATAATTTAATCCTACTAGAAATTAAATATTTTAAGATATTGTATGCTCTATTTGCAATCATGAATTGGATGGCAAAAATTTATGCAATCTTCTTCTATATGTTTTTTCCAATGCATCTATTATTGCATGTATACTAAAAACTTTAAGGAATAGCATCCCAAAGGTCATTTGAATTGGAAAATGAAGAAAATTTATATTTATTTAAAATATATAAGAGTGCCAAATTTTTTTTCCAAAGTATATATAACTATGTTGAGATCACCCTAAAAAATTCATAGCTCATAATCATGATTCAATATTATGTTTTTAAAAAATATGCTATGGTCCTTCCAACATCTTTCAAGAGTAACTATAGCTTGTTAGCACCTCCACCCTAATATGGAGATCCCATAGTAATAATATTATGAAATATTTTATAATGTGTATGTAGCATTTCAGGTGTCTAGAAAAGTGCGGCCACTTTATGTAATTGTTACTAAGAATGTAACCACTTTTTAAGTAGAATTTTCTAGCTCGGATAGCCACTTGCATGTGAATCCAAACCTTTAGCATTATAGTTAGGGTTACGAAGAGTTTTTAAAAAGGCAATAACACATAGATGAAATTATTTTTCATATTTTGTATTGAATTTATGCTTCTAAGGAGGTTGCCCCCTTGAAAAGGCCTATAATTCTATATTGTGTTTTTGCTCTATGTAATATAATTTGTTGTTTGTCCATATCATATTGCAATATTGTTAATTTTATGCTCGTTTACTATTATTATCACAATATTGTGTGGATGTGTTTTTGTTTTACTATAAGGTTCTTAAAATAGTTGGGGCATATACATATATAACCCTACTTTTGATGTCATCCCTTTTTCTATAAAATAATCTTGTAACCCGATTACTTTTTATTTCTAATAGTTTTTCATCCGATATGCATTTTTCCTATATTGGCATGTTACTGATAGAAGCTCATATAGAATAAATTGTGAGAAAATCCCTCATATTACAAATACTTTTAAAAATATACTTATATACTTATGTTCCTCACTATTTTATTTTATTTCTAGTATTAAAATAAACTCAAGACTATAATGACCTAGTAATTACTTAATAATTCTTTTTTAAGGGTTTTAATCATACCCCTAATATTTCATAATACCATGTTTATCAATTTTCATTTTTATTAGTGTGCTTATCCCCACTTTTTGAAAACACTTGTGATATTTCATTTGGATTTCCTATCTCTTTGAGTTTCCTTTTGTGTTTGTTCTTGCTTTGAGGGCCTTCCTCTAAGTTTTATGTTCCCACCAAGACTTTCATATTCATCAATATCTTCTATTTTCCCACATTGTGCATAACAAGACTTCTAAAGATGTATCCTACCCTAGAGAATTTAAAATAGAAGGGATAGCCTCAAACATAGTTTCTTCTTTATCTTTATGTAAAAATACTAAAGTAGAATAATGATCCTCTATAGTGATTATATTTTTATGCTATCGTGAAAACCCATTATTTATATTTATATCCTCCATATGTATTTATTTATTATGCTTCTCTTGAAACCCTAAAGTGAAATAAATACACTCTATACTACTTTCATTTCATTTCAAGGAGATAATTTGATTCTACTATAGGAAGATGTAGACAATTTACCTAGATTAACCTTAACCTTTGCTTCATTTGCATTTCTTCGTGTAGTTTATTTGAATTAATTGTAATACCATTTACCATTTTATGATACAAAGGGGATTTTTTTCCTGCTTTCATGTAAGTATCACAACACTCCCCAAAATATTTATAGTTACAATTAATGTCTTCTTTATTTCTACACCATGCCTTCACATCCTCCCAACACCTCTCATCCTTCCTATGCTCTTCTCAATAATGCTTCACCTATAATTGTTGCTAATTATCTAATTGATAATCCTATTTCTAATACAATTGATTTTGGTCTATGTATTTATTTTCAGAATAAATAAAATATGGTTGCTTTTATTACAAAGACCTTAGTTAACATCCAAAAATACTAAAAATATTCTCTATTATCCATCCCCTTGTCCATGGGTCTCAAAAAAATATCGAGAAGAAGATTTTGATCATTCATCATGAACAAAATATATGGAAAACAAGAATTCTTCAACAACCACCTTCTAGTCATAATCCTCAAGTTTCTTATGGAATTCACTTAGCTTCATATGCTACTAGAGGTGCTATGGTAGGTATGGGTGGTTACATATTTGGATTTACTTATGATCTATATTTATCTACAATATGTGATTCTAATTTATTTCATTGGACTCATGAAATTCCTGTTCCATGCATCAACAACCCTACCTCAAAGGGTGTCAATTCATGTGGATGGTTGGCCAATATGGATAACATTATTCATTTGTAATATATTTCTAAAAAAATTAATATCACATTAGTGGCTACTATATTGAGAATCGATGATCATTAATGGTTGTTATGAGAGCTTCAACAACCAGGTGATCCTCTTTTATGGCCTAATTCTAAAAAACAATTATTTTAAAATTATGACAAAGGATCTTGCGTATTGTATGTGGTCCATATAATGCAAATAAAACAAATAGGAATTATTAAAGAGTATTACACAAAGTTCACAAGTCTTCTCACCTACACTTGCCATTTGAATATAGCAATGGTGGTATCATCCCTTCACCATGGTCTCAAGGATAAAACTTTATGGAAATTTTATGTTCAAAATATAGCTTTGGTAGTAGAACAAAAGCTTCAATATCTTAGTTTAGAATATAGACATGAGTTCAAATATTCACATCCTTACTTCAATAACTATATTAATGAATATTTATAAGGATTCTTCTATTTCAAATATCATTTTCACTGTCTTTGAGATCAGGTCTGTAAAGAACATCGTAACTTTCAATTGGAAGGTAAAGATGTAGTTTTATAATATGAAGATTCATTGTAGTAGGAGCAATTTATGGAAGTATATGAGGCAAAACATGAGTAGGATACCATGGATATCTCTACTCATGACTTTATAGGGCTCTAAGCTCATGATCCTATTAAGGTCCAAAGATACATAAAATGATAATATATTAATGTGTTGATTTATTCAAGTAGCACATATAAATTTATAGATAATAATATAAAAAATTATTTGGGTGATCCAAAACATAGAATTTTGATTTTTTTAAAACTCAAAATTCAAGATAATGAAGACCAAGAAAAAATCAATTTAGAAATAATAGAGTATAAAAAAATATAATATGGGTATATAAGAAAAATAACATAATAATTTTATGTATCAAAAAATAACGTACAATACATGCAATCTATGAGAAGAGATGTGAGGCTATAGCATTACATTCATAATTTATCCTTTTATAGTCAAACGTGCATATCTCTTAATAAAATAATTGGTGTAAAAAAATACATTATATTGAATATGAAATTTCACCCATATGGAAATGTGGTGGTTCACCTCCCATGAGTTACAAAGTGCATCTTAACTAAAAATTACATACATGTTATTTGTCCTTTTATGTTTCTCTTGATTTGTCAACATAATTAGTGATGTGTCTCTCTCTCTCTCTCTCTCTCTCTCTCTAATATTTCCAATTCTTATTGAATGGATCAAAATAAATAATTATTCCGTAATAGTGTGATTAGGATTAAAAAAATAGATTCTAGGCACTTTTTAACATGAATCCATACCACAAAAATGGTCACATGCTTGTATAATTGGTTCTCATTCTATCAATTTTTGACATCAAGTGCATAAATTATTTTTTTTATATTTTCTTTTTGTGATCTATTTCCCTCGATGACCAAGTTATCCTACCTTCACCACTCTACACATCTAAGTAAAATTGCTTCTAATGATATTTTCCCATATGTCAAAACTTTGATCCTCCTCCACTAGTGCTAAGCGTTATAGATTGAGTTCTTCAATATACAACTATTTTACTACTATGAAAGGGTCCAAAAAAGGTGGATGATATATCCTAAGAACTTTGATATTGAATATTAGATGAAAACCAAGATAATATGGAAGATTAAATTTAAAAGAATTCCCTCCCACCTTCTTGATGATGGTGTATGATCCATAAAATAAAGATCTAGTATTCCTATGGGATCCTACAAGTCTCTATTTTTAAGGTGTAACCATATATTATATCCAACCCTAAATTAATGTGGGACATGATGTTGGTCATGGTTTTTCTTGTATTTTGATTTGTATTTTTTAATATGTCATTGACTTATTATTTGTTTAGATAAATATATTCCCTAAAACTTACTATATTTTCTCTATTTTGTCCACGAGGTGAATATTCCATGGGTTGCATAAGAATATCTACATTAGTAGATGCTAAGGGTTGGAATCCAAAATAGATATAAAATGGGCTATGTTTTTTAGTATTATGTAAAGCTATATTGTACCTATGTTGAATGTAGAATAATATCTCATCTCATATCTATGGATATTTGAAGTTGTATATTAACAAAAAATGTACAGCCAATTGATTCATAATTCTTTTATATCCAACAATATAATGATGGAAGGCTATAGGTATGGTCAACTTGGTGCCCATAATGATCCATAGGGTGGAACAAAAACTACCAAAAAGTATGTTATCCCCATCATATACAATGGGCTGAGAGGAATTCCATGGAGATAGATTCTCAAGCCTTGGATGTCACTAATAATAGTGTATATAGTCCCTAATTCCTATTGGTTGGTTTAGCAATTGCACAAGGGTTACATGGATTAATTTATCTCTCAACATAATTCTTTATATTAGGCCAATCGGAGTACTTTTAAGGTATTTCCAAAAATAATTCCACCCTAAAGTGACATGCTACTTTTCTAGAGTATTATTTCTAAATCATATTTTAGTGCATACTATATGATACACAAATATGTACCATATGGTATAAGATGTTATCTTCTAAATAAAAATTAGAAATATGATTACCCACATGAAGATATTGGTATGCATTTATAAAATCAAAATCCACTCCATACAAGGTGGACTGATTAGAAGTATCATACCTATAGGAACCAATAATAATGGTATGCATTTATAAAATCAAAATCCATTCCATACAATGTGGATGAATTAGAAGTATCATACCTATAGGAACCAATCATAATGCTGAGTGTTATTATTGGAGGTTGGATCAAATAATATATTGCTGAATTAGAATTCATTTTCTTATGTTTGATGATAAAATGAAATTATCGAAACCAAATTGCAGCTATTCATCCACCTTCCTAGTCATCCCACCTTCCACTTGTCCTTCATCCACCTTTCTTGCCTTCAAAAAGGCCCATTTTCCCCTTTCCCACCAAAATAGGACCTATTTTAATATATTATATTATTTTAATATTTTATATAATATTCTATATTATATTTAATTTATTTAATATTATATTATATAATTATAAGTTTGTTTAACCTCCACTGTCTAATCAAATTAAATCCCTACCATCCATCCCACTCAATCCATGCCACTTCCATCATTTAATATTAGCCCTAGGATATGACTTAATCTTAGCCAGATGATCAAAAGTGTAAAGTTAAGAACCCTAAGTTAAACCCTAAAGCTAAGTTATAAATACAAGCCCCTCATATTACCCAAAAGCGACTGAAATACTGAAAGAATGGAACGTTGAAGAATATTAAGGCCTCTCTACTGAAGAATACCCTGAGCACCTTTAGCATACCCTAGGATAGATTCCAACCATCCCCACTCGTTTTGTCATTGACACTTTCACTCATCCACCATCTCCTATAAAACTGTCACACTATTTTCAGAATCCATTAGGGTTTAATCAATCATCCCAATCAAGTCACATCTACTGTTGAGAAAGGTAAATCACTTCTATGATTTTTATTGTTAAATATGCATATCTATAAGTGTTGCTTTTTGTTTCTTTCAATTAAGGTTTTTAATCATTATTTGAGGGTCTCACTCTATGGAGCCCTCTCATGTGCTATTAACTCCTTAATTGTTTATGTCACTTGCAGGTCTGTAGATCATTAGGCTATTATATCCAGAGTGGTTCGACTTTGGATATTCAAATCCCACTCACTCTGTTGGGATCAAAGGCATAATATTCAAAAGACATTATTTTATTTTATTTCTAGGGTTTTGGAGAACCCTAGACCATTGTCATATTATATCAAAATACTCTTGTAGAGTAGCATTGTATCGAAGATTTCACTTGGATCCCCTCATTGTCAATATTAAAATTGCAACATTTTGTGCAATATTCGTCTCTTTGTGTATTTTCTTGTAATTTCATTTTTAGTGTCACGTCTTTGCATCTATAGAAATTTCTATAAATATGTGGTTCACTTTTAATTTCTTTGATTCCTTAGCTTAATATATGTTTAAATAAAATCATTAGGCCTATGATTTGTGTGAATTATTACTTATTTACCCAATATGTAGTGCTTCCACTATTTATACATTTGGAAAATACCATAGAGGTATTTTTCATAAATGGAGTATTTTCAAACTATATAAGTAAATATTTTACTATGATATGCAATTGGATTTCCATGTTGTGTGAGAATGGATTCCAATGTGTACTTTGATGCACCAGTCATCACATCAAAAGGTTGATGTAAATTAGATAGAAAAAATGTAGGAGTGGAACATAATTGATCCTTTAATGTTAGGAACCTACTATTAAAAATAAGCTCAATCACACAAAATACTGAAATTAAACAAATATTCATGCAATAACACAATATCACAATGTAGAAAGTAAATGTAAAATTAAACACTCTTACAATAAAAACATAATCATAGCCCTCTTTGAGGGGACAACCTCTTTCAATATTTTCATTAAATGGAAAAATTATACATGTGTACATAGTACCATATCTTTAAAATAAAATATTAATGCAACCCTAAATCTAAGCTCAAGATTGGCTTACATGCAAAATGCCACTCAATCTATAATTTTCTACCAAATTTTAGGTACATTATTGATAATGGTTACATGAAATGGACCCACTTGTCTAGGAACCTTGATTGCCACATACCATTACAAAAGTATTACAAAATAATATTATAGGGGAATCCCTCATTGGAATACAAAAATATAATTATAATGGAGTCCTAACATATCCTTCACCTTCAAAAAGCTTTTCCCTCGATGTTATAGATAAGAAAATTGGTGTTGGAGTTGTTGAAGAGACTCTCGTGTAGCATGTTTTTGTTGTAGACCATTCCACTAAACAAGGACCTTAGTAATGGATCAGTTGTGAATAGTGCATGTCCTATGATCCAACAATTATTCTAGCTCGAGCAAGATAGAACCTTCTTTATCCAATTCTAGGAGGCTAGATTGAACCTATACATGATTGCACACAACCTTCTTGAGAGATGATACATGAAAAATAAGATGGAGATTGGATGTCGATGGTAGGACCAAGTTTTAGGCCATGGAACCAATCCATTGTAAAACCTATTAGGACCCATAGTATTTGGTAGTAAGTTTTTGGAACCTAAAAATCTAGAGAGATGACTATTTGTTTGGTTACAAGCAAAGAAAACCATATCACCAAAATCAAAGTTATACTTAGAATTATCTTGATTGGCTTATTGGCACATCCAATTCTAGGATGCTTCCAAATTCATCTTTAGTTGATAGAGGACTTTGGTATGTTGGTTGAGTGTAGTGTTGATTGCATTGACATTAGAGCTTCTTGCAATGTAGCAAGAGGGCAAGAATTAAAGGCATCCATAAACTACTTCAAAAGGGGTGACATTGGTCATCATATGATAGGAATTATTACACCACAACTCATCCAAGTTAAGCCACTTCACCCGTTGTGTAGGATGATCAGAGGCAAAGAAATTAAGGTAACTCTCCAAAAATTTGTTAACAATATCAATTTGACCATTCATTTTTGGATGATAAGATAAGCCCATTTTGAGCTGAGTTCCTTGCAACTTAAACAATTCTTGCTAAAAATTATTAGTGAATGTAGGGTCATGATCAAACACAATGGAGGTGGAAATTCCATGAAGGTAAAATATAGAAATGAGGAAAAATTGGGTAACTATGGAGGCTGTGTAAGGATGGGAGAGGGAATAAAAATGAGCACACTTCAAAAGATGATCCACTACCATAAAAATAATTGATTTCCTTGTGAACTTAGTGTTGTGAATCCTTCACAATGAACCCAAAAATTGTGGGACCCCTGGAAATTTTGAAACTTGTTCGAATTCATCTCCATATGTAGTTGGTTCTATTCATCATTTGATGTCGAATATCAATTTTCATAAATGTTGCCTTATAAATGGTTTCACTATCATATTTTTTGTCTCACGATCCAATGTTTCTTTCCTCGTTTCTATATGGTCATGTTGTGTTGGTGATGAGCAAGGTGCAACCAAAGTATTGTCATTGTTGTCAACACAGTCAGGTTGATCAGTTGATGAAATGGACAGGAGTGATTGATGAGCAAGGTGCAGCCAAAGTGTAATGGACAGGTGTTCATTGATGAGCAAGGTGCAGCCAAAGTATTGTCATTGTTGTCAACATAGACAGAGGATCGGTTGATGCAATGGACAGGAGTGTAGAGGTCATTAGAGAGATCGGTTGATGCAGTGGATAGGAGTTCAGTGGTCATACAAAGCATGTATAATGATTCTCCAAGAAGAACGTAGTGGCCCATATGCAAAATCTCAAAGAAAAAGACAAGTAAGAAAAGTGTCGCGATATCGCGACATGTTGAGCAAGCATGAGAAACTGTCGCGATATCGTGACATGTTGAGAAGCTGGAAAAGAAACTATCGTGATATCGCGACATGTTAAGAAGATAGAAAAGAAACTGTCACGATATCATGACATGTTGGAAGAGAGAGAAAGCGCAAGAAAAACTGTCATGATTTCACGACATGTTGAAAGCAAAGAAGGCAAGTAGCAAAACTGTCATGATTTCATGACATGTTGAAAGCAAAGAAGGCAAGTAGAAAAACTATCGCGATTTCATGACATGTTGGCAGAGAAAAAGCCAAGTGGAAAAACTGTCACGATTTCACGACATGTTGGCAAAGAAAAAGCCAAGTGGAAAAACTGTCACGATTTCGTGACATGTTGGCAGAGAAAAAGCCAAGTGGAAAAACTGTCATGATTTCGTGACATGTTCGAAGAAGAAGCGCATGCAGGGAAAACTGTCATGATTTCGTGACATGTTTGGAGAGAAGGCGCAGGCAAAGAAAACTATCACAATTTTGTGACATGTTTGGAGAGAAGGCGCAGGCAAAGAAAACTGTCGTGATTTCATGACATGTTTGGAGAGAAGGCGCAGGCAAAGAAAACTGTCACGATTTCACGACATGTTTGGAGAGAAGGCACAAGAAAAGAAAACTGTCATGATTTCACGACATGTTTGGAGAGAAGGTGCAAGCAAAGAAAACTATCACGATTTCGTGACATGTTCAGGGAGAAGAAGCTTGCAAAGAAGAGTGTCACGATTTCATGACAATCTGCAAGAGAGGCAGTATAGACGAAAATGTGTCATGATTTCATGACATGTTTGAGAGAAAGAGCTTGCAAGGAAAAGTGTCACGATTTCGTGACAATTTGCAAGAGGAAGCGCTAAGGAGAAAAAGTGTCATGATTTCGTGACATGTCGAGTTTTCGCGACCCAATGAGAAGAAAAGTACTAAGGAGGAAAAATGTCACGATATCATGACATGTCACATTTTCGCGACTAAGAGAGGAGAGAGAATGTACGGAGATAGAAATGTCACGATATCACGACAACAGCAGAGAGGAAGACTCCGAAGGATGAAGTGTCATGATTTTGTGACAGAAGCAAAACGAAAGAGCATGGAAGTAGAAGCATCATGATTTCATGACAAATTCAAGGAGGAAGAGCTCAAAGGCAAAAGCATCGTGATTTCATGACATGTTCCGTTTTCACGGGCGTAAGGCAGAGAAAAGCACAAGGCAGCGAAAGTGTCACGATTTCATGACATGTTCCATTTTCATTGGTGCATGCAAAGAAGAGTGTACGAAAGAGAAAGATGTCACGATTTCGTGACATGTCATGTTTTCGCTAGTGCTTGCAGAGAAGAGTGTATGGAAGCGAAAGGTGTCACGATTTCATGACATGTCATGTTTTCGCTAGTGCAAGCAGAGAAGAGTGCAAGGAAGCGAAAGTGTCACGATTTCGTGACATGTTTCATTTTCGCGGGCAAGAGACAGAGAAGAGCTCAAGGAAGCAAAAGTGTCATGATTTTGTGACATGTTCTATTTTCACTGGTGCAAGCCAAGAAGAGTGTACGGAGGCGAAAGTGTCATGATATCGCGACATGTTGTGTTTTCACGGATGCAAGCTGAACTATGAAACAAGGAGGTGAAAGTGTCACGATATCGCGACATGTTATGTTTTCATGGTCAACTACCAAGAAAAATTCAAAGGGGCAAAAATGTCGCGATATCACGACATGTCATAGTTTCATGGGTAAAAGCCGAGAAGCATACACAGGGACAGTTGCAAAATAAGTTCATGCAGCAAAATAAGAACTATTACAGGTGGAGAGTTACAATGAGATCATGTAAGCTATAATAAGAAATGTGAAAAAGAGTGCGGCGATTATAGAACTGCAGTTGCAAGGGGTGTTGCAAAGACAATCATGCAGTTAAATAAGAATAGTGAACTGAAGTAATTACGGTAGTTACAGGGGTAGTTACAGTGACAATAAACAGAAGTCATTACTACAGTTACAAGAGCCGTTACAAAGAAATATCATGCAGCAGTGGTTACTAAAAGTCATCTAACGAAGACCATGAGTTGGACAGAGAAACGTCTCGAAGCCCAAACAAAGAACCACTCTATTAATAAGGTTGCATGTGAGAATAAAGAAGTCGTTACTATTAATAGGTTGCATGCATGAATATGGAAGTTAAGAATAGAAACAAAACATCATTATAAAAGGAGATTTGCATGGAGTAGTGAGGGTGAGCTCCGTGCAGGAAGAGAGAGCAGCGTGTTGAAGAATAGGGGGAAAGTGCTACAAAAAGAGAATAGAGAGAGCATTGCTATGAGGGGAAAAGAGCCGTCAGATAGTGAGATAGTGTTGCGGGCTGTAAGAGAGTTGTAAGTGAGAAGAGAGAGCCGAACACAGGGGCTAAAAGAAAGTAGCAAGAGTGAGCCATAAAATAGTTGAGCTTTGTGCGGTAAGAGAGTGTTGTGCTCTGAACGGGGTGATAGAGTAGTGTGTTGCTGTATAGAGGGATAGTGTTGTGAGCTGTTACAAAGCTGGAAGAATGCTGTAAGAAGTATAGAGCTATGAGAGCTGCAAGAGTAAGCCATAAGAAAGGGTTGTAAGTGTGCAGTAAGTAGAGTTGTAAAAGAGTGTGTGCTTTGTGGACAGGGAGTTGAGATTGAGAGTTAGAAATAGAATATATTGAATCTCTAACAATCCTCCTTATGCTTCCATGAGATTGATTTGAGTTAAGATAGACCAGTGAGGGTCTTGTAACACAAAAGGCATTTTTATGTCAATCAATATTTAAAATAGAAGTCCAAGTTGGTGCTTGGAATCAGGGGTTGGTGCTCCTTTCTGTTGATGTAGATAAATCAGGGGTTGGTGCTCCTTCCAGTGGGTGCTGGTAAACTGATTGTGAAGTTGGTGCTTTGCAAAGGCTAGATTTGGATGGGAGTCCAAGCAGTCTATTTTTGAGGAGTAGCCAAATCTGGTGAACCTCGTTAAATCTTGTGTTATGTGTTGCTATCTTGTTACACTTGCTGCATCTGGTTTTAAGAATTCATTAGTTTTGAATTAAGAGATGAAGATTTAAGTTTTTAATTAGCTACATTGATTCACCCCCCCTCTCAGTGCCATTGTAAGACTAACAATTGGTATCAGAGCCAAGTTCCCAATTCAGGCTAAATCAGTCAGGGTTGATCTTGGATTAGTACACAATGGGTAAGAAGAATAGATCCTCCTCCAAAAAGGCATCTCAGCCAGTTTCAATTCTTGTGGAAGAGAAAACTAAACTAGAGAAGGTAGAAGAAGTGGATTCTGAAGTATGCAATGAAAACCTGGAGATTGAAGTAGATCTAGAAGGTGAGTTGATAGCCGCACTTGAAGAGTTGAGTATAGAAAAGAAAAAGAACAAAAGAATGTCCAAGAAGTTAGAAGAATATGGGGATGAGATTGAAGATCTCTTCCTACAAGTTCAAAAGGCCAAGAAATCAGAAGAAGCCTTGAAGACACACCTGGATGATGAGGATGATGTATGCAACACAAGTGAAGAGGAATCTAACAAAGTTATTGTTGATCTAAAGCTACAAGTAGAACAGTACAAAAGGATTGAAGATATTCTCAGGTCTCAAATCAATGAGAAAGAGACTATTTGCTGCCAACAAGAAGAAGAGATTGTTTCATTGAAGAAACAACTAGAAGAGGCCAATATAAATCTCAAATTTGAGAAGAGCACAGAGTTGCTAGATAAAATGATAAAGCAACAAAGAAGCTCCATGGCTAAGCTTGGTCTTGGATATGAAGCTGAACAACCTTCATCTTCCAAATCTATAGAAAAGAAGAAGTCCACCGATCTGAAGGATCAGAAGCAAGAAAAGTCTCGAAGCTGAATCTTCAAAAGGAAGAAAATATCAAAGAAGATCTACAGAAAAGCAACCACAAAAAAAGAGGTTCTCTCACTCTCACTCTTTTAATAATAATGCTTTTAATGGCTATTGTTCTAAATGCAACTGTTATGGTCACAAGGCAATTTATTGTGGACTGAACAATAGATCAAAAAGTTATGCTGATAAAAACACATCTGCTTTCCCGAGTGAACACCCTGTGCAATGTTTTAAATGTAATGGCCATGGGCACATAGCAAGGTTTTGTCCAAGCACTTATGTATCCAATCTAAGGCAAGACCATAGATTTCATCATACACATAGAATGCAATGCAGACAGGGAACAAAACATGTGCAATGTTTTAAATGTAATGGTCAAGGGCACATAGCAAGGTTCTGTCCAAGCACTTCTGTATCTAATCTAAGGCAAAACCCTAGATTTCATCAGACACAAAGAGGGCAACACAGACAGAGAACATATCATGTGCATAAAAGAAAGGAAAATAATCAACCATCAAGGATGCACAAGAAACAACTACGCAAGAAGAATGTTCAAGTTCACGAAAAGGTGCAAAATGGGGATGTAGTTGAAAAACTCAAGCCCAAGTTCAAGAAAGTCTGGAGAAAGACAGAAGAAAGGGAATCGTGTCTCCTTGGACTGAAGGAGACTACTCCGCTATTGCACTAAGCCACTCCAGGTGGCACATCCTCAGGGGGAGCAATTTTAAAATCTTATTTTTATGCTCCTATGAATTTGTTTGGTTATCTGAGGATGAAAGGCAAGTAGTCGGGATATTGTCATATAGTTGTTAAAGTGTGTTTTTCAGTTTATATAGTGGTTTGTGGAAATGCCATGAAGTGTGGTGATTAATTTGAGAGCTGTCACCATTGGTAGTTTTGAGATATGTCATTGTTGTACTGTTGATGATTCTTAATGCCACTGTTCAAAATTACGAATCATAACAGTCCAGATAATTTGCTCAATGGAAGAATGCTTGCCCTAGCTACGTATTTGTGTTTCGATAAAAGCAGCATGTACTTGTTCTACACTTTGATGTGAAGATTGTTAGATCTTTCATGGCGCCTTGGTGAATATAGTTAATTCATAGATAGTTTCATTTTAACTGTTGATAAAATGCCAATCCAAGGTTAAGAAGTATGAGGTTGAGTAAGGTGCACTATGGTTGGCCATAAAGTGTTTGACAAAATGTCTTCTCCTGATTTGCTTAGTTGAAAGTAAGGTGTAAAAAGATATATTGTTTGTATGCTTTATACTTTTTTGTTGACTTCTAAGGATTGGAGTCATAAGGTGTTTTATGGAATAATTATTTTTGTGGTTACTTTTATGATCTAACCCTAACTTGGTGGCAAAGTTGAGGGTGGTGTTGGTAACAGGTTGAAGAACTATTCTCTTCTTCCTCAATCAAAGAGGAAGCATTTTGCACTAGGGTTTATGTCAGTAAGTCTTGCTACTTGCATTGAGATGGTGAAACCCTTAGTTGGCTATTTTGAGATTGATGGTTGAGTTGCTTTCATAGAGGTTGGTTTGATCAAGTTAAATGCTTTACTTGATACATGATTTGGGCTTACTCCATTGAGATTGATTTGAGCAAGTTATTCTTTGCATTGGTGATTTATGTTGGTGACTGTTTTGTTCAAATACCTTTGGAAGGAAAAGGATGTCTACTAGTTTCCTTTTCATGTAGTGATTGGTTGAATGCTTCAAGGTTAATCTTGAGTTGAATGATGTTGGTTAAACCTTGTCTATAAGCATTGTTGTTAAAGCCCTAATTGGTTGAGAAAAGAATATTGGTTGTGGCTGGGTGGATTGAGGTAGTCTACTGGATTCTCACTGCAGAGAAAGACAAACAACTGTCAGTAGGTTCAAGCTTGTTGAGAATATCCAAGATGTATATGCAGATGTTGCTTGCATTACAGAACAAAAAGTTGGATATATATATGCGATCATTGTATGCCTTCACTAACAGTGGACAAGTTTGAGTTTGCAAAGCAACAGAGGGTAGTTGCACAGAAGACAGTGGTCCAGTCATGTTCTTACTCATGTTATATTGGTGAAGTTGACGGTGATGGTGTCATTCACTAGTTATTTGTTGCTATTCACATTATTGATATTGTTGATGCCTATTATGCTTATCATGATGTTGTCAATCAGTGAAATGAAGTGGTCTTGGACTCAGGGGGAGCATTTATGCATTTGTTTATCTTATTGCTCATATTTATGATTTTTGCTAACAGTAATAATTTTTGCCTGAGAATGTTGTGCATGGACTCAGGGGGAGTTTGCAACTGCCATTTGGTATTATTGTCAAAGGGGGAGAAGAATTACAGGTAATTGCATGCAATTACGTGTGTTGCCAACAATTCCAAAGGGGGAGATTGATGAGCAAGGTGCAACCAAAGTATTGTCATTGTTGTCAACACAGTCAAGTTGATCAGTTGATGAAATGGACAGGAGTGATTGATGAGCAAGGTGCAGCCAAAGTGCAATGGATAGGAGTTCATTGATGAGCAAGGTGCAGCCAAAGTATTGTCATTATTGTCAACACAGACAGAGGATCGGTTGATGCAATGGACAGGAGTGCAGAGGTCATTAGAGAGATCGGTTGATGCAGTGGACAAGAGTTCAGAGGTCATACAGAGCATGTATAATGATTCTCCAAGAAGAACGTAGTGGCCCATATGCAAAAGCTCAAAGAAAAATACAAGTAAGAAAAGTGTCACGATATCGCGACATGTTGAGCAAGCATGAGAAACTATCGTGATATCATGACATGTTGAGAAGCTAGAAAAGAAACTATCGTGATATCACGACATGTTAAGAAGATAGAAAAGAAACTGTCATGATATCGTGACATGTTGGAAGAGAGAGAAAGCACAAGAAAAACTATCATGATTTCACGACATGTTGAAAGCAAAGAAGGCAAGTAGCAAAACTATCATGATTTTGTGACATGTTGAAAGCAAAGAAGGCAAGTAGAAAAACTGTCACGATTTCGTGACATGTTGGCAGAGAAAAAGCCAAGTGGAAAAACTATCACGATTTCGCAACATGTTGGCAGAGAAAAACCTAGTGGAAAAACTGTCACGATTTCACGACATGTTGGCAGAGAAAAAGCCAAGTGGAAAAACTATCGCAATTTCGCGACATGTTCGAAGAAGAAGCGCATGCAGGGAAAACTATCACGATTTCATGACATGTTTGGAGAGAAGGCGCAGGCAAAGAAAACTGTCATGATTTCATGACATGTTTGGAGAGAAGGCGTAGGCAAAGAAAACTATCACGATTTCATGACATGTTTGGAGAGAAGGCAAGCAAAGAAAACTATCATGATTTCGTGACATGTTTGGAGAGAAGGCACGAGCAAAGAAAACTGTCACGATTTTGTGACATGTTTGGAGAGAAGGCGCAAGCAAAGAAAACTATCACGATTTCATGACATGTTCAGGGAGAAGAAGCTTGCAAAGAAGAGTGTCACGATTTCATGACAATCTGCAAGAGAGGCAGTACGGACAAAAATGTGTCATGATTTTGTGACATGTTTGAGAGAAAGAGCTCGCAAGGAAAAGTGTCACGATTTCGTGACAATTTGCAAGAGGAAGCGCTAAGGAGAAAAAGTGTCACGATTTCGTGACATGTCGAGTTTTCACGACCTAATGAGAAGAAAAGTGCTAAGGAGGAAAAATGTCACGATATCGCGACATGTCACATTTTCACGACTAAGAGAGGAGAGAGAATGTACGAAGATAGAAATGTCATGATATCACGACAACAACAGAGAGGAAGACTTCGAAGGATGAAGTGTCACGATTTCATGACAGAAGCAAAACGAAAGAGCATGGAAGTAGAAGCATCATGATTTCATGAAAAATTCAAGGAGGAAGAGCTCAAAGGTGAAAGCATCATGATTTCGTGACATGTTCCATTTTTGCGGGTGTAAGGCAGAGAAAAGCACAAGGCAGCAAAAGTGTCACGATTTCGTGACATGTTCCATTTTCGCTAGTGCATGCAAAGAAGAGTGTATGGAAGAGAAAGATGTCACGATTTTGCGACATGTCATGTTTTCGCTAGTGCTTGCAGAGAAGAGTGTACGGAAGCGAAAGGTGTCACGATTTCGTGACATGTCATGTTTTCGCTAGTGCAAGCAGAGAAGAGTGCAAGGAAGCGAAAGTGTCACGATTTTGTGACATGTTCCATTTTCACGGGCAAGAGATAGAGAAGAGCTCAAGGCAATGAAAGTGTCACGATTTTGTGACATGTTCTATTTTCGCTGGTGCAAGCCAAGTAGTGTACGAAGGCATAAAGTGTCGCGATATCATGACATGTTGTTTTTTCGCAGATGCAAGCTAAACTATGAAACAAGGAGGTGAAAGTGTCACGATATCGTGACATGTTATTTTTTCATGGTCAACTGCCAAGAAAAAGTCAAAGGGGCAGAAATGTCACGATATCACAACATGTCATAGTTTCGTGGGTAAAATCTAAGAAGCATACACAGGGACAGTTGTAGAATAAGTTCATGCAGCAAAATAAGAACTGTTACAGGTGGAGAGTTATAGTGAGATCATGTAAGCTATAATAAGAAATGTGAAAAAGAGTGTGGCGGTTATAGAACTGCAGTTGCAGGGGGTGTTGCAAAGACAATCATGCAGTTAAATAAGAATAGTGAACTAAAGTAATTACGGCAGTTATAGGGGCAGTTACAGTGACAGTAAACAGAAGTTATTACTACAGTTATAGAAGCCGTTACAAAGAAATATCATGCAGCAGTGGTTACTAAAAGTCATCAGACAAAGACCACAAGTTGGACAAAGAAACGTCTCAAAGCCCAAACAAAGAACCGCTCTATTAATAAGGTTGCATGTGAGAATAAAGAAGCCGTTACTATTAATAGGCTGCATGCACGAATATGGAAGTTAAGAATAGAAACAGAACATCATTATAAAAGGATATTTGCATGGAGTAGTGAGGGTGAGCTCTGTGCGGGAAGAGAGAGTAGCATGTTGAAGAATAGGGGGAAAGTGTTGCAAAAAGAGAATAGAGAGAGAATTGCTATGAGGGGAAAAGAGTCGTCGGATAGTGAGATAGTGCTACAGGATGTAAGAGAGCTGTAAGTGAGAAGAGAATGATGAACACAGGGGCTAAAAGAAAGTAGCAAGAGTGAGCCATAAAATAGTTGAGCTTTGTGCGGTAAGAGAGTGTTGTGCTCTGAACGGGGTGATAGAGTAGTGTGTTGTTGTATAGAGGGATAGTGTTGTGAGCTATTACAAAGCTAGAAGAATGCTATAAGAAGTACAGAGCTATGAGAGCTGCAAGAGTAAGCCATAAGAAAGGGTTGTAAGTGTGCAATAAGTAGAGCTGTAAAAGAGTGTGTGCTTTGTGGACAGGGAGTTGAGATTGAGAGTTAGAAATAGAATATATTGAATCTCTAACAATCCTCCTTATGCTTCCATGAGATTTATTTGAGGTAAGATAGACCAGTGAGGGTCTTGTAACACAGAAGGTATTTTTATGTCAATCAAGATTTAAAATAGAAGTCCAAGTTGGTGCTTGGAATCAAGGGTTGGTGCTCCTTTTTGTTGATGCAGATAAATAAGGGGTTGGTGCTCCTTCCAGTGGGTGTTGGTAAACTAATTGTGAAGTTGGTGCTTTGCAAAGGCTAGATTTGGATGGGAGTCCAAGCAGTCTATTTTTGAGGAGTATCCAAATCTGGTGAACCTCGTTAAATATTGTGTTATGTGTTGCTATCTTGTTACACTTGCTGCATCTGGTTTTAAGCATTCATTTGTTTTGAATTAAGAGATGAAGATTTAAGTTTTTAATTAGCTGCACTAATTCATCCCCCCCTCTCAGTGCCATTGTAATACTAACTGTTGGTTATGTTCATTATGTAATATGTTGTTGTTATGTGTTATGTTAAAATTTTAGTTTTATTATGATTTTATTTTATTTTATTTTTTTGTTCTTTATGTGTAGACACCAAAACAACACCAATCCGATTATGTTATTGCAAACACTGATCGTTTTGACACACATAGCCCCCGGGGGAACCCTCAGAGGTTAAACAGTGGTCCTAGCCACTTTTGCAGCAATTTTGGAAGGTCAGAAAACAATTTGGCACCTTCAGGCACCCTGTTCCAAATCCGTCCCACCCTGAGATGAATTCAAATTGGGATTCGCCCCACCCAAGGACAAATTTTGAATTCGCTATGGGGTAGGATGAATTCTAGGTTCAACGGGAAAAAAGAGAAATTGCGCCAAATGGCATCCGAGGACATTCAATTAATGCCTCCTGCCTTGCATGCGCATGTAGGTGGGTAGATTGGACGTTAGAGGACTATCACAAGGGCAGTCATGGAAGCCCAAGTTAGGGAGGATTTTCCTCCCTCATGGGAAGGCATGACTGCCACATGGTGCTCATGCATGCCCCTCCAAAGAGACCCCCTGGTTCTATAAAATGGTGAAATTTCTCACCCAAAAGGAGAGAGGTTGGAAGCATTTTCAAGCAACGAAGTGCTGCCAAATTTGATACCATGTTTTTACCTTTTGATTCACCTCTTCCACATCCTTGATTTATTTCACAAGAGAGGTCATTGGGTGGTTATTGGAAGTGTGAATCCGGATCCAAAACCCGACATTTGACCACATTGATCTACCAATTCGCTAACAACCCATTACAAGAGATTTTGGGCCCATCCCAAGTGGATTGGTGCCGAAATCAGGTTCTAACGGTGGGCGGCCTGCCCGAGCGCCCTGCACTCCTATGAGCCTAATCTTCTTTTTTTAAGATGATTGGGAATTCATGGCAGATTGTTCTTTTGTCATTTGTTTATTTTGCATTCCATCTTATGCTATTTAAATAGCTTGTAATTTCGATTTCATAATGATGTGATCAAATCTTATCATGTTTTGTCGCTTTTGTTGTCCTCACTAACTTGCAGGTAGCAACATCAAATTCCCATTGATGGAGGTCAAATTGGGGAAATCCGACCATCTAGGTCTTCCCAAAATGCCCTCAATTAGCTAACCCCTAAGTTTGCAGGTTGTTTGGAGCTCCCGAGATGCAACATTTGAGAAGTATCACTTTGGCATTTTGTTGCAGGCGAATTCGTCCTACCTTGGGATGAATTACAATTGAATTCATCCCACCCAGGAGCGAATTCAAATCGGCGGTGAATTGTCTGACTATTTTGATGGTAGCGTCCCTCTGGTAATGTTCCCTGGTTCCTGTCAAATTTGCAAGTTGTTTAGAATCGGTTTATTTATTACTATAATCAATATTTTGCATGCATCTTTCACTGTTTTTAGAGAACAAACGTTTCATCTTTGCAACAGGTTCTACTAATGATTTTGTTGTTTCTTTGAATGCAGAAGGAGCAGCAAGGATCAAGGATTCATTCACACCAGCGGTGGAAACACTTTGGCCCGCCCATTTTGCATGTGGGCATGCGGAAGAGAGATGACTTTCCATTGATGTGACCAAGAGACAAGTTTGATGCTCCTCTCCCTTAAAAAGGGAGGAAGCGAATTGTAACCGAATTTGAAATACATCAATAAAAGAAGAGGGTTTTTTCATTCCATTTGGGTTCCAATTTGTCTATGCTTTCTCCATTTTATGCATTTCTAATTTGTAGCATCAAGTTTAGTTTCATTCTTGCATCGTGTTTGGAGTTTTCCCTTTTTGTTTTTGGAATCTCATGCTTTCAGTGGTGATCACGGTGGGTTTTTGTCCCCTGATTTTTTGAGATCAAGAAACTGATCAAAAAATTTGTGTTTTTGTGCTTACAGGTACCATTTTTTGAACTCTGACTATTATTCATTCCTGCCTGTGGCGAATACAGTACTAGAATTTGTCTGACCCTGAGACGAATTCGAATTCATCTCAGACTAGCACGAATTTTGTTCTGTAATTCATCTCACCCAAGGACAAATTTTTGTCTGTGCAATTTCAGAGCCGAATATCAAAAACATCCTTTTGGACAGAGAAGAGGTAGGGGTTTTTAACAAGCATCTGTCAAATTTTTGTTTTCTATTTTCTGATTTTTAGTTTTTGTATGGCTTAGGGAAAGTTTCCTTTTTGTTTGCCTATTTTATTTTTGCAAAATAAAATAAACCCCACACACATCACATGGCATTTTTAAACCAAGGAGCTGGTCGTAAGACACCAGCCCTTGATCAATACCAACGGTGGGTTCATCACCACCTTGGCTTGAATTTTGCATTCATTTACCCAGATTGTCACTGTTGTTAGACGTAAATCCTGATGAAAGTTGACCGAGTGTCGTTGGGGTGATTCCTAGCATGCGAGCATAAGTCTTCTATGGTAGGTGTCATAAACAGGTCAATCCCCCTTCTATACCGCCTATGTTCCATGTACCATCTGCTCTCACGTACCTATAGTTTCCCTCACGTAAGGGCGGGTATATAGATAGGTTGGTATATCGGCCTGGCAATGGTATATTGAAGGGGCGACCATTTATGGGAGTCATATGAGCCAACATTTTGCATTTAAATGTTCTTTACAAAAACCTCAAAAACAACAACAAAACACACTAAACTAGTTTTAGGACACACTTTCAACCTTTAAACGAGATAATCACCATTTGTGTATGTGTGTGTTCTTTTCTGTTTAAGTGTAGCATAAAAAAAAACATAAAAGAGATAAAAATTTGCTTAGCTTTTAGAAGAGCACCACAATGGTGTACACCCATAGCCAAGCCCAATCAAGGGCAGAAGCTACGAAAAGTGTACAAGGAGCGGGCACAAGTCATCTCTGATTTAGCCCTAAGGACTTGGCCATACCGCCTTGGTGATCTGACCCACAAGAGAGTCCACATCATTCCATGTCAAGGTGGAATTATAGGGACACCCCCCTGGGGGAAACACCCGTTCATCACAGCCCCTTTCAGGAATAATCTTTACATGTGGTACTTAACGTAGATAGAATACCTCCCTTAGAGGCTAGATATGAGTGGCCACCACACGATGAAGCACTAGAGAGGCATAGTGTCCATGAGGAGAGGCCACATGACTATGGCATATCTCCTTTGCCTCCCATAATTGTTAGAACCGAAAGACAAAACCCAAAGTGCAAGGCTCTCCAAATAGGGCAAGATAACTCTGCCCGCCCCTTTCAAACCCATGAAAGGGAGTATGAGGAAGACCATCACATTCCTTGAGAGCAATATACAACATGGGAACCTTACGCTTCCACACTTGCAATATACCATGGTCACCCACTAATGCCAGAGCCTCGGGTAAATGCCGCCAACCTTGACAGAGGGAAGCAACCCATTGAGATCTTAGATCATCATGACTGAGGCAAATACATATGAAATACATTCAATACTGCTAGGCCCAAGATGGCGGACCAAATTACCTAGCAGTCACCAGACATGCCGCCCACCAAGCCCAGATCACGCGGCTTGAGCAATATCAATAGCAGTTAGAGTGCTTATACTGCCTTAACAAGGAGCGCATTCAGTGCCAAGTAGATGAGCTGCTTTATAACCTACCTAAGAGGGTTCCAACCCCTCACACCCAAAGAGCAGAACCATTTGAGAGGCATAATCCCTTGGTGCAGGATAGGTCTCGGTGACCTCATCAAGCTTTGCCTCCGAGACCCCATAGACCTGAGAGGGAGGCCACTCCCCGAAACAACAATGGGTACCCTCCGCGAGGACCCACTCAGGGTCATAGGTCTCACCCAGAGACTCCTCAGGAAGTTTATGAGGAGTATGAACAAGAAGTAGAGCGGGCTAAAACACCCTACCAAGGCGGAGGGGCTGCTATTCGGCCACCCCTCCATAGGCCTCTAGTCTCCCACAACTCACAATGGGAGCAAACTAAAGAGGAAGAGATTAAATCTTTCGATGCATACAAAACATTGTTAGAGCATTTGGAGTCTATGGAAATCAAAGCTTCTGGGCCCCAAAATCCCACATTAAGCCAACTCTGCAGTCACCCTGTGCATCCGTCAGTGCCTGCACCTCCTTACCCCAAACACTTCAAGTTGCCTCAGTTGGCAGTATTTAATGGTGAAGAGGATGCCCAAGAGCATGTGACAATATTCCTGAGCCAATGCTTTGGCATTCAGGATAATGATGCATTTTTTCTAAGGACATTCATAACCACATTCATGGGCCCTTCCTTGGATTGGTTCACCTAGTTGTCGAAGCACAACATCAATAACTTGGATCAATTAGTGGATGTTTTCCTTGAATGATTCGCCTTCAACACCAAGAAGAAGGCGTCACTGAGTGACCTGGACAGCCTCAGGCAATATGAGGAGGAGACCATGGAGGCCTATAGGAATCGGTGGAGGACTCTACTTTCTAAGCTACCCTACCTTCCCCCTATGTCCGACCTCACACAAATGTTCTCACAAAGTTGTCTGAGATCGATCTCTATGCTATTGCAGCTGTAGCAATATGCCACCTTAGAAGAAGCTCTGGTGCAAGCCAAAATTATTGAAGAGATCAAAATATAGGACGACAAAATTGCCAAACCTAAAAAGAAAGAGTGGAACAAAAACACAAAGACAAGGACTACGCAACAAAAACCTGCTACGGTTAATCAAGTTGCTATAAATGTCCCTAAGCCTACACAAGAAATACAGCCTCAAAAGGCTAATTATTAGGCAGTGCCTCCAAAAAATTATGAAAGAGAAAATAAAAAGCAGGAGCAAAATTAGCAGCGTCACCCTAAGCGATAGTACACCCCTTATACAGAGTCTAGGGACTCCATATTTGACCGCTTGTCAGTGGCGAATTTAATCACCCTTCCAGAGATTCAAACCATAGATCCTAACGCTCCCAAGCCTAAGGGATACAGAGAGGACTTGTATTGTAGGTTCCACAGGTGAAGGGGACATGACTTGAACACATGCTAGAAGTTCAAAGGATTGATACAAGACTTGATTAACAATAAAACATTGGCAGTGGACAACCCCATAGCGCCAAATAACCAGTAGATGGGGGTCTTCAAGGACCCTCTGCCTACCCATGAGGCATAGGCAAAACCCATTTAGGTCAATGAGGTACAACAACATTTCACCATGCAAGGGTACGTGGGAATGATAAGCATAGTGACTAGGAACAAGAAATACCCAAGAGTTGCCCCCGAGGTAGCCACAAGAGAGGTTCCAACGATGTCACAACCTCAAAAACACCCTGTGTAGCTACCTCCACCTAGACCTGTGGCCACGATACGGACCAAAATCACATAGAGTTTGCAGACCATGTTGGCTAGGCTCTCCATATATGAGCTTATACAACAATCAGTGCCCCGTCGGGAGGCTCTCATGGAGATTTTTAAAGCCATCGAGTTGCAGCCCCATGAAGCGAATTCCTTCAATAACTTCATGGGACATGTAAAACGATGCATGGAGCCAGTCATTACCTTCCAAGAAGATGAAGTTAAATCAGTATCTGATGACATGGCAGATCCACCCTTGCACATTATCGTGTGGGTCAATGGGATCCCGTATAAGAGGGTGTTGGTAGACACTGGCTCATCCAGTAACATCATTACCATAGCAACATTGACACATCTGAAGTTGCCAGCATCTCACATCACGACTTCCACATACACACTGTGAGCATTCAATGATGCGATATGCTCGACAATCGACACAATTGTTCTACCCGTTCAGGTAGGACAAAAGACGATATCTACATTGTGCCATGTTTTGGAAGGTGAGATGGCGTATAACATATTGCTAGGGCGGCCATGGATCAGGGACATGAAGTGTGTCCCTTCGATAGCTCACCAGTGTTTGAAGTATGCATTTGAAGGAGAAGTACATGTAGTCCCGACGGACTTAGAACCCTTCAAATATTGCAATGCGATGTAGTTGATGCCACAATTGACCCTCCCATCGATGCACTTGGATTTTCAATTAAATCCATCTAGATAGGGTCTAATGTCGCAAGCACCACTGGTGACTAATCCACCAAAACCCCAGCTAGGTGCATCTTCATCGTCAACTCCTTTGCCACCAACGCCACCTATCATGGCGAAACAGAAGGACAAAGGGAAACAAATCCTAGAAGAGGCTCAACCCCTGGAAGAGGCGCTACCAAAAATATCAACCATCTCAGTCGAAGAGATGCCTAGCACAATGGAAGTTGAGGCTCCTAGTCCAATCAACATGGAATGGACTCAGGAAGGGCTTTCATTCCCTCCCTCTCAATTGCCAACAATTACTGTTGAAATGGCCAGTACGGGCCTAGGGGAGTATCTAGTGTGAAATGTCATAGCAACGACCGTGCTAGAGTTAGTGCAAGACATGGGGAGACCTCGCCTCCCCATTAGGACAATTGTTCCTTTAGGCTACCCATCGAACCAAACCAATTTTGTGTATGGGGGCCTTGACCATGGTGTCGAGCCATGCATGCAAAAGGACGAGGATGAAGAGCCTTTTGTAGAAAATGTCAACTATCTGTCTAACCCGAACTTTGCTCTGACATATCTTAGCCAATACAACTAGCATGGATACAGGCTAGGCATGTATGAGCAAGGAGTGTGTTTCCTTTGGTAGCCAAGATACCAAATGCCTTATGACAAGTCAGGAGTAGGGTTCAACCACCCCCTGCCCTTGGACATCTTGGTGGAAAACATGCAAGGCCTAGGAATAGGCAACAAGGGTGGATTGGCATCAGATCCTTATGCCAACCCAAACATAACATATACATTGGGATATTACCTCCCATGGTCAAAAACCACCCTTGGTAACATCAATAACCCTTCTCCTTTAATAGAGAGAGGCAAAAGTTCAGGAAATCACTTTCAAGGAAAGCATAAATAATGTCAAGAAGGATCTTCGAAGGATGAATCAGAATATGAACCAGTGTCATATGATCCCTTTCAATCCAATAGCGATCACTCACAAGTGATCCCCCTGAATAACTGGCAAGAGATATTTTTGAAATTGTTCCCTATAGAGGTTCCAATTGATCCAGTGTTGTGTTAAGAGAATCAGGTCCCCCCACTGAGTGTGTAACAATCGCAATGGGACCAGATAAATTTTCTAGAACAAGATGAGCCTCATATGTCGCAAGCAATTGTCGAAGCCAATGAGGGTTTTTGGATCTTTGATAGTGATTCGAAAGATGAAACTAAGATGGCCTATCTCAACCACATGCGACAAATGCAACAATGATACCCCTTGAGGATTAATGACATATTTGCACATATGGGCATAGTTCCAGGGTACGAATGGTATGTAGACCCAGTAAGGTGGGATCAAGTGTTGGATCCACTGCTCCGGGTACACGAAGAGCACTTTCCACTTCGATACCCTAGGGTGATATCAATTTTGAGGGCAGATCCTATCCTCTTATTAGCACATAGGGCCGATCCATTCATGCAAGTACCTAAAAAACTAGATCCAGAACACAGAGAACATCCAGAATGTTTGAGTCATCACACCCGTGGTAATGGAGACCAAATTCATTTCATCCACATGATCTCCATTGACTTGACCACACCCATACACAATCTGGCCGATCCTGCATGGTCCTTGCATCTAGACATAGATGTCATTGACTGGGATCGCGTCAATTCACCTTTGTCCCCATCAGAATACTGGCATTTTAGTAAAATGCCTCATTTTTGTGTAATCCGAACGCAGTCACACTAACAGAAAAATGCAGGACAAATAAAAATTGACAACTTAATTAAATTGAAGCTCTCTCCAACCTTAATACAAAATGCATATTCAATAATATATAGAGTAGGAATAGGAAGAAAGTCGGCAAGGAGAGATAAGGGGAAATAGAAGATAAGGAGGAAGAAGATAGGGGAAAGAAAGGCGCGGAGAGATAAGGAAGTTGGAGGGATAAGGGGAAAGAAGAATTCATGGAGGGATAAGGAGGAGGGAAAATAGGAGGAAGTTAGGAGGGATATTAAGAGAGACGTTAAGAAATTTTGCCGACAAAAAATTTCCGACAAATATAGGGAGATTTCACACTGAAACTTAGAAAGAAGATTTTTCTAAGCCAGTTTCGAAACAACCCTATTCACACTTGTAACATTCTCCCCCTTAAAGTTGAGAGGTCTGACTACATAGTCTCTCAGCTTTACAAATTGAGCTTTTGTCATCGCCTTGGTGAAGATGTCAATGACGTTTTCCAAAGTGTGACAGTATTGAAGCTCAACAATTTCATGTTCCACCATATCTCTGATGAAGTGGTACTTCATATCAAAATGTTTCGTTCTGCTATGGTGGACAGGATTATATGCCAACTGAATGGCACTGATGTTGTCACAGTAGATTCTGGTCGGACCACTTTGTTGTTCTCCAATCTCTTCTAGTACTTTCCTTAGCCACAAGGCTTGAGTACTAGCATAAGTAACCGCTATATACTCTGCTTTTGTTGAAGATAGCGCTACTATTGTATGCTTTTTTGAACTCCAAGTTATTAGTCCTGATCCAAGACTAAAACAATTTCCTGATGTTGAATTCCCGTCATCAATATTGCTACCCCAATCACTATCACTGAAGCCTACAAGCTTGATAGTGTTACATTTATGGTACTGGATTCCAAAATCCAAAGTACCCTTCACATATCTCAAAATTCTTTTAGCCGCCTTCAAATGCAGACTCCGAGGGGTTAGACATAAATCTAGAAACAAGAGATACAACATACCGAATATCCGGTCCGGTGTTGGCGAGAAACATCAAACTCCCAACCATGCTTCTGAAAGTGGTCACATAAACTTTTTGTGCTCCATCATCTTTGCTTAGTTGGATCCCATGTCCAACTGGAGTTGCAACTGGTTTGCAATGCTCCATAGCAAACTTCTTGATCATGTCTTGAGCATACTTATGTTGACAGATGAATATCCCTGTATCTGATTGATGAACTTCCATTCCCAGATAGTAGTGCATTAGTCCAAGATCCTTCATCTCAAACTGTGTCATCATGGAGTGTTTGAACTCCCTATTCATTTTTTCATTACTACCCATAAAAATAAGATCATCCACATACAAACAAACTATGAGGATGTCTTTACCTTGTTTTAGGTAGTAAAGTGTGGGTTCATTTTTGCTCCTTGTGAACCCATATTCTTTGAAGTACCCATCAATGCATGAGTACCAAGCTCTTGGTGCCTATTTGAGGCCATAGAGTTCCTTCTTCAATCTGTAAACAAGGTGTTCCTTACCTTGTACTTCAAATCCCTGTGGCTGCTCAACATACACTTCTTCTATCAAGTAACCATTGATAAATGCACTCTTCACATCCATGTGTTGGACTTGTCATCCTTTGTGTGCAGCTAAGGCAAGAACTATTCTGATTGTCTCATGTCTGGCTACAGGAGCAAATGTCTCTTCATAATCTATTCCATACTTCTGAGTAAAACCATTTGCCACTAACCTTGCCTTATGCTTTTCAA
Organism: Wollemia nobilis; assembly: GCA_028583015.1. Classification (NCBI taxonomy): domain Eukaryota; kingdom Viridiplantae; phylum Streptophyta; class Pinopsida; order Araucariales; family Araucariaceae; genus Wollemia; species Wollemia nobilis. Next base: position 16,485,130 of record JAQPPZ010016943.1, read on the forward strand.
TGCTTCCATCAGCATTAAATTTGGTCTTGAAGATCCATTTACAACCAACACATTTATTTCCTTTAGGAAGCTTCACGAGCTCCCAAGTGTCTTTGTTTTTTATAGAGGTTATCTCCTCTTCCATGGCATCTTGCCAAATATTCTGAGTACATGCCTTCTCAAAACTAGAAGGTTCAAGTTGTGCACTAGTTAACAATGCATAGTTAACTTGATCTCCTCTGGGTTCTTGTTGTGATTCATCATCACCATACAAGTGCATACTTTCTAATCTGTGTAAAATAGATTCCATTTCACTAGCTTGACTCCTAGTATATCTTCTTGAAAAATTCTTACCCAACATCTGAGAGGATGGATGATACTGTAAAGTTCTCTTACCTTTGGATGGAACATCAATATCCATTGGTGAGGAACTTACTGATCACTGTGGAGAAGGACTTGGTGAAGCAGTTGAATCAGAAGATGGACTTGGTGGATGTGTGGGCGGAGACTGCTTTCCTTTCTATGGTAGCTATGGTTGCACCTGCTGAGCAACTACATTAGTGGCTTCAACATCACTGAATATTTGGGGCTTACCCCACTCTCCCCCTTCATCAAAAATCACATCCCTTGACACCACAATATTTTGAGTTGTAGGATTGTAGAGTCTATAACCCTTTGTGTTTTCACAATATCCTACAAAAATGCAAGCCTGACTCTTTGGATCTAACTTCTTTCTCAGCTCATCAGGAATGTGAGCATAAGCCAATGAACCAAATACTCTGAAATACTTCACATTTGGTTTCTTACCATACCAGGCTTGATAAGGTGTCTTCCCTTTCAAACTTGAAGTAGGACTCCTGTTCAAGATGTGAACACTAGTCCTTGTTGCATCTCCCCAATATGCATTACTCAAATGCTTTGTCTGAAGCATTGATCTCACCATCTCATAATGGTGCGATTCTTTCTTTCTGCTACACCATTCTGTTGTGGAGTGTAGGCAGTTGTGAACTGCCTCTTGATGCCATGATGTTTACAAAAATTCAAAAATTGATTAGAGGAGTATTCTCCTCCTCTATCTGATCTAAGACATTTTACTGAATATCCACTCTCACTTTCAACTTTTGCTTTAAAATCAACAAAGCATGCAAATGCTTCATCCTTATGCTTCAAAAAATATATCCAACACATTCTTGTGCAATCATCAATGAAAATTAGGAAGTAAGAGTGATTACCTAGACTCTTGGTCTGCATCGGACCACAGATGTCTGAATGTACCAACTGAAGAGGATAGTTGACCCTCCATGCTTGTCCACGAGGAAATTTTGACCTGGCATGCTTGCCCAAGGCACACCCTTCACGGACTTCCTTACTATCTTGAAATTTGGGAAGTCCAAGTCACCATTGCTTGTGAAGTTAGCAATTTCAAACTTGCAGAATTCAAGTGACCATATCTCAAGTGCCACAGGACACTTGGATTGGTAATAGCTACATTTGCTAACTTATTTCCTCCTGGTTGGCCAAACTTCAAAGGAAATAATCTATTTTTCGACATTGGCACTTGTGTAATGATTCTATTACTATTGTTTTTGTCAAAAATGGTGCATTTACCCTCATCAAAAATCAAATTATAATTATTTTCAAGCATTTGACCAACACTTAACAGATTGTATTGAAGATGAGGAGTGTAATAGATATCACTTACATGTTTTATGCCTTCTTTTGTTGGAACCGCCATAGCTCCAATGCCTTCAACTGCCAATGACTTGTCATCACCCAACCGAATGCTGGATTTGTATGAGGAGTCTATCTTAGCAAAGAGTTCTTCTTTGCCACTCATGTGATTTGAACACCCTGTGTCCAAAATCCATGTATCATTCAAATTTTGCTCTGTCTGACCATAAGAAAGAAAGAGATTTGAGGACTCTTCCTCTTCTCCAAAATTCCCAAACTGATCGTCGCTTCGGTTGTCGCTCGCTTCCTTGCGAAGTCTTTGACCAACAATCTCGAGCATAATGGCCAGGTTTGCCACAATTGTAGCAAACTTGTTTAGATTTGTCTCCTCATTTTCCTTTTCCAGATTGTTTCCCTCTGTATTGTTGTTGTCCTCCTCTATTCTGATTTCCACCTCTGTTGGATGATCCTCCTCTGTTAGGAGTTCCCCATCTTTGATTATTTCTGCCTCTACCTCTTTGTTGACATCTGCCATGGCCTCTACCTCTTCCTTCATGTGTGGCAAAAGCTTTTTCATCTCCTCCATAACTGGTGGTAGGAGTTTCCTGCAATCTCTCTTCATGTGAGAGAAGTGAACCAGTTAATGCATCAAAAGACAATGTAGATAAGTATTTTGATTCTTCAATAATTATAGCGACATAATTCCATTTTGGAAGTAGTGTTCTCAACACTTTCTTCACCATCATCTCTGGCTTGATATCCTCTCCTAGTGTGACCATTTTGTCGACTACTGCTTTCACTCTCACACAGTAATCACCGACTCTTTCATTCTCCTGCATCTTGAGATTCTCAAAATCTCGTTTCAAGGTTTGCAGTTTTACCTGCTTCACCTGGTCACTGCCTCTATAGCTCTCTTTTAAGGCATTCCATGCATCTTGTGCAATGACATATGATGCAACCCTAGGAAAGATAGTTTTATCTAAAGCAGCATGAATGTGATATAAGGCAAAAGCATTATTATTTTGTGCTTCTTTTCTTGTCTTTTTATCAGCATTAGAAAATGCTGCCCATTCGATAGCGAGCTTGGTTCTGTATAACCTTCCTCAACTACATCCCAAAGACCTTTTCCTATCAACAAAGTCTTCATTTTTATAGACCAGTATTCATAGTCACTACCATTAAATTCAGGGATTGGTAGACTAGTGTTTGCAGCCATTGCAGAATAAACAACTTTTTATTCAAAGCAAACAAGTACTTTTATTGAGGCAAACTGGAAATACAAAGCAGTACAATATGATTTAATAATTTAAATCAAATCTCGCCTTCTTAGTGCATCTATGTTCTGCTTCAGAACTGCTGCTAATGATGATGAGTTCAGGTTTCACTTCCACTGGATCTGCTGCTATTGCTGCTGCTGCTGCTTCTGCTTCTTCTTCTTCTTCCTCTTCCTCTTCTTTTGCTTCCGCTGGTTCAGGTTCAGGCTCAGGTGAGCATGGTGTATAGCCCACACTTAATTCATCTGTTGGCACACCTGGTGTATAACTAGCACCAGTTTGTACGTCCAAAACAAATTGCACGATTTCAGATTCTTCAATTTTTTGTCTGAAGATATTGTCTTTGGAGTCTGCTTCGTATCCTGAATCTGGATTTCTTAGGTGAGAAATCACCTGATTCTCCAACTGACTCAACACAGTGTGCAGACTAGTTTGGCGAACCCTTTCATCAAAGGATTTCGGCGATTCTCTCTTCAAAAGAGAGATAAGTGCATGATAACTCCCTTCAGATCGGATCATCTAACATTGCACATCAGTTTGAGGAAAATAATTTACCATGAAAAACTGTTTTCCAATTTTCTTTTCCAGCAATATCAAAGTTTTTAAAAAAAAAAAAACTTTATAAAGTTTTATAAATAATGTTTTTTTAATTTTTAATTATAGTTAAAAACAAATTTTAAAAACTATAATTTAAAAAATTAAATAAAACATTATTAAAATAATAAAAAACTTTATAAAACAAAATTTTTTTTTTTTTTTTTGTTGGGTCCGCGATTTGAACATGCGACCTACTATCGTTGAAGCGAGCAACTTAGCCGCTAGCCTACACGGCTCCTCCGTGAGCCAAATAAGACGCGACTCCCTCCTTAAACAGGTCCTGCGGTGCGCATATTAAAAAAAAACTAAAAACAAAAACTTCAGCCTCCGCGGGAATCGATCCCGAAATCTCCAGCATGCAAATGGTGGGTCTTCACCGTCGCGCCACGTCCTTTGGACGGGAATCAATCTCTGCCCGTCCGCTTTGTAATCGCCGGCGGGCGATTTTTTTTTTTTTTAAATATGTGGGATAATCCCACATGGGCTGCGCAAATGCACAGCGAGGGTTTTTAACCCTCACGACGCACAGTCGTATTCGACTGCCTTCGGGCAGTCGAGTCTCGACTGATGCACTTTTCAACCAATCAAATCGTCGTTCGCTGCCACATTTCTGACTGCCACATGGCAAAATTTTGCCAGCTGCCAACCAGACTGCCACTGCCAACCATACTGTGACACATGTCACAATCTACAAACACCACTTGTCACCTCGAGAGTCGTGCCACTACCACGTGTCGCCTCGACTGCCGCACTGCTACCATCTCTGCCTCGAGATCCATGCTCGAATTTCCTCAGGATCCGTGCCTGAGTCTGCTCGGGATCTGCCTCGGGAGCCCTACTACAAACTGCTTTGGTATGCGCACCTGGTCGCACCTCAGGAACCGTGCCCGTGTTGACCTAACTTCACCTTGGGAACCGTGCCCAAAAAATGACAAAGACTGCCTCTGATACGAGATGTGTAATCCGAACGCAGTCACACTAACAGAAAAATGCAGGACAAATAAAAAATTGACAACTTAATTAAATTGAAGCTCTCTCCAACCTTAATACAAAATGCATATTCAATAATATATAGAGTAGGAATAGGAAGAAAGTCGGCAAGGAGAGATAAGGGGAAATAGAAGATAAGGAGGGAGAAGATAGGGGAAAGAAATGCGCGGAGGGATAAGGAAGTTGGAGGGATAAGGGGAAAGAAGAATTCACGGAGGGATAAGGAGGAGGGAAAATAGGAGGAAGTTAGAAGGGATATTAAGAGAGACGTTAAGAAATTTTGTCGACAAAAAATTGTCGACAAATATAGGGAGATTTCACACTGAAAATTAGAAAGAAGATTTTTCTAAGCCAGTTTTGAAACAACCCTATTCACACTTGTAACAATTTTACCCCTGGGACAACTCAGGATATCTTTCAGGCTGAAGAGAAACCCAAGGTTCCCAACGTAGATTTAAACTCAGCTACTGATATCCATTTGATCCCTACTCCACATCAGTTGGAGGATGGATCCCACATGTCGGTCAAGGAGACGACTAACGTAGACATCGGCTTAGATCCAATGAATCCACAGATTATCAAGCTGGGGGTAAGCTTATCTCCTAAAGAGCAAGCCAACTACATTGCCCTTCTCAAAGAGAAGAAGGAGGTTTTTGCATGGTCATACAGAGACATGCTGGGGATAGATCCATAGCTAGTCACGCATAATCTAACGCTTGATTCAATAATCAAGCCAGTTAAGCAAAAACTACGTAAGATGCACCCAACAGTGGCCTTGATGGTCAAAGAAGAATTGTAAAATCTGTTGGATGCACAATTTGTCATCTGCATGGATTATCTGCCATGGCTGTCCAACATGGTGCCCATTAAAAAGCTTGACGGGAGGATTCACATATGCACTAATTTTTGAGATCTAAACAAAGTGAGTCCTAAGGATGATTTTCCCTTGCCAAGCATCGACATGTTGGTAGATGCTACAATAGGTCACGAAATGCTATCCCTCATGGATGGTTTCTTGGGATACAATTAGATTCATATCAATCCTGAGGACCAACTAAAAACGGCATTCACAACGCCTTGGGGGAAATTTTGTTAAAAGGTCATGCCCTTTGGCCTTAAAAATGTTGGCACCACCTATCAACGTGCCATGATGTACATCTTCCATGATTACATGCATAAAACTTTGGAAGATTACATGGATGATTTGTTGGCCAAGTCTCTTTTGCGCCCAGATCATCTCGATGACCTAAGCAAGATCCTCGATCGCCTCATGGAGCATAAAGTCGATTGAATCCCAAGAAGTGCGTATTTGGCGTCACATCTAGAAAACTCTTGGGTTTCATAGTCTCAAAGCGAGGCATCGATGTGGACCCAAACAAAGTCAAGGCAATCATTGAAATGGTTCCCCCAACTACCATTAAGTAGCTCAGAAGTCTACAAGAAAAGGTCACTTCAATCAAGCGCTTCATAGCGTAGCTATCTGACAAGTACCGACCCATGAACAAATTATTGGACAAGGGGGTTGCATTTCATTGGGATGACGAGTGCCAGTCAGCCTTTGATGACATCAAACAATACTTGGCTTTACCACCAGTATTGGCACCACTTAGACCAGGAGTGTCGTTCTACTTATACATCTCAGCCTATCGAGGTGGCATTGGGCGCCATGCTCGCACAGAAGAATGAACTTTACAAAGAACAGGCTACTTACTATCTTAGCCACACCCTGGTCAGTTATGAACTTAACTATGCATACATCAAGAAACTCTGCTTGGCAATGGTGTTTGCTACCAAAAAGCTACACCACTACATGCTGAGCAACACTACGTATGTTGTGTCTAAGGAGAATCCATTGTGATACATGATGAGTTGTACTTATCATAGTAGTCACATGGCAAAATGGATCATGTTGTTGATGGAATTTGACATAGATTTTATTGGATAAAAATCTATCAAAGGACAGGTCATAGCCGATCAACTAGCAGAGGCTCCTCTCGAAGATGATCAACCTCTAGTCATAGAACTACCCGATGATGGGGTCTTCCATGTCTCAGAATTGCCAGATTCTGATGAGGCTGAGTCACAGGCTAACATAACCCTATTTTTTGATGGTTCTAAATGTGAGCAATGTGGTGGCATGGGAATAGTATTCTTCACATTGCAGGGTGCTCCAATGCCTCTGTCATTTAAATTAAATTTCCCATGCACCAACAATAATGCAGAGTATGAAGCCTTGCTCATAGGTCTTTAGACAACAATCGCCATGAACATCAAATGACTGAACATCTTTGGTGATTCACTATTAATTGTCAATCAAGTCAAAGGGGTATTCCAATGCAAATGCCCAGTTCTGCAGGCTTATAAAGCCCTTGTGGACAAATTCTTGGTGAAACTTGAGTGGTATGACATCGAGGCACTCCCTCGATCATCGAGTTGTTTTGCGAACACAATGGCCTCATTGGGGTCACTAATCCTGCAAGACCTTTCTGGTGATATGACAACCATTCAAGTCAAAACCCTATCGTAATCCATGATGGAGCATGCAAGATCTGACTTGATGCCAAGAATCCACATGATCCAGATTGAACCATCCTCGGATAAGTTCTCTCGAATCCATGATCGTCTAAAACATGCCAACTAGGGGTCCTTGTTCTCCCCTACTCCCATTAATAGCAACACAACGCTATTATTACAAGTTCTCTCTTGCTTAGCATTTTCTAGGGATGAACTTCAAGAGGGATTGGCTGTTCATACCGTCGAGGCTTCCGATTAATAGGACTGATATTTACCCATTAGAGACTACCTCAAGTTAGGTAATCTTTCGCTTGGATTGACGCATGCCACAAAATGAGCATTCAAGTAGAAAGCAGCTAAGTATGTCTTCATAGGAGACATTTTGTACCGTCATAGCTATGAAAGAATCCTCCTTCATTGCTTGGACCAGCAAGAGTCCACTTGGGCAATCGACCAAGTGCACGATGGTACGTGTGGTGGCCACTTCAATGGTATGGCCATCGCAAAGTGCATTCTTCGCATGGGCTATTATTGGCCATATTTAGAGGGATATTGTTACGCATATGTCAGGAAGTGCGTAAAGTGTCAACACCATGCAAATTTGATGCATGTACCTTCCCAGGCCTTGCAGACAGTCCAGTCTGCTTGGCCGTTTTCATAGTGGGGCTTCGATCTAATCTAAAAAATCTCCCCTGCGTCATCAGTCTGTCACACGTTTATCATAACGGCCACATAATATTTTACCAAGTGGGTGGAAGTAGTTTCGCTTACCTCTATGACAGGACCCCGCATTGTGGAGTTCATTTTGCATAACATCATATGTCATTTTGGTATTCCATCCAAAATAGTCTCAAATAATGGGACGCCATTCAAGAACAAATACGTGCGTGCTTTGACCACAAAGTACAAAATTCAATATAGTTTTTCAAAACCCTATTATCCACAGGCAAATGGGCAAGTAGAGGCGTCAAACAAAATGCTAGTTGCCATCCTTAAAAAGATGGTTGCAGACAGTCATAAGGATTTGCACATCCAAATACCACTTGCCCTGTGGGCTTATTGCACTAGCATTCAGATGCCCACTAGGGCAACTCTGTTTTCGCTTGTGTATGGCTCCAAGGCAGTCATGCCTCTCGAGTTGGAAATTCCTTCCCTATGCATATCAATGCAAGAGTTCATCGATGATGACGCTACACGACAGGCCAGGTTAGACCATCTTACATTGCTTGACGAACGATGCGTTAATGCTCTCGAGCATTTACGTATCTATCAAGAGCGACTTAAGAAAGCTTACAACATGAAAGTCCACTTGAGGGACTTTCGGGTTGGTGATTTGGTCTTAAAGGAAAACCAATAGAACTCTAGTTTGCCATCCCACATAAGGGACAGGTTCACAGCAAATTGGCTAGGTCCATATGTAATTGATAGCAAAATAGGACCCGGGACATACTGGCTAGCATCTCTTGACAGAATCAAGCAAACAGAACCCTTGAACATCAGTCATTTGTGACCATTCCATGTCTAAGAGAGCCATATCCCAAAATGCTCCAAGGATTCCTATAATCACTTGGTCAATCCCAAAATGCTCTAAGGATTCTTACAATCGCTTGGTCAATCCCAAAACTCTCCAAGGATTCCTATAATCGCTTGGTCAATCCCAAAATGCTCCAAGGATTCCTATAATTGCTTGGTCAATCCCAAAATGCTCCAAGGATTCCTATAATTGCTTGGTCAATCCCAAAATGCTCCAAGGATTCCTATAATCGCTTGGTCAATCCCAAAATTCTCCAAGGATTCCCACAATCGCTTGGTCAAAAATAAGAAAATTCGAAAAAAGTAAAATCATCAAAAACAACAAAAAATTTACATCTCATTTCCAGGCATGCTCAAAATTCATCAATAGAGAGCTCTTCTTGCATCTCATCTTCATATTCACAAAAATAAATCCATCAAAAATACAAAAATATGTAGCTGCATTAAGCATCACACCCATACATTGCATATTTGTGGTCGTACAGGTCAAAGGCACCATAGACTGTAATTACTCTGCTAGTCCATCTTGTTCCACATTTTTCCATTTTATAAAACAAACAAACAAACGCCATTCACTATTGTTTACCACACTAGAGTCAGTGGTCTTCGAATGTATCAAGAGTTTTCATCTTTCAGTCATCATTTTGCTTTCTAGCCACGTAACTGTATCAAGTCAGATAGATTTTATGAAGGTAGAGTTGTACTTGGATCACACCTTGTTACGTAGCATCCCAACACAAATTAAAACAAATAAAACTTCCCAAAGTTGTGTGAACGAAAGATGAAACCTGCATAGTAATCCAGGTCACCATAAGTGAAACGGTTATCTTGTTCATCCCCTTGTGCGAATGACCCCAAGAATGCTGAGAGTTGGAAAAAGGACAAGCATCTTCCCTACCCAATTCCCCAAGAATCTCCAATCCTCAAAAAGTTGCAAACATCAAAATCTTGCAAAAAGTCAAAACTCCAAAAATTTGACATCACCACTAGAGTGCATACATCAAAAAGCACAAACAAATAGTGATTCTCATCACTCCATATCCAAATCCCTTGCTCAAAAGAAAAACAAATAAAACAAAAATAAACAGTGATTTTTATCACTACAAAGGAGCAAGTATCCCAGTACAATTGAATAAAAGAAGGGAGTCGAACTTGAATCCCTGGAACTCTCAGCATTCCAACAGGTCATGAGGCAAACCTTAGTATCGGTTTGGTGGATAGCCTATCGGTCACTGGCGGTAAACCTCCCGCATGACGATATATTTGTCACATTAACTTGCGTACAGATCAATGTTTGCATGTGGATGAGCTAGCTTATGGTATCCTAGATAGCATCGTAGATTAATCTGACTAAATACAACAAAGGAGTTAGTGGAGCTAATTAGGTGATCCTCAGTATAGGTTTGGTTGACAGTCTATATGGCACTAGCGGTATCCTGACAAATACCACATAAATGAACTCAATTGCACACAGAGGGATGTGAAATAGCTTGGTAAAAGACAAGTCTGATTCATACCTTGTTCAAAAGTCTCATAGGATAAAGTACAGTAATGGCTAGTGAGGTAAAACCGTCTGAGTCTCAGAAAACCTTAGCTACATTTCCAAACTAACTGCACTACTCTTCATCCTTGTATTACCATCAAAAAATACAAAAAAAAAAAGCCATAAAGTTCTGAACAGTCTATGGTGCCCTAACCAAACAACATAGATTCATTTCATCCATTGCATTTTGCATATCACATATACATTAAAAACATTTGCATTCATCATAACATATGCATCCATCGCAATAAATTAACATGCATACATCCATACTCAGAACTCATCATACATAAAATCAAATCATCAACAAAATAAAGTCATCTGTATATATCATAAAAAATGCCCGCAAGCTACAATAATCGGTCATCTGACCCTTCACAATCCAAAAGCTCAAAAACCCCCAAGCCTAAGGTGTCGGCCACCATGATCATGCAGGATCGGTGCGATGGGAACTACCCCCCATGGTGTGGGTCCTATGGGACCCCTTAGGGCAGCTACTGCTAGCCCCCACATCATGCCTGCTATCACCTCCCTCATCCAATCGCCTGTGATGAGATGATGTTGACTGCTCAATACCAATGTCCCTCATCCAGCATGAATATCCACCTCCCGAGGGCTCAGGTACCCACTCCCCAAGGTGAATAATCTCCCCCTCCAAATCCATTTGATGTCAACACCACTCCGCCTCCCATCGATGGTACATCATGACTAAATTGTCACGCTGTGCCATCTATGTCCATAGGAGATCTCTCTCCTGATAAGTGTCGGTTCCCCCCTCCTATCGGTGGTGCAGAACCCATGCACTCTCCTGCTTCACTAGCTGAGCCCGTAGGATATCCCTCTCTCACAATGCATCCCCTAGCTCCTCATATCGCCTACGTAGCATCTCTGCCAACCGCACATTCTCAGCACGTAACCCAGACTCCGTGTCCTCCACATCTGCCTGAGGCATGGGACTCTCTGGAATAGCAACCTACTTTGGCTCCCACTGCTTTGCAATGTCCTGCATCTTCGACCATGTTCGCATCCTCCCAAGGAGCTCCATCATCACCTAGTGGTGCGATGATTAGGGACATCGATCACCACATTTGAATCCTCACCTAGTGGTGCGATGATCGATCGATCCAGAGTCCTCTCATCCCCTTGGCATCGATAGACCACGGGCTCACCATGCAACCCCTGGTGCACCCCAAACTATCGTGTCACCTAGCTATAGGGGAAGAACTCATGCTCAGTCCTGTGTCTCCCAATCAACCATCGCTCTCTGCGTACCCATCAGAGCCACTCTCCAGCCTCTGGCCAGGCTAGACAATCTCGATACGGGCACCAGAGCACCTCCCTTGGAGTAATCTGAGAGAAGGTATTGGCATAATGCCCTATGACACCTGCCCATTGTCGACTCTGCCCCTGCTCCCTAGACCACCGCCACAGAACTACATAACCTATCTCCCTATCCTCCATCTCTGCCTGAGTCATCCATGGTAACTCGACTGGCCTCTCCACTGCTATGTGCTGCCTAGCCCAACTTTGCAACAGATAGCTGCAACTAATCCCCTTTCGCTATCGGCAGCGGACCTCATACAACTCCCCATAGAGCTATGCCAACAATGTTTATCCCCATATCATGATTAGTAGTGCCTCTATCGAGCACTCTACCAACTGCCAAACCAAATTCAGCAGGTTCCATGGGAACCTCGCGCCTGACGAGTCTGGTAACAACATGTTGGAAATGAGGCCCATAAGGAATGCGTGCCTCACTCCCAACACCCCCTCTCCAACCACCATCGGACCAAAATCTCGTAAATATGGCAGTCACCCTCTACCCTCTCCAGTGGATCCTCCACACCCAGCTCCTCCCCATGCCCAAAGCATCGCATCAGTACAGTTGTCTGCTGATCATGTGACGACGTTCTAATCGGCAGTCCATCTATTGAAATTCATAGAAGCCAATAGATATCCTCTAAGGTCACAGTCATCTCCCCTATTGGGAGATGGAAGGTGTTGGTCCGGGGATCCCAAATATTGATCAAGGCTATCAAGTAGGCTTGATCTGCAACCACAAGCTCCAGTCGAGCCACCTGCTTGAGCCCAAGGGCATCAAGCCACTCCCAGTCAGCCACAGTCAGCACCCCCTGCGCTTCAATAAAAGCAGTGGGTACACGGTACTGGCTCTTAACAACCTACAAAAGAAAATAATTCAAAAACATTAAAATCATGGAAAAGAACTAATACAACAACATGAATATACGACATTGCCTACCAATGTACAGCAAAAAAAAAAACAAACATAAAAGTTCAACCTAAAATTAATTTTTCAGTTCTAGGGTTTCTAATCCTAACTGATAAATTTAAAAATAAAATAAAAATTCAAAAGTCAAAAATAAATAATAATTTTTTTCAGTCTTAGGGTTTCTAATCCTAACTGATTAATTTAAAAACATTAATTTTTAAACATTAATTTAAACATTCAAAATTCAAAACAAAATTAATTTTTCAGTTCTAGGGTTTCTAATCCTAACTGATAAATTCCAAAAATAAAACAAAACAAAATTCAAAAATTAATTTTTCAGTCCTAGGGTTTCTAATCCTAACTGATAAATTCCAAAAATAAAACAAAACAAAATTCAAAAATTAATTTTTCAGTCCTAGGGTTTCTAATCCTAATTGATTAATTTAAAAACAAAACAAAAATTCAAAAAACAAAAATTAATTTGTCAGCCTTAGGGTTTTTAAACTCTAAACTGATTAACTAACAAAAACACAATAATTTTTCAGTCCTATTTGTCAGTATTAGGATCTCTGTATTTTAAATTTAAAACATCTGCACGAACAAAATAAAATTAAAATAATAGTTTTGAACCTAGGGTTTTAACCTTTGTTTTAAAACTAACCAGCTCAACCTAAGAACTAGGGTTTTATGTTCCGTTTATCCTAGGGTTTAGTTATAAGCAAAATAACAATTCTTTACCTAGGTTTTTTGCTACATTTGTCATTTAGTTGTACACTAAGTCTTAGTTGTGTTCAGCTCAGTTTTAGGGTTTTAGTTTTAAAATTTTGAAAAACATCATCACAAAGAAAATTAAACAAAACACTTGCAGTTTTAAACAAAAGTAATAACTCTAGGGAGCACTTATTGGTCTCGCTTCGGCTCCATTGCTCGACCCGGTTTGTGCACTAATGATTTCAAGAGAAATTCGACAGTGCTTTGCTTCGCATAATTAACCTCCTCCTCCCCAGAGCTCCAAATCGCAAGAAAATTCAGATGCAAATGAGCCCAAACCCAAGTTTTGGCCTTTAAATAGGCCTTTTGAGCTTAAATTCGTCTTCCACTAGGTTGATCACTCTGGTTAGCACTCGTACCACCATGGGATGAATTCTAAGTTGGTATTCGTCCCACCCTAGGATGAATTCAGGGCAAAATTTTCAAAAAACAGCAAAAATTAAACAAAAATGCACAAAAATAGCTAATAAACTTGCCCGATGAGAGTGTTGTTGCACATGACATCCCGGGAATATAAAATAGATGTTGGGGTCAAAAATTGTCACTATCATACTCCCTAAGGATGCTACCATAGCTGGACCACTCCACGGGAGAACGGATTTTCATCAATTTTAGCTCCAAAAAGCGTCACAAAAAGGGTTACCACCCACCAAAAATAGGTCTAAATGTCAGAAAACTACACATGCTTAACGCTAAACCATCTAAAGGCACCCTTGCATAAGTCATCTTGGGTCAAGCAACTCGTAACTTTTCTCATGAAGGTCATTCCCCCATCGATTCGTCGCTTGAGGGGGTAGTCACACTTAGTCACCAATCAACAAACACACACCCAATTAAGGAAAACGACATGCATTCAAAGAATCATTAACAAAGACAATTACACTCCTACTTGGGGCAGTAAACAAGCAATAATCACAATCTGATCAAATCACTTGGCATTTCGTGAATCATGAACTCAGGGTTCTCACAGACAAAAGGTTGCGCCCTTTGCCTATTCATGACTGATCAATGTCCAAGGTCAAGTAAGACCTCACCGAAAAATGTTAACACTTGAATTGAGTGCCTTCACTCGTCAGAAGCAAGGATTGAAGAATGCATGCCCTTTCCATACTTGGGGCATCAAAATTTGGTTAGGTTACCAAGAAACCCTAATCATTAGTGCTTTGGTTATCTATTTTTGCTCGGCGTTGCGCTATGCAGAGTGCATCCCAAAAAGGGGCATCTTTAGACACCAAAACAGCACCAATCCGATTATGTGACTGCAAACACTGATCACTTTGACACACACAGCCCCCATGGCAACCCTCAGAAGTTAAATAGTGGTCCTAACCACTTTTACAACAATTTTGGAAGGTCAAAAAGCAATTTGGCACCTTCAGGCACCCTGCTCCAAATCCGTCCCACCCTGGGACATTCAAATTGGGATTCGCCCCACCCAGGGATGAATTCTGAATTCACTCTGGGGTAGGACGAATTCTAGGTTCAATGGGCAAAAAGAGAAATTGTGCCAAATGGCAGCCGAGGATAGTCAATTAATACCTCCTGCCTTGCATGTGCATGTAGGTGGGAATATTGGACGTTAGAGGACTGTCACAAGGGCAGTCATGGAAGCCCAAGTCAGGAAGGACTTTCCTCCCTCATGTGAAGGCATGACTGCCACATGGCGCTCATGCATGCCCCTCCAAAGAGACCCCCTGGGTCTATAAAATGGCGAACTTTCTCACCCAAAAGGAGAGATGTTGGAAGCATTTTCAAGCAATGAAGTGCTGCCAAATTTGATACCACGTTTTTACCTTTTGATTCACGTCTTCCACATCCTTGATTTCTTTCGCAAGAGAGGTCATTGGGTGGTTATTGAAAGTGTGAATCTAGATACAAAACCTGACATTTGACCACATTGATCTACCAATTTGCCGACAACCCATTACAAGAGATTTTGGGCCCATCCCAAGTGGATTGGTGCTGAAATCAGGTTCTAACGGTGGGCGGCCCACCTGGGTGCCCCGCACTCCTACGAGCATAATATTCTTTTTTTAAGATGATTGGGAATTCATGGAAGATTGTTCTTTTATCATTTGTTTGTTTTGTATTTCATCTTATGTTGTTTAAATAGCTTGTAATTTCGATTTCATAATGCTGTGATCAAATCTTATCATGTTTTGTCGCTTTTGTTGTCCTCACTAACTTGTAGGTAGCAACATCAAATTCCTGTTGATGGAGGTCAAATTGGGGAAATCCGACCATCTGGGTCTTCCCAAAATGCCCCCAATTAGCTAACCCCTAAGTTTGTAGTTTGTTTGGAGCTCCCAAGACGCGACATTTGAGCAGTATCACTTCGGTGTTTTGTCGCAGGTGAATTCGTCCTACCTCGGGACGAATTACAGTCGAATTCGTCCTTCCCAGGAGCGAATTCAAATTGGCGGTGAATTGTCTGACTGTTTTGATGGCAGAAGCCCTCTGGTAATGTTCCCTAGTTCCTATCAAATTTGTAGGTTGTTTAGAATCGGTTTATTTATCGCTGTAATCAATCTTTTGCATGCATCTTTCATTGTTTTTAGAGAACAAACGTTTCATCTTTGCAACAGGTTCTACTAATGATTTTGTTGTTTCTTTGAATGCAGGAGGAATAACAAGGATCAAGGATTCATTCACACCAGCGGTGGCAACACTTTTGCCTGCCCATTTTGCATGTGGGCATGTGGAAGAGAGATGACTTTCCATTGATGTGACCAAGAGACAAGTTTGATGCTCCTCTCCCTTAAAAATGGAGGAAGTGAATTGTAACCGAATTTGAAATACATCAATAAAAGAAGAGGTTTGTTTCGTTCCATTTGGGTTCCAATTTGTCTGTGCTTTCTCCATTTTACGCATTTCTAATTTGTAGCATCAAGTTTAGTTTTGTTCTTGCATCATGTTTGGAGTTTTCCCTTTTTGTTTCCGGAATCTCGTGCTTTCATTATGTTATATGTTATTATATGTTATTTTATTTTTCTTATTCTATTAATGTTATGTTATTCATTTTGTTATTCTATTTTATTTATTTATGTGTGTTATAATAATGGTTTTTATTTCTTTGTCTTGTTATATATTGTATTATTTGTCATGTGGTTATATATGTTATGTTTCGTATTTTTTTTGAATGTTTTGTTTTATATAGTATTATGATTCATGTTTAGATTAAGGTATATTTTATTATTTACAATATTTTGTCATGTTTGATGATGGTTTTTAGTTAATTTTAATATAAATTATTGTTTTATGTGTTTTTAGGTACTTTTTATGATTTCGAAGCAAGCCAAAGGACATGATGGTTTAAACGACTAAAGGATTTTGTGGTATTTTGACATGCATTTCAACACGACATCAGTAGACACACATACTAGTGGATTTTATGAACATGATACAAGATTATTTCACACGTGGTTTGATATGAGCACATGCTATTGGATTTGACGGACATGGTGCATGATGTGTAAGGTTTTAAGTGATATGGGATGCGTAATATTGGAAAGTGTATGGAGCACATAATGTTGGTAAATTTATAGAATGTGTGATGATGTAGCCAGGTTATGGATATTTTTGGTTTCTAATGCTATCCGTAGAATTCATTGAGGTAGTCGATAGCTCAATTAAACAATCATCATACAAAATAAGTGTTTGGTGGTTTTTAATAGTGAGGCATGTCATGGTGGAATTTTATACCACATAGCATGTAGTAGGATTCTTCTATTTTCATAGTAAGTCATGAAAAATAAAGAATTTGATGGTCTTCCACAATGAAAGACTTTCCCTAGTAGTAGAATTAGTAAAATTATGGATGCATAAAAAGACTATGTTATAAATCTCACGGTCGACTAGGTTCAACATGATTTGTTTTAGTTTCAAAGGTGATAAATTAGATGAAGGGTGATTTATCCCATAGAATATCCTGTCAGTGCAACGCTAGAAGAGGTGGATATGTAAAAAATATATGATTCATTGGATGATACATAAGACCTTTACAACATAACACATGACAAATTTTATTAAAGAAAATCACTGACGAGTAATTTATATAATTGAAGGTTTCATGATTATAATAAAATAGAGGAGTGATGAAGTTATCCTTACAACAGTAAATGCCCTAGAAGACTAGTCAAAATAACATCTAATTTGTAGATTATTATGAATGGCACGAATGTGTATGGTGATGCACATATGAGGAGTAGACGTCAATGTTGACACTATTTTCACTAGACAATTTTGAAGAACATCGAATAGGCGAGCAAAGAAAGTGAAGCAAGCTCACTGAAGGTACCACTTATGGTAGATGTAGATGTGTGTATCTGCAAGGTAAAGGTAATTAGTGTGGATGAAACATACCAAGTTATATTATAAAATATATATTTTACTTATCATGGTTGTTTTGGGAAGATAATTGAATTAATTATGAAAATATGTTATATGTTACAGAGCTAAAGTAAAAAAATAAATTTATTAAAAGCCATGGTGAATACATGTTAGTTGATTAAAATTTAAAAACATAAGCAAGGGTGATTTTGTTATGTAATTGGTTCTAAAAGTTGTTCAGGATCTATGGCAGAACAGAAGCAACCGAACCAATGAATTGATAAATTGAATATTTAGATTATAAATATTAAAGGAATGGGAGGAAAAAGGGTCAGACAGGTTGGAGAAGGATATAATAATATTGCAAGGAGTCCAAATAGAATAAATTTTTTAGGAAGCTACATTTGTAGATGAATACAAAAACTTTGTGGATTCATTGTAATATTTAATATTTTATATCAAATTCAAATTTTTATTAAAATCAAGCACTATTATGGTGTTTTTAATGTATAAGTTGATTGATATAATTCTTTTTATATTAAACTTCTGTACAAGATAGCACCAAACTTATGGTAGGATTGTGTGAAATATGATCTGCCTAAGTTTTGGTTTTCAAAGTTGTGTTTTTTTGTACTATATCAGATTTATCCGAAGGTTTTATTTAAATTCATTTCCTTAAGTCCTTTTTAATTTATTTGAGGTATTAAGATTTAAGATAAAACCTAGTTTATTTTATAAAGGATTTAAATTTTATAACTAGGTTAAAGTTGAATTTATCACCCAAATATTTAATTTCATAGATATTTTGGGTGAATAAATTTCACAGTGGAGGAAATCATATGAACTTTTGATTTTAAATTTCATAAAATTTATAAGTTCATTTAATTTATTCATTAAAGCCCTAATTTGAATTTCAAAGATTCAGATTTGCAAAAAGGGTTTGCAAAATTTATTTGGGTCAAATATTTAATTTAATAAATATTTGACAAATAAATTTCAGAGAAAGAGAAGGATTATATGGATTATTGATTTTAATATCATTAAATTTTAAAATTCATAACTTGAGATTTACTTATGTTTTGAAAGTTTGATTTATTAAAATTTTCAATCTCAAATCACAAAGTCCAAAGTATACTATTGAAAGGATTAAATTTATTTATTTCAAATATTTAGTTTAATAAATATTTGAATAAATAAATATTACATTAAGGAAGATTATGTGAGTTCTAATTTTCATATTATAAAGTACAAAGCTTTATAATTAGAATTCATACACATTAATTGTTCATATTTTATGAAAAGAAGCAAGGTTTATCAAGATTAGAATATTTTTAAAAGCCCTTACAAAAGAATTATAAAGTGTTTAACATGTTATAATTAGGGTTTTGATTTTATTCATCATTTATTAAATTTAATTTTAAGCTTCATACAAGTTTTGATTAAAATGTTTTAATATATATTCATATAAGTTTACTATAAGGTTAAAGCATTTTAATTTAAATTCGTGTTTAAAACCTTAAGATAAATTTACATTCTCAAGAATCTGTTTTAGATGGAAAATTAATTCATTTGGGAAAGTAAGTTTTATTGAAGAAATACAAGTAATGATTTCAAAAATCAAAAAATATTTGTTATGCCAAGCCCCTTGTTAATAGTTGATTGTTAATCCCTGAGATATTTTGTGCACTTAATTGACATATTATCATACATACATAATGTATTACGTAAAAGAACTTTGGAGAAATACATTTTATTTACAAGAGAGGATTTCAATCCTAATTGTAGGGTGATTTTGTAAATGGACAAAATCATATCTCAACAAAATTAGTGCTAGAAGGAGGGCCTGAAAATAGGTATTTGATTTTAAACATTTGAAGTTTGTTCAAATTTTGACATTTAAAAAAAAAGTTGGCATTTCCCTATTTATGATGCATTAATGTGGATTTGTTATAAATTTAGAAATATGGTTAAAATTCAGTTGTTGAAAATTCTTCACAGGTAGTATTTCATGCTAAAATTGGTTTAATGTCAAAAAATGATTTACCTTATTATAAGCATGATAGAACGATTACGACAAAAAAACATATTAATGCATATAAAAACATTATGTTTCATTTTTAAATTATGCACGAAAATATTCTTTGTAGGATTTTTCCATACACATTCGATGAAGTTGCTCATGCTTGGTTTATTAATTTACCTATAGGTTCTATTAATTCTTGGGATTAACTATAAACAACATTTATCAAAACTTTTGGAACATTGGTTGACATAGATTTATTATCAAATCATTTTGCATCTATCTGTAAATAATTTAATGAATCTATGAGCGAATTTAATGATATATTCCATAGGTTGTATACTAAAATAGAGAAATATTTCATCATTAAAAAAAAACAAAATCCTTCAAATATACTTGGAAGCCTTAGATTCCTTTACTTCTACATGCATAAGGATATGTCTTAAAAAGCCATCCTTGTCTAGAGCTTACAAGAAGGTAATATCCATAGAACAAAAGTGTATTTTGAAAGGGATTGATGTGGATCAACAACGGTGTATTTGAAAGATATTGAGTTAGGTCAATTATCATTACTTAATTCTAAGGATCAAAATCAAATGTCATCCATGAGTCAGGTTGAAACTCAACCTTCTCTCA
Organism: Wollemia nobilis; assembly: GCA_028583015.1. Classification (NCBI taxonomy): domain Eukaryota; kingdom Viridiplantae; phylum Streptophyta; class Pinopsida; order Araucariales; family Araucariaceae; genus Wollemia; species Wollemia nobilis. The sequence continues at coordinate 16,505,217 of JAQPPZ010016943.1, forward strand.
TGATGAACTATTCTTCAGGAGATACAAATTTAAATTAATTCCAACCTTCTAATATGGCACCTATGAATCTAATAATGTCTAATGTGAGTAATCAATGTGATGAAATTGAATTTTTAAATTTCACAAATACCCTAGATAATATCCAAGAGGAAGTACAAATTTCAAAACCAACATTCACGAATGAGATTTGTGATAAACAAGCTCATCAAGATGTAGAAATTAACTCAGTTTTAGAAACATGTGAACCTTTAGAAATGAAGGAGTTAGAGCCATTATTCACAAAGGAAGAATGGGATAAATTTATAAAGAAAAATACAAGATGCATAACAAGAATATGATAGAAACCTTGCGGTCGACTGGGTTTGACATGATCTACTTTAGTTTCAAAGGCATCAAATTGGACAAAGGGTGATTTCTCCCATAGAATATCCTGTCAGGGCAGCACAAAAATAGGTGGATATGTAAAAACAATATAATTCATTGGATGATACATAAGACCTTTACAACGACACACATGACAAATTTTATTAAAGCAAATCGCTTGTGATTATTTTATATAATCAAATGTTTCATGATTATAAGAAAATATAGGAGTGATGAAGTTGTCCTTACAGTAGTAAATGCCCTAAAATACTGGTCAAAATAACATCTAATTTATATATTACTATGAATGGCACCAATGCATAGCGTAATGCACATATGAGAAGCAAACATCAATGTTGACACTATTTTCACCAGACAGTTTTGAAAAACACCAAACAGGCCAGCAAAGACAATGAAGCAAGCTCACCGAAGGTACCACTTATGGCAAATGCATATGTGTGTATCTGCAAGGTAACAATGTGGATGGCACTTACCATTACATTATAAAGAATATATTTTGCTTATCATAGTTGATTTGGGAAGATAATCAAATTAATTATGAAAATATACTATATGTTACAAAGCTAAAGTAACAAAGAAAATTTATTAAAAGCCATAGTGAAAAAACATTAGTTGATTAAAAGGTAAATACATAATCAAGGGTGATTTTTTTATGTAATCGATTTTCAAATTCATTCAGGAGTTGTGGCAGAACGAAAGAAACCGAACCGACGAATTGATAAAATTGAATATTTAGATTATAAAAATAAGAGGAATGGAACGAAAAAGAGTTAGAAAAGTTGGAGAAGGATATAATAAGATTGCAAGGATCTCAAATAGAAGAATAGTTTTAGAAACCTACATTTGTAGATGAATACAAAGACTTTGTGGATTCATTGTAAGATCTAATATTTTGTATAAAATTCATTTTTTTATTAAAAACAAGCACTATTGTGGTGTTTTTAATATATAAGTTGATTGATATAATTGTTAATTAAAATTCCATAAAAGATAGCACCAAATTTATGGTAGGATTCTCTAAAAATTGGTCTGCCTGAGTTTGGTTTTCAAAGTTGTGTTTTTTGTGCTATAGTAGATTTGTCCGAAGGTTTTATTTAAATTCATTTCCTTACCTAATTCCTTTTCAAATTATTTGATTCATTAAGTTTTAAGATAAAAACTAATTTATTTTATAAAGGATTTAAATTTTATAACTAGGTTAAAGTTGAATTTATCACCCAAATATTTAATTCCATAGATATTTTGGGTGAATAAATTTCATAGTGGAGGAAATCATATGAACTTCTCATTTTAAATTTCATAAAATTTATAAGTTCATTTAATTTATTCATTAAAGCCCTAATTTTAATTCCAAATATTTAGATTTGTAAAAATTGTTTGCAAAATTTATTTGGGTAAAATATTTTATTTAATAAATATTTAACAAATAAATTTTGGAGAAAGAGAAGTATTATATGGATTATTGATTTTAATATCATAAAATTTTAAAATCCATAATTTGAGATTACTTATGTTATGAAATTTTAATTTATTAAAATTTTCAATCTCAAATCAGAAAGTCCAAAGTATACTATTGAAAGGATTAAATTTATTTATTTCAAATATTTAGTTTAATAAATATTTGAATAAATAAACATTACATTAAGGAAGATTATGTGAGTTCTAATTTTCATATTATAAAGTACAAATCTTTATAATTAGAATTCATACACATTAATTCTTCGTATTTTATGAAAAGAAGCAAGGTTTATCAAGGTTAGAATTTTTTAAAAGCCCTAACAAAAGAATTATAAAGTGTTTAACATGTTATAATTAGGGTTTTGATTTTATTCGTCATTTATTAAATTTGATTTTAAGCTTCATTCATAGAATAAATGCAAGTTTTGATTAAAATTCTTTAAGATATATTCATATAAGTTTACTATAAGGTTAAAGCATTTTTATTTAAATTTGTGTTTAAAACCTTCAGATAAATTTGCATTCTCAAGAATCTGTTTTAGATGGAAAATTTATTCATTTGGAAAAGTAAGTTTTATTGAAGAAATACAAGTAATGATTTCAAAGATCAAAAAATGTTTATTATGCCAAGCCCCTTGTTAATAGTTAATTGTTAATCCCTTTGATATTTTGTGCACTTAATTGACATATTATCATACATACATAACGTATTATGTAAAATAACCTTGGAGAAATACATTTTATTTACAAGAGAGGATTTCAATCCTAATTGTAGGGTGATTTTGTAAATGGACAAAATCATACCTCAACACTTAGGTAACCCTTAAATAAAGTACATGGAAATATTTATCCAAACCTATTTGGAAATAGGTAAGGATTGTAAATTTCCTAGAGAATGTAGAATTTTGCCTTTTATCTATTGACATGCTACCACAAAATTGTGTGTCTTTCCTCATACCTTTCTAGGAAAATGTATGCTTAATCATTTTATAGGTTTTGAGAAACCCAAAATGGCCTATAGTGGGGAAATTTCCTAGAGTTGGGACATGTGAGGAACAACAAGGAACAACAAGGAATTGGTGGTAGCATAAATCTTGTCCATCCCAAGTTGGTAAAATAGTTTGTTGTGGTGATGATCGACCTATGACCCCTTGAAGAATTCAGGTTAACTTCACCAATGAGTAAAATGAGCTTCCACAATTACTGGCCTCAAGGGCATGGCTAACAAATTCTTTTTCCCTGCAAAAATTTGACAGTTATGACAACTTCTAACAAATTGGTAGACATCCTTAAATAAGGAGAGCCAATAATAAACATCTCTCATAATTTATGAATAGTGGCCTTTCGAGAAAAGTTATGCCCATAGGAGTTAGAATGATATTTTTTTAGTACTTGAGGGGTCTCTTTCTCAAACAAGTAGAGAAGCAACACATCATATGGATACCTCCAATATAGTCTACCTTACTAAATGTAGTACTTTTACACCAATTTCTTGATAGATATTCTTTTGTTTTGGGGTATGTCTTCTGGAAATGACAATGTTTGAAGGTAAAACATTATGCCAGCATACCATTTTAAATTAATTTTTTCAATTGTTCTAGATTTTTACTACTCATCTAACATGAAAGTGTTATTCATATTTTTCCCTTTTTTTTTAGCCATATAAATTTCCAATTCCTATACTCTCACAATTTGTACTAGTTTAAACTCCAAATCATATTGTAATAAATTAGTCATCCATCATGTAGGGATTCCTAAAGATTTAGGCTAAGTGAAAATATTTTTAACAACAATTTAGAGGATACTAGTTATTACCTTGTTAGATCCAAAGATACATTTGAAATGATCTAATACTCTAATTAATGCATAAGCCTATTTTCCTAGCATAGAGTATTTCATTTTAGCACCCTTCAATCCTTTACTCATAAAGCTATATGCATTTCTTTTTTCTCTTCATCCTTTTCTGAAATCTTTGGAGTAATCAGAGTACTTTAATAACAAATCTTGGGTTATTACATCTTTGATATTCTAAAAAGCTATATTATTTTCCTCTATCCACATTATTTCTCCTTTATTCATCATGTCATTAATTGGATTGGAAATCTAAGCAAAATTAGGGAAAAACTTTTAATAAATTAAATCTTCCCAAATAATTATCCAACTCCCTTAATATTTTTAGGAGGGGGAATTTTAGCATTTGCTTCTATTCTTTGTGGGTCAATGCTAATCTCAACATTCGAAACAACATGCCCAAGTAGTTCACCTTAAGTTGCTCCAAACACATATTTTCTAGGATTCAAAGATATGCCAAGCTCTTTGCACCTGTCAAACACATAAGTTAAATATATAAAATAATCTTTAGGAATTTTTTAAAATACTATAATATCATCGAGATACACTACCACTATATTAAATATCAACCCATTAAATGCAACATCCATGGCCCTATGAAACTTTGCCCTTGCATTCGTCAACCCAAAGGGCATCCTGAGATATTCAAATGTTTTCCATGGTGTAGTGAAAGTGGTCTTATGCACATCCTATGGATTCACTACAATTTGGTTATATCTTGAGAAACCATCCAGTAAAGATATTCTTGATGCTCCAACAACTGCTTGAAGTAACTACTCCATATTTGGAAGCAGATAGTTATATTTAAGTGAGCTCTTATTTAGATTTATGAAATCTAAAGATAGTTTGATCTCACCATTCTTTTTTCTAACTAGGACTAGATTCGCTAACCAAGAAGAAAATATCACCTTCCTGATTATCTTAGTATTCATTAAATTATGCACTTCTTTCTACATAATTGGATGTAAAGTGGGATTGAATTTTATTTATTTATTCCTAAAAGTCTTGGTATATTTTTGAAGGGGTATAATGTGAGTCATCACCTTTGTATTGAAAGTCTTCAGGTATTCATAACTCCAAGAAAAAGTATCACTATTATTTTTTAGGAATTTTATATATTGTTGCTTCTCTTTTCCTGATAGAGCCTTATTAATCTTAACAAACTTGGGCTCTTTCTCTATCCCAATATTAACATTTTCTATTTTATATTCATGTACCAAAGTTTTATATGCTCTATCTAAGTCATAAAACATGCTCTCTAAAAATACAATCCCATAGGAAAACTATTGTTATTTAGTTGTATAACTTTTGTGGGTTCTCCAAGAACATCCTTCAATTTGTCTTCATCACAAAATATGCCAAATAATTCATTTTGCATAGTCATGAAATCATTAATGTGTATATCATTATAGAAAACTTGTAAATATACTACATTATCAAGAATAGATGTTTTATAAATGTATATGGTCGGGAACGTATCCATAAACCAAGTATCTAATTTAGCACTATCTAATTTAGAATAATTGATTGCCAATTAATTTGCATTGTGATTATTTGATAAAGGAATATATTGTAGATCAAAAGCTAAGAATCTACCTATTTCATCCAATAATGCTTTCTTATATTAATTTAATCTAGGGTGCTAAGTTTGATTGTTTTATTTGATCTATTAGATTATTAGCTTAGCATCCCCAATGACTATAAGGTAATTAATACCCAATTCCTTTTCTTAATCATAACAATAAAGCTTCATACTCTACAACATTATTTATACAAGAAAATTCTAACCTAGATGGTATGCCAAGATAGTTTCCACAAATTTCTATCAAAATTGCCCCAACTTCTACTCCTGCTTGATATTTTACCCCATCAAAGGTCATAGTTCACAACTCTGAAGTTAGAATTCTTTTAGTTTCCGCATCTTCTTTAGCCTTCAGTTTTGGATCCATATTCTCAGCATTGAGCACTTTTGATAAGAAATAAGAATACCAAAAATATTAAGCCCCTCTATATTTTTTAACAAAAAAAGTAATGGCATTAATCATATTGTCATTAGGATATTTGAACTCAACTAAATACCTATTGAACGGTTCTCTTTTCAAGATGATTTTTTTCTTGCCCTACATTAGGATAGTGACATATGACCAATCTAAGTGTATAGTACAACCTAATTTTTCTGCCCAATCCCTAAAGAGTAGGATGAAAAAGAATGGATCAACATCTACAACTATAACATCCATTACCATACATTTTTTAGGATATTGTTTGATATGGACAAGAAGCCTAGTGATAATGCCTACACAAGATACTCTCCTATTATCCATTGGTAGGATACCTAGGAATAGACATTTGAGGATATATTATTATATTGTATAAGGGTTGGCATGGTCCACCCATAACCCAAGGTTGATTGTATTAGAATATTATATTAGTAGTAGGCTCCCAAAAGTAGAATAAGAAGATGGATATATAAAGAAGAGATATTTTTCATTATAATAATCATTGAAGATGAATCTTATGTAATCATCTATACCCAAAAAGTGGCTTATGGGAAATTTCCCTCCTTAAGTAGCCTCTCATATTGGGAGAACTTGTGGAGTGATTCCTTCCTTAAGGAGTATTATTGGTGTTTTGCCTACCTTAAGGGTATTATCTATCTCTCTATCATTTTTGGATTGTTATTATGGATAATTATTTTCAGATGAATGATATTATACTTCTGCATATTGGTGAATGATTTATGTTTATAATAATAAATTTCTACAACAAGTGGTATCAGAGCAAAAATTTTGGCAAAGTACGGATTTTTGTGTGAAATTGCAGAATTAGGATAACTTTTTTTGGAAAAACATCTCATCTTTCAGGAGCCATATCTTTGCAAACATTTATCTGATTCAGGCAATTATTGGATTGATTTATGCAGAATTTAAAGATATTTAAAATGAGTGTTTATATGAATGAATCCGAGTAGTATTGAGGGATATACAACATTTTTAAGTTAGTCATATGAAATAAGGATAATTATGAATTTCATAGATTTTTTCTAGAAAAATATCTCATCTTTTAGAAGCCATATCTCTACAAATGTTTATTCGATTCAAGCAATTCTTATATCCTTTTGTGTAGAATTTGAAGAGCTTTAAAATGAGTAGTCATATGAAGGAATTCGAGTAGTATTGAGGGAGATACGACCTTCTGAAATCAGGGTAGTGACAAATTTTCAAGTCACAAATTTTTTGAAGGACAAAATTTTTTAGTTTAGGTAAGAAAATCAATTACACTTTATTTGGTTTGGAAGAAAAATTGCAGATCTAGTTTTCTATGTGGATTTTTAGCTTCAAATCGATAGAAAGATATTTATTTCCATAAAACCCTAGTTGCATTAGGGCATCAACTATGTCACTAGAAAATTTTAATGGAGAAAATGATATTGATGTGAGAGAGTGGTTGAAAATAGTAAAATATCAATATAATGAAGACACGTTCAAATATAACTTTCATAAAAATTTTAAGGGGGAAGCTTTACAATGGGTAGACAACTTTGCTTGGGGTAAACTCCTGTACAGTTGGGATCAAATTGAACCAACATTCTTGAGCACATGGGTACCTATTCAATTACAAAGAAAGTTAGATTCTAAGGAATATCTTAAGGAAAGACTTAAGAAAATGGATAAAAATATAGATAGCATGTTGGATGTCATCGAAGACATTCAAAATAAACTACAGGGAATTCAAAATGAGTGAAATGAAATAAAATGAGAATGGAACATTTTCAAGAAACAAAATTTAGACTATGAAAAAGAAATAAAATTACTCAAGAAGAAAGAGGAAAAGATGAGGGAAGATAAAAAAGATGTCAATATGCAGATAGAGGAAACCATACCCTTGGTAGAGGATAAATTAGAAAATAGACAAAGAAATTTGTTTGAATCTAAAAAGTCTATTTTGCAAGTTCATGAAAGCATTCAAAAAGTATAGGTTATTATTTCCATTGACCCTAGTACTATATATAATTTTATTAATATTGCTTTCACTAATAAGTTACAAGTTCAAGCAACAAAAATTAATGACATACATCTTGAGGGTGATAATGTTTAATTTTTGAATATTTGAATATCACCATGGATAAATATGTTTACATTCAGATTTTTATGCTATTCAGATGGATGATGAGGATATAGTTCTTGGTTATCCTTGGTTAGATTCTTTGGGTACTGTTAACATTAATGTGCAAAAGAATTTTATGAACTTATAGGAAAAAGAAGATAACATTGCAGGATATTTCTCAGCTTAAGGAGCAAGGATCTGTTAGAATTAAAGTGCACTATGCCTTCACCTTGAAACTTGTAAGTTTCTCCTAACAAGTGGCATGTGTTTCATATAGGCTTATGCCTATATATTGTAACCCATTTGTATCAATAATAAAATCTAATCTTGTTCATTCCATTTTAGTCCCAACATTTGGGAAATCTTTTCATAATTTTTTTTTAGTTTTTTAGATCTGCAGAATGGTAAACCTTGATGGAGCTCTCAGATCTGGTCTTGTTGCAGCATTTTTGGATTTTCTCGGCTTCTTGCTACATACCCGTTGGTTACATAACTCCCGATATATTCTTGCTGAAATATTTTTTTTCGTAAGAATGTAGATCATAATGAGAGATCTCTAGTTCTTGAAGTTTGACAGTTTTAGAGCTTGGGAGGCTCTAAGGATGCATTTGAGTGAATCAGCAGTCTTGAAGGAAAAGTGTAGTTTTTGGTAGGCAGAATGTCTCCTGTGGAGTCCTCCCGCGAGGAAAATGTGTACATGGCGAAGCTTGCCGAGCAGGTAGAGCGGTACGAGGAAATGGTGGAGTTCATGGAGAAGGTGACCAAGGCTATGGAGATGGAAGAGCTTACGGTAGAGGAGAGTAATCTTCTATCTATGGCCTATAAGAATGTCATCGGTGCATGATGTGCCTCATGGAGGATTATTTCCTTAATCGAGCAGAAGGAGGAGAGCCGAGAAATGATGAACACATGGACACGATAAGGGATTACAGGGCCAAGTTCAAATTGGAGCTTAGCAAGATCTGAGAATCTATCCTGTGCCTCCTAGATTCACACCTTATTCTGGATTCCACCATGGGGGAGTCGAAGGTATTTTATCTTAATATGAGGGGTGATTATCATCGGTATCTTGTGGAGTTTAAGATCGGTTCTAACAAAAGGGAGGTGGTCGAGAGAACCTTGCTCACTTATAAATTTGTGCAAGACATTGCTATGTCGGAGTTGCCCCTGAATCATCCTATCAAGCTAGGTTTGGTGCTTAATTTCTCTATTTTTTACTATGAAATTTTGCACTCTCCGGATCGAGCGTGCACTCTTATAAAATAGGCATTTGATGAGGTGATTGATGAGGCTATTGTTGTATTTGCATGAGGAGTACAATCAAAAAGTTATGCATAAAATTGTCACATCCAGTAACATTTTTGTCGACGTGTATCTGAACCCGCGGTTGGGCGGGTTCGCGTAAGAGGATTTCGTATCGCACAGTGATGAGCATCACAACTCTAAGTCTATCAAGGAGATATTTGGGTACATATCACCAGAGTACATGGATTTTATCATTCCATGATGGATTCTAACGTGTTCAACTTTGTTGTCATGGTGCTGGAGGTGGTTTGTGGCCGAATGGCCATGGATTTCTGGTGTCCTATCAAAAAAAATTAGTGCAATTTTGTAAAAAAAGGAATGGTAGTGATAAGAATGCTCGAAACAATAAGAGGAGTACATTTGAAGATAAGAGTGCATGTGTGTTAATGCTTACAATATTTTATGCGGGATCGTAGTCATCCCAAGCGCACAAGATCTATGACTTCTGTGGGAGAAGAACCAGATCATGGAGTCTACCTTGTTGTGGATTTACAACAAATAGATTGTAAATCCACTCTTGAATGAAATTCAATTTGTCGATAGTCATGGAGGTTCAATAACTCTCACATCTTAATCACAAAGATGGATCTTTCAAATAGATGCAATATTCATGGATTATTTTGGCGCATGCTTTGAGGATGGTGGGAGATGGAGATAATCATTACCAATCATGTGTATCAAAGTCGATGCATGGAGGTAAAAAATTATACAGCGAGCTTTGATGACGTGGCTCATCGATGGGTTGTTGAATTTTGCGTGGAGGAGCATTTTTTTGCTATTGTAGAGAGAAAAATATTGTTTATTATATTTTTCAAAAGTGACGACCTACATGGTCCATGTAATTCCCCTACGAGGGAAATTGATGCTATTTTTTCTTCCTGAGAGCGATGCCGCCATTGAGCGATGTTGTCTATTTACTGCCTAGATAGGCATGCTATTGTTTTTCCACATGTTGAAGGACCCATTCACATACAAGTATAGGGGTATTTATAGTCTTCGAAAATATTTTTTCGTAATGGACACATTGGTGGTGTCCATTTGTAATTTTGAGGCTGTTTCTTTAGAGTTTTTAAGCCTCAAAAATTTTCTACCTTGAAGTGCACTTTCAGTTGTACCTGACACTCCCAAGGCACTTGTAAGTGAACATAGTATCTAGTATTATCCTCTTTCTACTTAGTGGATGCAGCGGCTGGTTACCCATGCTTTCTAGTAAGATGAGGTGACTACCATAAGGAATCTTATTCTAGGGACTACAGACATAGACACCCTAGACTCTATCCGACATTTTTTTGGATCTACTTCTAAAGACTACAGACAAAGACACTTCAAAATATTTTTTATCTTATTTCTTCTCCTCCATATTTGGCTTCTATGGCTCATTTTATTGTATTTCATGGCTCGTTTAATCTTATGTATTAAGGTGCATTTTTTGGCGAGAGACCAAAACCTTCTATATTGAGTTCACCATAAGGAGGGATTTGATATTTATGGTGGGGCTAGTCAGTGACCTACGAGAGGCAACATCCTTTGAGGATGACCTATAGAGGCAACAGATCCAGAAGTGGCTGACCTTGAGGCACCCATGATGACCCTGAGGCACTTAGATAGCTGATCTAGTGACAAAATACCCATGGAAGGGGTTGACCCTGAGGAAACAGATCGAGATGTATACATAGTGAATCTCGCATCATTTACAGTTGGAGAGGCAAGCATAAAGAGCACGAGCCTAGACCAAATCAGGAATAAAAGAGGATTTAGGTTGCTTTTAGATAAGTCAACATTAAGGGGGAATGTTACCTAATGTTGACATGTTTTTTTTCTTTAATTACGATAGTTCACTTTAAGGGGGAATGTTAGAATTAAAGTGCACTATGCCTTCACCTTGAAACTTGTTAGTTTCTCTTGACAAGTGTCATGTGTTTCATATACGCTTATGCCTATATATTGTAACCCATTTTTATCAATAATAAAATCTAATCTTGTTGATTCTATTTTAGTCCCAATAGGATCCAAGAAAAATCAAGAAGTGGTTGTAGAGAAACAAATTGAAGAACCTAAAACAGAATCCAAGAAGGTAGTAGCAGCAACAAAGTCCATGGAAGAAGTAGTAGCAACTAATTCAGTGGAAATAACAGTAACATATTCCAAGGAAGCTTTGATAGAATAGTACAAGGACACACCAAATAAATAAAATATGAAATAACAATTTGTAGAAGAATTTAAAACAATAGAGACAAAGGTTGAGAAGTCAAATAAGGTAGAACATAAAGTTAAGGTTGCACCATATCACCATCCACACCACCATGAGCGGAAACAATCTTGGAGGTATGGTTAAAGACAACAATATTATGGTTCTACATGGAATTGGAAGGGCACCAAATATGGTAGTGTTTGGCAGAGAAATCATAGTGATCCTGGTTTTTAGAGTGGATCATCAACATCAAGAAAAAAGTGGACCCATCATTCAAGTTATCAAAATATAGTAGTAGAAGCGTGAAGCAAACAAAGTAGATTTGGATACTCAAGTAACAAAAGGGTATACCAACATCAACATGTTTCACTTGGATGAATGGATGATCAAGATTGGTACCAGTTGCTAACATTGCCTAGCAAATCATATTATCTTGTTTCTTTGCATGTTTCGAGGACGAAACATTTGTAAAAAGGGTGGCATGGTAGGGTACCTAGGAAAATATATTTGGGGATATATTATGATATTGTATAAGGGTTGGCATGGGCCACCCATAATCCAGGGTTGACTATATTATAATATTATAATATAATACTATATTAGTAGTAGGTTCCCAAAAGTAGAATAAGAAGATGGATATATAAATAAGAGATAATTATCATTGTAATCATCATTGGAGATGAATCTTATGTAATCATCTATGCCCATGAAGTGGCTTATGGGACTTTTCCCTCCTTAAGTGGCCTCTCATCTTGGGAGAACTTGTGGAGTGATTTCTTCCTTAAGGAGTATTATTGGTGTTTCCCTACCTTAATCGTATTATCTATCTCTCTATCATTTGAGGATTTTTATTATGGATAATTATTTGTAGATAAATGATTTGATATTTTTCCATATTGGTGAATGATCTATATTTATAATAATAAAGTTATGCAACATCTATTACAAAAATAGGGGGTTCTATTTTTGGCAATTTAAGCCTAATTGATTAGCTACTAGTTTTGACATCACATTCATTGAAGCATCACTATCAAGCATGAAGTTACGAATATTATATTGGTCACCGTAATGTGATGTATACCTTAGTGATATATATAAGGGTTTAAGTAAATATAGGGCTCTGAATGCATTATTCTCAAGGCCTATGGGGGCTTGAGGATGACATCCTAATTAATCAGTTAAATTGAAGGATCTACATACTTGATATCAGTACTTTGGTATGGTCATTAATTCCTCAAAAATAATGCTAACCTTATTCTTAAAAACCTCTATACCCAGGTCAAATTAATCAATCCCTTTTTTGGACTTCTGATTAACCAAGTAATTTTTCTACTTTTGGATAATTTCTTCTAAATTAGCCTCTTCAAGAACCATTTGTTGTTTCAATTAATTTAACTTTTATATGAAATCACTCCTATGGTTTTATCATTTTGGTTAGGACATTATTTTAATTATTTCCTCCACTATTCTTCTTCTAATATTAATAGCATGTATTCTCTCGATAGACTCAACCTCTTTTGCTATAGGTATAATATTTCCCTACTTCTAAGTGACGGATCTGGACCTTTGATATGATCATTAGGTCGTATGTCTAGATGCGCTGAAGGAAAGGTAGACTCTTGTGGATAGTTGACCATATTGCAAAAATTGAAGGGATCTAAGTCTACAGGAACCACATGAACCTACCCTTAATGAATGTACTTGATGCATTGGTGCAATATGGAAGGGACACACTTCATATCATGAATCCAGGGTCTACCAAGTAGTATGTTATACTATATTACACCCTCCAAGACATGGCATAATGTAGGAATTATTTTTAGTATAAACTAAAAATGGAGGACTATTGTACCAAAAATAGAGCATAGAGCATCATTAAAAGATCAAAGGGTGAATGTAGATGCTACAATATATGATGATGAAATACTAAGACACTAAAGTATGATAATGGTGATGATATTAATGGAGGAACTTGTATCAATCAACACTCATTTATAGGGGATCTTATTCACACAAGAAATGATATGTAGTGGGGGATAGGCTATGTAAGTGGGTATCAACTTGATTTCATGATCATGTAACATTATAACATGCTCATTGCATCTCTAAATATGCTTCATAAAAGTTTTGAAAGAGTTTGGGTCCTATGGTTGTAGTTCAAATAACTTTAAAATCTCCATTAGAGTCTCCCAATGTGGAGTTGAATATTAGAATATATCATATATGGAGAGCTTCACAAATACCATATTTAGAATTTGATTAAGTCTACTTCTTATCATGAGCATCAAGTGAGGTATGGGAACTTGGATTGGAGTTGACTACGATAATTGTTGTGATGTTGAAGGAATAGTGGTGGACCTATAGGTTGTGTTGGTTGGTTAACATATCATTGATTCCTTATCACTATATTAATCATCCTAAAAAATCCTTGATGTGGTGGGGCTATGTGTATCTCATTCACCTTCCTAGTTTATTTAGCTTGGCCTCCATGCACAAGTAGCGAATCTTAAAATTTGCCAATCTATTAATTATTGGTAGCTCAAAGATTATCGATTTGAATCTCATTATAATATATGTCTTGCATAGGAGTTTTGAATGTGTAGAAATTTGAATTTCATGACCATTATAACAATGATAGATACAATGTAAATCCTCCCTAAAGTTTTTATCTTTTGGATTATTCAGATCCGATTGTTGAACCTCGGGTAGATTAATGGTCTTTGTCTCACACAGTCACTGAAAGAGTGATGCCAATGAATCAAGAAATGGTGTGTACTAGCAAGGAGGATGTTGCTGATTCATATATTGGTTTTATTGAGGTTTATAATTGTACTGTGTAGGTGGGGGTTGGACCTAATAATTAGGTGGTTGATGTGCATTTGGTTGTGAAGGCCCTAGGATGCTTTCAACAACTTTATTTACCAAAGTCAACTTCTATTGTGTGTAGTTTCCTTTAAAATATTTATTCCACTCATTTTTTGGGGGCTTGATTTTGCCCTCTTGGACCTTTATGTCCTCAATAACCTTCACCTAATATAGGGATTTCTAATTTTTTTTGTATTTTTTGGGTTGTAATAAAAGTGAGATCCATTTTAAAAAAATATTAGTAAACAAATGAGTGAGTTCTATGGTAGGAAAGATAAAAGGAAATTATGTAATTATGGATCTCCACTACTTGCCATAATCCATTACTAACTCTTCATCAAATTGACTAAGGTATTATAGGTTAGTCAATGTTGATTTCTTTCTAGCATTGAATGAGAAGTATTCCAGGAATGCATTTACGATTTGCTTAAAGGTGTCTATGTTATGTCATGGTAAATGATTATACCACACTAAAAACAGCCTATCTAGGGTTATGAGAAATGCCCTAAGCATAAGGGCATCATAAAACTAGAGATTAAAGCACACATTCATGAATCAAATAATATGATATTGAGCATCTTTATATCCTTTGAACTTATCCAATTTTGGTATTTCAAAATGATTATGATATGGAGGACATGGCAAAGAAGGGTGAAGTGGTTGGTTGTATAGTTGAAGCAAGGTGGGTTTATGATAACCAATTCTTGAAGCTTGATTTTCCAGTGAATTGATGTGGTTTATAAGTATCTTGTACGCTTTAGGTTATATGATCTCAATTTTCCACCATTTACCTCAAGGAGAGGGAGGTGAAATATGTCTATTGGGATGATGTGGTTGAATATGGTTGTCATCCATGTCCTCATAGACTAACTTAAGGTACCCCTTTTTTATATAATCTTATTCTAAGTCCTCATAGGCTCCATAATCTTGCTGATGATTGTTTAGTTCATGATATTGAGACCTATGTTGTTGTATGGGAACCTAAGGAGTATGGTTTTGATTTGGTCTAGGTGGTAGGTTATGATGTTGTACAATGTACCTTTTATGGATTTATTGCCTATAGGTACTAGGGGTAGGAACTTCCTCATGTAATTCCTTTTGCAATCATTCATAATGCCACTATTTGTGATGTAACATATGCTCATGCAACCTTTACTAATCCAATTGGTTTTGATCTAGACACCTCTGATCCAATCGTAGCTTATCTAACCATATTTGGTGTAGCTTCTCTTGTCTATTTATTTTTTGCCTAGGTACCTATTCTAGTTGATTCTTTGTGTGGTATTGATTGGCCCTCGTATTGATATGAATGGACTTAGATTACTTCTCAACCCTAAAAGGGTTGGCTACTTATTTTCCACAATCAAGGGAAGCTACATTGACATGGTACTCAGGCTTATAGGTAAGCTCTATGTACTCGAGCGATGTAGAGCTACAACATGCTTGCACAAAGTAGTCTTCATATCAATTATAAGTATAATTCAAGTCTTTATCTTCCTCATATACAAAAAAGGTATGCATTGATGTGGTTGCCTTGCTAAGATGATGGGTTTTATACCTATCTAGATGAACATGAAAATATTTTTGACTCGTCTATAGACAATCAAGCAGACTGTCTTGCATGTACAGGTTAGGCCATGGTGTATACTCTTGTTCATGCTTTTATTGATAGATATAGTGAGCCAGAATACGAAATCATGGCATTGATCGATTGGTACCATCAGATGTTGAGGATTCTATCTAGAGAAAGCATATAGGATGTCTCGGCTAGAAAGTTTCTCACTCTGGTTGTATTGAGGATCTAAATATGCTTCTTTAATAGGGATACCCTAGAGGTCAGATTCCTTGTAAAAACATGGATGCCATTAAGGAATGGTTATATCCTCTAGACTAATTTGAAGATATCCCATGTCTCTTTGTAAATTTTTAGTAGTGCTAGCTCTTGATCAAGCTTAACTACATGTTATTACAATGGTCTAAATTAAGTCAAATAGTAAAGAAACAAACAATTAAAAAATGATTTTATCTCTTTTAAAATTTTCTTGTATTTCCTATTATTTTTTTAGTGTATTTGATTTTGAAACCCCTATTCTTGTAAAATCGAAGGGTAAATAAAATGCAAATCTACTAAATGTAGTTTGAGCACACCCCCCTATCGAGGAATATAACCCAAATGGTAAAAATTTTCTTCCTACACTAGATATGGCTCAAGGTAAACCTATGGAAATAAATAACCCTAGAAGGTCCCATGTTATCTAATGTTCTACTATTAGCATACCCATGCTTTCGCTTAACCCAAACATTTAGGGAATAAAAAAGAACGATAGTTGCATCCACTAATTATTTGAAAAGCCCTACGGTAAAGAGGCTTTCTAATCCATCCTACTATGGATGCACCCAAAATTAGGGGTCTTTCTAATGATGAAGTCCAAAAATCCACTAAGTTTTCTATGGTGTGAGCCATTGGATGGAGATGAAACCCATTATCATTGGTTTCAATCGATATTTGGTTATGAAATCCAACTCACTGATGTTTACAATAGATTGTGTAGTGTGCGGGGTTCCTTTTAATATTTACAAAAGTAAATAAATCATGAAGCACACGATGAATTTTCACTAATGTAGAAATATATTTAATTTTTAGAAACCCTATATGAACAATTAGTCTTTAAGTGGGCACCAAGAAAGCAAACCAAAGCAGTAGTAGATAAAGACTGTCTCACATAGAGACGACTACATATAGAGGTCATATGACCCAACCTTGAAGCTGCTAAAGCATAAATTCAAAATTTCAAGTGGGAAAAGCTAAAGAGAGAAGAAAACACTATTCTAGCCCAAGATTCATCAAGGATTAGAGCCAAGCATGTTTAGGTTTAATATTATTTGGATTTGTTGTCATAAACTTAATGGTACGTTATGAAGACTGTTAATTTTATTTCCTTTGAATATCCATATATAATATATTTTTTTTGTTTAGCAAAACTACTCTTGTGCATGAGGGCATGCAACACATTAAGTTTGGTAGAATTATGAGAGAAAAAATTTAACTATAAAAAAGTTCATTTTTACATTAAAGATGTAATTTTTAGGATACACTTGTATTTTGAGCGATAATGATCCGAAAAGGGTAAATTTTGGAGATTGATTTTCCATGAGCTGAGACAATGTGTTAGATGTCTTCAGGATTGAAATAAAGCATATCCATGAAATTTGGTGATGTGGATCTATAAAATGAGGAGTGTATACATTATTCTAGGTAAAGAGTGTATATGTTGTTCAGTTAGGGAAACTAAAATGGTAACTAAACAGTTGGGTTATTTTATCTTCTCTAATGATTTGGAGGTGGTTGGCAATTCGTATAAAGGTGTTTTTGTGGCTATTTAGATCTGTAGAATTCATTATTATATGTGAATTATTTTGGGGTTAATGAAATTTAATGAACCATTTTTAATTTCAATTTTCTCATAGTTGAGGATTGAAGAGTGTTATTATAATTTTGTAGCAGTAAGAAGGAGGTTTTATGGTTGTTTTTTTTATAGTAAATCATCTCCATATTCACTCTATCATTGTAATGTTCATTGCTAATGGAAATAAGTGGTTGAAGGCTATATGTACTCTCACATTAAGGGGAACCAAGATAAATATTGTGTCCTTGATTTTGTGTGTGCTTGAATGTTGATTTTTGAATTTTATTTGAAGTTTAGTTTTCAATATAATCTCATTAAAGATGTATGTAAGATTAAATTGACATAGTTAAGTGAATAATTTTGAAATCTATATTTGAGAATCTGAGTACACCATAGGTGTTTGGATATTATAGATCACGTTGGTATTAGTTATTTTTTTTGCAAGATTTCATTGGGGTTTTCCTATGATTCGTAAAGCATCTATGTTGCTCCTTCAGTCTGCACAGTGCATACGCTATTGCAGTAGAGTTAATTCCTTAATTTTTGGAAGGAGATCTAGAAGGAAATATTTTTTTCGTATGATCCTAAGATTGGTAGAAGGCATAGAAGAACAGACTCCATGGAATATTAGACAAAGGGGTAACCTAAACATAAGATGAGTGAATCAGAATTTCAAAGGAGACTTATTAC
The DNA here is from genome assembly GCA_028583015.1 of Wollemia nobilis. Taxonomy (NCBI): domain Eukaryota; kingdom Viridiplantae; phylum Streptophyta; class Pinopsida; order Araucariales; family Araucariaceae; genus Wollemia; species Wollemia nobilis. The sequence continues at coordinate 16,523,475 of JAQPPZ010016943.1, forward strand.
AATGGAAAGCAATATGGCTCATATTATGGAGATGTTACAAGGAAGAAAATTTAGATAAGAGACATGAACACCTGAACATGACAAAAGAAACTTGGAAGAAGGAAATACTTCAAGTATCGCTGCTTCATTGTCATTCAAAGTGGAGGTCAAAGTTGAAATTATTACTTTTGTAGGAGAGATCGATGCTAATAAACTCAATAATTGCCTTAGGTAACTTGAGGTATATTTACAAATCCATAATTTTTTTAGTGATGTTCAAAATATTTCCTCTATAAGATTAAAAATTGGGGTCATGCATTGATTTGGTGGGAGAGTCACATGGATTATCTTGAACATGAAAATCAACCACCTATCTCTTCTTGGAATGATTTTAAGAATTTTCTCAAAGATCAATTTTATCCATTAGGACATCAAAATAAGCAACTCATGAAATGGAAATTCTTTAGACAACAAAGGGAGAAATCTGTTCAAGAATACACTACAAAATTTTGTAAGCAAGCAACTTTGTTGGGGATTTCTATTAAAGATAATTCCATTTTGATGAAGTATATTGGAGGGTTACATAGCCATTTTTAAAAGACTATTATGTTGTTTAATCCTACTAATATTGATCATGTGAGTGTACAAGATCAATATTTGGAAGAATATGGGAGGAAAGGACAACAATATGAACAGCCCAAGAAGAATCCAAATAATAAAGGAAAATAAGAAGAGAGAAAATTTGAAAGCAAAGGTAAAGTCATACAAGAAGAAAATAAAGCCATAAAATCTTCAAAGAAAGAAGGTGATAATAGGAACTATTCACATTGTGAAAAATATGGTCATGTCGATGAGAAATATTGGAAACTTCACCCGAAATTGTATCCATACAAAAATAATAAGAATCAAGAGAAAAATAATGCAATGGTCACTAAGAGTGAGGATGTTTTGGGTAGTGGAGAATCTGATGATAGTCTGAAATGTGCAATAGTTCAAGAAATTATAAATGCAAAGCATATGGAGGAACAAAGGACTCAACTATTCCATGTCAAGATCCATGTAAAAGGTACCTCTATTGATTCTATTATTGATTCTGATTCTTAAGAAAATTTGATTTCTAAACATTTGGTACAAAAGTTGGGTTTGAAGACTACAAATCATCCTTAGCCATATCTTCTTAGATGGGTTCACAATGATGCCAAGTTGCAAGTGATAAAGCAATGTAAGTTGAATTTTGCTATTTCCATGAATTTTGTTGATGAAGTTATAATGGATGTGGTTCCGTTAGATATTTGTGGTATAGTGTTTGGACAACCATACTTGTGGGATAGAGATGTTTATTTTAGGAGATTACATCATTTTAAGATGATCAAATATGGGAAGTCTTATATTGTTCATATCGACAAGAGTGTAAAGAAGATGATGTTGGTTTTAGCTAGTCAAGTTAAGCAATTGATAAAAATCAATAAGAATTTTGTACTACTAATGGTCAGATTTGGGGAGAACAGAACAGTCATGAGCATAGCATGCACACTATTCCTTGTAATAAAACCATGTACTCTATTGTCCTAGGAGGATTAGATGCAAAAATTAATTTAGGAGTTTCATTTTGTGTTTGCTGAGCCAAAAGGACTACCACCTATGTAGTAGATTCGACATGAAATCTAGTTGGTACCTGATTCCCCTCTTCCTAACATAGGGTTGTATAAGCAATCAATTTTGGAGAAAGAGGATATTAAGAAATAAGTTTAGGATCTAGTGGATCAAGGTGTGATTAGGCCTAGTATGTCACCATGTGGTTTACGTATTATTTTGGTGCAAAATAAGGATGGATCATGGAGGATGTACATTGATTATAGGGTTTTGAATAAGATTACCATCAAAAATTGCTATCCTTTACCTCGGATAGATGATCTTATGGATCAGTTGCAAGGGGTAAAATACTTCACCAAGTTGGATCTGAGAAGTGGGTATCATCAAGTGAGGATCAAGGAGGAGGACATTTGGAAGACTACCTTCAAGACAAGACAAGGTCTATATGAATGGTTAGTTTTACCATTTGGTTTGTGTAATGCACCTGCTACCTTCATGAGGGTAATGAATGATGTTCTTAGACCTTATATTGATTCTTTTGTTGTATATCTTGATTATATTTTGGTCTATAGTAGTACTTGGGAGGATCATTTAGTGCATCTTAGGAGTGTGCTTCAAACTTTGCAAAAGGAACATTTGTTGTTAAAGGTAAGTAAATGTGAGTTTGGTAAGTAATATTTGGTGTACTTAGGCCACATTGTTGGTGGTGGATAGCTTAAGATAGATATATAAAAGGTAAGGGCTATTGTGTATTGGCCTAGACCAAGCAATGTTATAGAGACTAGAAGTTTTCTAGGGGATGTTCAATATTTGAGAAAGTTTATTGCTGATTTTTCTAGCATTGCTTCACCATTATTTGATATTACAAGAGGAAAGAGGTAAGGTTTTGTTTGGGAGAAGAAGCAACAAACTTATTTTGATTTTTTAAAAGATAAAATTAGCAATGCACCTATTTTGGCACTCCCTAATTTGTAGTAACCTTTTGAGATTGAGACTGATGCTAGTGAGTATGCCATGGGGGCAGTATTGATGCAAGGGAGAAGACCAATATGCTACCATTATAAAAATTTAGTGGAGCTATTTTGAACTAACCTAAATATGATAAGGATTTGTATGCATTGGTTCAAGTGGTTAAGAATTGGAAGCATTACTTGATGGGAAAAGAGACAATAATTCATACTTATTATCAACCACTACAGTATTTGCAAACTCAATCCAAGTTGCAACAAGAAAGGCATTTTAGATGGATGAGATTCCTACAACAGTTCCATTTGGTCATAAAATACAACAAGGGACATTGTAAAAAGATTGCAGATATGCTTTCCCGACCTCCAACAACAACATGTAAAACATCTAAAAAAAATTTGACCTTACTAAAATTTAGTCCTTTTGTACTTGATGTTTTTCTTGAATAGTACATGCATGATGCAGACTTCAAGGAGGTGTATCAAAAGCTGAAACACTCAACTATTACGGTTTGTGAAGGTATGGATGAATTTCATTTGAAATATGGACTTCTTTTCAAGTATGATGCATTATGTATTCTTGAAGGGGAGAGAATTCGGTTGATTAGATAGACTCATACATCAAAAATTACTGGTCATTTTGGGGTTGGTAAGACATTAGCAAATTTGCAAAGGTATGTTTATTGGCCAAAGATGCAAGAGCAAGTTGCAAGGTACATAAGAGGTTGTGTTATGTGTTGCACAAGTAATCCCAGTGACAAAAAAATTGGGTTTGTATCAGCCACTTCCAGTTCTTAATCATCCTTGGGAGAGTATTTCAATGGATTTTGTAGGAGGATTACCTATGTCAAAGAAAGGGTATGACTATTTGTTTGTGATTGTTAATAGATTTAGCAATATGTGTATTTTGATTCCATTTAAGAAGACTATAACGGGTCAAGAAGTCACTAAACTTTTCTTTACCCATGTATGGGTTCATTTTGGTTTACCTAATTCTATTGTTTCAGATAGAGATAGTAGATTTTTGGATAAATTTTGGACTTGTTTGTGGGAAAAAATGGACACTAAATTGAAAATGAGCACTACTTTTCATCCTCAAATTGATGGGTAAACAAAAGTAGTGAATATGACAATTGTTCATTTGTTAAGGGGTTATTGTGGTAAGCATCCGAAGTCTTGGGATGAGCATCTTGTCTTTATACAATATTCATACAATAGGGCAATTCATTCTTCTACTAATAAAACTCTATTTGAAGCATGTTATGGTTATTTACCTCCATCACCTTTTGATTGTGTATTTGGTCAGCAAAGGGATGAGAGTATGTCAGTTGAGAAGGAAGAAAAACAAGCTGAAATCTTCATTGATAAGATAAGGCAAGTTCATTTGAAAGTTCAAGAACAACTCAAATAAAACCAATCCAAATACAATATAAGGCATGACAAGCATAGGTTTGACCACAATTTTGTGTTGGGATATCAAGTTTGGTTGCATCTCAACAAGGATAGTTTGCAAGGATCATCCAAGAAGCTTAAAACAGTTAGGTATGGACCATTTCATATTATGAATAAAATTAGTGAGAATGATTTTAGATTGGATTTACCGGCCTATATGAATATTTATTTAGTAGTTAATGTGGAGAACTTGAAGTTATTTTAGCCATCCATGCTTATGGAAGAAGAACAAGGTTTAGGTCAGGTTTTTCCATAAGTTGAGGACTTGTCTCTAAGCACAATGGATGAACTCAAGGAGGATTTAATTTTGCAAAAGAATATTTGTACAACAAATAAATGTGAGCAATAAATTTGGTTTATTGGGTTGAAGGGACAATTACCTACGAAGGCAAAGTGGTATGATAAAATAAGGTGAAGGAATTGCTTTATCATCTCATTCATTAGCATTTGTGGGATCAAATACCTCACCCATGGGGATATGTGAGCCAAAAAGGTTCAATTTCAGAGATTGTTTTTCCATGAGCTAAGACAATGTGCCAGATGTATTCAAACTCAGAATCAAGCATGTCCATGAAATATGGTTATGTGGATCTACATAATGATGAGTGTATACGATGTTCTACGTAAAGAGTGTATACATTGTTCACTCATAGAAACTAAAATGGTAACTAAACAATCGACTCATTTTACCTTCTCTAATTATTTGGAGGCAGTTGGAAATTTTTTTGAAGGTATTTTTATGGCTATTTAGATCTGTAGAATCCATTGTTATGGGGGAATGATTTTGGGGTTAATGACCTTGAATGAACCATTTGTAATTTCAATTTGCTCATAGTTGAGGATTGAATACTGTTAGTAGAATGTTGTAGTAGTAGAAAGGATATTTTATGGTTGTTTTTGGCTAGTGAATCATCTTCATATTTACTTTGTCATTGTAATATTCGTTGCTAATGGAAAGAAGTGGTTAAATGCTAGATGTACTCTCACATTGAGGGGAACCCGGATAAATATTGTGTCCTTGATTTTGTATGTGCTTGAATGTTGATTTTTGAATTTCCTTTTGAAGTTTAGTTTTCAATATAATTTTATTAAAGGTGTATGCAATATTAAATTGACATAGTTAAGTGAATAATTTCAAAATCTGTATTTGAGGATCTGAGTACGCCATAGGTGTTCGAATATTACAGATCAGATAATATGTACGTATTTGCATATTTTTGAAATGAATATCATATGCAACTATTATGTTTTAAATAATACTAATTATATATATATATTTTGGGAAAGTTTTGTGTTTTATGTGAAATCAGATTAGATGCTACATAATATCTATGGAAACATATTATAAAAGATAATTGCTAAAATAGTCTACACACGCGACCTATATATAGTGGAAGATATATAATATGAGAATCACTTGGGATAAGATAGTGGAAGAATCCAACCTATTAGCCTACTCATCTAAAGATGATTCTAAAGAAGATGCCAAATCCGAGTCTAGTGAAAGTCAGGAAGAAGAAGAACCACTTGTGCATAAGAAGTTTTATTGGGTTAAAACAACCAAATCTCCAAAACGTCCTCCACCTACACAAACAATGAAAATCAAATTTGAGATGTTTAATCTATAAAAATATGGAAGGAGTGAGTCTTCAAAATGACCTGCTAGCCCATAACCAAGCCATGTAATCATGAGTCCCCAACATGAGTCTTTTAATGTCCTAGCCTAGGTCCTCACTCAGTAGAGCCAACTCCAATCAGAGATGCAGAGTTTTTAGAGGGATTTCTTGGAACAAGCAACCTTAATGAAAAAAGCTAATTTTTCTCAAAATGAGCTTCTCAAACAGTTACTTGTAGAAATTAATGGAAAATAAATTAAATTGGTTGAACAAGTTTCTCAACAACCTATTTTTAGTTCCTTTCCTAATTAAAGTTTAGTAAGAAAAATGAGGTGCTTAATTAATTTTATCGGGTACTTTACCCTATCCCAGATAATTGCTGGGAATATTTCACAAATGCTTTCTTCGATGTTAGGGAAATTTAGATAAAAATACACTACCTCTCCAAAATATGGTGTGCACATCCCTATTAGTCCTTATAATATGAACCCAATAGTGGAACTTAAAATCCCTTTGAGCCTCGATAAAGTGATCAACACGATCACCAAATTGGTAGGTCACCAATGTCCAATAGTGGAAATGTTAGAATAAGTAATTATTCTCTTAAGTCCTACTAGGATAGACATACTTGAGTTTCCACTCCTCCATGAGTCAGGTGAACTCTCAGTATAGTCTAGATCAGATTTGATGAGTTGTTGTAATCCAACGACTCTCAATGATCAACTTTGCTATTTATACAAAGTTGATCCATGGAATAAATCAATCGGTTCTATTTTGTTTCTTCAAATATTGTAATGCTTTGTAGTTCTACTCTTGGGAAATTCTAACATGGTACCAGAGTAGGATAGATTCTGCTAGGCATTCTCTCTTGAAGGCAGTTTCATGAACTGGTTCATAATCTCTTATCTTTTGTTTTTTTAAAAAAGAGAAGAGTTTTTTTTAGATTGCTCATTTTATATCTACAATTTTTTTTGAGAAATTTGTTTATGGTAATCTCTAAATAGTTAAACTATATTTGTTTTACCATATTATGCAGTATTCTCCTCATATTTTTTTCAAATAATATAGATATTTGAAATTTTTTTTGCCTACAATTTTTTATTGTTCTCCTCATATGCCTATTTCAAAAAATATATCTCCATCTCTCTTCTCGGATGTAGGCTTCCATTGGCCCCAATAGCCATCACTTGCATATCATTTTTTAGTGAACGCATGCTTGCGTTGGCTGCATTATAGCCATCACTGTGTATGTTCATTAGTGGAGACCAAGCTTCGTAGGCATATACCTTTTGGTAGGCAATAAAAATCATGGGTAAATTTTAGTGACTGTTGGAAATTTTTTTATCTTCGAATCTCTTTAACTAAAGGTTTGCAGCATTTCTGGCATCAGTGTTAATGGACATTTGGTCAAACCAAAGTCCATTAATATTTTTTTTTAAACGTGGCATCTTTGCCGATATTTTTTAAATTGGCATCCGAGGATTTCTCACATATAAGTCAAGTGGACATTTGGTCAAACCAAAGTCCATTAAATTTTTTAAAGAGAACGTGGCAACTTTTCCAACGTCTCTTACTGGTGTGCGATGATTAAAATAACAACGAGCATTTCCAAAGTTACTTCTCAGATATTCAAAGATCAAATTCTCCATCCGTATTCAGTTAATTCAAAGTTTCTCCTTATTTTTCGTCCTTTGGCACTTCATAGAAGAGCTTCAATTTTTTTTTATATATTCATCTAAGTGATTGATAAAAATTATAATTCCTCCTCTGTGTATTCTCGAGATATTTTTTAACAGTGTTGTCTCTTGATTTGCATTGTGAATCTTCAAATTATTATTGAGCATTATAGGTGAATGATTTTTGCATGGTGCCTTCGCTGAAGTCTTCCACATTTGTCGCTGCGCTCTCAAGATACTTTGTGGTACCTTCAGTGACGTCTTCCATAGTCTTGTGTACCTTCTATTTGATAAGTTTCTAGGAGCCCCTCTGCATGTGGCATCATCTATGGGAACACATTCTTGGGAGCCTCTCTTTGTGTGTGCCTTCCAAACATCTTATGTGAGCCCTCTCTAAGTAACGCCCTCTCTGCATACTACGAGAACCTTCCTTGTGTCTTGCATAGCAAAAGAGGTGGTATTTATTTTTTTAAATTTTTTTATAAAAAAATATTTCGTTGGCTTCCTTTTATCTCCTTTTCGAATGTAGTGATAAGAAATCAAATCGTACCCTTTCACAATTTTCAAAGCTCCATTCTTAGCTGCTCATGGATGTGGAACCATAAGGTAAAATTATAGTTTTTTTTTATTTTTTTCACTAATCAAATCTCCTCTAAGTGCAGCGAAATTCGTAGCATTTCAAAAGCTTTCAAATCTCCTTCCTCGCTGCCCATTGACGTCTCTTGTTCATTAATGGACGTAGCCTTGACTTTGTTGCCTCTTGTCATCTCTTCTGACGTCAATTGTAATTAAAGCTCAGATCTTCTGGTTCTTTACATTTTTTTCTCAAGAAAAAAATATAGATCTGCGTTGTGTTTTATAATTGTACCCTCTAAAAATCTTCTATTTTTTTCTCCCCCTCCCCCCCAAAAAAAAAAAAAAAAAAAAAAAAAAAAAAAAAAAAAAAAAAAAAAAGGGGGGGGGGGGGGGGGTCTATCATAGCTTCAAAGGGGGGTTATTGTTGTGTCCATATTTACCTCTTTTATTCTTTGCCTCATTGCCTTTGTTCTAATTCCTTTTTACAAAGTTCTTTATTATTATATAAAGAGAAATTTTGGTAGTAGAATCTAAGTGAGGATAATTTTTTTTCTAAAGTTACCTTTTTTTTCATATCATTAAAGAATTTTATAAAATAGATTATTTTATACAATCATTAATGTTCATTTCTTAAAATATAACTAAAGCAAATACATTAACAAATTTATTATAATCACCTATATACCTCGTATTGGACTTCTAAATAACTTATAGTTTCCCTCACGTAAGGGTGGGTTATTCAGATATCTGATATAAAGGTCTGGCTGATTATCCATTTAAAAGCCTATGTTCCAAGTATCAATTCTACTCATTACTTATAGTTTCCCTCTCGTAAGGGCGGGTATTTGAGAAGAAGAGATATATAGGCCTGGCAAACTTTTTTTCATTAAGCCTAACAATTATATCAAATCTCCTCATTTACTTATAGTTTCCCTCAAGTTAGGGCGGGTATTTTGAGGATTTTTGGTATTTCTTACAAGGCTTTTGTTAACTTCTTTAAAATCCATTGCATTCTCTAATATATATAATTGAAGTTGAAGGGGGGAATTATTGGTTCACTTCAATTTTTCTTTAGCAAAATGAATACAATGAATACAATTGATCCACTCACTCCTCATAACTATCATACATGGAAACCCAAAATATTAAATCTCATTTCTCAAAAAGGGCTCACACACCTACTAGAAGAAAAGCAACCTAAATTTGAAAAAGAATATGAAATATTTGTTCATAAAGGGAAGATGTATGAAATAATGGGTATTATAAGCACTAATGTAAATGAAAGCTTATGGTTTCACATTACGGATTGTAAAACTCCTTATGAAATTTGGGAGAAACTAAATAACTTATTTGGAAAAGTAGATCAAATAAGGTCAATGCAGCTAGAGGCAGAATTAACTGCATTATCTCCTGAAGATTTCAACAATATTATTGAATTTCTCACCAAATTTAAAGAAATCCTCACTCAATACAAAGGCAGTGGCAAGTCTAAAACAGAAGAAGAATGCATCTATCTAATTATTTCTAAATTAAATGGTGTATTTCAAATTTTTGCAACCACATTTTTATCTACAAAAGATGCTCTTGGTGCAAGTTTTAAAATGCCCTCCTTAGAGGAATTTTGTGATAGGCTAACTAGAGAAGAAACCAAAATTGCAAAGTATGAGATCTCTTCCTCTTCCTCAAGAGCCTTAGTAGCATCCACCTCTACTAAAGAAAAATTCAAAAATAAAGAAAGGAGTTCCATTACTTGTACTCATTGCAAAAAGAATGGTCATTCTGTGAACAAATGTTGGAAAAGACTACAACAACTAGAGGTAGCAATGAAGGATCAAAATATAGACACTAAGAAGCAAATAGGAAAAGCCCTAAATGTTCAAGGCAAGATCACAAAAACTTCATCAAAATACTGGGTTCTAGATTCAGGAGCAACTCATCACATGACTTCCTCAGATGAGTCATTCTCTTCAATCTCCTCAAGTTCAACAAGTAGCATAGAAGTTGGTGATTCATCCTTTATCCAAGTCAAAGGAAAAGGTGACATATCCATTGATGGTGGTTATATCAATAATGTTCTCTATGTTCCAAACATTGCAACAAATCTCCTCTCCATCTATCAGATTTGCACTTATGGAAAGGGAAAAATAGTTCTCTTCTCACCAACAGGAGTTGAGATAAGAGACTTTCAAGATCCCAACTCCAAAGAAAAAACCCCTTCAAAAAAAAAAAAAAAAACCTATTTTGTTGCACATGGAGATCTTGAAAGCAAAATTTGGCATGAAAGGTTTGGGCATCTCAGTTATAACTACCTAAAATAATTGAACACCCATGAAATGGTAACATGATTACCACAAGTCTCTTCTATTTATGGAGTATGTCCTAGATGTGCTCTTGGAAAGCAACATCAAGATCCTTTCCACCCTAGTGGTTCTCTAAAGGCCTCATCCCCTCTAGAGTTAATCCATAGTGACTTGATGGTCTTCCCAGAGCCTTCTTTCAAAGGAGCAAAATATGCTTTAACCTTCATTGATGATTTTTCTAGAAGAACTTGGGTATACTTCCTAAAATACAAGAGTGATGTTCTATCCCACTTCAAAATATTCAAAGCCTTAGTTGAAAATCAGGCCTCTTACAAAATCAAGCAAATTCGTACAGATAATGGGGGGAATACTTCAGTAATGAGTTCTCAATTTTTCTATCAGGTCATGGAATAATTCATCAACATTCTATCTCCCATAATCCATAGCAAAATGGCATTGCAGAGAGGAAGAATAGAACTTTAAAGGAAATGGCCAACTGTATGCTCCACTCAAGAGATCTTCCAAAAGTTTTTTGGGCAGAAGCAATTAACTATGCAAACTATATTCAAAACCACACACCTCACAAAGCTCTTGGCCATTTAACTCCCGAGGAAGCATGGAATGGCTCAAAACATGATGTCTCCTTCTTCAAAAATTTTGGGTGTACTGCTTGGGCACATATCCCAAAGAAGAAAAGGAAGGCTCTAGACAAGAAAAGCAAAAAGCTCATCTTTATTGGTTATTGTGAGGAAATGAAAGCATATAGGCTCCTTGATCCCACAACTCATGAGGTATTTTTTCATAGGAATGTTCAATTTTATGAAACATTCCCTCATAAATATCCTCAACCATCCTCTTCCTCAATTGATTCTCTTGAACCATCTCCAATGTTAGAGCCTCAATACAATGAAGAACCAACATTAGAGGTTAATTTAGAGATTAATGATCAAGATGAGGATCCTATAACTCCAACTCAAAGTCCTGCCACTCCTACTATTCCCTCTTCTATGCCAAAATGGGCCAGCACCATTGTTAAAGAAGCTACTCCATTCATCCAAAATCTTCCATCATCCAGATTAAGCAACTCCATAGGCTCTGGTCTTGTCTGTCAATCCATTTCTATAGATCCTCAATCCTTCAAAGAAGCAACTGGTATTAAAGAATGGGATGATGCCATGGAAAATGAATTCTCTTCCTTAATCAAAAACAAAACTTGGGATTTAGTTCCCCTACCTAAAGGAAGGAAGTTAGTTCGATGTAAATGGATCTACATAACGAAATATGGACCTAATGGAGAAATTGACAAACACAAAGCTCGCCTGGTAGCCAAAGGTTTCTCTCAAATTGAAGGGATTGATTATTCTAAAACTTTTGCACCAGTTGCCAAAATGGATTATGTTAGACTGGTTCTTGCTCTAGTTGCTTCCCAAAAGTGGTATGTCTTTCAAATGGATGTAAAAAGTGCTTTCTTACATGGGGACTTAAAGGAAGAGATATTCATGGAACAACCTATTGGATTCACTCAAGACTCCTCCCTTGTTTGTAGGCTAAGGAAGTCTCTCTATGGCCTCAAACAAGCTCCTAGAGCTTGGTACAAAAAAATGGACTCCTTCCTTCTTTCCTCAGGTTTTTCTCATTGTGAGTCTGATGCCACAGTCTACATTTGGAGAGATGAAGAAAAAATCACCATACTTGTTCTATATGTTGATGATCTACTACTCACTGGTAGTGACTTCGCTCACATTCAGACTATCAAGGACTCCCTCTCTAAAAATTTTGAAATGGCTGATCTGGGTTTAGCTCATTACTTCCTTGGGATTCAAATAAATAAAAAAGATGCAAGAATTTCATTGTGTCAACAAAAATACACTCTAGACCTTCTTAAAAGGTTTAATATGATAGATTGCAAACCCTCTTCTACACCATTTTCAGTCTGGAGTCACTCTAAGTACTTCTTCCACATCCCCTTTATGTGATGCAACTCTATACCATCAACTTGTAGGGAGTCTGTTATACCTTACTCATACTCACCCAGATATCTCATATGTTGTTGGCTTGATATCCAGATTCTCACATCAACCTCATTTTAGTCATTGGCAAGCAGCAAAAAGAATCCTCCACTACTTGCAAGGCACTACTCACTTTGGGCTCTTATATGAGGGAAAATCCATGGATATCATTGGTTACATGGATTATGATTGGGCAGGTTCAGTAGAAGACAAATGTTCAACTTTTGGCTATATGTTTTTTATCTTGGTTCTTCACCAATTGCTTGGTCATGCAAAAAAAATAACAAGTAGTGGCTTTATCATCTACAGAGGTAGAATACAGGGCAGCAATTTTGGCAAGTCAGGAAGCTCTTTGGATTCATCAGATACTAAGAGAATTTGGTTTTTCCCATGACAAACCTATTACTCTTTGGTGTGACAATCAGAGCACAATTCATATTGCACGTAATCCATTTGAGCATCAACGCACCAAGCACATTGAGATTCACATGCACTTCATTCGGCAACATATTCAAAGAGGGAAAATATACTTGGACTATATTCCCACTAAAAATAAAATTGCAAACATCTTCACCAAGTCATTTCCTTCTACACGTTACATTCAGTTGCGAGAGAAACTTGGGGTAAAACAACTTCATTAAACAACAAAGATCTTTCACCTCTCCTTTCTTCTTATTGTTGTATTCTTTGGAGGATGGTTTTTTCCCATGTGGTTTTTTTTATCATCTCTCCTAAAGTATAAATTGTACATGAGTACCTCATCAGGCCAAGTTGTCGGGACTCATTCCTTTTTTTAATGAGGACAATCTTCACCATCCGAAGACATGCCTCTATCTTTATTTTCTGACAGATGGTTTTTTCCCAAGTGGTTTTTTCACCATCTCTCACATATTAATGTAAATGAGTACCTCATCAGGCCCTATTGCCGGGACTCATCCTTTTTTTTGTCATTGAGGATAATCTTCGCAAACCGAAGACATGCCTCTTCTTTTTTCTTTTTTATAGATGGTTTTTCCCATGTGGTTTTTACCATCTCTTCAAATAAGACATATATGTACATGAGTACCTCATCAGGCCCTGTTGTCGGGACTCATTTGTATCAAAATCCCCTAGTATCACTTAAGGGGGGTGTTAGAATAAGTAATTATTCTCTTAAGTCCTACTAGGATAGACATACTTGAGTTTCCACTCCTCCATGAGTCAGGTGAACTCTCAGTATAGTCTAGATCATATTTGATGAGTTTTTGTAATCCAACGACTCTCAATGATCAACTTTGCTATTTATACAAAGTTGATCCATGGAATAAATCAATCAGTTCTATTTTATTTCTTCAAATATTGTAATGCTTTGTAGTTCTACTCTTGGGAAATTCTAATAGGAAAAAGTAAAACCAGGATCTCCACTTGGCATAACATAGGTAACAACTAGCATAAAGGAAAGATAAGAGGTCATGGCTTACCTGAAGACCATGGTCACTAAATGCCCACCAAACCTTGAAGCCACTAAAGCATAAATTCAAGATGTCAAGCAGGAAAAGTGAAGTAAAAATAACAACCCTATTCTAGCCTAGGCTTCATCAAGGACTAGAGCCAAGCATATTTAGTTTAAATATTATTTAAATTTGCTATCATAAAATTAATATTATTCATGTTCTCAAGATTATTAATTTTATTTACTTTGAATATCCATATATAATATGTTCTTTTTTTTGTTTAGTAAAACTACTTTTGTGCATGAGGACATGCACCCCCTTCATTTTGGGGAAATGATGAGAGCAAAAATTAAATTGTAAATAAAGTTTATTTTTCCATTAAAGTTGTAATTTTTAGGATACACTTGTATCTTGAGAGATAATATGTACATATTTGCACATTTTTTAAATGAATATCATATGCAACTATTATGTTTTAGATTAAATAAAATAAGATAGGAATAAAACTCTTTCAACCATGTTACATTGTATGAGACTGTGTAGAGTTTAGAATAAATGAAATAAGAGTAAATGAGAATCATTGTTCATCTTCTATGATTATGGTAACATAATTATTTATTTTCTTCATGCTTTGTTTGTGATTGTTGTAGCTTCCTTTTATTTCCTACAAATATGAATTAGAAAGCATAAAATTAGTTTAATGAATATAAAATTTTCAAATCTAAAGTAATGTAAAAATGAGAGGAGATATTTTTACATATTTTTGAAATGAATATCATATCTGCATATAGTATTTTTTCATGATGTCATGGTGAGGGTTTATTATATATCTGAAATGGTCCCTATTTTAATATACCACTAGTCTGACATACCAAAACTTTCAATATACCTGCCCTTCCTATATACCCATCAATACATTGAAGAATCTAGTCCTCTCAATATACGTGGTTGTACATGAGAGAGACCTTAAAGTACATGAAAGAGAATGATACATGGTACCAAAGTAGTATAGAAAGGAATTTGCACTATCTATGTCACTTTATTAACAAGAAATCCTTGTATGTGGGTGTAACTTCCCTATATACTTAGACTCTCTAAATTTTAGGATTTACAACTAATTATAGTAATGAATAGGATAAACAATAGAGTGGAAATAATTACATAAATTATTTCTTTATTTATCCTTAACGATTTATAGGGTTAATGCCCATATGTGGTTATGGTGGCTATATTAATCTATAGACACAGTATCTTAACACAACAAATTTACCGAAAAGAGGGGAAAAAAGTGAGAAAATGAGCTCTGGCAATTTTTGAATCGAAACTAGGGTTTTTGAACTAGGGTTTTTGGATTTTCAAAAAATCTCTGGCTTCTGCTGGCTTGCAGAGGTGTCTTTGGGGTACGGTGGTTCTGAAGGTTCGAACGGTGCCCCAGGAGGGTCCAATGGGGACTCCTCCGGCTCATTTTCCAGGAAGTACTAGCTCTTATGCTGATTTGTTTAAAGAAGATTCTCCTTCGAAGAATGTCGAAGCCCAAAATATGGCATATAAAAAGCTCTTCACGACTGCTGGGAATAGGTCTTCAGCATGGCATGTGAATGGTTGTTTACCGCAGGCCGAATCCCAACCAAAAATTGTCATTGATCCCAGCATGGTTGAGGAGTTTGTCCTCTATAGAGCTAGACATGATTTAATCTGCAAGTTCATGGGTATTCGCCCTTCCCTGAGCTTTCTGCATTCTTGGATCCGCCAGAACTGGGAGCCCCACGGTGAGTTTTCATTGTGGTTTATTAGTAATGGTTATTTTATTGTCAGCTTATCGGCTCTGGCCGATAGAAATAAGGCTTTTGAGTCGGAGAAGAAAAACCATGGCCCGACAAGGCTATTTGTTCAACCCTGGAGGGTAGGATTCGATCCTCGTGTTGAACCTATTGCTGTCCCAGTGTGGATTCGATTATATGCTCTTCCAATGGAATTTTGGGGTGAGCAGGTACTGGCAATGATTGGCAATTCGATTGGTAGACATCTGGGTGTTGCCAGAGACACTATTGAAGGGAGCATGGCGGTGTATGCTCGAATATGTGTGGAGATGAATCGAAGCCAGCCTTTGACGACAGAGTTGGAAATTGAACTGGCAGGTCTTTCTTGGATTCAACAGTTGGACTATGAGGCCCTACCCTTTAGATGTCGGGTTTGCCATAAGCATGGACATTTGGCCCGTTTTTGTCCTCTTAATATGAATGCCAATATGGAGGCCTCCTCAGGAATGGCTAACTCGCCTAAAGAGGATAAGGCTGCACCCAATAAAGATCCTATTAGCACCAGTCAGGGCCAGGAAGCTCAGAGAGAGGGTTTTGAACAGCCCCGAAGAAAAATACGGACAAAGAAAAAGGAGGGAAAGGAGCAATCTCATCTCAGGCCTGCCAATAGGTATGAGATTTTTAAGTCATTGGTTGATGAAGAGGATCAATCTATGGAGGGCTTGGAGGGTTTCAAGGAAGCCTCTGTTGTTCCTGGGCAACTCCCCCTCTCATCTTCTCCTGTCATTCAGCAGATAGTTGATCCCTCTGAGGTATCACAGCCAGTGTGTTCTGGTGCCTTAGTAGTCCATAACCAGGAGCAGACAGTTTCTCAAGATGTTCGCATGGGGATAGCAGAGAAAAATAGGGAAAGGCCATCTTTGGGGATAACCCAGATAGAAAAAAGATCAAAAAATAGTAATTCTCAAGGAGCTGGTAGAAGATCCAATAAGGAGCTGCTAGCAGCCCAGGGAGACAAATTGATCATGGGAGGATTGGTGAGGACAATTGACTCTTATTGCTCCTAGGGTAACCCATGATTATACAATCTTGGAATGTGAGGGGTTTAAATAGCAGAACCCATCAATCTGTTGTTCAAATATTATTAGAGCATAGCAATACTGATTTTTTGCTTTTACAAGAGACCAAGATGTCTTTGGATCTTATGTCTAAAATAGTCAACAGAATTTGGAGGGGTGCTGGTCATATGGATGTGGCTGCCCAAGGTGCCTCAGGGGGGATTGTTACTCTATGGAACTCTCTAGAATGGTCTGCAATAGAACACCTTGCCTGGAGGGGTGTTCTCACTTCCCTGTTTAGGAATAATGTCTCTGCAGAATTCATTCTTGTCACTAACTTTTATGGTTCTCAAACTCTAGAGGGTCAGAGGCGGCAGTGGAAGGTTGTCCATGACATGCGAGCATCAAGGGAAGATATTGACTGGATTATAGCGGGGGACTTTAACGCTAAATTATCTTCTAGAGACCAGGAAGGGGGATCACCTCTTTTGGATCCAGGGGACCGGTTCATGATTGCTCAAGTCCAGGCTTTGCACTTAGTGGACATTAAATGTCCTGGCAATAACTTCACTTGGACTAATAAAATGCGGGAGCCCCATAGTAGGAAGGTGAAGCTAGATCACTTTTTGCTTTTAGAGGAGGTGTTTGTAAAATGGAATATCAACTTTCAGATTTTGGTAGGCCCTATTTCTGATCATTGTCCTATTCTGTTGGAAAGTGGGACTAGGATGGGGATCCATCACAAACCTTTCAGATTTGAGAATTTTTGGCTTTAGAAAGAAGAACTTCGGGAGAAAATTCCACAGTGGTGGGAAGAGGGCCGCCCAACTTATGGGAGAGCTATGTTTAGAATCCACAAACAACTTCAATATGTCAAATCTTAGTTGAAGTATTGGAGGCATTCTAATAAATCTGACTTCCAGACCCAAAGAGCTCCGTTGGTGGCCCGCTGGGATGAGGTCCAAAAATAGTTTAGAGAAGGAGTAATAACTGATCAGCTCAAAGTTGAGGATGATGCCTTGCGTTCTAGCGATTGAGGACATTGACAACCAGGAGGAGATCTATTGGAAACAGAGAGCAAGAACTTCCTGGTTATTAGAAGGGGATAGAAATACAAAATTCTTTCATCGAATCGCTTGTGCTCGAAGACAGATGAATAAGATGGAGGCCCTTCAAGATGAGAACGGTCATTCCTTTGATACTCTTCCAGGTATTCATTCCCATGCTATGGATTATTTTTCAAAGCTTTTTAAGGAAAGTGTGGTTCAAGATGTAGAGGCCCAAAATGAAGTTCTTTCTGTCATACCTGCTATTATTTCGGAGGATGAAAATCAGGCCCTCCTCAAACCCATTGATAGGGATGAATTGAAAACCGTGGTCTTTGGAATGAGCACCGGTAAAACTCCTGGTCCAGATGGCTTCCCAATTGAGTTCTTTCAGGATTTTTGGGACTGCTTAGAGGAAGATGTAAGGGCTATTGTTGAAGAATCCAGAGAAAATAAGAGAATGCTTAAAGCTATAAACCACACGTTCATTACCTTGATTCCAAAAGGGGAGGAGGGGGTTCATATTTTAGATTATAGGCCTATTGCCTTATGTAATGTGGTGTACAAAATACTCACAAAGGTAATGGCTGAGCGTCTAAAACCTCTTCTTCACAACATTATCTCCTCTGAGCAAGGAGGCTTTGTTGAGGGACGGCAGATTCTAGATGGGGTGGTTGTGGCCCAGGAAGCAATCCATTCAATGCACACTTCTGGTAATAAAGGGATGTTCATTAAATTGGATATGTCAAAGGCTTATGATAGGGTTGAATGGAGCCTCCTGGCTAAAATGATGGCAGCCTTCGGCTTCTCTCAAGGCTGGATTGAGTGGATCATGAGTTGTGTCTCTTCCCCGACTTACTCTGTGCTTATCAAGGGCCTTCCTTCGCAACCTTTTGGAGCTTCTCGAGGTCTGCGCCAGGGGGATCCCTGTTCCCCTTATCTTTTTCTCATTCGGCTGAAGGTCTTGGCAGAATTTTCTCGAGGAGAAGACAGCAAGGCAGATTATTGGGTATTAGGGTGGGGGATGAAGTTGTATCGCACCTGCAGTTTGTGGATGACACTGGTTTGATGGGAGTAGCCAGCATCAGGGAAGCAAGAACGATTAGGGATACTCTTAATGTATATCTCAGGGCTACTCAACGAGGTCATTAATGACAAGAAATCCAAAGTGGTCTTTTTTAATTTGGAGCAAAGGCTTCAGAACAAAATTTTAGAAATCTTGGGATTCACTAGGACTTCTCTCCCTGTGGTTTACTTGGGTATCCCCTTGCACTTCAAGAGGCTGAAATTAGACACTTGGAGGAATATGTTGGAGTGTATCAAAGACAGAATTAATCATTGGTCTCACAAGTGGTTAAGTTATGGTGGCAGATTAACGTTCTTACAGTCAGTCATTCAAGCCATGCCAATCTACAAATTTTCTATCCTGGCTGCCCCACTTACAATATGGAAAGAGTTGGACAGGATGGCTAGGAAGTTTTTGTGGGAAGGAGCTAAAGGAAAAAGAAAGTGGGCCTTAGTGGGTTGGGATAAAGTCACCCAACCCAAGGTAAAAGGTGGGCTGGGACTGAGAGGATCCAAGTTAAATAATCAAGCCTTGGCTGGCAAGTTGTACTGGAGGTGGATTTCCCAACCAACTTCCTTATTCAGTAGAATTTTAACGAGTAAATATTTGGGTCAAGTTAACCCCAATGAGGTGGGCCGTTTCCCTCTGGATGGTACTGGATCCTTAGTGTGGTAGGCTCTCAAGCTAGGATCTCAGGTTATTAAAGATCAGCTATTTTGGAAAGTGGGGAGAGGGGAGAAGGCCCGTTTTTGGACTGATTCTTGGGATCAGTACCCACCCATCATTGTTGAATTCCCCGAGTTACTTCCAATAAAATCTGCCATAGAAATCATGGGTTGGGTCCATATTGAAAGTTATTTCAACACTTCTCAGTTGGGGGAGTATAAGTTTAAGAAGTTTAAGAGGTTGGAGGAGTGGCCAATTCCAATCCCCCCGGAGTTGGCACCCATCTTAACCAAAATCTTGACAGAAAGGTTTCTCATAGGGAGAGACGAGGAGGATGAATTAGCTTGGGGCTATGGGAGCCTTGGTGTTTATACAGTGAAGGACGGATATGACAAGATCCTCCCAGACCCTCCCCCCATTCTTTTTCGGTTGAGGATTGGAGAAAGATTTGGCACTCTAAGGGCTGGCCGAAAGTAAACTTTTTTGCTTGGCAGTTTATGCACAATGGTATTCTCACTTTTGATAATCTCAGATGTAGAGGAATCATCGGCCCTTCTCAATGTGTTTTATGCCACAAGAACGAAGAAACAGCTGATCACCTGATGTTTGCGTGCCCTTTCACGCGTGAGATTTGGAAGCGCTGGCTCTCTCATTATAAAATCCAGGTTAATGGTGACATGAATCGGACTAATATTTGGGAAATATGGAAGCGGGGTAGATTTACATCCAAAGCTCTTCAAATTGGGTGGGAGCTTGGTTTAAACTTCATTTGGTGGCAAGTGTGGTTGGAGAGAAACGCTAGAATTTTTAGAGAAGCCTTTTCCTCGCTAGATGGAGTTTGGCAGGTCATCTGGAGCAAAGTCACAGAAACTGTTGCCGTCTACGCTAAAGAGGAAACTCAGGTTGTTCCTGGGCCAATGGAAGAGGGAGTTGACCAATGAGAGGGATAGAACAGAACCAGTTGGAAATCACCCCCAGAAGGCTGGATTAAAATCAATACTGATGGAGCTGCAAAGGGCAATCCGGGTAGCGCCGGTATTGGCGTGGTCTGCCGGAATCATGAGGGATCAGTGCTTTATTGGGAACTACAGGGTTTGGGTAGAGCCACAAATAATGAAGCAGAAGCCATTGCTATCAAATCTGCCTCTATTTGGGTAGTTACTCAGGGTCATAGGAGGATAATTCTTGAATCTGATTCTCAAATTCTGGTTGGAGCTCTAGATTGCATGAGGAACTTTTCGTTGAACGCTTGGAGGTTGAGGATTCTGGTCTCTCAAATCAAGAAATTATGGAGGGAATTAGATGATGTGATTCCAGTATATGTGAGCAGAGATTTAAACAAAGCGGCCAATTTCCTGGCTAAGATGGGTGTTGCGAAAGAGGTAGGGGTGTAGCTGCACAGTGACATGCCTATTGAAGATGAGGTGATTAGGCAGGGCCTTGAAAGATCCTTGAGACAATGATCAATAAAAATGCTAAGTGTGGTTTTTGTCACGATTTCGCGACCTGTTGCGCCATCGCGGCCATTGGCGGTAAGCTATCGCGATATCGCGACATGTTGCGTCATCGTGGCTGCTGGAGAAAGGTTGTCGTGATATCGCGACATGTTGCGCTATCACGGCCGATGTGGGAAAGTTGTCGTGATATCGCGACATGTTGCACCATTGCGACCACCGAGGAAAAGTTGTCGCGATATCGCGACATGTTGCATCGTCGCGGCCAAGGGTGGAAAGTTGTCGCGATATCGCGACATGTTGCACCGTCACGGCCGATGTGGGAAAGTTGTCACGATATCGTGACATGTTGTGCCGTCGCGGCCGTCGAGGGAAAGTTGTCGTGATATCGTGACATGTTGCGCCGTCGCGGCTCCCGAGGGAAAGTTGTCGCGATATCGCGACATGTTGCGCTGTCGCGGCCGATGTGGGAAAGTTGTCACGATATCGCGACATGTTGCGCCGTCGCGACCGTCGAAGAAAAGTTGTCACGATTTCGTGACATGTTGCTCCGTCGCGGCCAAGGGAGGAAAGTTGTCACGATTTCACGACATGTTGTGCCATCGTGGCCAAGGGAGGAAAGTTGTCGCGATATCGCGACATGTTGCGTCGTCGCTACCGTCGAGGGAAAGTTGTCATGATTTCATGACATGTTGCACCGTCGCGGCCAAGGGAGGAAAGTTGTCATGATTTCGTGACATGTTGCGCCGTCGCTGCCATCGAGGGAAAGTTGTCGCGATATCGCGACATGTTGCGCTGGTGCGGCCAAGGGAGGAAAAGAGGTAGGGGTGCAGCTGCACAGTGACATGCCTATTGAAGATGAGGTGATTAGGCAGGGCCTTGAAAGATCCTTGAGACAATGTTCAATAAAAATGCTAAGTGTGGTTTTTGTCGCGATTTCGTGACCTGTTGCGCCATCGCGGCCATTGGCGGTAAGCTGTCGCGATATCGTGACATGTTGCGTCATCGCGACTGCTGGAGAAAGGTTGTCACGATATCACGACATGTTGCGCTATCGCGACCGATGCGGGAAAGTTGTCGCGATATCGCGACATGTTGCGCCGTTGCGGTCGTCGAGGAAAAGTTGTCGCGATATCGCGACATGTTGCGCCATCGCGGCCAAAGGAGGAAAGTTGTCGCGATATCGCGACATGTTATGCCGTCGCGGCCGCTGGAGGAAAGTTGTCACGATTTCGTGACGTGTTGCATCGTTGTGGCCGTTGGTGGATTTTTGTCGCGATATCGCGACATGTTGCTCCGTCGTGGCCAAGGATGGATTTTTGTCGTGATTTCGCGACATGTCACGATTTCGTGACAGGTTGAATTTTTGCGGTCAGAGGAGTCTTGTGTCGCGATTTCGTGACTTGTAGCTTTTTCGTAGACAGAGGTGAAGTTGGTGTTTGCTACGTGTTTTCATGATAAGTTGTTGTAACAGACCTATCAGCTCTCTCAGCTAGCTTGGTTTTGGTTCAAGAGATTTGGATCCTGTGCAAATCTTCCTCTTCTCTTGTAATCATGTGCTTTCATTGTTTTTATCTGGGATGGGTCTTATCCCAATTGTAACTGATCAATGTTTTAATACAAGTTTTTTTCAATTTTTTCAAAAAAAGCCACAACAAATTTACCTATAAACATAATCTAGAGGTGTTGTTTATACTGAATGTTGCAATTATGCTAAAAATATGTTTTGATTTTTATGTATTTTTTTTTTTGTTAAATGAGGTGTTAGTCACTACTAAAAATGAATCTTTTACAAAACATTTATGACCTTTTTTTTTTATTTTGTAAATATTCACTATAGTCTAATTTTAGATTATTTTTTTTAAAGAAATATAGGAAATTGCAATATTTTTTCTTAAGGGTCAATTTGCCCACTTAAAAAAAAATAAGTTTTATTTCAACTTTACCAACTTAGAACTTATAAAATAATTTCTCCTTTTAAATCATTTTTAAGTAAAATATTTAATTTTAAAAGAAGAGGGTTTTCAACCTAAAACCTCTTGGCTCCTTTGGGTCTTATTTTTTTCCCAGTTATTAGCAAATTGTAAGCTATGAATAAATTTTTTATTGTGGTCCTACTTTGCCAAAGTGTCATTGGTATCTATATCAACCACACTAAACTTGCACCATGCAACTCTAATTAATAAATAGCACTTTTTTCAGTAATTACTAGCTCCATTTAGATCTTGACTAGATAAAATGAGGTAAAATTATACTAAATAAAATATGCATGCAACCCTCTAATGTTGGGTTTAGTTGGAAACTTTAGTGCAAATGATTTTTTTTTAAAATAAATCCAACAAAGAATTGGATTTAAATTATATGCTAGTTGTATAGTATTTTGACCCCTTACACAAGCACCTCCCTTGAGTATGTTACTTTAGTTCATGTTATCCAATTAACAAGATGAGATAGACACCAAAATTTTCCTTCACACATTTCTTATACAACTACATAGGTCCAAAAATAACATCTTCTTAGATTTTCTATTGCTTATTTATTTCCTTCAAAACTCTTCACAAAGTACTAACTTTGTAATATTTTCATGGACCATTAGAATCATCCTGGATTTTTATTTATCAAAAAACATGAGATATGAGCCATGGAATATACTATTTGACATCAATCGATTTTTGTGCAATATTGAAAGTTTTTTCATGATAGCAAAAAAAAAAAAAGGGGGCATTGAAATATAGCCAATAGAATGGTACAATAGAAAACTATGGAATAAAATAAAAAACACAGAACTCAAAAAAAAAGTGTAACTCAAAAATATCACTTGAATCAAATGCTTGATCTGATATCAATTATGGTATTAGCATAAAATAAAATAAAAAATGGAATGGTTTTGAAGAATTTTCATTAACTATCATTGAATCACGTACATGGATTTATACAAAGTAATGTCTCTTAGGATTCAAGAGACTCTTGAAATTCCTTCATTTATTAGATATCAACTGTGATAATCCATATAATGACTCTTCTAGTTTCTCTATATAATGTAATGATCATTTCCTAACAATATTTACTTGAAAATATTAACCTTTATTTACACATATATTGTAAGTTTATGGGATTATTAAGTTGGTATGGGATACAATAATAATGAATAGGATTACCTTATTTTTAAATTTGCATAAAGGGATTTATAATTTACCTTTTAAGTTGGTTATAATTAGGGTTGACAAGGGTTAATATATTGACTCCTAAATAAGATTATATGGGTTATAATTTTGAGGTGGTAATACTATGGTTTATCAAATAATTTTAATTAATTTTTAGTATAGAATATTAACATGTAGACTCTATTATACAAAACTTATTTGTGGGTTGTGTGCAGGTTATCTATACTAACCATTGGTTTTATCTAGACTAACCATTGGTTTTAATTTGAAGCTTCTATAGATATTTTAGTATGGTATGGTTAATAAACATGATATAAATTTTAAGTGTTAGTGCTAGGAAGTATAATAATTTTGAGATGCACTGCAATATATTAAAAATAAAATTAAGCCGGTAACAAGGAATAATGCATAAGTTAACAAACATACAATAATAATAATTCTATTAGTGGAAAAAGCTCAATTAGTTAAAAAGGTTACCATTTAAATTAGAAAGTAAAGCTTCAAAGTACACCAAGGAGTATATAAAATATGATTATGATACATTTAATGGTTTATTCAATATTATGATCATTTTGTCATAAAATGATAGAAGATTATGAGTATAACAAGTGACAACTACCTTGACAAACAATACAACCTTAATTGTATGTGTCATTACTCTGACAATCAAATTATATTTTCTCTTCCTCCATATTTACCATTCAAATTGAATTTATATTTTTTAAAGTTAATAAAAAGGTTAAGAAATTACTATTATACCAAAAAAAAAAAAAATAGAAAAAATTAATGGTGTAGTTATAAATAAGCTCTATAACATAATATTTTTTATATTAATAATTAAAATAAATAAACTATCTAAATTATTTTTTAAAATTTTAAATGTTATATGTTATATAAAATAGGAAATGATAATGTGAAGAAGACAATACATAATTTATGATTATTTACTATTAGAGGAGAACAAAGCATCGAGATCTCATCAGAGGCTTCCTACTATCATCAAGTATTACGCAGATTTACTACTGAAAATCCCGTAATCAGTAATTCTTTCTTCAGCGATGTCGTTTGGCCTGCAAATCGGGGCCGGGGAGGTTCTCGTTTGGTCGAGGCGTAGGCGGCGCCTGCTGCCTCCTTCCCCTTACCGGAGCTTCCACATGCACGCCTCCTCCTCCTCCTTCCATTGCCTTTCTTCCTCCAAATTTCATCTTCGTGGCTCCTGCACAAAAAGGACTCGTTCATTAGAAAAAAGTTCTCCGACAATTCTTTCAGAGAACTAAAGAAATATCACAGAATTCAGTCAACCTGAAGAAGAAGAAGAGGAGGACATGATTAATAGAGTAAGGACGACGATGAGAACGAGTGTCTTTGCCCTGGCCATGAGTCTTCACCTTCGCGGAATCTATTTTTCTTCTTCTCGATCGGGGTGCTTGGAATTGGGCTTCTGCTGCGTTGAGATGGACTTTAATGCAGAAAGCGTCAAATATTAATAGAAAGCGTATGGAGCTCGTGGCCACTTAGTGTCCGTAATGACTCACCTAATAACGTGTTAGTTGGCAGAAAGTCAAAAGTTTACAGAAGGTGGTTGGTTGGCACTCTGCTTCTTTCGAAGTCTGGATAAGGGTCTTCTTGCACGTTTGTTTTTTTTTTTTCTTCAAATACATTTATATTGTTTGAATTTGGTCGGATCTCTTGATTAAAACCTAAAAATGCAAAACTACTTACCCGCCTTTCGTTTACGGGAAACCTGATGTCAAGAACTTTGAAAAAGATGAAAGTCCCTTAAGCCATAATCTAATCCTCCACCGCTCGTGTTTTCTCTCTCCATAAATTACTTCCTAATATATAAATTACTTTCTTATGAAATATATGATTCCAGATGCTAGATGGTAATAATTTATTTTAATGTGGTTGAATAGGATTGTTCTTTTAGGAGCCATAAATTACTTCCTAATATATAAATTACTTTCCAATGAAATATATGATTCCAGATGCTAGATGGTAACAATTTATTTTAATGTGGTTGAATAGGATTGCTTTTTTTTAAAGATATTTGTCTTCCTTTGATCTGTTAGAAAAATATTAGTGTAAAATTGTTTGTAAAATTATTGTTGATTTTTGGTGTTATTTGGAAGTTTTCTTAATTTTAGATGTTTTTTTGTCTCTTATTTTAAAGACTTTTTATTTTGCTTGTATTGGTTTTTGGTTTATCAATTTATTTTATATAAATTGTTTCTTTTTATAATATTGAAAACTCTTTCTATTAATTCATAAAAAAATATATACATATACAATAATTTTTTAACATTTACAACTATTAAATAAAATATTAAAATAATTAATCATTAAATATAATTAAAATTTTTATTATTAAATATGAAATTTTCATCAAACACATCATCTATTATTTTGCTGAAGGTTACAAATCCTACATTCATTTCACACTCCCCTGACTGTTATTGGAATCCACGCTTAATGAATTCCAATTATGATTATGGCCTTGTTATTATTCTTATTATTGAAAAGAAGACATTAAGGGATTAGTGGAATCAGATTTCATTTTAGAGACATTTGACAAAGCAGTAAAAAAGATTTGAAGTCCAAATAAATTTCGTGTTACTTAAATACGTCATGTTGTTATGCATTCCACGTGTTGAAATGAGGCGTAGAATTTAATGGCGCTTCTACTTTAAATTCATCCACAAAACTTATGTTTGAGTTGTATGTTTCGTCGATTCGTCACACTTCTATGAAACGCAAATTTATTTCGCTACTCACAATCGAAGGGCGTAACTATTCTAATCATAGTAACTATTTTACTTCAACAAATAAGTTAGCTGTGTCTGCATAGAATTGAATTAAACGTATGCCGAATAGTTGTGTTTGTACATGTGGGACTTCATATTCATAAAGGTTTTGGGTTCTTTAGAGATAAGGGTTAAAGTGCATGGAGATGTGACGTGTGACTGAGGTAAAAGTCTCAAGATTTTTTTTGGAGATAAGGTTCAAATTACAGCAAGGTGTGGTGTATGAGTTTGTGTAAAAAGAAAAATAAATAAATTGTGTTTGAATAAAATTGGTTAAAAGTATAGCAAAAGTTACATACATCTAGGTATTTGGGTAGTGATTTTATTTGAATTGGTTACATGAGATTAAAACATGATCACATATCTTTAGAGTAGTTATTTGGGCAGCCAATTTATTTGAATCCTTTATATGTGATTGAAACATGATCAGGTGATACTATTACAATAAGCTAGGCAATTATGCATGTATAGCTTGGTAGGTTTGAACATTGGTCTCTCATTCAAGGTTGAGGAATCTAGCTTACAAAGGTTTGAACATTGGTCTCTCATTCAAGGTTGAGGAATCTAGCTTACCAAGATTTGAACATTGGTCTCTCTTTCAAAGTTGAGGAATCTAACTGGTTCAAGTAATGACCTTTGATGGTATTTGGATAGCCATTCAAATCAATTAAATTTTATTTTTGTATAAATTATTGTTTTTCACATATCTAAAATATAATTTTTAATTTTTTTAATTTATATAGGTTAAAATTGTAAACAATTATAATTAAAAAATCATATTTTTATTTAAAAAAACACATGTTTGAAAACCTGCCAAGAAGTACCATTTACTACCATAATAGATTAATTAGTAAATTTATTTATTTAAAATATATTTAATATTAATTACATAAAGGTCATTTATTGTGTAATAAAATACTAAATATATTAATATTAATAAAATTAAAGTAATCTTATTCAATAAACATATTAATTAAGTAAATGTATTTTATAATTCAAATTTAAATATATTGAAAGCGAAAGTATTTGCTTTTTTTTTTCAATTGAAAGGATTTTTATTGTAGCCTCATCCATATCCATTGGCAAAAATATAAATAAAAATGGGATTGTACTTAGATTCTATTATGCTAAATTATTTAATGGCAAAAAAATAATGTAAGGGAAAGGCCCATTATATAAATGACAATATGATGACATCTAAGCATAATATAGATCATGAAAATATGTCTCAAGCATGCCACTTTAATGTTTATCATCATGAGTTGGTGGCATGCTGAAAAAATAGATCCACCACTACATCCTATAATTATAATCATTGCCACAAATTCATTAATGTGATATATTTAAGTTGATTGCCATGTTAGAAAGTTTATTTACTACCTTTGTGAAGCATATGATAAAAACCCCTTATTCCCAATCTATGCATGAGGTTGAAGCACTTTTCTATAATAGTATAAGTTTGTAAATAAAAAACTTTTATTTTCAAAAAGCTTCAATTATAATATAGAATCCTTCCTCAATAATTAACTCTTTAAAACCTTGCTTAATGGCAACTCTCAAGCCAATAATTAGAGTAATTACCTTCAACTAATATAAATTGAATGCTATCCCTCCCTGGGAGTGGTTGTTTGCAGATGATCTCCTGGGGGGAGATCCTTCTCCATTTTCTACGCCCCTCCCAGCCGGATTGGGGTTCCTTGGTTGATTTTTTGGCCTGGTGCTTCCCAGGGATCCCTGTTTGTCTGGGGATCCCTTCCCTTTTTTCCCTCAGGCTTCCCCCTGGGGTTTTTTGCAGGTTATTCGTGTGGATCTGGTCCCCTGCATTTCTCTGAGTGGTGGAGGTGATGGTTTAGGGTTTGACAGCTTCCTGGGGTCTCCCTTGAGGTCCTCACAGCTTTGGGGGTGGTCTGGGGGGGCCTCTTTCCTCCTTTGTTTGTGAATCCTCGGTGGGATCCTGTGGCTGTTGTTCTTCCCGCTTGGAGGCTTCTTCGTGCTGGTTCTGCTCCTTGGTGGACACCCTGGGCATCTGGTTTGGCATTGGGGGGGGATTTCCTCTTCCTGGGCTGTTCCCATTCCCAGTCCCAGTTCCCTAAAGCTGCTTCTGTGCTTGGACGAGATTCTTGGTCCCTGTTGCTGGGTTCCCTTTGGCTTCTGCTGCATGTTTCATTCTTGGGGGGGTCTGATCTATGCATGCAGACCTTAGATCCCACTTGTTTGGCTCCTTGGGATCCCTTCCCTGTGACTGTTTTCCTCTTCCCACTCGGGATTCCCAGTCCCTGGATCCCTGGTCCCTTAACCTGCATTTTCCTTGTTGTTTTCCCAGGGCGGGATCCTCGTGGTGAAGCTATCTATTTGCTTCCCGTTGGGCGGATCCTGGCTCTCGGATTCTTGCTGGGCGGGATCCCCCTGTCGCTGGGCGGGATGGCTTCTCGTTGGGCGGGATCCTCAGGGCGGGATCCGCCAAATCCGTTGGTTTTCCCGCTGGGCGGGATTTTCTCCTTTTTGCTGGTTTCTCGGATGGCGGGATTTTCCTGGTGGAGTTTTTGAAGCTTTCCTCTGGGCGGGATCTTCATTGAGGTGGGTTTAAGCTGCTTCCCGCTAGGCGGGACTCTCTCTTTGGTGGTTTTTGACTGCTTCCCGCGAGGCGGGATTTTATTGTAACTTGTTTTTCTCTGATTCCTGCTGTGCGAGATCTTCTCGATGGTGGTTTTCGACTTCTCCCCACTGGGCGGGATCTCCAAAACTACTCTCTTTCATATTTGGTTGTTTCCCGCTGTGAGGGATTGTTTCATGCTTTATGTTCCCGCTGGACGGGATTTCTGTTGTGGTTTTCAGTTTCAAGGGTTTGATGCCCTAGGCCCATCGTTTATGTAATTAGGTTTTGGGATCCTTTAAAACCCGCTGTAAATACAATCATTACTTACCAAAAAAAAAATATAAATTGAATGCCAAATGAAAAGAGCATACACATAAGTTTCATTGTCAAAATGAAGTCTCACTATCCTAATTGGTGGGATGCCAATATGTAAGGCTCATTTGTATCCATTTATTATCCAAGACATCATCAAACACTATCTAAATTGAAGGTAATTTATCAATAATGAGATGTAGGTTCCCTTTGATATGTATTGTAATCATCCCATACCTACTATTAATCACCTTGTTAATGGAAATATTATTTTTTGTTAATAATCTATCCGTGAACCTAACTCTTGTTAGAATATTCTTCTATTACATTATTTCCAAATACACCATATTTTTAATGGTGGATCATGATACATTGTCTTAGAGGAGACATCATCCAAAACAAAGGCCCAAGAATAAAATATATCTATAATTGTGTTGAGAAGGTCCCCATAGAAATTAAATTTTACCAAAAAACTAATTTTGAGCTATTTGTACAAATTCACAATATAAGAATTAGGTAATTATCATATTTCTTTGTCAAGACAATTTCACATTTAAATGGTCCCTCATAGTCCATTTAATGAAAACACACCTATGTTAGAGCCCCACCTTCTACTTCTAACCATAGGAATGTTGTTGCTTTAAGTAATGTATATGGTTTCCAAATAAATTTGGGGAGAAGTATGGATTCTTACTTAGGAAACTATATGCTTAGAACTAGCCTTTATTACATAGAAATTCTTCGATGCTTCTATTGAATAAATAATTAACACCTAGGAGGAAAGGATAATAGATCTTACAAAATTCTAACCATAATGCTTTCTCAACCATCATATCCATATTTGGGACTGTGAAATAACTTTTTTAGCTACAACGACCCCAAGGTTATTACTATTGTTCTCTATGATCTACTACTCTACAACCCCATACTACATATATGGGTTTATTTAAATAATTTTACTGATTATTATCCTCAATTTTTATATTCTCAATCTAATAGCCTTCCTAGAACTTCATTGATTGGTCATCCTTGATATCTTGTTTTAGATTATTACAAATGACATATCTACATTGTAGAATAAAATTCTAGATCTTTGATCCTCAAGGAATAGTTTTGGATAATATATTTTGATAGGGATCCTCATTATCTAGATATTTGGACCTTAGATTTTGACTTCAAAGCTTGTCACTCATCTTAGAACATTGCCACACAAACATAGATTGAAGAGACTTGTTTAAGACCTTAATTTTATTTAAGCACATACTCCCTTTTTCCTAGGGATACAAATATCCTTCCAAGTGACCATCATAAATCTATGAGTAGAAGCATTTCTTTTCCATAGGGAGGTGTGAAAAATAGTTGAGTTCCTTGATTATTGCTAAAGGGGATTTTAACATAGAGAACAAATAGATTAGGGAATCCTACAAAATATATTAGATGAGTTGTAATCCTTATATAAAATTTAGACATATAATTTAAATTTTATTCTATCCAATAGAAATTTCCAAATTCTTTTTTATTATCATTCTTTTGAAAAAAATTAAAATTCCATAGGCCCAATTTTAAATCCTAGAATAGCCATAATAGATCATTATCTAGAGACTAAGAAAATATTTTGTTTGTCATTGCTAATGATCTAGCCTATGGATTGAGTGTATAAATTTATAAGTTATCTTATATGATTAGTTTCTTGTGGAAGCTACTCAATATAAAAGGAAATCATAAAAAAACTGTAGGTGAAAATGGATTTTGGTTTTGAATATATTTAAAGGCCTTATAGGTTTCTAAAATTGTGTATTTTGGAAAAACAACTTATGTATCATGTATATAATTACTTTGTGATCATATATATATATAACTATCATAGAATATGTAGTTAGAAATATTGTCGTAAAATACTGTCATAGAATATTTTCATAGAATAATCAAGAAATATACTTTTAGAGAACTAAAGAAAAATCGCAGAATTTAAGTCAACCTGAAGAAGAAGAGGAAGAGGAAGACATGATTAAGAGAGTAAGGACGACGATGAGAACGAGTGTCTTTGCCCTGGCCATGAGTCTTCACCTTCGCGGAATCTATTTTTCTTCTCCTCGATCGGAGTGCTTGGAATTGGACTTCTGCTGCGTTGAGATGGACTTTAATGCAGAAAGCCTCAAATATTAATAGAAAGCGTATGGAGCTCGTGGCCACTTAGTGTCTGTAATGACTCACCTAATAACGTGTTAAGTTGGCATAAAGTCAAAAGTTTCATAGTTTACAAAAGATGGTTGGTTGGCATTCTTACTTTTTGAAATTTGGATAAAGATCTTCTTGCACGTTTGTTTTTTCTTCTTCAAATACATTTATATTGTTTAATTTGGTCGGATCTCTTAATTAAAACCTAAAAATGGAAAACTACTTACCCGCCTTTTGTTTACGGGAAACTCGATGTCAAGAACTTTGAAAAAGATGAAAGTCCCTTAAGCCATAGTCTAGTCCTCCATCGCTTGTGTTGGCTCTCTCCATAAATTTCCTAATATATAAATTACTTTCCAATGAAATATATGATTCGAGATGCTGGATGGTAATATTTTGTTTTAATGTCGTTGTGTGAATGTTATTTTTTTTATTAATTAAATATTTTTTATATATATACATATAGGTTGGAAATTGAACCCGGGTCACATCATCATCGACAGTGTAAGTGGTATCCTTACAGGTAAACCACATCCTCGTGTAAAATGTTATTTAGTTAGATAGTATTGGTATTTTTTGTGGGATATCTGTCTTCCTCTAAACTATTATAAAATAGTTCAAATTTGTATTGTAGTTTTGTTTGCAAAATTATTGTTGTTTTTTGGTGCTTCAAATTTGTATTGTAGTTTTGTTTGCAAAATTATTGTTGTTTTTTTTTTTTTGGTGCTTAGGGATATATTTGGGTTTTAATTTATAAGTTTTCTTAATTTTGGATAGGTCTTCTTGGTTGTTTATCCAATAAACTTTTTATACAGTTTGTATTGGTTTTTAGTTTAATGTATATAAAATGTTTTTTTTTTCGTTGATAATGTAAAAAGGTTTTGGAAACCCTTTCAAAACCGTTTCCACAACTCATCAAATATATATATCTATATATATATATATATAATTAACATTTTCAACCATTAAATAAAATAATAAAATTATTAAACATTAAATATAATTAAATTTTTTATTATTAAATATGGAAATAAAATTTCTTAAATTTTTAATTTTTTTCGTCGAACAAATCATCTATTATTTTGCTAAATGTTAAAATCCTACCTTCATTTCAGTCCGTTGACTGTTATTGGAGTTCACGCTTAATGAATTCCAATCATAATTATGCCCGCCATATTATTGAAAAAAAACATTAAGGTCAAGGAAATCAACTAAATAAATTTTATAGCGTGTAGAAGAGATTAGTGGAATCAGATTTCATTTTAGAGACATTTGACAAAGCAGGAAAAAAGATTTGAAGTACAAACGAATTTCGTGTCGCACTTAAATACGTCATGTTGTTATGCATTCCAAGTGTTGAAATGAGGCGTAGAATTTAATGGCGTTTTTACTTTAAAGTCATTCCACGTGTTACAAAATCTATGTATGAGTTGTATGTTTCGTGGATTCGTCACACTTCTATGAAACGCAAATTTATTTCGCTACTCACAATCGAAGGTCGTAACTATTCTAATCATAGTAAGTATTTTACTTCAACA
Source organism: Wollemia nobilis (assembly GCA_028583015.1). Taxonomy (NCBI): domain Eukaryota; kingdom Viridiplantae; phylum Streptophyta; class Pinopsida; order Araucariales; family Araucariaceae; genus Wollemia; species Wollemia nobilis. Next base: position 16,556,716 of record JAQPPZ010016943.1, read on the forward strand.
AATAAGATAGTTGTGTCTGCATAGAATTGATTAAACGTATGCAGAATAATTGTCTTTGTACCTGTAGGATTTCATATATGGTAAAGGTTTTTGGTTTTTCTAAGATAAGGTTTAAATTACAGTAGGTATAGTGTGTGATGTGTAGGTATAGTGTGTGGTGTGTGAGTGAGGTAAAGGTCTTATAATTTTTTTTTTTTTTGAGATAAGGTTCCCACCATTCTGCACGGTGTGGTGTGTGAGTTTGTTTGTGTAAAAAAAAAAAATTGTTTGAATAAAATTGGTTAAAAGTGTAGCAAAAGTTACTTACATGTAGGTATTTGGGTAGTGATTTTATTTGAATTGGTTATATGAGATTAAAACATGATCACATATCTCTAGGGTAGGTATTTGGGCAGCCAATTTATTTGACTCATTTATATGTGATTGAAACATTATTACATGATACTATTACAATAAGGTAGGCAATTATGCATGTATAGCTTTGTAAGGTTTGAACATTGGTCTCTTATTTGATCACATGGTATTATTACAATAAGTTGGATTACTATGCATGTATAGCTTGGAAAGATTTGAACATTGGTTTCTCATTCAAAGTTGAGAAATCTAGCTTGACAGAGTTTCAACATTGGTCTCTTATTCAAAGTTGAAGAATTTAACTTGGTTGAAATAATGTCATTTTATGGTATTCCTATAGCCATTAAAATCAATTAAATCTGCTTTTTAAATGATAACATATCTAAATTATAATTTTTTATTTTTTAAATTTATATAGACTAAAATTGTAAATAATTATAACAAAAAAAAAACATATTTTTGTTAAAATAAAAACATGTTTGAAAATCTACCAAGAAGTATTATTGTTACCAAGATAGACTAATTAATTATTACAATAATGGTTACATGGTACTATAACAATAATTTGGGCAATTATGCATTTATAGCTTGCTAAGTTTTGAACATTGGTCTCTCATTCAAAGTTGAGGAATCTAGCTTACTAAGGTTTTAACATTGATTTCTTATTCAAAGTTGAGGAATATAATTGGTTGAAGTAATGTCCTTTTATGGTATTTGGGTAGCCATTAAACTCAATTAGTATTTCGGTAGCCATTTTATTTGAATTAGTTATATGTGACAACATTATCACATGTTGTTATTACATTGGTCTCTCATTCATATTTGAGGAATCTAGCTTAGCAAGGTTTGAACATTGGTCTCCCATTTGATCACATGGTACTATTATAATAAGTTGGGAAATTATGCATGTATAGCTTGGCAAGGTTTGAACATTGGTCTCTCATTCAAAGTTGAGGACTCTAGCTTTGCAAGGTTTGAACATTGCTTTGTCATTCAAATTTGAGGAATCTAAGTGTTAATGCCATTTGATGGTATTTGGATAGCCATTAAAATCAAGCAAAATTTATTTTTGTATAAATTATTGTTTTTTACATGTCTAAATTATAATTTTTACATTTTTTAATTTATATAGGTTAGAATTGTAAAAAATTATAATTAAAAATTTCATATTTTTTTTAAAACAAACACAAGTTTAAAAACCTGCCAAGAAGTACCATTTAGTACCATTAAAGTCTAATTAGTAAAATTATTTATTTAAAATGTATTTAATATTAATTACATAAAAGACCATTTATAATGTAACTAGCTTAGATAGAAGGATATATATCTAATAACGCCCAAAGTTATCAATATTGAGGCATCTATCTCATTTCTGGGGGGTGTGATCTCCAAGATAGGTGCCTCGTGATTTATAACTCTCAGGGTTTTTAGATATATATAATTTATATCTAAGTTAGTTGGTATATTGCAATGGATGTTCATGTATTTATACAATATTTTATTAAACAGTTGCAATGATTGGTTAGTTGGTTGTTTTAGTTTAAATATTTTAAATGTTTGCAACGGTTGGTTAGTCGGTTGTTTTAGTTTAAATATTTTAAATATTTTTGTTAGTGTCAGCTTTTTTAAATATTTTAAATATTTTTAATATGCCATTGTAGGAACGCCTCTCGACATAATAAAATACTGAACATATTAATATTAATAAAATTAAAGGTAATCATATTCAATAAATTAATTTATTAAATGATTGTATTTTATAATTCAAATTTAAATATATTGAAGGTGAAAGTATTTGCATTATTTTTTTTTAATTGAAAGGATTTTTATTTTAGCCTCATCCATATCCATTGGCAAAAGTACAAACAAAAAGGAATTGTCCTTAGATTCTATTATTAAATTATTTAATTACAATAAAAAAGGTAAGGCAAAGGCCCACTATATAAATGACAATATGACAACATCTAAGCGTAATACAAATAATAAAAATATGTCTCAAGCATGCCACTTCAATTCTTATGATTATGAGTTGGTGTCATGATGAGAAAATAGATCTGCCACTACATCCTATGATTATAATCATTGTCACAAATGGATTTATGTGATATATTTAAGTTGATTGCTATGTTAGAAAGTTTATCTATTACCTTATTATCTTTATGAAGCATATGGTAAAAGCCCCTAATTCTCAGTCTATGCATGAGGTTGAAGCACATTTCTATGATAGTATAAGTTTGTAAATAAATAAAAAATCTTTTCAAAAAGTTTCAATCATAATATAGGATCCCATCTTAATGATTAACTCTACAAAACCTTGCTTGATGGTCATTCTCAAAACAATAATTAGAGTAATTACCTTCAAATAATCTTAAGTGAATGAAAAAATAAAAATAGCAAACACATAAAGCAATTGATTGTTACTCTGCCTCTCTTTAAGAATTTAGTGCACTTAGGCCTAATTTCCATAAGATTCATTATCGAATTGAAGTCTCACTATCCTAATTGGTGGGATTCCAATTTATAAGGCTCATTTGTATCCATTTATTATCCAACCCATTATCAAGGACCATCTAAATTAAAGGTCATTTATTAATAATAGGATGCAGGTTCCCTTTGATAGGTATTGTAATCAACTGATACCTAATATTAACCACCTTGTTAATGGAAACCTTGATTTATGTTAATAATCTAGCCATGGACCTACCTTCTTGCTAGAATATTCTTCTATTAAATTCTTTCCAAATAGATCAGATTGTTAATGGTGGACCATGATACATTGTCTTAGAGGGGATATCATCCAAAGTAGAGATCCAAGAATAAAGTATGTCTATAATTGTGTTGAGAAAGTCCACATAGAGATTAAATTTTACCAAAAACTAATTTTGAGTCATTTGTACAAAGTCACAATATAAGAATTAGGCAATTATTATATTTATATGTCAAGCAAATTTCACATCTAAATAGTACTTCATAGGTCATTTAATGAAGGCAAACCTATGTTAAAGCCCCACCTTTTGTTACTAACGATAGGAATGTTTTTGCTTTATGTAATGTATATGGTTGCCAAATAAATTTGGGGGAATTAGGGATGCTTACTTAGGAAAAGATATGCTTAGAACTAGCCTTTATTACATTGAAATTATCTTATGCTTCTATACAAGAAAGATAATTAACACCCAAGAGGAAAGGATAATAGATCTTACACAATTTTAACCATAATGTTTTAGCAACCATCATATCCATATTTGGGACTGTGAAAGAATATTTTTAGCTACAAAGGCCACAAGGTTATTACTATTGTTCTCTATGATCTACTACTCTAGGACCCCATACTACCTATATGGGTTTATTTAAGCATTTTTTTATTTTTATCCTCAATTATAACATTCTCAATGTAATAGTCTTCCTAAAACTTCATTGATTGGCTATCCTTGATATTTTATTTTATCTTATTATAAATGACATATCTAAATTGTAGAATAAAATTCTAAATATTTGATCCTCAAGGAATATATTTGGATAATATTATTTGATGGGGATTCTCATTATCTAGATATTTAGGCCTTATATTTTAACTTAAAAGCTTGTCACTCATATTAAAGCATTGATGCACAAACTAAGATTGAAGAGACTTTTTTAAGACCTTAAGGTTCTTTAGGCCCATACCCCATTTTTCCTAGGGATACACATATCCTTATATGTGACCATCACAAGTCTATGATTAGAAGTATTCCTATTCCATAAGGAGATGTGAGAAAATAACTAAGTTCCTCGATTATTGCTAAAGGGGGCTTTGACATAGAGAAAAAATAGATTAGGAAATCCTGCAAAATATATTGGATGAGTTATAATCCTTATGTAAAATTTAGACATATAATTTAGATCTTATTCTATCCAATAGAGGTTTCCAAATTCATTTTTATTATCATTCTTATGAAAAAGACTAGAAGTCCATAGGCCCAATTTGAAATCCTAGAATAGCCATAATAGATCATTGTCTAGAGACTAAGAATATATATGTTTTCCCATTGCTAATGGGCTAGCCTATGGATTGAGTGTATAAAATTATAAGTTACCTTATATGGATAGTCTCTCTTGTTGAAGCTACTTCAAAATAAAAAGTTATGTAATAACCCTCCAAAATCCTACTTCATTATAAGCATAATTATCTATAAGGATGAGATACTGCTAATGTATCTATGGATACAGGAGACAGGTATAGTTATTGGTAGGGATAATGTAAAGGAAGGATGTCTTCTCAATGGACAGAAGGATTATCTGATGTAAGGTAAGTCAAGGAAAATGATGAGCCGTGGTGTATTCATCGGTTGACAAGGGTAAAGGACCCTATTGGCAATGCATTTTCTAGAGGTCCATGTAGATGCATATCATGTAGTTGCATTTGTAGGAATATTTGATGCTTGTGAAATTATGAATTTATGTTGTTTTATTGCCAATTAAAATGCTTGAACACATGGGAGCCATAGTTTACAATGTTGGGTGGCAATGAAAATGCATAAATGCATGGGAGCCATAGTTTTGAATAATAGGATGAATGTGGAATAATGATATGATTTTTATTGTTCTAAAAATTGAAATGGAAGGTAAAGGGATAAAATAAATATAATTTATAATAATTATATATATATATATATATATATATACATATATTACTGTGTATTTTGAAGAAATTATTTATTTAAAAATAATATATCTATATATTATATAACTATACATACAAAAATATAAACAAATAAAATTCGTTTGTTCTATAATGTGGTAGATGAAATATTATAAATAATAATATTTTAAAATATAATAATATAGTTAATATTAATGAGTCGACATTTGTGGGAAATTATTATTTAGTTTTAATTTTGTTGAATATGGAAAAGAAATGGATTCCACTTGGCATACCTTGAAAAGGAGAGTCTAGAAACCAATGCTAGTGGCAAGCAAAAAAGATGGAACCATATTCTAGATTAGGGAAGGAAAGGTGAATATGGGCATAGAGTATGGATTGCATGTTTTTGAAAAAGCAAGGAGAGCAACGAAGGGAGAAAGGTGTTGGAAGCGAGGAAAGAATTTGTAAGTTTGTTTTGGAAATATTTTAAAGAAATATTTAATGAGAAAAATAAAATGTATAGAGGTTGCTACTCTTTTTGCGAATATAGATTATGATTTGCATTGTGTATCGAAGGGAAATTAAATTCTTTATTGTATTTTTATGGGGACCGCTTGGTATACAACACATGAGTTCGAATATTGGAAAACAATAACATTAATAGTTAGTTGTGAATCTGGTTGGTTGTGGACCTGAGACCAATTTACTTCTATATTAAACTTGATTTATGTTGCATGCTATGTTGAGTAAATTTTGTGATACTTGCATGTCGTATTGGAAAACCTATGATGTGTTGGATAACTATTAAACTTTGCATGTTGCATTGGGAATGAAAATGATGTTTGCATAATAGGATTAGGTGCATGTCATGGTAGATTGACCTATCTAATCCGTGGGTAACCACCAAAAATTCACACCAATAAATCTGAGGAACTCTGAAGAACACTACAAAACAATTATACTTGTTTTCTATTGCCTATTTATCTTCGTTTAGGAAATAGGAGTTGTGTTATAAATTTTTTAGAAACCTGAGAATATAACTCAGTGGAATGCCAAAGTCTGGTTAATAAAAGAATAGAGAAAAACTTGTTATCATGTATTTGTATTGGAATACGTAGTCCCTAAGAAACGTATGGAAGAATTTGATACTATGTATTTGTCTTTGAATTTGTAGTACCTGGGAAAATGCATGATAGAATTATGTGTGAATCTTTGATTATTTGTAATCAATACAATTGTTTATTTTTTTAAGATGATATGAATGGTTATGTGTTGTGAAAGAGACTTGCATTTTATATAAGTGCACAATATTTATAGAATAATATATAATTTCTATGTAGAGAAAATTTATATATTATTAAACAATTAAATTATACTTCAATGATTTCATATGCTTTTATATCATGCATATTTCCAATATAATTTTGAGTAGTCAAATATGAATGATAATAGTACTAAAAATGTAGTGTTGGTTAAATTGTGCAAGGAAACCTCAAAATGTATAATGATTTTACTATGTTTCAAATATTTTTCTATATTGAGAACATTTTGGTTGATGAGAAATACTTGAATCAAAATATACAAATTCAATTTATTTTACAAACTTGAAATCCTCCATTGGTGTGCAACATATATTGCCTCGTACTATGTTTAGGAGAAAATATTTTAGAAGATTTGATTCTTTAAAACATAATATTATAACTCAAACCAACACAATATGGATGTATAGGATTTTATCTTGGTTAAACTAATTAAATTAGAATCACCATGGTGGTTTGAGAAAACTATCCATCCGTAGGGTGAAATAATGGACCTAATTATATAATCAATATATGATTTAATTATAATTATAGTCTTCAATTGGAGCTTATGTTAAAGTTAGATGTATTAAAAATATGGCAAAACAATTAGAAAATCTATTTTGTAGTAAGCAATGATAGTGTTAAGATCCTACTCTAAAATATACTAAACAACACACTCTCAACTCAAATAAACACACTCTCACAAATTTGCTTGGAAATAAACTCACAGAAACATTATAACATTATTTAGAATTAAATGCATATGATAACATAAATTACTTAAAAGGAACAATCTCACAATAGATAGAATCGTAGGCCTCTTCGAGGGGGCAACCTCCTTCAACACTTCATTAATTTGCAAAAAGATGATTACATTGGTGCCTTTTCGGGTATTTAAAGAATTTCCTTCCAAGGTTGGATTATATGCAAAATGCCACCTGGATTACATGCATAATGCCACCCAAATTACATGCATAGTGCCACTTTGAATGACATGCACAATGCCACTCGAATTACATGTATAATGCCACACAAATTACATGCACAATGCCACTTGAATTACATGCACAAGGCCACCTTACCTAAACTATCTACCATGTTTTACATAGAAAAGGGTGCCATTTGTCATAGGCACTACCTAAGATAAAACTTAGAACATTACAAAATATTAATCATGGGTACTACCCACGTTCACTAGGAATTATTACATCAAGGAATTTATTACATTAAGGGTTATGATGAGATCCTAACATGCCCTTCTCCTTAAATAATATTTGTCATAAAAGTTGAAAATGAGAAAACTGTTGCTGGAGTTGATGGAGAGACTCCCATGTAGCATCCTCAAGTTGAAGCCCATGGCATTGAACAAGGACCTTTATAATAGTACGGTTGCGCAAAGTGCGAGTTCGACGATCCAGTAGCTACTCAAGTGCATGTAAGATGGAGTCTTCTTCATCCAATTTAGGGAGTGATGATTGAACCTATAACTTTATGCCCACAACTTTATTGAGAAGGGAAACATGAAAAACATGGTGGAGCTTGGAAGTGGGGGGAAGATCCAATTTGTAAGTTGTAGGGCCAATCCGTTGTAGAACCTGATAAGGACCATAGAATTTTGGAGTGAGCTTCTGACACCTACAAATTTTTAGGGAATATTTTTTGTATGGTTGCAAGCGAAGGAAGACCATATCACCCACATCAAAATTGTTCTCAGAACGATGCTGATTAGCTTGTTGGTGCATCTGATTCTGGGTCATGTTCAAATTTTTCTTGAGTTAGAAAAGGACCTCGGTGTGTTGACTCAGAGCATTGTCAACGGCCTGGACCTTGGATCTGCCCAAAATGTAGGAGGAAGGCGTGAGTGGAGGGTGCCTGTAAACCATCTCAAATGGTGTGAGTTTGGTGGCGATATGATAGGAATTTTTGTACCACCATTTGGCCAAGGGAAGCCATTTTTCCCAATGAGAAGGATGATCGGAGGAAAATCAGCAAAGGTAGGTTTCCAAGAATTTATTAACAACCTATGTTTGACCATCCATTTGCGGATGGTAGGCTGAACTCATTTTGAGCTAAGTCCCCTGTAACTTAAACAACTCTTGCCAAAAATTGCTAGAAAAGGTGGGATCATGACCAGATACAATGGAGGTTAGCATGGCATGAAGGCAAAATATGGAGTCAAGAAAAATTTGGGCAGTAGTGGATGTTGTGTAAGGATGGGTTAGGGCACAAAAGTGAGCATACTTTGAAAGATGGTCCACTACCACAAAAATAACTGACTTGCCTCTAGATTTAGGTAGCCCTTCTATGAAGTCCATGGAGATGTCAGTCCACACCTACTCTGGGATCGATAATGGTTGAAGAGTGCCCGGAGAGTGCACTATTTCCCCTTTCATCCTTTGACATGTGTCGCAGTTAGCTACAAAAGAGCGAATGTCCTATTTCATACCTTTCCAAAAGAAGGTGCGCTTGAGTCGCTCATAAGTTTTTAGGAACCTTGAATGGCCAGCAGATGGAGTAGCATGTGATTCCCTCATGAGGAGCTCTCAAAGTGGGGACTTAGGAGGAAGAACTAGGTGTTTATGGTAACACAGATCCTGGCCATCCCAACTATATCCTGGTGTAGACTCTGGATCATCCATAAGTGAAGCAACCAAGTTTTTCAAATCTGCATCCTCAAGTATTTCTTGATGTAAGGGCTCAATCCATTAGGGTAATGGTGCAAAAATGGCACACAACATACTAAGGGTCTCAAAGTGGTGAGAGAGAGCATCCACCACAAGATTCTCCTTTCCTTTTTTGTACATGATGTCATAATCGTAGCTCATGAGTTTTGATAACCACTTTTGTTGCTTGGGGGTGGCAACCCGTTGTTCTAGAAATTATTTCAGACTTTGGTGGTCAATTTTGATGGAGAAATGGCACCCAATGAGGTAAGGTTGCCAATTTAGGACTGCATGCAATATTGCCAACATTTCCTTGGCATATGTGGATTTCCCTAAATTGCGATCAGATAGGGCTTTGTTGGTTAAATCCAAATGGCGTCCTTCTTGCATCAATACCGCCCCAATACCATGACCATAAGCATCACTTTCAATGACAATTTTTTTAGAGAAGTCTAGCATGGCTAAAACTAGAGTGGTGGTCATGGCATGCTTGAGTTCCAGGAATGCTTGCTCAGATGGCCCTATCCAAGTAAAATAATCCTTCTTCAACATGGAGGTGAGGGGGGCAGCTATCTTTCCATAATTACATACAAATTTACGGTAATAACTTGTAAGCCCTAAAAATCCTTGAAGTCCCTTGAGAGTGTGAGGTTTTAGCCATTATTGGACTGCTTGGATCTTCTTAAGGTCAACCTTGACACCATCCTTTGAGACCATGTGTCCCAGATACTCCACTTCAGTCAAACCAAAGGAACACTTGGATATTTTTGCAAATAGTTGATGGTCGGCCAATAGTTGTAGGGTTTGATCTACATGCTTGAGATGCTCTTCCCATGTGCAACTGTAAATCAAGATGTCATCGAAGAACACAAGGATGAACTTCCACAAAAAATGGTGAAATATGTTGTTCATTAGGCTTTGAAATGTGGAAGGAGCATTTATGAGACCAAATGACATTACCAAGAATTCATAATGACCTTCATGAGTGTGAAAAGTAGTTTTAGGAATATCTTCATCCCTGAGTCGGATTTGATGGTACCCAGAGTGAAGGTCTAGCTTGGTGAAGTACATGGTCCCATGTAATTCATCTAGTAATTCATCAACCATAGGGATAGGAAATTTATCCTTGATAGTTATCTTTTTGAGTTCTCGGTAGTCAATACACAGTCACCAAGAGCCATCCTTCTTAAGGACTAGTAAGATTGGTGTAGAGTAGGGACTAGTACTAGGCTGAATGATACCCGCCTTGAGTAATTCCTGTATCATTGTCTCAATATCTGACTTCATGGCATGAGATTACCTGTATGGTCTGATATTGGGAGGTGCACTATCTGGCAATAATGGAATGGCATGGTCGTGAGAGCGATGCGGTGGTAGTTTAGTTGGTTCCACAAAGATGACCTCATGTTTGTGGAGAATCTATTGTAGGTCTGATGAGTTTCACCCATTTGAGAGGTGGATGGTTGGATGGAGAATAATTTGAGGTGTTCCTATTGCGTAGCCCTTGATGATGTGTGTTTGTTGTTGGAATATTTTCAACATTGGCTCCTTTGTCATAAGTATTAAGTCCTAGTATTTAGTTTTAGTTTAATGTTTTGATTTACATATTCTAGTTAATTTGATTAGCATACGTTGAGGTTTTGGCTTGGTTGATCAATTTTTGACCATAGTCCAAGATTAGCATGTTGTTAGGATAAGAGCTATTTTTAAGTTAGTTTGTTGTAATAAGTTTAAGAGGATTTCTCTCAACCACCGTGTCTATTTTTAGTTCTTTCAAAAACTATAAAAGTATGTAATGCATTGTTGATCAATAGAAACATTTCACCATTGTTTCTCATTTGTCCATTTTGGGAGAACTGCATCCAGAGTTCGGCAAAGTTTCAATTTATAGTGCCCAATGTACTCAACCATTAAGATCCCAAAACAATATCACATCCACCCAACTGGAGGGCAAACATGTCCTGCTTGATTTCATAGTCCCCTATCTTGATTTTAACATTATGACATTTTCCTTTACAAGGTAAGGTTCCCCCATTGGCTACCATGACCTCAAAGGATTTACAAGTGTGGATATAGCAATTTTCTTGCTCAACAACTCTAGGGTCAATGAATTTGTGCGTGCTTCCCGAATCCATAAGGATGGAAAGACGTTGGCCCTTGAAAAATCTTACAACCTTCATGGTTTATGGAGTAGTAATATCGATAAGAGCATGGACTGTAATTGATGTCTCATGTTCCTATTTCACTTCTTCTTGTGGAGAAGGTGTTTTTGGAGGGTCCTCATCCTCATCACTCTAGTCAGAGTTATCAGGTTCTTCAACATCTATCAAGAATAATTTTTTGTGTGCACACTTATGCCCTTTAAAAAAAATTCATCACAATTGTAGCGTAATCCTTGGGAACGACGTGCATCCATCTCTTCTGTGGTTAGGCGCTTGGGTGCAATAGGTTTATTATCAACTGGGTGTTGGGATCGAGAAAGAAATGAAGGTATATTTTGAGGAAACTTTTATGGGCACCTTTGGGCAGAGAGTTTAGATTCAGCCAAACGGGCCAAACTGATAGCTTCCATCATAGTTTATGGTTTCAAAATTCTTACTTCTGATTGGAGTTCCCCTTCAACCCACTGATATAACAACTCTAGAAGAACCCTTCATTCAATCCTCTTGTCTTATTGACCAATTTTTCAAATTGAGCTTGGTATTCATGGACTGACCTATTTATTTTAGTTTGGTCAAGGCCCCTGTAAAGTCCTCATACTCATTATGACCAAATCGAGTGAGTAGTTGGGATTCAAAATTCTCCTAAAAGAGATTTGGGTTGGTAATACATAACCATTGAAACCAGTGTAGAGCCTCAGATTCCAAGTTAAAGGAAGCCATCTGGACTCGATGAAATATGGGAACATTATGAAGTCTAAAGAATTGATCAACCCTACATAGCCACCCATCAACATCCTTCCCACTAAATTTGGGAAAGTCCAATTTGGAAATTTTAAAGGATAGATCATGGTCATGATTCCTTGTAGAACCCTCAGCTTGGTATTCTATTTTGGGTGGTCCTCTTTTTAGTTTGCTATCTACTTCTATCAGTGCTTCTTCTAAGCAGTTACTAGTGACCTCATTCTCTAGGCGAAGACCTTGGACTTCTTCCCTTATGGAGAGAAAAACTGAGTGCAAGTTCTCAATGGATTTTGTTAAGGATTCCAAGTGGTCTAGTTCTTTTCGATTTCCACGAGTACCTTGGGCCATTTTGAAATCTTTTGTGACCAGTTACTAAAAATATAATTGAGTTTTTAGGACTTACTATTTTTAGTAAGTTCCCAAAAAAGTGCTTGGGTGCTATATATCAAAACGATCAGCTCAAAGAGGTGGTCACAATGAGCTATATCTCTCAACATTACTTTTTGGCATCCCAGACTTTTTTTTATCTCCTGTTTTGCTGAGTCTAACGGTGTTTACAGTTTTTGATTCTGAGATACGGAGTAAAAGTTGGGTACTAGAGCACTATCTATAACTAGCCTCATGTCATGCTCTCACTAGTTGGCCTAGTCCTGATAGTATCTCTAACACTACTGACCTCACTAGCCCCAAGATTATTTGTATTTTGCAGGTGACTGTTATGACAGTTCTGTTCTGACCCTGAAAGCTGTAAATTCTGACCTGACTGTGCTGACCTCTCTGACCTGACTGACCTGACTACGACTGCCACTATAAATTTGATTATTATTCTCTAGACTATCAGCTTAAGTGTCACTCTCATGGTCTATCCTGAATGCATGTATTTTTTGTTATTTTTTTATTAGAGGACTCATTTATCATATGCTCACTTTTGGGGATTTGAAATGCAGGTTTACGAATAAGGAAGTTTGGTTTTATTTTATTTTATATTTTCATTTTTTATAGGTTGAATTTTTAACAGAACCAGGGAATGCTAGGTAAAGGAGTATGTACCACCCATAGGACTTCTATTATACCAACAATGATGAACAATAGTGCTCGGACCAATATTTTAGGCCACTACTTAAGGAGGATTCCACACATACCCTTGAGTACACTACCTTCCTCTTTGACAATACGGGAGGGTAATTGTCCAGGATGTTGTGTTCCATAGACTATGAGTAATACAAGGCCGAAAAGCTTCCTAATGGCTAAAATTTTGTTTAAAGCTAGATGGTCTCCTGATAAACCCTGAGATACGTGGGATCTCAAGTTTATGCGTGAGTTCTGTTTAAGGCCTGGGTATTGGAGCCTAATCACCCCTCACTTCACTAGATGCTTTATGGGCTATCTAGCTTATAAAATAATGATGAATCCTTCATGATATTTTAAAACCCTTAACATGGGGCTTCTACCTACTCAACTAAAAAGTTTTTTTTTTTGGTCTGGAAAAAAAATGCACTGTATTTTTTGGATTTTTTTTTTTAATAAAGAAAAATAGGAATGAAAAAACACACAAAATTTATACCTAACAGGTGGATTGGATGGCAAGAATCATTGCAGTTGTAGCAAAACTTGGCCCTAGAAAGTGCTCTGATACCACTTGTTAAGATCCTACTATAAAATATACTAAACAACACACTCTCAACTCAAATAAACACACTCACACATTTGATTGGAAATAAACTCACAAAAACATTATAACAGTATTCATAATTAAATGCATATGATAACAAAAATTACTTAAAAGGAACAATATCACAATAGATAGAATCGTAGGCCTCTTCGAGGGGGCAACCTCCTTCAACACTTAAATTAATTTGCAAAAATATGATTACATTGGTGCCTTTTTGGGTATTTGAAGATTTTCCTTCTAAGGTTGGCTTACATGAAAAATGCCACCTAGATTACATGCATAATGTCACTCGAATTACATGCATAGTGCCACTTTTAATTACATTCACAATGCCACTCGAATTACATGCATAATGCCACACGAATTACATGCACAATGCCACTCGAATTACATGCACAAGGCCACCTTACCTAACTCATCTACCATGTGTTACATAGAAAAGGGTGACATTTGTCATAGGCACTACCTAAGATAAAACTTAGAACATTACAATATATTAATCATGGGTACTACCCACTTTCACTAGGAATTATTACATCAATGAAGTTATTACATTAAGGGTTAGGATGAGATCCTAACAGATGATATTGTTTTTAAACCAAATAATAGAAGAGTCGACTTAAATTCAAAACTAGCATTAGATTACTTAGGAGATTTTTCAATATTACAATTCCATGTGTATAGTTGAAGAGAGATAATATATTGTCATATAAACGAAAGTTACTTTCATTTGTAGTAGAATATTGAAATTAATTTAATATGCATGTATGATGACATAGGTTTTTTAGGTGAGAATATTTTACAAGAAATATCGAGTGGTATTATATACCTTAATTAAAAACAATGTGAACCAAGCCTATTTTTAAACACATTTGGATTATATATTAGATCTAAACAATAGAGTAGTTTCCATCATACTTAAACTTATATGAGTAGTTCGCTCTATTTTCTTGGATATGTAGTAAAAATCTATTGTTTAATACAGGAAAAAGAAGTTTTTTATAAATAAAATTTAGATTAGCATCTTGTTGAGTGGTGTTTTCACCCAATTGTGAAAGCACACTCTCCGGTAGGATCTGAGTCCCAAAATCCTCTGCTTGCAAAGAAATTATGACTAAATAATTTCTCCAAGGTTCCTGTTGTGATAGTTCTTCATTCACCAATGATGCTCTTCAATTGAAATGCTAGGAATACCTTAGGGTTACAAGTGGATGTTAACAAGGGGCCTGGTGATTTATTTTATTTTGAATTACAATGGACTCATAGTAAGTTAATACAAAAAGGATGAATCTATTTGGATTTCAGGCTCTGGTAGATTTTCAATTATTTATTTGAATGACAATGAAAAATGCAGGAAGAATAAAGGATTAAAAAATGAAGAAATGCAAATAAAATGAAAGAAACTAAACTACGGCCAGAGTGTTGTCATCTTGATTGACAAAACCGAAGACAATGAGGTTTTTGCATGCAACCTAACCTATTGAACCTACAAATTCGCACAATCCAGATAAGCTAGGTGCGGGTTTCTAGGGTTTCTACTGTAATTCCAGATTTAGGCATTCGCGTGAAGCAACCAAGAACACTTGCATTAAACTTCACCTAAAAGCCTAGAAATCTGAAATGAAGGATAAAACATTAAATCATGCATGCAAAAATGACTCCTTCTTTCTCATCAATGAGATGCCAACTCTCTGTGTTTCTGTATTAAAATGATGTATCAATTACAGTTACAGAATGTTCCAGGTTCAAAAAGAAAATCCAGAACAAATGAAGGAAATTGCTCCAAGTGCAGGCCCAGAATGGCATGCAGCCCTTGTCTCTGCAACTCTGCTAGCAGCAATTTCCAACCCTTTGTCCAATCTGCGCTTCCGACTTTATACTGTCTGGCACGGCTCTTCGGTTCACCTGCGTCGCTTCGTTTCACCTCCCAGAATGCGTCTTTTCAAATTCTTGCCTTTTCGATGCTTTTACTCCATGCTCTATGCCGAAACGTTCGAAATATTTCGTTGCATGTAACGCTTCTGCAACTCTGACACCTGTATGCCACGTGTCTCAAGCTTTCTGCGCCTTCTGTAATGGTCCCATGGAAATCGCAACGCTTTCATGCATGCAGCTTGTTCCTCTGTTAACACAGCGAAAATGAAACAGGTCGCGATATCGCGACATTTTTCGGCCAACAGCCTTCTTGCCTTCTTGCCCAGCGAAAACGTGACATGTCACGAAATCGTGACGCTTTTCTGTTTCGTACGCTTTGTCAACTTTTCGTCGTGAAATCGTGACAATTTTCACTTTTGGACTCCTTCGCTGCAACCTATCGTGATTTCGTGATGCTTTTCTACTTCGGGGCACCTTTGCTGCATGTTGTCACGATTTCGCGATGTTTTTTCATTCGTATTGCTTGGGCTTCAACCTGTCGCGATTTCGCGACGCTTTTGTCTGACGGGCATGCTTTCTCAAAAGTTGCACGATTTCGCTACCATTTTCCACTTCATGCCTTACACCCGCCATCTGTCACGATTTCGCGACGCTTTTCACTCGATGCTCCTTTGGCCACAACCTATAGCGATTTCATGACGCTTTTCACTTCATGCCTTCTTCGCTACTTTGTCATGATTTCGCGACCTTTTCACTTTTGTACATTCTCGGCCGCAACCTGTAGCGATTTCGCGACGTTTTTCACTTCATGCCTTCTTCGCTACTTTCTGTCATGATTTCACGACCACTTTGCGCTTCATGCCTTTTGGTCGATTTTGTCATGATTTCGTGATGCCTTTCTGCTTCGTGCCCCGCTTGTCGCTTCCTGTCGCGATTTCGCGATGTTTTTTTGCTTTGCCCTGTTTGACTGGTTTGACCCATGATTTTGCGACATGTCGCGATTTCGCTACGCCTTTCTCCTTTGCCTTTCTCTCTCCTCTTTCGGTCGTGACGGAGCAACATGTCACGATTTCATGACACTTTTCTGTTTTTGGCTGCGACGGAGCAACATGTCACGATTTCGTGACACTTTTCTATTTTCGGCCGTGACGGAGCAACATGTCGCGATTTCGTGACACTTTTCTATTTTCGGCCGCGACGGAGCAACATGTCGCGATTTCGTGACACTTTCTACACTTGTGCATTTTTGCCCCTTTTTCTTGAATTTTAGCATCTGGGTCACTGAGATTCCTTTTGAAAGCATGCAAAAAATATGGGTCCCCAATTTTGGGGTGTGTTGTGGATCAGCCACAACAAATGGTGACTCTACTGTCAAATGCTCTTGAGCATTTTAGTGAGAACCCAACCTGAAACATATACAAACTCGAAAACATGTGTTAGCACATAAGCAATATAGACAAATGCCCAAAGATCAGAAGTACATGAATCATCAGAATCATCAAGTATTAGCTCAGTGTGTGCAATGAATTTCATTCCCTATCGTTTGAAATTGATCAACATTCCATTGTCAGTTTTGCATGAATGCATATATGAGATTGTGAATGATTTGTGTAACCTAATGAATATGCTAGGAGATCTTGCTTTTATAAAATGCATAGTCATTCTTCTAGTATCATGTACAAACATTCAAGATTGCCAAACCCTCTTAGGATCCACTAATTAATTACCTTATTGTATCCCAAAGTTGGTTATGAGTCCCTACTATCTTGAACCCATGTGCGAGTGAATGTGAAATCAGAACTTTGGGGAATCAGACTCCCAACCAACCGAGATGAGAGTTTAACCCTATCCTTACTATTCTGATTTAGAGTTCATTACCTCACTTTGAGCAAAATAATTAAACCAATTATGGAAGAAATGGTCATGCTAGTCTAACCCTTTGGACAATCAGTGGTCTTGTTTTTTAGACAAGACATGTTGCCATGCATGGGCATATCTAACCCCACAATCCAAAACTTATCTTCATTTCTTTGGACCTTGGGGATGACTACCCATCCTTTGCAGAGGACAAGTAGTACGATCCTTACAATCCAATATAAAGATGAGATGGGAAAATTTTATTTTTTACTTCTTGGACCTTGGGGATGACTACCCATCCTTGCTAGGGACATGTAGTACGATCCTTCCAATCCAAACTTTAGATGTAAATGGAAAATATTAATTTTGTCGCTTAGACCTTGGGGATGACTACCCATCCTTTGCAGAGGACAAGTAGTACGATCCTTCCAATCCAAGATTTATTATGAAATGAGACATAAGAGCTTTGGGGAATCAGATTCTCAACCTAAGCGAGATGAGAATTTATGCCCTATCCTTACTACTCCATGTAGGTCAAATCAAAGCTTTGGGGAATTGGATCCTCAACCTAAGTTCGATGAGGATTTAACCCTATCCTTACTACTCCGATTTTAGGCTTTAAGCTCTATGGAAGTGGTCAAAACCACTGTTTTAAGGATCATGTTGCATAATAGGATAGACATGAAAAACTTCTTTCGCCCAACCTTTTCTTCCAAGTTAGGTTTTGATCATTTTGCTCAAGATCCTTTTTAATGTATGAGACGTGCTTGGTTCTAGATATCTCAAGACTCAGTTTCCAACCTTAGGATTCCTCTTACATTTATGTTATAACACAACCCTAAGAGGGATTGACATACTTTAATGATTTGTACCTAAGATGCATATGTAACTAAGATGGAATGTATATGTAAAGTGAGATGTACCATGAATGCATTATCTCTTGAATTGCAAATGAAAGATTTGTCATGCAAAACTGACTCTTTCATGCATCACAAAATCAAACAATATAACTTAAGATGTTTGTGTTACTTGTGGAGCTTTTACAGGACAATTCCAATATTTCATATTCCCCTAACCTTAAGCATAAGTTGACATCTCAATATTTTTATTATTATATATATATATATTTATATTTTTTATCAAAATAAACAAAACATGTCAATTGAAATCAAATCCACAACCAAAATCCTAGCTAAACTAACAATCCTAAACAATAAAAACAAAAACTGAAAATCCCCACCAAAACCGAAAGAATAATATCAAAATCTCACAACCTAAGGGCTAAAATAATGCTTTAAAATCTGCCCATTAACCGGTAGCATAAAATCTCTCCCTTCTAAAGTTTTTAGCTTGAAGGTATTCTTCCCAAGAATCTCTGAAATCTGATATGGGCCTAACCAAAGACAATCAAACTTTTGATGATTCCCTTTTTCCTCATGTCTTTTGTCCCATAGTAATACCAAATCTGAAATTCTGAATGATTTAACTTTGGCCCTTCTGTCAAACCATCTTTTGATAACTTCCTGGTGTTTATTCATGTGATTCATGGCCTCTTCTCTCTTTTCATCAAGGTGCAACAACTGGCTTAACCTGGCTTCAACTTGATCATCTGTCCCCAAGTACTCTTGTATGAAATGCAAGGTCTGCAACTTCAAATTTGCAGGAAATATCGGGTCTTGCCCATAGACCAAATGATAGGGAGTATTCCCTATGGATTCTTTCACTCTGGTCCTATCTGCCCAAAGGGCAAACTTCAATTGGTTGTGCCAATCCCGAGGGTTCTTTTCCAGCAACTTCTTAATGGTATTCAACAAATTTTTATTTGAAGATTCGGCCAACCCATTTCCTTGAGGATAATAATTGGATGCAAATTTTAAGCTCACTTTGTTATCATATGCCCAATCTGCAAATTGCGTAGAAATAAAAGCTTTACCATTGTCACTGACAATAGCATCGGGCATTCCAAATCTTGTTATAATATGGTCCTCAAGGAATTTAATTACAACGTCTGTGGTGGCATGTTTAGTAGGAATCGCTTATGTCCACCTTGTGCAGTAATCTGTAGCTGTCAATATGAATTTATGAGAATCAGAAGAATTTGGGTTAATAACCCCAATGAAATCTAGTCCCCACTGTGCAAATGGTCTCATTTCAACTACAGGTTGTAACGGCATGGCTGCATTTCTTTCTCTATTGGCAGCCACTTGACAGATATGACAAGATCGTACATGGGCATGTGCATCTTTGAAAATGTGTGGCCAGTAGTATCCTGCTCTCAGGATTTGATGTGTTGTAGCATTTGCCGCACCATGACCAGTTCCATGTTTCCCGTGAAATTCCTGCAACACCCTGGCAGCTTCTTCTTTGTTCAGGCACCTCAGGTAGATCCCTTCATGATTCTTCCTGTAAAGAACACCAGATTTCATCGGATAATTGATAGACTTAAGCCTTAAAGCTCTTCTCTGGGTTGAATTCAGATTAGAAGGACACTTACCAGTCAATAAAAATTGCACAATATCAACATACCAGTCATCCTTAGCAATGTATTCTCGTGTTCGAGTATTGGCATGTTATCTCGCGGATTATTTTCTGCGATCGCCTTCGCCAGTCCCTGTCCTCGAACTAGTTTCATAGGTTGGATTTCGAGATCAAATTCTTGGATGGTGGAAATCCATTTCCCTCTTTTCTCACCTAGTTCATTTTGTAAAAACATGGTCTTAACAGCAGAGTCAGGCACGATGGCAATAACTCTGCTGTGCACAATGTAATGCCTAAATTTTTTCACCATTTTAAAAAGTGCGTACATTTGCTTATCAAGGATTGAATACCTTAATTGAGCATCTTTTAAGGGGGCACTTAAAAATGCTATGGGTTTTTCTGCACTATCCTCGCCTTTTTGGGTTAAGACACTCGCAAAAGAGTGTTCTGATGCAAAAGCATAAATATAGAAAGGCTTGGAGTAGTCCGGACTTATAAGGACAGGAGCTCTGGAAATGGCATCTTTGATGTTCTGGAAGGCCACCCTACTTTCCTCGTTCCATTTTACATCCACATATTTCTTAAGCATCTTGTTCAGAGGTTTGGCTATCTCAGCAAAGCTAGAGATAAACTTCCTCACAAAATTAACTTGCCCAAAGAAAGATCTCAATTCCTTTTTACTACTCGGGAGAGGTAAGTTTTGGATAGCCTATATCCTTTTTGGGTCGATGGATATGCCCTCTTTTGAAATGATGTGACCAAGCAATTTCCATTCTGTAACTCCGAAAATGCACTTTTTGGGATTTAAGGAAATTCCATGTTCTCTGCATCTTTGAAGCACTTTCTTTAAATCTTTGACATGGTCCTCTCTCTTTTTGAGAAAACTGGGATATCATCCACATACACGATGATACATTTGCCTATGAGCCCTTTGAATGCATAATCCATGGCGCGTTGAAAAGTTGCACCAGCATTCAACAGTTCGAACGACATTCTCTTATATGCAAATGTCCCCCACTTGGTGGTGAAGGCTGTTTTCATCCTGTCATTTGGATGTATAAGAATTTGGTTGTATCCAGAATACCCATCAAGAAAGGACATCATTTCGGATCCATTTACCATTTGTAGAATTTCATCAATTGATGGCAATGGATAATTATCTTTTTGAGAGGCTTTATTAAGATTTCGAAAATCTATGCACAGCCTAATCTCTCCACTCTTTTTCCTCACTGGAACGAGGTTAGCCACCCAGGTTGAGTGCCTAACAGGAAAAATGATTTTCGCTTCCAATAATATTTTGACCTCCCTTTCGATTAAAGGCTCCAATAGCGGGTTAACAACTCGCTGTCTTTGCCTAAAAGGCTTGGAGTCTGGCTTCAAAGGGATGGTATGTGTGATAATGTCTTGGTTGTATGTCTTCAGCTCATTGTAATTCCATGCAATGCAATCTATGTAATGCTTCAATGCCTGCAGTATGTTGCTCCTTTCTTCATCTCGTACATGCCTTTGCAATGTACACCTCCTTTGGATTGTCTCGCACCCCCTAGATTAATTGAATCACATGCATCTTTGGGGAGTGGGACCCTTTTTCCTTTCTTAGTCTTGCATCCCATGTCGAACATTTTTTCCAATGAAACCACGTCTTTAGGAATTTTGTTGGATTGATACGCAGTTTCAATTTCATTTTCTGCTTCATCTTGCCACCTTTGTTCCTCATCAATCACCTGATTTTCAAAAATACCCGAGTTCGTGACAAATTTGTAGATGTGTCTGTCACTTTCAAAAACCTGGAAATTCTTGACGTTGTCGGGTATTGATGGACAAGGAACCAATTCGATGGAGAAATTTTTACACCTTCTTATATCAACCGGGTTTAACATGCCCGCGGTGGCTGCAAGAGAGTCTGCTATTCAATTTCCTTTCCTAGAAATAAGGGCTATATTGAACGCATCAAACTCCTCAATGAGGTCCATAACCCTAGTTCTATAAAGGCTTAGTCTTCTGTCACGGCATGTATACTTGTCCTTTGATTTGCTTGACTACCAACTCCAAATCTCCCAAAACCTTCAAGCATTTGACTTGCTTGCTCAATGCTAGACGTAAACCAAAGATCAATGCTTCGTATTCTGCCACATTGTTCGTGCAAGGAAATTGCGATCCGTAGGCAGCCAATAATGGTTTACCTCCTGGGCCAGTGAGCTCGACTCCAGCTCCTGCTCCCTGTCTAGATTTTGATCCATCGAACCTGAGCAACCATGTGCAATCATTCTCCTCAGAAGAGCCACTATGACATGTTTCCTTTTTAGGCTCTTCAGTAGCTTCCTCAACATCAAGCGCATAAACCCCCAGTTCTGGCTCAGAAAATTGAACTTCATTCGGCTTGTTAAATTTTGTTATGATTTCTTTGAGCCTCGGTTCATTTTCCACTCTGATTTGGTTTGCAATTCCTTTCCATGGTAGCCACATATGTGAGCAGTCTGTTGAAAAATAGCCATTCAGAGTTTTCATCCAATCCCTCGCAAGTAACATTCCATACCTACTTGGGATATTAACCACCAGAATGTCTACAACCTGCTGGGACCCCGGGTTCAGAATTTAATTGAATCTTGACATCATATAAGGTCCCTACCACATTTACCTCTGAACGGTCCAATTGCAAGACCGTACATTTGGATGAAACAAGGTTGCAGACCTAGCATTTTACATATTTCCGAAGGCATGAGGTTGCTCGTGGCACCTGTGTCCACCAAACAGTTATGCAAATTCTTACCCGCAATTCTCAGAGTCAGTAAGAATGGCGGGACATCCCTTCTCTCCTTTCGCAAAATCAGATGGGACTCAACTCCCTTTTCCTTCCACATTTGATCAGGTGAGTTCAAAGCTTTTATCAACGCCTCCTTTTGGCCAAGTAATCTAGCCGCGTCCAAAAATGAAAGGCTAGATTTGGACTTCTTTAGATCCTCCACTATGTCATAGTTTGGTTTTTCGAATTTGACTGTCTTCTGCACGTCATTAGACATTTCTCTTCTGAGTGGAGGAGGAGGATTATTATTTGCCTTAGTATCAGGAGGAAGAATAGAATTGTTTGGAGGTGTTGATGAGGTTTTAGGGGCTTTAGATTTACTTCTCAGATGGTATCCATGATTCCCCTTTCTGAAATCTCGAAAAGCTTGCACCTCCTGTTCCAAAATTTCGTCTTCTTCTTCCTCACTCTCACCTTCTTGATGATATACGGTTTCCATCACCATAATATTATCATCTTGATGTTGCGATGGACCCTCATTTGATACCAGTTCCAAATCATCAACTTGTGCTTGAAGACAATGAGTGTATCTAGCAATTTCAGGACAATTCCTCTCATTGTGTTCTTTTGTGTTGTGCAACCTGCACCCCCTTTCCCATGCCAAATCTGAAAGATTCAAAAGAGAATTGGATTGGCTAGGTCCTGTAGAAGTATCTAGTTGATTAGCAATGGGAGCGGGAACTCCCCCATTGTTTGGCTTGGTGTTCCAGTGCCTCCCTCTATTGTTAAAATTTTGATTTGGGTGAGGGGCATGGGACTCATACTTCTGTTGTTGAACCCTGTCATTGCTCAATTTATGAACTAATTTCTTGAGCTCTTCGACTTCTGAATAAATCTCCTTCGGTGGAATCACATTGTTGTTAACCCCCGTTGGATTCGCATAATTGATGGGGTCTTGATTCAACATTTGGGTCGGGTTCGAGGAATTTGATTCCCGTATGGATTGACACTCTGAATCGGAGTTGGATTTGGAAAAGGAACTATAGCCTGAGGATTAACTTGGCTAGTTCCTTGCATAGTCGATTGACTATTCTACAGAAATGCGAGAACAGGTGGAATGGATGTGATTGGTTGGATTGGAATGGGTGCATATGCAGGTGCTGGTGGATACGGCTGCTGATATGGGAAGGCATTCATGCTTGGCATTTGTGGTGCCATGAGCTGATTTGCCAAGGGAGCTTGACCATATGGAGCATACTGTCCCATCACAGGCATCTGGGTAAACCCGTAGCCTTGTGGTGTCATTTGCTGCTCGATAGTCATGGCTTCATTATAGGCTAGAGCGAGCGTGGTGACTTGAGGATTGCGTCTCGCAAACATGGCTGTCATGGGGTCCAATGCCCCAAAATATATCTGCAAAGCCACTGTGGGATCGATGGCAAAGTGCCTAATTGCTCTATTATAGCACTTTTGGAATCTCTGATTAAACATTCCGATCGGTTCCCCCGGCCACTTTTGCATGTAATAAACTGATTGTAAATGGTTGCGGGATCCAAGGGTGACCTAAATTGATTAACAAAGGCATTTTCCATTTGTGTCCAAGAAGTGATTGAACCAGTTGGTAAGCATATATACCATTCATATGCTATTGGATCTAAGCTCATAGGAAAAAGTCTGCAAGCCACATCTTCATATTGAACTTGCAGCCTAATTAAAACATCCCTATAGGCTTGGATATGTTCTTCTGCTGTTCTTGGGCCATCTGGTTTGTATTTAGGCAAAAATATTTCAATGTTCTTGGGGATTTCATGGATATCCCCAACAATATTCAAAGGAGTATTGTTAGCTCCATACCAAGGAGCTGCTGGAGCTTGAGCCATTTGACTCAAAATCGATGAAGACAAACCTACAATAGCAGTAGAAATATTATTGACAATAGGAACACTAGTGGCAACTGATATTACGGGCGTAGGTCCACTCGATGTTCCTGGAGAAAATAGGTCTTTTGTGACTGGTGAGCTTACGACTTGCTTGGTTTTATTCTTGGGAGTACCAGTAAGGTCATGAAAAATGGTTTCTCCGGTTGTTTGGGACCTGGTCGCAATACGACGCGGTGGGTCCAGCCTGCCTGATGAAACCCTCGATTATTTCAAAGAAAAACCTGCAACAAAAGAAAACAAAAGTTGTAGTTTAGCTGTTTGTGAGCTTTAAGAGATGATTTCAAAATTAAATCAAAAGATATTACTCATGTATGAAATCAAAAGTAAAATAAACCGATTTGGGCCCTCCTTCTAGCGCCAATCTGTTGAGTGGTGTTTTCACCCAATTGTGAAAGCACACTCTCCGATAGGATCTGAGTCCCAAAATCCTCTGCTTGCAAAGAAATTATGATTAAATAATTTCTCCAAGGTTCCTGTTGTGATAGTTCTTCATTCACCAATGATGCTCTTCAATTGAAATGCTAGGAATACCTTAGGGTTACAAGTGGATGTTAACAAGGGGCCTGGTGATTTATTTTATTTTGAATTACAATGGACTCATAGTAAGTTAATACAAAAAGGATGAATCTATTTGGATTTCAGGCTCTGGTAGATTTTCAATTATTTATTTGAATGACAATGAAAAAATGCAGGAAGAATAAAGGATTAAAAAATGAAGAAATGCAAATAAAATGAAAGAAACTAAACTACGGCCAGAGTGCTGTCATCTTGATTGACAAAACCGAAGACAATGAGGTTTCTGCATGCAACCTAACCTATTGAACCTGCAAATTCGCACAATCCAGATAAGCTAGGTGCGGGTTTCTAGGGTTTCTACTGTAATTCCAGATTTAGGCATTCGCGTGAAGCAACCAAGAACACTTGCATTAAACTTCACCTAAAAGCCTAGAAATCTGAAATGAAGGATAAAACATTAAATCATGCATGCAAAAATGACTCCTTCTTTCTCATCAATGAGATGCCAACTCTCTCGTGTTTCTGTATTAAAATGATGTATCAATTACGATTCTCAGAATGTTCCAGGTTCAAAAAGAAAATCCAGAACAAATGAAGGAAATTGCTCCAAGTGCAGGCCCAGAATGGCATGCAGCCCTTGTCTCTGCAACTCTGCTAGCAACAATTTCCAACCCTCTGTCCAATCTATGCTTCCAACTTTATACTGTCTAGCACGGCTCTTCGGTTCACCTGCGTCGCTTCGTTTCACCTCCCAGAATGCGTCTTTTCAAATTCTCGCCTTTTCGATGCTTTTACTCCATGCTCGATGCCGAAACGTTCGAAATCTTTCATTGCATGTAACGCTTCTGCAACTCTGACACCTGTATGCCACGTGTCTCAAGTTTTTTGTGCCTTCTATAACGGTCCCATGGAAATCGCAACGCTTTCATGCATGCAGCTTGTTCCTCTGTTAACGTAGCGAAAATGAAACAGGTCACGATATCGCGACGTTTTTCGGCCAACAACCTTCTTGCCTTCTTGCCCAGTGAAAACGTGACATGTCACGAAATCGTGACGCTTTTCTGTTTCGTACACTTTGTCAACTTTTCATCGTGAAATCGCTACAATTTTCACTTTTGGACTCCTTCGCTGCAACCTATCGTGATTTCGCGACGCTTTTCTACTTCGGGCACCTTTGCTGCATTCTGTCACGATTTCATGACGTTTTTTTCATCCGTACTGCTTGGGCTTCAACCTGTCATGATTTCGCGACGCTTTTGTCTGACGGGCATGCTTTCTCAAAAGTTGCACGATTTCGCTACCATTTTCCACTTCATGCCTTGACCCCATTCTGACCCTTTTCACTCCTCCAACGATTTCGACCACACCCCAACCTGTAGCGATTTCGTGACGTTTTTCACTTCATGCCTTCTTCGCTACTTTTTGTCACGATTTCGTGACCGTTTTCACTTTCGTACATTCTCCCGCAACCTGTAGCGATTTCGTGACGTTTTCACTTCATGCCTTCTTCGCTACTTTCTATCGTGATTTCACGACCACTTTGCGCTTCACGCCTTTCGGTCGATTTTGTCACGATTTCGCGATGCCTTTCTGCTTCGTGCCCCGCTTGCCGCTTCCTGTCGTGATTTCGCGACATTTTTTTGCTTTGCCTTGTTTGACTGGTTTGACCCACGATTTTGTGACATGTCACGATTTCGCTATGCCTTTCTCCTTTGCCTTTCTCTCTCCTCTTTCGGTCGCGACGGAGCAACATGTCGCGATTTTGTGACACTTTTCTATTTTCCTCGACGGAGCAACATGTCGCGATTTCGTGACACTTTTCTATTTTTGGCCGCGATGGAGCAACATGTCACGATTTCGCGACACTTTTCTATTTTCGGCCGCGATGGCGCAACATGTCACGATTTCGCGACATGTCGCGATTTCGCGACACTTTCTACACTTGTGCATTTTTGCCCCTTTTTCTTGAATTTTGGCAACTGGGTCACTGAGATTCCTTTTGAAAGCATGCAAAAAATATGGGTCCCCAATTTTGGGGTGTGTTGTGGATCAGCCACAACACATCTATACTCCAATAGATAAAAAAATAAAAAGAAAACTATAAATCATATTATTATAGTGGGTTTTAGGATTCTTTAATTTCAATTGTAATGTTTCCATAAATTCTCTGACTTTTATTATGTCTTAGAGATAAACATATAAGTAGACATATGGAAATTAGGAATCTTATAATATATAGCCAAATTCATGAATTATTAGGAAATTGTACTTGTTTACAAACCTTTGCATAGTTAAACTTTCTTCAAACAATTCAAAACCGTAGTTAAGTCTTTTTTAAAAAGAATCTAATATTGTCGAAAGGACAATCTTAACTCACAACCTAAAAGGTTGTGGATGAGACGACCTTATTATTAATTCAATATTGTGGATAGGACAATCTTGTGAAAATAATTATTAATGGTGCTTGTGGGTAAACAATCATCATAAATCAGAGTTATAACTATACTTCTTATGGGAAAAGGTCAGAACAAGAGGTAAGTAAGGGTTGTATAGGCATCTCTTCTAGGTTATCCCTAATAGTTATGAGTGGTGAATTGTGCTTGACTAGGTAATACTGACAATATTATGGTATGGGACATCGTGTTGATTAATCAACACAAAACACCAAGTGGTTATTAGGGTATTGGTAAGACCCTATATGATTCTCCATAGATAATGGTTGATAATTTAGCTTGAGCATGTATGTACTATGTCTTATATGACATAATTTCACGAGTTCATGATAAGACATGGTAAATTTATGTGTCACACCTCTAGGTGTTATGTGCCCTAGAGGAAAAGAAACCCCCTGCCTGAACTTGAGATCTTGGGTGGAGAGTGAAGTTCAAAATAGGAAACTATACGGTATTTTTCCAATATCAATATCATGATTATTTTGACTATAGTAGAATTGTACTCATGAAGATATTTCTAACATGCTCATACTAGAATATAAAATAGAAAAGTTTAAAAGAAAAGAAAAAAAATCTCTTACTCTAATCTCTAATGTTGGACAACCAAGTGGGTAGACTTGGGGTGTTTGGACAACCAAGTGGGTAGAACTTGGGGTGTTACATTTGGTATCAAAGCAAAGGTTGCAAATATTTAGGCAATAAAATTTTAGAAAACCTATGTTAAATATAATTTATGTGTTCGCCAAAAACTCAAAAATTTAACAAGGCTCTTTATTTTTTTGGGAAAGCAATGACATCTAGACAAAAATCTAGTTTCTCAAAAAGTTTTGCAGTGGTTCAGTGGGAAGGGCTGATAAAAAATCCTAAAATAATCATTCAAAAATTTATTAGGATCGATGCTAATGAGGAAGTCATAGAATATCCTCAGGAAAAGAGGAAGGAAAAAGAACCAGCTGTGAAAGAGGATAAAATGGTCTGAATGGTGCACTTGTTGCAAGAGCAAATGAGGCAAAAAGAGGAACAAATGGAGCATAAAGTGTTCAAATGGTTAAACACATAGCTCAACAATAGACCCAAATAATAGAACACATGGAGCAACAAAAATCTCAACTGGCTCAACAACAAGAGATGATTTCCCATCAACAAAAAATAATAGAAATTTTATGTAATAGTAAAGAAACAATAATAGTTGAGGATAAGATAACTATCGATCCAGGAAGGAAACAAGTAGATTTCAAGTTGGACAAGGATATGCGAAGACTTGATATAGCCAAATTTTATGGTAAAGGTGATGGGGAAGAATATGAAAGATGGTTGAATAGTGTGGAGGTGTATTTTGTAGTTAGGACCCTTTCATCTAAATCAAAAACCTCGTGGGTATTTTTTTGTCTGATTGGAGATGCCACTGACTGGTTGAATACCTATAGGAAAACTCACAATGTGGAGGTTGTCTATGTTCATTGGGATACATTTGTATTATCTTTAAAGGATATATTTCTAACACCGCAATTTTACCTTGAAAGGACTGCAAAATTTTCAAGGTTAACGTAGGGTAATATGTTTGTAATGATTTGTGTAATTTATCAAATACATGCCTGAATATGAGCAATGAAATGAGATTAAAATTCATGAATTTCTCTTAGGGCTACATATAAAAATATGACATTTGATTCTTATGTTGAAACCTACTACCTTAACTTTTACTTGTGACTTGGCTCGATAGGAGGAGGACAATTATAAGGCCAAGAAAGCTTATTATCAACAATCCTATAAAAGGAAGAACCTAAAAAATAGAAAAATATGGGACCAAAAAAAGGATATAGGAGTTTGAACAAGAATTGTGGTAATGGAAATAAAAATAGATTTGACAAGAATAAGAATAAATACCAAGGAAATAGGGAAAATCAAAACTATCAGGGTGGCCAATGAAATTTTAGGGATAGGTATGATCAAAGAGCTAATGTGCCAAGAGCTGGTACTTAGGAAGATAATTAGGGAAATGAGAAAGAGAGCACCACAAACTGGTTGTTGGATTTGTCAGGAATCTCATTATGCTAATAAATGTCCTTTGTAAGCTGATAAGCAAAAAGAACATGTGGAATCGGCTCATAAGATATATGTTGCAACAAGTAACTCTAAAATCAATGGTCAAGAAACACCTTTCCTATTGAAAGGAAATATTTATAATAGAAATGTTTGCATTTTGGTTGATTTTGGAGTAAATGACAACTTTATTTCACTAAATATTTTGAGGGACATATCCAAAAAATTTGGATTTATAGCTAATGGGTGGAAATTCAAGTATGGGTTTGCGTAAACCTATATCATTAATAAATGTCTATTTGACCCTCGAATAGTGCTACCTCAAGGGCAAACCCTATGGCATTTATATGTAGCTCCATTACATGCCTTAGACATAATTTTAGGTATTGATTGACTGAAAGGCACATAAAGCATTGTTAAATTTTGAGGAAAGATGGATGGAATTCACTAATGATACTAAGCAAAGGATTTGGATTTTATGTGGATGTGAATCATTGGAACCACATATTTTGACAACAATGCAAGTTAAAAGAGCATTAAGAAAGGGTAGTAGAGTCTTTGTGGTCAAATTTAATAAAAATGAAGAAAATAAGTTCGGAGCAAGTCCTTTTCAAACCTATCCAATTTTGAATGATTTTTTAAATGTTTTTCATAAGGATCTACCTGGTATTCTGTCCCAAAGATGATTTGACTTTTCTATAGAAATTTTACCAAGAGAAACTCCTATAGATCGAGCACCATATAAGATGACTACAATAGATTTGCAAGAGCTTAAGACTCAGCTCCAAAAACTTTTGGAAAAAGGACATATTAAACCAAGTGTTTCACCGTGGGGTGCACCAGTTCTATTTGTGAAAAATAAGGATGGAACATTAATACTAT
This sequence comes from Wollemia nobilis, assembly GCA_028583015.1. Taxonomy (NCBI): domain Eukaryota; kingdom Viridiplantae; phylum Streptophyta; class Pinopsida; order Araucariales; family Araucariaceae; genus Wollemia; species Wollemia nobilis. Next base: position 16,587,020 of record JAQPPZ010016943.1, read on the forward strand.
GTAGTGACTAAAGAATGCTAAACAAGATGACTGTTACGAATAAGTACTCTCTACACAAAATAGATGATTTGTTTGATCAACTAAAAGGAGCCACAATTTTCTCCAAAATCAATCTCAAATCTGGTTATTATCAGTTGATAATCCGAGAAGAAGATACTCATAAAACTACTTTATGAACTAGATATGGCCACTATGAGTTTACAATGTTTCCTTTTGGAATGACCAATACCCCAACAAATTTTATGAATTCTATGAATAGTGTGTTTCATGAGCAACTAGATTGGTTTGTGTTGATATTCCTAAATGATATACTGATCTACTCCAAAAGCAAAGAAGAGCATGATCTTCATATGATATTTTTTCTTTAAATCCTTAGAAATAATCAATTATATTGAAAAATGTCCAAGTGTGAGTTTTATACAACCCATCTATAGTATTTAGGTCGTGTAATTTATGTTGAATGGGTTTCTATTGATCCAAAGAAAATTGGGGCTATTATTGACTGGTCTGTTCCAAAAAATGTTTCTGAAGTATAAATTTTTATGGGAATGGGTAGGTATTATCATTTTTTTATCCAAAAATTTTCTAATATAGCCTATCCAATAACTAATCTTCAAAATAAAGGAAAATATTTTAAACGGACATAACAATGTGAAGAAGCTTTCAAAACTCTTAAATAAAATCTAACATAAGCACCTATTCTTAGAATAGCAGATCCCAAACAACCATTTATTGTATGTACTGATGCTTACAAGGATTAGGTGGAGTCCTTATGTAAGAATATAGTGTTATTGCTTATGAGTCATGAAAACTTAAGAAACATAAATTAAACTATGCCACACATTATTTAGAGTTGGCTATGATAGTGCATGATTTGAAAATATGGTGACATTACCTACTTGGTAAATCTTTTGAGCATAGAACAAATCATCAAAGCTTAAGATATATCTTTAATAAACCAATACTCAATGCCATACAAATGTGTTGGATGGAATTTCTAGCAGAATACGATTTTGGTATAGAATACATAAAGGGAAAAGAAAAGAAATTAGCAGATGCTTTAAGTAGAAGAAGGCATATCGATGCTATTTCACACTGTTAGTATGCTATAATTGATCAAATAAGAAGATTAAAAACTCAAGATGAATATTCTCAGAGGTATCAGGAATTGGTTCAGTAAGATTATGATAAAGCAAAGGGATTTAGAATTTGGGAAGATATATTATTCTTCAAAAATAGAGTGGTCGTACCTAATGATCAAGACCTAAGAAATATGATATTGTAGGAGGCACATAGTTTTTTATACTCTGCTCATCCAGGCTATGTAAAGATGTATGAAAATATGAGAAAAGAGTATTATTGGCCAGGAATAAAAAATGATATCACTGAATTTGTGGCTAGATGTTTAGAATTTCAAAAGGTAAAGGTGGAACATCTACATCTAGTTGGATGATTTTTTCACATGCCATTCCACAATACAAATGGCATGTTGTGACTATGTATTTCATTCTTGGGTTGCCTAGAAATGATTTTCAGCATGATGTCATTATGGTAGTAGTGGATAAGTTGAATAAAGTGGCATATTTTCTACCTAAGAATATTAAATATGGAGCTCCCGCTATAGCACACAAATTTTCTAGGGAAGTGGTATGGGTACACAATTTTCCTAAAATAATTATATCAGACAGGGATTCTCGATTCACATATGAGTTTTGGCACATTGCATCATGCATGGGGAACAAAACTCAATATTAAAACCTACTTATCATCCTGAGATAGATGGACAAACTGAAAGGGTAAATCAAGTCTTAGAGGATATGCTTTACATGTATTGTATGGATCATCAAATGACATGGGAAGATTATTTTTTTTGGTAGAATTTGCTTATAATAATAGTTACCATACGTCTCTAGGTATGGCTCCATTTGAGGCTTTGTATGGTAGGAGGTGTAGAATACCATTATCATGGAGTAATCCAAAGTATCGAGTGACGATTAGGTTGGAAATGGCTATAGAAATGGAAGACCAACTCAATGAAATTTTTTAGAGGCTCAAAGAAGCCTCAGATCGACAAAAGAGTTATGTGGATCTTAAGAGAACACCCAAAGAATTAAATATGGGAGACAAAGTACTCCTAAGGGTTAAAACTACCAAAATTTCTATAAAATTCTCTAAGCTTAGTCCACGATTTGTAAGGCCTTTTGAAATTATTGACAAACTGAACTTGGTAACCTACAAATTAGAATTGCCACCCAATTTGTCAAAAATTCATGATATATTCAATGTGCCCCTTCTCAAGAAATATGTTCTTGAACCCTCACATATTGGAATGTTGATCATTTGCATATGGACGATTCCCTACGCATTGAAGTGCGACCTATTAAGATCCTTGGGGATCGAACAAAACAACTAGTAAAATAAAATATTGAGTAGTGCAAAGTCCAATGGGACTAGTTTTCTGAAAATAGTGCCACGTGGGAGGATGTGGCCATCATGAAAATATAGTTTTCATTTTCGTGTTTTTGTTTGAATAGTGTTATCAACTTGTCATAGTTTCATTTTGTCTGAACAATGATATTGCCATATCATGGTTTGTGAAGTATGATAAATATATTTGTTGTTTGTGCATGCTTAGTTTTTAATAATAAATAATGATTCAATCTTTATAAATATAAATTTGTTTATGTATTGTAATAATTTTCTATTATCCATGACAATGTTGTTTTTATGCTTCAATGGGAAATGTAAACACATGGACTATGTTTAACATTAGGGGGAAGAATGTAATAACCCTAAAAATCCTACTTCATTATATGCATAATTTATTTTTAAGGATGAGATACTGCTAATGTATTTGTGGATGCAGGAGACAGGTATTGTTATTGGTAGGAATAATGCAAAGTAAGGATGTCTTATCGATGGGCAGAAGTATTATCTGATGTAAGGTAAGTCAAGTAAAATGATGAGCGATGGTGTATTCATCAGTTGATAGGGGAAAAGGACCCTATAGGTGATGCATTTTCCAGTGGTCAATGTAGATGCATATCATGTAGTTGCATTTGTAGGAATGTTTGATGCTTGTCAAATTATGAATTTATGATGTTTTGTTGGCAATGAAAATACTTGAATGCATGGGAGCCATAGTTTACAATGTTGGTTGGCAATGAAAATGCATAAATGCATGGGAGCCATAGTTTTAAATAATAGGATGAATGTGGAATAATGATATGATTTTTATTGTTCTAAAAATTGAAAGGGATAGTAAAGTGACAAAATAAAGATAATTGAAAAATAATTGTATATATATACATATATTACTATGTGTCTTGAAGAACTTATTTATTTAAAAATAATATATCTATATATATTATATATAACTATACATAAAAAAATATAAAAAAATAATATGCATTTGTTCTATAATGTGGTAAATGAAATATTATAAATAATAATATTTTAAAATATAATAATATAGTGAATATTAAGGAGTCGAAATTTGTGGGAAATTATTATTTAGTTTTAATTTTGTTGAACGTGGAAAAGAAATTAATTCCACTTGGCATACCTTGAAAAGGAGAGTCCAGAAACCAACGCTAGTGGCAAGAAAAAAAGATAGAACCAACTTCTAGATTAGGGAAAGAAAGGTGAAGATGGGCATAGAGTATGGATTGCATATTTTTGGAAAATCAAGGAGAGAGACGAAGGGAGAAAGGTGTTGGAAGGAAGGAAATAATCCATAAGTATGTTTTGGAAATATTTTTAAGAAAGATTAAATGAGAAAAATAAATTGTATAGAGGCATTGTTTGTGTTACTATGTGTGTGAATATAAATTGTGATTTGCACTATGTATTGAATGGAAATTGAATTCTTTCCTATATGTTTATGGGGATCACTTGGTATGTGATGCATGCGTTCAATAGAGTTGTAAAATAATAACATTAATAGTTGGTTGTGAATCTGGTTGGTTGTGTACGTGAGACCAATTTACTTCCATATTAAACTTGATTTATGTTGCATGTTGTGCTAAGTAAATTTTGTGATACTTGCATGTCGTATTGGAAATCCTATGACGTGTTGTATAACTCTTAAAATTTGCATGCTTCTTGCTTTCTACTACCTGTTTGTCTTCGTTCAGGAAACAAGAGTTGCATTATAAATTTTGTAGAAACCAGAGAATATAACTCAGTGGAATGCCAAAGTCTGGTTAATAAAAGAATAGAGTAAAAATTGTTATCATGTATTTGTATTGAAATGCGTAGTCCTTGAGAAATGTATGACAAAATTTGATACTATGTATTTGTCTTTGAATTTATAGTTCCTAGGAAAATGTATGACATAAATCTGTGTGAATCTTTGATGATTTGTAATCAATACAGTTGTTTGTTTTTTAATATGATATGAATGGTTATGTTTTGTGAGAGAGAGACTTGCATTTTATATAAGTGTGTAGTATTTATTTTTAGAATAATATATTCTTTCTATGTAGAGATAAAATTTTCATATTATTAAACAATTAAATTATTCTCCGATGATTTCATATGCTTTTATATCAGGCATATTTCCAATACCATTGTGAGTAGTCAGATATGAACGATAATAGTACTAAAAATTTAGTGTTGGTTAAACTATGCAAGGAAACCTTAGAATGTATAATGAGTTGTCTATGATTCAAATATTTTTCTATATTGAGAACGTTCTAGTTGATGAGAAATACTTCAATCAAAATATAGAACTTCAATTTCTTTTACAAACTTGAAACCCTACGTAGGTGTACAACAGATATTACCTCGTACAATTCTATGTTTAGGAGAAAATATTGCAGAAGAATTGATGCTTTAAAATATAATATTATAGCTCAAACCAACACAGTATGGATGTTTAGGATTTTAGCTTGGTTAAACTAATTAAATTAGAATCACCACGATGGTTTTAGGAAATTTTCCATACTTAGGGTGATATAATGGACTTGATTATATAATCAATATATGATTTAATTATAATTGTTTTTAGTCTTCAATTGGAGCTTATGTTAAAGTTAGATGTATTGAAAATATGGAAAAACAATTAGAAAATATATTTTTAAGTAAGCAATGATAATATTATTTAAAAAAAAGACAATGGAAGAGTCAACGTAAATTCAAAACCAAAATTAGATTGCTTAGGAGATTTATCAATATTATAATTCCCTACGTACAGTTGAAGAGAGATAATAGATTTTCATATAAATGAAAGTTACTTTCATCTATAGTGGAATATCGAAATTAATTTAAATAGGCATGTATGATGACATAGGTGTTTTAGGTGAGAATATTTTACAAGAAATACCGAGTGGTATTATTTACCTTAATTAAAAATAGTGTGAACCAAACCTCTTTTTAAACACATTTGGATTATATATTGGATTTAAACGATAGAGTAGTTGCCATCATACTTAAACTGATATGAGTAGTTTGCTCTATTTTCTTGGATATATAGTAAAAAAAAAATAATAATATAGGAAAATTAAGTGTTTTATAAATAAAATTTAGATTAGCATCTACTCCAATAGATAACAAAATAAAAATAAAACTATAAATCAGATTATTATAGTGGGATTTAGGATTCTTTAGTTTCAATTGTAATTTTTCCATAAATTCTCTGAATTTTATTGTCTTAGAGATAAACATATAAGTAGACATATGGAAACTAGGAATATTATAATGTATAGCCAAATTCATGAATTATTAGGAAATTGTACTTGTTTTTAAACCTTTGCATAGTTAGACTTTCTTAAAACAATTCAAAACAGTAGTTAAGTCTTTGTTTAAAAGAATACAAGATTGTGGAAAGGATAATCTTAACTCACAACCTAAGCTTGTGGATGAGAGAAAATTGTTATTAATTCAATATTGTGGGTAAGACAACCTTATGAAAATAATTATTAATGGTGTTTGCGGGTAGGCCATAATCATAGATTAGGGCTCTAATTTTACTTATGATGGGAAAAGGTCAGAACGAGAGGTAACAAAGGGTTTTATGGGTATCTCTTCTAGGTTATCCCTACTAGTGATGAGTGGTGAATTGTGCTTTACTAGGTAATACCGACAGCATGATGATATGGGACATCATGTTGGTTAATCAACACAAAACATCTGGTGGTTACCAGGATACTGGTAATACCCTAGATGATGCTCCATGGAGAATGGTTGATCGTTTAGCTCAAGCATGTATGCACTAAGTATTACATGACATAAGTACAATATATAAGTTCATGAGTTCATGATAATACATGGGGAAGTTATGCGTCACACCTCTAGGTGTTATGGGCCCTATAGGAAAAAAAAACCCCTTTCCTGAACTTGGGATCTCAAGTGGAGAGCGAAGTTCAAAATAGGAAACTATATAGGATTTGGCTAATATCGATCTCATGAGTATTTTGACTATAGTGGAATGATGCTCATGAAGATAGTTCTAACATGCTCATACTAGAATATAAAATAGAAAATATTAAAAGAAAAGAAAAAAATCTCTTACTGTAATCTCTGATGTTGGACAACCAAACAACCAAGTGCGTAGAACTTGGGGTGTTACAGGGTATCATCAATAAATTGTAGATGGAAAGGATTTTAGTTTTGAATATATTTAAAGACCTTTATAAATCTAGGGTTTCTAAGATTGTGCATTTTGGAGGAACAACTTGCCAATTTAGATACCTCATATTTAGAATCATGTATGTAATTGATTTGTAATCATGTATATAACTATCATAGAATATGTACTTAGGAATATTATCGTAGAATATTGTCATAGAATATTTTCATAGAATAATCAAGAAATATGCTTACAAATATTATAAAGGAAAGGATGTAACCCTCATGGTACTAGACAATATTTGGAATATTTTTAAGGAGGATGCCCCTTTAAAGTGACCAACCAGAGTATTGTTTTTTATCCCAAATTTCTATATTTGTTGTTATTTTAAGTTTTCATGTTGCATTTATTTAATTCTTTTCCTATTGGATATGCAATATTAGTGTTGTTTTTTGTCAATAATCCTTGTAATGATAGTTTGAGTTATCTTTGGAATTGAATTTCTTATCTCAGTAAATCTCAAAACTAAGAATTTTGAGGTGAAATATTTACATGAGAGGAATTTCATTACATGTGGTATCAAAGCCCTTTATAGGGCACATGAAGCTTATGTTATGAGCAATTTTTTCTTTAAGCATTGGTCCATGGGTTTGAGATGATGTTATAGATATTTTAAAATATCATGAAGTAGCTATCAATTTTGGCTGATATAGATTACCTGTAAATCATCTAGTTCTACTTGGGATAGTAAACATATACAAAACAACAAAAAATAATAATTTATGGTATAATTCCATTTCAATCATATTTTCGAGCTGATCATTTTGGTATATAGCACCTATATATTTTTTAGGGACCCCAAATTCATCAACTTTTGGTATAGCCCATCACAATCACCTTTCCAAGGTGATCATTTTCATATATAATACCCATACACTTTTTTTGGATCCTTACTATAAATATTTACTACCAAAAATAGAAATTATATTTTTAATAAATGTCATTCGATACCCACACTCAAGAAATGGAAACCAAAATGCACAATATGGAGGAAAAAATTACCAAATTGGATACCTTAATTGAGCTTAATGCTCAAGTATCCTCTCATACTAGCTTGATAGTAGACTTCAAGCATGCATAGGACATAATGAGTTAGGACATTGAAGTTCTTAAGCTTAAAAGTCCATTTTTTTATGGGTATGCTAGCCCAAAATCTCAAAAGGGGAAATATCCTGATAGAACAAATTTATCCAAAGAATTTGCTAAAGAAAACTATCAACAATCAGAAAAAAATAGAGGCATGACTCCTAGACTTTCTAAAATAAAATTTCCAAGGTTTAATGAGACTAATCCATAAATTTGGTTGATTAAATCTAAGCAATGGTATGAACTACATGAAACACCCATAAATAAACATATTTTTATGGTTGAATTTCATTTTTCTCTTGAAGCACTCCATTGGTATCAATGGTTGTGAAAATAAGTTTCAAACATTATGTGATGTCATGACCCACATTGGTAGAACATTTGCATAATATACTATGTATTGATGAATGGCTATTTGATGCCTAGTTTTAATGCATTTAGATGATTATTCAATGTTGTGTATTAATTTATATTTGAATAATATGGTACTACTGATGTATTATCGATGTGCAAGACCAAGTACACACGTGGGTGGAAGAGGTAGAACCAACCACTAAGAACAAGGTACTTGAAAAAGGAAGTTGTGATTGAGATACCTCAGGTTAACATGAATGACTACCCTCATATAGGTATGCATTCTTTCTTTTGGGAGTGATGATTGATGATCCAACCATCTAGAGCTAAAGTTGGTAACCTAGAAGTTACCATAAGTCCTTGGCTAGGATAGATGACTAGGTTTATGATAAATCATCCACCTTGTTTGATGCACTTGACTACTTACTTTTGTTTGAACATGAGTTTTCATGTAAGCGGATTTAGTAAAGAATCACCTATTTAAAGTATTAATAGATATAGAGGTTCTATTAATCCTTTGTCTACTTAAATACCATACTAATGTTTAATATTAGTATAGGTATTTTAATTGAATTAAAAAGTCATACAAATGCTTGATACTAATATTGGTATTTTATTTATCAAGTGAGAGAATAATTTAGGACTTGTATGGTTTTAAATAAATAATATGAACATCTATGCTTTAAAATTTCCATTTAATTCTCTCTTTTTTATTCTACAAATAAAATAATGTCTTATCTTTTACAGATTAGAGAAAGAAATGACAAAATCATCTTTTATAAAATAGATAAAGAAACAAATAGCTTTATATATTTCAAATCAAGTAAATAATTGAATAATTTTATAAATTAAATAAAGAAATAAACATATTCAATTGAGGTAAAATTTTGAAAGAAGGAAAGAATCATTTTTAAATCCAAATATCTTTCCCTCTTGCCTCCATGGGTAAGCATGAATTTATGTTGGGTAGATGGCATTTATGTGTGAGGAGGCCTTTTACATTTGGTGGGTAGAATTTTTACCTTGTGATGAGGGTAAAGGGATTTGAAGAAAAAGGGGAGTCAAAAAGGAGGTATTTGAAGGACAAGGTGGGAAGTGATTTTGGAAGTGAAAAGAGGACAAAAGTTACGAAAAATGCTTCATAGTTCAATTTTAGGTTGGGTTTTAACCTAGAAACTTTGCTTTTACCTTTTACATTTTTAAGAACGTGTTAATTTTTTGTTATGCCTCCAAATCCTCATTTCCACATATTTTGTTGTATCCTTAGCTTCCACGTGGAGCAACACCACAACCAGTGCTTTGGACCCCTTCGACTACTAGTTTGTGGTTGATTAACTTAAGGGTGCACAATCACTTTTGAAATGGAAGGGCAAACATGTGGGATATATAGATTCGAGGCTTAAAATTTATATGCAAAAATTTACTTTTTAGACCCTTTCAAATGTTGTCGATAGCCAAGGAAGCACCACCGAATGAAACTACCTCAACCATAGGCTAAAACCTACTCCACCATCACTTGACCACTGGTTGGTGGTCAGAGCATAAACTATGTCCATAAACCTTAAGGGTCTACGAATCCCCCACATAGTACATGTGGGATAAAGCTTTGCAAGCTTGAAGACACTCACATTTTATTCCACATGCATGGTGATAGGGGTACAAGCCCTATTGAAAGGGCTAGCACACCCCTAAGAGGGTAGCCAAGCTGCGAGATTGGCATAGGATTTTCTAAACCCCCTTGTTGAACTTGTTTATTATTGTTGTACTACCCTATCATTGGTTGCCATGTGCCAGTTTGAGATTAGTATTTTTATGTGGAGGACTCATTTTTTATACCTTGCTTGAGATTTATCCCACATTCTTGGTGGGAGATGCGCGAGACCTATTTGAAATGGCTAGCATACCCTATGTTGGTAGCCAAGCTAAGGTCTTTGTGGAGGATTTTCTAAACCCCCATTAAATATATTTGTAATCTAATGTTGTGCTACCTGTTGTTGTTTGGCATTGGCAACATGAGGTTGGTTAATAATTTTGGGTAAAGGTTCAATCTACCCTAAAAAAAATTATTTTTTTTTTAATTCTTAATCCCACATTTGTGGGAAGTGGGGGGCATGTGGCTCCTTAAACAAGTTCATATGCCCTATGTTGGTATCCAAGGACACATGCTAGGTGCACTTGGCTATGGCTAGCCAATACTGGTTTGTGAACTCAGCTATGTTTTTATTGATTTGGTTGTGTAGTTGTTACTTTCTTTAGTAACTACTTACGCTCAAGGATGTTTTAATTGTCTAATTTTAGGAAGGAAAGTAGGGGCTTGTAGTTGATCAAAGAAATATGTCTTTATGAATATTTAATTGGTTAAAATAATGACTTTTAGTTTATTAAATATAAATATTTTTATGAATATTTAATTGATTAAAAGAATGGCTTTTAATTGAATAAAGATAAATATTTTTAAGAATATTTAATTGATTAAAGGAATGGCTTATAGTTGATTAAAGAAATATGTCTTTATGAATATTTAATTGATTGCACATATTTTTTAGTTGATTAAAGATAAATGTTTTTATGAATATTTAATTTACTAAAAGAATGACTTTTAGTTGATTAAAGATAAATATTTTTATGAATATTTAATTGATTAAAGGAATTGCTTTTAGTTGATTAAATAAAGATGTCTTTATGACTATTTAATTGATCAAAAGAATGGAATTTAGTTGATTAAAGATAAATATTTTTATAAATATTTAATTGATTAAAAGAATGGCTTTTAGTTGATTAAAGATAGATGTTTTTATGAATATTTAATTGATTAAAGGAATGGATTTTAGTTGATTAAAGAAGGATAGTTTTATGTAAATAATTGATTTATTAAGGGTATGGGACCTTAATTGATTTTAGAAAAGGGTTTTTAAGTATTTAATTGGTTAAGGGTATGGGACCTTAATGGATTAAAGAAATGGCTTTGTATGATGAAAAGCATGAACCTTTGATTGATTAAAGGGAAGGTTGTAAATTACTCTATGTTTGATAAAATGACTCTCCTTTTATTGATGAGAATAAGAGTGGATGTATGAGATTCCCTCTAATGTTTAGTAAATGATTCATGAATGGATGCATTGAATAGTTTTGTATAGTTAAAATTTGGCATCAAAAATATAAATCCACTTGTTTTATAATTTATCTAATAGATACATTTAGATTCATGCTTCATCGGATCCATGAGCTATCATTATCCCTTACCACCATCAATTGCACGATGGAAATACAAGAAGGACCAAGGAGGACACATAGATATGAAACATTATCCTTGACATTTGTTGTGAGGAGAAAATTATTATTGGATTAAACTCTAGTTGAGTAATTTGCTAGATGGATAATGAATAAAATATGTATCTCTTACTTGTTGTTAAGGAATCTTGATGTAGTTCTATGAACTGTTCTAATTTGTTAATGTCTGAGTTAAATTATGAATAAAATATGTTATGTAATGTTTTAAAATATGAATAAAATATGTTATGTAATGTTTGAGTTAAATTATGAAAGTTTTACCATACTTGGGTTATGTAATGTTTTAAAGTATGAATAAAATATGTATCTCTTACTTGTTGTTAAGGAATATTGATGTTGTAGTTTCATGAACTATTCTAATTTGTTAATGTTTGAGTTAAATTATGATGTCTTGTTTAAATACCTTATTTAATTTTTTTATAGATGTTATTCCATGCTTGAATTAAGTAGATAGAATAATCATATCCTTTTAAATAAAGTAATATTAGAAAGATCTTAAATGATTTAAATTAGTTAGATAATTTGAATTGATATCTAAAAATAATTATGAATATGTGTTAGAAGTAGAGCAAAGGAACCTGAGGGATTGTGGAATATCTTAGGAAAGAACATAGAATAATATTGGTTTAAAGATATCTTTCAAATGAAATAAACTAAATAGAGTTATATAAACAAAGCAATGTTTTTAAACGAACTTGGTTATCTATGAAAGAAATAGGTTAGCTCATCACAAAGATGAGATTGATAACTTATTTGCAATATGTGTAGTATACCTACATAAGTGAACTTGTGTATGGTACATATATGGGTGTATGCTTTGAATGATAGAAAAAGATATGTTAGCTCATCACAAAGATGAAATTGATAGCTTATTTGCAATACACATACTATACCTACATAGACAAACTTGTGTATTGTATAGATATGGGCGTATCGTTTGACAAAGTAAGAAAGAGAATGTTGGTTCATTATGGAGATGGTCAATAACTTAAAACATTAGATTAATTTATATATCTTCATAGTAACACATATGCTAGTTAGGGATATGTAAATCCCTCTCGGGTATATGTTTGTAAAAAAAATACCTTAGTTATATTAGTTATATTTTTTGGTCATTACATTTGGTATCAAATATCTAGGTCAAATGGACAAGAGGCTTCATGGGATGTGCTAACGAAATTATGTATCTTTTTATTTAGACCCTTGCTTAGTTATTAAGCTAAATCTGGGAAGACCTAAAATTTCTAATTGTCAAAATTCCAAAAATTTAACCCTAGGAAGGGTAGCTTATTTACAACACCTTGTATAGTAAGAATGGACATTAGTAATGGAATTAGATGGTAGTTTTTGGAGCAACACCCTCCATAATTCGAGGGTGTTCTTAGTGTAAAAATCTATAGTTAGTGTACGAATAACGTATTTAGCTAGAGTTAGTAATGCAATTGAGGGAAGAAGCTATAACCTAATATAATATCCTTTCTTTTGTGTGACCATGATAGAATGGTACCAAAGACAAGATGAGGGAAGTCTATTTCCTAGAATAGACAAACCCATGGGGATAATTTTGAGGATAAATCCTGAGATAAAGTTTCAAGGAACATAAGCAAAGAGGTGGAGAACCTCACTACTGTTGTCACTCTATTACAAGAACAAATAGAACAACAGGGAGAACTAATAAACCAATAGAGGGAACAAATAAAACAACACAAGTTCTTTAATGATAACTACTTTTGTAAAATTATCAAGCAAAGATAGAGTACCTAAAAAATATAGAAAGTTTTGTCCTTATAAAATAGGAAAATAAGCAAAAAAATACAAGTAAATGTAACCTAAAGTACAAAGGAAATCATAGGGATCTCAAGGAAAGGTTTCGATCAAGGAATAATAATAATACCAATAATCCTCAACCTCAGAGGCGACAAAAACTAGCATAAGAAAAATGAACTAGGAAACAAAAATAGGGAGTACACCCAAGACCCAAAGGCGGGTGCTACAATTGTGGAGGCCCACACTATGCTACCCATTATCCACACCAAACAAGACTGAGTACATCTACTGCAAAGGGAAATTAACCTACCCACATATATTTTTGCTACAACCAAAAGCTAAAATATTTAAGGGTAAGTCACCCCGTTTCTCTTAAAGGGTAAGATATTCAGTAACAGGGTATAAAGTATTTTTCCATACTAACCACTTAATCATCAAATATTTGATGAAAAAAAACCACAGTTGGAGGAAGAGTGATTAGATGGATTCTCGTGTTGCAATAATTTAATTTCAAACTATAGATAAAATAGGTAAGGTTAATATCATTGCATATCATATATATTGTAAGCATATATGAAATGATAACGAATTAATTTTTTATAATTTTCTAGATGAAGATTTATTTTCTCTTTCTATTTTCACTTCATGGTATGCCAATATGTAGACTATTTGATAAGAAGAAATATGCCACAAAATTTTACACCATATGAGAATAGGAAGGTAGTACACCAAAGTGTCCCTTATATGTCGATTAATGGAGAATTGTTTAAATCTTATCCCATCCATGTGATAGAATATGTGTGCAAGAAGATGATGCATATGACATCATTTGGGTAGCACATGAAGAACCTTGTGGAGGCCATTATGTCACTCAAAGGAAAATTATAAAATTACTTCAAATAGGTTACTTTTGGCCTACTATGCATAGGGATGCTCATATGTTTGTTGACCAATGTGATGCTTATCAAAGGGCTAGCAAACCTACACCCACAATGGAGATGCCTTTAGTACCATAAATAATATTCGAACCATTCAAGAAATGGGAAAATGATTTTGTTCACCCAATATATCATTCCACTAAATAAAATAAATATATGCTTGTATGCACAAATTATGTTAGTAAAATCCTTGAAATGAGCACAAGCTAAACCCATTACTGATTCTATTTATACACACATTATGCAATATTTTGGAGCACCATGAGAATTGGTTTTAGACCAAGGACCTCAATTTGTTTCCAATGTGATTGATAATTTTGTTAAACTATATCAAATCAAACATAGAAATACATCACCATATCATACTCAATCTAATGGGAAAATATAGATTACAACTAGAGAACTTGAAAATATTGTACCAAAAACTATAGTCACCAATTAGGTTGATTATGTAGAGATATTGAAATAAGCTACATGGGCCTATAGAATGACTTGGAAAACCACCACAAGGTTATGACCTTATGAAATGGTCTATGGGAAGCAAGTCATTATGCCTATTCAGTTTAAAATTGAAACTCTTCACATAGCGGTAAAACTTGACATGGATTTGGATCAAGCACAAAAGGCTAGGTTGGAACAATTGAATGTTTTATATAAAATAATACTAGAGGTATTGCAAAAGATAGAACTAATGCAAATACAAAGGAAAATATTGCATGATAAACATATTGTACCACAAATAGTTCAACCATGAGATTGAGCCTTATTTGATTCCCACTTCCAAGATTTCCAACTAAAGTTAAGGACACGATGACTTGGACCCTATGAGGTTGAAGGAATATTTGGGAATGGTACGATTAAAATTAATACCATTGATAAATAAACATAAATATTATTAGTTAATGGACATATGCTTAAGCTCTATAGGAAGCCATTTTCTAAAAAAAAAGTTTTTAAACCATCTTAAGCAACAAGTTGATTTGCAATTCATTTCTGAAATGCAACTATCATTAAATAAAAACTTATCTTTTTCTATTTAATGCAACAAAACACTATTAAAATAAGAAATAAATTATTTCCTTGTAGTCTAGTATATAGGAAGCAAATAAGTATAGTCATTAATAGTATGTAGTCTAATCAATCCTCTTGTTTTGTTATACAAGTACTAGTAAACAAGGATGGATGGCATAAATCTTTACACTACTTGACCAATAAAAGAAGATTATCATGGAACAATAATATTTATTGAAAATGACCTAAAAGGTCACACTATGTTCTTTAAATATGCTTCCTTTATTTCATGATGGAGTTCTAGCATAAAATATTTTTATTCATCTTATCATTCATAACTTTCAGTCACAATATCATGTTTTAAGGAAGAAGGCAATTTTAGTGTGTGAATATATATTATTGTGTTATGGAAGGGAGGTCATATAGTTATAATGGTATCATAAATTAATGAAACAAGGTAGTAAAATACCTTGTTTCTTATTGCCCATATTAATAAAGGAAAGGAATGAATAGTAAGGATAGGATTACATTCTTATCCAAATGATTATGTAGTTTGATTCCCCAAATTTATAATTTCTTCCCCAAGTATAAAAGGAGGTAGTAAGGATAGGATTACATTTCCATTCAAATTTTTATGCATTCAAATTCCCCAAAGCCATAAATCTTCTTACTTAGGGAGCAAAGTAGCAAGGATATAGTGATAATTCCCATCAAGAATTTGATAGAGTGGTTGAAAATCTAATTCCCCAAAGCTCTATATCCATTGAACTTAATATATATATATATATATATATATATATATAAAAGAAAATGTGGGGCAATAAAATGGTCAAACAAAGATGATACCAAAACATATATCTTATATTCATTTTCTAAATAGGTTTTGAATGTGTCCACAATTGATAAGACCTAGTTCTGCAAACCAAAGTATTGATGATTGACATTAATTTAATCTTATTATCATTTTTTAATCATGAGGAGCTCCATAATGATAATAAATAAAGTAGAACATAGAAATTGATCTCTCTAGGACATTAGAAAGGTTTGTTATGTAACCCATGAAATATTTTATCAAATGTCAAGAAAGACATCAATTTTTTACAAAACATCTTGATATTGGGAACAAATGATCCTATTAATTTAAGAAGATTTATTATCCTACAATCTTGTTTAATGGCTTAGCTTGAATAAGTAATTGATATATAAATAAGTAAACACCCCATATTCATAAATAAAATAAATAGGAGGGGATGTAAAAAATAATAATATATTTATAATAATATATATATATATATATTATATAATATATATATAATATAGATATTATATAACCCGGGTGTTGTAGGTGAGTTGGAGAGGAGAGGGCAATCCTCCAAGGGAGGTCCCAGGTTCAAATCTCCACCTTACCAAAAAGTTGAATTGGGTATCTACAATCCAATTGATAATGTTGGTGCGGGCAGGGTCGGGTGCGACCCCCGGGTGACTTTGACAGTGTACAACCCCTTGTTCGTGGTCTCTCAGACCAAGGCGGCTCCACAAGGGGTTTTTTGATTTAAAATATATATATATATATATATATATATATATATATATATATATATATATATATATATATATATATATATATATATTATATATAATATAATATAAATCCCTATGAATAATAGGAAAAGCAAAGGAGTAATATAATATTTTCTATAATATAGTTTGGGGGGAAGGAAAAACAATTAAAATATTTCTATAATATTTTCTTCTATAATATGTTTCCATAATATATGTTTGTAACTATTTTCTATAGCATAAATATGTAATAAGTCTCTATAATATGTTTCATATTAGTGCCATAGTATATGTCTGTAATTCATTTTTGTAGTACAAATCTATAATAAGTCTTTGTAATATGTTTCCATAATATACATTTGTAATTCATTTTTATAGCATAAATCAATAATAAGTCTCTATAATATTTTTCCATAATATACGTCTGTAATTCAATTTTTTAGCATAATTCGATAATAAGTCTTTATAGTATGTTTTGATAATATACATCTGTAATTTGTTCTTGTAGCATAAATCCATAATAAGTCTTCGTAATATATTTCCATAATATATGTCTGTAATTTTTTTTTGTAGCATAAATCCATAATAAGTCCTTGTAATATGTCCATAATATATGTTTTTAATTCATTTATGTATCTTAATTTTGTAGTAGATCTCTATAGTGTATTTTTGAAACCTATTCTTGTAGTATATATTCTAATTGTATGTTCATAGTGAATATTTATTAAAATACCATAACTTAAGTCATGTATCTAATAAAAACTAAAGCAATAAGACTCTATGGGAAACAATACACACATAGGGCCAATAAAGTATCAAGATTCTGTAGAAGCCCTAGGTTATTTTTATTTTGTGAAATTAATTATTTCTTCTCCAAAATCATTGCATAAATATATATATATATATATATATATATATATATATATATATATATATATATATATATATATATATATATATATATATATATATATATATATATATGTGTGTGTGTGTGTGTGTGTGTGTGTGTAATAATTTAAAATATGTGCAAGGTCATCGTAAAAACATAAGCTGAAAGCGTAGATGTTATAAACACAGGCCACTCGTCTTTAAGTAGGTCACAAATGATCATTGTGTACATCATAAACTTAAAAATAGGCCATTCATATTTAATAAAAGTCATCCAAATGAAATGGACAATGGGCCTTCACATAGATGCTCCTAAGTGAAAATTGGACTGGCCTTCACACATGGCATTTTATTTCAAAATTCAAACAACCCATGTAAAGTATGATTCTTTAAATTTTTTTCCCTAGAAGGATGACATTGGAAAATAGCAATTCATGGCATTGTGAAACCTTCCTGGATGGGGTATTGACCCATGTGTTTACTGGGTTTTGTCTTATCACATGTAGATAATAATTATATATATAATATTATATTCAATTTGATGGAGAACAATCTTCAAGGATTAATTTATGTATGGCTCCATAATATGCTTCACTGTGTAAATACTTTTTCTTTTGGTTACATGGGGATAGATAAAGCAATTGAGTAACAAACTTAGAGGTGGTTGAAATAGGGGTGTGATCAAGTTCTTTGCATCTTGAAAATATTTGTGTGACTTTAGGTTATTTATGTATGTGTTGTATAACTAAGATGTGGGCATCCTTGGTTGGGCTAAATATTTAGCAACACATGCCATTGCCATGATCCCCCATTTCCTTCTAGATTTTATTAAGGATATGCAAAGCCTTAGTCACTCATGAAAGGGCTTATTCTCTTGATATTTTAAGAATGTAAATTCTTTCAACCAAACTAAAAATTTATTAAATCCACTTATAAAACAAAGATGAGGAATTCAAATTGATATAAAAACAAAACTAAGACTGAATGCAAGACATAAAATATCAATACACGTATGTGGCAAGCATCAATTAAGTATTCTAACCTATATTTGCATGAACAACTGTATGATATTTGTAACAACTAGGTTACAATTTTTTATCAAAGTGTCACCTAGTAAGTTAGGGCCAAGTTTAAGCATTGGTCACATGAGCATGGGCATAGAAATAGGGGTAACCATCACTTGTTCGCCATGTTTATTTTACCCAAATATTTAAAAACACATCTGCTTTAGGAATTGCAACTTACTCATATTATAAATTGTATTTTTATAGGGAGGATGTGGCAATGTCATCCACTTCAAGGGGTTATTACCTTCCAAATATGTATTTAACGTAGAGATACTTGACACACAATAAGTCGAACATGTAGGAATTATGAGGCATCATAGATAACAAGGATTGCCCACAAGTAATACATAAAAATGAGTGCCATATATCAACCAATAAAGCCATTTATTGAAAATGATGAACAAGCACATTTCATCAACGAAACTCGCCTAAGAAGATGAGGAAAACAAGATATAAACAAACTCCTTTTTTCCCACTGTAAATCATTTTTTTACTTAGACATTGATTTTACCTTCTATTGTATAAATTTATTAGGGCTCTATTTCACTTTGATCTTTGGATGATCAACATAGATTTCATCCAAATAATGCACAAGGAATGAATTTAAGGCAAAAATAATTTTAGGGCAGAAACAATTCTAGGGAAAAAATGATTAAGGCTCAATTTTACTAAAAAAATACAAGGAATTCAGATGAGCATATCAAAAGGGGGTATACATTTGACAAGCTAGTAGTAAAACCTCAAAATGATAATTGTAAGTGTTAATTTTTTTGATAAGACCTAATGAAGACACGACTGAGAGTTCTCTTGACACATGGAGGAGTGGAAACTCAAGTGTGTCTATCCTAGTACAACTTAAGAGAATATTCACTTATTCTAACACCCCCCCTTAAGTGATACTAGGGGAGTGTTTTACAAATGAGTCCTAGTCGAAAACAAGGTCTGATTAGGTACTCATATACAATATATATAGTTGGTGGAAAAAACCCTTGTGGGGAAAAATCAACTATCACCTCTTATTTTTTAAGTGATGGTAAAAACCCAATGGGAAAATCCATCAATAAAAAAAAGAAGTATGAAAGAGGCTTGTCTTCGGATGGCGAATATTGTCCTCTTATACAAAATAATGATGAGTCCCGACAAAAATACCTTATGAGGTACTCATTTACAATATAATGACATGTGGAAGACCTCTGTGTCAATGCAGTTGTAATACTCCAATATTTTCTCACAACTAAAGGTAACATGGAGAAGGAAATGACTTAGTGAAGATGTCTGTAATTTCATTCTTAGTTGAAATATAGTCCATGTGTATATCCCCATTCTAAATATGTTTCCTGATGAAGTGCATGTGTATCTCAATGTGTTTTGTGTGTTGATGCTCAATTGGATTACATGCAATATGAATTATGCTATGATTATCACACCAAAGAGTTATAGGTTCTTTATAGAAGAAATCAAATTATTTTAGACTTTAACAAAGCCAAAGAGATTCTTGATTGGCTGAAACTATTGCTCTGTATTCTACCTCTATAGAAGATAATGCTACTGCTTGTTTCTTGGATAACCTAGCTATTGGTTAAGAACCAAGGCAAAAAAACATAGCCATAGGTTGAACATCGATCTTCTACTGATCCTGCCCAATATGAATCTATGTAGCCAATGATATCCATGGATTATTCATTATAGATGAGACCAAAGTGCGTAGTGCCCTACAAATAATGAATAATTCTTTTAGTTTCTTGATAATGACTGAAATGAGGTTTATGAGAGAATTTGCATATGATCCCGACAGCATATGAGATATTTGGGTGAGTATGAGTAAGGTATAACAGACTTCCTACAAGATGATGGTAAAGAGTTGCATCACATAGAGGGGATTAAAAGGATGTACTGAGATGAATTCCATATTGAAATGGGTAGGAGAAGGTTTGCAATATGTCATTTTAAACTTTTGAAGGATATCTAGAGTGTACTTTTGTTGACACAAGGTAATTCCTACATTGGTTTGACATATTTGAATCCCAAGAAAGTAATGAGCTAGACCTAGATCAACCATTTCAAACTTTTCAGAGAGGGAGTCTTTTATAGTTTGAATGTGAGTGAAGTTACTACAAATGAGAAGAATATCATCAACATATAGAACAAGAATGGTGATTTTACCTTCATTTCTTGAAATGTACACTGTGTTATCATACTCACAATAAGAAAAACCTGCTGAAAGAATGGAGTCCATATTTTCATACCAAGCTCTAGGGGCTTGTTTGAGGCCATAGAGAGACTTTTCGATTCTACAGACAATCGAGGAGTCTTAAGTGAAACTAGTAGGTTGTTCCATGAACATCTATTCCTTTAAATATCCATGTAATAAAGCACTTTTTACATCCATTTGATAGATTGACCACTTATAGGAAGAATCCAGAGCAAGAACCCATCTAACAGAATCCATTTCAGAAACTGGAGCAAAGGTTTATGCATAATCAATACCTTCAATTTTAGAAAAACCTTTGGCTACAATACGAGCCTTGTGTTTGTCTATTTCTCTATTAGGCCCATATTTGGTTTTGAAGATCCATTTACAAGGAACTAATTTCCTTCCTTTAGGTAAGGGAACTAAATCCCAAGTATTATTTTCAATCAAGAAAGAAAATTTATTTTCCATGGCATCATCCCATTCCTTAATACCTGAGGCTTCTTTGAATGATCAAGGATTAGAGGAAGTAGACTAGCATACAAGACCAGTGATAGAGAGCCAAATTACAGAGAAGAAAAAAAATAGTCGTATTTTATTCAAATGCAGCAGAGAATTATTGTTACAACAGAATATTACAGTCATCGCACAATATTACAGCCACAGCAGAATATTATAGTCATAGCAGATTATTACATAAGTCGTAGAAGAATTGCGCCTTTACAAAAATTTTCAAATCTGGAAATACAACAAGAAAATATTATCATTCCAGCAATTTTCCATCCCTTGTGCATGCCTTTGCTCTCCTTTTTAAATGTTCTAGGGTGACGCTCCACTTCCAGCTGGTGGCCCTTTGTTTCCTCTTCCAAAACCTTTCATTTCACCTCCCTGTGTCGCTTCGTCATCCAGATATTCGACACGTCTCCCTTTCTGACTCTTCGTCTTCGGCTCGTCTTTCTGTGCAAAAATACCACATGTTGCGATATTGTGACATGTCACGATATCATGATATTTTGGCTTCCCTGGGCTCTATCTCCCTTCTGGTCATGATATCATGACGTTGCAATTTCGTGACCCTTTGTCTGCTGCGTCGTCGGCCCTGCATTTTGGTCGCGATTTCACGACATGTCACGAAATCATGACATGTCTCATTTTTGTGACCCTCCACCTGTTGCATCACCTACCCTCGCTTTTGGTCATGATATCACGACATCGTGATTTTGTGACCCTCCGTCTGCTGCATCGTCGGCCCTACATTTTGGTCACGATATCGCGACGTCGCGATTTTGTGACATGTCATGAAATTGTGACATGTCACGATTTCATGACCCTCTACCTATTGCATCGCCTGCCCCACTTTTTGTCATGATATCATGACGTCACGATTTCATGACATGTCATGAAATCGTGACATGTCACAATTTTGTGACCCTTCGCATTTTGCATCACTTGCCCCTCTTTTGGTCACGACGTCGCGATATCGCGACGTCACGATTTCATGACCCTTTCGCATTTTGCATCGCTTGCCCCTCTTTTGGTCGTGATATCGTGACATTGCGATATCGTGACATGTCATGATTTTGCGACCCTTCACCTACTACAACTTCTACCCTATTGTTGGTCTTTGCAAAACAATTTTTTTTTTGTTGAAGCAAGATTGCGTTGCTGCCACTGGATGCTCCTGCATCAGACATAAGGGGTATATTGAGAAGTGATCCTCACTTCTGAACTATTAGAGGGATACCCAGGCAGTCAACCTCCATTTTAGACAACCAAGTTGCATCTTCTACTGGTATGCCCTTCCACTTGACCAAATATTCAAAATACTATCTGTTTCTGGTACTTCTACCTTCTTGAGTGTCCAGTATTTCCTCAATCTCATCTACGGTTGGATTAGATGCTGGAATACTCCACAACTCTACGGTTGGTGTCTCACTACTATCCCCCTCATGGTATTTCACCAATCTAAAATGTTAAAGACAAGTGATATGTTAAGCCCACTTGGAAATTCTACTTCATAGGCATTGCCTGAATCCCATTTTGCCATGATTCTCCATGGTCCAAACTTCTTCATCTTTAGCTTGTTATAGGTTTTAGCAAGAAATATTTCTTTTCTTAGATGGACCATCACTTCATCTCCCACTTTGAATTCCTTAAACCACCGCTTCTCGTCTACTTTCATCTTATATTGCGTATTCATTTTAGCAATATGCTTCTTCACTTCTTCATGTAGGTTCTTCAGATGCTCTACAAAATCCTCAGCCTTGGCATTGCACTTTTCCCCTGTATTCAACTTCCTTAACTCAAAAATATTTCTTGGACTGCTTCCATATATTATCTGAAATGAATATTTGTTGGTACTCCTGTTGACAAAATTGTTATATGCAAACTCCGCCTGCGGAAAAATCAGATCCCATCCTTTGGGCTTATCTCCTATCAAGCACCTCAATAGGTTACCCAAACTTCTGTTTACCACATCTGTTTGCCCATCTATCTATGGGTGGTATGCTGAACTAAATTTCAAATTTGTCTTTAGTTTCTTCCATAGGGTTCTCCAAAAATACCCAAAAAACTTGGTATCTCTATCAAAAATGATGCTCTTCGGTAGACCATGCAGTCGTACCACCTCTTTGAAAAACAAACCTACAATATGAACTGCATCATTAGTTTTCTTACAAGGAACAAAATGTGCCATCTTTGAAAACCTGTCAACTACCACAAATATGGAATCATTTCCCCTCTATGTCCTTGGTAGACCAAGAACAAAATCCATGCTAACATCTTCCCATGGTTTCTCCGATATAGGTAACGACTAACATAATCTGGTGTTCTGTCTCACACCTTTCACCATCTGACAGACTCTATAGCTCTGCACAAATTTTTGCACATCTTGCTATAGTTGCGGCCAATAATAATTCTCACTTACAAGGGCAATGGTATTATCTTGACCAAAGTGCCCAGCCAATCATCCACTGTGTTTTTATTTGACTAGGTTTTCCCTCATGGAACTTCTTAGAATGCATAACTGGTTTCCTCTGAACAACATTCCATCTTGGATCAGAAAATCCAACCACTTGGTTATGTCCAAGGTAACTAGTGCCAAGCAAGCCTTCCAGGATTCTGGAAAATCAGGATCTTCAGGGTACAAACCCTTCAATTCATCAAATCTCAACACTTCCACCTTCATTTTTATCAGCAAAATCTGCCTTCTACTCAAGGCATCTGCAACTCTGTTGGATTTTCCACTCCTGTGCTTCAACACAAAGGAATAACTCTACAGAAACTCAACCCACTTCAAGTGTCTCTGGTTCAATTTTCCCTGGATATTTATATACTGTAAGGTCTGATGATCAGTATATAACACAATATTTTGGAAGCAAATAATGTCTCCACTTCTTCATGGACTAAACTATCACATAGAATTCTTGGTCATACACTGAATACTTCTTCCTAGCCTCATTGAGTTTCTCATTGAAGTAAGCAACAGGCTTGCCTTCTTGACTCAACACAACTCCTATGGCACTGCCACTGGCATCACAGTCCACCTGAAATACCTTGTTAAAATTTGGAAGTGCTAAAATAGGTTGCTCATTGACCTTCTTCTTCAACATATCAAAGCTCTTGTCTGCTCCTAGGGTCCACTTAAAGTCTTTCCTATCCCCTCTCATTGTTTTCATAAGGGGTGCACAAATAATACTAAAATTTTTGATGAATTTTCTGTAAAAATTGGCTAGACCATGAAATGATCTCACTTCAAAAGTGCTTCTTGGAGTAGGCCCTTCAATGATAGCCCTCACCTTTTCTGGGTCCATTTTTAGACCTTCAACTGAGATGACAAATCCCAGGTATACCAACTCCTTCTTCAAAAAATTGCACTTCTTCAAGTTGATTAACAACTGTTCTTCCCTCATCTTCTCAAAAACCCTCCTGATATGCATCAGGTGCTCTTCCAGGGTTCTGCTAAATATCAAAATGTCATCCAAATAGACAATAACAGACTTTCCTAAAACTCCTTCAGCACTTCATTCATCAACCGCATGAATGTGCTTGGTGCATTGGTTAGCCCAAATGGCATGACCAACCACTCATACAAACCTTCTATGGTTTTGAAAGTAATTTTCCACTCATCTCCTTCTCTGATCTGAATCTGATGGTAGCCACTCTTCAGGTCAATCTTGGTGAAGTATTGGGCTCCACTCAAAAAGTCCATAATATCATCCATCCTTGGTAATGGAAATCTATATTTTATGGTGATCTTGTTTATAGCTCGGGAGTCTATACACATCCTCCACTCCCCATCCTTCTTTGGTGCTAGTACTATAGGTACCGACATGGACTCAAGATTTATCGAATCAGTCCATTTTTCAACAACTCATGGACTTGCCTGCTCAGCTCATAACTTTCCATAGGAGTCATTCTATGGGTTGCCTTGTTGGGCAAACTAGATCCAGGTGCCAAATCAATATGGTGACTGATCTTCCTCATCGGTGGTAAACCCTTAGGAACATTATCTGATATGATGTCTGGAAATTCTTCTAACAGGTGTTCGGCCTCTACTAGAACATCTGTGTACTGTTCTTTCTTAACAGTAGGGACTAATGCATAACACATTGAATCCCTCTTCAGACCATCCAAAAATTGTCTTCCATCCACCAGGTAGATTCTGGCACTACTGCAAACTTTCTCATCCAATTCTTTCAGTGGCTTCAATTTGTGACGTACTCCATCCTTTGTCAAGGAGTATGTATTTGCATGCCCATCATGCACTACGTGTCTATCAAATTTCCATGGTCTTCCCAACAGCAAATGGCAAGCATCCATTAGCAAAACATCACACAGGACCTCATCTTGGTAATTCCCAATGTGAAATTTGACCAAGCACTGTTCACTAACAAGTGCTATGTGGTCTTTCTACAACCACGCAATACGATATGGATGCGGGTGCTTCCTCTTTCCCAACTTCAACTTAGTAACCATCTCTTCTGAAACTAAGTTTTCTGTGCTACCATTATCAATGATAACATTGCAGACCTTCTCTGCACAATTACACCTCATGCGAAACAGGCTCTTCCTCTGTTCTGGTTATTTTTCATCATTCAACTGTGCTCTTATCATCATTAGCACTTCTCCTCCTACTTCTTCATAGTGCTCTGACTTAGCTCCTTCATCTACCACAGTAGCTTTGGCATGACCCTCGGGTCTCCTATCTGTACCATCTTGATGCATGGGACACTCGTATGACCGATGTCCCTCTTCTCCATAGTGAAAACATGTTCCATGAAATGCTCCTCTTCCATACCCACGTCTTGGTCTACCTCTTCCTCTTTAGTAGCCATTTTTTTGATCAAGTGGGTGGTAAGTATTCTCCTTTTTCTATTTTTGGGTTTTGCTTATTTTGCCAGTCTTCTTCTGGTCTCGATAATTTCCTCTATTGGTTCTTCCACTGGTTCTTCCACCATGATCCCTTCCTCTCTGTTTGCCTTTGAATCTTCTATTCAATTTCTCTTCTACCTTTAAGTCCAACTGGTGTGCATCTTCTATGGTGGCTATTCTGATCAATCTGAGTTCTTCCTGAATCTTCATTCTCAACCCGTTGATGTATCTAGCTACTTTCTCCTTATTAGCCCCTGAATGGCCAGTTATGATCGAGATCTTGTAGAATTCTTTGGTGTATTCTTGGACAGACTTGCCTGAATTCCTTAGACTCTGCATCCTCCTCAATAGGTCCAACTCGTAATCTACAAGAATAAATTGTCTCTTCAGTTTCTCCACCATTCGCTCCCATCTGGTTATTTTCTCCTTTCCATTTTTATTTCTTTCGAGTTGTACTCCTTTCCACCATAAACTTGCATGGCCTTCCAATTTTGTTTTTGCAAATTTGATCCTATCAAGATCTACAATCTCCTCATCCTCAAAGTATTCCTCCATATCGTTGATACAGTCAATCAACTCTTCTAGGTTGAGATTCCCAAAATATGTGGAGACATCAAACTTCGGTCTCTTCCCGTCCTGAGATAGAGCTTTCAACAATCTAGCTTCAGAAGGATCCAATGCTTCTTCATCATCTAATGGATCCTTAGTTTCCTAGGCTTCATCGTCACTCTGGTCTTCTCCATTTGGTTTGACCCTTTTTCATAACTCTTCCTGTAGGGCTTGCACTTGCCTTTGCAATGCTCTGAAATCTTCATCCTGCGCCACATTTCTCCTGCCACCATGATTTCTTTTTGGAGGTATTCTGCTCATGATTTCTCTGTTACACTACCCAAGCACTCCCGTTCTCTCTTCTCAGAATCCTTCCACAAATCTTGGTGCAAACTGCCTCACGTTCGGTCTGTTTGCACACTCAGGAGCTTCTAGCTTTGATACCACTTGATAGAGAGCCAAATTACAGAGAAGAAAAAAAAATAGTTGTATTTTATTCAAACGTAGCAGAGAATTATTGTTACAATAGAATGTTACAGTCACCACACAATATTACAACCACAAAAAAATATAATGGTCATAGCAGATTATTAAATAAGTCGCAGAAGAATTACGCCTTTACAAAAATTTTCAAATCTAGAAATACAATAAGAAAATATTATCATTCTAGCAATTTACCATCCCTTGTGCATGCCTTTACTCTCCTTTTTAAAGGTTCTCAGGTGATGCTCCATTTCTAGCTGGTGGCCCTTCGTTTCCTCTTCCAAAACCTTTTGTTTCGCCTCCCCGTGTCGCTTCATCATCCAAAAATTTGACACATCTCCCTTTTCGACTCTTCATCTTCGAATCGTATTTCGGTGCAAAAATACGACATGTCACGATATCACGACATGTCGTGATATCACAAAATTTTGGCTTCCCTGGGCTTCGTCTCCCTTCTGGTTGTGATATTGTGATGTCACAATTTCGTGACCCTCCGTCTCCTGCATCATCGGCCCTGCATTTTGGTTATGATTTTGTGACCCTCTGCCTGTTGCATCGCCTTCCCCGCTTTTGGTCATGATATCATGATGTCACAATTTCATGACCCTCCATCTGTTGCAATGTCGAACCTACATTTTGGTTGCGATATCGCGACATCGTGACGTCAAGATTTTGTGACATGTCATGATTTTGTGACCCTCCGCCTGTTGCATTGCCTGCCCCAATTTTTGTCGTGATATCGCAACGTCACGATTTCACGACCCTTCCGCATTTTGCATCGCTTGCCCCTCTTTTGGTCATAATATCGTGACATCGTGATATCGCGACGTCGTGATTTCATGATCCTTTCACATTTTGCATTGCTTGCCCCTATTTTGGTCGTGATATCGCGACGTCATGATATCGCAACATGTGATTTTGCGACCCTTCACCTACTGCAACTTCTGCCCTGTTGTTGGTCTTTGCAAAACAATTTTTTTTTTTTTGTTGAAGCAAGATTGCGTTGCTACCATCGGATGCTCCTGCATCAACCAGTGCCTATGGGGTTGGATCATCTGGTTGAAGGAATATTTTAAATGTAAGGAGTAGCTTATTTAAAAATGGTGTGGGCCCATTTTGGCATAGAGGAAGGAGTTGAAGGATTTGAAATACATTGAGATAGTTTTACAGGTTCCTCATCTTGATTATCAATGAACAAGTTAAATTCAAGAGTTGGCTCTTCATAATATTGAGGTTCTACTATAGGTGAAGGCTCAATGGAGGAAGAGGGCATTTGAGGATATTTTTGAGGGAATTTTTCATCAAATTGGACATTCCTATGAAAGAAGACCTCATGAGTTGAGGGATCAAGAAGCCTGTATGCTTTCCATTCTTCACAATAACCAATAAATATGAGATTTTTGATTTTCTTATCAAGAGCCTTCCTTTTCTTCTTTGGGATGTGACCCCAAGCAGTACACCCAAAAATATTGAAGTAGGAAACATATGATTTTAAACCATACTATGCTTATTCAAGATTTAAATCATCAAGATCTTTATGAGGTGTGCAATTTTGAGTATATTTGCACATTTAATAGCTTCTACCCAATAAAATTTTGGAAGATATCTTGAATGGAGCACACAATTTGCCATTTCTTTTAATGTCTAGATTTTCCTTTCTAAAATACCATTTTGTTGAGGATTATGGAAGATAGAATGTTTATGAATTATACCATGACTTGAAAGAAATATGAAGAACTCATTACTGCTTTATTCCCCCAATTATTTGTGTGAATCTTTTTTATTTTGCAAGATGCCTGATTTTCAACTAAAGCTTTAAAAAATTTAAAATGGGATAAAACATCACTTTTATATTTTAGGAAGTAGACCCGTGACCTTCTAGAAAAATCATCAATAAAGGTTAGAGCATACTTTTCTCCTTTTAAATAGGGTTCTGGAAATGTCATTAAGTCACTATGGATTAAATCTAGAGGGGATGTGACTTTTAGAGAACTACTTGAGTGGAAAGGATCTTGATGTTGCTTTCCAAGAGCACATCTAGGACAAATTCCATCACTATAAGAGACTTGGGGAAAACCTGTTACCATATCATGGGTGCTCAAATACTTTAGGTAGTTGTAACTACGATGAAAAAAACTTTCATGCCAAATTTGGATTTCAAGATCTCCATTAGCCAAAAAATAGGAGGTTCCTTCGAGATTTTGGAAACCTTTAAAGTGAAATAGACGAGAGTTATGATCATTGTTTCCTTTGGCTATAATAGAATAGGTATTTTGATAGCCAGAGAGGGTATTTGTGGAAATTTTTGGAACATAGATAACATTGTTTATAGAGACACCATAAATGGTTATGTCCCCTTTACCTTTGACAGGGATAAAGGAAGATTCACCTACTTCTATGCTACAATTAGAACTAGAGGAGATAGAAGAAAAAAACTTATCTGAAGTAGTCATGTGATGAGTAACTCTAGAATATAGGACCCAAAAATTAGAGGAATAATTTGAGGTTTTTCCTTGAACATTAAGGGATTTTCATATTTTCTTTTTATTGTCTATATTTTGATCTTTATAGCTGTCTCTAGTTGCTATAATATTTTCTAGCATTTGTTTTCAGAGTGACCATTATTTTTGTAGTGAGTACATGTTATGGGGGTATTTTCCTTCTTTTTAAATTTTTCTTTAGAAGAGGTGGAGGCTACTAAGGCTTTATAAGAAGACGAATAAAAAGATATTTCAGATCTAGCAAGTTTTTTTTATTCCCTAGTTAATCTCTCACAAAATTCTTCTAAATAAGGCATTTTAAAGGTTGCACCAAGAGCATCTTTGGTAGATATAAAGGTGGTAGAAATTTTTTGAAAAATACCATTTCTATTAGAAAGGATTAGATAAATGTATTATTCTTTAGTATTAGTATTGCCACTGCCTTTGTATTGAGTAAGGACTTATTTGAACTTAGTGAGGAAGTCAACAATACTACTAAAATATTCAGGAGACAAAGATGTTAGTTCAGATTCTAGTTGCATTGATCTCATCTGATCTACTTTTACAAATAGGGTCTTCAGTTTCTCCCAAATTTCATGAGGAGTTTTACAATCTGTAATATGAAACCACAAACTTTCATGAACATTATAGCTAATAATACCCATTATTTTGTGCATTTTTCCTTTATGAACAAATATTTCATATTCTTTATCAAATTCTGGTTACTTTTCTTCTAACAAATGGGTAAGACCTTTTTGAGAGATAAGATTTAAAATTTTAGGTTTCCAAGTGTGAAAGTTATGAGGGGTGAGATTTTCAATTGAATTCATAATTTTAACACAAGAGAAAAAATTGAAGTTTTAATTAACCAATATATCCCCCATTAGAAATTCAATTAATTGATTAATGTAATTGATAAAAGGATTATAAATGAAGCATTTCAATATTTAGAACCGAATATACCCGCCCTAACGAGAGGGAAACTATAAGTATAATTATGGTTTAATATAGTTTACTTTTAGAGTGCCAAATCCTCTTAGTTCCTCACAATACCCACCCTTACATGAGGGAAAATTTAAGTATAGAGAAAATTTTGTCAAGGGTTTTGGCTTGAAATGCAGTTATATCAACCATTTTATTTGGTTTTTCTCAATACTCACCCTTACGAGAGGGAAACTATAAGTGAGAGAGATTACCAAATAAAAGGATGAATGAAAAATATCTGCCAGGCCTTTATATCAAGTGCCTCCGAAAACCCGCCCTTACGTGAGGGAAACTATAATTTTTTAGATGTAATGATACATGGAATGTAGGAAAAAGATATTTTGAGGGAAAATTTCTTTTAAGGTGGTTTATTATATTTAGAAAAGATAAAAATAAATTTTTCTAAATAATGTATACCAAAAAAAGTTTAATATATATGAGTGAAAAAATTTAATTAATAAACACATTTTTAGAATAAAATTATTTAAAAGGAAATAAAGGAATATAAAGAAGATTACACCCCCCTTTTAAATACTCTAATTTAAATAAAAAGGTTTTGATGAATTTTGAGTAACTTTTTTTTTTGGTAATTATTTTAATATATTAACAGTGGGTTTTTATAGAGGATCCCAAAACCTTATGTACAAAATTAGCCATATTTCTAATGATGCATCATACCTCTTGGCTGTAACAATAAGCCTAATTGCAAGTAAATCCATCCTAATGCTAAAGACTTCAAAATTGTAAAAAGGGATTTTAGGCCTGGAAACCCAACGAAAAAAGAAACAGGATAAAACCGAAGGAACACCAAGTAGAGACCAAAGAAATGAAATGAAGAAATCAAAACAGAAAAGACACCATGGATAGCTAAGTAGACAAAATTGCCATGCCACACCAAAACTTGTCGAAGGGGGCTTTCCAAAAACTGTGCAAGGAAAGCTTCATGAATGGATGTCTGCTCTGGCCAACCTTTCCACCTCGGATGGGAAGCGATACTACCACACGACTGGACACATGGTTGCGAGCCCTTTTTTGGCCATGTGGTCAGCCACGCGATTAACTTCTCTCAAAGTATTATTTGCTTTCAACCTACCACGATAGGAGAAAAGTGTTATTGCCTCGAGGATGATGTTGTAGACTTTCCAAGATGGATTTTTGGTGCCAAGAAGGTAATTCACGATGTTGAGCGAGTCACCCTCAATGAATTTTGAGTAACTTCTCTATGAAAGAAACAAAGTTATTATTGAACAATTATAACTTAAAATAGCATAGATGAAGATAGACAAAAAGAAGAAAATGCAACCTTTTTTAGAGATAGGCCTCTAAAAAATATTAAAGGTTTTGAAGAATTTGAGTAACTTATATATGAAATTTTAAATTTATATTTAAACAACTATAATTTGATTTACTTTTAAAAGAAATTAAAAAGCATATATGAAGATAGACAAAAAAAGGAATTTCAACCCCCAAAAATGTGCAATTAACTGCACTCACCCCCCCAAAGAAAATAACTTTTATTAGAAAATGTTACAATATTGTCTCATGAATTAGAGAGACTCTTGTGAAAATATTAAAGGACCTAATAGATGGATACAAAGGAGCTTTCTATGAAACACGAAGGATAGAAGGAAATATAAAATAGAAAATAAATATGAAGGGGATTTAAATGAAATGAACAATATGAGGTTTTAGGTAAATAGTGGATGTTTGAAACATAGAGACGCCCCTTTAGAATGCGTGAAAAAAAATATTATATTTTCAAAATATCTGAAACAAAATATCCTTAAGGTGTTGCGCTATCACCGACTAGAAGAAGTGGCGCTCTCAACATTCTGACGTGTCTTGAAGTGCAATGCTCTCAACATCGTGATACCACAATGCTATCGATTAAGCTCTCTTTATGTGCATGTATAAATGAACTAGAGATGAGGTATATATATATATAAAAAGAATACAATATACTTAGCTTTGAGATTAGTGATGGGCGAGGGTAGAGAAAAAAATGTGTAACACTTGAGTTCTTTGATATTGAGTTAACCTGCAAAAGAGTTAGTAATCCCTACATAAAAAAATGGATGAACCTAAAAAATGTTAATAAATAAAAAATTGCTATAAGAGAATCAAGATTGTATATTGAATATGAAACTTGAATAGTAGGAGATCACTTTTTAATAAAACTCAACAGGAAAATGAGAATATAAGGATCGACTTGAGAGAGAACTAGAGAGAAAAAAATCTTGAAAAAAATTCAATTTAGAGACAGGGAGAGTAAACTTCAGAAACTGTGACAGGATCATCCTGAGTGCCAAGAGATAGCTAGATGAAGAGGATCATATACATAGCTACCAGAACGACATTAGCACTAGAATGATGCAAGTGCCAAGGGCCAATTAGATAGAAAGGATCGTCTACGTAGCTATCAAAATGACATGAGCACAAATCATCAAAATGAATAAAAACATGATCCACGTAACACGATGCAAGCACCAAGCTTTAACGGGTGAAGAGGATACCCATATCCTATTGAAGATCAATAAACTTTCACACTATTAAAAACACCACTTTCTCTAAGCTCTAACGGGTGTAGAGAATACCCGTATCCCGAAGAAGATGAAAAAACTCATAGATAATAAAAGCAACACTTACTTTTATGATAAAAAAGAGATTTTTTAATTAAAATGGGTTAAAATCTTAGGGAGCCTCAAATTTCCAATAGGAACATAGCGCTTGTTTTGGAAAGGAGAGGGCTTGAAATTTGAATTTGAAGAGGGAAATAATAAAAAAAAAAATTAAAAATACTTCCTTTTGAGAATGGGATAAAATAGTGCCATATACACAAGATAAACCTATTTTGAAGAAAAGGAAGAGTTTTTAATATTTTGAATACCCTCAAGGATGAATCAACATAGATAGATTAGAAAAAAATATTGCAATATATATTTTTTCAACAATAAATATTTTGCTAAAAAAAATAAACTATAGATAGATAGGTATTAATGTGGAATGAAATTCCAATCATGGAATATGCCACTAGAATTACATAATCACATTAACCGGTTAGAAATCAAGAGTGCCAGCCCCCAACACACATGTCTAAACTCGATGTTAATAGTGGTGATGAGTCTCACAAAATGGGACCAAGGACTTGCACCTTTAAGCCTGCTACCCCATTGTAAAATGACTAAAATGACTACTAAAATAATTTCAAGAAGATAGCCAAAAAATTATCCAAAACAAATGAACCAGATCCTAGAATCTTCAATAGATAATGCTAGCACAATCTATCCTTCTCTGGTACCATGTTAGAATTTCACAATAATATATATGCAAAGCATTACACAAGAGATGAAGAGAAGAGTCGAACTTATTGATTTATTCCAAGCAGGGTTATGCATAGAGGTGAATATTCACAATTTGGGCGGATATTAGGACTTTGAAAAATGGAAATTGGTGAATATGAGGATCCTCGATGTCGGCCCATTTTCCTAAAATTTTTAGGATCAATTTGTTCTTAGGGTCAATTATCACAATATATATCCAAACATAGGTATATTTGTACTCATTGTAAATATCTTTTCAAGCCTGATCTAATGGTCGTGTTTCTAAGAAGTTATAAGGTGATTTATTAGGTCAAAATGTGTCCCAAATATGACCTTACATTTTAGGGCTTCAAATTCCTCAAATTTTTGTGTGAAGATGATTGACTTTATTTTCTTATGATTCACCATGATTCACCTTGATTTTAATTAGGATTCACCATTTTTTTACAAGTACATTTTGAGTTCAAACCCTTATGCATAACCCTAATTCCAAGGATAAAATCTATATAAATAGCAGATTTGATCATTGAGAGCCATTGGATTACAATAATTTATCAGACATGATGAAGACACTGTTATAATCACAATGACACTGAGAGGGGGGTGAATCAGTGTGTTATTTAAAAACTTAAAACAATTTAGACTTTTAAATAAACTGCAATAGATTAAAACAGAAATAATAAAAGTACTAAGAGCATCACACATAACACGACATTTTAACGAGGTTCACCGATGTGGCTACTCCTCAAAAATACTGCTTGGACTACCATCCAAATCCAGTCAAATGCAAAGCTCCAACTTTACATAATCATTCACCAGCACCAACTGGTAAGAGGCACCAACCCCTAAGTTTTATCTGCTACAACAGAATGGAGCACCAACTCCAATTTTTCCAGCACCAACTGGAAAGAGGCACCAACCCCTTTTTCAAGCTACAACTTGAAGATAATAATAAAAATTGCAAAATGTAAACTTTCACCTCAATTATCACGATCTACTATTTTTCTGCGATCTACTGCTTGTCGGCATTCGACTGCTGCTGTGAAAAATGATTCATACTTTTTCAACCACTCTATATCTCTTCGCGTTCTCTGTTGCAACTTCACAGAAATATCACTTCTACAGCCAGCACACTGTCATTTCACACTTGGAACACGACTTCTGCATACCGCGTTCTTATCTTCTCTTCGCACCTCTCTCTTTGCTACACCCGAACTTCATTCACATATATCGCATCACGCCATACTTTAAACTCGAAGAACCCTTGCTTTTATAGAAGAAATTTTAGAGGCAAACCCTAGAAGAACGTCGACTGAGAAACCCTAGAATTTGTCAGCTGCCAAACCCTAAAATTTGTCGACTGTAACCCTAAGAATGTCAGCTGCAAAACCCTAAAATCTGTCGGCCCAGATTTAACTTTGTCGGCGTCATTCTCCACCTTCGTTACCTTCCTGTAGCTTATTGCCGCGAAATAGTAACACGTCAGCCCTTTTAATTTAATTTAATATTCTAATTTAAATAAAATAAAAATTTAAACTAAATATTTAAAATTAAATATCTTCATCACCGGGGCATCTTTTTCAACAAAACGAAGAGCAAACTTGGGTTTTAAGAAAAACCCATTTCAAGTCTGTTATCCACTGCATCCTTGGACCTAACTGCCTGCATATTTGGATCTAACTGCCTGTGTTGACAACAATGACAACCTTCTGGCAACATCTTGCTCAATAATCTCCCCCTTTGGAATTGTTGGCAACACCTGTATACCTTCCTGTAACTCTTATCCCCCTTTGTCAATAATACCAAAGGGCTGCTGCAGACTCTCCTTGTGACCATTCTCACACTTTTTAGGCACAATTTGACTCCCCCTGAGTCCATCCTCACACTTCTCAAGCACAATTTGACTCCCCCTGAGTCCATCCTCAAACACTCAAGTGCTCCCCCTGAGAAGGTGATCCCTGTAGCTAGTCACTTCTTAGGAAGTGTGACTACTCCTAATTTGCTTCGAAGATACTTAAATACTTCCTTGGGCAAAGGGTTTGTAAAAATGTTTGCTACCTGTTCTATAGTTGGGACATAGTCCAATCTGACTTCTCCTTCTGCAACTTTTTCTTTCAAGAAATGATACCTTATAGCAATATGCTTTGTCCGTGAGTGCATTACTGGATTCTTAGAAATGTTGATTGCACTGGTGTTGTCACACTTTACTGATATTGGTTCACTAAAATTAATACCAAGATCTTTCAAGGTCTGTTTCATCCACAAAACTTGTGTGCAACATGTTGCTGCTGCAATATACTCTACCTCGGCTATAGATAAAGACACTGACTCTTGCTTCTTACTGTGCCATGCAACCAATCTGTCCCCCAAATAGAATGCTCCTCCACTGGTACTCTTCCTGTCATCAACACATCCAGCCCAATCTGCATCTGAATATGATATAAGAGTGAAATATTTTCCTCTTGGATACCACAATCCATAATCCATGGTGCCTTTGAGATACCGAAAAATCCTTTTAACTACTGTTACATGAGTCTCTTTAGGACTGGCCTGAAATCTGGCTACCATGCACACTCGCTCGCAAAATATCAGTGTCCGGTTGCGGTTAAATATAGTAAGCTTCCTATCATTGATCTATACATGGTTTGATCTACGGTGGAGATTTGTCTTCTTTACTTAACTTACGACTTGTTGTCATGGGAGTACTGATCGGCTTACTATCCTCCATAGTGAACTTCTTTAACATCTCTTTCACATATTTGATTTGGGAAATGAATATACCTTTCTCATTCTGATTAACCTGTAACCCCAGAAAGTAAGATAGTTCACCAATCATTGACATTTCAAATTCAGTCTGCATCTTGTTTGCTAAGTCTTTACATGATTCATCTTTATTGCTGCCGAATATGATATCATCCACATAGACAACAAGAACAATGAGGTGCCCATCTTCTATTTTCACATACAGATTACTGTCCACTAAACCTTTCTTGAATCCCTGTTGAGAAAGATAATTATCTAGCCTAGCATACTAGGCCCGTGGTGCTTGTTTTAATCCATACAATGCTTTCTTTAATTTACAGACAAGGTTGGGATCTTCACTGATTTGAAAGCCATTTGGTTGTTCAATATAGACCTCTTCTTCAAGTTTCCCATTTAAAAATGCAGATTTCACATCCATCTGATAAACTCAAAGTTCTTGTGAACTGCTAGTGCCAGAAACATTCTAATAGCTTCTAGTCTGGCCACTGGTGTGAAAGTCTCTTCAAAGTCAATGCCTTCGACCTGTGCATAGACTTTGCAAACCAGTCTTGCTTTATTTCTAATAACCTGACCATCTTCATTTAATTTATTACGAAATATCCATTTGGTGCCGATTACATTCTTATTTGCAGGTCTAGCTACTAACTCCCAAGTTTTGTTCTTTTCAATCTGATCTAACTCTTCATTAATTGCCTTCATCCAACTGTCATCTTTGCTTGATTCATCTATGTTTTTGGGCTCAATGCTGGATAAAATAGAGTAATTATTTATTACTTTCTTTCTTGTCTGAATGCTAGCTATGGGATCTCCAATTATTTGGTTTTTAGGATGATTTTTCTGCTAATTGCCCATTCTAATTTTTTTGTTTTCTTGTACCTTTGAGTCATTCGATAAGTTATCTGCATCAACCGAATCTATATTTTCTATGTCATGTACTTCATCTCCTTCAATGACTTCTTCGTAGATTGGATAGTTTTCTTGAAAATTAACTATTTGTTTCCTCCCTTCATCGAATTTAACATCTGCATTGTCCACAATTTTCTTAAGTCTCTTTTTGTAGCATTTGTAAGCTTTGCTATGTGGAGAATAACCAACAAACACACCTTCATCTACTCTATCTTTAAATTTTCCAAGATTGTCATCAGTTTTTCTGATGTAGCACTTACAGCCAAATACTTTGAGATGTTTAGTTGTTGCTTTTCTACCAAACCACAACTCATATGGTGTTTTGCATTCACGAGTTCTTAACATATACCTGTTTTGAATATATACTGCTGTGTGAACTGCTTCTTTCCAGAATCTATCTGCTATTTTGCTTTTTGTCAGCATAGTGCATGCCATTTCCTGAATTGTTTTGTTCTTCCTCTCAACTTCACCATTTTGCTGTGGAGTTTTGGCTGCTGAATATTATCTCATGATTCCATGTTTTTCACAGTATTCTAAAAATTCATTCGAAATGAATTCTCCTCCTTTGTCTAATCGCAAGCATTTAATTCCTTTCCCTGTTTCATTCTCTACCAGCTGTCTGAAATTTCTGAACATTTCAAAGGCTTCTGATTTATCTTTTAAGAAGAATATCCAAGTCATTCTGGAAAAATCATCAATACACAACATGAAGTATTTGTCGCCGTTTATGCTTTGAGTCCTCATTGGTCTACATAATTCAGTATGAATGAGTTCCAAAGGCCTGCTAGTGTGATGTTCTTTTGTTTTAAATGAAACTATGGTCTGTTTTCCCTTCTGACATGAAGCACACATACTATTTGTAGGTTTTTTAATGATTAGAATATCTCTCACTGCTTGTTTAGCGCTAATTCTTACCAAATTATCAAAACTTATGTGTCCAAGCCTCTTATGCCACAACCAGTTCTCTTCTTCTTGTCCCATGAAGCACATACCTTATAAAAATTCTGATAATGTGTACAGATTGCCAGACGTCCTTGAGCCGGTTGCTATTAATTTCCCGTTCTTTATTTTTCTAACTTCACAACCCTGCTTCTTGAACAACACTTCATGTCCTTTGTCACAGATCTGACTCACACTTAACAGGTTATGTTTCAGACCATCCACATATAGAACTTCTGACTTGATTTTCCCTTCACTTATTTTGACCGATCCTTTACCTATTATTTTGGCTCCATCGTTATTGCCGAACTTCACAGAACCACCCTCATATTTATGAATATTTTCAAATTTCTGTCTATCACCTGTCATATGACTTGAGCAGCCACTATCAAGAATCCACGGTACATATTTATTATGATCTCTAAAAGCAGTCTGCACTATTAAGGATTCCTGTTCTTTCCTGAGCTGTTCCTTTTGTTTCCATTCTGTCTTAACTATGTTGTTGGGTTCTAGCTATGACTTCCCCTTTTTAGAATTTTGCACATATCCTTCAGTATAAATTCTATTTTGTTTTGCTCTATATGGTTGAAATCTGCTTTCCTGAGGTTGATATGAAACAGACATACTACGACAATTTCTGGCAATATGCCCAAAGTTGTGACACTTAAAACACTCTACTGCATATCTCATTAAAGGAGCAAACGCATTTTTACTAGTGAAACTTCTTGGACCTACGTTGTATTTGCAGTCAGCAATTTTATGCCCATAAACATTACACTTGAAATAAAAACCATAGAAATAATGAGTAAACCAGAAAGATGGTCTTGGCCAGGTTGTTGCTGGAGCCTTGGATCTTCTATTCTTTTGATGTGTGACCTTAGTAAAGCCTTCATTGTCAGCTTTCATTTTAGGTCTGGCATTATATCTTTCTTTTACTTGATTCGTTTTACTTTCCACAGCCTGTTTCTTGTCTTTGTTCTTTTCACTTTCAACATTGCTTGTTTTTGGTTCAGTTGATGATTCTCCTTTAGTAAAGCCGAGACCAAATTTGATGCCTGTGGATCTTTGATCACTCAGAATTTTGTCCAATTTCATCGAGCTTTCTTCACGTTTTAGATGACAGTTGATTTTTCGATCCAGCTCTTGTATTTGTATTCAGAGACTCACATTTTCTTCTTCCAATTTGCTGTAGTGGTCTATCTTCATGGATACCTGTATTTCCAGATCTTCAGAAATTTTCTTGTATTCTTCAGTCTATATTTTTAAACTGGCAATAATGTTGTTTGCATCCTTAAGTTTCCTTGACAGTTTTTCATTCTTATTTTTCTCCGATTCCCATTCCGTAAGAGCAGACACTAGCTCACCCTCTAAATCAACTTCAGCCTCAACATCTTCAACTTTAGAGTTCATCCCCTCTGTGTTTTGTGATTCGTCTATGTCAAATGCCATAAAGAGAGCCTCACCTGTTCCTTCTTCAGAGTCTTCACTAGAACTGTCCTCTGAAGATTTTGCATTTTGAGAGATAAAGCTTTTCTTATTGAACTTACCTTTTCTGAAATTTGGTTTCTTCCTCCATTCTTCTCTTTCTTGATGTTGAGTTTCTTCACCTTTGTTTTTGTCATTGAAAGGACATTTGGTAGCAAAGTGCCCAATGCCTCCACATCTGAAACACTTAAGAGGTAGCATTCCTTTGTACTTTCCTTTTCCTTTCTTCAGCTTTCTTACAAAATTTGCTTCCATTATATCTGAATCATTTTCTTCTTCAGATTCCTGTTTTGTGCTTTTGCCTTTTTGAGCTTTGAAGGCTGCTTCTCTATCTGTGGGATTAGAATTTCCTATTCTCATTTCAAAAGCAGTCAAGGACCCATGCATCTCATCCATACTAAAATGATTTAAATCTTTGGCTTCTTCTATGGCAGAGACTTTAGAATCAAATCTAGAAGGAAGTGATCTCAATACCTTTTTCACAATAGCAACATCGGTTAATTCTTCGTCGAGACCTCTGATTGAATTTGTGATCCCATTAACTCTTTGCATGAAGGTCTCTATGTTCTCATCATTGTCCATCTTTAAAGATTCGTATTGAGCTCGGTGTGCTTGAAGTTTGTCCTCCTTGATCCTATCATCTCCTTCATGAATTTTCTCTAGTTTATCCCAGATATCTTTTGCTGCAGTGTCTGTTGGAGCGGTGGCAGGAGCTTTGTAACCATTGACTACCGCACCCCAGATGTCAAAGCCCAAAGCACTGAGATAAGTTTGCATTCTAATTTTCCAGAATGCATAATTTGTCCCATCAAATAGCGGTGCTTTGTTCGAAGAGAATCCTTCACCACTTGCCATTGCTTGATTTCCAAGATCACCTTAGTTGTTTAAGCCTCTTTAGGTACTTGGCTCTGATACCAATTGTTATAATCACAATGACACTGAGAGGGGGGGTGAATCAGTGTGTTCTTTAAAAACTTAAAATAATTTAGACTTTTAAATAAATTGTAGCAGATTAAAATAGAAATAATAAAAGTACTAAGAGCATCACACATAACATGACATTTTAACGAGGTTCATCGATGTGGCTACTCCTCAAAAAGACTGCTTGGACTACCATCCAAATCCAGTCAAATGCAAAGCTCCAACTTTACATAATCATTCACCAGCACCAACTGGTAAGATGCACCAACCCCTAAGTTTTATCTGCTACAACAGAATGGAGCACCAACTCCAATTTTTCCAGCACCAACTGGAAAGAGGCACCAACCCCTTTTTCAAGCTACAACTTGAAGATAATAATAAAAATTGTAGAATGTAAACTTTCACCTCAATTATCACGATCTGCTGCTTTTTCTACGATCTACTGCTTGTCGGCATTCGACTGCTGCTGTGAAAAATGATTCGTACTTTTTCAACCACTCCTCTATATCTCTCCGCATTCTGTGCTGCAACTTCATAGAAATATCACTTCTATAGCCAGCACACTGTCATTTCACACTCGAAACACGACTTCTGCATACCGCGTTCTTATCTTCTCTTCACACCTCTCTCTCTGCTGCACCCGAAATTCATTCACATATATCGCATCACGCCATACTTTAAACTCGAAGAACCCTTGCATTTATAGAAGAAATTTTAGAGTCAAACCCTAGAAGAACGTCGACTGAGAAACCCTAGAATTTGTCAGCTGCCAAACCCTAAAATTCGTCGGCTGTAACCCTAAAATGTCGGCTGCAAAACCCTAAAATCTGTCGACCTAGATTTAACTTTGTCGGCGTCATTCTCCATCTTCGTTACCTTCCTGTAGCTTATTGCCGTGAAATAGTAACACGTCGGCCCTTTTAATTTAATTTAATATTCTAATTTAAATAAAATAAAAATTTAAACTAAATATTTAAAATTAAATATCTTCATCACCGGGGCATCTTTTTCAACAAAACAAAGAGCAAACTTGGGTTTTAAGAAAAACCCATTTCAAGTTTGTTATCCACTGCATCCTTGGACCTAACTGCCTGCATCTTTGGATCTAACTGCCTGTGTTGACAACAATGACAACCTTCTAGAAACATCTTGCTCAACAGACACAATTAAGAGTTCTCCTGACACATGGAGGAGTGGAACCTCAAGTGTGTCTATCCTAGTAGAACTTAAGAGAATATTGACTTATTCTAACAAAAAAATGGGTAATCTTCTTGAAATGTTTTGTGGGTATAGTGAAAATGGTATGCCCAAACCTACATATTGTCTCAAAATCTCACATTTTATAGTCTATAATAAAATTCATATTTAATGATGACTAAACCCTCAGTTAATAATGACTAAACCCTAATTTTACAAATGTAGTGAAACTTACTCTATCTATACTAAAACACCAAGTGATTTCATGATAAATCTATTTCAGAGGGCAATATGGTGGGAGGCATTGAACCGCTTTCAAAAATATGACCAAGGTGTAGTTGAATGATTTTTCCTTAACTATGATCCAAACTCCATGACTACCCATATCGCTAAATTAAGGGTAGTAGTAACCCCTACCTTGATATTTGATGTTCTTAATATATCTAAAGTTGGGTAAAAGTATTTTAAGTCTAATGACAAAGGGGTTGCTTAAATCATTAAAAAAATAGGAAAAATGCATTGTGAAAAAAGATAGAGAGGGATGGATAAATGGTGTAACAACCTCCTCCTTCCTACTTATGTGGTAATAGGTAGTAACCATCATTATAAAAAAAAAATTAGTTGAGGGGATGTTGTTTATGTGTGGGGCATACCATTTGAAACTCCTTATTAATATTAAATACCCTGACTAGGAGGACTGCATGGTAAAACTTCCCTATTTCCTTTACAAATATCTCAAAACCACCATAGAACGGGTTAAAAGAGGAAATCGATAGCATCACCTAAGCTTCACCTCATTTCCCATCACAACTTAACTAGGCTACTTGTTTTACATAAGATATATTGTATGAGAATCATTTGGGATAAGATAGTGGAAGAATCCAACTTGTCAGCCTTCTCGTTCGAAGATAAGTCTAAAGAGGATGCTAGCTCTAATTCCAATTATAGTTAGGAAGAATAAGAATGCTTATGCATAAGAATATTGATTAGATTAAAACAACCAGATCTCCAAAACCTCCTCCACATACACAAACAATGAAAAACCACTTTGAGATTTTTAATCTATAAAATTATGGAAGGTGTGAGTCTTCAAAATGACCTACTAGCCCATAATCAATCCATGTAACTGTGAGTCCCCCAACGTGATTCTATTGAAGTGATGGTAAAAATCCAGTGGGAAAAGCCATCAATCAAAAAAAATAATTATGAAAGAGGCTTGTCTTCGGATGGCGAAGATTGTCCTCTTATACAAAATAATGATGAGTACCAACAACAAGGTCTGATGAGGTACTCATTTACAATATAATGAGAGATGGAAGACCTTTGTGTCAATTTAGTTGTAATACTCCAAGATTTTCTTACAACTAAATGTAACATGGAGAAGGAAATGACTTGGTGAATATGTCTGCAATTTAATTCTCAGTTGAAATATAGTCCATGTGTATATCCCCATTCTAAATATATTGTCTGATGAAGTGCATGTGTATCTCAATGTGTTTGGTGCATTGATGCTCAACTATATTATGTGTAATATGAATTATGCTCTAATTGTCACACCAAAGAGTTATAAGAACTTTATAGAAGAAACCAAATTATTTTAGAATTTAACAAAGCCAAAGAGATTCCTGATTGGCTAAAATTGTTGCTCTGTATTCTGCCTCTGTAGAAGATAATGCTACTGCTTGTTGTTTCTTGCATAACATGGCTATTGGTGAATAACCAAGGCAAAAAAATATAGTCATAGGTTTAACATCGATCTTATATTGATTCTCCCCAATTTGAATTTGTGTAGCCAATGATATCCATGGATTCTCCCTTATAGATGAGCCCAAAGTGCGTAGTGCCCTGCAAATAATAAAGAATTCTTTTAGTTGCTTGCCAATGACTGAAATGAGGTTTATGAGAGAATCTAGATATGAGCCCAACAACATATGAGATATCTGGGTGAGTATGAGTAAGGTATAAAAGACTTCCTACAAGACGGCAATAAATAGTTGCATCACATAGAGGGGATGAGAAGGACGTACTGAGATTAATGCCATATTGAAAGGGGTAGTAGAAGGTTTGCAATATGTCATTTTAAACTTTTGAAGAATATCTAGAGTGTACTTTTTTGCCATAATGTAATTCCTACATTTGTTTGACCTATTTGAATCCCAAGAAAGTAATGAGCTAGACCTAGATCAACCATTTCAAACTTTTGAGAGAGGGAGTCTTTTATAGTCTGAATGTGAGTGAAGTTACTACCAATGAGAATAATATCATCAACATATAGAAAAAGAAAGGTGATTTTACCTTTATTTCTCAAAATATAGATTGTTTTATCATACTCACAATAAGAAAAACCTACTAAAAGAAGGAAGGAGTCCATATTTTCATACCAAAATCTAGGGGCTTGTTTGAGGCAATAGAAAGATTTTTTAATTCTACAAACAAGAGAGGAGTTTTTAATGAAACCAGTAGGTTGTTCCATTAACATCTCTTCCTTTAAATATCCATGTAAGAAAGCATTTTTTACATCCATTTGATAGACTGACCACTTATGGGAAGCAGCCAAAGCAAGAACCAATCTAACAGAATC
Organism: Wollemia nobilis; assembly: GCA_028583015.1. Classification (NCBI taxonomy): domain Eukaryota; kingdom Viridiplantae; phylum Streptophyta; class Pinopsida; order Araucariales; family Araucariaceae; genus Wollemia; species Wollemia nobilis. Next base: position 16,631,788 of record JAQPPZ010016943.1, read on the forward strand.
TAATTTAGCAACTGGAGAAAAGGTTTGTACTTAATAAATACCTTCAATTTGAAAAAAACATTTGGCTACAAGACAAGCCTTGTGTTTATCTATTTCTCTATTAGGCCCATATTTGGTTTTAAAGATCCATTTACAACGAACTAATTTCATTCCTTTAGGTAAGGGAACTAAATCCCAAGTCTTATTTTTTATCATGAAAGAAAATTCATTTTCCATGGCATCATCCCATTCCTTAATTCCTGAGGATTATTTGAAGGATTGAGGATCAGAGGAAATAGACTGACATACAAGACCAGTGCCTATGGGGTTGGATGATCTGGTTGAAAGAATATTTTAAATTTAAGGAGTAGCTTATTTAACAATGGTGCGGGTCCATTTCGGCATAGAGGAAGGCATTGAAGGATTTGAAAGACATTGAGATAGCATTATAGGTTACTCATATATATTATCAATTACCAAGTTAACTTCAAGAGTTTGCTCTTCATAATATTGAGGTTCTACTATAGGAGAAGGCTCAATGGAGGAAGAGGGCGTTTGAGGATTTTTTTGGTGGAATGTTTCATAAAATTGGACATTCCTATGAAAGAAGACCTCATTATTTAAGGGATCAAGAAGGTTGTATGCTTTCCATTCTTCACAATAACTAATAAAGATGAGATTTTTTATTTTCTTATCAAGAGCCTTCCTTTTCTTCTTTGGGATGTGACCCCAAGGAGTACGCCCAAAAATATTGAAGTAGGAAACATATGGTTTTAAAACAAACTATGCTTCTTCAAGATTTAAATGATCAAGAGATTTATGAGGTTTGCGATTTTGAATATAATTTGCACAGTTAATAGCTTCTGACCAATAAAATTTTGGAAGATCTCTTGAATGGAGCATATAATTTGCCATTTCTTTTAATGTCCAATTTTTCCTTTCTGCAATGCCATTTTGTTGAGGATTATGGGAGATAGAATGTTGATGAATTATACCATGACTTGAAAGAAATATGGATAACTCATTACTGCAGTATTATCCTCCATTATCTGTGTGAATCTTCTTTATTTTGCAATATTCATGATTTTCAACTAAAGCTTTAAAAACTTTAAAGTGGGATAAAACATCACTTTTATATTTTAGGAAGTAGACCCAGGACTTTCTAGAAAAATCATCAATAAATTTTATAGCATACTTTCCTCCTTTTAAAGAGGGTTCTGGAAAGGTCATTAAGTCACTATGGATTAAATCTAGAGGGAATGAGGCTTTTAGAGATCTACTTGAGTGGAAAGGACCTTGATGTTTCTTTCCAAGAGCACATCTAGGACAAACTCCACCACTAGAAGAGACTTGGGGAAAACATGTTACCATATCATGGGTGCTCACATCCTTTAAGTAGTTGTAACTAAGATGACCAAACATTTCATGCCAAATTTGGCTTTCAAGATCTCCATCAGTCAAAAAATAGGAGGCTCCTTCAGGATTTTGGAAACCTTTAAAGTGAAATAGACGAGAGTTATGATCAATGTTTCTTTTGGCTATAAGATAATGGGGATTTTTTAAGTCTCTTATCGCAACTCCTGTTGGAGATATGGGAACAGTTTTCCCCTTTCCTGAAGTACAAATTTGATAGACAGAGAGGAGATTTGTGGCAATGTTTGGAACATAGATAACATTGTTTATAGAGCCAACATAAATGGTTATGTCCCCTTTGCCTTTGACAAGGATAAAGGAAGATTCACCTACTTCTATGCTACAAGTAGAACTAGAGGAGATAGAAGAAAAAAACTTATCTGAAGCAGCCATGTGATGAGTAGCTCCAAAATATAGGACCCAAAAATTAGAGGAAGAATTGGAGGTTTTTCCATTAAGGGATTTTCCTATTTGATTTTTACTGTCTATATTTTGATATTTTATAGCTGCCTCTACTTGTAATCTTTTCCAACATTTTTTTTTAGAGTGACCATTCTTTTTGTAGTGAGTACAGGTTATGGGGGTATTTTCCTTCTTTTAAAATTTTTCTTTAAAAGATGTCGAGGCTACTAAGGCTTTATAAGAAGAGGAAGAAGAATATATTTCATATCTAGAAAGTTTTTTTTCTTACCTAGTTAATCTATCACAAAATTCTTCTAAAGGAGGCATTTTAAAGGTTTCACCAAGAGCATATTTGGTAGATATAAAGGTGGTAGAATTTTTTTGAAAAACATTGTTTCTCTTATAAATAATTAGATAAATGTATTCTTCTTCAGTATTTGTCTTTCCACTACCTTTGAATTGAGTGAGGACTTCTTTGAACTTAGTGAGGAAGTCAACAACACTACTAAAATCTTCAGGAGACAAAGATGTTAGTTCAGATTCTAGTTGCATTGATCTCATCTGATCTACTTTCCCAAATAAGGTCTTTAGTTTCTCCCAAATTTCATGAGGATTTTTGCAATCTATAATATGAAACCATAAAATTTCATGAACATTAGAGCTAATAATACCCATTTTTTTGTGCATTTTTCCTTTATGAACAAATATTTCATATTCTTTATCGAATTCTAGTTGTTTTTCTTCTAAGAAATGGGTAAGACCTTTTTGAGAGATAAGATTTAAAATTTTAGGTTTCCAAGTGTGAAAGTTATGAGGGGTGAGATGTTCAATTGAATTCATCATTTTAACACGAGAAAAAATTGAAGTTTTAATTAACCAATATATCTCCCCTTAGAACTATAATTAATTGATTAATGCAATTGATAAAAAGATTAGAAATGAAGTGTTTCAATATTTAGAACTCAATATACCCACCCTAACGAGAGGGAAACTATAAGTATAATGAGGTTTTAATATTTTTTACTTGTACAGTGCCAAATCCTCTTAGTTCCTCACAATACAAGCCCTTACATGAGGAAAAATTTAAGTATAGAGAAAAAATTGTCAAGGGTTTTGGCTTGAAATTCAGTTATATCAACCAGTTTATTTGGTTTTTCTCAATACTCACCCTTACGAGAGGGAAACTATAAGTGAGAGAGAGTCCCAAATAAAATGATGAATGAAAAATATTTGCCAGGCCTTTATACCAAGTGCCTCCAAAAACCTGCCCTTACGTGAGGGAAACTATAATATTTTAGAGGTAATGATACATGGAACGTAGGCAAAAGATATTTTGTGAAGTTAGTTTATTATATTTAGAAAAAATAAAAATTAATTTTTCTAAAAAATGAAAACCAAAAAAAAATTAATATATATGAGTGAAAAAATTTAATTAATAAACACCTTTTTAGAATAAAATTATTTAAAAGGAAATAAATGAATATAAATAAGATTACACCCCGCATTTTAAATATTCTAATTTAAATAAAATATTTTGATGAATTTTGAGTAACTTCTCTATGAAAGAAACAAAGTTATTATTGAACAATTATAACTTAAAATAGCATAGATGAAGATAGACAAAAAGAAAAAATGCAACCATTTTTAGAGATAGGCCTCTAAAAAATATTAAAGGCAATATTAAAGGTTTTGAAGAATTTGAGTAACTTCTCTATGAAATTTTAAATTTATATTTAAACAACTATAATTTGATTTAATTTAAAAGAAAGTAAAAAGTAGAGATGAATATAGACAAAAAAAGGAATTGCAACCCTCCCAAAATGTGCAATTAATTGCACTCACCCCCCAAAGAAAATAACTTTTATTAGAAAAGGTTACAATATTGTCTCACGAATTAGAGAGCCTCTTGTGAAAATATTAAAGGCCCTAAGAAATGGAAACAAAGCAGATTTCTTTGAAACACAAAGGATCAAAGGAAATATAAAATAGAAAATAAATATGAAGGGGATTTAAATGAAATGAACAATATGAGGTTTTAGGTAAAGAGTGGATGTCTGAAACATAGAGATGTCACTTTAGAATGCCTGCAAAAAAAATATTATATTTTTAAAATATCTGAAACAAAATATCTTGAAGGTGTTGCACTATTACCAACTAGAAGGAGTGGCACTCTCCACGTTCTAACATGTCTTGAAGCTGCAATGCTCTCGACATCATGATACCACATCGCTATCGATTAAGATCTCTTTATGCACATGTATAAATGAACCAAAGACGAGGTGTATATATATAAAAAAAATAATACAATATACTTAGCTCCGAGAGCAGTTATGGGCAAGAGCAGAGAAAAAAATGTGTAACACCCGAGTTCTTTGATATCAAGGTAACCTAAAGAAGAGTTAGTGATCCCTACATAAAAAAATGGATGAACCTAAAAAAATGTTAATAAATAAAAAATTGCTATAAGAGAATAAATATTTTATATTGAATATGAAACTTGAATAGCAGGAGATCGTTTTTGAATAAAACTCAGCAGGAAAATGAGAATATAAGGATCGACTTGAGAGAGAACGAGAGAGAAAAAATCTTGAAAAAAAATTCGATTTAGAGATAGGGAGAGTAAACTTTGGCAACTATGACAGGATCATCCTGAGTGACAAGAGCTAGCTATATGAAGAGGATCATCTACATAGTTGCCAAAATGACATTAGCACCAGAATGATGTGAGTGCCAAGGGCCAACTAGATAGAAAGGATCGTCAAAGTAGCTATCAAAATGACATGAGTGTCAATCATTAACAGGAATAAAAATGATCCACGTAACATGATGTGAGCACCAATATTTAACATTTGAGGAGGATACCTTTATCCTATTGAAGATCAAAAAAATTTCACACTATTAAAAACACCACTTTCTCCAAGCTCTAACGGGTGTAGAGAATACCCGTATCCCGAAGAAGATGAAAAAGTTCATAGACAATAAAAGCAACACTTACTTTTATGATAAAAAGGAATATTTTTCAATTAAAATGGGCTAAAATCTTAGGGAGCCTCAAATTTCAAATAGGAACATAGCGCTGGTTTTGGAAAGGAGAGGGGTAAAAATTTGAATTTGAAGAGGGAAATAATAAAAAATATTAAAAATCCTTCCTTTTGATAATGGGCTAAAATAGTGCCATATACATAGGGTAAACATGTTTTGAAGCAAAGGAAGAGTTTTTAATATTTTGAATACCCTCAAGGACAAATCAACAGAGACAGATTAGAAAAAAATATTCCATCATATATTTTTTCAACAATAAAGATTTTTCTAAAAAAAATAAACTATAGATAAATAGGTATTAACGTGGAAAGGAATTCCAATCATGGAATATGCCACTAGACTTGCATCATCACATTAACCGGTTAGAAATCAAGGGAGCCACCCCCCACACACATGCCCAAAATTGATGTTAATAGGGGTGATGAATCCCACAAAATGGGACCAAGGACTTGCACCTTTAAGCCTGCTACCCCATTGGCAAATGACTAAAATGACTATTGAAATAATTTCAAGAAGATAGCCAAAAAGTTATCCAAAGCAAATGAACCAGATCCTAGAATCTTCAATAGAGAATGCTAGCAAAATCTATCCTTCTCTGGTACCATGTTAGAATTTCACAATAATAGATATGCAAAGAATTACACAAGAGATGAAGAGAAGAGTGGAACTGATTGATTTATTCCAAAGATCAACTTTGTATAAATAGCAGAGTTGATCATTGAGAGCCATTGGATTACAACAATTCATCATACCTGATGAAGACACCACTAAGAGTTCTCCTGACACATGGAGGAATGGAAACTCAAGTGTGTCTATCCTAGTAGAACTCAAGAGAATATTCACTTATTCTAACAAAAAAATGGGTCATCTTCTTGAAATTTTTTGTGGGTATAGTGAAAATGGTATTTCCCAAACCTACATATTATCTTAAAATATCACATTTCTATAGTCTATAATAAAATTTGTATTTAATGATAACTAAACCCTAATTTCAGAAATGTAGTGAAACTTACTCTATCTATACTAAAACACCAAGTTATTTCATGAGAAATCTATTTCAGAGGGCAATATGGCGGAAGGCATTGAACCGATTTCAAAAATATGACCAAGGTGTAGTCAAATTATTTGTCCTTAACTATGATCCAAACTCCATGACTACCCATATTGCTAAATTAAGGGTAGTAGTAACCCCTACCTTGATATCCGAGGTTCTTAATGTATCTTAAGTTGGGTAAAATTATTTTAAGTATAATGATGAAGGGGTTGCTCAAACCAAAAAAAAAATATGGAAAATGCATTTTGAACAAAGATAGAGAGGGATGGATAAATGGTGTAACAACCTCCTCCTTCCTACTTAATTGGTAATAGGTAGTAACCCTCATTATAAAAAAAATTGTAGTTGAGGGGAGGTTGTTTGTGTGTGGGGCATACCATTTGAAACTACTTATTAATATTAAATACCCTGACTAGGAGGACTGCATGGTAAAACTTCCCTATTTCCTTTACAAATATCTCAAAACCATGATAGAAAGGGTTCAAAGAGGATATCGAAAGCCTCACCTAAGATTCACCTCATTTCCCATTACAACCTAACTAAGTTACTTATTTTACATAAGATATATGGTATGAGAATCACTTGGGATAAGATAGTGAAAGCATCCAACTTCTCATCGTACTCGTTCGAAGATAAGTCTAAAGATGATGCTAGCTCTAATTCCAATTATAGTTAGGAATAATAATGCTTATGCATAAGAATATTGATAAGATTAAAACAAGAAGATCTCCAAAACCTCCTCCACATACACAAAAAATGAAAACCCACTTTGAGATGTTTAATCTATAAAATTTCTATATCCTAGTAGAACTTAAGAGAATATTCACTTCCTGATGGGCGGGTTTTTCTCATTTCCTGTTGGTTTTCTCGGGAGGCAGGATTCACTTGGTAGAGGTTTTTGCTACTTCCCATTGGGCGAGATCTACACTGGGATGGATTTCAACTACTTCCCGCTGGGCGGGATTCACTCTTTGGTGGTTTTTCGACTGCTTCCCTCTAGACGGTATTTATATTATAATGGTTTTTTGTTGCTTCCTGCTGGGTGGGATTTACACGATGGCAGTTTTCATCTGCTCCCCGCTGGGTGGGATCTTCAAACTTACCTTCCTTCGAAATTGGTGGTTTCCCTCTGGGCAGGATTGTTCAAATTTACCTATTCCTGCTAGGCAGAATTTCTATTTTTTTTCATTTTCAGGGTATTGGTGCCTTGGGACCAAAATTTTGTTGTAATGGCTTATTCTCGGCATGTTATTTCCAAATATTATGTAATCATGTTTTGGGATCCTAGTTAAAACTTGCAGTAATACAATAGCTATTTATCAAAAAAAAAAAAGAGAATATTCACTTACTCTAACAAAAAAATGTGTCATGTTCTTGAAATGTTTTGTGGGTATAGTGAAAAGGGTATTCCCCAAACCTGGATATTGTCTTAAAATCTCACATTTCTATAGTATATAATAAAATCCATAGTTAATGCTGATTAAAACCTTAGTTAATGATGACTAAACCCTAATATCACAAATGTAGTGAAACTTACTCAATCTATAGTAAAACACCAAGTGATTTCATGAGAAATTTATATCAGAGGGCAATATGGCAGGAGGCATTGAACCACTTTCAAAAATATGACCAAGGTGTAGTCAAATGATTTTTCCTTAACTATGATCCAAACTCCATGACTACCCATGTCGCTAAATTAAGGATAGTAGTAACACCTACCTTGATATATGAGGTTCTTAATATATTTAAATTTGGGTAAAATTTTAAGTCTAACGACAAAGGGGTTGCTCAAATCATAAAAAAATAGGGAAAATGCATTGTGAAAAAAGATAGAGAGGGATGGATAAATGGTGTAACAACCTCCTCCTTCCTACTTAAGTGGTAAGAGGTAGTAACCCTCATTATAATTTTTTTTGTAGTTGAGGGGAGGTTGTTCGTATGTGGGGCATACCATTTTAAACTCCTAATTAATATTAAATATACTGACTAGGAGGACTGCATGGTAAAAATTATCTATTTTCTTTACAAATCTATCAAAACCACCATAGAAAGGGTTAAAATAGGAAATAAAAAGCCTCACCTAAGCTTCACCTCATTTCCCATCACAACCTAACTAAGCTACTTTTTTTACATAAGATATATGATATGATAATCACTTGGGATAATATAGTGGAAGAATCCAACTTGTTAGCCTACTCGTTCGAAGATAATTCTAAAGAGGATGCTATCTCTAATTCTAATTATAGTTAGGAAGAAGAAGAATGCTTGTGCATAATAATATTGATCATATTAAAACAACGAGATCTCCAAAACCTCCTCCACCTACACAAACAATGAAAACTCACTTTGAGATGTTTAATCTATAAAATTATGGAAGGGGTGAGTCTTCAAAATGACCTTCTATCCCAAAATAAAACAATGTAACTATGTGTCCCCCAACTTGAGTCTATTGAAGTGATGGTAAAAACCCAGTGGGAAAAGCCATCAATAAAAAAAAAAGTTTGAAAAAGGCTTTTCTTCAGATGGCGAAGATTGTCCTATTATACAAAATAATGATGAGTCTCAGCAACAAGGCCTTATGAGGTACTCATTTACAATATAATGAGAGGTGGAAGACCTATGTGTCAATGCAGTTGTAATACTCCAATATTTTCTCACAACTAAAGGTAACATGGAGAAACAAATGACTTCGTGAAGATTTCTACAATTTAATTCTCAAATGAAATATAGTCAATGTGTATATCCCCTTTTTGAATATGCTTTCTGATGAAATGCATGTGTATCTCAATGTGTTTGGTGCATTGATGCTCAACTGGATTACATGCACTATGAATTATGCTCTGATTTTCACACCAAATATTTATAGGCTCTTTATAGAAGAAACCAAATTCTTTTATAATTTAACGAAGCCAAAGAAATTCTTGATTGGCTAAAATTGTTGCTATGTATTCTGTCTCTGTAGAAGATAATGTTATTGCTTGTTATTTCTTGCATAACCTGGCTATTGATGAAGAACCAACACAAGAAAACATATCCATAGGCTGAACATCGATCTTCTAGTGATCCTGCCCAATGTGAATCTCCGTAGCCAATGATATCCATGGATTCTCTCTTATAGTTGAGCCCAAAGTGCATAGTGCCCTGTAAATAATGAAGAATTCTTTTAGTTTCTTGCCAATGACTGAAATGAGGTTTATGAGAGAATCTGGATATGAGCTCGACATCATATGAGATATCCGGGCGAGTATGAGTAAGGTATAACAAACTTCTTACAAGACGATGGTAAAGAGTTGCATCACATAGAGGGGATGAGAAGGACATACTGATATGAATGCCATATTGAAAGGGGTAGGAGAAGGTTTGCAATATGTCATTTTAATCTTTTGAAGGATATCTAGAGTGTACTTTTATTGACACAAGGTAATTCCTACATTGATTTGACCTATTTGAATCCCAAGGAAGTAATAAGTTAGACCTAGATCAACCATTTCAAACTTTTAAGAGAGGGAGTCTTTTATATTCTGAATATGAGTGAAGTTACTACCAATGAGAAGAATATCATCAACATATAGAACAAGAATGGTGATTTTACCTTCATTTCTTGAAATGTAGACTGTGTTATCATACTCATAATAAGAAAAACCTGTTGAAATAAGGAAGGAGTCCATAGTTTCATACCAAGCTCTAGGAACTTGTTTTAGGCCATAGAGAGACTTTTTAATTATACAAACAAGAGAGGAGTATTAAGTGAAACCAGTAGGTTGTTCCATGAACATATCTTCCTTTAAATATCCATGTAAGAAAGCACGTTTTACATCCGTTTGATAGAATGACGACTTATGGGAAGTAGCCAGAGCAAGAACCAGTCTAAGATAATCCATTTTAGCAACTGGAGAAAAGTTTTCTACATAATTAATACCTTCAATTTGAAAAAAATCTTTGGCTACAAGACGAGCCTTGCGTTTGTCTGTTTCTCTATTATGCCCATATTTCGTTTTGAAGATCCATTTACAACGAACTAATTTCCTTCTTTTAGGTAAGAGAACTAAATCTCAAGTCCTATTTTTGATCAAGAAAGAAAATTCATTTTCCATGGCATCATCCCATTCCTTAATACTTGAGGCTTCTTTTAAGGATTGAGGATCAGAGGAAATAGACTGACATACAAGACCAGTGCCTATGGGGTTGGATGATTTGGTTGAAGGAAGATTTTAAATGTAATGAGTAGCTTATTTAACAATGGTGCATGCCTATTTTGGCATAGAGGAAGGAGTTGAAGGAGTTGAAATACATTGAGATAGTATTACAGGTTCCTCATATTGATTATCAATGACCAAGTTAACTTCAAGAGTTGGCTCTTCATAATATTGAGGTTATACTATAGGAGAAGGCTCAATGGAGGAAGAGGGCATTTGAGGATATGTTTTAGGGAATTTTTCATCAAATTGGACATTCCTATGAAATAAGACCTCATGAGTTGAGGGATCAAGAAGCTTGTATGCTTTAAATTCTTCACAATAACCGATAAATATGAGATTTTTTATTTTCTTATCAAGAGCCTTCCTTTTCTTCTTTGGGATGTGACCCCAAGTAGTACACCCAAAAATATTGAAGTAGGAAACATATGGTTTTAAACTAGACTATGTTTCTTCAAGATTTAAATGATCAAGAAATTTATGAGGTGTGTGATTTTGAATATAATTTGCATAATTAATAGCTTCTGCCCAATAAAATTTTGGAATCTCTTGAATGGAGCATACAATTTTCCATTTCTTTTAATGTCCGGTTTTTCCTTTTTGCAATGCCATTTTGTTGAGGATTATGGGAGATAGAATGTTTATGAATTATACCATGACTTGAAAGAAATATGGAGAACTCATTACTGCAGTATTTCCCCCCATTATATGTGTGAATCTTCTTGATTTTGCAAGATGCCTGATTTTCAACTAAAGCTTTAAAAAATTTAAAGTGGGATAAAACATCACTTTTATATTTTAGGAAGTAGACCCAGGACATTCTAGAAAAATCATCAATAAATGTTAGAGCATTCTTTGCTCCTTTTAAAGAGGGTTCTGGAAAGGTCATTAAGTCACTATGGATTAAATCTAGAGGGGATGAGTCTTTTAGAGAACTACTTGAGAGGAAAGGATCTTGATGTTGCTTTCCAATAGCACATCCAGGACAAACTCCATCACTAGAAGAGACTTGGGGTAAAGTTATTACCATATCATGGGTGCTCAAATCCTTTAGGTAGTTGTAACTAAGATGACCAAACCTTTCATTCTAAATTTGGCTTTCAATATCTCCATGAGCCAAAAAATAGGAGGCTCCTTCGGGATTTTGGAAACCTCTAAATTTAAATAGACGAGAGTTATGATCAATGTTTCCTTTGGCTATAAGAGGATTGGCATTTTGAAAGTCTCTTATATCAACTCCTTTTGGAGAGATGGGAACAGTTTTCCCCTTTCCTAAAGTACAAATTTGATAGACAAAGAGGAGATTTGTGGCAATGTTTGGAACATAGATAGCATTGTTTATAGATACACCATAAATGGTTATCTCACCTTTACCTTTGAAAATGATAAAGGAAGATTCACCTACTTCTATGCTACAAGTAGAACTAGAGGAGATATAAGAAAAAAAACTTATCTGAAGTAGTCATGGGATGAGTAGCTCCAGAATCTAGGACCCAAAAATTAGAGGAAGAATTTGAGGTTTTTCCTTGAACATTAAGGGATTTTCCTATTTGCTTTTTACTGTCTATCTTTTGATATTTTATAGTTACCTCTAGTTGTATTCTTTTCCAACATTTGTTTTCAAAGTGACCATTCTTTTTGTAGTGAGTACAGGTTATGGGGGTAATTTCCTTCTTTTTAAATTTTTCTATAGAAGAGGTCGAGTGTACTAAGGCTTTATAAGAAGCGAAAGAAGAAGAGATTTCATATCTAGCAAGTTTTTTTTCTTACCTAGTTAGTCTATCACAAAATTATTCTAAAGAAGGCATTTTAAAGGTTGCACCAAGAGCATCTTTGGTAGATATAAAGGTGGTAGTAAAAATTTGAAAAATAACGTTTCTCTTAGAAAGGATTAGATAAATGCATTATTATTTAGTATTAGTCTTCCCACTGCCTTTGTATTGAGTGAGGACTTATTTGAACTTAGTGAGGAAGTCAACAATACTTCTAAAATCTTCAAGAGACAAAGATGTTAGTTCAAATTCTAGTTGCATTGATCTCATCTGATCTACATTCACAAATAGGGTTTTTAGTTTCTCCCAACTTTCATGAGGAGTTTTACAATCTGTAATATGAAACCACAAACTTTCATGAACATTAGAGCTAATAATACCCATTGTTTTGTGCATTTTTCCTTTATGAACAAAGATTTCATATTCTTTATCAAATTCTGGTTGATTTTCTTCTAACAAATGAGTAAGACCTTTTTGAGAGATAAGATTTAAAATTTTAGGTTTCCAAGTGTGAAAGTTATGAGGAATGAGATGTTCAATTGACTTCATCATTTTAACATGATAAAAAATTAAAGTTTTAATTAACCAATATATCCCCATTAGAACTTCAATTAATTGATTAATGCAATTGATAAAAGGATTAGAAATGAAGCTTTTCAATATTTAGAACTCAATATACCTACCCTAACGAGAGGGAAACTATAAGTATAATGAGGGTTTAATATTTTTTACTTGTAGTGTGCCAAATACTCTTAGTTCCTCACAATACCCGCCTTTACATGAAGGAAACTTTAAGTATAGAGAAAAACTGGTCAAGGGTTTTGGCTTAAAATGCAGTTATATCAACCAGTTTATTTGGTTTTTCTCAATACTCGCCCTTATGATATGGAAAATATAAGTACGAGAGAGTCCAAAATAAAAGGAGGAATGAAAAATATATGCCAGGTCTTTATATCAAGTGCCTCCAAAAACTCGCCCTTACGTGAGGGAAACTATAAGTTTTTAGAGGTAATGATACATGGAACATAGGCAAAAGATATTTTGAGGAAAAAATTCTTTTAAGGTAGTTTATTATATTTAGAAAAGATAAAAATAAAGTTTTCTAAATAATGTATACCAAAAAAAAATTAATATATATGAGTGAAAAATATTAATTAATAAACACCTTTTTAGAATAAAATTATTTAAAAAGAAATAAAGGAATATAAAGAAGATTACACCCCCCTTTTAAATATTCTAATTTAAATAAAAGGTTTTGATGAATTTTGAGTAACTTCTCTATGAAAGAAACAAAGTTATTATTGAACAATTATAACTTAAAATAGCATAGATGAAGATAGAAAAAAAGAAAAAAATGCAACCTTTTTTAGAGATATGCCTCTAAAAAATATTAAAGGCAATATTAAAGGTTTTGAAGAATTTGAGTAACTTCTCTATGAAATTTTAAATTTATATTTAAACAATTATAATTTGATTTACTTTTAAAATAAAGTAAAAAGCATAGATGAAGATAGAAAAAAAAAGGAATTGCAACCCTCCCAAAATGTGCAATTAATTGCACTCACCCCCCAAAGAAAATAACTTTTATTAGAAAATGTTACAATATTGTCTCATGAATTAGAGAGCCTCTTGTGAAAATATTAAAGGCCCTAATAAATGGATACAAAGGAGCTTTCTCCGAAACATGAAGGATAGAAGGAAATATAAAATAGAATATAAATATGTACAAGATTTAAATGAAATGAACAATATGAGGTTTTAGGTACAGAGTGGGTGTCTGAAACATAGAGATGCCCCTTTAGAATGCCTACAAAAAAAATATTATATTTTCAAAATATCTGAAACAAAATATCTTGAATGTGTTGCGCTATCACTGACTATAAGGAGTGACGCTCTCGACGTTCCGATGTGTCTTGAAGCTGCGATGCTCTCGACCTCTTAATACCACAATGCTATCGATTAAGATCTATTTCTGTGCATGTATGAATGACCCATAGAGTACGTATATATATATATAAAATAAAGAATACAATATACTTAGCTCCGAGAGCAGTGATGGGCGAGGGCAGAGAAAAAAAGGTGTAACACCCAAGTTCTTTGATATCGAGGTAACTTGAAGAAGAGTTAGTAATCCCTACATAAAAAAATGGATGAACCTACAAACATGTTAATAAATAAAAAATTGCTATAAGAGAAGCAAGATTTTATATTGAATTTGAAACTTGAATAGCAAGAGATCACTTTCTAATAAAACTTAGCAGGAAAATGAGAATATAAGGATCGACTTGAGAGAGAACCAGAGAGAAAAAAATCTTGAAAAGAATTTGATTTAGAGATAGGGAGAGTAAACTTTAGCAACTGTGATAGGATAATCTCGAGCGCCAAGGGCTAGCTAGATGAAGAGGATCATCTATGTAGCTTCTATAATGACATGAGCACCAGAAGGATGTGAGTGGCAAGGGCCAACAAGATAGAAATGATCATCTACGTAGCTATCAAAATGACATGAGCGCCAATCATTAACGGGAATAAAAACATGATTCATGTAAGACAATGTGAGCACCAAGATTTAACGAGTGAATAGGATACCTATATCCTATTGAAGATCAAAAAAAATTCACACTATTAAAAAAACCGCATTCTCTAAGATTTAACGAGTGTAGAGGATACACGTATCCTAAAGAAGATGAAAAAACTCATAGAAAATAAAAGCAACATTTACTTTTATGATAAAAAAAATATTTTTCAATTAAAATGGGCTAAAATCTTAGGGAGCCTCAAATTTCCAATAGTAACATAGCGCTTGTTTTGGAAAGGAGAGGGCTCGAAATTTGAATTTGAAGAGAGGGAAATAATAAAAAAATTAAAAATCCTTCCTTTTGAGAATGGTCTAAAATAGTGCCATATACATAGGGTAAACCTATTTTGAAGCAAAGGAAGGGTTTTCAATATTTTGAATACCCTCAAGGATGAATCAACATAGATAGATTAGAAAAAAATATTGCATCATATATTTTTTTAACAATAAATATTTTTCTGAAAAAAATAAACTATGGATAAAAAAAATGACTACTGAAATAATTTCAAGAAGATAGCCAAAAAATTATCCAAAGCAAATGAACCAGATCCTAGAACCTTCAATAGAGAATGCTAGCAAAATATATCCCACTCTGGTACCATGTTAGAATTTCACAATAATATATATGCAAAGCATTACACAAAATATGAAGAGAAGAGTGGAACTGATTGATTTATTCCAAGGATCAAGTTTGTATAAATAGCAGAGTTGATCTTTGAGATCCATTGGATTACAACAATTCATCAATTCTGATGAATTCACCACTAAGAGTTCTCTTGACACAGGGAGGAGTGGAAACTCAAATGTCTACATCCTAGAACTTAAGAGAATATTCACTTATTCTAACAAAAAAATGTGTCATCTTCTTGAAATGTTTTGTGGCTATAGTGAAAAGGGTATTCCCCAAACCTGCATATTGTCTCAAAATCTCACATTTCTATATTCTATAATAAAATCCATAGTTAATGATGACTAAACCATTAGTTAATGATTACTAAACCCTAATATCACAAATGTAGTGAAACTTACTCTATCTATACTAAAACACCAAGTGATTTCATGAGAAATCTATTTCAGAGGCCAATATGGCGGGATGCATTTAACCGCTTTCAAAAATATGACCAAGGTGTAGTCAAATGATTTTTCATTAAATATGATCCAAAATCCATGAATACCCATGTCGCTAAATTAAGGATAGTAGTAACACCTACCTTGATATCTGAGGTTCTTAATATATCTAAATTTGGGTAAATTTGAAGTCTAATGACAAAGGGGTTGCTCAAATCATAAAAAAAAATAGGGAAAATGCATTGTGAACAAAGATAGAGAGGGATGGATAAATGGTGTAACAACCTCCTCCTTCCTACTTAAGTGGTAAGAGGCAGTAACCCTCATTATATTTTTGTTTGTAGTTGAGGGGAGGTTGTTCGTATGTGGGGCATACCATTTTAAACTCCTAATTAATATTAAATACCCTGACTAGGAGGACTGCATGGTAAAACTTCTCTATTTCCTTTACAAATCTCTCAAAACCACAATAGAAAGGGTTAAAATAGGAAATAAAAAGTCTCACCTAAGCTTCACCTCATTTCCCATCACAACCTAACTAAGCTACTTTTTTTACATAAGATATATGATATGATAATCACTTGGGATAATATAGTGGAAGAATCCAACTTGTCAGCCTACTCGTTCAAAGATAAGTCTAAAGAGGATGCTATATCTAATTATAATTATAGTTAGGAAGAAGAAGAATGCTTGTGCATAATAATATTGATCATATTAAAACAACCAAATCTCCAAAACCTCCTCCACCTACACAAATAATGAAAACCGACTTTGAGATGTTTAATCTATAAAATTATCGAAGGGGTGAGTTTTCAAAATGACCTACTAGCCCACAATCAAACCATGTAACTATGAGTCCCCCAACATGAGTCTGTTGATGTCCTAGACTAGGTCCTTGCTTAGTAGAGCCAACTCCAATTATATATCAAGAGTTTTTAGAGGGATTTTTTGGGACAAGAAACCTTATTTCAAAAAGCTATTTCTTCTCAAAATAAGCTTCTCAAATAGTTATCTGTAGAAATTAGGGAAAACACAATTAAATTAGTTGGACATGTTTCTCAACTATCTATCTCTAGATCCTCTCCTAATAAAATTTTAATAGGAAAAATGAGGTTCTTAGTTAATTTTAGTAGGTACTTTGCCCTATCCTAGATGCTTGATGGAGATAGCTCACCAATGCTTTCATCGATGCTTAGGGAAATTAAAAAAAAAATGCACTACGTCTCCAACATATGATGTGTACATTCCTATCAGTCCTTAGAATATGACCCCAATAGTAAAACTTGAAATCCCTTTGAGCCTCGATAAAGTGATCAACATGATCACCAAATCGATAGGTCATCAATATCTACCAGTGGAAAAAGTGAAACATGGATCTCCACCTAGCACGATGCAGGTAACAACCATCATAAAGGAAGGACAAGAGGAAATGGATTACCTAAATACCATGGTCACTAAAAATCCACTCATTAAACATCCACTGAACCCTAAAGATACCAAAGTACAAATTTAAAAGGTCAAGCGAGAAACTTTGAGGAATGAGAACAACCCTATTCCAGTCCAGGCTTCATCAAGGATTAGATCCAAGGAGGAGAAGGCCTTGATCGAATTCAAAATTTGATAAGAAGAGAGTCTATGATATTTCCTTTCAATTTGCCCACTTAAAAAAAAACCAATTTTATTTCAAATTTTCCCACTTAGAACTTATAAAAAAAATTCTCTTTAAATCATTTTTAAGTAAAACATTTATTTTTAACCTTCAACCTCTTGATTCAAAAGTCTTCACACATTCCTTGAAACCAATTCATTTGATGGCTTCTTCGGGTCTTAGATTTTTGCCTAGTTATTTACAACTTGTAAGCTATGATTAATTTTTTTTATTGATGTCCTAATTTTCCAAAGTGTCAGTGTTCTCTAGCTCAACCATACTAAAATTGCACCATGTAACTCTGATTAAGAAATAACACTTTATGAGTAATTACTAGCTCCATTTGGATCTTGACAATAAAATGAGGTAAACTTATACTAAATCAAACATGCATGCAACCTACTACTTATGGATTTAGTTGGAGAATTTAGTGCAAATTATTTGTTAAGAAAAATAAATACAACAAAGAATTTGATTTGAATTCTGTACCGGTTGTATAGTACTTTGACCCCTTACACAAGCACCTCCTCCGAGTATGTTACTTCAACTCATGTTAGTCGGTTAACAATATGAGATAGACACCAAAAAATGCATTAACACCTTTCTTATGCACCTAAATAATCCCAACCACAACTTCTTCTTATATTTTCTATTGCTTAATTTTCTCCTTCAAAAATCTTCACAAAGTACTAACTTTGTAATATTTTCTTGCACCACTAGAAGCATCTTGGAGTTTTATCTATCAAAGAGAATGGGAAATGAGCCATATAATATACTATATAGAGTTTAATAAAAAATAATTTCAACATTAATCAATTCTTGTGCAAGATGGAAATATTTTTCATGATAGAAAAGAAAAGGGCATTGGAAGATAGCCAATAGAACGATAAAATATAAAACTATGGGAGAAAATAAATAATGTAGAACTCAAAAAAAAGTGCCTCAAAAATGTCACTTGACTCAAATGCTTGATTTGATATAAATTATGGTATGAGCATAAAATGAAATACTAAAAAATAGAATGGTTTTGAATAATGTTCATTAACTATCAGCAAAGCATGTACATGGATTTATACAAAGTAATATCTCTTAGAATTCAAGAGACTATTGATATTCCTTCATTTATTAGAGATCAAATGTAACTCCATATTATGAATCTTCTATTTTCACTAGATAATGTAATGATAATTTTCTAACAATATTTACTTGAAAATATTAACCTTTATTTACAGAGATGTTGTAATTTTATGGGATGCTTAAGTTGGGATGGGATACAATAATAATGAATAGGATTACCTTATTTTTAAAGTTGTCGAAATGGGTGTAGAATTTAATTTTTAAGTTGGTTGTAACTAGGGTTGACAAGGGTTAAAATATTGACTCCTAAATAAGATTATAAGGGTTATAATTATGATGTGGGAATACAATGCTTTATTGAAAAATTTCAATTAGTTTCTCGTATGGGATATTAACATGCAGACTATATCATACAAAAATAATTTGTGGGTTGTGTGTAGGTTATCTGGGCTAACCATTGGTTTTAACTTGAAACTTCAATAATTTTTTTATTATGGTATGGTTAATAAACTTTATATAAATGTTAGGTGTTAGTGCTAGGAATCATAATTTTTGAGATGCATTGTAATATGAAAAAACAAGTATAAATTAACAAAGAAACAATAAGGATAAGTCTATTAGTGTAACAAGATCCAGCGGTTAAAAATGTGGCCTTTTAAAGCAGGAAGCAGAGTTTCAAAGTACACCAAGTAGTATATAAAATATCATTATGATACATTTAATGGATTATTCAATATTATTATTATTTTGTCATAAAATGATAGAAAATTATAACATGCGAGAACTGCTTTTAATATTGAAAAATAATATAACCTTAATTGTATGTGTCATTACTCTAGAAATCAAATTATATTTCCTCTTACTCAATATTTACCATTCAAATTGAATTTAGATTTTTTAAAATTAATAGAATGGGTTAAGTAATTACTATTATACAAACAAAATAGAAAAAATGAATGGTCTCTATTGTTATTAGGCAGTTATAAATAAGTTGTACAACATATTTCTTTTTTATATTAACAAAAAAATAAGTAATCTATCTAAATTACATTTTTTAATTTTATTACAATTAACATCATGTTATATACATAGGTACTATGCATGTTGCACACAAGATATTAATGGGTATATGTGTATATGCATACATATAAATGTTTCCTACATAGTGCAACTATATTATCCAAGGAGTTGTTAACACAAATATTTCTCTTATATGTATGTAAGTGATATGCCAGAAAACCGTACACCATACAACTAAATAAAGATAGCAATATATAGATAACTAAAACACAATTATAAGATGATAAAAAGAATGGGCCCTTTTGTATTAAATATTTTCTTTCAAATGTGTTAAAATCAAATCAAATCCCCTCTGAGGGGATATTATCCACGATACAATGAATAAAAATAAATAATATCTTGGTGCACTTGAATGGTCTCCTTGCAATCACAAGTGTAGGATCTAGTTTTCATAACTACTACTTAGAGCTCAATGCTTGCATATTGTATTCCTTGGTTATTGTAAAAATATATAATCTATGCACAAGGAAAGAAAAGTAGTTAATAGCATATGCAGAGCCCTTTGTGATATGAACTAAAATAATGATAATGAATACTAAAGTAAAACCAAATTAAATGCATGAACAAAATTGTAAACTATTGTAAAAAGCATGAAATATGTTATACTAAAACTCTATCAAAATAAAAATCTAACAAATGGATATCTACTAGACGTTGTCTTAGGGAAGGATGTCCTTGCCTATAGGCCATGTCAGATCAATATGGCCACTCTCCTAAGACTACATTTCTTGTGATCGATGTTGGGACGATGTCTGGGTTCGATCTAAGGTCTTATCGATGGATTGGTACGTTTGTGGAAACAACTTAGTGGGTCAAATTAGTCACCTAAGTGGGAGTATTCTCTTGCATAAACTAGTAGAAGCAACGTTATATCGTATCCTTCACAGTAACCCAACATCATGAACATAAAATAACTTGGAGGATTGGAATATGGGCAACACTTCATTGCTTGAACTATGTGTATTGAATTTTGTAGCACTTCATTGTACAATTTTAAATATCAAGAACCATTCAAACTGAGGAGTGAGTGTTATTTTATAGACTTCCCAAAGAGAAGTTAAAAATGGTGAAATCACCCTGCATGAAAAAATCAAAGAGGTAGTTCACATTAAGAAAAGTGAATGTCTATCTTTAAAATTTTATGCATTTGATAATTGCATGTGTTTTTGATATTTTATCTCATGCAGAGTGCTAAATCATGGCTTGGGATCATTTACAAGATCTAACTAGCAGTTGTGGGTGCCAGCTAGGTCCCACTTGACTTTTAACCAAA
The DNA here is from genome assembly GCA_028583015.1 of Wollemia nobilis. Classification (NCBI taxonomy): domain Eukaryota; kingdom Viridiplantae; phylum Streptophyta; class Pinopsida; order Araucariales; family Araucariaceae; genus Wollemia; species Wollemia nobilis. The sequence continues at coordinate 16,652,370 of JAQPPZ010016943.1, forward strand.
ATTACTATCGATCATCTTAAGGTAGGATGGCCTTGGGAGGTCGTCTTAGGGTAAGATGGCTCCAAATTGGAGGCCATCTCAAGGTAGGACGATCCCAAATGATTAGGTAAATATACCATTTTTAGTGGTAAGAACCACTTTTTAAGCATGAAGGTTTTTCAAAGTGGTTCATATTGAAGAACAAAAGCTTATACTGAGAGGGGGGGTGAACAGTGTAAGACCTCTTTATACTTTTTCCATTATACTTCAAAACAATAAAGCAATATACCCAAAGCAATATCAAAGCAATGCACAATATCATCCACAAAGTGACACCAATTTTAACGTGGTTCACCCAAAATGGTTGGGCTATGTCCACAAAAATTTTCTCTAAAAGTTATCTCAAAGTTATTTGGGAATCCTTCCCAATTACAATGTTTATGAGCCTCAGCCCAAAGGAGATACCTTCCCCCAATTAGAATTTATGAGCCTCTGCTCAAAGGAGATACCTTCCCCCAATTAGAATTTATGAGCCTCTGCTCAAAGGAGATACCTTCCCCTCTGCTCTGGAAATGATCCCTCAGAAGATCAATTGCCTCTACCTCTTGCCAGCACGTGGAACTCATTTCCATCAAAGACCTCATGTCCTTAATGCTTAGCCTAAGAGACCTCTGCATTCTATGATCACGTCCACAGTAGCTCAGCAACCTGTACCAAACACAGTCAGTCGGTCTAGTACAAGTATTCCTCTATCTATCAGATCTGTCCAACTCTTGAACAAATCAATCCTCTCGCATACAAGCCTTCTGAAAGACTTGCCAACTATCCTCAGGTTCTTCTCATAGAACCAATGCACCTCTGTCCTCAAGTTCTCTGATAGAACTATCAAAATCAGCTCACAAGTCCTCTGCTAGGACCTGCCCAAATCTGCTCACAAGTCCCCATAGGAACCTATCCAAAACTACTCATAAATCCCCACCGAAACCTGTCCAAAATTGCTCACAACTCCCCACTAGAACCTGTCCAAAAGTTGCTCACAAGTCCCCACTGGAACCTGTCCAAAAACTCAGCAATCTTACAAAGAAAAACTTTCTTAGTAGGAAATCACACAGTGAATTGTTAGAGACCCAATGTGATTTTTCAAACTCATAGAAGCATAAAGAGAATTGTTAGAGACTCAATATGTTCTATACTCAAATCCCAATCTCAAAACTCAACTCAAATCAACTCAGCTCAATCTCAATATCAAATCTGAAAACTCAACTCAATATATGAAATGGATAGGATAGAATGTTTTCTTTCAAGAACATGAAACCCCAACAATTGCCAACTATGCAAAGAATAACATAACAATGATACTCATGTTCTTTTAACCATAAATTAGAGTTTCAACAACAATGCTCATCAAACAAGGTTTAGTCAACCAACACCATTCAACTCAACATCAACATTGAAGCATTCAACCAATCATCACAAGAAAAGGAAACAAGTAGAAATCCTTTTCCCTCCAAATATATTTGAACAAAATAGCCACCAACACAATATCACCAAATGCAAAGAATAACTTGCTCAAATCAACTCAATGGAGTAAGCCCAATATCATGAATCAAGTAAAGCAATAACTTGATCAAACAACCTCTATGGAAGCAACTCAACCATCAAACTCAAAGCAGCCAACCAAGGGTTCCACCAAATCAATGCAAGTAGCTAGACTCACAAATATAAACCCTAGTGCACAAATCTTCCACTATCTCAAACCAAAAATTATGCATTCACCAAAAACTCTCCTTAAGGATAACAATGCATAAGTAGTCTTCAACAAACCAGAAAATAGGATTTACACCTAGCCAAAGGATACCTAGTAGAATACCTTTTCACTCCAACCTTATTTCAGAAAACAAACACTAATCATACTCTTAAGGAAAATGTGCCCATACCTTTTTGGAGTAGAAGAAAATTGATCCTTAAAGCTGTCACCACACACAACCCTCAAACTTCCAACCAAGTTAGGGTTAGAACCAAGATAAATGAGCATATATAAAAACTTTCCTTAATACACCTTTTAGCTCCTCTTCTTTAAACACAACCACCAAAGAAGCCATAAACACAACAACCAAAACTTACACCTTATATCTCCATTTTTAAATTTAGCATAGCAAAAGACTAATCTCAAAAATACAACCAAATAAATATCCCCTTATTTCTCCTATGTCTTTTAAACAATGCTAAACAATACCAAAAATCATATCAATAAAATAATCACACCTTATAATGTTTGCCCTTGAAGAATCCAAAATTTACGGCACAAAACACTTTTTAATAAAAACGTGACTAATCCATGCACAACTCTCTCCGCAGGGATTTAAATGCAGACCTCAACCTACGCAAGGCCCAAATGCAGCCTTCACTGCCACTATCCCACAAGAGGCTTACGAAGTCCAAGATGGACTTCCTTCCACATGAACGGTCAAGCTTTCTGAAAGCTTTTCAAATCACGAGCTCTCCTCTTTCGCAGCGTAAACAGAACATTCGATTGCAGCCAAACCAATTAATTGCCTTCGATTTTCCAAGAGAGTTTTACCTTAGGAACCTTCTCATATTTATAGTCCATACGTGGACTTTAGAACATGTCGGCTGCAAAGAAAAGTAATTTTGAATTTAATAGAAATTTGCTTTCTAAAGGGTTTAAAAACCCTTAAGTATTTTTAATAAATTAAAAGTAATTTCTCCCTTAAGTAATTAAATATTTAATTAATTAAAACCTTGAAGGGTTTTAAATAATAATTAAATAAATAATAAAGAGAACCTCCATTGGTTTTAATAAAAACCATTTAACTTGGTTTTAATGAAAAACCCTTGCCAATGGAATCTCTCCGGATTCTCTTGGAATCTTCCACATTTGAAGCCAAAACATCCTCTTAAAATTAATGCCATTTCCTTTTGACATCAATGACAACTCATAGACAAGAAGCTAGGATCTCAAACCCAAAATTGCCAAAAATTTCCCCCTTTGTCATTGATGGCAAACCATGCTTCTCAACAACACAGAAACTCAACATAAGTAGCTCCCCCTGTCTTGAGGCTCTCCCCCTTACTCAAATATCTCTCCCTTTGTCATCAATGGAAAAGGGTCACCTTTGGGTCTCGGGACTAAGAATGAGCCTCTTAGATTAGTCCCTCCCCCACCTCCTAATGAGGTGATTAATTCTTGGGTGGGAGTAAAACTCCCATTAGGCACTGATCATCATCAACGTCTATAACTTCCTTGTCGGGCCTTCTCTTGAACTCTTTGTCCATATTCCTGTTCCTGTCACTGTTCTTGTTCTTTTTCTCATCCTTTTTCTTGTCCATGCCTTGATCCTTGGACCTGATCATGCCACTATTCTTGTTCTTGTATTTTGGAATTTCAGCTCTACATTGTCTGATTGTGTGACCTTCATTGTTGCACTTGAAACACTTGACGATGTTGTTTCTCTAAGGTAAACCTGATCTTTGAATCCACCAGTTTTGACCAAACCTATTCTGACCAAAATTGTTCTGGCCAAACCTTTTCTGACCAAACCTGTTCTGACCAAACCTGTTCCGCCAAACCTGTTCTCACCAAACCTGTTCCTATTATTTGCCTTGCAATAAACTGCCTTGTGCCCAAACTGTTGACAAGAGTAGCAATACCATTGAAAGTAACTAGCACTTCTGAAACTGTCATTTACCTCCTTCACTTGAGCCATGCAATGTGAAGCCATGTGACCAAACCTGTGACAAGCAAAACATCTGCCTTGAAACTTTCATTTAATTGACCTCTTAGGTTCTGAAAACTTCTTCTTCTCATTTTGAATTCTGTTTTTTGTGCATCTATCATTCAAGGACTCATTTTATGAAATACTTTCCTCATCAAAAATCTCTTTCTTTTGGAGTCTCTTACTAGACTCTCCAACTTGTTCCTTGTGTGGATTAACAAAACCAAGGCCTGTTTTTTCCGTTGTCTTTCTTTGACCTTTGATGAGTGACTTAACCTTTTTGGAGCTATCTTGAAACCTGTAAAGCTTATCCTTGTACTCTTTAGTTTCCTCTTTCAAAGAAGCCATTTTTTGTTCTAACTCACTATACTCAAGAACCTTAGACTCTAACTCATCCTTGATTTCTTGTGTCTTAGCTATAGAGAAGTCAAGACTTTCTATAATATCATCTCTCTCCATACAACATTCATCTAACTTATCCTTGAGTCTAGCATTCTTCTTTCTTTCCTTTTTCAAAGCACTAAGAGCACTAATAAGTTCACCTTCAAGATCTACTTCACCTTCCTCTATATCTTCCTCTATTTGTTTGCTTTTTGAATCATCAAAGCCTTTTTCAAATTTCTTATCACTAGAGGTGCTACCCTTTTCAAAAACCATACATGCATCTTCCTTATAGTTTTCTGAAGCATCCTCATACATACTAGAAACCAAATCATTATTTGTGCAATCATCCTCAAGGTGACCAAAATTTCCACATCTAAGACATTTCATGATAATGAATCTATGTTTCGGTTCTTCCCCTTTTTCTGATATGAACAACATCTCATTTTCATTATCACTTGAAGAACTTTCACTATCACTACTAGAACACTTACTTACTTTGTCTAGGTAGAAACTATTCTTGTGCTTGTGAGAATACCTCTTTCCTTGATTGTTGTTCTCATCTTTGTTTTTCCTATGATGCTTGTGCTTTTCAGAATCCTTGCTCTTAGAATCTCGTTTATCTTCATCACTTTCATTCTTGGGAACAGAGACGATCAGTAGCATAATGACCAAAATTTCCACAATTGAAACATCTTATATTTTTCATACTTTTGTGTTTTCTAGAGAACTTGCCTTTCTTGTTGTAATATGCCTCTTCATCACTAGAAGACTCATCACTATCTTGAAGCTGTTTACCCTTGGATTTCTTGGTAGCCTTGAAATCCGCCTCTTTTTTGACATCAACCTTCACTTGAGTTCTCAACTCAAATGCTGCAAGTATACTATGGAGCTCATCCTTTTTCAACTTATCCAAATCTTTAGATTCCTCAATAGCAAAAATATTTTCACTAAATCTATTAGGAAGAGATCTTAAAATATTATCACAAACATCATTTTCAGCAAGCTCAAGACCTAAGTCTTTCATGGAGTTAACAACCTCATCTATACGAAGCATGTAGTCAGTAATATTTTCATCATCATTCATCTTGATTTGTTCAAACATACCTTTGAAGTGTCTCAAATTTGCCTTTCTGACATTTGTATCACCTGTATGAACCACCTTCAACTGTTTTCACATTTCACTAGCTGTCTTGCAGTGAATCACTTTGGTGAGATCTGCTTTTTGAAAGCCTTTCAGGATTGGATTCATTTCTTTTGAATTGCTATGATGTAGGAGCCTTTATTATTTAGTATTAAGACCATGTTCAGGAATAGTGTACTCATCTTCAATCACTTCCCATACCTCATTACCAAGTGCCATTATATGAACCTTCATCCTTGCACTCCAAAGACCAAAATCTGACCCATCAAGAATAGGTGTTGCATTGCCACTTGAATGATCCATTGTGTTCTTTACTAGCTTTTCCTTCAAGCTGTTAAACTTTTTGAAGGCACCTGCTCTAATACCAATTGAAGAACACAAGCTTATACTGAGAGGGGGGGTTGAACAGTATAAGACCTCTTTATACTTTTTCCATTATACTTCAAAATAGTAAAGCAATATACCCAAAGCAATATCAAAGCAATGCACAATATCATCCACAAAGTGACACCAATTTTAATGTGGTTCACCAAGAATGGCTGGGCACAAAAAATTTCTCTAAAATTTATCTCAAAGTTATTTGGGAATCCTTCCCAATTACAATGTTTATGAGCCTCGACCCAAAGGAGATACCTTCCCCCAATAAGAATTTATGAGCCTCTGCTCAAAGGAGATACCTTCCCCTCTACTCTAGAAATGATCCCTCAGAAGATCAACTGCCTCTACCTCTTGCCAACACGTGGAACTCCTTTCCACCGAAGACCTCCTGTCCTCAATGCTTAGCCTAAGAGACCTCTACCTTCTATGATCACGTCCACAACATCTTAGCAACCTGTACCAAACATAGTTAGTCGGTCTAGTACAAGTCTTCCTCTGTTTGTCAGATCTGTCCAACTCTTGAACAAATCAATCCTCTGCATACAAGCCTTCTCAAAGACTTGCCAACTGTCCTCAGGTTCTTCTCATATAACCAATGAACCTCTGTCCTCAAGTTCTCTGATAGAACTATCAAACTCAGCTCACAAGTCCTCTGCTAGGACTTGTCCAAATCTGCTCACAAGTCCCCATAGGAACCTATCCAAAACTACTCACAAGTCCCCATCGGAACCTGTCCAAAACTACTCACAAGTCCCCACCGGAACCTATCCAAAAACTGCTCACAAGTCCCAATTGGAACCTATCCAAAAAACTTAGCAAGCTCACAAAGAAAAAATTTCTTAGTAGGAAATCACAAAGTGAATTGTTAGAGACCCAATGTGATTTATCAAACTCATAGAAGCATAAAGAGAATTGTTAGAGACTCAATATGTTCTATACTCAAATTCCAATCTCAAAACTCAACTCAAATCAACTCAGCTCAATATCAATCTCAAATCTAAAAACTCAACTCAATATCTGAAATGGATAGGATAGAATGTTTTCTTTCAAGAACATGAAACCCCAACAATTGCCAACTATGCAAAGAATCACATAACAATGATACTCATGTTATTTTCACCATCAATTAGAGTTTCAACAACAATGCTCATCAAACAAGGTTTAGTCAACCAACACCATTCAACTCAACATCAACATTGAAGCATTCAACCAATCATCACAAGAAAAGAAAACAAGTAGAAATCCTTTTCCATCCAAATATATTTGAACAAAACAGCCACCAACACAATATCACCAAATGCAAAGAATAACTTTCTCAAATCAACTCAATGGAGTAAGCCCAATATCATGAATCAAGTAAAGCAATAACTTGATCAAACAACCTCTATGGAAGCAACTCAACCATCAAACTCAAAGCAGCCAACCAAGGGTTCCACCAACTCAATGCAAGTAGCTAGACTCACAAATATAAACCCTAGTGCACAAAGCTTCCACTATCTCAAACCAAAAATTATGCATTCACCAAAAACTCTCCTTAAGGATAACAATTCATAAGTAGTCTTCAAAAACTAGAAAATAAGATTTACACCTAGCGAAAGGATACCTAGTAGAATACATTTTCACTCCAACCTTATTTCAGAAAACATACACTAATCATACTCATAAGGAAAATGTGCCCATACCTTTTTGGAGTAGAAGAAAATTGATCCTTAAAGCTGTCATCACACACAACCCTCAAACTTCCAACCAAGTTAGGGTTAGAACCAAGATAAATGAGCATATATAAAAACTTTCCTTAATACACCTTTTAGCTCCTCTTCTTTAAACACAACCACCAAAGAAGCCAAAAACACAACAACCAAAACTTACACCTGTAGACACCAAAATAGCACCAATACGATTATGTGACTACAAACACTGATTGCTTTGACACACATAGCCCCCAGGGCAGCCCTCAGAGGTTAAACAGTTGTCCTAACCACTTTCATAGCAATTTTGTAAGGTCAAGAAGCAATTTGGCACATTCAGGCACTTTGCCCAATATTCGTCTCACCCAAGGATGAATACTAACTGGGATTCGTCTCACCCAGGGATGAATTCTAAATTCGTCTTTGGTCAGGACGAATTCGAGGTTTAACGGGCAAAAAAAAGAATTCCGCCAAGTGGTAGCCGAGGACAGTCAATTATTGCCTCCTACCGTGCATGTGCATGTAGGTGGGTAGGTTGGTAGTTAGAGGACTATCACAAGGGCAGTCATGGAAGCCCAAGTCAGGGAGGAGTCTCCTCCCTCTTGGGAAGGCATGGCTGCCACATGGCATCCCTACATGCCCATCCAAAGAGACCCCATGGGTCTATAAAATGGTGGACTTTCCCACCCAAATAAGAATAGGTTGGAGGCATTTTCAAGCAACGAAGTGATGCCAAATTGAACACCCTATTGCACCCTTTTTCGATTCACCCTTTCACATCCATTAATCTCTTTTGCAAGAGAGGTTATTGGGTGGCTTTTAGAAGTGTGGATCCAAATGCAAACCCAACATTTGACCACATTGAATCCACCAATTTGTCGACACCCCATCCCAAGAGATTTTGGGCCCTTCCCTAGTGGATTGGCACCGAAATCAAGTTCCAACTGTGGGTGGCCCACTCGGGCACCCCGCACTTTTGTTAGTTTCATTCTAATTTGCTTTCTATCATTTATTCATTTCACATTACACTCTATGTTGTTTAGATAGTTTACAATCTTGATTTTAGAAGACATTTATCAAATATTATCATGCTTTGTTGATTTTGTGGCCCTCACTAACTTGCAGGTAGCGACATCGAATTCCTGAGGATAGAGGCCAAATTGGGAGAATCCGACCATCTGGGTCATCCCAAAATGGCCCCAATTACTTAACCCCTTTGTCTTTAGGTGTTTTGGAGACCCCGAGGTTTGACATTTAGACGAAATCACTTCGGCTTTCCTAACACAGTAGAATTCGTCCCACCCGAGGACGAATAACAGCAGAATTCGTCCCGCCCAGAGACGAATTACAGTCGAAAGTAGATTGGCCGACTATTTCAATGGCAGTGGCCCTCTAGTAATGTCTTCTGACCTCTGTAAGATTTGCAAGTCATTTATTATCATTTCATGCATCCTTTTAGTCAATCTTAGGCATACATTTTTCATTAATTTCAAGGAACAAACTTTTACTATTTGCGACAGGTGCTACTAACTCTTTTTGTTTTTTATTTGAATGCAGGAGGAGTAGCAAATATCGAAGACCCATCAACCCTAGTGGCGGAAATGCTTTGGCCCGGTCATTTTGCATGTGGGCACACGAAAAGGAGATCACTATTCACTTTTGTAATTGAAACATGCTAACTCTCCTAGCCCCTAAAAAGGGAGGAGATGTATTGTAACCGAGTTGGAATCACATTAATAAAAAGGGTTGTGCTCCTAATTTCTCCTTTTATGTTTGTTTTTGATTCGATTACATCCGCTTTACTTCGTGCATCAAGCTAGTTAGTTTACATTGTAGCAATTAGTGTTTCTTTTTATTTTCGAAATCTCATGCTTTCAGTGGTGATCATGGTGGGACCCTGTCCCCTATTTTTAAAGATCAAGAAACTGATCAGATTTTTGTGTTTTGTGCTTGACAGGTACCTTTTTTGACTTCTGACTGTTATTCGTCCTTGACTGTGGCAATTGCTTTACTGCAATTCATCTGACCCTGAGACGAATTCGAATTCATCTCTAGGAGGGATGAATTTTGTTCTGTAATTTGTCTCATAGAGGGACGAATTTTTGTCTGTGAATTTTTAGAGCCGAAGATCAGAAACAACAGATTTGGGCAGAGAAAGGTAAGGGTTTTTAAACTGTTCCTATTACTTTCTGTCTTTCTGTTTCTCTTTTCTTTCAAATTTTTCTTGCTTAAGGAAAGTAGTGCTGCTGCATGTTTCATTTTTCAAATAAAAAGAATCACACACACTTCACGCAACATATTTAAACCAAGGAGCTGGTCGTAAGACCCCAGCCCTTGATCAAGACCAACGGTGGGTTCATCACCACCTTGGCTTGATTTTGCATCCATTTCCTTGATTGTCACTATTGTTAGGCGTAAATCCTGATGAAAGCTAACCGAGTGTTGCTAGGGTGATTCCCATGCGTGCGAAGATAAGTCTTCTATGGTAGGTGTCATTAACAGGACAATCCCCCTTTCGTACCACCTATGTACCACGTACCATCTGCTCTCACGTACCTATAGTCTCCCTCTCGTAAGGGCGGGTATATAGAGAGGTTGGTATATCGGCCTGGTTGGTATATTGAAGGGGCGACCATTTATGGGAGTTAAATGAGCCTTCATTACACATTTAAACGTTCTTCAAAACTTTAAAAAAAAAAACAAAATAAAAACACCAAAATGCACTAAACAAGTTTAGGACACACCATTAATCTTTAAAAGATATAATCACCATTTGTGTATGTGTGTGTTCATTTTTGCTTAGTGTAACAAAAAAAAAAAAATTAGAAAAATCATAAACAAAAGATAAAAATCTATGCATTTTGTCACTCGCTCCAAAAATCTCCAAGGATTCCCGCAATCGCTTGGTCATCCCAAAAAGGCACCAAAGGTGTCCATGAACCCTTTGGTCAACCCAAGAGCACCCCAAAGATGCCCATAAGTGATGCAAGAGCATCCAACAAAATATGGGAAATCTTATATTTTTCCCTAAATTTTAGTGCATCTTGTCGGGGCCATAACTTCTCAACCGTAGCTCCGATTGACTTGAAATTTTACAGGGAGTGAGTTGGGATAATTTTTCCCTAGAGTCCTATTTGTCCAGAAAAGTCAGTTTTCGGGGCCAAATTCCATCATCTAGTGCCCCAAAATTAGGTTTTAAATTTGATAACCTAATTTTTTACGCTTTTTGAGCTGTTCGGAGGTCAATATCTCCTAATGTATTTAGAGTTAGGACTTGAAACTTCATTTTTGTCTTATCTATGGTAAGAAGGATGCGCACCCCAATTTTGGGCCCCATATGACTCATTTCAATTTTTAGGGTTTTTAGAGAGATCATCATGGTGCTCACCCGCAGCCAAGCCCAATCACGGGTGGATGCTATGGGGAATATCCAAGGAGGCACAAGTCACCTCCGGTATAGCCCCAAGGATTTGGTCATACCACCTTGGCGGCTTGACACATAAGGTAGACCCCTCCACACCTTAACGGATAAGGACTATAGGGGCACCCCTTCTAGGAGCACTCCTGTTTAGCATAGCACCCAGCACACACCCTTCCATGAGGGGTACATTAGTATGAAAGCTCCCTTAGATGCCCGCTATGAGTGGTCACTGTGCGATGAAGCGCTAGGTCAACATAGGGTTCGACGGAAGGAACCACATGATTACACTATCCCTCCTTCACCCCCTCTAGTTGTCAGGACTACAAGGACAAATCTAGAGCACAAGGCTCTTCAGGCAGGGTGAGCTAGCTCTGTCCATCCCTTTTTCACTTATGAAAGAGAGCATGAGGAAAACCCTTACCTTCCTCAAGAACAATATACATTGCGGGAGCAATATACCTCCGCAAATGCTAGCTATCAAGATCACCTACTAAGGCCAGAGCCTCGGATAAATGCCACTACCTCCAATAGAGGGAGGTGGCCTATAGAGATCTTGGATCACTACGACCGAGATAGATATCTAGGAGAGGCATCTAGGCCTTCTATACATGAGGTGGTAGGACCAACTATCTTAGAATCTGTCAAGCATTTCGCACATCGGATGCAACTCACGCAACTTGAGCTAGAACGACAACAGTTAAAGAAATGGTATATTATAAATAAAGAACACCTACGCCAGAAGGATGAGTTGTTCCAACACACTATGCAGGAGAGGACTCCAACCCCTCACATGCATAAGACAAAACATTATGAGAGGCACAACCCCCGGGTGTGAGACAAGTCTCTGCGACCTCATCAAGCATCGCCCCTGATGCCTCCTAGACATGAGTGGGAGGCCACTCCTATAACCAATGATGGGCACCTTCCTTAGGAACCCACTCAGGTTTATGGGCCACCCTTAGAAATTCATCAAGAAGCCTCTAAGGAATCAGAGCGAGAAGAAGAGCGGGATGAAAAGTCCTACCAAGGCATGGCGAGTGCTATCTAGAAACCCCTCCATAGGCCCCAGGTTCCTCAACAAGAACCAACCAAAGAGGAGGAGCTCAAATCTCCTAATACATGCAAAGTGCTAGAGCACTTAGAGTCGGTAGAGACCAAGATTTTGGAGCTCCCAAGGCCCAACTTACATGAGGCTCCTTTTGAAGAGGATCAACCTTTAACCGTAGGGCTACCTAATGATGCAGTCCTCCATGTCTCAGAATCTCTAGATTTTGATGAGCTGTACTCACTGGTTGAAGGTGAGGATAAAATAGAGATTGCCCATAGCAATCACATCCGACAACATCGACATCCCATAAATATCGATGAAGAAATTCAATAGCTAAACATAATACTAGGGCATGAGTGGCGCGTTAACCCACCACAACGAGGCCAAGCGTTACGTCCACCACTTTGGGCATACAAAGATCAACTTTCACCCAGAGACCTCATAGCAACATCAGTGTCGAGGGTGGACCCTGTCCTCCTATCCATGCATAGGGATGATCCATTCGTGCCCATACCTCTAGAGCCAGATCCGGAGCGTAAAGACCATCAAGCTGGGGGTACCTCTATCCCCTAAAGAGCCATAGTCCAAACCAAAAAAGCTCCAAGGATTATCGCAATCGCTTGGTCAAAACCCCAAAAGCTCCAAGGATTATTGCAATCACTTGGTCACCCCAAAAGCTCCAAGGATTATCATAATCACTTGGTAACCCCAAAAGCTCCAAGGATTATTGCAATTGCTTGGTCAAAACCCAAAAAGCTCCAAGGATTATCGCAATCGCTTGGTCAAAACCCAAAAGCTCCAAGGATTATCGCAATCACTTGGTCACCCCAAAATCTCCAAGGATTATCGCAATCACTTGGTCACCCCAAAAGCTCCAAGGATTCTTGCAATCGCTTGGTCAATCCCAAAATGCTCCAAGGATTCTCACAATCGCTTGGTCAATCCCAAAATGCTCCAAGGATTCTCGCAATCGCTTGGTCAATCCCAAAATGCTCCAAGGATTCTTGCAATCACTTGGTCAATCCCAAAACGCTCCAAGGATCTCTATAAATCGCTTGGTCAACCCCAAAATGCTCCAAGGATTTCCACAATCGCTTGGTCAAAAATAAGAAAAGTCAAAATTCAAAAATCATCAAAAACAACAAAAAAATATTTTTTTGCATCTTATTTCTAGGCATGCTAAAATTCATCAATAGAGAACTCTTCTCGCATCTCATCTTCATATTCACAAAATCAATCCATCAAAAATACAAAAATACATAGCTGCATTAAGCATTACATCCATACATTGTATATTTGTGGTCGTACAGGTCAAAGGCACCATAGGCTGTAATTGCTCTGCTAGTCCATCTTGTTCCACATTTTTCCATTTTACAAAACAGCAAACAAATGCCATTTACCGCTTTTTACCACACTAAGAGTCAGTGGTCTTCTAATGTATCAAGAGTTTTTGTAATTCAGTCATCATTTTGATCTCTAGTCACGTAATGTACCGAGTAAGACAGATTTTACGAAGGTAGAGTTCTACTAGAATCACACCTTGTTACGTAGCATCCCAACACAAATTAAAACACATAAAAATTCCCAAAGTTGTGTGAATGAAATATGACACCTGCACAGTAATCCAGGTCACCATAAGTGAAACGGTTATCTTGATCATCCCCCTGTGCGAATGACCCAAAGAATGCTAAGAGATGGCAAAAGGACAAGCATCTTCCCTACCCAATTCCCTAAGAATCCCAAAGTTCTCAATAGTTGCAAAAACATCAAAAATTTGCAAATGTCAAAACTCCAAAAAATTTGACACCCCACAGTGCATACATTAAAAAGCACATACAATAGTGATTCTCATCACTCCAGATCCAAATCCCTTGCTCAAAAGAAAAACAAATAAAAATAAATAGTGATTTTATCACTACAAAGGAGCAAGTATCCCAATACAATTAAAGAAAATAAGGGAGTTGAACTTGAATCCCTGGAACTCTCAGCATTCTAACAGGTCATGAGGTAAGCCTCAGTACCGGTTTGGTTGATAGCCTATTGGTCACTGGCGGTAAACTTCCGCATGACGATATATCTGTCACATTAACTTGTGTACAGATCAATGTTTACATGTGGATGAGCTAGCTTATGGTATCCTAGATAGCATCGTAGATTAATATGACTAAATACAATAAAGGAGTTAGTGGAGCTAATTAGGTGATCCTCAGTATAGGTTCGGTTGAAAGCCCATATGGCACTGGTGGTATCCTGACAAATACCACATAAATGAACTCATCTACACACACAGGGATGTGAAATAACTTGGTCAAAAACAAGTCCGATTCTTACCTTGTTCAAAAGTCTTGTAAGATAAAGTACGGTCGTGGCTAGTGAGTTAAAACCGTCAGTCTCAGAAAACCTTAGCTACATTTCTAAACCAACTGTGCTACTTTTCATCCTTACAATACCATCAAAAAAAAAAATCATCACATGTATACATACAAAGTTATTCACCATAGCAATCGCATAAAAACAAAATCACAAAGTCCTAAACAGTCTATGGTGCCCTAACCAAACAACACAAATTCATTTCATCCATTACATTTTGCATATCACATATACATCAAAAACATTTGCATTTATCATACCATATACATCCATTAACATAAGCATGCATCCATCAACATCAATCATTGTGCATAACATAAAATAATGACATACACAAAGCAAGAAAATCAAAACAACAAAAATAACAAATATCCATAGACGAAAAACAATAAAATTGCCGAACAAAGGCACCTTTGTGCCTAACATTCAATGGCATACAAAACCGATGTCGGGGTCACAAATTATCACTATCCTACTCTTGAAGAAGGCTACCATAGCCGGACCGCTCCATGGGAGAACGAATTTTCGATAATTTAATCCCCAAATGGTGTCACAAAAAAAAAATCAAAATGACAGAACAACAAAACAACAAAAACAAAAAAAAAATGCAACACAAACAAACAACAATAAACACTACCAGACAAGAGTGCTCTTGCACCTAACCTCTTGGCATAGCAAAACTGATGTCGGGGTCTACATTGTTGTTATCCTACTCCCTAAGAAGGCTACCATAGCCGGACCGCTCCACGGGAAGATGGATTGTCGACAATTTCACCCCCAAACGACATCCCAAACTGGGTCAAAACCCACTCAAAAACAATAAAACAACAAACCACCAAATACAATAAAAATAACAAAAAAAAAAGAAAAAATGCAACACAAACAAACAACAATAAGCATTTCCGGACACAAGTGCTCTTGCACTTAACCTCTTGGCATAGAAAATCGATGTCGGGGCTCAAATTGTCACTCTCCTACTTCCCCAAGAAGGCTACCATAGCCGGACCGCTCCATGGGAAGACAAACTTTCGACACTTTCACCCCATTATGGCATCACCAAAAGGGTCACCACCCACCAAAAACAGGTCTAAATGTTGAAAAAATTGCACATGCTTAAAGATAAACCATCTAAAGGCACCCTTGCACAAGTCATCTTGGGTCAAGCAACTCATCGCTTTTCTCATGAAGTTCATTCCCTCATCGATTCATCGCTTGAGGGGGTAGTCACACTTAGTCACCAATCAACAAATGCACCCCCAATCAAAGCAATGACATGCATTCAAAGAATCATTGACAAAGACAATCACGCTCCTGCTTGGGGCAACAAACAAGCAATAATCACAAATTGATCAAACACTTGGCATTTCATGAATCATGAACACAAGGTTCCCCCATGGACAAAAGGTTGCGCCCTTTGCCTAATCATGACTAATCAATGTCCAAGGTCAAGTCACACCTCAGCAAAACAAGTTAATACTTGAAATCAAATTCCTTAGCTCGTCAGAAGCAAGGATTCAAGAATGCATGCCCTTTCCATGCTTGGGGCATCAAAAGTTGGTTAGGTTACCAAGAAACCCTAATCATTAGTGCTTTGGTTATCTATTTTTGCTCGGTGCTGCGCCATGCATAGCGCATCCCAAAAAGGGGCATCTGTAGACAAAAAAATAGCACCAATACGATTATGTGACTGCAAACACTGATCGCTTTGACACACATAGCCCCCATGGCAGCCCTCAGAGGTTAAACAGAGGTCCTAACAACTTTCATAGCAATTTTGTAAGGTCAAGAAGCAATTTGGCACATTTAGGCACTTTTCCTAGTATTCGTCTCACCCAAGGACGAATACTAACTGGGATTCGTCTCATCCAGGGATGAATTCTAAATTCATCTTTGGTCAAGACGAATTCCAGGTTTAACGGGCAAAAAGAAGAATGCCGCCAAGTGGTAGCCGAGGACAGTCAATTATTGCCTCCTGCCGTGCATGCGCGTGTAGGTGGGTAGGTTGGTAGTTAGAGGACTGTCACAAGGGCAGTCATGGAAGCCCAAGTTAGGGAGGAGTCTCCTCCCTCTTGGGAAGGCATGGCCGCCACATGACATCCTTGCATGCCCATCCAAAGAGACCCCGTGGGTCTATAAAATGGTGGACTTTCCCACCCAAATAAGAACAGGTTGGAGGCATTTTCAAGCAATGAAGTGCTGCCAAATTGAACACCCTATTGCACCCTTTTTCGATTCACCCTTTCACATCCATTAATCTATTTTGCAAGAGAGGTTATTGGGTGGCTTTGGAAGTGTGGATCCGAACCCAAACCCAAAATTTGACCACATTGAATCCACCAATTTTCCGACACCCCATCCCAAGAGATTTTGGGCCCTTCCCTAGTGGATTGGCGCCAAAATCAAGTTCCAACTATGGGTGGCCCACTCGGGCACCCCACACTTTTTTTAGTTTCATTCTAATTTTATTTTTGTCATTTATTCATTTCACATTACACTCTATGCTGTTTAGATAGTTTACAATCTTGATTTTAGAAGACATTTATCAAATATTATCATGCTTTTGTCGATTTTGTGGCCCTCACTAACTTGCAGGTAGAGACACCAAATTCCCAAGGATAGAGGCCAAATTGGGAGAATCCGACCATCTGGGTCATCCCAAAATGGCCCCAATTACTTAACCCCTTTGTCTTAAGGTGTTTTGGAGACCCCAAGGTTCAACATTTAGACGACATCACTTCGGCTTTCCTAACACAGTAGAATTCGTCCCACCCAGGGACGAATAATAGCAGAACTCGTCCTGCCCAGAGATGAATTACAGTCGAAAGTAGATTGGCCAACTGTTTCAATGGCAGTGGCCCTATAGTAATGTCTTCTGACCTCTATAATATTTGCAAGTCATTTAGGATCATTTCATGCATCCTTTTAGTCAGTCTTAGGCATACATCTTTCATTAATTTCAAGGAACAAACTTTTACTATTTGCGGCAGGTGCTACTAACTCTTTTTGTTGTTTCTTTGAATGTTGGAGGAGCAGAAAAGATCGAAGACCCATCAAACCCAGTGGTGGTAATGCTTTGGCCTGCTCATTTTGCATGTGGGCACGCGAAAAGGAGATCACTATTCACTTTTGTAATGGAAACATGCTAACTCTCCTAGCCCCTAAAAAGGGAGGAGATGTATTGTAACCGAGTTGGAATCACATTAATAAAAAGGGCTATGCTCCTGCTTTCTCCTTTTATGTTTGTTTTTTATTCGATTACATCCGCTTTACTTCGTGCATCAAGCTAGTTAGTTTACATTGCAGCAATTAGTGTTTCTTTTTATTTTCGAAATCTCATGCTTTCAACACCTTATATCTCCATTTTTAAATTTAGCATAGCAAAAGACTAATCTCAAAAATACAACCAAAGAAATATCTCCTTATTTCTCGTATGTCTTTTAAACAATGCTAAACAATGCCAAAAATCATATCAAGAAAATAATCACACCTTATAATGGCTGCCCTTGAAGAATCCGAAATTCGTGGCACAAAACACGTTTTAATAAAAACGTGACTAATCCATGCACAGCTCCCTCCATGGGGATTGAAATGTAGACCTCCGCCTACGCAAGGCCCAAATGCAGCCTTCACTGCCACTATCCCACAAGAGGCTTACGAAATCCAAGACGGACTTCCTTCCACATGAACGGTCAAGCTTTTCGAAAGCTTTTCAAACCATGAGCTCTCCTCTTTCGCAGCGTAAACAGAACATTCGATCGCAGCCAAACCAATTAATTGCCTTTGATTTTCCAAGAGAGTTTTACCTTAGGAACCTTCTCATATTTATAGTCCATACGTGGACTTTAGAACATGTCGGCTGCAAAGAAAAGTAATTTCGAATTTAATCGAAATTTGCTTTCTAAAGGGTTTTAAAAACCCTTAAGTATTTTTAATAAATTAAAAATAATTTCTCCCTTAATTAATTAAATATTTAATTACTTAAAACCTTGAAGGGTTTTAAATAATAATTAAATAAATAATAAAGAGAACCTCCATTGGTTTTAATAAAAACCATTTAACTTGGTTTTATTGAAAAACCCTTGCCAATGGAATCTCTCCGGATGCTCTTGGAATCTTCCACCTTTGAAGCCAACACATCCTCTTAACATTAATGCCATTTCCTTTTGACATCAATGACAACTCATAGACAAGAAGCTAGGATCTCAAACCCAAAATTGCCAACACATATGGTCTAGAGGAGTCCATTTAGGTTGTCTCCTCAATATGACACAATTTTAGTGTCTATAGATGCCTATTTTTGGGATGTGTTGTGTGAAGAAACAATGCAGAGAAAAAATAGAGCAACTAAAATGGTCAAATTGATTATGGTTGTTTATTAACCCAATCAACATTAGATTACCCAATAATGGAAAGAGCATACATTTTTGAATCATTTCTTTTGACTCATTTATGGACTTAATTTTGATAAAACTTTTGGTCAAAGACAAAGCTTTAGTCTAGGCTTTAGGTATACTTGATCTTGGTACACTTTCAACCATAAGTAAACATAGATTTAGTTTATAATGCTCTAGGCTCTCCTATCATGGATAGAAAATATTTTAGTCTACGGAGCTTTAGGATTTAGGTGTACTAATAATTTTCTTGATTGAAATTTTTGTTTTTGCCCCAAAAAATAGTGAAGTTTTTGATAGCTTTTGGCAATGAATATTGAATGAACGTAATTTGTATGATTGAGTGTTTGATTTTTGAATTGATTATGAATTTTATAATTATATGACAACCCCATAAAGCAACAAGTTGATAGAGGATATTGAAAATTATGAAAGCGATGAGTCACTTGAAAAAGATGATTGAATTTGGGTTTAACCATTTGATAACCAAAATTTAAGGGTCTATCTCATGATGACCTTGGTGACTATGACCCATTATTTTTTTGGTTCTTTTTGTGGTTTTATTTTATATGTTTTTTAATCTATAGCCATATCAAACAGAGATGGTCATGCCTCTTTATGATACCATCTCAAACAGTCATGCCTAATTTTGAAAATATAAAAGTGAAATTTTAATTTTCTAACATTATTTGCACATTTTGCAATAAAAAAAAATGAGAGACATGGAGGAGTAGAGTTATTTGTGAAGTAGATCTCTACCAAAAAGTGGAATGATAGTGATCATCAAGTAACCCGAGGCTTCAACAAGTGGAGGATTGAAAGTGAGAAAATTAAGTACCTCAACCTCACTTGTCATTGTTTAATTTAAAATGAATCTCACTAATTAAATTTGGAAATGAACATCACCTAAAGACTCAAGGAAATGAACCACTCTGTAGATTCGGATATAGTGTAGGATTCAATTTTGTTTCATCTATTGCATTTAGTTTTTCAATTATCTTGATTTTTTTGTTGTAAGTTGATTGCAATTGTCCCAATTTTTGGGGCTTCTCTCAAGGTAGAATAACCCATATTTTTGTTTTGGGGGTCATATCAAGGTGATACGACCACTTTTGAAATCCATTAATTAGTTTTTGACCTTTATGGAGGCCATCTCGATTCGAGATGACCTTTTTTATTTTGAAGTTTTTTTTGAGTGGTTGATCTGATTGTGTAATTGATTATTCAGTATTTGATGGTCCATCATAGATTTAACACTATTTTGAGAGAGCACAGGGTGCACTATTGGATGTTGATCAAGACTGGATCAAATCCATTGGACTTAAGTAGGTTAGTAGGTTGGGATCAGTCTATGTAGACTAGGCATATCTGATGATCTTGGTAGACTATTGGGAAAATTAGACCAACACTTTTTATCTACTAATATAGGATATGATAGTGACATTAGAGGACATGCTTATTGAGGGATGTACCATTGTGTCCTCACATATTAGCTAGAAGATTACTCTAAATGGTTTTTGTGAAGGACTTAGAGGTGGCACAGTGCAACAGGTGAGGTCTCAGGGGATGAGGCAAAGTTAGAAGAGTGATTATTTCATCGTTGAATGAAGGGAGAGTGGAGGGTAACCTCTAGGAGAGGTGATGCATAGGATGAGGGTGGGGATGATGAGGATCCGTAAGATGAGGATGCTCTACTCAGGGAGTAGGTCTAGATATTATAAAGGTAGTTTGTAGAGGGGAAATACCATAGTGGCCTTGCTATAGAGCCAACTAGACAATGAGAGGTAGTAGTGGATGGGATCTAAGGAGAGAGACATCCTAAGGGCTTAGGTGTAAATTTCTTAGGAGAATATTGAGAGGTTGATAATATAGTGAGATGCTTTGCATATGTAGGTGATATCTAGGACTGTAGAGTGGGATGCTCTATAGACTTAGGTGGTAGATTTGACTATGACATAGGAACTGATGGGGATAGGTACTCAGGTTATAGGTGATGCAACAAGGCTACAAGATGAGGTGGATATGCTATAAGTGTTATTGTATGACTATCAAGATTTATGATGGTCTTATGAGACCTATATCTAGGATTTGGAGGATCAGGTAGATATCCTTGGTGGTCAACTACTTGCTCGCTCTTTAGTAGGAGGATATAATTAGAGCTTATAGAATGAGTCTAGACAACCTTCTATGAAGCGATGATCTCCCGGGTTGATAGGTGGACAAGATAATTTAGTGCCAATGGCTTAGGATAGCCTTGTAGAGATGAGGCTAAGGGTGGTGATGAGACTTGGGGTGTAGGCCCCACTTGACATGGAATCATGGATTACTTCTATTTTTTATTGTGAGGTTAGAGGACCCATTCTATTGTAGCCTATGGGTATTTTGTATCATGATGTACCCATTTATCACACACATATATATATGATATAACATTTATTGTGGCCTATCATGTGCTCTATTTCATGTGTTTATGCATATATGGATATGTTAATGGATGATGAATGTATACCTTGATATTGTAGGGTGTATGCATATATGGATGCTTAGATGCACTTGTAATATATTTTTAATTTTAATGATCTAGAATGTATGCCTAGAATATATGCATGATTCTAAAAGATAAAAATCTGCTAGGAATACCTAGATATCCAATATCCTTGTGTGTGCATAGTGTGTTCGTTATGATGATACATACGACTACCGCATTGCCAGGTCGAATCTTGGAGCCCATTTTTGTAATATAGATCACCCTATGGTAATATTTATCTAGATTTTGGATGTAGTTGGACTATACTACTAGGTAATACAAACCATCAAAAGCTAGCTCATATGCAAGCTGACATTGATATGTTCAAAATGATATCACTAATGTGATAGACATATAACCATGCATAATACTACTCCATTGCCATACCATCTCTTAGATACAATCATATGCAATATGATATTGGTATGTACAAAAGAATATCGCTAATGTGATAGACATATCACCATGCGTAATACTACTCCATTGCCATACTGTCTCTTAGAGCCCACTGTTGTAATGTGAATTTTCTTATGGATTTTGAATAACTGAGGATTCCAGGGATTCAAGCTCATTATTCCCTTATTTTCTTTTCATTTATTTGGGATACTTGCTCATTTTTAATGAGTAATGGGATATGTTTTAGTGGTGAAAACCACTGTTGTTATTTCTTTATTTTATTTTTTTAGGGATACTTGCTCATTTTTGTGGAAGAACAATTGATTTTATTGCTTTGGGTAGGAGGAGTTTATATTTTTATCAATTCTCAACATTCTATTATGTATGAGTGCTTTCTAATTTGTAACGTATCAACTTCCTTATCTAATACTTTTCGGGCACTCTATAATGTATGAGCACTCATGTGGATTCTTATGTGAGCCTTGTGGAGGATAACAAGTGGCACCACCTCCTTAATATTCCTTGTAACTCTTGCATGAGGTTTCTTGAGCATTGAGAGATAGAATGGCACTTTAGAAATTTTATGCCAAGTGGTATTCAAATGATTTGCATGAATACCTATGCTATAATGCTTCCAAGGAGACTGTAACTCCTTTCATATGTCTTCCTTTATATTGCTTCATTTCTTGGATAGCAAACAACCTTCTCTTTTGTAGGTGATTTGATGAGGCACTATGGAGATTCGAATGACAATTTTGAAAGTGATATTGGTGCTTCCTTTGGTGGATTATCTTCACCAAGTTTAATATCTAAATGGAGTACATTTTTTCCTTGTCTATTATACCTTTAATGTGCTAATTTATTTTCTTTTTTGTAGTGTAGATAGCTGCTTACTATGATATCCATCCCACATTGATAGAAGTAGATTTTGATGCCTTCTCTTCATATATGATATCCATATATATCTACATAAATACATCTTGATAACAACTTTATGTGGGATTTGATATGGTAGGTTTTTCCATCCAATATATGCAGAGGGTGAGCCCTCTAAGTGGCTCCTTTTACTATGGAAGATAACTACAAACATACGTCCTTCCTTGGTTGACTTACCCTATAGATATTGTGCCTTTTTAGGCACCTTAAATATGCTCTCTTCCTATGTAGAAGTGCAATACCATGTAATATTTTATGTATATAAAACTTTATTTATTGCACCTTTTCTTGCATTCTTTTACAAGTCTAAATTTTTTTCTTTGTAGTAGATTTTTGAATGCAAATATAAGAGTTTTGAGGATGTCTCTTTTGCTAGACTCCTTAACCTCTTTTTATTGGATACTTTGATGATAAATCCAAGCCTTTAATTATGTAGATATAAGCTTACTTGTATCATGTAATTTTTTACCCTTTATGACATACAATTAACACTTTAATGGTTTGGATTTGAGACTCACCAATATTTGAAGCTTCTATTTCTAATTTTGGTTAGTTGTATTCTTCTCAAAGTTTTAGAGGATTCTAACCTGATTTGATGGATTCACTTGGCCACTATGTGTTGTAGATTTTTGTGCACTAATAGTGTATTTAGACACTTTGACAATTTCTTATTTTGTGCTTATCTCAAGTACACAAAAGATAATATTTTGAGATCAATAGAATAGTGCAAATAAATTTAATAATATTTTAATTTTAATGCACTAAAAATTTCACCTTATCACTCCAATCAACTCTCAATTAAATACACTTAATAAAATTTATAGCAACTAATCAAGAATAATCTGAAATGAACCTTCAACAATTATTCTGGAATTTCACTATAATCAATATTTTAGGACTTAGTATTCTTTTTATTTTTCCAAAGTAGATGATAGGTAGATGATATAAGTAATTCATAATTCTAATAAAATCCTAATTAATGTTCAAATGAACCTTAAAAAAAAAATTATTTTTGCACTTTTGAAGACTATAATCCAATTTTCTTCTTACAACTTTAATCCAAATTCAAGTGCTCTAACAAATATAATAAGTAATCCAATGAATATACTTGCATAAAAAGTTTCTTACTTTTTTGAAATTTTATGTAGCTCTTTTTTCGCTTGTATAGAGGATGTAGATCTTGGTTTCTAGGATCACCAAGTTTCTGCTTTGAGTAGGATATTGCAGCTCTTTATAGAATGTCTTCAATAGCTTCTTCTTCACCAAGTGATGATCTCAACATTTATTTTACAATCCTAGGATTTGGTGGCTTGTTATTCTCTTGTGTTCTCCTCTTTATGCTATATATTTGGAGAAGTCTTTGCCTCTGAAGTGATGCCTTATTGCTAAAATATGTAATCTTCAAATCTCAAATATTTTGTGAGGTTATTTTGTCTTCAATTCTTCTTTTCGAAATATGACTTCAAGCAAGATCTTCTTCTAGGATTTGGCACTCCTTAGAAAATTCTTCTCTTAAAATTGTTGTTGGATGGTTATAATTATCCCAAGTTCTTCACTATCAAGGGATTCTCCTAATATTTTTTTAGATGCTAAATGAGACTTTCCCAAGGTATTTGATCTTGCAGCTTCTGTTCTTGCAGTGTTTGCATGCAACAACGCACAATGGTAGATCTAGTTTGTAAAGATGCAGGAAAACATGTTCAATTATGGTTTTCCTTATTTTTCTCTTTGATTCATGATGTGCTCTAATACTACTAATGAATTTAGCACCATTTCAACATGAGGAAAATATATATAGACAAGAAACATATATTATTGAGAATGAAAAACTAATACATCAAGTAAGGGTATGAGATCCTTTATGTAGGAAAATAGATTCCTTGGCTAAAAATCTACCTAATTGTGCAAGGGATAACTTGCACATATATAGCTTACACATTGACACTTGTGCATTTACTATGTTGCATGAAGTAATTAGATAACTTCCCCTTAAAGCAACATAACCAAATGATGTAATATATTATAACAAGACTACTCCCACTTCATGTAAATGGTCAGTATCTTAAGCATTATGCTTAAGTCTCAACCATAACCTAGAATGTACATATGTAAATATTCCTTTTGTTCCTATGATTTTTCTTTTTTAAGGTATTGTTGTATTAATATTTATAAAGTATGTCATTGCATTTTCTGGTGGCTTAATACATTTTGATCCAAGTATATACGTAGTCTAGAAGATAGGATATCATACAAGTTGTAGTTGAAACGATGAAAAGCCTTCAAAAAATCAAGAAAGAAAAATAAATTCTATTAAAGTTGGGTGGGACAAAGAAACAAAGGTGAATCTTATCATCCATAAATCCAAGAACCCTAACCACTATGGGTGGAGAAAAATGAAGCTACGAGCCTTGAAGAAACCTAAAAAATACCACCCTAATGAAAAGGTAGCAAATGAGCAAGGCAAAAATATGAAGCAATCAAAAGGGTAGAAGTTATCAAAAATACTACATGCACATCAGGTTGTACAATGAGTAAGATATAGGTAGATATTTGGGATAGAACATGCTTCCCAAGGACTCCAAGGCTCTACCAAGAATATTCACATCCAAGATCATGAGAAGCCAGCTTTTCGCTCCCTCCTTTGAAATAAGACATGCGAAAACTATGTCATGTCAATCCAGTGTTAGAAACACCTTTACCTGACCCAATTGATGAAGAATGACATGTATGGGGTAAGGAAAATACAAAACATCATTTCAATGATACTGGAGTGGTTTAATTATAGTTGAAGGGATAGGATGGTTCACACCCCAAGAATTTTGAATAAGTGACAGTTGGAGAAACAATAAATTTCTAGGTGGGTGTGTCTCAAGAAAACACACTAGTATGGCTATCAAAGCCAATGCATAAAAATAGCATATCATCCTAAGAAAGTGGTGGGCTATCATAAATAGTAGATCTGATGTTTGATCTACTTGTAATTAATTTTACTCTAGCAAAGTCAAGGTGGCACAACAATGAAGAAAATTTTAATTTAAAATACACCTAAACTTTACCACCCTATGCTAATGAAAGGAGCAAAATGTAGCAATCTCATTGGTTAGTGGTATACCTCTCAAGGAAAATAAGTAGGGACTAACTGTCATAAGAAGCGTGTCTCAAAATATTTACCTTGGTTCAAGAAAATTCTCTTTAACGGTCCTAATGACATCCTACCCATAGATCTAAGTATGCACTATAAAGTAGGGAATGGGTGAGTCATTTTATCCCTTGCCTTGTCTAATTTTCTAATACAGAGCTTGCAGTGATGTAAAAAACTATGAAAATTCAAATTTTGAGGAGGTTTTTAGGCTTTTAGTGACCACCTATATCTGGATAAAAGAGATCTTATCAGAATGACGAGAACAAAAGTTGAAAATAAATTGGAGGACTCATACGAAGGACTGAGTGACACCAAAATAACTATTAGGGATAATTTTAGAATAATTCATGAATTTGTAGTGGTCTTGGTGGTAAAACCTAGTAACAATAGTTCAATGAATATATCCTAGAAAAGCCACCTAAGTGCATTCATACCATTACTTGTTCACCCCTACCCCGAGCTAGTGTGCACAATTGTAGAATTCTTTGGTGTAGCCACTGGTGTAGTGCAAGATGCAGAGGTATGAGTGTTATTCAATATAGACACTAACACTATTCAAGATGTATTCTTTCCTAAAGCCTCCTTTAATCGAGAGCCTCAAGATAATATGAAGCTACAAGTTACTACCATAAACATAGAAGAACAAAAAACTATTTTCTCAAGTATCACCCTAAGTAATGGGTGACTCAAGCCCTTGGCATGTTACCAGAGGACTACATGGACAATCCCCAATCAATGAAGGAGTTCAAGGAGGGATATTGATCCATATTATCATTGTTCATCATGTTGTTAGTCCTTTCATTGGATGAGGAGGTGCATCCACATCAAATGGTGATGGCATATACTATCTCATGGGCCTTCAAGTCCATAAGGTTTGATTGGGTGAAGTTCTTGTCCAAAAATATTCAAAAGCAATTAGCTGATTATAATAGCAGAGAAAGCAAGGAATTTATATATGTGTCACACTTGACCTGGTTGTTCTTCCACAACATGCCCCATGATAAACATGTTGTACAAATTCTAGGACAAGGATGAGGAAGTGTAGATACACCCAATAGTAGAGTGGTCACATGTACTTAGAAGGAGTAGCTCCAATTTAGAGTTCAATAAGAATTTCTTGGGGATCTCCCTTGCACATATTTACTAGTTCTATCCACATTTGTCAAAAAAAGTGGAAAACTTCTTAAGAACCAACAATCAGGAGATTAGAGGCTGGTACTTCCTCAAGGAGGGGACATGCATCCAATTGTATGGGTTCTCAAAATTCCCTTATGCTATTCCCTTCTATATTATAGACTAGGTCTTCGATATGGATGTATGCTGATAAATATTCTTTATTGAAGAAAAATGGGGGATTGGAACCAAGAAAAATGTAATTTTCCCATAATCAATATGGTTCAAAACCATCCTTCTATCCAAGAAGGACGAGGTTCAATTTTAGTAGCTTTATGGAAAACTGATTACCCTTGGCCTTCCTATGGTTCCACCTAGATGGCACTATGATCCTGATCATATCCTATAGGTGAAGCTTATAGAAAATAATAGGTCATTATAGTTTAAAAAATATGTGAATGAGACCAATGAAGAAGTCTTGGACTACAAAATTCTATTGAAAGACTAGGTGATGCCCCTGAAGCTACAAGTTGCTACCATAAACATATAAGAACAAAACACCAGTTGCTCAAGGATGGCCCTAAGTAATGGGTGACTAGAACCCTTGGCAAGTTACTAGAGGACTACATGGACAATCCTTAATCAATGAAGGAGTTCAAGGAGGGAGCTTGACCCATCTTGTCATTGTTGATCATGTTGTTAGGCCTTTCATTTTATGAGGAGGTTCATCCACATAAAATGATGATGGCATATACTATATCATGGTCCTTAAATTCCATAAGGTTTTATTTGGAAGAGTTCTTGGCCAACAATATTCAAAAGCAATTGGCTAATTATTAAAGCATATAAATAAATAAATTTAGATATGTGTTGCACTTGACCTGGTTGTTATTCCACAACATGCCCCATGAAAAACATGTTGTACAAATTGTAGTACAAGGATGAGGAGGGATAGATATACCTAGTGGTAGAGTGGACACATGCACTTAGAAGGAGTAGCTCATATCTGGAGTTTAATAAGTAATTTTTGGGGCCCACCCTTGTGCACATTTACCAGGTATATACATTTTTATCAAAAAGAGTGGAAAATTTCTTAAGAACCATCACTCAGGATATCAGAGACTGATACTTCCTCAAGGAGGAAATATGCATCTAATTGTATGGGTTCTCAGAATTCCCTTATTTGCTTTCTTTCTATGTCACAGACTGGGTCTTTGGTATGGAGGTATACTGAGAAATTTTCTTTATTGAAG
The DNA here is from genome assembly GCA_028583015.1 of Wollemia nobilis. Lineage (NCBI taxonomy): Eukaryota > Viridiplantae > Streptophyta > Pinopsida > Araucariales > Araucariaceae > Wollemia > Wollemia nobilis. The sequence continues at coordinate 16,680,274 of JAQPPZ010016943.1, forward strand.
AAAAATTGGGGATTGGAACCAAGAAAAAGGTAATCTTCCCATAGTCAATATGGTTCAAAACCATCCTTATGTCCAATAAGGAGGAGGTTCATTTTTAGTACCTTGATGGAAAAATATTTTCCCTTGGCCTTCCTGTGGTGCCACCCAAATGGCACTATGATCCTAATAATATCCTATAGGTGAATCTTGAAGATAATAATAGGCCACTATAGTTTAAAAATCATGTGAATGAGACCAATGAAGAAGTGGTGGACTGTAAAAACCTATCAAAAGACCAAGCGATGCCTCTTACCAGGTTTCAAATGCACAAGCAACCATTGTGGAGGTATTTCCATTCATATAAAAAAGTATTCAACCCCAAAAAGGATTTTGCTTAGCTAATAAAAGGGTATTTGATCCAATAAATAGTCTAGTAGAGGAAATGGATGGAGCACAAAATTAAAATAATAGTGGATTATACTGTCTGATATGGATGATGTCAAAAAAGTATTCCTAGGAAAAGCATAAGAGGAATTCTCCAGCAAGTATGATGCCAAATTCAAGCCTACAAATAAGAAGGATGGATATGACTAGAAGAAGGACACAAAATACCTGACCCCTTAGGTCTTAATAATGGAGGATACACCTAGCTCCAATAAAATTTGGGTGTATTTGGAGGAGGATGATGAGGATCAAGAAGTTCAAAGTGGCCTCCAAACACTAGTGAGCCCATACAAAACAAGAATAAGTGAGCAAAATGTCCCACCTATGGAGCCTCCAATGGAAGTCAAAATTACCAGGTCATCTAAATCCAATGAGGTGGAAGTTTAGAAACCATTGGATCCTCCACATCAAAATTCTGAATCAAGTATAAAGAGGGAAGGCACTCTGATCTTGAATGTGTAACAGTATTGAAAAATAGAAAGTGAAGGGAGAAAGATGATCCTCAAGTTTCTAAAGATATAGGTAATTATGGCCTCAAGAAAAATCTAAAAATAACATCTAGTGGTAAAGGAGTCTTTGAAGGTGCTCCAATAACAAGTCATGGTGGAAGTGGTGGAATCACGTTCAATATCTCCTCAACAACCCCCATTGTTAGAAGCCATAGAGGAATCCCCTACCCTATCCCAAACATGAATCAGTGGGATGTTACCAGTCGTAGCCCATATGACGCCTCCTCTACCTCCTTATCCCCAACATACATCCCCCAAGAAATTGTTGGAGTTTCTACTATTTTTACCTCTCAACCCTCTTATAGTGATGTTTATCCTATTGCAATTCCCATCCAATACAATGTCTTTACCTAGTCCACCTCAATAACCACCCATTCAATCTTAGCCAGCTCAATCATCCACACCATTGCGAGATCCAAAGCAATTAAGTGGTATAATGTGTTCACTCTAGACCCGCACCTTAGTATCATATCCAGTAACACCCCTTACATCCTTCCTATCTACCCCACTTCTCACACAAGTTATAGATAAATATTTACTAAAGGTTTATGCAATGATGAGGAATATCCAATACAAAAAAAGAAAATGGGAAGATCAATAGTGGGGGGAATTATAAAAAGAGTGTGTACCAATGGTTCCCACAACTCACTTGGAGCTTAATCTAATAGAAGGGAATATGCATGAGATAATTGTTGCACCAAAGGTTAATAAATACCTCATGGAAATGGTGCAAAAATAGTGGGATTTCCAAATAATCACCAAGGATGTTTCAAATATAACTAAGGCACAAACCCCTTAAAATCTACATGTGCAGGTTGACACATTATTCTAGTAGAATAGAAATAAAGAGGATTTGAAGCTTACAAAGAAAAATATAGACAATTTGGAAGAGCAACTCAAGCAAGCAAGGGCAGAGCAGTGAGCTTTGGAACTACAAGTGAATTATTTTTTAGGAAAGTCTGAATAAAGCCCCTCCCATAAGGTGTTACAACAAAAGTATGAAGGGATAAGTGCATGCAAAACCAAGTTCTATACTACCCAAGAATTAGAAGATAAGTAGAATGCTAAATATCAAGCTAAAATTCAATAATTGGATAAGTTCTTAAATGATGCTATGAATGAGCTTTAAAAAGAAAGTACACCTCATATTGCAACAATTTCAAAGGCTTGGATAAAGTACATAAGATATTTCTATTTAGGCAATATAAAAGAGGCTATGCTGAAGGTACTCCCAACATTTATGTTTAAGGTAGTAGACATTCTATCAATTTCCAAGTGGGCAGAGATAGAGTTAGCGAACAATGGAAAGGTAGTACAAAGTATGGGCTCTCAAGTGGTGATGGTGAAAGCTATGTTCAAAAGAGCACATATTATTCTACTAGCATTTTTAAAGTAGGAAAAATATCAAACCAGGCACTTAATGGATCAGATACTCTTGGTCATGGACCTCTTCTATGAGGGTAAATATATCCACTTAGCATTAAATAAAGAAGTGGATAAAAATAATAATATCAATGCTACATACAGAGCATGATATTATCAACCAGTTTGAGGATATGAAGTAGGATCAAAGTGAGATCATAGAACTTTAAGAGCCTGTGGTGGTGGACAAAATGAATAATATTATATTAATATTCTCTGAGATTCACACAAAATCGAAAGAGGTTACTGAAGATTATCGAGATACTTCTTACAAAGACATATATCGACTAGAGGATATAAGTTATCAAATAAGGAATACTTACCTTCCTATTTTTGAAGTTTGGGAGTGCATCTATAGCAATATTAAAGTTCAAATCTCTAAAAGTGCAGTGTCTCAGGCTGAATCTTCTAGAGGGTGGGAGCAATATCGAGCCGAGTCAGGAGGGTCGGTAGATTTTTTTAAGAAGCATGAAGACCTCTATAGGCCTAATATTTTTTTTGGATAGTTGTTTTGTTGAATTTGTGGTCCAATGGATTGTGGCTAGGGTTATTCATTGTTTTAATTTTTGTCTCAAGATTTTAATTAAGTCAGAAGATTACGTCCATCTTAGTTTTCTTGGATTCTCCTTATTTTAGAAGTAAAAGGTCTCAAAATTCACAAAGAATATGGGGAAAATAATTTATCATCCTTGACCTTGGGTGGATCTCTGAAATACCCATCCTGGTAATAGTTTTTCCATGCTCCAAGTGGAAGTTTTGGCCATAAGATATTTACTGCTGACTACAAGAGTACCGCCCAAATCAAGGTTGCATGGGTGGAAATTTGGGTAGTAAAAAATCTAAGGTGGATCCAAAATACCTACCCTAACATACGTGGGAGTTTAGAGGGTTTAAGAGGGTGGAGCTATCCAATAGACCCATCCTAGCCAAGGTGCGTGTTTAAAAATATTGTGAAGGTGGAAGGAGTTCAAACTACCACTAAAACATCTGGTAGGGTGGAAAATAAGTAATCTTTGATAAAAGGATGTGCTCCAAAAGTCTCACCCAATCTAAGTATAGAAATCAAACCTTGACTAGGATGAATACTTAGCAAAAAATAGAAGAAAATCCAGATCTAGTAGCCTAGGGCCCTTCCCTATGCATAGGTCAACTCTGGGTGAAATTAATGCAAACTAATGAAGTTTCCAAGAGCTCACCATAGAACCTGATTTGAAAATTCAAAGATTTGGTTTCATGCCAGTGTGTTGCATTCGAAGAGAAGGTTGGTTGCAAATAAATTTAATTCCTGGATACCATGAAAAAAGGTATGAATGCATGAGGTATAGTAGCACCATCAAAAGCAAAAGTAAATTCAAGATACAGAAGAATGTGGTTAATGCAGCCAGTCTGGATGGTGTTGAAATCCCCTTGAGAGGTTCCATTAGGTGGAACAGATTTGCAAAAGTCAATAACCCACTATTGTGGTGGCACTTCATTACTTAAAATAACTATCTAGTAAAGGAGAAGAGGAGGTACCTCATATCTATAAATAGGATATGTTCTTAGGGTTGTATCTTGGCCATTACAATTTGTATGAAATATTGGGAACATATAGAATACAAATGAATCATTGTCTAGCCTTCAAACACTTTCATGTATGTATGAATTTCATGGTTATCTCTTTCTATTAAAGTTGGGGAATGAATTGGTTTTAATTCTGCACTCTGGACTCTTACTATTTATTCATTAATTTGGATTTTGAAATCATATCCTAGGTTTTATGAGATAGTGAAATGTATTGGTTGGTACGTTAAATGATTCAATTGTGTGTTACTTATGTTTCTATTCTAAATTTACATATATCTTGATGCGGCTAATCCACCCTTTAATTATAATACTTTAGTTTAGATTTCTTTCTTTCCTACTCCCTCAACCTAAACAAAATAGTTAATACCTCTCAAGGAGCCAATCTACTCTGAATATTGGTTGCAATACTTCAGCATCTTGTGGCCTATCAATGTTGGTTGAGTCTATAAGGTGCAAAACCCCTTCCATTAGGTCTAGTTCTCTAACCAAAAATTTTATTTTTGGATTGAGTGTTATGTTGTGCATGACCAGATTTAGGTTGAGACCCAACATATCTTTGTAAGACCAATAAAAAACATCCTTCTCTATAAATAGATTTATGTAATCGACTTGTTCCATAGGGGATAAAATTTGTCACAACTTGATGTTTTTAGGAACTATGGGATCGGTTTCGATATCTATGTCAATTATTTCTTCAATTGACATGTGGGATCCCTCCTCGAATTGATGAGATATAGGTATTAAATGGATTTCACCAACTAGATTTGAAGAATTGATCAAGTCATCAGGTTTGATCTTAGCTTGAAAAACATATTTAGATGGATCATGGGAGAAATGAAATGGTTATAGCATTTCTTCATAGGGTAGGAACTTCAAGGGTGATAGTGGAAACACAACATGATCAAAATAAATAGTCTCATGATTAAGGTGAAAAGGTTTTGAAGGGTCACTCATATTATGAAGTAGCATAGTGAGATCAATGAAGATCATATTGATGGATGTCAAATGATCTCCATTTATGGGTGGGAAGAGCCTATAAAATATGGGTGGCTATAAATGCATCGAGGATGGCTACAGGGGTTGTAGAATTATAGGGTGTGGCCTGTGTAGGATAAAAATAATAGGATATTCAAGTGGAAGATGTTATGACAAAATGGGCATTCTCCTAGGGAACATACGAAGGTAGAATTCATCAATATCATTGAGGGACTCAATAGTAGATAATTCCTCCTTTGAGCTATCTGAGGAAATGTATATTGCATCAAACTCATGATAAGATGAATTGATGGATATGTCATCACAATATTGACTGGATTCATCATCTTTCTCAATCTAGTTATACCCAAAGATAACACCTAGTTTAGACTAATATTGTTCATTGGTTTATTCTTCTTATTTAGACTAGTCATCAGAGATCCAACCACTTGCATGCTCTCAACTAGATTATGAAATAGGGTTGATGCGGACCTAGTCGTTATGCCACTAAATGTGGTTAGGACAAAGATACACTAAGCTTATCTCATCCTATTTTTATTTATATGCCTCATTGGGAGAGTTATAGGGGTCATTAGTTATCATCATAATTGGAATATGATCCCTCAATAGATGAATGTAGCCATGATCAATGTATTCATTCTTACCAATCTCATTCTCAAAGCCTATGGTAAGGTGTTGGAGTAAGTCTACAAGGAGCTCATACAACATATGCACAGAATACCCTAAGCCAAACCTATATATAGAAAGCTCATACTATGGTTGATAAGGGGTCCAAATACCTTGTTCGTATCGACTAAGACTATTTTTGTGCCAATGGCAGTGGTGGAAGTATTGTAGGGTAAAGGCTATGTTTGACATGTAACTGATATTCATTGAGAATGAATCATCATATTCTATCATAGGAGATGATTATAAGGTAATATTGAAACTCCCATAGATAAAATTCATATAATTTGGAGGATGCCCTAGAGGGATAATTGTACTGATGAAAAAAAATGGTTGGTGAGATTTACCTATGTCTTACACTGACTCAATTAAGGGAGTAAATGTAATATTTTGCATCAAATATTTAGCGGGCCCTATATTGGTCATGTGGATTGTAACATGTAGGAAGGATGATGATGATGATGATGAGGATGTAGTTTGGGATGACTCATAATGTCCATGAGGATTTCTTCCTTGTCCATAGGAATCAAAAGGTCTACTTCAAAAATGGTGGAAATAGATGATGGGGTTTCATCGATTGGTACCTTCAATGGATTCCTACTTGGAGTATCCAAATATGAAGAAGTATCATGAGATACCAATGGTAATGGTTGGAATGGAGGTGATGGTGACCAATTGGTGGATGGTTACAGTGAGGAATATGGACATTTGATAGGATCATTACGTTGTAGGTCTAGATGCGTGAAAGGTAAGGTAGACTTTTATGTATAGTTGACCATATTACAAAACTTAAAGGGATCTAAATCTATAGGAACCACATGAACCTACCCTTAAATAATGTACTTGATGCATTGATGCAATATGGAAGGGACACACTTCATATCATGAATCCAAGTTTTACAAAGTAGTATGTTGTACTACATTACACCCTTCAAGACATGGCATAATGTAGGAATTATTTTTAGCCTAACGTAAAAATGAAGGACTATTATGACAATAGTGGAGCATAGAGCATCTTTTAAAAGCTTAAATGGTGAATGTAGATGCTATAATATGTGATTATGGGAGACTAAGATGTTGAAGTACAAAAATGGTGATGATATTAATGGAGGAACTTGTATCAATCAACACTCATTTATAAGGGATCATATTCACACAAGCAATGATATGCAGTGGAGGATTGGCTATGTTAGTGGGTATCAAATTTATTTCATGATCATGGAACATTATAATAGGCTCCTTGAATCTCTAAATATTATTCACAATATTTTTGAAAGAGTTTGGGTCTTGTGGTTGCAGTTCAATTGATTTTAGAATCTCCATTAGAGCCTCTCTATGTGGATTTGACTGTTGGATTAGATCGTATATGGAAAGCTTCACCAATACCGTATTTATACTTTGATTAAGTCTAATTCTTATCATGATCATCGAGTGAGGTAGGGGAACACAGATTGGAGTTGAATGCAATAATTTTTGTGATGTTGAAGGAGCAGTGATGGACCGATAGGTTGTTTAGGTTGATTTAGATATCTTTGATTCTTTATCATTATATTAAACATCCAAAAAAAGACATAATGTGGTGGGGCTATCTGTATCTCATTGATCTTCCTATTTATTTCAACTTCACCCCCATGCATAGGTAGCAAATATTGGAATATGCCAATCTATTTATTATTGGTAGCTCAAGGATTATCGATCTGAAGCTCATTATGATCTATGTCTTGCACAAGGTTTTTTAACATGTAATAATTTTAAATTTCATGACCATTATAACAATGATAAATATAATGTAAATCCTCCCTAAATAATTTACCTTTTATATTATTCAAATATGATTTTCGAACCTCAAGTAGATTAATGGTCTTTGTATTGCATAATCACCAAAAGAGTGATGCCAATGAATCAAGAAATGGTGTGTACTAGAAATGAGGATGATGTTTTTGATTCATCCATTGGTTTTGTTGAGGTTGAGAATTATACTGCATAGGTGGGGGTTGGACCTAATAATTAGGTGGTTGAGGTGCATTTGGTTGTGAAGGCCTTGGGATGCTTAAAACAACTTGATTTATTAGATCCAAATTCTATTGTGTGTAGTTGCATTTAAAACCTTTATTCCACTCATTTTTGGGGGACTTGATCTTATCCTCTTGGGCCTTTATGTCATCAATAACCTTCACCTAAGCTAGGGCTTCCTCAAATGTGTTGTATTAATGGGGTTGTAATAAAAGTAAGATCTATTTTTAACAAATATTAGTAAAAAAATGAGTGAGTTCTATGGTATGCAAGGTAAATGGTAATTTTGTAATGATGGCTCTCCATCACTTACCATAATCCATTACTAACTCTTTGTCAAATTACCTAAGGTTTTATAGGTTAGTCAATGTTGCTTTATTTATAACATTGAATGAGAAGCATTCCAAGAATGCATTGTTAGTTTCTCAAAGGAGTGTATGTTGTATCATGGTAAATTATAATACCACAAAACTAGCCTAGCTAGGGTTATGAGAAACATCCTAAGCATAAGAGCATCATCATACTAGAGATGAAAGCACATATTCATGAATATAATAATATGGTATTGAGCATCTTCATATCCTTTGAACTTATCAAATTTTGGCATTTCAAAATGCTTATGATATGGATTACATGGCATAGAAGAGTGAAGCAGTTGGTTGCATAGCTGATGCAATGTGTGTTTCTGATAACCCATTCCTAAATCTTGTTTTTCCACTGAATTGATGTGGTCTATAAGTAGCTTGTAAGATTTAGGTGATATGATTTCATTTGCCTACCTTTTACCTCAAGGAAGGGGAGGTGAATTATGTCTATTGGGATGAGGTGTTGAATATGATTGTCAACCATACTCTCATAGACTGACTCAAGGTACCCATATTTTTGATAATCTAACTCTAAGTCCTCATAGGCTTCATACTCTTGTTGATGATTTATTAATTGATGTTTTTGAGACCTATCCTGCTTGATGGGAACCTAATGAGGATGGTTTTTATTTGGTCTAAGTGGTAGGTTATTGATTTTCACAATGTACCTTTGATGGATTTGTTGCCTATAGGTACTAGGAATAGGAAATTCCTCATGTAATACCTTTTGAAATCATTCTTGATGCAAATTTTTTTGATGCAACATATGCTCATGAGATATTTATGGATCCAATTCATTTTGATCTAGACACCTCTGATCCAATGGTAGATTATCTAACCATAGTTGGTGTAGTTTCTCTTGTCTAGTTATTTTTTGCCTAGGTACCTAGCCTAATTGATCAACTCTGTGGGTTCGATCAGCCCTTGTATTGATACGAATGGGCTTAGATTACTTCTTAAGCCTATAATGTTTGGCTACTTATTTTTTATGATCAATGGAAGCTACATTGACATTGTACTCAAGGTTATAGGTAAGCTCTATATACTTGGGTGATGTAGAGGTACAACATGCTTGCATAGAGTACTCTTCATATCAAGTAGAAGGATGATCTAACTATTTCTCTTCCTCATCTACTAAAAAGGTGCTAGTTGATGGGGTTGCCTTGCTAGGATGATGGGTGTTGTACGTATCTAGATGAACATGAACATATTTTTGACTCATCCATGGATGATCAAGCGAATTATCTTGCTTGTCTAGGTTGGGCCATGGTTTATACTCTTGTTCACACTATGATTGATAGATAGAGTGAGACAAAATACAAAATCATGGTACCGATCGATTGGGACCCCCTGTATGCTGAGGATTCTATATAGATAAAGCATACATGGTGTCTCAGATAGGAATTTTCTCGCTCTAGTTGTATTGAAGATCTAAAGATGCTTCCTGAATAGGGATACCCTAGAAGCCATATTCCTTATAAAAACATGGATGCCATTTAGGAATAGATATATCCTCTAGACTAATTCATAGATGTTTCATTTATATTTACAAATTCTTAGCAGTGATATCTCTTCATCAAGCTTGAATGCATGTTATTACAATGGTCTAAATTAAGCCAAATAGTAAAGAAACAAAAAAGTAAACAATGTGTTTATCTCTTTATTTTTTTTTGTGTTTGATTTTGAAACCCCTATTCCTATGAAATGTAAGGGTAAATAAAATGAAAATCTACTGAAGGTAGTTTGAGCATACCCCCCTATTGATGAATATAATCCAAATGGCAAAATGTGGCTTCCTACACTAGATATGGCTCAAGGTAAACCTATGGAAATAAATAACCCTAGAAGGGGTCATGTTGTCTAATGTTCTATTATCAACATACCCATGCTTTCACTTAACCCACATATTTAGGGCATGAACAAGAATGATAGTTGCATCCACTAATTATTTGAAAAGCCCTATGGTAAAGGGGCTTGCTAATCCTTCCTACTTTGGGTGCACCTAAAAGTAGGGGACTTTCTAGTTATGAAGTCCAAAAAGCCATTAAGGTTGCTATGGTGTGAGCCATTAGATGGAGATGAAGCCTATTATTGCTGGTCTTGCTTGATATTTGGTGATGAAATCCAACTCACCGATGTTTACAATAGATCATGTAATGTGTGGGGTTCCTTTTAATATTTTAAAATGTAAACAAATCATGAAGCACACGATGATTTTTCAGTAATGTAGAAAGATGTTTAATTTTTAGAAGCCCTATATGAAATATTAGTCTTTAAGTAGGCACTAAGCAAACAAAACAAAGTAGTAGCATACAAATATTATCTCGCATAGAGACAACTATAGACAGAGGTCATATGACCCAACCTTGAAGTCACTAAAGCACAAATTCAAAAGGTCAAGTGGTAAAAGCTGAGAGACGACAACCCTGTTCTAGTCCAGGCTTCATTAAGGATTAGATCCAAGCACATTTAATTTCAATATTATTTGAATTTGCTATTATAAACTTAATTTTATTGATGTTCTTAAGACTTTTAATTTTATTTACTTTGAATATCTATATATAATATGCTTTTTTTTAGTAAAACTACTCTTGTGCATGAGGACATGCACCACCTTCAGTTTGGTGGAATGATGAGAGCAAAAACTAATTATAAATAAAGTTCATTTATGCATTATAGTTGTAATTTTAATAATACACTTGTATTTTGAGATATAATATGTACGTCTTTGCATATTTTTGAAATGAATATCATATGTAGCTATCGTGTTTTAAATAACTCCAATTTTACATATATTTTTGGGAAATTTTTGCGTTTTATGTGAAAGCATGTTAGATGTTGCATAATATCTATGAAAACCTATTACAAAATAGCATTTATAAAATAGTATACAGATGTGACCTATAGATAGTGGAATATATATGATATGAGAATAACTTAGGGTAAGATAGTGGAAGAATCCAACCTATTAGCCTACGCATCTGAAGATGCATCTGAAGAAGATGTCAGCTTTGAGTCCAGTGATATTTAGAAATAAGAAAAACCACTTGTGCATAAGAAGGTCGATTGGGTTAAAACAACCAAAACTCAAAAACCTCCTTCACCTACATAAATGATGAAAACCCACTTTGAGATGTTTGATTTATAAAATTATGGAAGTTGTGAGTCTTCAAAATGACCTACTAGCCCATAACCAAACCATGTAATCATGAATCCCCAACATAAATCTGTTTATGTCCTAGCATAGGTCCTCACTTAGTAGAGCTAGCTCCAATCATAGATGGAGAGTTTTGAGAAGAATTTCTCGAAACAAGCAACCTTAATGAAAAAAGGTATTTTTTCTTAAAATGAGCTTCTCAAATAATTATTTGTGGAAATTAGGGAAAAATAAACTAAATTGGCTGAACAAGTTTCTCAACCACCAATTCTCAGTTCCTTGCCTAATTAAATTTCAATAAGAAAAATGAGGTTCTTAGCTAATTTTATCAAGTACTTTACCCTATCTTAGATGCTTGATGGTGATATTTCACCAATGCTTTCTTCAATGCTAGGGAAATTTAGACAAAAATACACTACCTCTCCAAAGCTTGGTGTGCACATTACTATAAGTCCTAAAAATATGATCCCAAAAATGGAACTTGAAATACCTTTGAGCCTTGATATAGTGATCAACATGATCACCAAATCGGTAGGTCACCAATCTACACTAGTGGAAAAAATGAAACAAGGATCTACAACTGGAAAAATGTAGGTAACAACTAGCGTAAAGGAATGACATGAGGACATGCTTACTTGAATACCATGGCCACTAAATGCCCACCGAACCTTGAATCCACTAAAGTAAAAATTCAAGAGGTCAAGAAGGAAAAGCTAAGGAAAGAGGACAACCCTATTCTAGTCCAAGATTCATCAAGGACTAGAGTCAAGCACATTTAGTTTCAATATTATTTGAATTTCCATTTAAAAACTTAATTTTATTCATGTTATGAAGACTATTAATTTTATTTACTTTGAAAATCCATATATAATATGTTTTTTTTTGGTTTAGTAAAACTACTTTTGTGCATGAGGACATGCACCCCCTTCAATTTGGAGGAATGATGAGAGCAAAAATTTAACTATAAATAAAGTTCATTTTTGCATTAAAGTTGTAATTTTTAGGATACACTTGTATTTTGAGAGATAATACATACATATTTGCATGTTTTTTAAGTGGATATTATATGCAGCTATTATTTTTTAAATAACTCCAATTTTACATATTTTTTTTGGAAAGTTGTGTTTTATGTGAAAGCAAGTTAAATGCTCCATAATATCTATGGAAACCTATTACAAAAGAGCACTACTAAAATAGTCTACAAATGTGACCTACAAAAGAGGGCTACATAAATTATTCTATTATAGCAAACTCTTTACATGCAATAAATGACATGTGCATTGCCAACACAACAAATGTCGTGTAAACTATTTGAAACAATTAAGTGAGTCTATTTTGTTATTCTCCATAATGGTAATGATGGTTGTCCTTGTGTAAATTATTATATGGTTATAATTATGTATCTTCAAAAGAGAGTAATAAGTTTATCTTTTCCTTTACTAAAAGTGCAAAAGTTGTTTTGTAGTTATCCAAAACAATTATTGAATTATCTAGATTATAGGTTGTTTTATTACATGTTTTTGTTGTTCAAACCACATAAGGAAGATTCGTTCAACCATGTAAAAATAATATATTCTAAAGTCATGAACGTAAGAACGGTACACACACAAAAGAAGATAGGAAGAAAACTCTTGCAACTATGTTACATTATATGAGCTTGTGTAGAGTTCTGAATAAATGAAATAAGATTAAATTAGAATCATTGTTCATCTTATCTGATTATGGTAATGGAATTATTTATTTTATTAATTATTGGTTTGTGATTGTTGTAGCTTACTTTTCTTTCCTACAAATATGAATTAGAAAGCACAAATTTATTTTAATGAATATAAATTTTTGAAAGCTAAAGTAAAGTAAAATGGAAGGATTTCAATACTAACCTTGAGGAGGCAAGGCCCACTCCAAAAGGTTAGTCTTTGGATGTCTTCCTCCAAAACATAGTAGGTATAGTTAGAGCATAGAATAAGTTTAGAACATAAATTTGATTAAATTGCATATCATAGAATTGTAGAATATATTAGGATAAATAATGCATAATTAAAATTATAAAAGTGGATCCACATCTAGTTTATTTCATAATTGCATTCCTTAAAGTAAGCAATTTTTTTTGAATTAACACTTTCATTTATTGTAAACTTTATTTTATGCAAAAAATTAAGAAGAAAAAATAGAAATTAATAATCATAATTAAGGATATCTATATAGGTCAAGTATTCTTTAAATATAATCCTAGTTGACATTTAAGTGTGAGATACTTTAATCAATCTTAATCTTGCTTTCACTTCAACAACTTTGCAAAGACATTGCTCAATACTTTCTCCATCCTAAAATCTCAATGTATGAAGTTGAGACTGAATGTGAAAAATTATCGCTTCATTATTCCCTTTAAATATATTATTAATAATATCCTATGTTTCCTCAGTTGTCTTTGATTCACTATTTTTAGGTTGAATTTTATCTATTACATCAAGTTTCATGAGCAATAGAATCTTGATATTTCCTTCATTGAACTTTTTTTTATATTCATCCTCATTAGGTTGAGTATCCTTCATGGTGACTATGTCCAAGATTTTCTCAACCACTATGATGGTCCTCATATTAGTCTTTTAAGGTGCAAAATTTTGGCCCTTGAGTAATTATGATTCTATGAGAAAATATTTTGATGATGTCATGGTGAGGTTTTCTTATTTCTCCAAAATGGTTCCTATTTCAATATACCACTAGTATGACATACCAAACATTTCAATTTGCCTACCCTTCCTATATACCCATCGATACATGAAAGAATATAGTCCTATCAATATACATGGTCGTACATGAGAAAGACCTTAAGGTACATGAAAGAGAAAGATACATGGTACCAAAGTAGTATAGAAAGAAATTTGTACTATCTATGTCACCTGATTAACAAGAAATCCTTGTATGTGAGTGGAACTTCCCTATGTACTTAGACTCTCACAATTTTAGGATTTACAACAAATGATAGCAATTAATAGGATAAAGAATAAAGTGGAAATAATTACATAAATTATTTATATATTTATCCCTAACAATTTATAGGGTTAATTCCCATATGTGGTAATGGGGGATATATTAATCTATAGACACAGTAGCTTAACACAACAAATTTACCTATAAAAATAAGCTAGATGTGTCGTTTATATTGAATCTTGCAATTATGCTAAGAACTTGTTTTGATTTTTGTGTATTTTTTTTGTTAAATGAGGTGTTAGTCACTACTAAAAATGAATCTTGTAAAAAACATTTATGACCCTTTTTTTTATTTTGCAAATATTAACTATAGTATAATTTTAAATTATTCTTTTAAGAAGTATAGAAAATTGCAATAAATTTTCTTAAGGGTATTTCCTTTCAATTTGTCTACTTAAAAAAAAAATTATTTCAACTTTACCCACTTAGAACTTATAAAATAATTCCTTATTTTAAATCCTTTTTAAGTAAAATATTTATTTTTAAAAGGAGATAGTTTTCAACCTAAAACCTCTTGGTTCAAAAGTCTTCACACATGCCTTAAAACCAATTCAATCGATGGATCCTTTGGGTGTTATGTTTTTTCCCAGTTATTAGAAACTTGTAAGGTGTGAATAATTTTTTATTGGGGTCCCACTTTTCCAAAGTGTCATTGGTCTCTATCTCAACCACACTAAACTTACACCATGCAACTCTAATTAAGAAATAGCACTTTATTGAGTAATTACTAGCTCCATTTGGATCTTGACCAGATAAAATGAGGTAAACTTATACTAAATAAAATTTGCATGGAACCTTATAATGATGGAATTAGTTGGATAATTTAGTGCAAATTATTTATTTAAAAAATAAATCCAACAAAGAATTCGGTCTGAATTCTATGCCAGTTGTATAGTATTTTAACCCCTTACACAAGCACCTCCATTTTGTATGTTACTTTGATTCATGTTATTCGATTAACAAGATGATATAAACACCAAAGAGAATCCTTCACACCTTTATTATACTCCTACATAGGCCCAAACACAACACCTTATTAGATTTTCTATTGTTTATTTTTCTCCTTCAAAACTCTTCACAAAGTACTAACTTTGTAATATTTTCTTGGACCACTAGAAGCATTTTGGATTTTAATTTATCAAAGGGCATGATAAATAAGCCATGGAATATACAAGAACACATTTTGACGACAAACAATTCTTGTGCACTATGGAAAGCTTTCTCATGATAGAAAAAAAGGGTATTGAAAGATAGCCAATAGAATGATACAATAGAAAACTATGGGAGAAAATATAAAATGTAGAACTCAAAAAAAAGTGACTCAAAAATATCACTTGAATCGAATGCTTGATCTGATATCAATTATGGTATGAACATAAAATTAAATAAAAAAATGGAATGGTTTTGAAGAATATTCATTAATTATCATTGAATTATGTACATGGATTTATACAAAGTAATGTCTCTTAGGATTCAACAAACTCTTGATATTCCTTCATTTATTAGAGATAAAATAATCCATATAATGACTCTTCTATTTTCTCTAAATAATGTAATGATCATTTCTTAACAATCTTTACTTGAAAATATTAACCTTTATTTATAGATATATTGTAATTTTATGGGATGCTTAAGTTGGTATGGGATACAATAATAATGAATAGGATTACTTTATTTTTAAAGTTGCATAAATGGGTTTAGAATTTACTTTTTAAGTTGGTTGTAACTAGGGTTGACAAGGGTTAAAATATTGACTCCTAAATAAGATTATAAGGGTTATAATTTTGAGGTGGAAATACTATTGTTTATCAAATAATTTCTATTAGTTTTTAGTATGGGATATTAATATGTAGACTATATTATACAAAAATTATTTGTGGATTGTGTGTAGGTTATCTAGGCTAACCATTGGTTTTAATTTGAAGCTTCAATAGATTTTTTATTATGGTATGGTTAATAAACGTAGTATAAATTTTAGGTGTTAGTGCTAGGAAGCATAATTTTGAGATGCACTGTAATATAAAAAAAATGAAACTCGTAACAAAGAATAGTATATAAGTTAACAAACAAACAATAATAATAAGTCTATTAGTGGAACAAACTCCATTGGTTAAAAATGTGGCCATTTAAAGTAGAAAGTAAAGCTTCAGAGTACACCAAGAAGTATATAAAATATCATTATGATACATTTAATGGTTTATTCAATATTATGACCATGTTGTCATAAAATGATAGAATATTATGAGTATAACATGTGAGAACTACATTTAATATTGACAAATAAAACAACCTTAATTGTATGTGTCATTACTCTAACAATAAAATTATATTTCCTCTTCCTCCATATTTACCATTCAAATTAAATTTACATTTTTTAAAGTTAATATAAAGGGTTAATAAATTACTACTATACCAAAAAAAATAGAAAAAATGAATGGTATCTACTGTTATTAGGTAGTTATAAATAAGCTCTACAACATATTATTTTTTGATATTAACAAAAAATAAATTATTTATCTAAATTATTTTTAAAAAATTTATTACAATTCATGTTATATAAATAGGTACTATGCATGTTGCACACAAGATATTAATGGGTATAGTGTATATGCATACATATAAATTCTTCCTACATAGTGTGAATAGATGTTCCAAAAAGTTGTTAACATGAAGATTTCTCTTATATGTATGTAATCTAGTAACCTGTGTAATATTTTAGGCACCATACATTATATAAAAATACTCATTTTTCACTACAATCAAATACTATTACCTTCCTTTAACTCAATAGGAAAATAATTATTAGTTGGTTTGAGCGAGAAAAATAACTATAACTAAAACTATTTAAAAATTAGTCCCTCAGTTCTTCAAATGAATTAATTAAAAAAAGCATTTGCAATAAATTTTGTCCATAATTTTTTTGAAAAACACTTATATAAATTTTTAAACATTTAACTTGAAAAGCCAAACTATATAAATATTTATGTATAATAATAATTAAAAAATATTAAAATAATAATTGCTTTTTTATAGGCCCTCCTCATTAGACGTTCTATGTATATGTATTTAGTAAGGTAAATCGAATACATGGCATGCTGCATGATGTTATTCATATTATTTGGGATATAAAATTATAAAAACCTGACATTTAAAAAAAAAACATAAAAATTATGTAGATTACACAATTTTATGTTGTCTATTAATATATTAAAACTAAATAATTTGAAATTATTATATAATCAAAACCTTTTTAAGTTTGAGTACACAAATATAAACATTCATATAACAACAATATTTTAACTCAAGTAGAAAAAATCTAATCTCTTAAAATATAAACACCCACACAAAATGCTAGATATATCTAGATATATTTATTCACTAGCTCTAATATCATTATATAAACCATTGGTTATAGTTGTCGACACATACCAATTATTCTATGCCATGCATTTCAGAGGAAATGATAGTGTGAAGAATACAATACAAAATTTATCCTTATTTACTATTGCATGAGAACAAAGCATCGAGATCTCAGCAGAGAATTCCTATTATCATCAACTATTACGCAGATTTACTACTGAAAATCCCGTAATCAGTAATTCTTCTTTCAGCGATGTCCTTTGGCCTGTAAATCGGGGCCGGGGAGGTTCTCGTTTGCTTGAGGCGCAGGCGGTGCCTGCTGCCTCCTCCCCCTTACCGGAGCTTCCCCATGCACGGCTCCTCCTCCTTCCATTGCCTTTCTTCCTGCAAATTTCATCTTCATCGCTTCTGCACAAAAAGGACTCGTTCATTAGAAAAAAGTTCTCCGACATATTCCCTTGGAGAACTAAAGAAATATCACAGAATTCAGTCAACCTGAACAAGAAGAAGAGTAGGACATGATTAAGAGAGTAAGGATGACGATGAGAACGAGTGTCTTTGCCCTGGCCATGTGTCTTCACCTTCGCGGAATCTATTTTTCTTCTTCTCGATCAGAGTGCTTGGAATTGGGCTTCTGCTGGGTTGAGATGGGTTTTAATGCAGAGAGCGTCAAATATTAATAGAAAGCGTATGGCCACTTAGTGTCTGTATGACACACCTAATAAAGTTTTAGTTGCCAGAAAAGTCAAAAGTTTCATAGTTTACAGAAGGTGATTTGTTGGCACTCTGGTTCTTGCGAAGTCCGGGAAGGTTCTCCTTGCACGTTTTTTTTTTTCAGATACATTTATATTGTTTGAATTTGGTCGGATCTCTTTATTAAAATCTAAAAATAGAAAACTACCTACCCGCCTTTTGTTTAGGGGAAACCCGATGTCAAGAACTTTGAAAAAGATGGAAGTCCCTTAAGCCATAATCTAATCCTCCATCGCTCGTGTTTGCTCTTTCTCCATAATTTACTTTCCAATCAAATATACTTTGTTTTAATCTCGTTGTGTGGAATGCTATTTGGTTTGACAGGATTGGTTTTTGTTTTAATCTCTGTTTCAAAATGGATCAAGTTTTCATTAGTTTTCTTTTGTGTTTAGTGATATACTTGAATTTGGCAAGTTTTTAGCTCTTGAGTGGATTTTCTTCTTATTTTATCTTATAAACTCTTTATTTTACTGAGGTTAGTTTTTAGTTTATCTTATATAAACTGTCATTTTTATATAATAAAAAATATTTTAAAACCAAAATATGTTCAATAATTTGTTAACGTTTTCAGCCATCGAAAGTTGTTAATCATTAAAAATAATAAAATATTTTATTATTAAATATGAAAAATAATTTTTTTTTATATTTTTTATTTTTTCATCAAACAAATCATCTATTATTTTGATAAAGTAACAAATCCTACATTCATTTCACTCCCCTGACTGTTATTGGAATTCCCGATTAATGAATTCCAATCATAATTATGACCTTGTTATTATTGAAAAAAAAAACATTAATGTTAACGAAATTAAACAAATAAATTTTATAGCGTGTAGAGTGGAATCAGACTTCATTTTAGAGAAATTTGACAAAGCAGAAAAAAAGATTTGAAGTACAAATAAATTTCGATTTCGTTTTGCACTTAAATACGTCATGTTGTTAGGCATTCCACGTGTTGAATGAGGCGTAGAATTTAATGGCGCATCTACTTTAAAGTCATCCACAAAACTTGTGTTTGAGTTGTATGTTTCGTGGACTCGACAAATTTATTTCGCTACTCACAATCGAAGGGCCTAACTATTCTAATCATAGCAACTATTTTACTTCAACAAATAAGATAGTTGTGTCTGCGTAGAATTGATTAATCGTATGCCGAATATTTGTTTTGTCCATGAGTGTAGTGTGAGTGATAATGGTTTTGGGATTTTTTTCAGAGATAAGGTTCAAAGAGTGAGTAAGTATAGAATTGATTAAAACGTATGCCGAATATTTGTGTGTTTGTCCATGAGTGATAATGGTTTTGGGATTTTTTTTTAGAGATAAGGTTTAAAGAGTGAGTAAGTTTGTGTAAAAAAAAAAATGTGTTTGAATAAAATTGTTTAAATAGCAAAAAGTTATTTACATGTAGGTTTTCGGGTAGTAATTTTATTTGAATTGGTTACATGGGATTAAAACATGATCACATGGTACTATTACAATAAGCTAGGCAATTATGCATGTATAGCTAGGTAAGATTTGAACATTGGTCTCTCATTCAAAGTTGAAAATTTTAGTTCGGCAAGGTTTGAACATTGGTTTCTCATTTTTTTTTGCTAAAAATTTGTTGAATATAGATAATCCCAAAACAATAACCCTTACAAGGG
Organism: Wollemia nobilis; assembly: GCA_028583015.1. Classification (NCBI taxonomy): domain Eukaryota; kingdom Viridiplantae; phylum Streptophyta; class Pinopsida; order Araucariales; family Araucariaceae; genus Wollemia; species Wollemia nobilis. The sequence goes on from JAQPPZ010016943.1 coordinate 16,700,138, forward strand.
TCAGAAGAAAGAGACCCTCAAAACCACCAAGCACCCGATGAAAATACACCCAACAAACAACAACCTTAACTAGGCATATCCATAGAAAGCAAATTAGCAAGATGATGAGAACAATCCAATGGGAGTTTATCCCATTCCTTAAATTTCTAATAATCAACCACACAATTGAAACTCAGAAGCCCATTTGGCCAAGCAATAAGCCACACCATTGAAACTTAGAAGCCCATTTGGTCAAGCAATCAACCACACCATTGAAACTCAGAAGCTCATTTGGTCAAGAAATCGGCCACACCATTCTATTCCTTGGGAATATGAACAAAGGAAATAAACTCTAGATGTCGACAAATTTGAATGATCTATCGAGCCACTAACCCCAACTATCAATGAACATTAGAAATATTATGAGTCTTCAAAAAATTAATAATAATATGACAGTCTGACTCACAAATTATCTTTCACCATCCTAGAGCATACCTTTTTTCAAAGCAAAACGAATAGCAAAGGCCTCCATATAATTATTAGTTTGCTTCCTCTTATAACATAGGAGAAAATGAAAAGAGCTACATCACTATTATCTCTCCCAACACCACCAATACCTAGGTACACAGTATTCTTTATAGAAGAGCCATCGGTATTAATATTAAACACCCCCAAGGTGGAGGAAATATTGGTCTCTCATTTGATCACATGGTACTATTAGAATAAGTTGGACAATTATGCATCCATAGCTGGGAAAGGTTTTGATCACATGGTACTTTTATAATAAGTCGACAATTAGTATAGCTTTAAAATATTTGAACATTGGTCTCTCATTCAGAGTTGAGAATTCTATCTTGGCAAAGTTTCAACATTGGTCTCTCATTCAAAGTTGAGAGATTTAACTTGGTTGAAATAATGACATTTGATGGTATTTGGATAGTCATTAAAATCAATTAAATCTGATTTTTAAATGATAATTGTATAATTTATAGTTGTCCACATATCTAAATTATAATTTTTAAAATTTTAAATTTATACAAATTAAAATTATAAATAATTTAAAAAATCATATTTTTGTTAAAATAAACACATATTTAAAAACCTACCAAGAAGTACCATTTGTTACCAGGATAGACTAATTAGTTATTACAATATCGATTACATGGTACAATAACAATAGGTTGGGTGATTATGCATTTATAGCTTGGAAATGTTTGAACATTGACCCCTTATTCAAAGTTGAGGAATAGCATTGGTCTCATTCAAAGTTGAGGAATCTAATTGGTTGAAGTAATATTATTTTATGGTATTTGAGTAGCTATTAAAGTCAATTAATATTTATTTGAATTACTTATATGTGAAAACATGATCACATGGTGTTGTTACAATAAGTTAGACAAGTATGCATGCATAGCTTGGCAAAGGTTGAACATTGGTCTCTCATTCATAGTTGAGGAATATAGCTTAGCAAGGTTTGAACATTGGTATCTCATTTGATCACATGGTACTATTAAAATAAGTTGGAAAATTTTGCATGCATAGCTTGGCAAGGTTTGAACATTGGTCTCTCATTAATTGTTGAGGAATCTAGCTTTCCAAGGTTTGAACATTGGTCTCTTATTCAAAGTTGAGGAATCTAATTGGTTCAAGTAATGTTATTTGATGGTATTTGGATAGCCATTAAAATCAATCAAATCTAATTTATGTATAATTATTGTTTTTCACATATCTAAATTGTAATTTTTATATATTTTTATTTATATAGGTTAAAATTGTAAACAATTATAATTAAAAATTTCATATTCTTATTAAAACAAAAACATGTTTGAAAACCAGCCAAGAAGTACCATTTACGACTATAATAGACTACTTAGTAAAATTATTTATTTAAAATATATTTAATATTAATTACTTAAAAGGCCATTTATTATGTAATAAAATACTAAATATATTAATTTTAATAAAATTAAAGTAATAATATTCAATAAACCAATAAATTAAATGAGTGTATTTTATAATTCAAATTTAAATATATTGAAGGTGAAAGTATTTCCATTTTTTCAATTGAAATGATTTTTATTGTAGCCTCACCCATACCATTGGTAAAAATACAAACAAAAAGGGGATTGTACTTATAATATATTATGCTAAATTATTTAATGACAACAAAATAATGTAAAAGATCCACTATATAAATGACAATGTGATGATATCTAAGCATAATGTAGATAATGAAAATATGTTCTAATCATACCACTTTAATGTTTATTATCATGAGTTGGTAGCATCATGAGAAAATAGATTTGCCACTACATCCTATAATTATAATCATTGCCACAAATTCATTTATGTGACATGTTTAAGTTGATTGCTATATCAGAAATTTTATCTATTACCTTTGTGAAGCATATGATAAAATCCCCTAATTCTCAATTTATGTTTGAGGCTAAAGCACTTTTCTATGATAGTGTAAGTCTGTAAATAACAAACTTTGTTTTTCAAAAATCTTAAATCATAATATAATATCCCTCTTGAATTATTAACTCTTCAAAACATTTCTTAATTGCCACTCTCAAGCTAATAATAAGAGTAATTACATTCAACTAATCTAAAGTGAATGAAAAAATGAAAAGAGCATACACATACAACAATTGATTGTTACTCTCTTCAAGAATTTATTACACTTAGGCCCAAGTTCCATAAGTTTCATTGTCAAAATGAAGTCTCACTATCCTAATTGGTGGGATGTCAATATGTAAGGCTCACTTGTATTTGATTTATTATCCAACCTATCATCAAGCATCATCTAAATTGAAGGTAATTTATCAATAATAGGATTTAGGTTCCCTTTGATATATATTGTAATCAACCTATACTTACTTTTAACCACCTTCTTAATGGAAATATTAACTTATGTTATTAATCTAGCCATTGTCCTACCTTCTTTCTAAAATATTCTTCTATTACATTCTTTCCAAATAGACCAGATTATTAATAGTGGACCATTATACATTGTCTTAGACGAGACATCATCCAAAGCAAAGGCCCAAGAATAAATTATATCTATAATTGTGTTGATAAGGTCCCCATAGAGATTAAAATTTTACCAAAACTAATTTTGAGCTATTTGTACAAAGTCACAATATAAGAACAAATAATTATTATATTTCTATGAGAAGCAAATTTCACATCTAAATGGTCCTCCATAGGCCATTTAATTAAGACATACCTATTTTAGAGCCCCACCTTTTTCTACTAACCATAGGAATGTTGTTTCTTTAAGTAATGTATATGGTTTCCAAATAAATTTGGGGGTAAGTAGGGATGCTTAATTAGGAAAATATATGCTTAGAACTAGTCTTTATTACATATAAATGCTTTGATGATTCTATCCAAGAAATATAATTAACACCAAGGAGGAAAGGATAATAGATTTTACACAATTATGACCATAACGCTTTAGAAACCATCATATCCATATTTAGGACTATGAAAGAATATATTTAGCTATAAAGACCCCAAGGTTCTTACTATTCTTATATGTGATCCACTACTCTAGGACCCCATACTACCTATATGGGTTTATTTAAGCAATTTTATTGATTTTTGTCCTCAATTGTAATATTATCAATCTAATAGCATTCCTAGAATTTCATTGATTGGCTATCCTTGATATTTTATTTTGGATTTTTATAAATGACATATCTACATTGTAAAATAAAATTATAAATCTTTGATCCTCAAGGAATATTTTTGGATAATATTATTTTATGGGGATCCTCATTATCTATATATTTGTACCTTATATTTTGACTTCAAAGCTTGTCACTCATCTTAAAGCATTGCCACACAAACATATATTGAAGAAACTTGTTTAAGACCTTAAGGTTCTTTAGGCCCATACCCCATTTTTCCTAGGGATACAAATATCCTTCCAAGTGACCATCATAAGTCTATGATTAAAAGTGTTCCTCTTTCATAAGAAGGTGTGAAAATAATTGAGTTCCTTGATTATTGCTAAAGGGAGCTTTGACATACAAAAAAAATAGATTAGAAAATCCTTCAAAATATATTGGATGAGTTGTAATCCTTATGTAAAATTTAGACATATAATTTAGATATTATTATATTCAATAGAAGTTTCCAAATTCTTTTCTTATTATCATTCTTTTGAAAAATACAAGAAGTCCATAGGCCCAATTTTAAATCCTAGAATAGTCATTGATCATTGTCTAGAGACTATGAATATATTTTGTTACTCATTGTTAATGAGCTAGCCTAAGGATTGAGTGTATAAATTTATAATTTATCTTATATGGTTAGTCTCTCATGTTGAATCTACTTCAAAATAAAAGGGTATCATCAACAAACTATAGATGGAAATGGATTTTAGTTTTGAATATATTTAAAGGCCCTTTATAAATCTAGGGGTTCTAAGATTGTGTATTTTTGAGGAACAATTTGTAAAATTGGATGCCTCACATTTATAATCATGAATGTAATTGCTTTGTAATCATGTATATAACTATCATAGAATATTTAGTTAGAAATATAATCATATTATCATAGAGTATTTTCATAGAATAATCAAGAAATATACTTACAAATATTATAAAAGAGAAGGATGTAACCCTCATGGGACTAGAGAAGATTTGGAATATTTTAAAAAGGACGATACCCCCTTGAAGAGACCAACGAGAGTAATATTTTTTGTGCTAAATTTCTATATTTGTTGTTTTTTTAAGTTTTCATGTTTTATTTATTTAATGCTTTTGCTATTGGATATGTAATATTAGTGTTGTTTTTTATCAATAATCCTTGTAATTATAGTTAGAATTATCATTGGCATATAATTTCTTATCTTAGTATATCTCAAAACTAAAAAATTTGAGGTGAAATATTTACATGATAAGAATCTCATTCCAAGTGGTATCAAAGCCCTTTCTAGGGCACATCAAGCTTTTGTTGTGAGTATGTTTTTCCTTAACCCCAAAATATATTTGAAATGATGTTATAGCTATTTTATAATATCATGAAGGAGCTATCAGTTTTGGCTAATTTAGATTTCCCATAAAGTATCTAGTTCTACTTGGGATAGTAAAAATATACAAAACAATAAAAAATCATAATTTATTGTATTAGTCCATTTCAGTCATCTTTTCAAGATGATCATTTTGGTATATAACACCTATATATTTTTAGGGACCCTAGATTCATGAAATTTGGTATAGCCCATCTCAATCACCTTTCCAAGGTGATCATTTTCATATATAATACCCATATACTTTTTGGGTAACCTTACTATAAATAGTTACTACCAAAATTAGCAATCATATTTTTAATAAATGTCACTCGAGACCCACCCTCAAGCAATGAAAACCAAAATATACAATATGGAGGTAAAGCATGCTAAATTGGATACCTTAAGTAAGCTTAATGCTCAAGTATCCTCCCATACTAGCTTGATAGTAGAATTCAAGCATGCATAGGACATAACGAGTCAAGACATTGAAGTTCTTAAGCTTAAAAATCCATTTTTTTATGGGCATCCTAAAAATAGACCAAAATATCAAAAAGGAAAATCTCTTAATAAAACAAATTTCTCTGAGGACTTTACTAAAGAAAACTATCAACAATTAGGCAACAATAGAGGCATGAATCCTAGAATTTCTAAACTAAAATTTTCAAGGTTTAATGATACTAATCCATAAAGTTGTTTGATTAAATCTATGCCATGGTATCAACTGCATGAAATGCCCATCAATCAACATATTTTTGGGGTTGAATTTCATTTTGCATTGAAGCACTCCATTGGTATCAATGGTTGTGAAAAAAAATTCTAAACATTGGGTGATGTCATGACCCACCTTGGCAAGACTTTTGTATAATAGACTATGTATTGATGAATGACTATTTGATACCTAGTTTTAAAGCATTTAGATGGTTATGCAATTTTATACATTGATTTAAATTTCAATAATATGGTACTACTAATGTATTGTCGATGTGCAAGACGAGGTACATCCATGGGTGGAAGAGGTAGAATCATTCACTGAGAATAGGGTACTAAAAATGGAAATGATGATTAAGGCAGCTCAAGGTAACATGAGTGACTACTCTCATATAGGTATGCATTATTGCTTTTGTAGGTGACCATCTGGAGCCAAATTTGGTAATGTAGAAGTTGCTACAAGTCTTCGTCTAGGATAGTTGACTGGATTTACGATAAATTACCCACCTTGTTTGATGCACTTGACTATATACTTTTGTTTGTACATGAGATATTGTGTAAGTAGATTTAGTAAAGAATCCCATTTGAAAAGTATTAGTAGATATAGAGTTTCTATTAATCCTTTGCTTTCTTAAATACCACACTAATATTTAACATTAGTATAGATATTTTAATTGAATTAAAAAGTCATACAAATGCTTGATACTAATATTGATATTTTATTTATCAAGTGAGAGAATATTTTAGGACCTACATCATTTGAATTAAATAGTATGAACATCTAAGCTTTGAAAGTTCTATTTAATTCTCTCTTATCTTTTTATTATAAAAAGAAAACAATGGCTTATCTTTTATATATTAGAGAAAGAAATTTAAAAAATCATTTTTTTATAAAATATATAAAGAAACAAGTAGCTTTATATATTTTAAGTCAAGTAAATAATTAAATAATTTTATAAATTTACTACAAAAATAAACATATTCAATTGAGAAAAAATTTTGAAAGAAGGAAAGAATTATTTTTAAATCCAAATATATTTCCTTCTTGCCTCCATGGGTAAGCATGAATTTATGTTGGGTAGATGGCATTTATGTGTGAGGAAGACTTTTACATTTTGTGGGTAGAATTTTTACCTTGTTAAGAGGGTTGAGGTATTCGAAGAAAAATGGGATTTAAAAAGGGATATTACAAGGAGAAGGTGCCAAGTGACTTTGGAATCGACAAGAGGACGAAAGCAGTAAAAAATACTTCAAAGTTCAATTTTAGGTTGGGTTTAACCTAGAAATTTTACATTTATCTTTTACATTAATTAAAAAGGTGTTAATCGTTTGTTATGCTTCCAAATCCTCATATCCACCTCTTTTTCTTGTATACTTAGCTTCCATGTGGAGCAACACCACAAATGGTTCTTCAGACCCCTTATGCCACTAGTTGGTGGTTGATTCACCTAAGGGTACCCTATGGCTTTTGAAACGTAGGGGCACCAACCCATAGTACATATGGGATTTATATAATAGAGGCTTTAAAAATATTTGCAAAAAATTACTTTTTAGACCCTTCCAAATATCATTGATAGCCAAGGAAGCACCATCGATTGAAGTCACCTTAACCATAAGCTAAAACCTACACCACCACCCAACCACTGGGTGGTGGTCAAATAATAACATATGCTACATAGACCTTAAGGGACTATGAAGTCCCCACATAGTACATGTGACATAAATCTTTGCAATCCTAAAGATGATTTCACTTTATCCCACATGCATGGTGGGAGGGGTGTGAGCTATATTGAAAGGGTTAGCGCACCCCTAAGAGGGTATCCAATCTACGGGATTGGTGGAGGATTTGCTAAACCCCCTTGTTGGACATGTTGATTGGTATTGTGCTACCCTATCATAGATTTCCATGTGGCAATTTGAGGTTAGTCCCAAATTTTGTATGGAAGAGTCATTTTGCTTACCTTGCTTGAGCTTGATCCCACATCCTTGGTGGGAGGGGCATGAGCCCTATTTGAGAGGCTTAACATACCCTATGTTGGTAGCCCAAATAATGGCTTGGTGAAGGATTTTCTAAACCTCCATTAAATGTGTTTGTTGTCCATTGTTGTGCTACCTATTATCGGTTTTCATTGGTAGCATGAGGTAAGTTAAATAGTTTTGGGTAAAGGTTCAATCTGCCCTAAAATTTTTTAGTTAGTGTTTAATGCTTAATCCCACATTTGTTGGAAGAAAGGGGCACAAGGCTCCTTAAACAAGCTTGTATGCCCTATGTTGGTATCCAAGCACACAGGCTAGGTGCACTTGGAAATAGATAGCCAATATTGGCCTATGAACCCTCTTGTTTTGTTATTGATCTGGATGTCTTGTTGTTGACCCACTTGTGTATTTGTTAGTTAACCGATAAATTAGTGGTAAATTTTTTTGAAAAAAATCCCTTTTTTCTTTAGTGACTACTTAATCTCAAGGAATGTTTTAATTTTCTAATTTTAGAAAAGAAAATATGGGCTTATATTTGATTAAATAAATATGTATTTATGAATATTTAATTGTTTAAAAGAAAGGCTTTTAGTTTATTAAAGATAAATGTTTTCTATGAATACTTAATTTATTAAAGGAATGGTTTATAGTTGATTAAAGAAATATGTATTTATGAATATTTAATTGATTAAAATAATGGTGTTTAGTTGATTAAAGATAAATGTTTTTATGAATATTTAATTGATTAAAAGAATGATTTTTAGTTTATTAAAGATAAATGTTTTTATGAATATTTAATTGATTAAAGGAATGACTTTTAGTTGATTAAATAAATTTGTCTTTATAAATATTTAATTGATTAAAATAATGGCTTTTAGTTGATTAAAAATAAATGTTCTTATGAATATTGAATTGATTAAAATAATGGTTTTTAATTGATTACATATAAATATTTTTATGAATATTTAATTGATTAAAGGAATGGGATTTTAGTTGATTAAAGAAAGATAGTTTTATGTAAGTAATTGATTGATTAAGGGTATGAGACCTTAATTGATTTACGAAAAAGGTTTTTAAGTATTTAATTGGTTAAGGGTATGGGACCTTAATGGATTAAAAAAATGGCTTTGTATGATGAAAAGCATGAACCTTTGATTGATTAAAGGGAAGGTTGTGAATTACTCTATGTTTGATAAAATGACTCTCCTTTTATTGATGAGAATAAGAGTGGATGTATGGGATTCCCTCTAGACTTGAGCAAATAATTTATGAATGGATTCATTGAATAATGTTGTATAGTTCTAATTTGACATCCAAATTATAAATGCACCTATTTTATAAGTTATCTAGTAGATGCATTTAGATGCATGCTTCATATGATCCATGAGTTGTCATGATCCCTTACCACCATCAATTGAATGATGAAAAGACAAGAATGATCAAGGAGGACACTTAGATCTGAAACATTAACCTTACATTTGTTGTGAGGAGAAAACTTATTATTGTATTAGACTCTAGTTGATTAATCCGCTAGATGGATAATGAAGTAATACATTATTATTTTAAAGTATGGAAGTTTTACCATACTTGGGTTCTATAATTTTTTAAAGTATGTGTAAAGTAAAAATGACAACATCGAGATAACAATAATAGAACCAACACAAAAGATATTGCACAATGAAGAGATAATATTGTATTAATATTTTGGGAGCCTTGATATCCAATGTTACAATGCAATATGTATTGATACAATTATTACAATCGAAAGGTTTGAAAACCCTCATTCACAATGAATCCTTGGTGTATTTTATGTCATATTCACTCCAAACAAGTTGTGGGTGGGATTGTGTATCCCTACGGGGCCACTTGAGTGACAAAAACCATTAATGTAAGTTATTTTGGTAACCTACACATAGATCACAATACAAATAAGTTAATAGCATATGTGAGGGCTCCACTGTGTGAGACCCTCTAAATGATAATTCTACAAACCCTAGGTGTTATAAACATGAAATGCAGGTAAAACACTGAAAACATAAATTATAAAGTAATAAATAATTTTACCTTGATATTATACTTGTGATTTTGATCTATGTTCCTCCTTTTATGATCTGATGGTGTACAAATTATAGTGAGTGTTTAAGGGTTTGTTAATAATAAACTAGAGGTGAGGAAACACCCTAGATTATTCTAGGAAGTTTGTGGATGCCCTGCAACATTCTTGGAATGCTCAGTGGCATTCTAGAAATGCTCAATAATGCTCAAGTTTTTCTATGATGGGTATTGTGGAACCAAATCTAGTTTATAGGGGTATTTTGGTGATAGATATAGGGATACGATGAATATAATGAGGAAGGATGTTAGTGAAATTCTAGGAGTCTGGATGAGGATGGATGCATGGGCTTTGAAATCAGTTGACCATTTAAGTAAATTATTTTATATGTCCAAATCTACTCAACAAGCTCACACAAAACTTGTCCAAATCTGCTCAATCACTTTCTCAACTCAAACCATTATCATAGAAGAATAAAGAGAACTTTTAGAGACTCAATATGTTCTATACTCAAAACTCATTATCTTTCTCAACTCAATCTCATAGAAGCATAAAGATTATTGTTAGAGAATCAATATATTCTATACTTAAAAACTCAATCTCAATTCAAATCAGAATATAAAATAGTTTGTTTTATGGAACTTGAACAACCACTTCATACATCCACTTGACTAGGCTCAATCAACTCTACTCAACCAATCACTTCAAGAAACAACCTTTGCTCACAAATCCTAGTCCAAGTATGTATCATCCAACTCAAAATATTTCCAAAAATGCTCAATAAAAAATCTCATATAACAATGATACTCATGATCTTTTCAAACCCTGACTCAAGTTCTTTGCACAACAATTCTCATAAAACAATATTCACATAACAATGATACTCATGTTCTTTTCAAACCCTAACTCAATTTCATCACAAATTTATTTTGAAGTACTATACCTGTCTGGAAGTCTTCTCTCTCTATTTGATCTCCTCAAAATTGGAGTTCTAGATTCTACATTTTTAGCTTCCTCCTCATCCTCTTCCTCTGGATATTCCTCTTTAGAATCTCTTTGTAATTTAGGTTCAACCACTGATTCTTCTTCTTGTTCCAATTTTACCTGCACTATTTTTGGTTCTTTGTTTGGTTGCATTTCTTGTTTTAAAACCCCTTTTGTTTCTCTAAAGATCACATTATGACTATAAACAACCTTCTATGTTTCTGGGTTCCACAACTTATATCCTTTAAAACTAGTACTATAACCCATAAATATGTATTTTTTAGATTTATAGTCTAGCTTAGTCCTTTTATCTTTTGGGACATACATATAAGCATCACAACCAAAAACTCTTAGATGTTTGAGAGAGGGTTTCTTACCAGTCCATACTTCTTGTGGAGTCTTGTCCACCAAATATGAGGTAGGATATCTATTTATGAGATAACAAGTTGTTAACATAGCTTCTACCCATAACTTATTTTCTAACCTTGCACCACTTAACATGCTTCTAGCCTTATCCATCAATGTCCTATTCATCTGTTTTGCAAATCCATTCTGTTGTGGAGTATACAAAGTTTTTTTCTACCTTTATATTCCATAGTCCTTGCAAAATTGCTCAAATTCATTAGAAAAATACTCACCACCATTATCACTTCTCAAAACATTTATCTTTTTCTCTATCTAATTTTCTACAAGAGCCTTAAACTTTTTAAATTTATTAAAAACCTCATATTTTTTTCATAGAAAATATACCCATGTCTTTCTTGAGAAGTCATCTATAAATGTAACAAAATAGATAGATTTACCTAATGATGGTACTTTTGTAGGTCCAAACACATCATTGTGAATTAGATATAGAATTCCTTTAGACCTTGTAGCACTACTTGGAAACTTGAATCTAGTTTATTTCACAAAAATAGAGTGCTCATAAAAATCAAAATTTAATGGGCAATCAGAAATTCCTTCAGCCATACCTTTCATTTTCAATGTCCGAAGTCCTTTCTCACAAATATGCCCCATGTGTTGATGCCACAATATTTTCTTTACTATAGGAATACCCAGAGCCATTTCAGCCAAATTATTTTCCTGTACAACTGAAGTGTTATTGCAAGTAAAACTTACAGTGCTAGCCTCAAGTCTGAACAAAGTTATTGTGTGAACTCCCCTTTCCAACACCAAAGATCCATGAACCATATTGTAGCTATCCTTATTAAATACCACATTCACACTTGCATCATTCATATTACTCACAAATTTTAGATTCATTTCCAAACCTGAAATATGAAACACACGAGGAAGAGTTTTAATTCTTCCATATTTTAGCCTCAACTTGACTCTTCCTCGACCTATTATTTTATATGTTGAATTGTCTCCTAAAAATACTTTACCTCCATCTATCTTTTCATATTCACTGAACCCCTCCCTATGAGGATTCATATGAAAAGAAGCACCTGAGTCAATCAACCATGAGTCAAGGCATTCACTTGAGCATGCTGCAGCCAAGAATGTGCTTCCCATATTTCTCATTTTTCCTTGATCTTGTCACATATAGCTCCCACTCAAAAATTAATTTATCACATGGTTGAAACCCTTACTCCTAGAACAAATATAAAACCTACCTCTGATACCAAATGAAGAGAAATTAATAGCCCTAATAAACTTAAAACTAAAAAGTAGTAATAATAGAATCAAAAGAAGAAGATAATAGATTCACACATTACACAATATTTATCTTGGAAATCCTCAATCGAGAAAAACCAGCACAATATTATTATTGTATTAACTTCACCATCTCCAATACAATAATATTCTCTTTCTATCTTTGTCTCCCTTTTCAAACCCTTATGCAAGTGCAATATATATAACAAAAAAACATGTAAGGATCTTTAAAATATCATGGTATTATTTTAATATTGCATTAACTTGATCGTTTCCAATGCAATAATATTCTCCTTTTATCTCTATTAAATCCTCATGCAAGTGTGATATATATAATAAAAGCACATGAATTGATTTTTACAATATCATGGTATTATTTTATTATTGCATTAACTTGACCATTTCCAATGTAATAATATTCTCCTTTTATCTCCATTAAATCCTCATTCAAGTGTGATATATATAACAAAATCACATGCATGGATTTTTACAATATCATTGGTGAATAATGCAAGGGTTCAAATATAGTAACCCTAAAAGCCCATATGGGTCTAAAAATAGTACAACTAAAAATAGTCTGTCTAAAAATAGCTTAAACCCTAAAAACATTTGGAGTGTCCAGTACATGTCTATAAATAGCTTGTCTATAAATATAATGTCTATAAATAACTTGTCTATAAATAACTTGTTTATAAATAGCTTGTCTAAAAATAGCCCAAACCTAAATAGCATGGAAAATATTCAACATATTTCCAACATTCTCCCACTCGTTGAATACTTTCCATAGGGGCCAAAAAACTACCATTGCCAAATGTCAAGGGCAACCATGCCCATAGATCTTCTACACCAAGAAATTTTTTGAGCAGGTACAACCTTTGTTAACGAATCAGTAGTATTCTTCTCCATGTCAACTTTCTCTAATATCACCTGGTTCTCTTCAACCATATCCCTTACAAAATGGTACTTGATATCAACATAATTTGATCGATCATGAAAAACAAGATTATTGGCCAAAAATATTGCACTTTGACTATCACTATTAATTCTCACAACCTTTTATTTAATGCCAACTGTTGAAAACAACCTTTGTAGTGACACTGCTTCTTTACTGGCATGAGTTGTTGTAATGTACTCTACTTCTGTAGTGGATAAAGCAACAACTGGTTGCTTTTTACTCATCCAACTTACTTCTCCTCTAAATAGCTTGAAAACATAAGCACTTGTGGATCTTCTCTTATCAAGATCTCCAACCTAGTCAGCATCCACAAACCCTTGTAGATTTATAGTATTATTACCTTCAAAATTTCTTTGATAATAGATAGCATAATTTGTAGTTCCACGTAAGTATCTGAAAATCCTCTTCATAGTATTCCAATGTTCCTTTACTATATTTGACATATATATGCTCACTACTCCCACTGCATGTGCAATATCAGGTCTAGTGCATACCATTGCATACATCAAACTGCCCACAATACTAGCATAAGGAACATGATGTATTTATTTAATTTCCTCATTTGTTTTAGGACACTATTTAGCAGATAAATTTTGACCAACTAGATATGGAGTACATACTAGTTTACAATCATGCATTCTAAACTTCTGTAGTATCAAATCAATAAAAAATCTCATATAACAATGATACTCATGATATTTTCAAACACTAACTCAATTTATTTTTACAACAACTCACTTCAACAATAATTCTCATAAAATAATCTTCACATAACAATGATACTCATGTTCTTTTCAAACCCTAACTCAAGTTCCTCACACAATCCAATGGCTTCAACAACAATGCTAATAAAACAAGGTTTTAATCACAACACTTAATTCTAGAAAATCTTGAAGCATTAACTCAAACACTTGACTGAACCAATGGTCTCAACAATAATGCTTATCAAACAAGGTTTAATCACAAATTTCAATTTAGAAAAACTTGAAGTATCAACTCAATTTTTTTTGAAAAGGAAACCCTAATCAAATCCTTTTCACTCTAAACTTAATTTTTAATCAATCCAATCAACCAACTCAATAAAGAAGAATTTTACCCATACCTTTTCTTGAAGAGGAGTTGATCTCACAAATTTGCCACACTCACAAATTTCTCTTTTTCAATCTCAATAAGGGTTAGAGGATAAATTTCTCCAATAAAACATATAAAAATAATAATATCAAAATTACACCTTATCACTCCAACTTGAATAGTAATAAATATCATCACAATAGTCACAAAAACCTTTATTTCAAAATAATATACCATTCACAAAGTCTTAACCTTTCAATATTCCACAATTTCAATTTTAAGACTTTAAAGAAATAAAAATAGAATTTTCCTTATAACTCCTAAAGGTAATTATTAACTACCACACTTTATTACAAAGCAACCTTTCCAAATTTCAACCATCAAACACCTTATACCTCCAACTTAGGTATTCAATAAAATAAAATATAAAAATGTTACCTTTGCCTTTGGAGAGTTTCAAACTCTCAATGCAGCCCACACAAACATCTTTCCCATGGTGCAAACCACCACACGAGCTACACGCTCGTTGGAGAGGAAGAAGCACCACGTGATTCAAAACGTTATGCCTTCCTTGCCTTGCAAAAATGTGTGCCTTACGTTTTGCACTTTCAACACATCCACCAAAGCGCTTCTATCAAGATTCAAACGTTGTCCTCTTGCACACAAAGTGTAAGCTTGCAGCCTACTTGCCACTGAGCCAAGGTGCCTTGTTGGCTTCCAAATAATCAACACTTTTTATTTTGTTTCCTTTTGCCATCAAGACAAACACAAAATTCACACATTCATTTCACGAGCTTTGCATTAATTTGTATGCTATTCTTTTTCCAATCGAGAAAGGATAATTTCAATGTCCTTTGGGCATAGGTTTAAATACTAATTTTTCTTCCCCTGCTTAGAATGTCGGTGCTTAAAAACATAATTAACCCCCATGACGTCGGCGAGGATTATCAAGGCCTTTGGTCTTAAACCCAACCTTTGGGTTTATTAAAATATTTTTTTGACATTTTAAAACCCACTTTTGCCTTTTAAAACATTATAATAAAAATTATAAATGTTTTATTTGGGTTTTCACATTGGCACATTTTAATATTATAATAACCATTATTTTAATATTAACCTTAGATAATGTACCTTTAATATTTATTTATAAAATTTAAATTCATAATGAATTTAAATAATTTATAAAATAAATATTACAACTCCTTTTTAACTTTTGTCTTTTGCACTATTTCACTTGATCTTTGGCCTTCTTTTTGGATATCAAATAACCATATTTGTCCCCTTTATTTCCTACTAAAATATTTGGTATTAATGCTGAATTCATCTGGTGACATCAATGACAACTTTGACTTAGTAACTCAAAATGTCCAACATAACTTTTATTAATAAAAAATAGAGAGAGAGTAAAATTAATAATTATCTTCAAATATCAAAGTGGGTTTAGGATTCGTGCATTTTACGGAAATTAACTATAGATAACCAAACCAGTAGAACCTAAGGATGGAACTAGACCTAGAGATATTGTGATGTAGCAACATCTTGAGGATTTATCATGGGCACTTCAATGAATGAATTTCGAAGTGGATCCAAATATAAATCTTTTTTTGGAGATAGGTTCAAGTGATGTAACTTGAATATTTTCCCAAGATTTAAGGTTGGATACCATTGTCAAAAAGAAAGATATTTGTGATGGAACCCTGAAGGATTGATAATATTCCATATGAGGGATGTTGCATAGAGTGATAGTCACCTCAATCAAACCATCATGAAGATGGAATGATTGATCACCCTAGTTTTCTCATGGTGTAATGAGTAAGCTAAGAGGTTTTACAACTAATTATTGGCTTACATTTGGCCTAGTAAAGAAATTGATATCCTTTTTCTCAAATATTGAATATGGGGTTAATACCTACGCTATGGTCAAATTAACCTACATTCCTAAAGAATTTTAGGAAATAAGGGGAACCACATGAAGGTATCCTTTAAACTATATGGGCAGTATACAAGGTTAACCCTAGTAAACTATGGGAGAGTGTTCACTCCTATCCACTCAAGGGATGCCTACAACATTTAGAACTTAAAATATGGTGAAGCCTCTATGATATTATTTGGTATATTTTTTTTAAACCTTAACTAAATATAAGCTATGCTTATCACCCTAAGACTGATGGTCAAATTGAGAGTGTAAACCAAGTACTAGAAGATATGATTTGCATGTATTGCATAGATAAAAAGTCTTGATGGGAATACTACCTACATATTATATAGTTTACCTCTAATAATGGACATCCTTCTTCTTTGGGTATGGCCCCATTCGATGTCTTGTATGGAAAGAGATGTAGAATGTTACTATCATGGAATAATTTAGAGGATTGGTTCATGATCAGACCGTACATGGTCAAAGATATGAAAGGTCATCTTTTGACAATTAGGTAGAGGCTTAAGGAATTTACCGACCATCAAAAAAACTATGCTAATCTAAAGATATTGCCAAGGGAATATTCTATGGGATATAGAGTGTTATTAAGGGTTAAGCCAATGAAAATACCATCAAGTCCATGAATATTGGATCCTCAATTTTTTGGACCCTTTGAGATCACTAAGGAGATTATTCTAGTTGCACATAGACTTGCCTTGCCATCTAACCTATCAAAAATCCATGACACATTTCACATATCCTTGCTTAGGAAGTACATTACTAACCCTGATCATGTGTGCGATGTCTCTAAATTGCATATGGAAAATCCCAAGGCTACTAAGTGATGTAAATGAATATTCTTGAGTTTTATTCTAAGTCAATGAGGAAAAAGACTCTAGAACAATGTAAGGTCTAGTGGGACCAACATTCTAGAAGGAGTGCCACATGGGATAAAGTAGATGTTATGAAGAAATATTTTCCTTGTTTATTTAAATAATTATTTTTTTATGATAGGAAATACACAGGATTGTGTTTAGCCAAAGGGGTTTGTATGTCATGACCCACCGTGGTAGAAATTTTCCATAAAAGACTATGTATTGATGAATGACTATTTGATGTCTAGTTTTAATGCATTCATATGGTTATGAAATATTATATATTAAATTATCTTTGAATAGTATGGTACTATTGATGTATTTTTGATGTGTAGGACGAGGTACATTTGTGGGTGAAAGAGGTAGAATCAACCACCAAGAATGGGGTACTTGAAAAGGAAAGTGATGATTAAGGTAGCTTAGGGTAACATGAATGACTACCCTCATATAGGTATGCATTCTTGCTTTTGGGGGTGATCATCGGTGATCCAACCATCTAGAGCTAAATTTGGTAACCTAGAAGTTACCATAAGTCCTCGGCTAGGATAGGTGACTATGTTTATGATAAATCCCCCACCTTATTTTATGCACTTGACTATTTTCTTTTGTTTGTACATGATCTATTGTGTAAGTGCATTCAGTAAATAATCCTCTCTGGGAATGATTAATAGATATAGAGGTTCTATTAATATTTTTCTTGCTTAAATACCATACTAATGTTTAATATTAGTATAGGTATTTTAATTGAATTAAAAAGTCATACAAATGCTTGATACTAATATTGGTATTTTATTTATCAAGTGAGAGAATAATTTAGGACTTGTATGGTTTGAATTAAATAGTATGAATATCTATGCTTTAAAAGTTCTATTTAATTCTCTCTTACCTTTTTATTCTAAAAATAAAATAATGGCTTATGTTCTATGGATTAGAGAATTAAATAGAATCATTTTTTAGAATCTTTCAAATCAAGTAAATAATTAAATAATTTTATAAATTAAATAAAAAATAAACGTATTCAATTGAGGTAATGTTTTGAAATAAGAAAGAATCATTTTTTAAATCCAAATATCTTTCCCTCTTTCCCCCATGGGTAAGCATGAATTTATTCTGGGTAGATGGCATTTATGTGTGAGTTAAGACTTACATTTGGTGGGTAGAATTTTTACCTTGTTAAGAGGGTCAAGGAATTTGAAGATAAAGGGATTTGAAAAGGGAGGATTCAAAGTAAAAGGTGGGAAGAGACTTTAGAAGTGAGAAAAGGATGAAATCAATGAACAAAGGCTTCATAGTTCAATTTCAAGCTGGGTTTTAACCTAGAAACTTTGCTTTGCCTTTTATATTAATTAAAAAGATGTTAATTTTTTGTTGTCTTGAAATCCCCATATCCACCTCATTTTCCTGTATCCTTAGCTGCTAGGTGGAGCAACACCACAATCGGTGCTTTGGGTCCATTTGGTCACCAATTGGTGGTTTATTAACCTAAGGGTGCCCTATAAATTTTAAAGCATAGGGGTGCAAACCCACATTACATGTGGGATATATAGATTAGAGGCTTTAAATTTCTTTGTAAAAATTTACTTTTTCGATCCTTATAAATCCTATCGAGGACCAATGAAGCATCGTAAACTAAAACATTCTTAGATGTAGGCTAAAACTTTCTCTACCACCACCTGACCATTGGGTGGTGGTCAGAGCATAACTTGTGCTCTGTAGACCTTAAAGGCCTACAAATCCCCCACATAGTGCATGTGAGATAAATATTTAAAAGCTTGAAGAGGCTTGTGCTTTATCTCACATGCATGGTGGGAGGGACATGGGCCCTATTGAAAAGTTTAGCATGACCCTATTGAAAGAGCTAGCATACCCCTAAGAGGGTGGAGGCTTTTATAAACCCCTTTTTTGTACCTATTTATTATTTTTGTGCTACCCTATCATTGATTTCCATGTGGAAATTTGAGGTTAGTTCCATAGTTTATGTGGAGGGGTCTTGCTTGAGCTTTATCCCACATTATTGTTGGGAGGTACATGTGCCTTTTTTGAAAGGGCTAGTGCACCCTATGTTGGTATCCAAACCAAGGTATTGGTGGAGGCTTTGCTAAACCTCATTTAAATATGTATGTTATCTTTTATTCTGCTACCTATTATCGACATGAGATCGATTAATAATTTTGAGTAAACGTTTAATACACCATAAAAAATTTTAATCAATATTTAATGTTTAATCCCATATTCATGGGGAGAGGTGGGCATGAGGCTCCTTAAAAAATCCCATGTACCCTATGTTGGTATCCAACCGCATAGGCTAGGTACACTTGGCAATGGCCAATAAATATTGGCATGTGAACCCACTTGTGTTGTGATTGATCCACATGTGTTTTAATTGATCCACCTGTGAGGTTTTTATTTGACTAATAAATTAGTAGTCAAAATCTTAAAAAACATTTTTTTATTTAGTGACTACTTAATATCAAGGAATGGTTTAATAGTAAAATTTTAAGAAAGTGAAGAACATAAGCTTATACTGAGAGGGGGGTGAACAGTATAAGATAAAACTTTTTACTTTTCAATCCAAATGATAACAACAATAATATCAAAGCAGTAAATAATGCACACATCATCACACACATGAGAGACATGATTTAACGTGGTTCACCCAATGTGGGTTACGTCCATGGAGAAAATATTCCTTATAAATTTTCTCAATGAATCTTTTGGGAACCAAATCCCTATTACAATATTTATGGACCTCTGTCCAAAGGAGACACCAATCCCCTATGCTCAAGTTCATGGATCTCTATCCACAGGAGACCTTTATCCCCACTACTCTAGTTTGTGGATCTCTTTCCATAGGAGAACTCTATCCCCTCTACTCTAGTTTGTGGATCTCTCTCCATAGGAGAACTCTATCCCCTCTGCTCTGCTCAACTCTGATCAAATATGCTCACAACTCTGATCCAATATACTCACAACTCTGATTAAATCTTCTCACAACTGCATGTACTGATCTGTCTTATACCTACTCACAAGTCTGCTTCAACCCTACTCACAAAACTGCCTCAACCTGCTCACAAGTCTACCTCAAACCTGCTCACAAGTCTGCTCTAGTCTGCTCACTATCTCTGCTCAATTCTGCTCTAATACATGCTCAATATTGCTCATAACATTTGCTTGATTATAACACTTCAAACATATTCTATCAAGAATTATTGTTCAAGAACACACAGGAAATGATATGCAATATGATTCCACCATATGTTCTTTTCAAATTTACTCAACCCAATACACAATTGCTTTACAAGACTTGCTCATCCACATTCAATACATTCAAATCAATGCTACAAAAGGTTTCACAATGATGCACAAACTTGTCTTCAAACCTAGCACAAGTAGTTCACAATCTCTAGCACAAATGTCTCAATCTCTTTCAACAATGGAAGCACAACTTGTTCTCAAACTCTATCCCAAATGTTTCCAAAACCATTCAACAATGAAGCACAAACCCTAGCTCAAACATTTCCAACAATGCATATGAACTTAATCCTTATATCTCCTCCTTATGACATCACAAGATATGCCCAACCAAATGCCTCAAATAAGGAGTAATGTTACCATACCTCTTAGCTTGCTTTTGATGGAGATGAGCTCTCAAAAACCTATCTCAAAAATTATTCTATCCTTTTATGCCACTTCAAAGGTTAGTTAGCACAATATTTTTCAACCATCCATATAAGAAACCTTTCCTCAAAAATAGTGCACAAAATATTGTTTTACCACTCCTTTTATTTTTCCAATGCAAGGTTTTTAATCACTAAACAACTCCTCTCAAATTCTCTTTCACAATGCTGGACTACACACAATACTTAACCATTGAACACCTTATTACTCCTAAGTGATTTTCAATATTAGCAACCAGAAACCCTAAGTGCATATCACAAATTAAATCCCACTTCAATATACCTTATACCTCCTAATATATCTCAATTTAATTAAACACAGAATCAGAAATGTCACACAATAATTATTATGCAAAGCTTACAACCTTATGTCTCCCTAGAAAATTGCACACCAAACAATAAAAATTTAACCCTTATATCTCCCTAAGTCATGCGCTATGCATACCTTAATTTAATCAAAAAAATTTACCTTACCTCAAGCACTGTCACCTACCATCGTGACTCGATCCTGCGTCTCCTCGTTGGCCCATGCCCTAGCACTAGGGTGGACACCACGTGGGCTAGGCACCCACACGATCACCAAGGAGCATGCACTCCTTTTTACCTTCTACGTTTGATGCTCTTCTCAACCAAAACAAAAACCTCCATCATGATTCGAATGTGTAACCTCTCACCTGCCATGCTCTTCGCGAGCCCTGCCTACCACTTGGGCTATCCATCCACGTAGGACCAAAAATGTGTGCTGCCTCCTTAATCTCTTCACTACCCTCAAAATGCGCAAAAAGACTTGTCTTATTCTCTGCCTCCACAATGTGCTCGAACGAATGTGATTATTGCTTGGTTAAAAACATTAGTCCATGCAAATAATTAAACCTTTTTATACCCTTTTGCTTGCCTTACTTGGACGTCGGCTCAACCTTTTTATTTGCCACCTTTTAAATTCGAATTCTTGGCACCTTTTGATAATTCAAATTTATTTTATTTTTAATATAATATTTAACCTTGGTGTTAAATATTATTTATTATATTATTTAACCTTGGTGTTAAATAATATTTTTCTTGTAGTCCTTTGTCAACTTAATTTCTTTTTGAGACCTTTGTCCAATGCACTTTCAATCCTCCTTTTAATAAGTCCTTTTGGCTTAAATATTATAATATTAAAATATTATAATATTGTCTCTTTTAAGCCTTAGTCACTTGCTTTCTTTTGAACCATGGTCTTAAACTTGGGCCTTCAACCTTTTAACCTCAATGAATTTGACATCAATGACAACAATATACTCAAAATTTCCAACAATCTCCCCCTTTGTCATTGATGGCAACCCTTTCTAAAAATTCCTTTTCCAACCATTGGATTCCAAATCTGCTCCCTGAGAAACTGCTCCCCCTTACTGGATGCTCTCCCCCTTACTCAAATATCTCCCCCTTTGACATCAATGGCAAAGGGACTCCTTTGGGGCTAAATATAAGACTCTTAGCTCAGCCCCCTCCCCACCTCCTCTCCTTGAGGTGATTAATTTTGGGGTGGGAGTAAGACTACTCCCAATTTCCTTCTAAGATACTCAAAAGTTTCCTTTGGCAATGGCTTAGTAAATATGTCCGCAAGTTGTTCCTTTGTAGTAACATATTCCAATTTGACTTGCTTATCCATCACCTATTCTCTCAGAAAGTGATATTTGATCGGAATGTGCTTGGTCCTTGAGTGCATCACTGGATTCTTTGAAATGTTTATGGCACTTGTATTATCACATAGTATGGATATGGGATGATCATGCTCTATCTTAAAGTCCTTTAAAGTTTACTTCATCCATAACACTTGTGTACAACAAGCAACTGCTGCAATGTACTCTACCTCTATCATGGATAAGGATATCGATGCTTGTTTCTTGCTTAGCCAAGAGACTAAACAATCTCCAAGAAAGAATGCTCCTCCACTTGTGCTTTTTCTGTCATCAATACTGCCTGCCCAATCTGCATCCGTATATGTTGTGAGAGTGAAATTATCACTTATGGGATACCAGAGTCCAAAATCCATAGTTCCTTTTAAATACCTGAGAATTCTCTTTACTGCCAGCACATGTGTTTCCTTTGGCGCTGCTTGAAATCTTGCCACTAGTCCCACTACCTGCATTATATCTGGTCTTGTAGCTATGACATATAGTAAGCTACCAATCATAGATCTATACAATGTCTGATTTGCTTTAGGAGATTCATCATATTTACTCAACTTGCATCCTATAACCATGGGGGTACTCACTGGTTTACAATCCTCCAATTTGAATTTCTTCAACATTTCTTTTATATACTTGGTTTGTGAGAGAAATACACCCTTTTTGATTGTGAAATCTGTAATCCAAGGAAGAAGGACAACTCACCAAGCATTGACATTTCAAATTCATTTTGCATACTCTTTGCAAATTTTTGACACATCTTATCATTATTGCCTCCAAAAATGATATCATCCACATAGACCACCACAATTAATAAGTCATTTCCTTCATTTTTGATGTATAGATTGTTGTCAACTATTCCTTTTCTGAAACCCTATTCTTGAAGATACTTATCCAACCTTGAATACCAAGATCTAGGAGCTTTCTTTAGTCCATAAAGAGCCTTCTTTAATCTGCATACATAATCTGGCTTATCAGTTAGGTTGAACCCCTCAGGTTGCTCAATGTAGACCTCTTCTTCCAAGATGCCATTGAGAAAAGCTGATTTTACATCCATTTGATATACTTTGAAGTTCTTGAAGCTTGAGAAAGCTAAAAATATCCTTATGGCCTCAAGTCATGCAACAGGAGCAAATGTTTCATCAAAATCAACCCCTTCAACTTGTGCATAGCCTTTGCATACCAATCTTGCTTTATTTCTGACTACCTGACCATCTTCATTTAACTTATTTTTGTAAACCCATTTAGTGCCAATTATATTCTTGTCCTTTGGTCATGGGACAAGTTCCCAAGTCTCACTTTTCTCTATTTTATCCAATTCCTCATCCATTGCCTTGACCCAAAATTTATCTTCTCTTGCCTCATTGAAATTCTTGGGCTCAATTTTAGACAGCAAGGAAAAATTTGCATGTTCACTTGTTCCTATTATCTTCCTCCTTGTTTGTCTTTCATTTGGATTTCCAATAATCAGATCTCTTGGATGATTCTTTTGCACATACCTGGATGGAGTCTTAGGTGGTGTTCTTTGTGCTTCATCTTCTTTTGATTCTTCACCTACTTCTTCTTGGCAACTTTCTTCTTCTTGATATACAATTTCTTGAGCTGGTTCTTTTGACCCTGTCTGTTCATCAACTGTCACATTTATACTTTCCATAATAGTATGTGTCCTCTTATTATAGCATTTATAGGCTTTGCTCTTAGTGGAATACCCAAGGAAGATACCCTCATCGCACCTTGAGTCAAACTTGCCCAAATTTTTCTCTTCCCATCTAATGTAGCATTTGCTTCCAAAAATTTTGAAATACTTCATAGTAGTTGGTCTTCCCTTCCAAAGCTCATATGGATTTTTATGATGATTTACTCTTACCTGAGCTCTATTGATGATATAGACAGTTGTATGAACTGCCTCTCTCCAAAACCCATCTAAAATATTGGATTCATTTAGCATAGCTCTGGCCATATTCTCAATAGTTCTATTTTTCCTTTCAACTACTCCATTTTGTTGTGGGGTTCTTGTTGCTGAGTATTCTCTTTTGATCCCATGTTGTTCATAGAATTCTATGAATTCACCTGAAGTAAATTCTCCTCCTCTATCTGATCTTAGACACTTGATCTTTTTACCTGTTTTATTTTCTACTAGAACTTTGAATGCCTAGAATTTCTCAAAGGCTTCTGACTTTTCTTTTAAGAAAGCTACCCAAGTCATTCTGGAGAAATCATCTATAAATAGCATGAAGTAACTTTCACCTTGTAAACTCTTTGTCCTTGTAGGACCACATAAATCAGTGTGAACTAGTTTCAATGGTTCAGATGAAGTAAATTCTTTTGACTTGAAACTCGTTCTTGTTTGCTTTCCATGCTGACATTGTGCACAAATTGTGCTTTGTGGTATTTTTATCTTGGGTAAGTCTCTGACTGCCTATTTGTTGTTGATTTTCACTATGTTGTCAAAGTTTAGATGACCCATTCTTCTATGCCATAACCAACTCTCATCCTCTTGTGATAAGAAATATTTTTCTCCCTTAATTTCACTTAGTATGTAGAGATTGTTTGTAGTTCTACTGGCATCTGCAATAAGCTTTCCTGTCTTGGATTTTCTGATCTCACATCTATTTGGATGAAAAGTGACTGTGTGCCCCTGATCACAAAGTTGACTTACACTCAAAAAATTGTGCTTCAATCCCTTAACATACAATACATTTTCTGTCCTTGATTTTCCATTATCTAAACTCAAAGTCCCTTTCCCAATAATTTTTGTTGAACCATTGTCACCAAATTTTACTGATCCTCCATTGATTTCTTTAAGAGCAAGAAATTTACTTTTGTCACCTATCATATGACTCGAACAACCACTATCAAGAAACCACTTATTTCTTTTATCTTGTACATGAAGAGTTGTTTGTACCAACATTGACTTCTCATTTTCTTGCTCTTTTCTCTCTTTCCAAACTTTTGAGGTTGTATTCTTTTGATCCTTCTGATCCTCCTTATTTTTGCTTGATTCAGGAAATATTATTTTACACCATTTGGCCTTGTGCCCAAAGTTATTGCATTTGTAACAGATGATATTGTTATCCATGAGAGGTGCAAATGAATTGAAATTTCTATCAACATTATTTCTCATACGGACCATGCAATGTACAACTCTATGACCATATTTGTTACATGAAAAACAATAGCCATGGAAGAAATTTTGTAACCTGTTAGATTGCCTTGAATAATATGGTTGCATGCTTCTTCCTTTTTCCATAATTAATTTTATAAATGTTTGACATCAAACTATTAGGCTTTTCATGAAGGAACCCACTCTGATACCAATTGAAGAACATAAGCTTATACTGAGAGGGGGTGAATAGTATAAGATAAAAATTTTTACTTTTCAATCCAAATGATAACAACAATAATATCAAAGTAATAAATAATGCACACATCATCACACACATGAGAGACATGATTTAACGTGGTTCACCCAATGTGGGTTACGTCCACGGAGAAAATATTCCTTATAAATTTTCTCAATGAATATTTTGGGAACCAAATCCCTATTACAATGTTTATGGACCTCTGTCCAAAGGAGACACCAATCCCCTATGCTCAAGTTCGTGGATATCTATCCATAAGAGACCTTTGTCCCCACTACTCTAGTTTGTGGATCTCTTTCCATAGGAGAACTCTATCCCCTCTACTCTAGTTTGTGGATCTCTCTCCATAGGAGAACTCTATCCCCTCTACTCTACTCAACTCTGATCAAATATGCTCATAAATATGATCCAATATGCTCACAACTCTGATTAAATCTACTCACAACTACTTGTACTGATCTATCTTATACCTACTCACAAGTTTGCTTCAACCCTACTCACAAAACTACCTCAACCTACTCATAAGTCTACCTCAAACCTGCTCACAAGTCTGCTCTAGTTTGCTCATTATCTCTGCTCAATTATGCTCTAATACATGCTCAATACTGCTCATAACATTTGCTTGATTATAACACTTCAAACATATTCTATCAAGAATTATTGTTCAATAACACATAGGAAATGATATGCAATATGATTCCACCATATGTTCTTTCAAATTTAACTCAACCCAATGCACAATTGCTTTACAAAACTTGCTCATCCACATTCAATACATTCAAACCAATGCTCAAAAGGTTTCACAATGATGCACAAACTTGTCTTCAAACCTAGCACAAGTAGTTCACAATCTCTAGCACAAATGTCTCAATCTCTTTCAACAATGGAAGCACAACTTGTTCTCAAACTCTATCCCAAATGTTTCCAAAACCATTCAACAATGAAGCACAAACCCTAGCTCAAACATTTCCAACAATGCATATGAACTTAATCCTTATATCTCCTCCTTATGACATCACAAGATATGCCCAACCAAATACCTCAAATAAGGAGTAATGTTACCATACCTCTTAGCTTGCTTTTGATGGAGATGAGCTCTCAAAAACCTGTCTCAAAAATTATTCTATCCTTTTATGCCACTTCAAAGGTTAGTTAGCACAATATTTTTCAACCATCCATATAAGAAACCTTTCCTCAAAAATAGTGCACAAAATATTGTTTTACCACTCCTTTTATTTTTCCAATGCAAGGTTTTTAATCACTAAACAACTCCTCTCAAATTCTCTTTCACAATGTTGGACTACACACAATACTTAACCATTTAACACCTTATTACTCCTAAGTGATTTTCAATATTAGCAACCAAAAACCCTAAGTGCATATCACAAATTAAATCCCACTTCAATATACCTTATACCTCCTAATATATCTCAATTTAATTAAACACAGAATCAGAAATGTCACATAGTAATTATTATGCAAAGCTTACAACCTTATGTCTCCCTAGAAAATTGCACACCAAACAATAAAAATTTAACCCTTATATCTCCCTAAGTCGTGCGCTATGCATACCTTAATTTAATCAAAAAAATTACCTTACCTCAAGCACTACCGCCGTGACTCGATCCTACCTCTCCTCGCTGGCCCACGCCCTAGCGCTAGGGCGGACACCACGTGGGCTAGGCGCCCACACGATCACCAAGGAGCATGCACTCCTTTTTACCTTCTACGTTCGATGCTTTTCCTCAACCAAAACAAAAACCTCCATCATGATTCGAACGCGTAACCTCTCACCTACCATGCTCTTTATGAGCCCTGCCTACCACTTGGGCTATCCATCCACGTAGGACCAAAAATATGCGTTGCCTCCTTAATCTCTTCATTGCCCTCGAAATGCAAAAAATGACTTGTCTTATTCTCTGCCTCCACAACGTGCTCGAACGGATGTGATTATTGCTTGGTTAAAAACATTAGTCCATGCAAATAATTAAACCCCTTTTTATACACTTTTGCTTGCCCTACTTGGACGTCGGCTCAACCTTTTTATTTTCCACCTTTTAAATTCGAATTCTTGGCACCTTTTGATAATTCAAATTTATTTTATTTTTTAATATAATATTTAACCTTGGTGTTAAATATTATTTAACCTTGGTGTTAAATAATATTTTTGCTTGTAGTCCTTTGTCAACTTAATTTCTTTTTGAGACCTTTGTCCAATGCACTTTCAATCCTCCTTTTAATAAGTCCTTTTGGCTTAAATATTATAATATTAAAATATTATAATATTGTCTCTTTTAATCCTTAGTCACTTGCTTTCTTTTGAACCATGGTCTTAAACTTGGGCCTTCAACCTTTTAACCTCAATGACTTTGACATCAATGACAACAATATACTCAAAATTTCCAACTGAAAGAGGGTAAGGTATTATAGATGATTAACGAAATATGTCTTTATGAATATTTAACTGATTAAAAGAATGGATTTTAGTTGATTAAAGATAAATAATTTTATGAATGTTTAATTGATTAAAATAATGGCTTTTAGTTGATTAAAGATAAATGTTTTTATGAATATTTAATTGATTAAAGGAATAGTTTTTAGGTGATTAAAGAAAGATAATTTTATGTAAATAAATGATTAATTAATGGCATGAGACCTTAATGTATTAAATAAATGTCTTTGTATGATGAAAAGCATGAACATTTGATTTATTAAAGGAAAGGTTGTGAATTAATCTATGTTTTATGAGATGCCTCTTCTTTCATTTATGAGAATAAGAGTTGATATATGGGATTCCATATGATGTTGAGTAAATGATTCATGAATGGATGCATTGAATAGTTTTGTATAGTTGCAATTTGGCATCCAAATTATAAATGCACCTTTTTATAAGTTACATAGTAGATGCATTTAGATGCATGAGTTATCCTAATCCCTTACCACCATAAATTGAGTGATGGGAAGACAAGGACAAAGAAGGACACTAAGATCTGAAACATTAACATTTATATTTTTTTTGAGGAGAACACTTATTATTGGATCTCTAGTTGAGTAATATGCTAGATGGATAATGATGTAATATCTTATTCTTTTAAAGTATGGAAGTTTTACCATACTTGGGTTATGTAATATTTTAAAGTATGAATGAAATATGTATCTTTTACTTGTTGTTAAGGAATCTTGTATAATAATTGAGTTAAACTATTCTAATTTGTTAATATTTGAGTTAAATTATGATATATTGCTTAAATACTTTTTTTAATGTTTTTATAAATTTTACTCCATGCTTGAATTAATTAGATAGAATAATCATATAATTTTATTTAAAATAAGATTAGAATTTTCTTAAATGATTAAAATTAGTTAGATAATTTGAATTGATATCTAAATATAAATTTGAATCTGTGTTAGAATTAAAGCAATGGAACCTGAGGGATTGCGGGATCTCTAAGGATATAAATTAGAATATACTTGGTTTAAATATCTCTTTCAAAGAAACTAAACTATATAGAATTATACAAACAAAGTAATTTTTTAAAACAAACTTGGCTATCTATAAAAAGAATAAGTTATCTCATATTAGAGATGATATTGACAACTTATTTGCAATACACATAGTATACCTACAAATATGGATTTGTGTATGGTATATATATGGGTATATCCTTTTACTAATAAAAGAAGATAAGTTAGCTCATCATGAAGATGAGATTAATAGCTTATTTGCAATACGTATACAATACCTACATGAACATATTTGTGCATAGTATAGATATGGGCATATCCTTTAATAGATTAAGGAAGAGAATGTTGGTTCAATGTGGATATGATCAATAACTTAAAATATTAGAATAATTTAGATATATTTGTAGTAATGCATATGTTGGTTAGGGATATGAAAATCCCTCTTTGGTATATGTTTGTAAAAAAAAAAATTGCCTTTCTTAGTTTAGTTAGATTTTTGGGTCATTACAGGTGAACACAATTCAAGAGTGAACTCCCTTTATAAATTTGACCCGTTAGAGTTTGAAGAATTTCTTAGAGCCCTCACCAAGTTTGGACATTTAAGTATCATGCCTAAGTCTATTATGGTTTTTTAGAATCCACCCAACATAACCAATGGTCTTCTAGATATCATATGAAAGAGTTGATTCATTAGTGACCTTCAAGTAGAAAATAAAAATAGGGTCAAAATTCTCAAACTAGCCACATACATGATAGCCATGGGGTTATCTAAACTTGTATAAAGTAAATGGAATCACCAACATAGGGCTTCTAAACCTCCAATATACCAAAATAAAACTTCTACACCCAACAACAATAATGCTCTAAATGTTTCAACATTCAAGAGGTTAACATTAGAGGAGATGACTAACTATTAAGCCAAGGGACTCTATTATAACTATGATTAAAAATGGGCCACAGGACACAAATGTAAAACATATTTCTTCCTTTTTGATATCAACAATAATATATATTCTTCTATAGAGATAGGGGATGAGTTTGTGGACTAAGTAGAAGAGCAATTGGAATAAATGGATGAAGAATACCCACCCCATAGACCCATAGAAAAAACTCATACACCACTTTAAGAGTAACCCCATATATTCTTAAGGCTATGGTATTGTAGCAATATTAACACCACAGTGCATGACAATCCAACATTTTATAAAATGGAATGAGGTTTTAAAACTATTAGACTCTGGTAGCACATATAATTTTATTGATCCCAATATAGAAAAAATAGATAATTGTTTCATATATGGTAATTATCAAATCAATTTCAAAAATGTTAATTGGGATATCATGATTTGTAATGGGAGGTGTTAGAATAGTTGTTTATCAATAAATGACTACTAGTTTCAAAATTATCTCTATGTATTTCTAGTGGGAGGTATGGATATTGTGTTGGTCTACCTTTGGATAAGAACTTTGAGGCTAGTATTTTGGAAGTTCTCAAAGCTTTTTATGTATCTCCCTATCAATAATAGAACACACAAACCATCTAGGGTATAAATTATGGGAAACCATATCCCATCAAATATAGTGGATGATGAGGAATATCATAGTGCAATAGTTGATAGATTTTGCCTAATGCAATTATGTGCTATCTAGGACAAAAATGTACCTTAAAACTTGTTATCCATTCAAAAACAAAAAATGGGACAGATGGACTAGCAATGGTATTTGCTAAAAACTATAGTAAACTAGGGTTTACAAAATAAAAATTCTAAGGGTAGATAGGATGAGGATACTACTTCAGAAGATCAAATAAGCAAATCTCGTATAGAAGAAGAGCTAGCCAAGGAAATGAAGAATATCAGAGTATCCAAGTTTATAATAAAGGACTAAGGGGATTTAGCCATGGTTTGGTTGAATGAGTTGGAAACATACTTCTCAAAGAAGAATTATTATTTAATAATCCAAACAGTTTGGATTACCCTCTACTTAAAGGATACAATATTGGAATGGTGGAATACATTGAAATTTGGTTAAAATATTCAAACAATGAATCTTCAATAGGATGATGTTGTTCAAGCCTACAAGAAAGGGTCATTATCAGAACAATATTGTATAGAGAAATTCGAGGAATTCTTCAAACTTCACCAAGAAATAAATATGGTGGAGATTTAATACCAATGGTTTATGAAGTTTCTTAAGTATATACTAGTATTTGAGGTTGATGAGATAATGAAGGTACATAAGTTTATCTTAGGAGTAGATCCGAAGATCAAATAAGTAATAAAATTGCACAAAACCAAAACTCTTCTAGAGGTATATGATCTAGCTTTCTAGGTAGAAGCCACACTATAGCCAAATATAACTTACTTTAACTATGCCAAATTGTGATAAGAGGATCAATAGGTACTGAGAAAAAGGAAAAGTATAGATTATATGAAATAGGAACAAGAGCAAATCAAGAAAAGTAGTTGGTTTGAAAATTTGGGGTATATCTATGATCTAAAAACATTGTGGGGTTATTCTTCTATAGCTTTAAGAAGCCTTGATGAAACTAAATTTGGAGGAATAAGCTTTGTATATTTTGTGAGATCGACTTTATAGGGATTTAGTATGCCTTGGTAAAATTAGATTTGGAATGGATTGGTTAAAGGCTCATCGAGTCTTAATTAATTTTCAAGATAAATGGTTAAACTATATAGATAAAGATAAACATAGATAGAGAAAACATAGTGAGCAAGGGTCTTTCTGAACTTAGTTGATCTTTTTAATGCATCTAAAAGAACACTATTAAGAAAGGTAGTATGGTATATGTCATTAAGTTGAACAATAAGACTAAGGATGATAAAAATAAGGAATTATTTAATAATCATCCATCAGTGCATGAGTTTAGGGATGTATGTCCTGAAGACCTCCTTAGGGTACCACCTAAGCATGAATTTTATTTCACTATGGAACTAATTTCGGGTGCAGAACCCATTCATAAGACTCCTTATAGGATGAATCCTATTGATATGCAAGAGTTAAAATCAAGTGTAACTTCAAGGATTGTTGGGAAAATGTTTGATTAAACCTAGTGTGTCACCATGGGTTGCACATGTTTTATTTGTAAAAAATAAATATGGTTCA
Source organism: Wollemia nobilis (assembly GCA_028583015.1). Taxonomy (NCBI): domain Eukaryota; kingdom Viridiplantae; phylum Streptophyta; class Pinopsida; order Araucariales; family Araucariaceae; genus Wollemia; species Wollemia nobilis. The sequence goes on from JAQPPZ010016943.1 coordinate 16,732,634, forward strand.
CTAAGGTTATGCATAGACTACAAAATGTTGAACAAAGCAATCATCAAGAATAGGTATCCTTTACCCAATATTGAAGATTTTTTTGATCAATTTAAGAGTGCAACCATATTTTTGAAAATTTATTTGAAATCGGGATACCATCAGCTAAGGATATGATAGGAGGATACTCACAAGACTACTTTTAAGATCAGGTTGGATATTATGAGTTCACAATATTACCTTTTTGGCTTACCAATGCATAGATAACATTTATGAATCTAATGAACAATATATTTAGAAAACATCTTGATCAATTTGTCTTGATATTTCTAGATGATATCTTGATATATTCCTAAAATAATAAAGAGCAGGATAGGCAATTGAGAATCGTGCTTGAGTTGTTAAGGAAGAACCAACTCTATGCGAATTTTTCAAAGTGTAAATTATATGTTCTAGAGATGTAGTATCTGGGACATATCATATCTTTAGAAAGTATGGCTATAGATCTAAATAATATAGAGGTCATTTTGAGTTGGCCATTTCCCACTAATGTGACTGAAGTGTTGAGCTTCATGGGAATGATAGGGTATTATAGGTATTTTATGAAGAATTATTTCAAAATAGCCTACTATATCACTAATTTTGAAAGGAAAGGTAAGGAGTACAAATGCAAAGATAAGTGTGAATTCACCTTTGAGTTGCTTAAGTAGAATCTTACTATTGCACCTATTCTAAAAATTCTAGATTCTCAATGGGATTTTTTTAGTTTCTGCTAATGCATATTTGAAGGTTTTGGGAGGAGTTCCATCCTAGGATTATTTATTCATAGCATATGATTCAATAAAAATAAATAAACATGAGGTAAACTATGCTACGCGTAATTTAGAGCTAGCAACAATTGTATATGCTCTTAATATTTGGCATCATTACTTTTTAGGTAAGCCTTTTGAGTTAAGAATCGATCATAAGAGTTTGAGGTATATTTTTATTCAACCAACGCTTAATGCTAGACAAAGAAGATAGACTGAGTTCTTAGTAGAGTATAAATTTTGTATACACTATATCAAATTTAATAAAAATAAGGTTGTTGATTCCTTAACCAAAAGATATATACTTGCATTTACTCATAGTCGCATGGACTTAATATAACAAGTCAAGAAAATTCAATATCAGGATTGATGTTATAGTGAAATTGGACTAAAATGGAAATAAATACTAGAGAGAATGATTTTGGCATAAAATATGGTATTTTATGCTTTAAATATAGGGTAGTTATACCCAAAATCGATGACTTGAGGAGACTGATCATGCAAGAAGTGCATAGATCTCCTTACTTTGCTCACCCTGGTGGGGCTAAAATGAGGGAGAACATGAAAAATACCTTCTACTAGTCAAGTATGAAGAGAGATATCATTGCTTTTTTTGATAAATTCATGAAATGCTAGATGAAATATAAGCATAGACATACAACAGGACAATTATACCCACACGATATACCAATGCAAAAATGGTAGGTCATATATATGGACTTTATTATGGGATTACCTAAGAATAGGTACCAGCATGACATAATTCTTGTGGTGGTTAGTAATTTGACAAAGCTTACTCACTTTATACATGGGAATACCAAGGATGATGCTCTAGTGGTGGTAAATAGGTTTGCCAAAGAGATATTTAGGTTACATGGGTTTCTTGAGGTAATCATCTTAGATAGGGACTCTATATTTACATATAAGTTTTGGAAATCTCTTCATCATGCAATTTGCACAAAGTTGAACATAAGTTCTACATACCATCCAAAAATAGATGGTCAAACTAAAATGGTAAACCAATTCTTGGAAGATATGCTTTGCATGTACTACATGATAGTCTTTATGAAAAGACTTTTTGCATCTGGTAGATTTTGCTTATAATAATGGTTATCATACTTCCTTAAATATGTCCCCATTTGAAGCATTGCATGGTAGGATATGCATAACCCATCTATTTTGGTATAATCCAGAGGTTTAGATTTCATAAGACCAGATGCAATCTAAGTGATGGGGAACAACTAAGTATGATCGAGTAGAGGCTTAAGGAATTTATCGATCATAATAGCTATTCTAATCTAAAAAAATCACCTAGATAATTCTCTATGGAAGAAAATGTTTCTTAAGAGTTAAACCCATGAAAAGCACCATCAAGTCTACTAAGTTGGATCCTCCATATTTCAGGTCTTTTGATATCATTGAGAAGATAAGTCTAGTAGCCTATTGTCTCACCTTGCCACCCAACTTGTCAAATATCCATGATACTTTCCATGTATCCCTACTTAGGAAGTATATTGTTGATCATAATCATGTGTGGGATGTTTCAAAATTATATATGGTATATCCCTCAGTCATTAAGGTAAAACCAATAAATATTCTAGAGTTTCATTCCAAAATGATGAGGAAATGAACTCTAGAATAGTGCAAGGTCTAGTGGGACCAGTATTACGAGAAAATCACCACTTGGAAAAAAGTGAATGAGATGAAAATAAATTTGCCTTATTTATTTGCATGAAAGTGTAATGTAATGTTTATTTAAGGAAAAAAAAAACACAAAGGACTATGTTTATTCCATGGGAGGTAGTATGTCATGACCCATTCTGGTCAGACTCATGTATGAGATGAATTATGTATTGATGTTTGTTGTGGGAAATTTCTACTTGCCATTTTAAAACATGTCACGTCACAAGGATCCCTGGAATCACAACCAATTTGTAGAATTTGGTGGATCTACCTCTTTGACCTAGGAAAATATTATCTTTGAGACTCTAAACATAATAGGTTAGGTAAGGAAACCCCAGGTGATGGGCATGAGTATTTAATATTCTGACGTTGATTCTTATGACGTTGATTCTTATTCTTATTGACCAAGCCACATAGCATTTTAATTATTTATACTAGACCGTCCATTAGGCAGTCATAGCAGATTCATAATAATTCATGAAATAAGAAAGGAAAAGGGAAAGATAAACTATTTTATTTGGATTCATTCAAATAATGTAATAAATAAGAATAATCAACTAGCAAAGAGGAGGTTATTCACACATTCATATACTATAATATGCAAATAAGTAATACACATTTTATTGATATGAGAATTCCAGAAAAGGGTTGCATCTCTCCATATTGAATATTCCTGTTTGAATATTGCAACAATGGGTTGCATCTATCCATCCTGGTTATAGTGATTAAGAGCTTCCAAATCCTTGCACATCCACTAGAAATAATTTCAGCTGGTTGGGCTTCCTGGATAGTTCCTAGACAATAATAGAGGAAAATATAATGATAAGAGATAGAGGAAAAACACACAGAAGGAGGGAATATGACTGACTTTGAGACACAGTTATACCTAGAACAAATTTTTTGCTCTCTAAGGCTTGATAAAAATATTCTACTATGATTCTCCTCTATGTATAGTGTTGGGCAATCAAGCTATGCTATAACCATTTTCTTGTCGGCCCTCATCTGGCCTGATCTCCCATCTTATATAAAATTGTGGTAAGGACAAAAAGAGATAGGTGGCCCATGTTTTTCTCATAGTATTGTTATCCTTGCTCACCAATGTCTTCACCACCTTGAATAGGTGGTCCTGTTGTATCTTGTCCTGCTTCATCTTGCACTACACTGGCACGCACTCTATATTATTTGTTAGTGGTTTCTTTTTCTTTCTTTGGGTCCCCACTACTTTCTCTTCTCCGATATTTTGTAATTTTTGGTCAAAGAGGTCAAATATTTGTCATGGAAGTTCAAGGTGAATGTCAACATGTTTATATCTTGTGTGATTTTATTCACCCACTCATTATACCATGCCATAGTGTTCTCAAAGATCACACACAAGCGATATACCATTTCTACAAAGGAGTTAAGTTGCCCCATTAGCTTTGTATTTTAGCCAAAGTCAAAATCTCATATCTTATTAAATATTAAATATTTAAGTTTGGCTGATTAGAAAAACTCTTTTAATGTGCACCCACAGTCATTGAGCTCACTTCGTAACTCTTCCTCAGAGGTTGTTATTTCCTCATTCCATTACAACCACTTTGATATGTTTTGCAAGAATATGTAAATCTTCATCAACTCTTTTGTACAAAAATAGATAGACCCATCTTCTAGAGTTATCACACCTCCACTTACCTCCATGTAGTTTTCCTTGAATATTTGAATGACTGGGTATATTGGATTGATCATATGATCTTCTTGGTGTAATAGATATATCAAAATATCTACAGTGCACCTAGTGGCATAAATATTATAAAACACTACAATAAAATTGGCCATCTCTCCTTGCACCTTTTCCATCATATCCTACTTGAAATTCTCAATGAAATTGAAGTGGTCATAAACCAAAACGATAGTGGTTTGAGAAGTAGGTGGTGTTTTCCATAGATGGTCTATCTTTGCTTGTAGTTGCTCCACATGTTTCTATAGTTGTTCTACTTCTATAGCCTTGGTATTCAAACTTGATACTTATTTTTCTACCACCTCTACCACTTGGACTTGGGAAGCCATGTGGGACTTCATCATATCGATTGGACTTTTTGTGGCCATAATCGCATCCTTGTCCAAGTCTATTATGGCTTCCTTTAAGCTGGATGCAAGGGGGTGGCTACTATGGCAGTAGACACATCACATGTACTGTGTTTGAATGTTTTCTTGGCCCTTCTCACTCATTTTTTGGGATCTCTATGCTCCACCATATCTTGTATTTTATCTTCCTCTTTAGTAGTAAAATGGACCACTTCCCTTACCTTGGATAGTGTGAAATTTTCCATCAAGGTATCAGTATTGGCATTTTTATGGGTAGGATATTATTATGGACTCTCTATCTGGATCTCATACTCTCAGGGTATATTTGATAATCCCCTAGCTTCTTGTATTTACTTTAGCACTTTGGGAGTAATTAAGTGCTTCTTTTGATTGATCACCAAGATGGTGGAGACCATAGAATATTGGTCAACCGCCAGTTCGATATGGCTCGATGGAGATATCAATGTCTGGGCTGAGGCTATAAATAAAATTCTTACCTAATACAGAGGATGAGATATCATATCCTTACCCCTTGACATAGCAATGGGAGAACTAGAGGATGTAAAAAGTCTCACCAGCTCTTGAGGGGCTATGTCTAAGATTCTCATTGCCACCTCAAAAAATTATGAGTCTTGATTGATGATTTTAAGGGTGGGGTCCTTAAAGTCTTTAGGTAATGCAACGGGAATAAGGGGATCACTTTTCCCACCAAAAATTTATTGTACAACCTCGGGTTAGTAGTATAATCACCCACCACCTCTAGCTTGCTAGGGGGTTTGTTTTACATTCACCAGACCAGTTCTAGTGATAGGTCCTTCCTAAGGGCCTTTTGCATTTCATCTTCAAAATCATCAACCTTGTGCGTAACCTGTAAGAGGGACAATTTTTTTATGTCTATTTATGAGATTGAAAAGGATTGTAGGGCCTCCATGTGATATCTAGGAAGCAGTATGTGTCCACATTCCAAATGGATCTAAGTAAAATAAAGTGGCCCAAGTATATGTAGGGGTCCATTATATGGGAAAACTGCAGCCAAGGAACTCCTCCCTTATTTCTTATGGACCTTATTTTAACTTTAGCAATTTTCTTGGTTATTTCTAGAATAGCTATGGATGTGGGGTAATGCTTCAACAAGGCCTTTGGGGGTAGCTTTGACCCATACCATCTTATATAAGTGTATTCCTTCATAAAGAAGAAATCACCTACCTTTGTCTCATGGAGAAATGGTTTTACTCTTACTCTAATTATGTCAGGATATTTTCCACATAATTGGGCATGGACCACAGGGAGGACTTCCTCAAATAAGACCACATAATTTGAGCAACCCTCTTGTATACACAACAAGCAATATTGAACAGTGACAATATTGAATCCCCCTATCTTGGAGATCAAAGACTGATCCATTTGGCCCAAGACTAGGTGAATTAAAAATGAATAGTATAATAAAGGAGGAAGCTACTCTTTATCTACCATAATAGCTTCCTATAATGTTGTCAGCTCCTATTTGATATTATCATTGATTGTTTTCTCCCACCTGTACATGGGCATCTAATCCCTCTTGTTGCACTGGATGATCAATAACATGTCTTCCTTGGTGATTTGTTCTAAATATTTGGTCCCTAGTACCAGATTAATCATGTACCCAAGGGTGGAGAATGATATTGAGAATGGGGAAACTAGAGGGCATGGACCTAAAGAACACAAGCTTATACTGAGAGGGGGGTGAACAATATAAGACCACTTTTTACTTTTCTTTTCAATTCAATATTATGCAGTGTATAGACAACAGTATCAATAGCAGTAATCAAGCAATGCACAAAACACCATACACAATAGAGACACCATAGTTTACGTGGTTCACCCAATGTGGGCTACTCCACGGAGAAAATATTTTACTAAAACTTTCTCAATCAATCTCTTTGGGAATCCTTCCCAATTACAATGTTTATGGATCTCTGTCCAAAGGAGATGTTGATCCCCTAATCTCAAGTTCATGGATCTCTTCCACAGGAGAACTCTTTCCCCTTCTACTCTGGCTAGTGATCTTCTAGAAGACTTTGTCTCTCTACTGCACTGACTGGTGGATCTCTCTCCACTTGAAGACTCCTCACTCAGATCTATCTTCAATTGTGTTGGCTGTTGGATCTCTATCCACTGAGACTCTATCCTCTGTACTCTATCACCTCCAAAGCTCTATCAATAGGCTCACTCAGAACTTGCTCAACAAGCTCACACAGAACTTGTCCAAATATGCTCAACAAGCTCACACAGAACTTGTCCAAATCTGCTCAACAAGCTCACAAAGAACTTGTCCAAATCTGCTCTAACAAGCTCACCAAGAACTTGTCCAAATATGCTCTAGCAAGCTCACCAAGAACTTGCCCAAATCTGCACTAGCAAGCTCACCAAGAACTTGCCCAAATATGCACTAGCAAGCTCACCAAGAACTTGCTCAAATCTGCACTAGCAAGCTCACCAAGAACTTGCTCAATAATTCAATCTCATAGAAGCATAAAGAGAATTGTTAGAGACTCAATATGTTCTATACTCAAATCTCAATCTCAACTCAAATCAATCTTATAGAAGCATAAAGAGAATTGTTAGAGACTCAATATGTTCTATCCTCAAATCTCAATCTCAACTCAAATCCAGAATATAGAATAGTTTGTTTCATGGAACTTGAACAACCACTTCACACAATCACTTGACTAGGCTCAAACAACTCTTCTCAACCAACTACCACAAGGAACAACTCTTTCTTACAAACCCTAGTCCAAGCATGTATCAACCAACTCAAATATTTCCAACAATGCTCAACCACAAATCTCACATAACAATGATACTCATGTTCTTTTCAAGTTCAAGTTCTTTGCATAACCAATGGGCTTCAACAACAATGCTAATAAAACATTCTTCACATAACAATATACTCATGTTCTTCTCAAACCCTATCTCAGGTTTTTCACACTACTAATGGCTTCAACAACAATGCTTATAAAACAAGGTTTAATAGCAACTCTCAACCCAGAAAACCTTGAAGCATTCAACCAACTACTTTCAAAAAGGAAACCACAATTAATCCTTTTCTCTCCAATGATATTTCAGAAATCAACCACCATAAACAATCAATAGGAGAATGTGCCCATACCTTTTATGAAGATGAAGAAGCCTTTTGGTTGTCCACAAAATCTGTCTCACTCAACACACTTTCTTTTTCAACTTTCAACAAGGGTTAGAGATCTTGATTAATAACACAACAATAACATCCAAATAACACCTTATTACTCCTACTCAATAACATACACCATGTCACTTCATAAATGAATTAATCTCTTTTGAAAAAGAACAAAGCAACCTTCACTTTTGAACCTCTTTACAAAATCAGAAATATCTCTTTACACACACCTTATTTCTCCCTCTAAGCAAGTTAATCAAATAGCCCTCGGAATAAGCTTTCCAACGATATATAATATGATATACTTTCAAAAAATAAATCATCAAAAATCTCTCCTTTTCTAAACATGCATCATAACCCTTATTCCTCCTAGGGCAACTTTAGAAAAATAAAATATATTAAAAATTATTAACTTGCCTCTGTCCCTGATGGGATTCGATCTCGTGACCTTCCTTGCTCAGTGCCTTAACCACAACCAACCTGCCATTGGGCCACATGCCCTCACGTGCTCAAAAGGAGCACACAACAAAACCTTATGCCGTGAATATCTACGCCCTTCAAAAACAAAACGCGCTTCATGCGTTTCAACACAACAAAACACCTCCGACAAGAATCGAACGCAGGACCTCCTACTTCACACACAATGCATGAACCACTAGGCCAAGGAGGCCTATACATTTGGCTTTACTCCACAATAGTCTCTTCAACGAACAGAAAATCGTAAGCCTTTTAAAACCCTTTTCACACACACTTCGACACACGATGCGCAGACTCTTTTACCATTCGAATCCAAATATCAAATCGAGCGCTTAGGAAATAAATCAAAACTTTGGGCATATATATATGTCCTCCTCATTTCCTTTGACGTCGACACTATAATTTAAATATTAGTTTTATGCCTTTTCCTTTCTTTGACGTCGGCACTATAAATTAAATTTTAATTTTAATTTAAAATTTAAATTTTAAATAATTTAAAATTTAAACTTAAATATTTAAAATTAAATATCTCCATCATCGGGGCACATTTTTCGATGAAACGAAAAGCCAACCTAGGTTTTAAGAAAAACCCATTTCAAATCTGCCATCCATGGTTTTAAATAAAACCTTTTATTTTGCCTGCCTTGGTTTTCACAAAAACCCTGTATATATCCATGCTCTCCAAAATATCATAAATGCTCATTTATGAAATGCTTTGGCCACCAAAACTCAATGTGATCCATGTGACATCAATGATCCATGTGACATCAATGACAACATAAAATCACTCAAATTTCCAACAATCTCCCCCTTTGTCATTGATGGCAACACCTCTAATGTAAATCACCACAATCACTACAAAAACCATCTCTGAGAATCAAAGCTGCTCCCCCTGACTCAATACTCTCTATGGAGGTTGCTCCCCTAACTCAATGCTCTCTTTGGAGGCTGCTCCCCTAACTCAATGCTCTCCCCCTTACTCAAATCTCTCCCCTTTGACATCAATGGCAAAAGGGACACCTATGGGGCTAAAAGATATGACTCTTAAGCTTAGCCCCCTCACCACCTTCTCTCTTGAGGTGATTAATTTTGGGGTGGGAGTACTTTTACTCCCAACTGTTCTCTCAAATGCTCAAACATTTCTCTTGGTAATGGTTTTGTAAATATGTCTGCAATATGATATTTTGTAGGAACATATTCCAATTTTACTTGTTGCTCTATAACCTGCTCTCTTAAAAAATGATACTTGATTGGAATGTGCTTTGTTCTAGCATGCATTACTGGATTCTTCGAGATACTTATAGCACTAGTATTATCACATAGAATAGGAATGGGATGATCATGTTCTATACTAAAATATTTAAGAGTCTGTTTCATCCATAATACCTGTGAACAACATGTTGTCGCTGCAATATATTCTACCTCTGTTGTGGAAAGTGACACTGATGGTTGTTTCTTGCTTAGCCAAGAAACTAGGCAATCACCAAGAAAGAATGCTCCTCCACTTGTGCTTTTTCTATCATCAATATTTCCTGCCCAATCTGCATCTGTGTAAGTTGTGAGAGTGAACTTGCTACTTCTAGGATACCATAGACCATACTCCATTGTTCCTTTGAGATATTTGAGTATTCTTTTCACTGTTGTCACATGTGATTCTTTTGGAGCTGCTTGAAATCTTCCCACTAAACCAACTTGCCTGTATTATATCTGGTCTTGTGGTTGTAACATATAATAGGCTACCAATCATAGATCTGTATAGAGTTTGATTTGCATCAGGAGATTCATCATCTTTGCTTAATTTGCACCCTGTAACCATTGGAGTGCTAATTGGCTTACTATCTTCCATTTTGAATTTATTCAACATCTCTTTTATATACTTTGTTTGTGAAAGAAATATCCCTTTTTCTAATTGTGAAATCTGTAGTCCGAGGAAAAAGGTTAATTCACCAAGCATAGACATTTCAAATTCATTAGTCATGTTTCTTGCAAATTCTTGGCACATTCTGTCATTGCTACCCCCAAAAATAATATCATCCACATAAACTTCCACAATCATCAAATCATTTCCCTTATTTTTAATATACAGATTGCTATCAATTGTTCCCTTTCTGAAACCTTGCTCTCGAAGATATTTATCCAGTCTTGAATACCATGCTCTAGGAGCTTGCTTTAAGCCATAAAGAGCCTTTTTCAATCTGCATACATAATCTGGCTTATCTGCTTGATTAAACCCATCTGGTTGTTCTATGTAAACTTCTTCTTCTAAGTGACCATTCAGAAATGTTGATTTGACATCCATCTGATATACTTTGAAATTCCTGTAGCTTGAAAGTGCCAGAAACATCCGTATAGCTTCCAATATTGCAACTGGTGCAAAGGTCTCATCAAAATCAATTCCTTCTACTTGTGCATACCCTTTACACACCAATCTTGCCTTGTTTCTGATGACTTGACCATCTTCATTCAGTTTGTTCCTGTAGACCCATTTAGTACCAATTACATTTTTTCCTTTTGGTCTTGGAACTAATTCCCAAGTCTTACTTTTTTCAATCTGATCTAGTTCTTCCTTCATTGCTTTAATCCAACATTCATCACTTTCTACCTCTCTGAAATCCTTTGGTTCTATCTTCGATAGTAGTGAAACATTTGCTTGTTCTGTTGAGCCTATGATTCCTCTTCTTGTCCATCTTACATCAGGGCTGCCAATGATCAAGTCCTCTGGATGATTTTTTTGAATATATCTTGATGAAGTTTTGGAAGGTATATTCTGCACATCTTCTTCATCTGAATCTTCACCCATTTCTTCCTGACAACTTTCTTCTTCTTCAAGAATATCTTCCTGAGATGGCTCATTTATTCATATTCTTTCATCAACTCTGACATTTATACTTTCCACCATGGTATGTGTTCTTTTATTGTAGCATCTGTAGGCCTTACTCTTTGTAGAGTATCCAAGAAAAATACCTTCATCGCATCTAGGATCAAACTTGCCCAAGTCCTTATCCTCTCTTTTGATATAACACTTACTTCCAAAAATTCTGAAGTAGTTTACTGTGGGAGGTCTTCCTTTCCAAAACTCATATGGAGTCTTATGTTGCTTTGTTCTAACTTGAGCTCTATTCATAACATAGACTATTGTACTGATTGCTTCCTTCCAAAACCCATATGAGATTCTTGATTCATTTAGCATTGCTCTGGCCATATTCTCAAGAGTTCTATTCTTTCTTTCTACTACTCCATTTTGTTGAGGAGTCCTGGCTGCTGAGTATTCTTTTTTGATTCCATGTTCTGCACAAAACTCAATGAATTCTATAGAGATGAATTCCCCTCCTCTATATGATCGCAAACACTTGATCTTCTTTCCTATTTCATTTTCTACCATTTCTTTGAATACTTTGAAATGCTCAAATGCCTCTGATTTTTCTTTCAGAAAAACAACCCAAGTCATTCTAGAATAATCATCTATGAACAACATGAAGTAGCTTTCACCCTGTAGGATTTTGGTTCTCATAGGACCACATAAATCAGTATGAATCAATTCTAAAACCTTGGAAGAGGAATATTCTTTTGCCTTGAAACTTGATCTTGTCTGCTTTCCATACTGACACTGTGCACAAATTGTATTTGAAGGTCTTTTTATCTTTGGTAGATCTCTGACAATTTGTTTGTTGCTTATCCTTACTATGTTGTCGAAGTTCAAATGACACAACCTTTTATGCCATAACCAACTTTCTTCTTCTTGAGATAGAAGACATTTTTCCCTTTTTATTTCGCTGAACATGTAGAGATTGTTATTGGTTCTTCCTGCATTTGCAACAAGCTTCCCTATTTTTGTTTCCCTGATTTTGCATCCTGTAGAGGAAAAAGTAACTGTGTACCCTCGATCACAAAGCTGACTTACACTCAGTAGATTGTGTTTTAGACCCTCAACATAGAGTACACCCTGTGTAGTAGTTTTTCCATCATCCAAACTTAAAGTTCCTCTCCCTTTGATTTTAGCTGAAGCATTATCACCAAATCTCACAGATCCGTTGTTGTTCCTTTTTAGAGAAATGAACTTTTCTTTATACCCAGTCATATGACTAGAGCACCCACTATCAATATACCATCTGTCCATCCTATAACCCAGTAGAATCTACCTTCAAGCTTGTTAGTCTTTCTGAAGGAACCTGCTCTGATACCAATTGAAGAACACAAGCTTATACTGAGAAGGGGGGTGAACAATATAAGACCACTTTTTACTTTTCTTTTCAATTCAATATTATGTAGTGTATAGACAACAGTATCAATAGCAGTAATCAAGCAATGCACAAAACACCATACACAATAGAGACACCATAGTTTACGTGGTTCACCCAATGTGGGCTACTCCATGAAGAAAATATTTTACTAAAACTTTCTCAATCAATATCTTTGGGAATCCTTCCCAATTACAATGTTTATGGATATCTATCCAAAGGAGATGTTGATCCCCTAATATCAAGTTCATGGATCTCTTCCATAGGAGAAATCTTTCCCCTTCTACTCTAGCTAGTGATCTTCTAGAAGACTTTGTCTCTCTATTGCACTTACTAGTGGATCTCTCTCCACTTGAAGACTCCTCACTCAGATCTATCTTCAATTATGCTAGCTATTGGATCTCTATCCACTGAGACTCTATCCTCTATACTCTATCACCTCCAAAGCTCTATCAATAGGCTCACTCAAAACCTACTCAACAAGCTCACACAAAACTTGTCCAAATCTGCTCAACAAGCTCACATAGAACTTGTCCAAATATGCTCAACAAGCTCACACAAAACTTGTCCAAATATCTCAACAAGCTCACCAAGAACTTGCCCAAATATACTCTAACAAGCTCACCAAGAACTTGCCCAAATATACTATAGCAAGCTCACCAAGAACTTGCCCAAATATGCACTAGCAAGCTCACCAAGAACTTGCTCAAATCTCACTAGCAAGCTCACCAAGAACTTGCTCAAATCTGCTCTAGCAAACTCACCAAGAACTTGCTCAACTAATTCAATCTCATAGAAGCATAAAGAGAATTGTTAGAGACTCAATATGTTCTATACTCAAATCCCAATCTCAACTCAAATCAATCTTATAGAAGCATAAAGAGAATTGTTAGAGACTCAATATGTTCTATCCTCAAATCTCAATCTCAACTCAAATCCAGAATATAGAATAGTTTGTTTCATGGAACTTGAACAACCACTTCACACAATCACTTGACTAGGCTCAAACAACTCTTCTCAACCAACTACCACAAGGAACAACTCTTTCTTACAAACCCTAGTCCAAGCATGTATCAACCAACTCAAATGTTTCCAACAATGCTCAACCACAAATCTCACATAACAATGATACTCATGTTCTTTTCAAGTTCAAGTTCTTTGCATAACCAATGGCTTCAACAACAAGCTAATAAAATTCCTATATAACAATGATACTCATGTTCTTCTCAAACCCTATCTCAGGTTTTTCACACTACTAATGGCTTCAACAACAATGCTTATAAAACAAGGTTTAATAGCAACTCTCAACCCAGAAAACCTTGAAGCATTCAACCAACTACTTTCGAAAAGGAAACCACAATTAATCCTTTTCTCTCCAATGATATTTCAGAAATCAACCACCATAAACAAAGTCAATAGGAGAATGTGCCCATACCTTTTATGAAGATGAAGAAGCCTTTTGGTTGTCCACAAAATCTGTCTCACTCAACACACTTTCTTTTTCAACTTTCAACAAGGGTTAGAGATCTTGATTAATAACACAACAATAATATCCAAATAACACCTTATTACTCCTACTCAATAACATACACCATGTCACTTCATAAATGAATTAATCTCTTTTGAAAAAGAACAAAGCAACCTTCACTTTTGAACCTCTTTACAAAATCAGAAATATCTCTTTACACACACCTTATTTCTCCCTCTAAGAAAGTTAATCAAATAGCCCTCGGAATAAGCTTTCCAACGATATATAATATGATATACTTTCAAAAAATAAATCATCAGAAATCTCTCCTTTTCTAAACATGCATCATAACCCTTATTCCTCCTAGGGCAACTTTAGAAAAATAAAATATATTAAAAATTATTAACTTGCCTCTGTCCCTGATGGGATTCGATCTCGTGACCTTCCTTGCTCAGTGCCTTAACCACAGCCAACCTACCATTGGGCCACATGCCCTCACGTGCTCAAAAGGAGCACACAACAAAACCTTATGCCATGAATATCTACGCCCTTCAAAAACAAAACATGCTTCACGCGTTTCAACACAACAAAACACCTCCGACAAGAATCGAACGTAGGACCTCCTACTTCACACACAATGCATGAACCACTAGGCCAAGGAGGCCTATACATTTGGCTTTACTCCACAATAGTCTCTTCAATGAACATGAAAATCGTAAGCCTTTTAAAACCCTTTTCACACACACTTCGACACACGATGCGTAGGCTCTTTTACCATTCAAATCCAAATATCAAATCGAGCGCTTAGAGAAATAAATCAAAACTTTGGGCATATATATATATATATGTCCTCCTCCTTTCCTTTGACGTCGGCGCTATAATTTAAATATTAGTTTTATGCCTTTTCCTTTCTTTGACGTCGACGCTATAAATTAAATTTTAATTTAAATTTTAAATTTTAATTTTAAATAATTTAAAATTTAAACTTAAATATTTAAAATTAAATATCTCCATCACCGGGGCACATTTTTTGATGAAACAAAAATCCAACCTGGGTTTTAAGAAAAACCCATTTCAAATCTGCCATCCATGGTTTTAAATAAAACCTTTTATTTTGCCTACCTTGGTTTTCACAAAAACCCTGTATATATCCATGCTCTCCAAAATATCATAAATGCTCATTTATGAAATGCTTTGGCCACCAAAACTCAATGTGATCCATGTGACATCAATGACAACATAAAATCACTCAAATTTCCAACAATCTCCCCCTTTGTCATTGATGGCAACACCTCTAATGCAAATCACCACAATCACTGCAAAAACCATCTCTGAGAATCAAAGCTGCTCCCCCTGACTCAATACTCTCTATGGAGGTTGCTCCCCCTAACTCAATGCTCTCTTTGGAGGCTGCTCCCCCTAACTCAATGCTCTCCCCTTACTCAAATCTCTCCCCCTTTGACATCAATGGCAAAAGGGACACCTATGGGGCTAAAAGATATGACTCTTAAGCTTAGCCCCCTCACCACCTTCTCTCTTGAGGTGATTAATTTTGGGGTGGGAGTACTTTTACTCCCAAATGTTCTCTCAAACGCTCAAACGTTTCTCTCGGTAATGGTTTTGTAAATATGTCTGCAATATGATCTTTTGTAGGAACATATTCCAATCTTACTTGTTGCTCTATAACCTATTCTCTTAAAAAGTGATACTTGATTGGAATGTGCTTTGTTCTAGCATGCATTACTAGATTCTTCGAGATACTTATAGCACTAGTATTATCACATAGAATAGGAATGGGATGATCATGTTCTATACTAAAATATTTGAGAGTCTGTTTCATCCATAATACCTGTGAACAACATGCTACTGCTACAATATATTCTACCTCTATTGTGGAAAGTGACACTGATGGTTGTTTCTTACTTAGCCAAGAAACTAGGCAATCACCAAGAAAGAATGCTCCTCCGCTTGTGCTTTTTCTATCATCAATATTTCCTACCCAATCTGCATCTGTGTATGTTGTGAGAGTGAACTTACTGCTTCTAGGATACCATAGACCATACTCCATTGTTCCTTTGAGATATCTGAGTATTCTTTTCACTACTGTCACATGTGATTCTTTTGGAGCTGCTTGAAATATTCCCACTAAACCAACTGCCTATATTATATCTGGTCTTGTGGCTGTAACATATAACAGGCTACCAATCATAGATCTGTATAGAGTTTGATTTGCATCAGGAGATTCATCATCTTTGCTTAATTTGCACCCTGTAACCATTGGAGTACTAACTGGCTTACTATCTTCCATTTTGAATTTCTTCAACATCTCCTTTATATACTTTGTTTGTGAAAGAAATATCCCTTTTTCTAATTGTGAAATCTGTAATCCGAGGAAAAAGGTTAATTCACCAAGCATAGACATTTCAAACTCATTAGTCATGTTTCTTGCAAATTCTTGACACATTCTGTCATTGCTACCCCCAAAAATAATATCATCCACATAAACTTCCACAATCATCAAATCATTTCCCTTATTTTTAATATACAGATT
Organism: Wollemia nobilis; assembly: GCA_028583015.1. Classification (NCBI taxonomy): domain Eukaryota; kingdom Viridiplantae; phylum Streptophyta; class Pinopsida; order Araucariales; family Araucariaceae; genus Wollemia; species Wollemia nobilis. The sequence goes on from JAQPPZ010016943.1 coordinate 16,749,078, forward strand.
GCTATCAATTGTTCCCTTTCTGAAACCTTGCTCTCGAAGATATTTATCCAGTCTTGAATACCATGCTCTAGGAGCTTGCTTTAAGCCATAAAGAGCCTTTTTCAATCTGCATACATAATCTGGCTTATCTGCTTGATTAAACCCATCTGGTTGTTCAATGTAAACTTCTTCTTCTAAGTGACCATTCAGAAATGCTGATTTGACATCCATCTGATATACTTTGAAATTCCTGTAGCTTGAAAGTGCCAAAAACATCCGTATAGCTTCCAATATTGCAACTGGTGCAAAGGTCTCATCAAAATCAATTCCTTCTACTTGTGCATATCCTTTACACACCAATCTTGCCTTGTTTCTGATGACTTGACCATCTTCATTCAGTTTGTTCCTGTAGACCCATTTAGTACCAATTACATTTTTTCCCTTTGGTCTTGGAACTAATTCCCAAGTCTTACTTTTTTCAATCTGATCTAGTTCTTCCTTCATTGCTTTAATCCAACATTCATCACTTTCTGCCTCTCTGAAATCCTTTGGTTCTATCTTGGATAGTAGTGAAACATTTGCTTGTTCTGTTGAGCCTATGATTCCTCTTCTTGTCCGTCTTACATCGGGGCTGCCAATGATCAAGTCCTCTGGATGATTTTTCTGAATATATCTTGATGAAGTTTTGGAAGGTATATTCTGCAAATCTTCTTCATCTGAATCTTCACCCATTTCTTCCTGACAACTTTCTTCTTCTTCAAGAATATCTTCCTGAGATGGCTCATTTATTCCTGTTCTTTCATCAACTCTGACATTTATACTTTCCACCATGGTATGTGTTCTTTTATTGTAGCATCTGTAGGCCTTACTCTTTGTAGAGTATCCAAGAAAAATACCTTCATCGCATCTAGGATCAAACTTGCCCAAGTCCTTATCCTCTCTTTTGATATAACACTTACTTCCAAAAATTTTGAAGTAGTTTACCGTGGGAGGTCTTCCTTTCCAAAACTCATATGGAGTCTTATGTTGCTTTGTTCTAACTTGAGCTCTATTCATAACATAGACTGATGTACTGATTGCTTCCTTCCAAAACCCATCTGAGATTCTTGATTCATTTAGCATTGCTCTGGCCATATTCTCAAGAGTTCTATTCTTTCTTTCTACTACTCCATTTTGTTGAGGAGTCCTGGCTACTGAGTATTCTTTTCTGATTCCATGTTCTGCACAAAACTCAATGAATTTTGTAGAGATGAATTCCCCTCCTCTATCTGATCGCAAACACTTGATCTTCTTTCCTGTTTCATTTTCTACCATTTCTTTGAATACTTTGAAATGCTCAAATGCCTCTGATTTCTCTTTCAAAAAAACAACCCAAGTCATTCTAGAATAATCATCTATGAACAACATGAAGTAGCTTTCACCTTGCAGGATTTTGGTTCTCATAGGACCACATAAATCAGTATGAATCAATTCTAAAACCTTGGAAGAGGAATATTCTTTTGCCTTGAAACTTGATCTTGTCTGCTTTCCATACTGACACTATGCACAAATTGTATTTGAAGGTCTTTTTATCTTTGGTAGATCTCTAACAATTTGTTTGTTGCTTATCCTTACTATGTTGTCGAAGTTCAAATGACACAACCTTTTATGCCATAACCAACTTTCTTCTTCTTGAGATAGAAGACATTTTTCCCTTTTTATTTCGTTGAGCATGTAGAGATTGTTATTGGTTCTTCTTGCATTTGCAACAAGCTTCCCTATTTTTGTTTCCCTGATTTTGCATCCTGTAGAGGAAAAAGTAACTGTGTACCCTCGATCACAAAGCTGACTTACACTTAGTAGATTGTGTTTTAGACCCTCAACATAGAGTACACCCTATGTAGTAGTCTTTCCATCATCCAAACTTAAAGTTCCTCTCCCTTTGATTTTAGCTGAAGCATTATCACCAAATCTCACAGATCCGTTGTTGTTCCTTTTTAGAGAAATGAACTTATCCTTATACCCAGTCATATGACTAGAGCACCCACTATCAATATACCATTTGTCCATCCTATAACCCAGTAGAATCTACCTTCAAGCTTGTTAGTCTTTCCGAAGGAACCCACTCTGATACTGTTGACAATTTTGTCACATTGTAGAATGGGGTAGAGAAAAAAAATCAAAACTTTGTATAGTGTTATTTGTTGTAAAGTAGTTATTTTGGTTGTTTTTTTGAAAATATTTTTAATTTGCAACAATTTTGGCTTTCCTTACCACCCCTTTGTACATAAAATGAAGAAGAAATAACTTTTCTACCGAACAAGCTATGGAAAATAGCTTCACCAAAGAAAGAAAATAAGTATGAATAGAACTTTGCACCCAAAGCATTTCCATCTATTACTTCAGGAAAAATTTGGCGAAGTGGTGTTGCCGAAGAAGAATACAAGAAAGGCAAAAAGAGCTTCGGGCTCGAAGTTCCTCAAAAAACTACTTTGGGTGAAAACCTTGTGAAGCAGCATTACCGAGGCAAAAATTCTAGCAAGGCATAAAGGAGAGCTTCACGGCCAAAGCATTTCAAAAGGCTACTTTAGGCAAGAGTTTTGTGAAGCAGAATTCAAGCAGCATTTCGAAAGAATAGCTTCACCAAAGAAATACCGTGGACAAAATTAGCTAAGGCAAGAAAACTACTTCAGACCCGAAGAATTTCAAGTAGCTACTTCAGGCGAGGTTTTTTGCAAAGTGGTGTTGCTGAAGGAAAAATATGAAGGAAGAAGAATGAAAACTACTTCACACCCGAAGCATTTCAAAAGGCTACTTTGGGCCAAAGTTTTGTGAAGTGGGATTTGAAGGAGCACAGCACTGAAAACACTTCACCGAAAAGCCATCGAAGCATCCACTTCGGCCTCCCAGTGCTAGCAAACCATTTCTACTTCATCAAAAGTCATTGCAAGGCATCTGCTTCGACCATCTTTCATGCGAAGTACTTTCACCCGAAGTAGTAGTGGCCATAAAGAATGCAACATCTTTGAAGGCAATTGCTTCGGTCGAAACCTTCTTGAACCACAGTTTTGAAAGAGGATCATAGAAAAGCATTTCTCCAAGGCATCAGTGAAGCAATTTTGTCAACAAAGCGACGAGGAATGAAGAGGCCCATTTTGCAAAGGAAATATGCTTCGGCACTCACACCCCCCGAAGCAGTTTTGTGAAGCTCCATTTTGTGAAGTACAAATCAAGGAGGAGTTATTGCTTTGGCACAAGTCTATTGCAAAGCAAATTTGCAAATGAACATCTTGCAAAGTGCTTCAAGGGCATGCGTTCCAAGCTGGGTGTTTTCTCGAGGTGATCAAGTGCCTCATAAATGTATTTGTACTTGCTTGGTAAGACCGTTGCTCATTTTTGGCAATTGGAAATGAAGTATCAATTCCAAAAGGAGATCATGGCGACCACTCGAGCACTGCACTCAAAAGCCAAGGATTCTCGTGTGGCTCATTAATGCATATTTCCCTGGTTGACCCAATTTTAGCTACTAGTTTTGGCAAAATATATGAAATCTTAGTCACGAGATCTGTGAAGGGCCAAATTCTCAGCTTCCAAGGATGTACTCCTCCATCTTGTGTAATTATGGCTCAGAGATTCGGGTCCTCTATAAAAACCCAGACATTGTAATGCAAAGGGGGGGAAATTTCTGCTAGAAAGTTGTTGTAAATTGATGTCCTACGATTAATACTAAAGAGCTTTGGACTCGATTTCTCTATTGTATGCTGCCTTCTATTTTTATTTCTTTTATCTATCTTCATTTGCATACTATTACTATGAATCCTAAATTTGAATGTGCAATTGAGGACTATACCCTAAAATTCACCTAAAGGATACATAGGGGAGGAAAAATGTGATATTGGTTTTCTTTTATGCTTCCTGGTGGGTTGTGGTTTTTGTTACATTCACTTGTCCTAATCGTCGTTACTCTGAACCCTGAATTTCAATGAAAGGGAGAAGGAGAATCCTATAGCTCGCTTAGAGGATACATAGGAAAGTTAATGTGGCATTTATTTCATTTATTCTTGGTGTTCTTTGCTACTATTCAATTTGGTAGTTAGTGATCATGATTCCTATTCTCTCCCACTTTAAATAATTGATCTCTCTTCCCTTACCCTTTTTTTTATTTCTTTATCTAACCCTAAATTTTCTTATCTCTTTCCTACATCCTTCCTCTGTTTATCTCTTTCCTATATCCCTTATATCAAAATACCAAAGTAGTTTAGCATAGGAGTTGACCTTTCTTCGAAGATTGGCACAAGGGACATCTCTTCCCTTTGGCATTTCAATTTTGGTCCAGGTCTATGGCGCATACACTCACCCAAATCCTTTCCTGGGCAGATTTGATGATCAATATTTTCTGGCACGCATGATGGGACAAAGGTCCCATATTTTAAGAACGAATCTCAAACTTGTCTCCACTAGGGCCAATAGTTCTAACTAGTTCTCGATCTGACTTGGTCAGTCTCACCTGACTAGTGGTTGTGAGAACCGATGCTCTCATTACTGAAAGACTCTTAGCATCTAGAAACTCTGTTTACCCTTGAATATTTAAGTCGTAAAGACTAGTACCAAAGTCTGTGCCTTCATGCAAATGTGATGGATAGTTAGGAATAGAGGAGAGAAAATCAAGTTCTTTGAGATAGACATCGATGCCTTTGGGGAGCGATCAAGGTTGGTTACCCCCGAGTCACTATTGCATGGAACATCCTTGCAAGAGGCTGCTATTGACAAAGAATTCCTAACTTATGATAGCACAGCATCTAGTTTTCCTCCCAATCCTCCCAACTAACTGAAGCATCCTAGTGCCTCCATTCCTATTAGTTGTCCTATTAGAAATCGAGGAGGAGCTTCAGAGATTCTTGTTTCTCAAAATCTAGGATCAATTATGGCACAACAACAACAATAGTAACAACAATAGAAAATGTAGCAACAACCGTCGCCCAGGTTGTTTCCAGCATGGGATTCTTTGTCATCGCTAAATCTAGCAGGACAAGGGCAAGTGTCACTTGCTACTATAAAGAAGATCCCAATGTTTGATGGAAATGGAAATACTGCTCTATAGCACATCCAGGACATAATATCTCTGGTGGAAATCCACGACATCACATAGGAGAAAGTTATGGTAAAGCTTCTGGTTCTTTTCCTTAGAGGAAAACTCATCTACTGGTATAGATCTTTACCACCTGATACTATTACAGGATGAGACCAGTTAGTTGGGTAGTTGATATGAAGCTTCAATGAGTCCCTCAATCCTACTTCTCTCTTGCATTAGTTCACTTCAATCCAGACATCCACAAGAAGAGATCATAGAATTCAATGTTAGGTTGGCTCAAACTTGGCAGAGAGTACCAATTGGACTTCGGCCAACCGACAAAGTTGTAGCATACTATTTTCTTTGGCCTTTCAACCCTGATATCAATATCATGGTAAGTTATTCTAACATCAATACTTTTCTCGAGTTGTATGAGTTATCCAAGAGAGCAGAAATGGATTTGATAGCTATGGGTAAGCTTCCCCAAAGAATTTCGATGCCCATACTTCCTAAATTTCCTCAATCCCAGTATGCGAGCGCAGTCGCTTCACAGTTCTTTGTAACCTCTACATATCCGATCTCATCTTGGAACTCGAATCCTATTGTGTCTCAAATCACCGCTCCATAAATTCATTTTCCCACATTTTCAACTTCGTAGCCCACTGTCACTTTGACATTCCCCACCCTGCCTCCAATACCGATGATGGCTTCATTGCCACTCATTCCAAAAGCTAAAAATGTGCAAGCTAAAATTCTACAAGAGATGCAGTCTCTAAACTCCATAGTCCAGATGTTGTCCAATGACATGACCATTGTGAAGAAGAAACAAGCACAACAAGAATTCCTATCGAGAAGGTCTTATCCTACGCCTGTGCTTACCAAAGACCAAGCAGTCTAGCAAGGGAAGGCTTTGGCAAGAAATGTTGTGATTGATGAAGCTCCATGCAATTTTGATTGTGTATATTGGTGCTCTACGTGCAATGATCCGCATGAAGATAATACCTATATGCTGCACCAACACTATAAGGGACAATCATCATACCTATAATACCTATAATACCTATACAAAATATGGCAAGCGGTAGTCATGGTGGTCAAGTCAACATCATTAGGAAAATGAGTCAGAACCTGGCGATTGGTGCAGAAGAGCCGATCATAGTACTTACTAGAGGAGGAAAGAAGATGATGGAAGTGGATGCTACTCAGATGGTTCCCTTAAAAGTGCATGCTTGACCCAATAAGGGAAAATCATCTTCTTCGACACTGAACGAAGCTCCTTCGCCTACATCAATCAAATAAAAAGCTCAAAAGGCCTCCGTCGAACCACCTCAGGAAGAAATAAGAGAGCAGGCTAAGGAAAAGCTCAAGTTTCCTTCACTAACTAAGTGATAAAGAGTTGAAGCTACGGAGCAGTATCGCACTAGATATGAGCTAAGAAAGGAACCCGAGGTGCTTAGTTACCTGGTGTACAACATTGTAGAGGAGTTAAAGAGGATTATAGCCAAGATTAGATTGTACGATGCACTGGAACTACCTGGACAAGTGGACCTACTGCAAGAATCATTGAAGATGACTAAAGAAAAAAAGGTAGCACCACTTGCTCTTGTGTAGACCCTATTGTGTAGACCCTATCCACATCCATTATGGGGAATAATAGACCACCTCTATTCTACCATTCTCTACATATGGAACGATATATTGTACATAACTATATGATCAAATCTGGGTCCGTGACAATAGTCATGCCAAAAGCAGTCTACAAAGAAATAGGGATGGAATATGCGGGAAGTAGCCAGGGCACACTCTAGTTGGATGGTACCCCAGTGAAGACTCTAGGAGTGATCAAAGACATTCCTATTCGACTACATAAGATGCCTCAGATCATGGTCATACAAGAGGTAGTTATCATCGACCTGGAGCCATACTTCAGTATGTGCTTATCAAGGGAATTCAAAGCAAATCTAGGAAAATATTTGTGTATGGATTACTCTCATCTAGAGATTCTATTCAAAGGAAAGAAGGTGAAGATATACAATGAAAATCCTTCTTCCTTCCTTGTGTAGAAGATGTCCGAAGAAGAGAGCAACGATCCAGTGAATGCAATAGTGGAGGAAGTAGAGCAGGTGGACCTGGTCAAGAAGTCTCTCACACAACTAAGTTATGAAGATGAGTTCTCATTAGCAAACTTTAATGCCATGGTAGAGACTGAGATAGGATGTTATATGATCACAAAGCCTGAGAAACACACCCAACCAAAGAATAGAACAAGTGCCCAAGAAGGACTATGGAAGTTTTTCTTCGATGGTGCCCGATGTAAAAACGGTGTTGGGGTAGGGATTCTTCTATTTTTGCCATATGGAGAGCAAAAGGAGTATTGCTATTGGTTGATATGGAGCTGCACCAACAATGCAGTAGAATATGAAGCATTATGCCTAGAACTCAAAAATGCTGACCAGTTAGGCATAAAGCACCTTCAAATCTTTGGATATTCTAAAATGGTATAAAATTAGGTCACAAACAGGTGCACTTCAAAGAAGCATTACCTCAAGTCATACTAGAATAGGGTATGGTACTTGTTCGACCAGTTTGAATCTCTCAACCTATAGTCTATTCCAAGAGAAAAGAACCGACATGCTGATGTTATGGCATCCATCGCAGCCAAGTACTCTCTAGCAGAAGACATGGTGCACAAGCCCAAATCTATGAGAATGATCTATAGACCCTATGTCCTAGACAAAGATCTACATTGGCAAGTCTTTGACAATGATGAGCATATTGTGAATTTCATGATTCAAGAAGCAGCCACAGTCGAAAGCAGAAACCCTGACGATGAGGAATATGAAGGGCTAGTTCAATTGAAGAATAACCACCATCCTAAAGTATTGATTACTCTAGAAAGCCTCTTTGATCAGAATGATTGAGCAGTTTTGCATAGGATCAAAGTTAATGCCAAGAAGTATCAAGATTTGGAGCTCGAGCCTGGAAAAGCAATAAAAGTTGGAATAGATTGCACTTCGGAGGAGCTAGAGCACATCTAATCTCTGTGCAAAAGGTATCCTGACACAGTGGCTTGGTATTATCAAGATCTAAGGGGATACGATCGGCAACTGATCCAACATACAATTGAGTTGCAGGAGGGAGTCAAGCCCTTCCGATAGAAGCAAAGGTCTATTAACCCGAAGATTGAGGTCCTGATGAAGGCCGAACTCCTAAAAATGCTCGAGGAAAAGATAATTTATTCCATCAAACATTCTTCTTGGGTAGCGAACCTAGTCCCCATAAAAAAAAATAACGAAGATATATGTTTATGTATGTACTTTTGCAACCTGAACCAGGATTCTCTCAAGGACCACTATCCTCTTTCACAAATCGATTAGATCTTGCACTCGGTGGCTGGAGCTCAACGTTTCTCCCTACTCGATGGTTTCTCTGGATACAATCAGATCTAGGTCAGGAACGAAGACTAGCATAAAACAGTGTTCACCACCAAGTGGGAGACATTTGCTTACCAATGAATGCCATTTGGCCTTTCAAATGCTAGTGCCAATTTCTAGAGGGTGATGGATCTAGCTTTTGGTGAGCTTCTGAATAAGGTTATCATCATCTATCTAGATGAAATGACCATTTTCTCTTGAAGAAGGGAGGATCACCCCTTACATCTACAACATATTTTCAAAAAATGCCAATAGTTTGGCATTTCAATCAATCCAAAGAATTCCATATTCGCAGTCAACGAAGGAAAATTTCTAGGACATGTGATATCGAAAAAGGGCCTCGCTATAGATACTGACAGAGCTGAGGCTCTAACGAGACTCCCACTACTAGCAGCAAGAAAAGACTTCAATATTTCTTCAGCCAGATCAACTTCATGAGGAAGTTTGTCCTTGATTTTGCCCAAGTCATCAAGACGATGTTTGAACTTTTAAAGAAGGGTGTCGAATTCATCTAGACGAAAGAGATAAATGAGGAATTTGAAGAGATTAAGGCCTGAATCACTCAGGTGCCGATCCTGATCAACCCCAAATACAGTCGATATTTTATCCTATATGTCATAGGGGAACCCGAGAGCTATGCTACGGTCTTGACATAAAAGGGGGAAGATGATGAAGAGCGTCCTATCACATTTTTTGAGCCAGGTGATCAATCACCATGAATAGAAATACAATTTCATAGAACGTTAGGTGCATGCAGTAATGAAGTCTCTATGGAAATTTAAGCAATTGATCTCCCAAATTTGGGTTACAGTCTTTGTCATTCATCCTAATGTGTGCAATTTCATCATCCAAGGAGAATTGGGTAGTAAGAGATCCGATTGGGTGAACAAAATATAGGAATTCGACATTGAGATCAAGCCCACAAAACTGGTTCGCAGTCACGCATTGTGTCAAGAATTGGTGAAGAGCACAGTGGTCAAAGTGATAGAATCTCAATGGGATGACTCGCCAACCAAAGGATGCTTCACAAACCAGGAAGAGGACGAGAAATACTAGGTTGGAGAGATAGTTGACTACTTCAACACCGAAATATGTCCTTTGCATATAAATGCTTCGCAACGAAGGCATTTCAAGAAGTGATCCACCCGATATACTTTGTGCCCCGAAGGCCTATTTTTTAGAAACATTGATGGCGTCCTTCTCAGGTGCATAAAAGATGATGATAAAAGGAAAATCCTAGAAGAATTTCATTCAAGATTATCCGGAGGCCACTTCACAAGGAGAACAACAGCTTTGAAGATCTTCAAGGCAGGTTATTATTGGCCCACACTCTTTGTTGATGCCTTCGTAGTTTGTCGCAAATGTGAGCAGTGTCAAAAGTTCATCGGGTGAAGTAGAAATGCTTTGATGCCCCTTCATACGATATAAGTAGAGACACCCTTTCAACAATAGGGGCTGGATTTCATAGGGGCCATATCACCAAACTCCTCCACGGGACATAAGTTCATCCTGATCATAACTGACCACTTCACTAGGTGGGCCGAAGTGATCCCTACGAAGCATGCAGATCAAGAGACTGTAATCACCTTCCTAGAGGGTTTGATCACCAGGTTTGGCATTCCTAAAGCAATCATTATAGACAATGGTCCTGGTTTTTTATGCACCAAAATCAATGATTTCTTCTACAAACATGGAATATATCATAAATTCTCCTCCAACTACTATCCATAGGGCAATGGATTGGTAGAATCCACCAACAAGACCTTTTTGAGGGTGCTAAGGAAGATTATAGAGCAAAAAAAAAGGAATTGGCATCTCTTTCTAGATTGGGCCTTGTGGGCTGATCGAATTGCTATCAAGAATTCAATCAAGACTTCACCTTATGCCTTGGTCTATGGCAAGGAGGCCATCTTACCCACCCACGTGGAGATCCCTGCACTACAGCTGTTAGAAGAAGAAGATGGAGTTAATCCAATGGAAAGAAGATTAGCTCATCTATTACACCTAGATGAAGATCACGAGGAAGCTTACCAAAACTTTGCTAAGCATGCTCAGGTCACCCAATATTGATTTAAGAAAAAATCATCCGATCGCACTTTCAAAGTGGGAGATCTGGTATGGAAGTGGGACTCATGGAAGGCCAAGCCTGGGAATCATGACAAGCTAGACGCCTTTTGGGATGGGCCATTCGAAATTGTGAAGGTGAACTCGGCCAACTCTTTCATCCTCAAAGATGCAGATGGCCAGGTATTACCAATTTCTATTAATGGTCTTCATTTGAAGACTTTTCATTATTGAGACAAAACAATTTCTCTCTCTAAAAAAAAATGTGTATGTACTCTTGTATATATTTTTTTCCATTTGTGTATATACATCTTGTTCCAAGATTGCAAAAGCTAAGTGGTACAAAATATCCTTCGGGGACTTTCAATGCGAAGTGGTGGTTGCAAGGATGTTCGCAGTGAAGCACTTTACCCTCAAAAGGGCTGAACCAAAATTCAAACAAAGGCATGACAAGAGCTTCGCACCCGAAGTATTTTAAGAGGTGACCTCGAGTAAAAGTTTTGCAAAGTAGATTTTAAAAGGAACCCTTATGAAGCAGCTTCCAATAAATCAATCTTCGATAGGTGGTATTTGCGAAGCAAAGTGGCATCATGACGATGGAGAAGTACCTCGGGCCCGAAGTGTCAAAAAGAAGTCTGCACCAAAGGTTCACCGTGAAGCATTTTCAATGTTGATTTCAACTTTGCCAAACCAACAACGCATGAGACAGGAGAATTTAAAATGTGCCTCGAAGAACGCACTGACAACAACCTTGAAAATATTTTGAAGCGAATGAATTTAAGGCAAAAGTGGTAGAACACATCCCTAGGTGATTCGGTTAATGTAAAAAGTCACGCCAAGGTACGAGGTAGCAGTAGTTTGCATTTCATGATTACCAAAGCACGTGGCCCCATGTACTACACTGCTGCAAATCCAATAAAATAGCAAGGCAACTTCCTCCGTTCGAAGCATTAATTTTGGTAGGTACCATAAATTGAGGTAGTTACCTTTTTAGGCTATAAAAAACGAAGCTCTAGCAAAAGGGATGTTAGTTATCCATCAATTCGCACAAGACTAAAGCCTTCGGTTACACTGCAATTCTCCTACCCTTTGCATCTAAGCCCTTCTCATAGAAGCCCTCTGTATCAAGGACCCTGCCACTAATTTTCAACATGGGGAAGAAAAACTCCAAAGAGAAGGGAAAATAGCCAGAAGTTGCAGGCCCTAAAAAATAAAGAAGGGCAAGGAAGAGAAAAAGAATACTCCAAAGAAGATAAATCTCACCCCTCACCCTAAAAAGTAGCCAATAGAAGAAGGGGATGACTTTGAGGAGGAGCAGCTTGTACAACCACCAATTGATGGGTGGGAGAAGATTAGAGACACAACTCTCTAAGGGTGTGTCCGACCTCCGACGCAACATAGAGTTTATGATGAGTAGACTCACCCTAGAGAATAAGAGAGCTGCTATGTATTACTCTCAAATTTACTGGTATTTGACCCCACCTTCTCACCATTTTCCCGAACTAATCTATGCTATCGTGCATAATTACCACTCTGCATCCAGGCAAGTGTTGGACGCTTCGGGTCATAAATTATTTTCCATTTTGAAGGAGGATGTACAAGCAGCCTTCGCACCACAGCAAGGTCCGCCCAAGGGCTATTCTATTCGCAATGTCATTTTAAGCGAACAAATGGAAATGTTCACCTCTAACAGCTACATATTGAAATTCCTGCACGAGAACCTCAAAAGTGGGCTACCTTCAAGCAAGTTACCCTAGATGCCCCTACCCTTGGCAGATTTCAAGAACATCGATATTTTCTCCATCATTGCATGGGTGGCGGGCCTATCGACAGATGCTTCAGTGCAACCCTGGCATGTGTCTTTGGCCGAATGTATTTTGAGAGGGTAATTCTATGCCCCTGATGCTTCAAGACCAAACACCAACCCAATTTATTTAACTGAGTGAAATGGGTGGCCCGAACCTTGCACACGAGGCTCACCAGCATGAAGAATTTGGCAAAGGGCTAGTACTTTGCACCCTATTCTTTCCTTGTCTGGTTGTTTTTCTACCAGGTTCATAAGTGATTCCCCCATATCATCATTTCTCCAATTGGCGAGGATGGAAATCCTCTATCAATGTACCAGTGGACTCCCCTCCTATTGAGGACAGAGTCCTATTATTCTTTTAATCAACAGTTTTTGGGACCTGCCATGCATTTGTTGAAGGGCTCTTGCCCTTGGGTGCCCCTCAGTTTAAGAGATAGAGTGGTGCAAGAAAAAATGGGATATGTCTTCCAATTGACACAGGGACTGGTGATTTGCCTATTCAGTTTCATAGTGAAGCCCTTCCTATTACCAGTCTACCCCTCCAAATATCAGTTCGCATTAGAAGTTGCTCGATAGAGTGATTATATAAATTTAGTGTACGACCACAGTCAAAAATGGGTGCATACCTGTGACTTCCCCTTCAGGATGGGTGTAATCAAAGTCTTTGCCTTGAAATAGAGCATTTTCTTGGAAGAAAATCTTGCCAATTTTGGCCTACTTCATATTCCTCAACAATGGCTCTATGATCCCTTGGGAGTGATGAGGGATCACTTAAAATTCAAGAATTTCCACATCTGCCCCCACCCTAAAATTATGGAACAAAGGAATAACACCAATTGGAAGGATCTGGAGTGGCACTTGGAGAGAATGAGGACATTGCCTCCTTGGCATGAGTTCTACCCCATGGAGGTTGAGTTTGACCCTGACCAACACCCCCTCCCAAATCCAAGCTCCACATTTTGGAGAAAGGCAAAATATGATTTAAAGGAGGAATTGAAGAATTGGAGTGAGGAAAAACTTTTAGAGTGGTGGATAATGAGAGTCCATCACCAAAAAAAGAACTCTTATGGACTCTTGGCAGCAAATAAAGACTTCACAATTATTTATGAAGCCAATTTTGAAACTTGGAAGTCCATATCCTTTGTAGATTTTGTTCCCCTAGCTACCCCAAGATCAGGCGAAAGCCCAAAAGGAGTTGAAGATGCCTCAGAAGAAGACAAAGGGGAAGAAGTAGAAGCTATTCCAGTGGCACTAACATAGGGACCATCGAAAGGCCATGACACAAGTACTAAAGAGGCAGAGAAACCATTGGAGAGAGAAAATAAAGAGACAAGAGCAAATTCAAGTGCCTTCGAGCCACCCAAAGCGACCCTGCACAAAGCTCCCAAGTGCTCCTACTGAAAAACCCGCATCAAGCCTGGTTAAAGCAAATATTGAGGATGTGGGGCCACCAAGTGTCGATACAGTCCCAGACATAGATGTCATTGATGTGGAGGAGCTCCTCCAACAAGAAGGAGACCCCGAAGTAGAAGTTGTGGAGGTCGGGAGTGCCGAAGCCCAAAAGGAGCAAGAACCAATCACATAAGATGCCACCACGGCCATTTTGACAGGAGGGAATGTAGGTATGCACTCTCCTCCCTTCACATTTGTCTTCGAAATGTCCACTATGGTCCCAGTTGAAGGTCCCCATCAATATATCTCTCCCCTACAAGGTCAATCGCACACTCAAGTACTGCCCATTGCTAGTATAACTCTACCTAGCCCCACTCCACTTGAGTCATTTGACTGGGACAAGCCTATTGAAACTACTTCACCCACCTAGACCATAGTTACTTCAATCCTTAGTCAAGGCAAAGGCAGTACTCCAACATCGAGCCCCATATCCCATTCTCCCATCACACATAGCATAGTCCTGCTTGCCAAAGCTCCTACTACATCCATCTTTGAACCTTCTAGGGAGGCATTCCCCATTGATTCTTTATATTTTTTCACCCCTTCGACTGGAGATCTAGCCTTTTCTGAATCAAATCTATCCTTAATAAAGGAACACCCATTAGCCGAGAAGCTACTCTTAGCAAAGCAAAACACAAAGAAAATGTTGAAGGAAGCAAGGAATAAAAGAGGGTGATCTCTAGCCCAGGTTGAAAAATGTGTTGTCTTTGACTTGAAGGGCGAAAATTTACATAAAATGAAGAAGGTCCCTAAGGTCCAGAAGCCTCTGGATGAAATGACTCCAGCTGATTATGATTACCAGGAAAAGACCAAGGACCTGGAACATTTGAATATAGATAATGAATCCGCATCCATGCACGTCAGAATAAAAACTTTTCGAGCACATGTGAATATTGCTAATCAGTGTAGGTTTGAAGCAGAGAGCCCCAACATCAAGTTGGAGGAAGAGCTGGCTAGAATCTGCTCCAAGCTGGAGGATTCGCAGGAGCAGTGTAAGCTAATGAAGAAGGAAACACATGCCCTGAAATAGCAGATACTATAATTGCAGTATTCAGCTGAGCACCAAGTACAAAAAAAGGCCAAAAATGAGCTAAAATCCAAGGAACTCGAAAGTAAAATCTTGCAGGCTTAGCAATAGTTGTTCAAAAAAGAAAACTTGGAGTTGTTCGATAGAGGAAAAATCAAGGAAATTCGCTCACACTTGCTCAAAGGTTTCAGATCACGGGCCTCCAGTGCCCTATCAACTTTAATCTATGTCACCGAAGCTCAGTATGTCGTTGCTAAGAAAGGGCCATTAGTAGATGAGGTCATCCAGAAAATCAAAAGACGACTCAAGATGGATTTTGAGGTCCAAAGTATTAGATAACAGGACTTGAAGGTTGCTTCTGAGTCAAACGGCTAGGGATTGGTCTACATCCCAAGCCACTATTCACACCTTCTTCTCCAAGGTGAAGAAGCGCAGAAGGTGAAGGACCTCCTAGACATATTTGAGAAGAAGCAGCGCACATCAATGGGTTACTTCGAAGATCTTTCTTCCTTAGGTTTCTTGAGTTTCATAGATGATGATGGGAACCTCCTCACCAGGGAAGAACTCAAGTCGGTGTGGCTTCATTTTGAAAGTGACATCTCAAAAATATATGAGTGGGAAGAGCCAGTCACGGAAGGACAAGTCACCAACTTCATTCTGAGACATTGCAAAATTACGGCTTTACTGAATGACCTAAGTGTAAGAATCAAACATGGTGACATTGGGCAGATTTATTGGTTCCATGTTTTTGTCAAGGCACTTGAAGACCAAGAGCCATTTTAGAAAGGTGTATGGGCTCACGTCCGTTGAACCATGAGGAAAATCCATGATCTTCTTGTCCCATTTCTGCAGAAGCAGGCCACATCGGAAAAAGAAGGAGGAGTAGAAGAGGAAGAAGAAGAAGCAGAATAAGAAGGAGAAAAAGCTGTGGAAGCACCCTCAAAAGTGGAAAATGGAGAAGGGTCTGGAGGTGACTCTGGCCCAATGGATCAAAGCTTAGGGTTCTTCCACCGAGACGAGCTCATTGCCCCACGAACCACCAAGAATGTTGACAATTTTATCACAATGCACAATGGGGTAGAGAAAAAAAATCAAAACTTTGTATAGTGTTCTTTGTTGTAAAGTAGTTCTTTTGGTTGTTTTTTGAAAATATTTGTAAGTTGCAGCAATTTTGGCTTTCCTTGCCACCCCTTTGTACATAAAATGAAGAAGAAATAACTTCACTACCGAACAAGCTAGGGAAAATAGCTTCACCAAAGAAAGAAGAGAAGTATGAAAAGAACTTCGCACCTGAAGCATTTCCAGCGATTACTTTGAGCAAAAGTTGGCGAAGCGATGTTGCCGAAGAAGAATACAAGAAAGGCAAAAAGAGCTTTGGGCCCGAAGTTCCTCAAAAAACTACTTCGGATGAAAACCTTGCGAAGCAGCATTACTGAGGCAAAAATTCTAGCAAGGTGTAAAGGAGAGCTTCATGGCCAAAGCATTTCAAAAGGCTCCTTCGGGAAAAAGTTTTACGAAGCATAATTCAAGCAGCATTTTGAAATAATAGCTTCGTCAAAGAAAGACCGCATACCAAATTAGCTAAGGCAATAAAACTACTTCAGGCCCAAAGCATTTCAAGTAGCTACTTCAGGCGAGGTTTTTTATGAAGTGGTATTGCCGAAGGAAAAATACGAAGGAATAAGAATGAAAACTACTTCGCACCCGAAGCATTTCAAAAGGCTACTTCAAGCCAAAGTTTTGCGAAGTGGGATTTGAAGGAGCACAACACTGAAAACACTTTGTCGAAAAGCCACCGAAGCATCCACTTTTGGCCCCCAGTGCCAGTGAACCATTTATACTTCGCCAAAAGTCATTGTGAATCATCTACTTTGGCCATATTTCATGTGAAGTACATTCATCCAAAGTAGCAGTGGCCATAAAGAATGCAACATCTTTGAAGGCAATTTCTTCGGCCTAAACCTTCCCGAACCACAGTTTTGAAAGAGGATCACAGCAAAGCATTTTTCCAAGGCATCAACGAAGCGGCGAGGACTGAAGAGGTCCATTTTGCAAAGGAAATATGCTTCGGCACTCACACCCCCCGAAGCAATTTTGTGAATCTCCATTTTGTGAAGTACAAATCAAGGAGTTATTGCTTTAGCAAAAGTCCATTGCAAAGCAAATTTGCAAATGAACATCTTGTGAAGTGCTTCAAGGGCATGCATTCCAAGCTGGGTATTTTCCTGAGGTGATCAAGTGCCTCATAAATGCATTTTTATTTTCCCGATAAGATCACTGCTCATTTTTGGCAATTGGAAATGAAGTATCAATTCTAGAAGGAGAGCCCGGTGAGCATGGCGGCCACTCAAGCACTGCACCCAAAATCCGAGGATGCTCAGGTGGCTCATTAATGCATATTTCCCTGGTTGACCCAATCGTAGATACTAGTTTTGGTAAAGGATATGAAATCTCAGTCACAAGAGCCACGAAGGGCCGAATTCTCAGCTTTCGAGGATGTACTCCATCTTGTGTAATTATGGCTCAAAGGGTCGAGTCCTCTATAAAAGCCTAGACATTGTAATGAAAAGTTGGGGGGAACTTTCTGCTAGAAAGATGTTGTAACTTGATGTCTTGTGATTAATACTAAAGATCTTTGGACCCTATTTCTCTCTTGTATGCTACCTTTTGTGTTTATTTCTTTTGTTTGTCTTCATTTGCATATTGTTACTCTGAATCCTAAATTTTTATGTGCGATTGAGGACTGTACTCTAAAATTCTCCTGAAGGATACATAGGGGAGGAAAAATGCGATATTGGTTTTCTTTTATGTTGCCTGGTGGGTTGTGGTTTCTGTTATATTTTCTTGTCCTAATTGTCATTACTCTGAACCCTGAATTTTGACAAAAGGGAGAAGGAGAATCCTGGAGCTCCCTCAAAGGATACATAGGAAAGTTAATGTGGTGTTTCTTTCATTTATTGCTGGTGTTCTTTGCTACTATTCAATTTATTATTCAGTGATTGTGCTTCCTGTTCTCTCCCACTTTAAATCATTTATCTCTCTTCCCTTACCCTTTTTTTTATTTCTTTCTCTAACCCTAACTCTTCTTATCTCTCTTCTGCATCCTTACTCTATTTATATCTTTCCTGCATCCCTTATCTCAAAACACCAAATTAGTTTAGCATAGGAGCTGAACTTTCTTTGAATATTGGCACAAGGGGCATCTCTTCCATTTGGGCTTTCAATGTTGGTCTAGGTCTAGGGTGCATACACTCACCCAAATCCTTTCCTAGGTAGATTTTATGACTAAAAATTTCTCAATTAGTATCTATGGGAATCCTTCCCAGTTACAATGTTTATGGATCTCTATCCAAAGGACATGTTGATCCCCTAATCTCAATTTTTTTGATCTCTTCCATAAGATAACTCTTTCCCCTTTTGCTCTGGCTAGTGATATTCTAGAAGACTTTGTCTCTCTGCTGCACTGACTGGTGAATCTATCTACACTTAAAGATTCCTCACTTAGATCTATCTTAAATTGTGCTAGCTACTATATATCTATCCATTGATACTATGTTATTTGTCTCTATCACCTCCAAAGCTATGTCAATAGGCTCACTCAAAACCTACTCAATCAGCTCACACAGAACTTGTCCAAATATGCTCAAGAAAACTCACCAAGAACATGCCCAAATCTGCACTAGCAACTTCACCAAGAACTTGCCCAAATATGCACTAGAAATATCACTAAGAACTTGCCCAAATATACACTAGCAAGCTCACCAAGAACATGCCCAAATCTGCACTAGCAAGCTCACTAAGAAATTGCACAAATCTGCACTGGCAACCTCACCAATAACTTTCCCATATCTGCTCTAGCAAGCTCACCAAGAAATTGCCCAAATTTGAACTAGAAAACTCACCAAGAAATTTCCCAATAATTCAATCTCATAGAAGCATAAAGATAATTGTTAGAGACACAATATGTTCTATACTCAAATCCCAATCTCAACTCAAATCAATCTTATAGAAGCATAAAGAGAATTGTTAGAGACTCAATATGTTCTATCCTCAAACCTCAATATCAACTCAAATCCAGAATATAGAGTAGTTTGATTCATGGAACTTGAAAAACAACTTCACACAATCACTTGACTAGTCTCAAACAACTCTTCTCAACCAACTACCACAAGGAACAAATATTTCTTACAAACCCTAGTCCAAACATGTATCAACCAACTCAAATATTTCCAACAATTCTCAATCACAAATATCACATAACAATGATAATCATGTTCTTTTCAAGTTCAAGTTCTTTGCATAACCAATGGGCTTCAAATACAATGCTAATAAAACTTTCTTCACATAACAATGATACTCATGTTCTTCTCAAACCCTATCTCAGGTTTTTACACACTACTAATGGTTTCAATAACAATACTTATAAAATAATATTTAATAGCAAATCTCAACCCAGAAAACCTTGAAGCATTCAACCAAATACTTACAAAAAGGAAACCACAATAAATCCTTTTCTCTCCAATGATATTTCAGAAATTGACCACCATAAAAATCAATAGGAGAACATGCCCATACCTTTTATGAATATGAAGAAGCCTTTTGGTTGTCCACAAAATCTGTCTCACTCAACACACTTTCTTTTTCAACTTTCAACAAGGGTTAGAGATATTGATTAATAACACAAAAATAACATCCAAATAACACCTTATTACTCCTACTCAATAACATACACCATGTCACTTAATAAATGAATTAATCTCTTTTGAAAAAGAACAAAGCAACCTTCACTTTTTGAACCTCTTTACAAAATCAGAAATATATCTTTACACACACCTTATTTTTCCCTCTAAGCAAGTTAATCAAATAGCCCTTGAAATAAGCTTTCCAATGATATATAATATGATATAATTTCAAAAATTAAATCATCAAAAATATCTCCTTTTCTAAACATGCATCACAACCCTTATTCCTCCTAGGGCAACTTTAGAAAAATAAAATATATTAAAAATTATTAACTTGCCTCTGTCGCTAACGGGATTCGATCTTGTGACCTTTTTTGCTCAGCTTCTTAACCACAACCAACCTATCATTGGGCCACACACCCTCACATGCTAAAAAGTAACACACGATAAAACCTTATGCCACAAATATATGTGCCCTTCAAAAACAAAATGTGCTTCATGCATTTCAACACAGCAAAACACCTCTGGCAAGAATCGAACATAGGACTTCCTGCTTCACACACAGTGCATGAATGACTAGGCCAAGGAAGCCTATACATTTGGCTTTACTCCATAATAGTCTCTTCAACAAATGTGAAAATCGTAAGCCTTTTAAAACCCTTTTCACACACACTTCGACACACAATGCGCAGGCTCTTTTACCATTTGAATCCAAATATCAAATCGAGCATTTAGGGAAAATAAATCAAGACTTTAGGCATATATATATATATATGTCCTCCTCCTTTCCTTTGACGTCGGTGCTATAATTTAAATATTAGTTTTATGCCTTTTCCTTTCTTTGATGTCGGTGCTATAAATTAAATTTTAATTTTAATTTTAAATTTAAATTTTAAATAATTTAAAATTTAAACTTAAATATTTAAAATTAAATATCTCCATCACCAGGGCACCTTTTTTGATGAAACGAAAATCCAACCTATATTTTAAGAAAAATCCATTTCGAATATTCCATCCATGGTTTTAAATAAAACGTTTTAATTTTCCTAACTTGGTTTTCACAAAAACCCTGTATATATCCATGCTCTCCAAAATATCATAAATGCTTATTTATGAAATGCTTTGGCCACAAAAACTCAATGTGATCCATGTGACATCAATGATCCATGTGACATCAATGACAACATAAAATCACTTAAATTTCCAATAGGAACTATTTCTCCTCAGAAGCCTACCCATGAAAGAGATTTCAAGCATAAAATTAGATTGGAGGGCTAATACCTAGAAATCCAATAGCAGAGAAGCAGTGGAAAGCCCAAACACTCTCCTAATTTTAATAGTTGTGAGCCTACATACAACCTTGTTGGCATGATTCATGATAGTTCTATTCTTGGGATCATATGCCACTGCCAACCACGTGAGGAGATATGACAAGTGATAAACCCTAGGTCAAACCAATTTCCCTAGGCTTGTGGTCCACTTATAATAGATGGGTCTCTACTCATATTTTTCCCTTTATGCTCTCATGAATGGCCCCCTAAGTGGAGTTGGGTGGTACTGGTTATCTTCCTATGTTGGGTCAAAACTATATATGGTGACATTCTCTAGCTCCCCTTGCTAGTTCACTATAATTTTTGTTTTTAGAATTACTTGATTCACTAATGCCTTTGGGTCCTTGGCCCTCTCTGCCTTCCTTGCTACTAGCTAGATCTCGATTATTTTTCTAATGTGACCATTTACGTCCGTCACCCTGGTTGACGTAGAGTTGGTGAAAGCCATTAGATTAAAATTATAAGTCAAGAATACCTCCTTATGTTATAGTGCTCTCTTATTTATCACCAACTTGAATTCTACTCTATGATTGATGCTCATGATACCTTTTGCATGCATGTTTTTAATTTGCCCTCATCGATGTTAATTGGAATGACATCACCATATTTTATCTCTTTAAAACTGCATTAGCGACTACCGGGTGGAACTTTATTTTTTATTTATCGAGGAGGTCTAGTTTTTCATGTCACGAGAGTTGGGTGCACGAATCGATTCTTAATTGGTGCTAGAATTAAACCCTTTCAATATACTTGGTCAGATCTCTATGCTAGAACATCTAGTCCATCCACGTATCTCTTTCTTATTGGCCCTGGCATGGAGTTATTTTATAAAGTGGGGCCTTCCCATGCATTGGAAGCTTGAAGTGTATAAATACAAGAGGATGCACATAGAATTCATTCACTTTTTAAGATATTTATGCCTAAGAAAGGAGGGTTGCACAAAATGAATGGAAGGTGCACAAAATTTGCATTGAAAATGAGCACACGATAAAAATGGAGCACATGAGTGTCGTGCACCCCTTCATGCTTTCGTGTGCTCCAAATAGAGTGCACTAAATTGATAAATGGGGTGCATGAGATTCACGCACCCTATAGACTTTGGTATGCTAGAAAAGATTAGGTGCACGACTCAAAAATGGAGCATGTGAGTTTTGTGCACCCTTTTTCTTTTTGTGTGCTTCATTTAAAAGAAGTGCACAACATAAAAAGCAAGATAACATGAACCTTATATCTTGGTGAACTCCAAAATACCAGAGCACATGACTCAAAAAGGAGGTTGCACGAGTTTCACGTTACCCTAATGCTTTCATGCACTCTAAACGAAAGGGGCGCATGGACTTAAAAATTAGGGCACGTTAACTCAAAAATTTTGTGCACCCTTTAAAATTGAGCACCATTAGAAGCAA
Organism: Wollemia nobilis; assembly: GCA_028583015.1. Lineage (NCBI taxonomy): Eukaryota > Viridiplantae > Streptophyta > Pinopsida > Araucariales > Araucariaceae > Wollemia > Wollemia nobilis. The sequence goes on from JAQPPZ010016943.1 coordinate 16,771,310, forward strand.
AAAGGACATTAACTAGGCAGAAAATTTTTAAAACTTAGGGTTAAATGTTGGGTTGCTTGCAAGGCCAACACCAGATCTGATTGGCACAAGAGAATGAGTGATATTGTGAAACTACATGAATTGGTCTGAGAATACCAAAATATCCACTTAGAATGGACATAACCTTGTGACTAACTACAAAAAAGCAAAGCAAATAGAAGAAACAAATGAATTAACAATAATTAAATATTTACAAATATTGATGATATTATAGACACAATTTTTTTAAATGGAGAAAACTTAGCCTCCATTAACCTCATGGGGGGGCAAACAACTTTAGATGTTGGCCATTGATAGGTATGTATATTTCTTCTCCTTCCAAGTCTTGTAACTTATAAGTATGTTGGTTGATCACCTTAGCAATCTGATATGGGCCTAAAACATTTTGGGCTCAAACTTGCCTTTCTCACCTAGCTTATCCTTTTTCGGATTCCAGTAGAGTACTATCTCACCCTCTAAAAAGGACTTTCCTCTTGCTTTCTTATTTAATAACTCGACTGTCCTTGTTGTCTAGGAAATCATCTTTGTAACTACCTCTATTTTGTCTTCTTCCATTTGAATAATTTGATTCATCCTTATTTGTAGGACATTAGGCTTTTCATGATCCTGGAGGAGTAAAGAAAGAGTTATTCATTCCAACTATGGTGGTAAAAGTGCACTTTACCCCCAAAACCAGTTCAAATGGTGATTTAATTGTGGCCCTTTTGATTGATAACCTATCTGCCCATAAAGAATATTTCAACTCATTATCCTAGCTTCTTTTGTTCTTCCCTAGTGACCACTTGATTCGGGTAATGAGATTTTTATTAGAAGATTCTTCTAGTCCATTACCCTGGGGGTAGTAATTTGTAGAATGAGCCAGATCTATATTGTATCTAGCACAAAAATCAACCATCTCAAAAGAATTAAATTACTTAGCATTATCTATAACAAGTTTTCTAGGGACCCCAAACCTATTCAAGGTGTTTTCCTCCAGGAAGCGGATAATAATTATTGTTGTTGATCTCCAAAGGGGAGTTTCCTCGACCCACTTAGTAAGGTAATCCATTATTGTGATTATCCCTTTATGTCCTCCAAAGGAATTCAATTTGACCTCTCCTATCATGTCTATTCCCTATTGAGTAAATGGAGCTTTCACGATGATCAAATTTAGTGGCATTACAGGTAGATTCTTCTTGCTTGTAAAATTTTGTAGCTATAACATCCCTTGATAAATTGGTAGACATATTTGAATATTTAAATCCAATAGTAATCTGCCCTCATAATAGTGTTATTTATTAAATTTGGAGTGAAATGGCCACCATAGAAACTTGCATGGAATTCTTCAATGATCTTGGAAATTTCCTTTTGTGATAGAAATAGCAACAATACCCCACTTAGATGCCTCCAATAAAGCTAGTTTTGCTAGAGATAATACTTTTGAGCTTGTTGCTTGATACTTTTCATTCTTCTTGATGACTTTACTGGTGATAATGATAGGGTTCATAGGTATAATAGGATATTCGTGTACCAGTCACACTCGTCATCGCCCATGGGTTTGTCATGTTGCACGTCACCTACTCAAGATGATGTTGTTCATGTACTCTCCTCCTTTAATAGCCATGTATTTAGCTATCCCTTGTCCTTTTATCATCTTGGCTGCCTTGAACTCAACATCATACTACAACAGTTTGACCATCCATCTTGTTGAGCTTCTCGTAGGCTCTGGTTGAGTGAGGACATCTTTGGCAGCCATATAGGGGATGTAAACAATTACCTTTTTGGAACAAAAAATATTTTTAAAATTTTCTAGAGCTTGTATCAGAGCGAATTTCTATTTTTCCATGAGCTTATATCTCAATTGAGCTCCTTTCATCCCTGATCTCATGAATGCTATCAGTCTCTCGTTTCCCTCTTCATCCTTCTCTGACAAGACTACAACTATTGTGTGTTATGAAGAAAATGAGTAGATGTTGAAGTCTCTCGAATGATATGGGCACATTAATATGGGTGTAGTGGTGATGGAATCTTTGATATACTAAAAATCCTTAGTGTTTTATTCATTCCATTTTATGCTCGCATATTTCTTAGCCATATTATTAATATGTTTAGAAATCTCAGCAAAGTTTGGAGAAAACCTTTTGATGAAGGTTATTTTACAAAAAAATATCTAATCCCTTTCAGAATCTTTGGGGGGTAATATTTATAATAGCCTATGTTCTCTGGGGATAAATGCTTATTCCTTCCTTAGAAACCACATGTCCCAACAACTTTCCATGTGTGGCCCCAAACAAGTATTTTTTTGGGTTTAGTGATATCCCATACTCTTTACACCTTTCAAAAACCTATGACAAATGAGAGAAGTGATCACTTAGATTTTTTGAAAAGATTGTAATGTCATCTAAGTATAGCACGACAAATTTGAACATCAGCCGTTTCAAAGAAAATTCCATGGCTCTTTGGAAAGTGGCTCCATTGTTCATTAACCCAAATGGCATCCTTAGATATTCAAAAGCCCCCAATGGTGTGGCAAATGTAATATTATACTGATCCTCTAAGTTGACCAGGATATGGTTGTAACCTGAAAATCCATCCAAGAAATGCATTATGGCTAACCCCATTACAACAGGTAGAATTTGTTCCATATTAGAGAGGGGGTAATTATACTTGTGAGAATTTATGTTTAGATTTTTGAAATCCATGCATAATATGATTTCTTCATTCTTATTTCTAATAGGGACTAAATTGGATATCAAGGATGACAATCTCACATTCTTAATTATATTTCCATTCAATAGCTTATGCACCTATTTTTGCATGATGGGGTGTAGGATTGAATTAATTTTTCTCTATTTCTTCTTGAAGGGCTTATTGCCTTCCTGTAGGGGGATAATATGAGTCATGACATTGGTATTGGAGGTCCTCAAATCCTTGTAACTCCAGGAAAAACTCTCCATGTTCTTCCTTAGGAAATCAACATATTGTTTCTTCTTCTTACCTGATAGTGCTTTGTCTATTCTGACTATTATGGGTCCTTATATTGTCCCAATATTAACCTCCATAGCCTTGGATTAATGGAACGCAGACCTGTGTGCTATATAAAAATCATCAAATAAAGTTTCCAAAGATACTAACTCCCTGTGAATCTTATTGGTTTTTAACTATATTACTTATGTGGGTTTCTCTATAACATGTTTTAGTTTGTTCTCATATTCCTCATCACAGATCATACCAACAAAATTACGATCATAAAATATCTAATGTCAACATCATCCTAGAAAACATGCAAGTATACCACATTATTTTGGATAGAAGGATGGTACACAGATATGGTGGGAAACCTATCCATATACTCAATGTCAATCTCAGGATAATCTACCTTGGATGCATTTACAACCAATAGGTTTGTAATATGAATTTTTCCTTGGGTATGTAAGACAATTTAAAGGCCAAGAATCTATCTATTTCATATTGAACTACTCGCCTATACTAATTCAACCTGGGGTGTTTAGTTTTATATTTTCCTTTTACCTATTGTATGATGAGCTCAACATCTCCACTGATGGTAAGGTAATTTATACAAATTTCTTTAGCTTTTCTCAACCCAAGTAGCAGTGCATCATATTCGGCCACATTATTTATGTAGGGGAACTCTAGACGGTAAGGTATGCCCAAATATTTATCTTTTATGTCGGTCAGGTTTATCCCGGCACTAGCCCCTATTTGTGACTTAACCTCATAAAAAGTCATTATCCACATTTTAGTAGTCAAAATCCTACCCAATTTTGCATCCACTTCTACCTTCACTTTGGGATCCATGTTTTTTGCATTTGGGATATTTTTGAGAAAATGTGTGTGCCATATGGAATAAATGCCCAGTTATTTTTCTTCCACCAAGTTGACCAGATTAATTGTTGTATTATTAGACCTCCTTAGCTTGAATGAATGCTTATTAAAATGTTCCTTTATTAGAGTGGCATGTTCTTTATCCAAGAGAGGTATGGTGGTGTAGGACCAATCCAACTGGATTGAACCACCCAAATACTCTGCCCAGTGTATGTATAGTAACAAGGAAAATAAGGAATCCACATATACCACAACCACATCCATTATGATGCCTTTCTTAGGATATTGGTCTAGAAAAACCAAAATGCCTATGATTATCCCTATGCAAGGTACTTGTCTACTATCCATAATTGATATGGGGGAGAATATTTAGTGCACATTAATCCCAATTGGTCAGCTACTTGTTTATGCATGATTTTATGGGATGCACCACTATCGAGCATGTAGTTGTGAATCGCATACTAATCTCCATAGCTTGATGTATAGCGGAGGGATATATAGAAAGGCTTAACTGAAGAAGGATTGGCAAGTGAAGCACTGAGGACATGGTTGTCACATGGTTTAATTAATCCAAAGGCCTTACACACCCACTCTCTATATTTGGGCATTGGAATTAAATTCTCAAAGGTTATGTTTATGTTTCTTGGATAACTAAAGGTCAACATCGAACTCGGTCTTCTTATTATCCATGACCTTGTTGGCCTTTTGTTTTTTTTGAGTTTCACTCATCGATTCTGATATTTTGGGGGGTACAGGTTGGTGAATGGTGTTTTGATTCTTTGAGTTATGTTGTTCCCTACCATCGACTAAATTATTTCTCTTAGTTTTATCTAGTACGGTTTAGTTTCTAAGGTTGGTAGCATGAACCCTTTCTAAAGCTTGCACTTCTTTTGTTGTATGTACCAGCTCATTTGTTTCATTAATTTAAAATGGCTATCCTATGGCCTATTTAAATACACTATCAAGGATGAAGGTTGTGGGTTTGGCCTCAAAATTGGGAGACTCATTCACCTCTTCTTTGATTAATGATCTCTTAACCATTTTATCCCAAGTCCAACATGCATTCACTCTTATCTCCTCATCTGATTCTTCTTCAAGGTTAACATTTGAATATAGGCTGAGGTACACTCCACAATTGGCCATATTATGGGGGGCATCACACGTAGGATAGAAAAAATTAAACCAGAGATCACACTGGCAAAATCCATAGGGTTCAGGACATCATCTTGATCCTTTTGGACCTCCTTTCTTTTCTAATTGTTATTTGTATTTCTTCCTCCCTCATTATTCCAATTTTTGTTGAAGTTTCTCCTAAAAGGAGGTTTGTTGTCATTTTTATTATGAGAAGGTTACCCATTATTTGCTTTGTCCCTTTATATTTTAGACAATCTGTTATTCATCGAATGGAACAATTCTATCAACTAGGTTGATAATTTCTCAATGGGATCAGGTTCTAAGTTTTTTAATATACTAAAATCCACTTTCTTAGGCTTCTTCTTAGTTTGGATTGGGTTGGGAACTACTAAGGATGGATTCATATTCCCACTATATATCATATTTATTTCAATTATTATGGATCTTTCCATGTAGACATCAATGGTAAGTGTGGGTTCTTGTCTGAGTTTATAGTTGAAGTCTCTAGGAAATGCATTTTTATAGAAACAAATGGACTAGTATTCAAATGGCCTTAGATCTGTGGGTATTTTGTTCCTCAACTTGGTGAAACATCTATTAAAATAATCCATAGTTTCATTATCATTCTTTTTCATTGTTGCCAACTTGGTTAACAAAGATTATTCGTGTTTATTTTCCCTGTATTTCATAAAGAATGCAACTTCTAATTTTTGGAAAGTGTCTATAGTGTTTGCTATGAGACTGTTGAACCACTCTCTTGCATCCTTCTCCAAGGTTTGGAGGAACATCATAAGGAAAACATCTTCATACTCTAATTCTAGGATATCCATGGCGTATAGGAAGTCTTTGATATGGTGTTCGACTATTATGGTGTTATCCCCTAGGAACTTGGGTAGATATTTATGGGACTTAGGGGGAAATGTGTTCATGATAGGGGGTAACATAAAAGGATTATAACTATTCATCTGCTAGTTGTTTAAATGAGGGTTGGCCATATATATAACTAGGGTCACCAACATAGGAGGTACAGTATAGGGAACAATACTTGGAAAATAGGAGCCCTTAGAAAAATAACTAGTACTATCATAGTCTTGATTAACTAGAGGGACAAAAAGTAAAGGTTCCTTTCTATTTTTATGTGGTCAAAGAAGTACCTATGGATCCATAATTTTGGGGTAGATTTCTTTTCCGCTTCTTCTTGTGGCTACCATATTAGCTTATGCTTCTTGATTGCAAGTTCTTCATAATCGCTAGTATAGTGTGCAAACTAAGAAATGTAGAGTGTTCTCTCTGGCCAATATTGCTTAGACAGCTAATCCTAAATATCATAGGGAATAATCAAGAAAATTTTAAAACTATTAAACAAAAGGCCAGTCCTCGACAACGACATCAAAAACTATTATGGGGAATTTATGCTTACCCTTTTAAAACATGTCATGTCACAAGGATTTTGTTCTTCAACTTGGTGAACCGTCTATTAAAATCATCCATAGTTTCATTATTGCTTATTTTTCATTGTTGCCAACTTGGTTAACAGAGACTATTCATTTTTATTTTCCTTGTATTTCCTAAGGAATGCAACTTCTAATTCTTGGAAGGTACCTATAGTGTTTGCTACAAGACTGTTGAACCACTCTTTTGCATCCTTATCCAAGTTTTGGAGGAACAACCTAAGAAAAACATCTTCATCCTCTACTTCTAAGCTATTCATGGCATATAGGAAGTCTTTGATATGGTCTTCACATATTGTGGTGTTATACCCTAGGAAATTAGGCAGATATTTGTGGGCCTTAGGGGGCAATGGGTTCAATATATGGGGTAACATAAAATGCCTATATCTATTCATCTACTAGTTTTTTAAAGGAGGGTTGACCATATATATAACTGGGATCACCAACATAGTAGATACAATAGAGGGAACATTACTTGGAAAATAGGAGCCCTTATAAAAATAACTAGTACTATCACAACCTTGATTAACTAGAGGTACATAAAGTAAAGGTTCATTTCTATTTTTATGTGATCATAAAAGTACCTGTGGATCCATAAGTTTGGGGTAGAGTTATTTTCCACTTCTTCTTTTGGCTGCCATATCATATTTTTCTTCTTGATTTTGGGTTCTTCAGAGTCACTAGCATAATGTGCAAAATAAGAAATGTAGGGGGTGCTCTCTAGCCAAGATTACTTAGAAAAATAATCCTAAATATCATATGGAATAATCGAGAAAATTTTAAAACTATCAAACAAAAGTTCAGTATTTAACAAAGACACGAAAAACTATTGTGGGGAATTCCTGTTTACCCTTTTAAAACATGTCACGTCAAAAATATCTCTAGAATCACAACTAGTTTGTAGACTCTGAGATAATGAGACTCTAAACAAAGCAGGTTGGGTAAGGAAACCTTGGGTGATGGGCATGAATATTTAATATTCTAATATTATAACCCATGTCTTACCATATTAAGTGTTATTATGTTGATTCTTGTTCTTCTTGACCAAACCACATAGCATTTTAATTATTTAGACTAGATCGGTGCCATGTCCATTGGGCAGTCATAGCAGATTCATAATACTTCATGAACTAAGAAAGGAAAGGGGAAAGAGAAACTAGTTTGTTTAGATTTATTCAAATGATGTAATAAACAAGAACCATCAACTAGCAAAGAGGACATTATTCACACATTCATGTATCATAATATGCAAATAAGTAATACACAAGTCATTAATACGAGAATACCAGAAACACAGTTAGAATTATATTTATGAAGAAATTTACATATAAAGAGCCTGACAAAGTGCTCAAGTCTATATAATAGTGATTAAAATTACACCTCTATTCGAATATCACAACAAAGGGCTACATCTCTCCATCCTGATTATAGTGATGTAAGAGCTCCCAACTCCTTGCACATCCACTGGAAATATTCTCATCTGGCTGGGCTTCCTCAATAGTTCCTAGAAAATAATAGAGGAAAAGGCAATGATAAGAGATAGATGAAAAATATACAAAATGAGGGAATACAACTGACTTCAAGACACAATTATACCTAGACCAAATTTTCTAGTCTCTAAGGCTTGATAAAAATATTCTACTATGATTCTCCTCTATGTATAGTGTTATGCGATCGAACTACGTTATAACCATTTTCCTACCAGCCCTCCATCTGGCCTGATCTCCTATCCTATACACAATCATGACAAGAAAAAAAAGTGATAGGTGGTCCACATTTTTCTCCTAGGATCACTTCCCTTGCTCACCAATATCTTCGCCACCTTGAATAGGTGGCCTTGTTGTATCTTGGACTGCTTCATCCTGCACTGTGCTCGACCCCATTCTATCTTATTCGTTAGTGGTTGCTTTTTCTTGCTTTGGGTCCCCCACTACTTCCTATTCTTTGAGATTCCATAGTTTTTGTTCAATAGAGGTCCAATATTTATCATGAAAGGTCAATGCGAATGTCAAAATGTTGATATATTGTGTGATTTTTTTCACCCACTCTTTAGAACATGCCATAGTGTTCTCAGAAAACACACACAAGAAATCTACCATTTATGCCAAGGAGTTAAGCTGTCATGTCAGCTTTATATTTTGGCCAAAGACAAAATCTCATATCTTATTGAATATTAAATATTTCATGTTGGATTCTTGGAAAAATTCTTCTAATGTGCACTCGTAGTCATTTAGCTCACTTTGTAACTCTTCCTCAGAGCTTGTTATTTCATAATTCCATTGAATCCACTTCGATATGTTTTTTCAAGAAGATTGAGATATTTGAAAACTCTTAGGTGTAAAAATAGACAGACCCATATTCTAGAGTGATCACATATTCGCTTACCTCCAATTAGTTTTCCTTGAATCTCTGGATGGGTAGGTATATTAGATTTATCCTCTAATCTTCTTGGTGTAAGAAATTTCTCAAAATATTTGTTGTGTACCTGGTGGCATAAATATTATAAAATATTACAGTCAAATTGGCCATATCCCCTTGCACCTTTTCCATGATCTCCTTAATATTCTCAATGATACTAGAGTGGTTATCATTTTGCACGATAGTGCTTTGAGAAGCAGGTGGTATTTTTTGGAGTTGGTCTATCTTTGCTTGTAGTTGATCCACTTTTTGTTGTAGTTTTTCTACTTCTACGACATTGGTCTTCAAACCTGATATTTCTTTTTCTACTTCCTCTACCACTTGGACTTGGGAAACCACGTGAGGCTTCATCATATTGACTGGACCTATTGTGGCCAAAACCACACCCTTGTCTAAGATGATTTTGTCTTCCTTCATGTTGGGTGGCAAGAGGATGGCTACCATGGTGGTAGACACATCATGGGTACTATGTTCGACTATTTTCCTGGTCCTACTCACTCCTTTGCTGGGAAATCTCTGCTCCTCCATATCCTATATTTCATCCTCCTCTTCAACAATAAAATTGATCACTTCCCTTACCTTGGATAATGTGAAATTTTTCATCGAGGTGTTAGTCTTGGCATTCTTCTAGGTAGGATATTGTGATGATCTCTATATCTAGACCTCATACTCCCAAAGTATATTTGATAATTACTCAGCATATTGTATTTTCTTGAGTACTTTGGGAGGAATTGGGTGCTCCTTTTGATTGATCACTAGGGTGGTGAATACCACAGAATATTGGCCAACCACCAGGTTGGTCTGGCTTGATGGAGATATCAAATCTTGGGTCGAGGCTACAATTAAAATTTGTGCCTGATATGAAGGATGAGTTATTATATCCTTCTCCCTTAGCATAGTATTTGGAGAACTAGAGGACGCAAAAAGTCTCACCTGATCCTAAGGGGTTGTGTCTAATATTCTCATTGCCACCTCAAATAATTCTGAGTCCTGATTGATGATTTGAAGGTTGGGGTCCCAAAATTCTTCAGGCAATGCAATGGGTATAAGGGGGGCCACTTTTTCCACCAACAAGTTCCTATGCAACCTCAAGTCAGTAGTATAATCATCCATCACCTCCAACTTGCTATAGGGCCTATTTTACATTCACCAGACCAGTTCTAGTGATAGGTCCTACCTAAGGACCTTCTGCATTTTGTCTTCAAAATAATCAACCTTGTGCATAAGTTGTAAGAGGGCCAATTTTTTTATTATCTATTTATGAGAGCCAAAAGGATCATTGGACCTCTAGGTGATCTCCAAGAAGTAGTATGCATCCATATTCCAAATTTATCTACATAAAATTAAGTGGCCCAATTATATGTAGGGTCCCATTATGTAGGGGAATGGTAGCAAAGGAACTCTCCACTTCTTTCCTATGGACCTTATTTTAACTTCTTCAGCAATTTTCTTGGTTATTTGTAGAATAGCTATGGAGGTGAGGCAGTGTTTTGGTAAGGCCTTTGGGGGTAGCTTTGATCTATACAATCTGATATAAGTGTATTCCTTCATGAAGAAGAAATCACCTACATTTATCTCGTGGACAAATGATTTTACACTGGTCCCAAATATATCAACCTCTTCCCCACATAATCGGGCATGGACCATAGGGAGGACTTCCTAAAATAAGATCACATAATTTGATAAACCCTCCTGTATACACAAATAGTGGTCTTTAAAAGTGGTGGCATTGACTCCCCCTATCTTGGTGATTGAATACTGATACATTTGGCTCAAAGACCAAGTGAATTAAAAATGAATAGTATGATAAAGTGGGAAGCTTCTCCTTATCTTCCAAAATAGCTTCCTATAATATTATCAACTCTTGGTTGATATTATCACTGATTATTTCCTCCCACCTGTACATGGGTGTTTTATCCTTCTTGTTGCATTGGATGATAAAGAACATGACTTCCTTGGTGATTTATTTTAAATATTTGGTCCCAAGTACCAGATTAATCATGTCTATGTAATATTGAATCCAAGGGTGGAGAATGGTCTTGGGAATGGGGAAACTAGAGGACATGGACCTATTTGTATTTAGAAGCCTACCCTAAAAGGAGGTTTCAAGCATAAAATTGGATTGGAGATCCAACACCTAGAAATCTAGTAGTAGACAAGTATTGGAAAGCCCAAACACTCCTAATTTTATTAGTTGTAAGCCTACATACAACCCGGTGTGCATGATCCCTAATAGTTTTGTTCTTGGGATTATATGCCACTACCAACCATGTGAGGATATCTAACGAGTGATAAACCCTAGGGTAAACCAATTTACCTAGGTTCATGTACCATTTATTACAGACAAATATCTTCTCATCTTTGCCCCTCTACGCTCTCATGAATAGCCCCTTGAGTAGAGTTAGGTGGCACTAGTTATCTTCCTCTATCAAGTTGAAACTATGATATTATCTAGCTCCTCCTACTGGTTCGTTGTAATTTTCATGTTCAAAATTTCTTGATTCACCAATGCATTTGGGTCCTTTTCCCTCCCTATCTTCTTTGCTATTGGAAAGGTCCCTATTATATTTTTGATGCGATCCTTGATGTTCATCACCTTAATTGACTTAGAGCTGGCGAAAGCTATTAGATTTAAATTGCAGGTCAATAATTCCTACTTATGTTACAATGCTCTATTGTTTATCACCAACCTGAATTCTACTATGCAACTGATGCTTACGATACCTTCTACATGCACCTATGTAATTTACCCTCATCAATGTTTTTTGGGAGGACATTTCCACCTTTTATCTCTGGAAAACTACATTAATGGCTACCGGGTGGCACTCTATTTCTTTATTCGTTGAGGGCATCTAGTTTACCATGCCATGAGATTTGGGTGCATAAATCAATTCTTCATCAGTGCTAGAAGGAAGCCCTTTCAATCTGATTGGTCAGATATCTGCATCGAAACATTTGGGTTGTCCACTTGTCTCTTTCATATATGCTCGAGTGCAACGTGCTTTGAGTAAGCAGGGCCTTCAAGCACGTTGTAAGCTTTAGGTGCATGAATCCAAGAAGAGGTGCACATAATTCATGTACTTTTATGAGATCTAAATGCCTCAGAAATGAGGGGCGTACAAATTGAAGGGAAGGTGCACAAACTTCATGTGCCTTTAGAAACTTAATGTGCTCCATTGAAAATGAGCACATGATAAAAATGGGGCACACGAGTCTCATGTTCCCCTTCATGCTTGTGTGCACTCCGAATGGAGTGTAAAAACTCAAGAAATGGGATGTACGATCTTCACGCGTCTTCTAGACTTTGGTGTGTTCCAAAATACTGAGGTGCATGACTCAGAAATGGGTACACAAGTTTTGTGTGCCCTTTGCCTTTTCGTGTTCTCCATTTAAAATGAGCGTGATGCAAAAATGAAGAGCACACGAACCTTAGATCTTAGTGTTCTCCAAAATACTAGAGTGCATGACTCAAAAATGAGGGCACGTGAGTTTTACGTACCCCTAATCCTTTTGTGCACTCTAAACGAAAGGGGTGCACAAACTTTAAAAAGAGGGTGCTCGACCTCAATAATTTTGTGCGCCTGATAAAATTTTGAGTGCCCTTAGAGGTAAAAATGGCATTAACTTGGTGGAAAATTTTAAAACTTAGGGTTAAAAGTTGGGTTTCTTGCAAGGCCAACAATGTGATGATTTAATGCTTAGTACTAAATGCATTATTAAAGTTTCTTTGCAATTGATATTTTTTTTATATGAGCATATGGTACTACTAATATTTTGTGTGTTTGTAGGACCAACTAATCTCATAGGTGGAAGAGTAAGTTAGCCACTAATAACGATATATCAAAAAATGAAAATGATGGTTAACGTAAATTGATGATGTCCACTAGGTAAAAGCTATCCATATTTATATTGATATCATATGATTATATTTGAACATAATCACCATCAACTAAAGTCATTCATATCAAAAGTTGTTAACTTGAAAGTTATTGTAAACATTTTTGCATAAAGGATATAGGCAATAGGATATGGTGGTCTATTCCTTCATCTTATTTTGGTTTGTGTGTGTATACCTTTTTTGCGTATGTGATTGGTTGCTTCATAAGATAACAATTCTATTAATGGAAATAATTTGATTAAATTACTTTATATTTTCTAATGTTGTATTTATATTAATAATGTGAACTTATTAATATTTAAGGTTATATTTTATAACTAACATTAGAAAAGCAAACATTAATATTGTGGAAATATTAATGAAATAAATGGAGGGCAGCATGATCCTCATTTTGGAAGGAAAAATTATTTTTAAAAAATATTATTAATATTATGAAAGAGCTTTTATTTTATTAATATAAAGTTTAAAAGAAAACAATTAATTTGGGTGGTTAAAGAGTTCGGTTCATGGATGGACAAACTTATTAGTCCTTAAAACCGTGTTGAAAATAGAAACCAAGGAGGAAAAAAGGAGGAAGGAAAAGAGAACAGGGAAGAGAATGACATTTTGGAAGAAAATAAGGAAGGCTTGAAGTTTCAAAAAAACAAGATATTTTCACTAGATCTTCGAAAGAGATAATCTCATATATATATATATATATATATATATATATATATATATATATATGTATGTATGTATGTATGTATGTCTCTGTGTGTGTGTATACATATATATAGAGAGAGAGAGTTTGAAAAGTGAGTGGAATAATCCCTTAAATGATTTATCTTGTTTTATCAATAGTTTTAAGGTTTAAAGCTATTGATTAAAATAAAAGGGTTTCAATATTTAATGTTATGTTTGATTTTTTTATTATTAATAGTTTTATGGTTTTAACCTATTGATTGAAATAAAAAGGTTTTAATATGTAATGTTTTATATTGATTAAAATGAAATAATTTTATTATGTAATGTTACGTTTTATTATTTTATCAATAGTTTTAGGGTTAAAAGCTATTAATTAAAATAAAAGGGGTTTCATTATGTAATGTTTTTTTTTAATTTACATGGTGGAATGGGTAGCTACCACGAATCGAGGCAGGTTGTCCAGCTTTTATGGCCATCATAATATTTTGGGCTATCCGTCCCAGAAGCCACCACACAGATCTTTGCGCAGTCCACCCCTATAACCACCATGCCACAATCATTTTAAACATTTTATGCCACTGAAAGCACCAAGAAAGGGACAAGTGTTCAACCCGACGAGGCTTGAGATTTAAACCTTGGACCTCTGCCTCCCTTACAGGGTTTGGTTGAACCAATTGGTCTACACCTCGAACCTTCATTATGTAATGTTACATTTGATTATTTTATCAATAGTTTTAAGGTTAAAAGCTATTGATTAAAAAGAAATATTTTTATTAGGTAATGTTATGTTTGATTATTTTATAATAGTTTTAGGGTTAAAAGCTATTGATTAAAATAAAAGGTTTTCATTACGTAATGTTACACTTGATTATTTTATCAATAGTTTAAAGGTTAAAAGCTTTTGTTTAAAATAAAATAATTTTATTAAGTAATATTAAATTTGATTATTTCATCAATGGTTTTAGGGTTAAAATATTTTTATTAAAATAAAAGGTTTTCATTACGTAATGTCATGTTTGATTATTTTATCAATAGTTTTAGGGTTAAAAACTATTGATCTAAAGAAAATACTTGAAAATGTAGATGAATTATTTGTTATAAGGAAATACTTGAAAATGTAGAAGAATTATTTGTTATAAGGAAATAAGGAAACTTTCTTATATTATGTTAAAAGAGAGACATAGATGTTTTATTTTATAAAAGGAAATTTTATATTTGTTTATGGAAATTAATGAAGATTAAAATGGATGTGGAGTCCAATGATATTAAGGAAATTTATGGGGGTTTCCTTAAAAATATATGGAATTGTATTGTGGAAATACATTGTTTTTGCTTAAAATAGAATTAATCATATGGGATGTGGAGTCCTATTTTGATTGGAGAAAATTATGGGGTTTTTCTCCTTTGTATTCTTTATAAAGAGTTAGAAATATGAAAGAAATAAATGTATATGTTGTGTTTACTAGATGCATTGAAAATAATAAGCATTTAGGATTGCATTATCATTTGGAGGAGTTGTCTTGATCCCTTAACCTATCCATTTCTTGGTAAAGCTCAAGGACCTCAACATGTAAAGCTTTGAATAAGAAGAGTTATTTATGGTTGTTGAGAAGCATTCTATTTGTGTTTAATATGTAATTAGAAGAAATAGTGGTTTTTGGACAAAGCTTAAATGAATAGCTTTGGATTCTTTAATGGCTTTTGTTATGGAGAAAAATATTGTAAAATGAGTTTGATCATTTCAAGATATTTGTATACTGATAATTTAGGTAAAGTTTTTACTATTTCATTAGGAGATTCTAGTTCTTCTTATAGAATGATAGGATGTTTCTATGAATGAAAAAAAAATAAATATGAATGGATGGTATATGGATCTTGTTAGATGATTATGCTTATGGAATTAGGATATTCTATTATGGTGTAAATCATATTTGATATTATTATTTGATATGCTTTGAGTCATTTCTTATATTTAGTAAGATGATCATACTTTCATTCTGGTTGAATTAAGAGAGATATAGTTAAGGTTTTGATGTTGTTTCTTTTTCTTAAGGAAAAATCATTAAGGGAATGGTCTAAGTAATCTTGTATAGAATCCCTTTAAGATGAATCCTATCCTAAGGGAGTTGTAGAGAGGCAACACCTAGGACCTTTGCAAGGGGGCACATTTGATAAAAGAAATTCAAGTGTGATCCAAAGGTAGGGAGTCTTTGGATAAGATTCATTGTGGGTTAGTTGAATCTCTTATCCTACCATGGAGGTTAGGAATCCCTTGTGCATTGGAGATAGGTGATGGTACCCCGAATGACTATTGGGTGTCCATGTGAAGATATCATGTGGAGTGATAATCACCTCAATTAAACCATCATGGAGATGGGTTAGTTGAGCACTTTAGTTTATTCAATCCATCGCATGGATGCAATGTTTAAACTAAGAGACATTACACCTATACATTAATAGAAATAGATTTATGCAGTAAAGGAATTGGCATATTCTTCTCTAAATATTGATAGGAGATAATCCTAATACTATGGTCAAGAAACATTACATTCACAAAGGATGTAAGGAATGTGGGGTGACCATTTGAAGCATCCTTTGTGCCATGGAGATGAACAACGTAAATCATAGAACCTATAAGAGTTTTATTTCTCATGTCCACTCGAGTGACATCTACAATGTCATGGACTCAAAATGTGGTGAAGCCTCAAAGAATATGATCTATCTGAAAACATCATTGGTGAATTTTAACTATAATTTTAAAGTGTATATCTCTCTTCCAAGTTGATTAGTTTTGGGTTGTTACAAATATGTATATTGTACTATACAACAATTATATGTGTAGGTTATCTAGGCTAACCATTGGTTTTAACTTGAAGCTTCAATAATTTTTTTATTATTGTATGGTTAATAAACATAGCGCAAGGAAGCATAATTTTGGAATGCACTATAATGTCAAAATTAAAAATAAAAATAAAAATGAAGTCTGTAAGAAAGAATAGTGTATAAGTTAACAAACAAACAACAAGAATAAGTCTATTACTGGAACAAGATCCATTGGTTAAAAATTTGACCTTTTAAAATAAAAAGTAAAGTTTTGAGAGTAAATATCTAGAATATCATTATGATATATTTATTGGTTTATTCAATATTATGATTATGTTCTCGTAAAATGATAGAATATTATGAGTATAACATGTGAGAACTACCTTTAATCTTACAAACAATACAACCTAAATTGTATGTGTCATTACTCTAACAATCAAATTGTATTTCCTCTTCCTCCAAATTTGTCATTCAAATTAAATTAACATTTCTAAAAAATAATAGAATGGGTTAAGGAGTTACCATTATACAAAAAACAAAATTAAATGAATGGTCTCTATTTTTATTAGGCAATTATAAATTAGTTGTACAAAATATTACTTTTTTATATTAACCAAAAGTAAATGATCTATATAATTATTAACTCTAAACTATTTTTTAAAATTTTATTGCAATTAACATGTTATATAAATAGGTACTATGCATGTTGCTTACAATACATTAATGGGTATATGTGTATATGCATACATAAAAATATGTATTACATAGTGTGACTAGATGTTCCAAGAAGTGGTTAACATGAGGATTTCTCTTATATGTATGTAAGCTAGTAAGCTATCTAATGTCCTAGGCACCACACACAAAATAATAATACTCATTTTGCACTATAGTCAAATACCATTACCTTCTTCTAACTCAATATGAAAAAAACTATTCATTTGTTTGAGGGAGGAAACTAACTAAAACTATCCAAAACTATTTAAATTTTATATTTCTTAAATCCTATTGGGATAACTATTCTATTGACTTACAATATTGTCCTATATAATCCCTTAGTTATTTAAATGAACTAATTATAGAAAGCATCTCCAATAAATTTAGTACATGAATTTTTGAAAAGCACTTATATAATTTGTTAGAAATTTGATTTCAAAAGAAAGACTATTTACATGTTTATGTGCAATAGTAATTAAAATAAAATGAACTAACAATTACTTATTTATGGGCCCTCCTAATTAGTCTTTCTATGTATATGTATTTGGTAAGGTAAAATAAATCCATCACATGTTGCATGATGCTATTCAAAGATGCATAGTTATTATCTGGGATTAAAATTATAAAATAGTAACATTACAAAAAAGATTTAGAGAAAATAAGCTTTAATTTAATTTTAAAAAATAATCTAAACATTATGTAGATTACACATTTTATGTTGTTTATATCTATATATTGGGGATAAATAAATTGAGGAATGTGGAATCACATTGGATACCTTGATGATTATATGCCCAAAACCTTCTTGAGTTTGAATACACAAAAATAAATATACACATAACAACACTATTTTAAATCAATCCTATATAGCTCAAGTATAAGCAATTTTTTAAAGATATATAAACACCCACACAAAATGCTAGAAAAATTTATTCACTAGCTCAATATCTTTATATGGTAAATTCCATTGGTTATAATTGTTGATACACACATACCAATTATTTTATGCCATGCATTTTAGAGGAAATGATAGTGTGAAGAAGACAATGCATAATTTATTGTGTAGTCAATTACAAAATTAAGTATAATTATTTGGTGTTTAATATTACACTTTAAATAATATATGAAATATGATTATATAATCATACATGTGAAATACACTTTCAATAAAGCCTTCTAAGATGTTCACTACAAGGAGTTTATATGTTAACTAAGGACATCTCTAGTTTTTTCAAAAACACAAAAAAAATATTTTCAAATTGAGTTCTAACACTTATTCAATGTGAATACTTGTAATGGTATAAAAGATATCACATATATAAACAAGATTGAGGAAGCCCACCAAGAAAAAACCCTTAGTACCTAAATCATCTCCTAAAATGAATATTAGGCTCAAAACAAACATCTTACAATCATCACCTTAATATAAAGCAAATCTAATGGAAGTGCTAAAGATTGAAGAAACTCACTAATATTAATACCTAATTCATTCCCTAAATCTAATGTAAGACTTCTCATTAGAGAGAAGCTCACCAACATAAAAATTTATTCATCTTAAGCTAGATAAATATTCTTATAAAAATAAAATGTTAACTTTCAAATCAATAATGTATTTTTAACATGTTAACTTTAACTAAAATTAATAACATTAACTTTTAATTAAATTTTCTATGTGTAAAATTATGAGCTTAATTCTTGAAAATTTGATTAAAATTTAATATTTACAAACAAATTATGAGCTTAATTCCTGAAAATTTGATTAAAATTCAATATTTACAAACAAAAAGTTGGTACTACTACTTACAAATTTATAGCTAATGGGATTACACACTTTTAAAATCTAGAAGATGAAATTTTTATAGAAGATGAAATTTCTAAGTCCGATTAAGCTGGGCAACCTAATTTTCTCTTTCATGTCTTCATGGCCGTAGAACACTCAATTTCCAACCATAATTATATGACGTATGCTTACCCATTATTTTTCAAAAAAAATAAATAAATAAATAAATAAATAAGTAAGTAAGTAAAGAGAAATAAATAAAGAAATGTTTTAAGAGGAGATTTAGGTTCAAGAAAACCATTGCAAAGGTAATAATATCATCCGAATCTTCTGAGTGCATTCTAAGTTGGTCAATTTCACCTAAGTTGACGGTCAATTTCTAAGCTGATGGTCAATTTCACCGGTGGTCCATTTCAAGCTGGGATACAAGTAGATATAAATTAAACCATATCCAAAAAAAAATTATCAAAGGAATGTTTCGAAAGACTCAAACATTGAACCCTAAATTTCTGTGTCTTTTAACACTTCCGGCATTTTTGGACACTTGAGATTTGTAACATTAGATGACATAAATAAATCAGGGTTTCAGCCTGGAATCTGAGGGCTAAACGAAGAAATGACAGCCGTTTCGCCGTCAAATTTCAAATTTCAAGACTTCCACACCTTAACATTATTTACTATTACTGGGAGAACAAAGCATCGAGATCTCAGCAGAGGCTTCCTGTTATCATCAACTATTACGCAGATCTACTACTGAAAATCCCATAATCAGTAATTCTTTTTTCAGCGATGTCGTTTGGCCTGCAAATCGGGGCCGGGGAAGTTCTCGTTTGGTCGAGGCGTAGGCGGCGCCTGCTGCCTCCTTCCCGTTACCTGAGCTTCCACATGCACGCCTCCTCCTCCTTCCATTGCCTTTCTTCCTCCAAATTTCATCTTCATCGTTCCTGCACAAAAAGGACTCTTTCATTAGAAAAAATTCTCCGACAATTCCCTTAGAGCACTAAAGAAAAATCACAGAATTTAAGTCAACCTGAAGAAGAAGAGGAGGAGGACATGATTAAGAGAGTAAGAACGACGATGAGAACGAGTGTCTTTGCCCTGGCCATGAGTCTTAACTTTCGCGGAATCTTTGTTTCTTCTTCTGGATCGGAGTGCTTGGAATTGGGCTTCTGCTGGTTTGAGATGGGCTTTAATTGAGAAAGCGTCAAATATTAATAGAAAACGTATGGCCACTTAGTGTCTGTATGACACACTTAATAACGTTTTAGTTGCCAGAAAGTCAAAAGTTTCATTCTTTACAGAAGGTGGTTAGTTGGCCATTTGTTTACGAAAACCTATCTCAGCCATATTGAATAGTCAATAGTTGGACATAGTATGTTAATCATTAAATTTTTTTATTATTAAATATAAAAATAAAATTTATTATATTTTAAATTTTAATAAAAATAAATTTTCTTACGTTTAAAATTTTTTATCAAACAAATCATCTATTATTTTGCTTAAGGTTACAAATCCCCCATTCATTTCACTCCCCATTCATTTCACTCCCCTGACTGTTATTGGAATTCACACTTAATGAATTCCAATCAGAATTATGGCCTTCTTATTATTGAAAAAAAACATTAAGGTCAAGGAAATCAAATAAAGAAATTTTATAGCGGGTAAAAAGGGATTAGTGGAATCAGATTTCATTTCAGAGACATTTGACAAAGCAGAAGAAAAATAGATCTTAAGCACAAATAAATTTCGTGAATTAGATACGTCATGTTGTTATGCATTTCACGTGTTGGAATTAGATACGTCATGTTGTTATGCATTTCACGTGTTGAAATGAGGCGTAGAATTTAATGGCGCTTTTACTTTAATGTCATCCACAAAACTTATGTGTGAGTTGAATGTTTCGTGCACTGGTAACAATTATTTTTTGAAATTTTCTTTTATGTCGGCCAATATTAGGTAGATTGATAAGAAGTTGGACACTTACAAGGAAGAGATTTAGGTTCAAACTTAGCGGCATGTCCAATTTAGAGTAAAGCTAGTGTATGACCAATCCCTGAGTGTGGGCTAGCTTGATGATGGCAGTACCAACCCCGAACCATGGAGGTCTCCCTCACTCTATGTCCGTGCCAGCTTGCTGATGGTGGTACCAATCTCGAGTCACCAAGTGTCTTCCGCACTTCGGAGCGTGTCTACCCAGGCGAGATAGGGGTTATAGTGATAGCACCATAATTTGAAATCAATCCCGAGCTATCAGGGGTCTCCCTCACTTCGGGTCGTGTTTACCTGGGGGTGGGGAGTAAGTATAGCCAAGTGCTGGTGAGATAGGGGTTATAGACCCCCTCACTTCGGGTCATGTTTACCGAGGCGAGATAAGGGTTGGGTTATAGTGATAGCACCATAATTTGACGCTACAATGGGAGGCAATGTGACTTTACCCTGTGATCAGTGGCGCTTGATGATGGTGGTACAAATCCCGAGCCATCGGGGGTCTTCTTCACTCTGGGTTGTGTTTGCCAAGGCAAGATAGGGATTATAGTGATAACACCATAATTTGATACCTATCCCAATCCATCTGAGGTCTCCCTCACTTCGGGTCATGTTTACCAAGTTGAGATAGGGGTTATAGACCCCCTCACTTTGGGTCATGTTTACCAAGGCGAGATAGGGGTTATAGGGTCTCCCTAACTTCGGGTCATGTTTACCAAGGTGAGATAGGGGTTATAGACTCCCTCACTTTGGGTCATGTTTACCAAGGTGAGATAGGGGTTATAGTGAGGCGACGAGACAAGGGTTATAGTGATAGCACCATAATTTGACGCTACGATGGGAAGCAATGTTGTGACTTGACCTTGTGATCAGTTGTTAAAAAATAAATGGTAGTTTCCAGTTCCTCTATGTATATATATAAAAAGCAATGCGACTTGACTGTGTAACCAGTTGTTCAAAAAATAAAATTAGTTACCAATTCCTTTATATATCCAAAACTATATATATATATATATATATATATATATATATATATATATATTTATAATTTATTTTAATCATAGTAATTATTTTTCTTCAACATATAAGATAGTTGTGTTTGCATAGATGTATACCAAATAGTTGTGTTTGTCCAAGTGGGTCAATGTAAGGGCCTTAGGTTCTTTTTTTAGATAGGTTCAAACCATAATTTGGTGAAGTGTGCGAGTGACATAAAAAATAAAAATTAGTAAAAGTTACTTATAAGTAGATATTTGGGTAGTGATTTTATTTGAATTGGTTACATGGAATTAAGACCATATATTTATAGGGTAGGTATTTGTGTAAATAATTTATTCGAATTAGTTATATGTGATTGAAACATGATAACATGGTACTATTACAATATGTTGGGCAATTAAGGTATGATGATATATCTATAGGGTAGGTATTTGTGTAGATAATTTATTCCAATTAGTTATATGATTGAAACATGATCACATGGTACTATTACAATATGTTGGGCAATTAAGGTATGATGATATATCTATAGGGTAGGTATTTTGGTAGCCAATTTATTTGAATTGGTTATATGTGATTGAAACATGATCACATGGTACTATTACAATAAGTTAGGCAATTATGCATGTATAATTTGGTAAGGTTTGAATATTGGTATCATTTAAAGTTGAGAAATCTAGTTTGGCAAGGTTTGAACAGTGGTATCTCATTTGATCACATGGTACTTTTAAAATAAGTTGAGCAATTATGCATGTATAGCTTGGCAAGATTTGAACATTGGTCACCTAGGTGTTGTAGGTGAGTTGGAGAGGAGAGGGCAATCCTCCAAGGGACCTCTCAGGTTTGAATCTCCACCCTACCAAAAATTTGAATTGGGTACCCAAAATCCAATTGATAATGTTGGTGCAAGCAAAGCCAGACGCAATTCCCAGGTGATTTTGACGGTGTAGAACCCCTTCGTCGTGATCTCTCATACCAAGGCGGTCCCACAAAGATTATTTTGCTTTAAAAAAAAATTGAACATTGGTCTATCATTCAAAGTTGAGAAATCTAGCTTGGCAAGGTTTGAACAATTGTCTCTCGTTCAAAGTTGAAGAATCTAGCTTGGTTGAAGTAATATCATTTGATGGTATTTGGATAACTTTAGAATCAACTAAATCTGATTTCTAAATTATAATCGTATAAATTATATTGTTCACATTTCTAAATTAAAATTCTTTATTTTTTAAATTTATATAGGTTAAGGTCTGAGGTGTAGACCAATTGGTTCATCCAAACCCCATAACGGGAGCGGAGGTCCAAGGTTAAAATCTCGAGCCTCGTCGGACTGAACGCTTGTCCCTTTCCTGGTGCTTTTAGCGGCATAAAAGGTTTTAAATAATTGTGGTATGGTGGTTATAGGGGTAGACTGTGCGAAGATCTGTTTGGCGGCTTCTGGGGCGAACAACACATAATACTGTGATGGCCATAAAAAGCTAGACAACTTGCCCGAATTCATGGCGGCTACCGATTCCACCATGTATATTCAAAAAAAAATTATATAGATTAAAACTGTAAATAATTATAATTAAAAATATATATTCGTTAAAACAAACACATGTTTGAAAAACTGCCAAGAAGTACCATTTTTTGCCAAGATAGATTAATTAGCTATTACAATATCGGTTATCGATTATATGGTACTGTAACAATAAGTTGGGCAGTTATGCATGTATATCTTGGTAAGGTTTCAACATTGGTCTCTCATTCAAAGTTGAGTAATTTAATTGGTTAGATGTCATATGATTTGATTGTATTTGGGTAGCCACTGAAGTCGATTAATATTTGGTTTGAATTAGTTACATGTGATTGAGACATGATCACATGGTACTATTACAATAAGTTGGACAATTATGCATGTATAGCTTGGCAAGATTTGAATATTGACCTCTCATTCAAAGTTGAGGAATCTAGCTTGGCAAGGTTTGAACATTGGTCTTTCATTCAAAGTTGAGGAAGTTCAAATAAGTAATGTCACTTTGTATTTGAATAGCTATTAAAATCAATCGAATTTGATTTTTGTATAAATTATTATTTTTCACATATCTAAATTATAATTTTACTTTTTAAAATTCATATAGGTTAAAATTGTAAACAGTTATAATTAAAATATTTATATTTTTTAAAACAAACACATGTTTAAAAATCTTCCAAGAAGCACCATATGCTACCATAATAGACTAACCAGTAAAATTATTTATTTAAAATGTATTTAATATTAATTACTTAAAATACCATTTATTATGTAATAAAATATTAATAAAATTAAAGTAATAATATTCAATAAACCAATTAATTAAATAAATATATTTTACAGTTCAAATATAAATATATTGAAGGCCCAAATGCTTAAAATTGTCACATATATGATAGCCATCGTGCTAGCTAAACTTGTAGAAAGCAAATGGAATCCCCAATAGAGGACTTCTAGACCTCCAATATTCTAACCCAAACCTTCTACACCCAAAAACAATAATGCTCTAAAGGTTTCAACATTCAAGAGGCTAACATTAGAAGAGATGACTAACTATTAAGCCAAGGGACTCTATTATAACTATGATTAAAAATGATCCATAGGACACAAATGTAAAACATGTTTCTTCCTTACACAAATATAGGGGATGAGTTTTTGGACTAAGTAGAAGAGTAATTGGAATCAGTGGGTGAAGAACTCCCACCCCATAGACCCATAGAAAAAACTCATACACTTTCTTTGAATGCTATAGTAGGAATATTAACACCATAATCCATCCAGTCTAACATTTTCTAAAATAGAATAATTTCTTAATTCTATTAGACTTTGGTAGCACATATAACTTTGTTGATCCCAAATGTAGCAAAATATCAAATTGTTTCATCTATGGTAATTGATCAAATCAACGTCAAAATTTTTAATGGGGATTTTATGATTTGTAATGGAAGGTGTAAGAATAGTCACATATCCATCAATGACTACTAGTTTCAAACTTATCTCTATGTAGTTCTAGTAGGAGGCATGGACATTGTGTTGGGCTACCCCTAGCTAAGAACTTTGGGGTTGGTATTTTGGGGCTTCTCAAAGCTTTTTATGTAGCTCACTATCAACAATAGAACACACACACCATCTAGGGTATAAATGATGAGAAACCACATTCCATAAAATGTAGTGGATGATTAACAAGGGTCATAAGGAAATAGTTGGTATATTTTGCCAAATGCGACTATTTTCTATGTAGGACAAATATATGCCTTCAAAATTGTCAACTATTCTAAAAAAAACAAAGGGAACAAACGGGCCAACATATATAGTTGTTGAAAACTATAGTAAACCACTATAGTAAACTAGGGTTTTCCAAAACAAAAATTCTAATGGTAGATAGGAGGAGGACCCTACTTTAGAATATTAGGCAAGTAGAGCTCACATAGAAGCAGAGCTAGCCAGGGAAATGAAGAATATTAGAGTATCCAAGTTTACTAGAAAGGATGGAGGGGATTCAACCAAAGTTTGGTTGAATGAGTTGGAAACATACTTTTCCATGAAGAATTATTCTTCAGTAATCCAAATATTTTGGGCTACCCTCCACTTAAAGGATACAATATTTGAATGATGGAATACCTTCAAAGTTGGTCAGAATATTTAAACAATGAATTTTTAGTAAGATGGTATTGTTCAAGCCTACAAGAAAGGGTTCTTATCAAAACAATATTGTGTGGAGAAATTCAAGGAATTATGCACACTTCACCAAGGAACAAATATGGTGGAGATATAATACTAATAGTTTGTGAAGTTTCTTAAGTATATACTGATAGATGAGGTTGATGAGAAAATGAAGGTACATATATTTATCTTAGGAGTATAGATCCTAAGATCATATCAACAATAAACTTGCACAAACCCAAAACTCTTCAAAAGGTATATGATATGGATCGATGAGAAGAAGCTACTCTACAATCAAATATGTATTACTTTAACTATGTCGAATTGTCAAAAGAGGAACTCCAGGTACTAAGGAAAAGAAAAAATGCAAATTATATGAAATGGGAATAAGAGTAGAGCAAGAAAAGTAGTTGGTTTGAAATAATGGGGTTTATCTATGATATACAAACAATGTGGGGTTATTCTTTCATAGATTTAGGAAGCCTCATAAAAATTAAATCAAGAGGAATAAACTATGTAGATGTTATGAAATTAACCTTATAGGGCTTTAGGAAAACTTGGTGGAATTAAATTTGGAATGAATTGTTTAAATGCTCATTGAGCCTTAATTAATTTCAAATAAATATGGTTAGACTATATAGATAAAGATAAATGGATATTGAGAAACCATAGTGAGCAAGGGTCTTTTCAACCTTAGTTAATCTCTGCAATGAAGTTAAAATAAAGCTATTAGGAATTAGTATGGTCTATGTCATTAAGCTGAATCGTAAGACTAGGAATGATAAAAAGGAGGATGTTTTTAGGAATCATCCATAATTGTATGAGTTTAGGGATGCATTTACTAAACATCTCCCTGGGCTACCACCTAATCGTGAATTTGATTTCACTATCAAATTGATGTTATGTGCAAAACCCATTCACAAAACTCCTTATAGGATGAATCCTATTAAGATGCATGAGTTAAAAGTAAAGTTTCAAGGGTTTTTGAAAACAAGGGTTGATTAAACCTAGTGTGTCACCATGGGGTGCACATGTTCTATTTATAAAAAATAAATATGGTTCATTGAGGTTATGCATAGACTACAAAATGTTGAACAAAGAAACCATCAAGAATAGGTACCCTTTACCCAAGATTGAAGATGTGTTTGATCAACTTAAATGTGCCACCATATTTTTGAAAATTGATTTAAAATTAGAATACCATCAGCCAAGGATATGAGAGGAGGATACTCACAAGACTACTCTTAAGATCAATTTTGGACATTATGAGTTAACAATATTATCTTTTTGGCTAACCAATGCAATAGCAATATTTATGAATCTAATGAATAGTTTGTTCAGGAAACATCTGGATCAATTTTTCTAGATATTTCAATATGATATCTTGATATATTTTCACAATAAGGAAGAGCGTGATAACCATTTAATAATCATGCTCGAGTTTTTAAGGAAAATTAAATCTATGGAAATTTTTCAAAGTGTGATTTTTATGTTCTAGAGGTGCAGTATTTGGAACATATCATATCTATAGAAGAAATAGTTGTAGATATAAATAAGATAGAGGTCATTTTGAGTTGGCCACCATCCATTAATGTGACTAAAGTATGGAGCTTCATGGACATGATAGGGTATTATAGGTATTTTATGAAGGATTATTCCAAAATAACCTACTTTATCACTAATCTTCAAAGGAATAGTAAGGAGTACAAATTGACCAATAAGTGTGAAGTTGCTTTTGAGTTGATTAAGCAGAAGCTTACTACTACACTCGTTCTAAAAATTCTATATCCTAAGGGGGATTTTTTAGTTTGTATTTATGCTTCTTTGGAGGGTTTGGGAGGAGTTCTATCCTAGGATGATTCAGTCATAACATATTGTTAGCTTTTGAAGCTAAATACTTAAGATAAAATTCACCAAAATATCAATAATAAAGTTGCAATATGATATATATGATAATGGCAATATTCTAGAAGTATAAAACTCAAAAATAACTTCAACAATCACTCATAAACTTACCATTAATAAATGCTCACAAAAATGGTACAATAGCTTTGAAAGTATCAAGTGTCAAGTCATGTCATATCATGTCGCATCACTTTACATATACACATACACTACATATATAATGTAATGTGACTCTTCATATGGAGCACTCTTGGCCTTCACTCTTCTAGAGACTCTTCCACTTCCTATTCTATGGACACATGTGCACATGGACAACTATGCACATTTACAATACCAAAATACTTTGTACACTTTAATAATACTTGTGCATTTATTACATTGCATAAAGTAAATCATAACTTCTAATCTAGAACACTCTTTCCTAATCTAAGGATGTACCCAAGGTGGTACATTAGCATGTACCAAATAATATAATATATTCCAACATCCCCATGTATTACATTATTTGGTTATTGAAGACTTTAGTCTTCAATATGGATCTTCTTCTTTAGTCCAATCAGATTCTTCTTCTTCTTCTTTTGGTTCAGTATTCATATTGTCTTTTCTTGTCTTTTGTACTTCAAAGTGATTGGTAAAACTTTTGTTTTTGAAATCTTCCAAGTGTCTTTGTTGAACAAGAGATTTCATAATATTGCAAGTCATAGGTGGATCAGAATTGATCCATTTTCTTTCCTTTGGCTCTTTGAATGACCTATCTCCTTGATCTTCAAAAATGTCCAACTTGAATTCATCGTTAGTGGATGCTTCAAAAATAAGAACTTGAAATAGACAATCTAATTTGAATATCAATTTCTCTTCAAATATTTTATAGAACTTGTATTTATAGTAATAAGTGAAAAATGAATGAGTTTTTCCTCCACAATATTTACATGGATGGAAATTCCAACAGTTTGCTTTTTCATGACCAAATTTATTGTAGTAAGTACATTGTAAAAATATCCCAACTTCTTTATCACTTGACTTAGAAGAATCAAGTTTATCCATTTCCCTGATAAAATAGTTAAACCAACTACTTGCATTTGAATCTATTATATATTTGTTTCTTTTACAAATCTGTAGAATATCTTTTTGATCAATATCTTCATTAATATAGATATTATCAACTCCTTTTATCATGTCATTAGAAAATAACTCTATAGAATCTATTTTTGTCAAACCATTAGCTTGTGAGTTTTTAGAAATCCTTCTAGGTCATATTGATTATTCTCTTGCATTTTCCTTCTTATCACTTTTAGAACCAAGTAAGTTGTTGAACCATATTAAATCCTTGAATCCCTGTATAAACATTGTTCCATAGTTCCTTTATAAAAATAACCTTTCTTGTAACCTTTTGATAGAAGAAATTTGAAAAACATTTAACCCTTTAATATTGATTACCTTATGTCTCCCTAATCTCAAAAATATAACTTCTTCTAAATTTCTTAATCCTATGTTGATGTTGAATACCTTATAACTCCAAACTTATAAATTTAGAAATTCCATAAAATAATATTTGCAAATTTTATAAATTTAATTTGATGTTGAAAACCTTATTACTCCATTCTAATCAAATTGCAAATATTTCAAAAATGTTTTGTAAATTCAAATAATCAAATTACAAAACTTTTAAACTTATTTCTTTAACTCCTTCAAACCAAATTTCAGTCCTTCATAAAATTCTCAAATAGCATTAATTTTATTTCTAAGGTTTCAAATATTGATTCTTATCCCTCCAAAATAAATAGTTTTACTTTTATCCTTAGAAAATAATAATTGTAAATTTATCTCCCTTATACCTCCTATTATGTGCTTATAAATAAACTTGAATAAAATGAATTACCTTTAGCCTTGAACATGGTAATTCTCTTTGGTCAATAGTGGTTGACCATCTCCAAATGGGTGCTCTCCTTTCTATGGAACCTTTGCTATGCTTTGGCTTACCTTGAAATATTATTCTATCTCCCTTTTGATTGGCCAAGTGAATTCAGTATTTTTTAGGCGCTCTACAACGTATCCAATCTTTGACCCTTTGACTCCCTGTGTGGCTTGAATATCTCTCCTGCAATGCCAAGTGGTGTATCACTACTTACTCCCACTCAAACTTCAATTAATGACTCCACTTACACCTACTTCTATTTCTAGTGCATCTTTGCAAATATATGTACTTCACTTTTAGTCTTTCCCTCTAAAAAACACATTCTCTCCTTGATATGGGTGCTTGAAATCCTTCAAACCTGTTGACCTCCCAAGTTATACATGCCACATGGCACTCAAACTCTTCCAATGCTCTAAATTCATCTCCTCTATTCTCCTTAAGCTCATATAATGTATTCTTGCCTGGGTGGATGATAATATGACACTCTAGCCATTACTATTACCAAGTGTCTTGCTTCCAAATAAATGTTTAACACCTTATTTCAACCTTGGCACTTATTCAATACTTGAAACATTTTTTAGCTTGTCCTTTGTCTTCTCTAACACGTGTTTGTTGCATGTAACGTATCCACCAATCCTCAACACTTGTAATTTGCCCTAATTTTCAGTCCCTCTATCTTCTTTATGTATCTTTTGTGCTCTTTCATAGAGAACGTATTTGTTTGGACTCCTTGGGCAAAACTCAATAGCTTGCTCAATATTTTTTATGGTGGCTCTTCTTTAGATGGTGGTGGCTCCCCTAAAATGATAGTGGCTCTTCCCTAGACAGTGGTGGCTCTCCCTTGAATGATAGTAGCTTTGCCTTCTTGGACTGTGGTGGTGCTTTATTGTATGGTGGTGACTTTCCTTCAAATGATGATGACTCTTCCTTGAGCAAAAATGGTACTCTCTATTCCAACATATGCTTACACTTCAATAGTGGCACTCTCTACTCCAATGGATGCTTACACTCTTCCTTTGGCCCATGGCTACTTAGTGTCTTTAGACACTAAAATAATCTACTTTATTTTTAATCCTTGCTCGATCTTTAACTTACTTAGACAAATGCTCTTACTTTATTCTCTTTACTCTAATAATTTTGCATTGTTTAGATGCTAACCCCCTATGCTTTTATGATGCTTAGTCTTGCTATCTAGTGATGCTTTTATCTGGTGGATCTACCACCCTTTTTGGTGGCTCTTCTTCACCAATGTATTCTACAACTTTGGTCCTCCTCTTGGTGTCTTTAGACACCTTAAATCTACCTCAACTTTGAGCACTATTCGACCTTTCTCTTAACTACTAGAACTTAGAATATATCTGCACTCTTATGGGCTAAAAAACAACATTCAATAATAATGTTATATCCTTCTTATTTCTCCTTTCTAAATAAACTTTTACTTAGATATTGTTGTTTTAATCTTGCAGATCTTAAGATGCAAACATTATCAACTCCTTTAACTTCCTTCTTCAGATTAATAAAAGTAATATGGTGCTCTCAAATGCTTAATATAGACCTGATTTAAATGCTTCAATAATAAATTTATGTTGCACCAATATCACATACCTTTTTTATCTCCTTTTTAGCTAGTTTATTTGGTGATTTGATTCACCCTTTAGCAACCTCGATCTTGTAAGTTTTGCACCTTTACTCTCCTTCACTTTACTATTCCAAAACTTACCAAATTTACAGCTCTAATTGCTGCTCAAATTCCAACTTGCTTGCTACCCAAAAACTCTCTCAAATATGCCCTGAAGTTCTCCAAAATTGCAGCTCTTTCCTTCTTCTAATGTTATCCACAAAATCTGATTTTATGGCTCCAAATCTCCTCCAAAACCTGTGCCTTCAAACTCTAAAACTTACAGCTATTAGTGCTGCCCAAATGCTGTCATAAATTCTGCAACTCTCCAATCAACTCCTCCTCTGTTTCACTGTCCAAAACCTACAATGAATATCTCCAAAATGTTGCCTTATTTCACTGTCTCAACCTCCTTCAATATCCTATTCAAGGGCACTCCAAAATCTACCCAAAACTTTCCAAATCTACAGCTCAATACCTTCTTCAATTTACTATCCTTCAACCCTTCAATTTCTCCTTCAAAAATCAGCAAAATTCTCCTATCAAATCAACCTTCAAAAATATTGTGGCTGTCCTTAAATTTCCCAAAACTATGGGCTCTTCAATCTTCTCTTCTCCCTCAATATTCTTGTCAAATTCTAACTTCAAATTTGATCTCCTTCACTATCTTCTTCCTCAAGAATCTGAATGTCTTGAGGTCTTCAAAAACCTTCTCCAAAATTTGGCAAAATTCTTGCCAAAATCTTCTTCCTCTTGGGCTTGTTTTCAGATGGCGATAATTGTCCCAAATCCTTCTTATCAGAAACTTCTCCTTGCTTGCAATCTTCTTCCTCTAGCTTTCTCTGCAACTCCTCCAATAGTCACTCCTTCAATTCTATAATAAGGCTTTCTCTAGCCTTCTTCTTCTCCTCCAAATTCTCCTGAGACCTCTTTTCCTTAGGTCTTCTAATTTTGTAATTCCTCAACTCTTCTCCTCAAAACTTCAATGAGACCTTTCCTTGGTCTCTTCAATCTTCCAACTATGGGAATTTTACAATGAGATCTCTTTCCTGGATCTCCAAAATCTGCTACTTCTGAATTTTACAATAGGACATTTTCTTAGTCCTTCTCTACCTCCAATATTCTATCTTCAATGGGAACCTCCTATGTAGGTCTCCTCAATATTCAATCTATAGTCTTCAATCTACAATCTTCAATCTTCCAAATATAGAAGTTCTTCAATATGACCTCTTTTAGGTCTCTTCAACTTCTCCAATATGTAGCCTTCAATCTCTAGTCTTCAATGAGATCTCCTCCTTGAGTCTCCTCAATCTCCAATCTTCAATGTCTACTTTTATGCAACAAAGAACTAATCCCTGCACAAGGAAAGCACATAGAATTTTAGGCAATGAAGGTGAAATTCTTCTCTATCTATTGTAGGAAGCTTCTCAACTTTTGGGAGTTAATTTTTTGCAACAAGAAACTTAGACAATAACAACCAAATACATAAAAATCTCTAGAATTCTAAAATGAATAAACTTCACTAGTTATTCTCAAAACTAGTGGAAAGAATTTTGTGTTGAGTCCTAGTCTTCATGAGTTCTTCTTCAACCCTATGGAAAGACTCTAGCCAACTTGCAATCTGGAATCTCCTTCAATCTATCAAACTCTCCAATAGGACCTCCTTCTTGGGTCTCTTAATCTCCTCAATGTCAAGGTCTATCTTCAAGACCTGAAATCTCCTTGTTGAGTGGTGTTTTCACCCAGTTGTGAAAGCACACTCTCTGGTAGGATCTGAGTCCCAAAATCCTCTGCTTGCAAAGAAATTATAACAGAATAATTTCTCCAAGGTTCCTGTTATGCTAGTTCTTTGTATACCAATGATGCTGTTTAATTTAAATGTTGGGAATACCTTAGTGTTGCAAGTGGATGTTAACAAGGGGCACTATGGTTTATTTTAATTTGAAATTGCAATGGACTCAAAGTGAATAAATCTAAGAAATGAATCTATTTCGATCTTGAGCTTTGATGGATTTTCAGTTATTTATTTAAATGACGGTAATTAAAATGCAGGAATTAAAATAAAGGATTGAAAATAAAAGAAATGCAAATGAAAATGAAACTAAACTACGTCCAGAGTGCTACCATCTTGATTTGACAAAACCGAAGATAATGAGGTTTTCTGCATGCAACCTAACCTATTGAACCTGCAAATTCGCACAATCCAGATAAGCTAGGTGCGGGTTTCTGGGGTTTTTACTGTAATTTCAGATTTAGACATTCGCATGAAGCAACCAAGAACACTTGCATTAAACTTCACCTAGAAGCCTAGAAATCTGAAAGGGAAAGGTAAAACATTAAATCTTGCATGCAAAATGACTCCTTCTTTCTTATCAATGAGATGCCAACTCTCTGTATTTCTGTATTAAAATAATATATCAGTTACAATGATAGAATGTTCCAGGTTTAACAAATCCAGAACAAGTGAAGGAAATTGCTCCAATAGCAGGCCCAGAATGGCTTGTCGCCTTTGGCTCTGCAACTCTGCTAGCAGCAATTTCCAACCCTCGTATCAATCTGCGCTTCTGATTTTATACCATCTGATACGGCTCTTTGTTTCGCCCTGCGTCGCTTCGTTTCACCTCCTAGAATGCATCATTTCGTATTCTCGCCTTTTCGTTGCTTTTGAATTCATGCTCGATGCCGAAACGTTCGATATTTTCTGTTTACATGTAACGCTTCTGCAACTCTGACACCCGTATGCCACGTGTTTCGCGCTTCCTATGCACATTCCGTAATTGCCCCATGTAAATCGTGACGTTTTTATGCATGCAGCTTTGTTCCTTTGCTTTCACCACGAAAACATGACATGTCGCGATATCGTGACATTTTCTTGCCAGCTTTTGCCATCATGCCCAAACTCATGTCACGAAATCATGACATTTTTCTATCACCTGAGGGCGCAACCTGTCACGAAATCGCGACGCTTTTCATCTCCGTACGCCTCGCCGCAACCTATCACGAAATCGTGACATTTTTTCACTTCGTACCCTTTCTCTGCTTTTTGTCACGAAATCGCGACGCTTTTTCACTTCGTACACTTTTGCTACTTTTTGTCACGATATCGCGACGTTTTTTCGCTTCATACCACTTTACTGCTTTTTGTCGCGATATCACGACATTTTTTCGCTTCGTGCCCTTTTGTTGCTTTGTCGCGAAATCGCTACGCTTTTAGTGCTTCGTGCCCCTTTGACTGTTTTGACCGCGATTTTGCGACATGTCACGATTTCGCGACAATTTTCCATTCTGTATTTCTCTCTCCTCTCTCCCAAGCAACATGTCACGATTTCATGACACTTTTTCATTTTCCCGCGACGAGCAACATGTCGCGATATCGCGACACTTTTTCATTTTCAGCCATGAGCAACATGTCGCGATTTCGTGACACTTTTTCATTTTCAGCCGCGACAGCGCAACATGTCGCGATATCATGACACTTTTTCATTTTCGGCCGCGATAGAGCAACATGTCGCGATATCGCGACACTTTTCATCCTTGTGCAATTTTGCCTTTTTCTTGATTTTTAGCATCTCGGGTCACTGAGATCTTCTTTGAAAGCATGCAAAAAAGGTGGGTCCCCAATTTTGGGGTGTGTTGTGGATCAGCCACAACAAATGGCGACTCTGCTGTCAAATGCTCCTGAGCATTTTAGTGAGAACCCTACCTAAAAGTATACAACATGAAAACATGTGTTAGCACATAAGAAATATAAACAAATGCCCAAAGATCAGAAGTACATGAATCATCAAGTATTAGCTCGGTGTGTGCAATGTATTTCATTCCCTATCGTTTGAAATTGATCAACATTCCATTGTCAGTTTTACATGAGTGCATATGTGAGATTGTGAATGATTTGTGTAACCTGATAACTATGCTTAGAGATTTTGCTCTTGTAAAGGCCTAAACTTTCTAGTATCATGCACAAACATTCAAGATTGCCAAACCCTCTTAGGATCCACTAATGAATTGCTTTATTATATCCCAAAGTTGGTTATGAGTCCCTACTATCTTGAACCCATGTGCAAGTGAACGTGAAATCAGAACTTTGGGGAATCAGACTCCCAACCTAACCGAGATGGGAGTTTAACCCTATCCTTACTATTCTGATTTGGAATTCATTACCTCACTTTGAGCAAAATAATTTAACCAATTATGGAAGAAATGGTCATGCTAGTCTAACCCTTTGGACAATCAGTGGTCTTGTTTTTTAGACAAGACATGTTGCCATGCATGGGCATACCTAACCCCATAATCCAAGACTTACCTTCATTTCTTTGGACCTTGGGGATGACTACCCATCCTTTGCAGAGGACAAGTAGTACGATCCTTCCAATCCAATATAAATATGAGATGGGAAAAATTAATTTTTTACTTCTTGGACCTTGGGGATGACTACCCATCCTTGCTAGGGACATGTAGTACGATCCTTCCAATCCAAGCTTTGGATAAAAATGGAAAATATTAATTTTATTGCTTAGACCTTGGGGATGACTACCCATCCTTTGCAGAGGACAAGTAGTACGATCCTTCCAATCCAAGATTTATCATGAAATGAGACATAAGAGCTTTGGGGAATCAGATTCTCAACCTAAGCGAGATGAGAATTTATGCCCTATCCTTACTACTCCATGTAGGTCAAATCAAAGCTTTGGGGAGTTGGATCCTCAACCTAAGTTCGATGAGGATTTAGCCCTATCCTTACTACTCTGATTTTAGGCTTTAAGCTTTATGGAAGTGGTCAAAACCACTGTTTTAAGGATCATGTTGCATAATAGGATAGACATGAAATACTTCTTTCGCCCAACCTTTTCTTCCAAGTTAGGTTTTGATCATTTTGCTCAAGATCCTTTTTAATGTATAAGATGTGCTTAGTTCTAGATATCATGAGGCTCAGTTTCCAACCTTAGGATTTTTTCACATTTATGTTATAGCACAACCCTAAGAGGATTTGACACACTTTAATGATTTGTACCTAAGATGCATATGCAACTAAGATGGAATGTATATGTAAAGTGAGATGTAACATGAATGCATTATCTCTTGAATTGCAGATGAAATATTTGCCATACAAAACTGACTACTTCATGCATCACAAGTTTCAAACGATATAACTTAAAATGTTTGTGTTACTTGTGGAGCTTTTACAAGACAATTCCAATATTTCATATTCTCCTAGTCTTAAGCATAAGTTGACATCTCAATTTTTTTTATTTTTTTTTATTTTATTTTTTATTTTTTATAAAAAAAACAAAGCATGTCAATTGAAATCAAACCCACAACCTAAATCCTAACTAGACTAACAATCCTAAACAATGAAAACAAAATCTGAAAATCTCCACCAAAACCGAAAAGAATAACATCAAACTCTTACGACCTAAGGGCTAAAATAATGCTTTAAAACATGCCCATTAACCGGTAACATCAAATCCTTCCCTTCTAAAGTTTTTAGCCTGAAGGTATTTTTCTCGAGAATTTTTGAAATCTGATAAGGGCCTAACCAAAGACAATCAAACTTTTGATGATTCCCTTTTTCCTCATGTCTTTTGTCCCATAGTAATACCAAATCTGAAATTCTGAAGGACTTAATTTTAGCCCTTCTGTCAAACCATCTCTTGATAACTTCCTGGTGTTTATTCATGTGATTCATGGCTTCTTCCCTCTTTTCATCAAGGTGCAGCAAATGACTTAACCTTGGCTTCAACTTGATCATCTGTCTCCAAGTACTCTTGTATGAAATGCAAGGTTTGCAACTTCAAATTTGCAAGAAATATCGGGTCTTGCCCATAGACCAAATGATAGGGAGTATTCCCTATGGATTCTTTTACTCTGGTCCTATCTGCCCAAAGGGCAAACTTTAATTGGCTGTGCCAATCCCGAGGGTTCTTTTCCAAGCAATTTCTTAATGATATTCAACAAATTTTTATTTGAAGATTCGGCCAAACCATTTCCTTGAGGGTAATAATTAGATGCAAACTTTAAGCTCACTTTGTTGTCATATGCCCAATCTGCAAATTGCGTAGAAATAAAAGCTTTACCATTGTCACTGACAATAGAATCGGGCATTCCGAATCTTGTTATAATGTGGTCCTCAAGGAATTTTATTACAACGTCTCGTGGTGGCATGTTTAGTAGGAATTGCTTCTCGTCCACCTTGTACAAGTAATCTGTAGTCGTTAGTATGAATTTATGAGAATCGAAGAATTTGGGTTAATAACCCCAATGAAATCTAGTCCCCATTGTGCAAATGGTCTCATTTCAACTACAAAGTTGTAATGGCATGGCTGCATTTCTTTCTCTATTGGCGGCCACTTGACAAATGTGACATGATCGTACATGGGCATGTGCATCTTTGAAAATGTGGGGCCAGTAGTATCCTGCTCTCAGGATTTGATGCGCTGTAGCATTTGCCGCACCATGACCAGTTCCATGTTTCCCATGAAATTCTTGCAACACCTTAGCAGCTTCTTCTTTGTTCAGGCATCTCAAGTAGATCCCTTCATGATTTTTCCTGTAAAGAACACCAGATTTCATCAGATAATTGATAGACTTAAGCCTTAAAGCTCTTCTCTGGGTTGAATTCAGATTAGAAGGACACTTACCATTCAATAAAAATTGCACAATATCAACATACCAATCATCCTTAGAAATGTATTCTGTATTCGAATGTTGGCATGTCATTTGCGGATTATTTTCAGCGATCGCCTTCACCAATCCCTGTCCTCGAACTAGTTTCATAGGTTGGATTTCGAGATCAAATTCTTGGATGGTGGAAATCCATTTCCCTCTTTTCTCACCTAGTTCGTTCTGTAAAAACATGGTCTTAACAACAGTGGTCGTGCACAATGGCAATAACTCGCTGTGCACAATGTAATGTCTAAATTTTTTTACCATTTTAAAAAGTGCGTACATCTGCTTATCAAGGATGGAATACCTTAATTGAGCATATTTTAAAGGGGCACTTAAAAATGCTATGGGGTTTTCTGCACTATCCTCACCTTTCTGGGTCAAGACACTCGCAAAAGAGTGTTCTGATGCGAAAGCATAAATATAGAAAGGCTTAGAATAGTCTAGACTTATGAGGACAGGGGCTCTGGAAATGGCATCTTTGATGTTCTGAAAGGCCACCCTACTTTCCTCGTTCCATTTGACATCTACATCCTTCTTGAGCATCTTGTTCAGAGGTTTGGCTATCTCAAGAAAGCTTGAGATAAACTTCCTCACAAAATTAACCTCGCCCAAAGAAAGATCTCAATTCTTTTTTACTACCCGAGAGAGGCAAGTTTTGGATAGCTTGTATCCTTTCTGGGTCGATGGATATGCCCTCTTTTGAAATGATGTGACCAAGCAATTTTCCTTCTGTTACTCCAAAAATGCACTTTTTGGGATTTAAGGAAATTCCATGTTCTCTGCATCTTTGAAGCACTTTCTTCAAATCTTTGACATGGTCTTCTCTTTTCTTTGAGAATACTGGAATATCATCCACATACACGATGATACATTTGCCTATAAGCCCTTTGAATGCATAGTCCATGGCGCGTTGAAATGTTGCACCAAAATTTAACAGTCCAAACGACATTCTCTTATATGCAAATGTCCCCCACTTGGTGGTGAAGGTCTGTTTTCATCCCGTCATTTGGATGTATAAGAATTTGGTTGTATCCAGAATACCCATCAAGAAAAGACATCATTTCAGATCCATTTACCGTTTGTAGAATTTCATCAATTGATGGCAATGGATAATTATCCTTTTGAGAGGCTTTATTAAGATTTCAAAAATCTATGCACAGCCTAATCTCTCCACTCTTTTTTCTTACTGGAACGAGGTTAGCAACCCAGGTTGAGTGCCTAACAAGAAAAATGATCTTCGCTTCCAATAATATTTTGACCTCCTTTTCTATTAAGGGCTCCAATAGCGGGTTAACAACTCATTGTCTTTGCCTAAAAGGCTTGGAGTCCGGATTTAGAGGGATGGTATGTGTGATGATGTCTTGGTTGTATGTTTTCAGCTCATTGTAATTCCAAGCAATGCAATCCATGTAATGCTTCAATGCATGTATGATGTTGCTCCTTTCTTCAGCTTTACATGCCTTTGCAATGTACACTTCCCTTGGATTGTCCGCACTCCCTAGATTAATTGGATCACATGCATCTTTGGGGAGTGGGACCCTTTTTCCTTTCTTGGTCTTGTATCCCATGTCGAACATTTTCTCCAATGAAACCATGTCTTTAGGTATTTTGTTGGATTGACATGCGGTTTCAATCTCATTTTCTGTTTCATCTTGCCACCTTTGCTCCTCATCAATCACCTGATTTTCAAAAATACCCGAGTTCGTGACAAATTTGAAGATGTGTCTGTCATTTTCAAAAACCTGGAAATTCTTGACATTATCAGGTATTGATGGACAAGGAACCAATTCAATGGAGAACTTTTTACACCTTTTTATGTCCACTGGATTTAACATGCCCGCGACGACTGCAAGAGAGTCTGCTATTCGGTTTCCTTTTCTAGAAATAAGGGCTATATTGAATGCGTCGAATTCCTCAATGAGGTCCATAACCCTAGTTCTATAAAGGCTCAGTCTCCTGTCACGACATGTATACTGTCCTTTAATCTCGCTTGACTACTAGTTCAGAATCTCCCAATACCTTCAAGCATTTAACTTGTTTGCTCAATGCTAGACGTAAACCAAAGATCAATGCTTCGTATTCTGCCACATTATTCGTGCAAGGAAATTGCAATCTATAAGCAGCCAATAATGGTTTACCTCCTGGACTAGTGAGCTCGACTCCAACTCCTACTCCCTATCTAGATTTGGATCCATCAAACCTGAGCAACCATGTGAAATCATTGTCCTCAAAAGAGCCACCATGACATGTTTCCGTTTTAGGCTCTTCAGTAGCTTCCTCAACATCAAGTGCATAGACCCCCGCTTTGGCTCAGAAAACTGAACTTCATTCGGCTTGTTAAATTTTGTTATGATTTCTTTAAGCCTCGGTTCATTTTCCACTCTGATTTGATTTGCAATTCCTTTCCAGGGTAGCCACATATGTGAGCAGTCTGTTGAAAAATAGCCATTCAGAGTTTTCATCCAATCCCTTGCAAGTAGCATTCCATATCTA
The DNA here is from genome assembly GCA_028583015.1 of Wollemia nobilis. Taxonomy (NCBI): domain Eukaryota; kingdom Viridiplantae; phylum Streptophyta; class Pinopsida; order Araucariales; family Araucariaceae; genus Wollemia; species Wollemia nobilis. The sequence continues at coordinate 16,811,334 of JAQPPZ010016943.1, forward strand.
CTTGGGATATTAACAACCATAATGTCGACAACCTGTTGGACCCTGGGTTCAGAATTTAATTGAATTTTGACATCATATAGGGTCCCTACCACATTTACCTCTGATCGGTCCAATTGCAAGACCTTGCATTTGGATGAAACAAGTTGCAGACCTAGCATTTGACATATCTCCGAAGGCATGAGGTTGCTCGTGGCACCCGTGTCCACCAAACAGTTATGCAAATTCTTACCCGCAATTCTCAGAGTCAATAAGAATGGCGGGACATCCCGTCTCTCCTTTCGTAAAATCAGATGGGACTCAACTCCTTTTCCCTTCCACATTTGATCAGGTGAGTTCAAAGCCTTTATCAACGCCTCCTTTTGGCCAAGCAATCTAGCCGCGTCTAAGAACGAAAGGCTAGATTTGGACTTCTTTAGATCCTCCACTATGTCATAGTTTGGTTTTTCGAATTTGACTGTCTTCTGCACGTCATTAGACATTTCTCTTCTAAGTGGAGGAGGAGGATTATTATCTGCCTTAGTATCCGGAGGAAGAATAGAGTTGTTTGGTGGTGTTGATGAGGTTTTAGGGGCTTTAGATTTACTTCTCAAATGGTATCCATGATTCCCCTTTCTAAAATCTCGAAAAGCTTGCACCTCCTGTTCCAAAATTTCGTCTTCTTCTTCCTCACTCTCACCTTCTTGACGATACAAAGTTTCCACCACCATAATGTTATCATCCTGATGTTGCGATGGACCCTCATTTGACACCAGCTCCAAATCATCAACTTGGGCCTGGAGACAATGAGTGTATCTAGCAATTTCAGGACAATTCCTCTCATTGTGTTCTTTTGTGTTGTGCAACCTACACCCCTTTTCCCATGCCAAATCGGAAAGATTCAAAAGGGAGCTGGATTGACTAGGTCCTGCAAAAGTATCTAGTTGATTGGCAATGGGGGCGGGTACTCCCCCATTGTTTGGCTTTGTGTTCCAATGTCTCCCTCTATTGTTAAAATTTTGATTTGAGTGAGGGGCATGGGATTCATACTTCTATTTTTGAACCATGTCATTGCTCAGCTTTATGAACTATCTTCTTGAGCTCTTCGACCTCCGAATAAATCTCCTTCGGTGGAATCACATTGTTGTTAACCCCCGTTGGATTTGCATAATTGGTGGGGTCTTGATTCAACATTTGGGTCGGGTTTTGAGGAATTTGATTCCCGTATGGATTGACACTTTGAATCGGAGTTGGATTTGGGAAAGGAACTATAGCCTGAGAATTAACTTGGTCGGTTCCTTGCATAGTCGATTGACTATTCTACAAAAATGTGGGAACAGGTGGAATGGATGTGATTGGTTGGATTGGAATGGGTGCATACGCAGGTGCTGGTGGATACGGTTGTTGATATGGGAAGGCATTCATGCTTGGCATTTGTGGTGCCATGATCTGATTTGCCAAGGGAGCTTGACCATATGGAGCATATTGTCCCATCATAGGCATCTCGGGGAAATCCATAGCCCCGTGGTGTCATTTGTCTGCTCGATGGTCATGGCTTCATTGTAGGCTAAAGCGAGCATGGTAACTTGAGGATTTCGTCTTGCAAACATGGCTGTCATGGGATCCAATGCCCCAAAATATATTTGCAAGGCCACTGTGGGATCTATGGCAAAATGTCGAACCACTCTATTATAGCACTTTTGGAATTTCTGATTAAATGTTCTGATAGGTTCACCCCTGGCCCCTTTTGCATGTAATGAATTGATTGTAAATGGTTGCGGGATCCAAAGGTGACCTAAATTGATTGACAAAGGCGTTCTCCATTTGTGCCCATGAAGTGATTGAACCAGTCGGCAAGCATATATACCATTCATATGCTATTGGATCTAAGCTCATGGGGAAAAGTCTGCAAGCCACATCCTCATGTTGGACTTGCAACCTTATTAAAACATCCCTATAGGCTTGGATATGTTCTTCTCGCAGTTCTTGGGCCATCTGGTTTGTATTTGGGCAAAAATATTTCTATGTTCTTAGGGATTTCATGGATATCCCCTGCAATGTTCAAAGGAATATTATTAGCTCCATACCAAGGAGCTGCTGGAGGTTGAGCCATTTGACTCAAAATCGATGAGGACAACCCTACAAGAGCAAGTGGAAATATTATCGACAATAGGTACACTAGTGGCAACTGATATCACCGGTGTAGGTCCACTCGATGTTCCCCGGAGCAAAAAGGTCTTTTGTGACCGGTAAGCTTACAACTTGCTTGGTTTTATTCTTGGGAGTACCAATGAGTGTAAGGTCATGGAATATGGTTTCCCCGGTTGTTTGGGACCTAGTCGCAATACGACGCGGTGGGTCCAGCCTGCCTGATGAAACTCTCGGTTATCTCCAAGAAAACTTGCAACAAAAAACAAATGTTGTAGTTTAGCCGTTTGTGAGATTTAAGAGATAATTTCAAAATCAAATCAAAAAGATATTACTTATGTATGAAAATCAAAATAAAGTAAACCAATCAGGCCCTCCTTCTAGCGCCAATCTGTTGAGTGGTGTTTTCACCCAGTTGTGAAAGCACACTCTCCGATAGGATCTGAGTCCCAAAATCCTCTGCTTGCAAAGAAATTTCACAAATAATTTCTCCAAGGTTCCTGTTATGCTAGTTCTTTGTATACCAATGATGTTGTTTAATTTAAATGTTGGGAATACCTTAGTGTTGCAAGTGGATGTTAACAAGGGGCACTATGGTTTATTTTAATTTGAATTTGCAATGGACTCAAAGTGAATAAATCTAAGAAATGAATCTATTTCGATCTTGAGCTTTGATGGATTTTCAGTTATTTATTTAAATGACGGTAATAAAAATGCAGGAAATAAAATAAAGGATTGAAAATAAAAGAAATGCAAAGAAAATAAACTAAACTACGTCCAGAGTGCTACCATCTTGATTTGACAAAATCGAAGATAATGAGGTTTTCTGCATGCAACCTAACCTATTGAATCTGCAAATTCGCACAATCCAGATAAGCTAGGTGCGGGTTTCTGGGGTTTTACTGTAATTTCAGATTTAGACATTCGCATGAAGCAACCAAGAACACTTGCATTAAACTTCACCTAGAAGCCTAGAAATCTGAAAGGGAAAGGTAAAACATTAAATCTTGCATGCAAAATGACTCCTTTCTTATCAATGAGATGCCAACTCTCTGTATTTCTGTATTAAAATAATATATCAATTACAATGACAGAATGTTCCAGGTTTAACAAATCCAGAACAAGTGAAGGAAATTGCTCCAATAAAGAGCCCGTAATGGTTGGTCGCCTTTGGCTCTGCAACTCGCTAGCAGAATTTCCAACCCCTGTATCAATCTGCCCTTCTGATTTTATACTAACTGATACGGCTCTTTGTTTTGCCCTACGTCGCTTCGTTTCACCTCCTCGAATGCATCGTTTCGTATTCCCGCCTTTTCGTTGCTTTTGAATTCATGCTCGATGCCGAAACGTTCGATATTTTCTGTTTACATGTAACGCTTCTGTAACCCTGACACCTGTATGCCACGTGTTTCGCGCTTCCTATGCACATTCTGTAATGGCCCCATGTAAATCATGACATTTTTATGCATGCAACTTTGTTCCTTTGCTTTCACCATGAAAACGTGACATGTCGCGATATCGTGACATTTTCTTGCCAGCAGCCTTGCCAATGCATGTCACGAAATCGTGACACTTTTTGCTATCGGGTCGTGTGGGTGCAACCTGTCATGAAATCATGACGCTTTTCATCTTCGTACGCCTTTTGCAACCTGTCATGAAATCGCGATGTTTTTCACTTCGTGGCCTTTCACTGCTTTTTGTCACGTTATCGTGACATTTTTTTGCTTCGTGCCCTTTCGTTGCTTTTTGTCGCGATATCATGACGTTTTTTTGCTTCGTGCCCTTTTGCTACTTTTTGTCGCGATATCGCGACATTTTTTTGCTTTGTGTCCTTTTCCGCTTTTGTCGCGATATCGCTACGCTTTTACGCTTTTGCCCCTTTTATACATGATTTTGTGACATGTCGCGATTTCGTGACAATTTTCCATTCTATCTTTCTCTCTCCTCTCTGGGCCGCGACGGAGCAACATGTCGCGATTTCGTGACACTTTTTCATTTTCGGCCGCGATGGAGCAACATGTCGCGATTTCGCGACACTTTTTCATTTTCTTACACTTTTTCATTTTCTGCCGTGACGGAGCAACATGTCACGATTTCGTGACACTTTTTCATTTTTCGGCCGCGACGGAGCAACATGTCGCGATTTCGCGACACTTTTCCATCCTTGTGCAATTTTGCCTTTTTCTTGATTTTTAGCATCTGGGTCACTGAGATCTTCTTTGAAAGCATGCAAAAAAGGTGGGTCCCCAATTTTGGGGTGTGTTGTGGATCAGCCACAACACTCCTTATATTTCAACTTTGTTCTTGGAATAGGTAAATCTTCAAACTTTTCTAGTTTTCCTTTCCAGAGGTAATTTTATTAACTTCATTGGTTTTTCTTAACCCATTGAAATCTCCTTTGTAATTTTAAAACTTGTGTAAGTCAAAACCTTATTTTGTCTCTCATACCACTATTAGCTTTTGAAGCTCAATACTTAAGATCAAATTAACTAAAAAATCAATAATGAAGTTGCAATATGATATATATAATAATGACATTATTATAGAAGTATAAAACTCAAAAATAACTTTAACAATCACTCATAAAATCATTATTAGCAAATGCTCATAAAAATGGTACAATAGCTTTCAATATCAAGTATGTGTCAAGTCATGTCATATCATGTCGCATCACTTTGGATATACACATACACTACATATATAATTTAATGTGACTCTTTATATGGAGCAATATCGACTTTCATTCTTCTAAATAATCTTCCACTTCCTATTCTATGGACACATGTTCACATGGAGAACTATACACATTTACAATACCAAAATACTTTGCACACTTTAATAATACATGTGCATCTATTACATTGTATAAAGTAAATTATAAATTCTAATCTAGTACGATCTTTTCTAATCTAAGGATGTACCCAAGGTGGTACATTATCATGTACCAAATAATGTAATATATTCAGCACATATGAGTCAATGAAAATCAAGAAACATTATGTAAACTATGCTATGCATGATTTAGAGATAGTAGTAGTTGTGCATGATCTTAATATTTGATATCATTACCTACTAGGGAATCCTTTTGATTTAAGGACCGATCGTCAAAGGTTGATTTATATTTATACTCATCCAATGCTTAATGCTAGCCAAAGATAATGAGTTCCTAGAAGAGTATGAATTTGGTTTAGATTATATCAAAGGTAAAGAAAATAAAGTTGTTAATACCTTAATTAAAACAAGACATATAACTGTATTGACCTGTAGTCACATGGACATAATGGACCAAGTAAAGAAAATGTAATCTTAGGACTAGTATTGTAGTGAAATTAAGGCCAAAATGGAAATAGATCCTAGAGAGAATAGATATTTTGGCATAAAAGATGGTCTTTTGTGCTCTAAATACAATGTAGTTAAACCCAAAATCCATGACTTGAGGAGACTGATCATGCGAGAAGCTCATAGATCTCCTTACTTTGCTCACCCAGGTGGGACTAAAATGAGGGATAACATGAACATGACATTCTATTGATCAGATATTAAGATAAATATGATTTATTTTGTTGATTGATGCATGGATTGCTAGAAATTGCAAGCTATGCATAAGCATCTAATGGAAAAAGTATACCCACATGATATACCAATGGAAAAATGATAGGTCATATCTATGGAATTTATTGTGGGATTACCTAAGAATAGGTACCAGCATGACATAATTCTTGAGGTGGTCAATAAGTAGAACAAGGTTGTGCACTTTATACCCAGGAGTACCAAGGATGATTTTCTAGTGGTGGCAATTAGGTTTGCCAAAGAGATATTCAAGTTACATGGGTTTCTAAGGTAATATTCTAAGACAAGGACTTTAGATTTACATTATACTTTTTGCAATATCTTCATCATGGAGTTGGCACAAAGTTGAACATAAGTTCCGCATATCATCTAGAAATAATTAGTCAAACTAAAAGGGTAAACCAAGTCTTGAAGATATATTTTGCATGTACTACAAGGACTAGGATGATTAGGTAGAGGCTTGAGGATGTCGTCGATTTTCAAAAGAGCTATGTTGATCTAAAAATATCACCTAGAGAATTTTTTGTGGGAGATAAAGTATTCTTAAGAGTTAAACCCATGAAAAGTGCCATCAAGTCTACTAAGTTGGATCCTCATTATATTGGGTCTTTTGATATCATTGAGAAGATAAGTCTAGTAGCCTATCATCTCACCTTGCCACACAATCAATAAAATATCCATGATACTTTCCATGTATCCATGATAAGTACATTGTTGATCCTAATCATGTATGGGATATTTCAAAATTGTAGATGGTAGATCCCTCAGTCATTGAGGTAAAATTAGTAAATATTCTAGAGTTTATTTCCAAAAGCATGAGGAAACGAACTCTAGAACAGTGCAAAGTCTAATGGGACCAATATTCTAAGAAAAGTACCACTTGGAAAAAAGTGGGTGAGATGAAAAGGCATTTTCCTTATTTACTTGAATGAAAGTGTAATGCAATATTTGATGTAGGAAACAAGAACACAAAGGATTATGTTTAGTCCAAGAGGGTAGTATATCACAATCCATCCTGGACAAACTCGTCTATGATATGAATTATGTATTGATGTGATCATTCAATCCTTAGTACTAATTGCATTATGAATGTTTATTTACAATTTATGTTTTATTTATAATAAAATATGGTACTACTGATATTTTGTATGTTTGAAAGACTAGGTAATCTTGTGAAGGATGAGGAAATTGACCATCAAGAACGAGATACCAAAAAAGGAAAATGATGGTCAATGTAAATTGATGATAGTTGTAGACACCAAAATCTAGCCACTTGTCATCCATCCATAGCTTCCCTCCACATTTACCCATTATTTATATATATTTATATATATTTGTTTAATATATATTTAAATAATAATATTTTATATTTATATATATTTAATATATATATATATATATGAATTAATCCCAGCCATCCATCATGATTTAATCCTAGCCACTCATCCGCCTTAATCCATGCCACATGCCTAGATTTAATCTCCACCCTCCATCACATTTTAATCTTGACCACACAAATTGTGTCGTTGAAACCCTAATGTGCCCTAGGAGAGATTATAAAGAGGAGTCATTTTGATGACTCAACCCCTAAGCAAAAACTTTCCTAAACCTCAAGTTTTTTAAGTTTGAGTTCTATCACTCACCATCACCCTCGCATCCATTGTCATCCACCTCAATTGAATCAGATCTACTTTTGTAGATTTTGCTTCAATCCCTAGAACTCCCATTTGAGTTATCTAAGAACCTAAGGGCACCTCATGTCACTACTGAGTGCCTCTAGGAACTTCCCTATCATCACCGAGCACCTCTGGGTACCTCCTACCATCGCCGAGCACCCATGGGCATTCACAACCCTAGTTCTGTAGTCTAGCAATCCCTCGGGTGTCGCTAGGGCATCTGTGCACCAAATTCTGTAGCAATGATGAAGAATAGAGAATAGAAAATTAGTGTGACAAGGTAATTTATTTATTGCAAGTATTTTTATTCTTTAGATCTATTTATAGCTTCATTTATGCAACTAGGGTTAGTAGTTTTCTTATTGAGGGCCTCACATAGTGGAGCCCTTGCAAATATTATTGACCTTCTATTGTTGTTTATTGTTTGCAGGTTTAGGGATCAAGTTCATTGGAAGCTGCTGAAGCACTTGAGTGGTCCAGCCTATGGATATATGAAGCCCACTCACCTTACTATTGAGATCGAGTCAAGCATGAAGACACCACCCTTATTTGTTAGCTAGGGTTTTAGAGAACCCTAGCATATTGAAATTGTTGTATTGGATAATAAAGCATTGTAAAACCCCTATCTAGGGTACACTTGGTTGTAATATTAGAGATCCACCCGATAATAAGAATAAAAGTTTATTTATGTGCAATCATATGTGTTTATTCTGCTTTATTCATTCATTTATTTAAGTACATTGTTTGGTGTTGTTCGATTTTGCATCTACAAATGGCGATCATGGTGGGACCTCCTAAGGGTTATAAATTTTAAATTACCTTGTTATTGATTTATGGTTTTCTATCTTCTATATTGTAGGTTTTTCATAAAAACAGGTCGCATGAATTTTGTAGAACCAATTTTTGAGAATTCGTAGAAGTTGCAGAAGGTGTGCAGATGCCCTACGACACTCGTGGGACATTCAAGAAGTGCCCAGGTGCATTTCACAGGCACCTAGGTGTGTTTCACAGAGAGGAGGAACAATACATAGGCTTACCTATAAGTCTACCTTAAAACCCTAACTTCTTTGATTTACGTATTTTCATGTTTTTACAGATTTACGGCTAAAAAGAACCTCATTAATAATCTGTTAAAAACAAACATTTTAATATGCATTTTTAGGCATTAGAATAGTTATTTGCATCCATTTTGCATCCATATTCAAATCATAAATCACACATTTCCATTTAAAGGTTTCATTATTTTCTGGTGTGCTGCAAATTACAACCCTGCATTTTTGTTTTCATGTGAATGATTAATTGCATAAAATAGTTTGCATTCTAGGGTTAGGGATTTCTCCTTTTACTGGTCTAAGTAGGAACAACATTAGAATAATTGAAAGTACCCCGCATTTGGTGATTCAAGGCGGAAGAGTAGACGAACCCTCCTCTGTTTAGAGAGCGGTCTTAAGCGGTGTACTCTACTTCTTTTGGGAAAATCAATATTTCTTGTGTTGGCTTCTAATTTAGACTAGTGAAATCAGTTATTTCTGACATTGTATGTACACCTTAATAAATTAAAAACTTTAAAAGGAATCACACACACTACATGTATCATTTTTAACAATAATGGTTGGATTTCATCACCAACCATTGCTTGAGATCTAGTGATGGTGGGTTTCATCTCCATCCACCAATCTCTGCCCCTAGACACCATAGGTTACCCCTAAGAAAACTTGCTGGATTTCATCACTAGTAAGAATATCGTTGTCCATCCTAGCCATAGTGTTCACCCATTTTAATTTAGATTAGTGCATTGAAACACACAAAACCAAAAAAAAGGAAACATTAACACGAGATAATCAAAGAACCAGGTAAGACACATTTTGTTGCATAAACATAGGATTGGATTGCCTGTTTGATTTTGTGAGTTTTTCATTCTGCATTTCATTTTCAGCACATTTTATATTTGGTTCATTAGTTTATGGTATTAACAAGAAATCAAGCTAAAATAATGAATCAAATATCCACCAACCAAACCACTTTAGCAATGGAGTGTTCATCATCACCTTCCACCACCACTTCCATGATTAATCCCCCTAGTGTGATACAAGAAAGTCATTCAGATTTATCTATAGGTCCCTCACACATTGTGTCATCCACATCATTTCATATGGCCATACCCCAAATAGAATCATCATCACCAACCATTGACCATCACATCACCCACATAGACATGGCACAAGTGGAAGCTCTTATGAAATCCACTAACTATGTCTTAGAGTCAGTCCCCAACTCACCTAGACATGATCCTTCTTTACAATAGGAACTTATCTCCTCCCAGCCTTCAAGCTTTACCCAGGTGTACAATAACCCTATTTTTGAGGTATCTGCTACACCTTCCCAACATTTTTCCATACCCCAATCATCATGTGCCCAAAGCACATCCATCCCATCCTCATATACCTCAATCTATGGTAACCCCTTGTATGAAGCACATGTTAATGTTGCTTCACAAGTGCCCACATCCATACCATCTAGTGTCTCCCATCAAGTTGCAATTCCCATTGCAACTTATCCCCCACCTACCTCATCAATCCCATCCACATCCACTCCATCAACCACTAATTTGGAAATACATGAGACATGGGAACATCTCAACAAATTGCTTAAGAAGTGGTAGAATGCTCAACAACAAGTTCAGGTGAACCCTAAGCCTCAACCTGTTTCCACTCAGCCCATCTTCATTAGCCAAAGTCCATCTTGGGTACCACAATCTTCTGTGGTTTCCATTCCAACACCGCCAACAACCCATACCCATTCTATTCCCATTGGCCAACCTATCCAAAGCCCTCATACATCATCTCCATATCTTCATTCACAATCATTCCTTCATCAACCACATCATCATCAACATCAATCCACTCTACCAAGTCATCATCACCTCATCACACCTCAACATATTTCCACCTCGCCATCACAAAATCATCAAGTGATTTAGGGTTTCCACATTCTTGGGGAGGACCCTCGAATCTAGGCTATGCAACAACATATTGATAGTTTGATGCAACATACTCTTGGTATGATAAACTAGAAGCCTACCCTACGTCAACTAATCAATCAACCAATTCATCCTTCGGTACCATCACCACCATATCCGGCAGATTTCACAATACCAAAGTTTGATAAATTTAAAGGGATGAAGAATCCTAAAGAGCACGTGAGCTCATTTGTTCATTCTTGCTTTAGAATTCAAAGCAATGATGCTCTAATGCTTAGGACCTTCCCTCAAACATTAGGGGAGATGTTGTAGAATGGTATAACCATTTTCCCAACCATAGTATTTATACTTTTGAGCAATTGGTTGACCAATTTCTTGAAAGTTTCTCGCTCAATATAAGAAAGAAAGTCTCATTATCCGATATCTATGATCTAAAACAATACGATGATGAGTCTATATTTGAATTTGGTAACCATTGGAGGGTCGTTATCACCAAATTGCCATTTTCCCTACCAACGGAAGAGCTGACCCGATTGTTCGCTAAGAGTTGCTTAAAACCCATCTCTTGGTTATTACAATTGCAACAACATAGATCATTTGATGAAGCTCTTGCCCAAGCTAGCACAATTGAGGAGATAAAAATCCAAGGAGTGCTCAAGCCTAAGAAGAAAGAATGGCAAAACAAGGGCCAATATAAAGGAAATTATTTTGGCCAATCAAAATCCAATCAGGCCAATCTGGCCAATTCCAATCAAGTAAATCAAGTGGTCATGAGCCAGCCAATAATGGCTCAACAACAACCCATGCAACAACAACCATGACAAATTGAATATCATGTGGTTCCCTCAACTACTCAATCAAGTCAAAACATAGTGCCAGCTATGGACAACCGACCACGTCGACAATCTATTCGACAACCCCATCAATATACCCCATTGGCTGAATCTTATACCTCCATTTTCCATAGGTTATATGACACAAATCAACTTCCCTTTCCTGAGGTCAGACTTGATGATCCCACTAAATATGGTAAACACTATAGGGAGCATTTGTTTTGTCCTTATCATAGATAGAATGGGCATGACATCAATAACTACCATCAATTCAAAGATAGAGTGCAAGACCTTATTGAGTTAGGAGCTATCAAACTTGATAGTCCTCTAGCTCAACAAAATCAAAATCTTGGGATTTTTCAAACACCACTTCCTCACCATGAGGAAGCACAACCAACAATAGGAGGGTCAAATACCAAGACTCCTCCTAATCAGGTTAATCATGTTCAACAGTACCAAGGTTTTGTGGGTGCTATTCATGTAGTAACCCGAGGTCAACAACAATGCTCCAATCAACAAAATGCTCAACAAAAGTCTAGTCAATCGCCCATACCTCCATAGGCAAGTGTGTCTCAACCTACCACATCATCATCTCCCATCCAATTTTTCTACCAATCCCTCTCAACCAATCCATATTCTAGCCCATCCATATCAACCCATTCATCCTTCCAATCATCCATCTAGGCCAATCATCTCATTGAGTAGTTGGTTAACCACAAGCTTAAAAATGGCTTCAGCCAAACTATCCATATATGAGCTAATCCAACAATCTCCTCCACATCGTGAAGCATTAATGGATATTCTAAAATCCATTGAACTTCAATCTCAAGATGCTAATGCTTTTAACAATTTTGTGGGGAATATTCAAACATGTATGGAGCCTTCCATCACTTTCTATGATTTTGAAATCAAACCAATATCATCAGAATCGGTGGACCCTCCATTACACATCATGGCTCAAATTGATAGGAAGCCTTTCAAAAGAGTTTTAATTGATACCGGCTCCTCCATAAACATCATCACCACATCCACCCTTCAACATCTCAAGCTTCCACCAGACCACATCACCAAATCCTCATTCACCTTGAAAGCATTTAACGATGCTCTCTGTTCCATAGTTGGCACTATTGTTTTACCCATCGAAGTGGGGGTCAAAATATTGCATACTATGTTCCACATCTTGGAAGGGTCCATGGCGTATAATGTACTCCTTGGATGACCTTGGATGAGGGAAATGAGATGTGTCCCCTCCATATTACATCAATGCTTGAAATACGTACATGAGGGACAAGTACATTGCATACCAACGGATATTGAACCATTTAAGTATTGCAATTTTATCTCAAATTCCTATGAGTCCATGTTACCTTCCACTCATCTATTCCTCACTTCATCAACCACTTCATCATCCACCCCATCCATATCATCATCTAAAGCCCCTATTCCTGAGGAGCTTCCCATCACCAATTCACATCAAGCATCCACTTCCATACCCCCATCATCATCATCATCACCATTGACTACATGCACATGTGGTCAAACTCAATCAACATTAGCCATCATCATAAACATCCTCCACCACTCCTTCCACATCATTGCCCATCCAACAATCCACTCAACCAAATCCATCTTCATCCACATCAACCAATGTCTCACAAGTCAAAATGACGGATTGTGAGATACCATCAACCAACCATGAGTCAGTTCCATCTACATCCAATCCATCCACATCATCCCAAGTCAAGGTCCACCTCACTAATCCTGGTATTGGTGAATATGTGGTCCAAGACATCACAGTCACACCACTCAACATTCAAAGTGCTAAGGACTACGGTCACCCACGTGACCCACCCTTATCTATAGGAGTGGTATATAACATGGGTTCAGTGCCTAATAGCATTAATTTTGTATATGGGGGACTTGATTCATCATCCAATCTAGTTACCCTAGATGAACCCAAATCACCCACACTGACCAATATACAACATATGTCGGATTTTCCATCCTAGTATTTCCACATTGTTAATTGGAAAGGACATGGCCTAGGATGGCATGAATAGGGAATGCATGAGATTATCAATATTTCATATCGAGAAATGCATGACCATTCAGGTTTAGGTTATCATCCACTTTCATCCACCTCTTCTCTTGAACAAGCTTTTCAAATCTTAAATTTAAATTTCAGGAGAAGATATCCATCACATAGATGACTCCGAAGATGAAATCTATGAAGAATTTGACCTCATGTCAATAATTTTTGATGAATCTAAAGAGGAATCAGACCCCATCATTCCACACATCGAACAAGATGAGTTTTACCTCAGAACGTTCCCCATCCATCAACCCATATTTCGCTTGCTTCTTCCACAAGAGCGAGCCGACCCAACCAGTGAACCACCACCTCCATTCCATTAATCCACCTCATCGGCCATTTTGTTTGTAATATAAAATAAATTTCACAAATTAAAAAAAAATCAAAAATAAATTTCAAAAATTCAAAAAAATCAAAAACAAAAAGAAACAAAAACAAAAACAAAAATATTTTGCATGTACATTGCATTTATTTGTGTTGCTTGTTGTTATCCAGGTTTAACAGAGTTCTAGCATTGGTTCTAGCCAATAGGATCCACCCATCCATTTACCCTTGCCTTCACCATCCATTTTCCCTTTAAGTCAACATGAATCTTGTTGACTTATTTTCCCCCTCCATAATCCATACGATTTGTCAAAGCCAATTCATATTGACATGAGCCTTATTGATATGGACTAGATTTCCTCACCCCCATCCTTTTTGAGTTTTTCCTATCTAAGGAATTTTTAAGGGCTTCAACCAACTACATTCCTCCATCACCCCCACCTTCACCTTCACCTTCACCTTCAGATCCTGAGGTTTTCCAAGTAGACATAGATGAGGATAAGTCAGAAGAGTTTGATGATATCATAGACGACATTCATCTAATCCCAACTCCCCATAAACTTGAGGAAGGTTCCCACATGTCTATTGAAGATACTATCGATGTGAACCTTAGTTCAGATGTAGACAATCCCTAAATTGTCAAACTTGGTAAAATCTTATCCAAAGATAAACAAGAGCAAGTTAATTGCTCTCCTCAAGAGGAAGAAGGGAATTTTTGCATGGTCCTATAAAGACATGCATGGTCTTGACTCTAATTTGGTTGTCCACAATATTACCTTAAACTTTGATGCTAAGTCGATCAAACAAAAACTTAGAAGGATGCATCCTACTATTGCCCTCTTGGTCAAAGAAGAGCTTCAAAAGCTTTTAGATGTGAACTTCATAGTTCCTATCGATTATCCTGAGTGGCTCTCAAACATGGTACCCATTCACAAGCCTAAATGGGAGATATGTGTTTGCATTGACTTTTGATATCTTAACAAAGCGTGTCCTAAGGATGATTTTCCTCTTCCAAACATTGATACTCTTGTCGATACCTATGTTGGCCATGAAATGCTTTCTCTCATGGATGGTTTTTTAGGATACAACCAAATTCGAATAAATCTTGATGACCAACACAAAACAACATTCACTACACCTTGGGGGACTTTTTATTACAAGGTGATTCCCTTTGGACTTAAAAATATAGGTGCCACTTATCAACGTGCCATGACATACATCTTCGATGATTACATGCATAAAATCATCGAATATTATGTGGATGATCTCTTGTTAAAATCCAAAACTCGACAAGAACACATTGGTGTATTGGAAAAAGTTTTTTGATTGACTTATAGAGCATAACGTAAGGTTGAAACCCAATAAATGTGTCTTTGGTGTTACCTTTGGAAAACTACTAGGGTTCATTATATCCAAAAGAGGTATTGAGGTGGATCCAAACAAATGCAAGTCCATCATAGATATGCCTACTCTAGTAAACTTGAAGGAATTGCATAGTTTACAAGGAAAGATTCAATCAATCCATCGTTTCATTGTGCAACTTTCTGACAAATGCAGACCATTCAATCACCTGCTTAAAAATGGGGTACCATTTTTATGGATAGATGAATGTCAAAAGCCTTTGATGAAATTAATCAATATATAGCTTCTCCACCAGTCTTAGCTCCTCCTTGTCTAGGGGTCCCCTTCTATATTTATGTTTTAGCAACAAAATTTACGTTAGGGATAACATTTACACAAAATAATGAAAACAATCGAGAGCAAGTTGTCTATTACATTAGTTGAAAATTGGTAAGCTATGAAACTAGATATGCATATGTGGAAAAAGTGTGCTTAGTAGTGGTCTTTTCCATTAAGAAACTTCAACATTACATGCTTAGTCACACCACATCTATCATAGCTAGAGAAAATCCTCTGCGTTATATGATGTCTCGCACTTATAATAACACTTGTACCACTAAACGGATAATACTTCTATAGAACAGAAAAATGACGCACCTAGCAAGGGAAAATGAGATGCATCTATTGTTCTACTTGATCTAAGCACTACAAAAGCAACACTTCAAACAAGCATAAAATGACACATATATGAAATAAATGGGTGATTCTCCTTATACTGATATAAATTTCAAATAAGTTGTTATAAATAGTCCCTTTTTAGGCTCTCATTTGATACACTCAATACAATAATCAAAGGATCAAATCCTTGCAATAATACAAGGCACGCTTCCAATGACTTCCTCGCACTCGTGATTGAAGTGATCGGGCTTACGATGCAACCATAAAGTGTTCTATTACTATTCTAGCTTTCTGCTCCTTCCTTATGCACTGTGAAACCTGGATCTACAGACAAGAAAAAAAAATTGATTAAAAGCATGTGTGTATTAAGATGAAAACGTGAAGGTGCATGTATCAATAAGCTTTCAAGTGGAAAAATACAACAGAATATTCAAAATTACTTTAAATACTACCAAAGTAGAGATCTATGCATATTATGTGCTTTGTGAATGATCTAATTAGAAACAATAAGGAAATTGTGCTAATATTTATGGTCATCTCGGGGTAAGCCATTCAAATATGCAAATCATAAAAGGCATAATAACCAAATAAAAAAAACTTCAAATTATACCAAATTTGAACAGCAAGCATATAATATAGTCTAGAATAGACCTATGTAAAAACAATAACAAAATTGTGCTCCAATTCTTGGTCATCCCGAGGTGGTATGGTTAGAACTATCATAATTTGGGGACCATCCTAGGATGGGATGGCCCTCAAATCTAGTGATTTTCTACCGCCAATTCCTCTAGAAATTGGTCCAAAACACTCTCAGTGGTATTTTCAACAAATTTGAGGATAGGATTCACTCAAATGGATCATTTTTGTAAATATATTGTGTATTTTGTAGTCACTTGAAAACCTCCTTCGCTCGATGGAGATCTCAAGGGAAAATGCACAATAAAATGGGAGAAAATCTCAGTAAAACTCCATGGTGAAATATGCAAAGAATCCTCTCTAAAATTGGGTGGAATTGATCCACTTTATAGCCCAAGAGGGCATTTGGTCAAATGGGCATGTGAGGCCATGCGAAGCCAGGGTCGCCATTTTTCCCAAAGGTTGCCATGCATTGGAGGGGGAAGGAATATTTCTTTTTGACCTCCAATATACAACATGTCATGAGAGTTATGCACCCTCTCACTAGAATGCTTGAATAGGCAAGATAAGTGGTAGTTTGTGGTTGCCATTTGTCCCAATTTTGACTTTTTTTTGGTCAAAGACCATGGTCGTCCCACCTAGGTATGGTCATTGGTGGCATCCCTAGGTGATACGACCATGAACTATGGCCATCATAGGGTAGGACGACCAGGCCTACATGGCCCAAAACTTCCCATAATTAGGGTAGAACCTCCCAAAAGTAGTTAGGACCACTATGTAACCTTTGAGGGTTGCCCAATGGGGTCATATGGTATCAATTAGACCTTATCTTGGCAATCTAATAGGATTGACATGATTTTAGGGTTTACAGATACCCATTTTTGAGATACATTATGTGCAGCACAACACTAAGTAAAAATAGATGACTAAAATTTCAAATGATTAATATTATTCAGTAACCTAAACAACATTAGATTTCCTAATCATGGAAAGAGCATGCATTCTCGAATCCTTGTTTTTGACGAGCTAAGGAACTTGATTCAAGTACAACCTCTCTTGTAAGGTTTACTTGATCTTGGAAATTTTTTAGTCATGAAGATTTATGGTGATATACTTCATGCTTCCATAATTCCAATCATTTATTTAATTGAATTTTTTTCTTGTTTTCTGCCCCAAGCAGGGGTTTGATTGTCTTTGTCAATGATTTGTTGGATGAACACCATTTGCATGATTGAGTGTTTGATTGTTGATTTTTATTATGAATGTTGTGGTTATGAATACCCCCTCAAGTTATGAGTCAATTATGGAATTAATAGTGATAAAAGTGATGATTCGTTTGATCCATATGACTTGGTTGGGTTTCTTTCAATTTTACCCATTATAAAATGGAGCATTTTTACAAGAATTTTGATGATTTTGTTGATGTTTCATGGAAGAAAAGAGTTGAAAATATCATTCCCATGGGATGGTCCAAAAAAATTGGCCTTCTTAGGGATTGAATTAAATACTTTTCCATTCATCCATGAGCAATTTGATTCCATCTTGATCCAGAGTGAATTTTGACCAAATTTGACCTGTTTTGGTGGATTTGGGACCCTTTTTGTTGTTGTTTTGATATTTTTGAAGTGGTTTTTTGGTGGTCATACCAAGGTGGGATGGTTGCATAGTCTATATTTGTCCCAAGGTGGGATGGTTGCATAGTCTATATTTTTCCCAAGGTGGGATGGTTTACCAATTAGCATACCATCCCTCCCTAGGATGGTCATGCCTTTTCCAAGGCTATTTAAGCTCAAAATTTGGAAAATGTGCTCATTTGTGTATTTTTGATTTGGAAGTTTGAGAAGTGAGGAGTAGGAGAGTGTTTTTCAAATTTAAGCACTATAAAAACCACAACATAATCATCATTATCTATTTTTTGTACTTGACGAGCGATGAAGCCGATGCAAAATGGGTAAGGACCAAATTTGTTCCTATACCTTATTCAACTAGAAATTGTAATTATTATCACATTTTCTCACAAAACACACTAAATTTCAGTAAATAAACCTTAGTAGTGGTAGTTTGCAATAATTTATGCTTTATTTTTTAATTTTGTGCATTTTTACTACTTTATTTTGCTTTTTAGGGCAATTTTTGACTATTTTTGGTGGTCGAGAAGGCCAATTTTGGTCCATTTTTGGGGCCCTTCCCTGGGAGGGATGGCTAGCCTGAGCTATTTGGGGGGTCATCCCTGGATAGGATGGCCACTAATTTTGGGGCCATATCTA
The DNA here is from genome assembly GCA_028583015.1 of Wollemia nobilis. Classification (NCBI taxonomy): domain Eukaryota; kingdom Viridiplantae; phylum Streptophyta; class Pinopsida; order Araucariales; family Araucariaceae; genus Wollemia; species Wollemia nobilis. The sequence continues at coordinate 16,829,855 of JAQPPZ010016943.1, forward strand.
GGTGGGATGGCCATGATTTGACCTAAAAAGGGCCCATTTTTTATGTTTTCGGGTGACTTTTTGCTTTGTTTTGGTTTTGGTTTTGTTTTTAAACTTGCTTGCCCCTGTTAGGTGGTTAAGAGTCAGTATCAATTTTTGAATCTCTTTACAACCACTCATAAAATATTGATAGAGGAGGAATGGGAATGGCTTGATGTCATTTGGCTCAAGCAAGTGACACAACTAGAGCCAGTGATGGGTGATAGAGCCTACCTGACTACACTGATAGACCTATGGGATCCTCGTACCAACACCTTCCACTTGCCTACTGGGGAGATGATAGTGACATTACTATATTTTTCACATTATGACAGAGGGGTGTCCGATTATACCATTCATTAGTATCTCAGAGATACCATTTTGGAGAGATATATCAGACATGATTGGCCTTAGGCACTATAATATTTGTCGAGTGGTAGAATCCTAGTGGAATTATGGTATAATACAAAGGTCTTAAAGGTAAGACATGCCTTGTAGATGATACTGATCTCTAACATGCTACTACTGGATTCATCAGGATCCAGGTTCCCATGGAAATTTTTGGAGTTAGTGTTTTCACTGGTGGAGTGCACCATCTAGAGACCATTGGTGATGGCATGGGGCACTACCTTATTATGATAGCTCTATGATGAGTTATATGAGATCTGCTATCACAGGTGAAAGGTGTTAGACTATATATTTTTGTTAGGATCCTATCCTAACGTCATTTTGTAATTCTCATTTACTTATGTAATGACCCACTTCCAACGTGGGGGATCCCATTATGATATTATTTTGTAATACTTTGTAATTTATGTGGCAAGTGGTATTCCTAGCCAAGTGGCACCATCTCATGTAACCATTTTTTATCAAGATTGTAACCGATGGTAGGTAGGAGATTCTAGCTCGAGTGGCATTTTGCATGTAAGCCAACTCTTGAGCCTTTAGGTAGGGTTGCATGAAGTTTTTATTTAAAATATATGAAGCCATGTATGAATTCATCCTTTTGCAAGCTAATGAAATATTGAAGGAGGTTGCCCCCTCGAAGAGGCCTACGATTCTATGTTATTGTGAGATTGTTCCATTTTTGCATTTGATTTTTGCATAGTTTTATTGAGTTATTTGATGTATTTGAGTTATTTTTTAGTATTTTGTGTGTGTGCTTATTTTTAATAGTGAGATCCTAACAAGTGGTATCAAAGCACTTTCTAGGGCCGAGTTCTACTGCAACTGAGATGATTTTTGCCATCCATTCCACCTGTTAGGTATAAATTTCCATGTGTTTTTTCATTTCTATTTTTTCCTTTATTAAAAAATCCAAAAAAAATACAATCTATTTTTTTCGACCAAAAAAACAAAGAACACAAAAAAATACAATCTATTTTTTAGTATTTATGTAGGTTAGAAACCCCGTGTCGAGGGTTTTAAAATATCGTGAAGGAGTTATCATTATTGGCTAAGCTAGATAACCCATAAAGCATCTAGTGAAGTGAGGGGTGATCAGGCTCCAATACCTAGGCCTTAGACAACACTCGCGCATGGACTTGAGCTCCCACACATATTTAGGTGTATCGGGAGATAATCTAGGTTTAAACAAAATTTTATCCATTAGGAAGCTTTTCGGTCTTGTATTATCCATAGTCCATGGGACACAACATCCTAGATGATCACCCTCTCATACTGTCAGAGAGGCAGATATTGTGCTCAAGGGTATGCGTGGAATCCTCCTTGGGTAGTGGCCTAAAATATTGGTATGAGCACTATTGTTCATCACTATAGTATAACATAGGGCCTATGGGTATTACATACTCCCTTACTTAGCATACCCTGGTTCTACAAAACATAACTTCCACTTGCAAATCAACACCATCCTTGTTCTGTTATCCTGCATTCACAACCCCAAAAGTGAGCATACGGAGAAGGCATTCCTTATCATAGAAAACAAACTTGCATGCACCAAAAGTCAGGATAGATTTTGCAAGTGTCTGCAATAGCCGTGGTCAAAGACAGAATAGTCAGGAAAATGACAAAAATAGTCTGGTCAGTAATAGAGGATAGCCATGTCGATAGTAACAACCCTTTGTAACAATCCATAATTATAGACCTCTAATTTTAGAAATAGTACCATCAGTGTTAGAGAATCCCTAGGGTCAATAATAAGAACCATTTTAGTAATTGCAGTATAGGTGATAGAGGAAGAGATAGGATAATGACAGGGTGGTCAAGGGGCAGACTATGAGTCAACAATAGTTGATCCCGGGCCCCAACCTTTGAACCATAACTCCAAATTAGAAACCGATAATACCATAACACAACAAAATTATCATTATTATTATTATTAAAATAGGGATATCTCTTCACACAGAGCTTATATTGACTCCAAAATTTAGCAGATAATTCTACACTCTATTCCAAACAAAATTGTCCTTGGTAGCTCTTGGTCAAATTTTGCATCGATTTTCCAAAAATAGCAATTTTTGATTTTTCTTTCTAAGGCCATAACTTTTCAATGGTCAATAAAATTGATCCAAATTTTTGGGAATAGAAGCTTCTTTTTATTCTACACAAAAGACCCTCAAAGGACTCACTAGTAAAATTTTAAGTCCAAGTGGAAGAAATTACCTTGACATCAACTTGCAACCAACCAAGAGATCACAAAAAGTCAAGAAATTCAGTATATCTCCTCATTGAGCGCTCAGATCAAGTAGCCATCGAAATGGACCCTATCCTAAAATAAGTGTTGCAATCCATTTTCCAAATTAAATTTTGGACCCTTACTAAAAATAGCAACTCCTAAAACCCCACATCTATTTTTAGTAACTCAGTCAAAGAGGGCCCACATTGGCGAGTGACACTTGTGGACAAAAATAGCTAGAACTTACCACAATATTGGATGATATGCAAAAATACTTTTACTACTTGACCACTACAAACCACACCATAAGAGAAGAGATTCGAGAGCTTCGAACAGATTAGGATACCACTAGAATTTGCTTAGAAAATCAACTTACAAAGGTGGAGACACAATTGCAGGGTACTCTCACATCTGAAAAAAAAGCTAAAAACTCTGAACGAGGTCGAAGAAGGGAGAAAAAATACTGAAGAAGGGGAATTGAAGGCACTCACTATGATCGTGATCCGACCTTCAAAATGCCTAAATTGGATTTCCCAAATTTCAGTGGAAAGGATGTCGATGGGTGGTTATGTCGGGTTGATCAATTTTTTAGACTCCATAATGTCCCTTCTTTGATGGCTTCCTTCAACTTAGAATCTGAAGCCTTACATTGGTTCCAATGGCTACGATCCACTACCCCTGATCTATCTTGGGGGGAATTTGAGTCCCAACTACTCACCCAATTTTTCCCTAATGACTTTGAAGACATTACAAGAGCATTGATAAAGTTGAAATAAACTACCACAGTTCGTGATTACTAGACACAATTTGAGAAATTGGCCAATAAGACAAGGGGCTTGAATGAGGGATTTTTTATGAGTTATTTCATGAGTGGGTTGAAAGATGATCTTCAGGCTGAAGTCAAGATGTTTAAACCATAAAACATGGTGGAGGCTATCAGTTTAGCCCGATTGGCCGAATCTAAACTCTTAGCTCAATGGTGGACATCACGATTTTCTCAAGCTCGACCTCCCTTTCCTCCTCGGTTCCAAAATAATATTGATAATAAACCTCCTACTCCTAAGTGATTGAATATAGATGAAATGGATGCGCGTTGCACCCAAGAGCTATGTTATAATTGTGATGAAAAATTTATGAAGGGGCATAGATGTGCAAATAAGAGATTATTCTTAATAAATGCAGAGGAACCTGATAACAGTGACCATAGTGATGAAGAGAGTGACACAGTTGAAGCACCAACTCAACAGGAAGAGGAAACACAAGAACCTCAAGCAAAAATTTCCATCCATGCTCTTGCTGGGGTTACCATTCCACAAACCATGAAATTTATGGGCTTTTTCAAAGGCCAATGCTTTACTATTATGATTGATTCATGCAGTACACACAACTTTATTGATCCCCAAGTTGCTAAGCAAGCCAATTGCTATATACATACATGCAATTTATTTGAAGTCATGGTGGCAAATGGAGGCACTTTACCTTGTAAAGGTAAATTTCGTAATGTTAAAATAAATATGGGGGATTATGAACTCAAGCAAAGATATGTTTGCCCTCCAATTGGGAGGATGTGACATTGTGTTGGGATCCCAATGGTTGAGCACCTTGGGCACTATCTACTAGAAATTTGGAGAACTATGGATGCAATTTTCACAACATGGACAAACACACACCCTCCATGGTGCCAAAATAGGCCCTTCCCAAATTATCAATTCCAATAATATGGAGAAATTATTGAAAAAGTCATCCTGTGGGATCATTGCACAAATATTTTCAATTCAACCAAGCACTTCCATAGTGGATCAAATTCTAGTAGATTTTTAACTTGTTCTAACAAAGCACGATGGCATTTTTTTAGAACCAACTACCCTATCGCCTCATCGCTCACATGACCATGCTATTCCACTACTACCAGGTCATGCACCACCCAACATCAGACCGTATCGGTATCCTCATGCTCTCAATTTTGAAATCGAGTAGATGGTACTAGAATTGCTCAAAGTGGGTGTCATTCTACCTAGTACCAACTCTTACTCTTCTCCAATTTTACTGTTTTGCAAGAAATATGGCTCATGGTGATTGTGTATAGACTACCGTGAGCTCAACAAAATGACCATCAAGGATAAATTCCCCATTCCAATAGTGGATGAATTATTGGATGAATTACATGGAGTTATGTACTTCTCCAAGTTAGACCTTCATTTTGGCTACCATTAAATCAGGCTCAAGGATGAGGATATCCCCAAAACTGCATTTCGTACTCATGAAGATCACTATGAGTTCTTGGTAATTCCATTTGGTCTGATAAATGCTCCTTCCATATTTTAGAGCCTTATGAACAACATATTTCACCCTCTCCTATGGAATTTCATCTTGGTTTTCTTTGATGATATCTTGGTTTATAGCCACTCGTGGGAGGAACACCTTATCCATGTGGATCAGACATTACAATTGTTGGCACAACATCAACTTTTTGCTAAGCGGTCCAAGTGTTCCTTTGGTCTGAATGAAGTGGAGTCATGTTGGAATATGTAATGCAACATTGTGTAAATTATTCTTAGACTAAAATATAAAGTCTAAAGAATAATATTTGAATTAGAAAATAATTCTATTTTATGTAAAAATATTCCCACCCAATTAATAAATAAAATAAGGGTGCTAGGAATATTTAATTTGTGGGAAAAAGTTATTTCCCCTTTTCTAGAAAATATTAAAAAGTAACCAATCACTTTTTAATATTTGATAGATGCCACTTGTCACACATCTCAAGATAAGATTGTGATAAGATTAGAATAACTAACATTTCTAATATTTATAGATTGTGATAAGATTAGTTTGGTAAATTTAGGGTTGTAGTAGAAAAGCTTCTCTTTAAATAGGGGTGTTGTCTACTACATAATATCTTGTCATATACTTATCATGTTGATGCATATTGTTGCATAACATTGAAGCATTCTTGTATTGTTGAATCATTGAGTAATATAGTGAGCTTCATAGTGGATGTTTCCCTTCTTCATTTGAAGTAGGGTTTTACCACTTAATATTGGTGTTGTGGGTTTTCCTCTTTTGTGTGTGATTGATCTTGTGGAGCATTCTTCGATCTTGGGGAGACTTTGCTTGTCTCACATTTGGTATCAGAGCGGTTGGGATCTCCATCAAGTGTCTTCAATCCTTTGAGGTGAAAAACCCATTAAGAATGGTTGATCATGGAATCTCCTTCACACCTAAGCACATCCTTGATGGATCAAATTTTGGAATATGGGAACCAAGGATGAGGGCTGAATTTCAAGCAAGAAAGTTATGGCCCATTGTGAATGGAGATGAAGCAATCCCAACCTAGGCAAGGGCACTTGAGACATACAACAACAAGAGTCACCTTGCACTTTCCATGATTATCAATAGTGTGAGTGATGAGATATTGCTCACTATAAGCCATTGTGAGCATGCTAAAGATGCATGGGATTTGCTAAAACAAGTCCATCTAGGGTCCAACACATCAAGGAAATTCACTTTATTGTCCAAAATTCTTAGCACTATGCAAGGTGAAGAAGAAAGTGCCTTGATCTTCCTCTCAAAGATGAAAGACATGAGAACTCAACTATTGGCTTGTAATTGTGATTGGATAAGTGAGAAGCTCTTAAGCTTTATCATTTTGAGGAACTTGTCAAGCAAGTTCAAGAATTTTGTCACCATTATTGAGACTAGGCTAGAGCAAGAAGAGGATGGCATTCCTCTCAACACTCTTTCACAATTATTGATTCAACATGAAGAGTCTCTTAATAGAGACAAAGTGAATGGTCAAGTTGTCAAGGAGAAGAATGTTGCCTTGAGTGCCACTAAGGCTTCCTTCAAGAAGAAATACAAGGGAAGGAAAAATCAAAATTTCCAACCCAACAAGCCTAGAGTTGATTTCACTTGCAACTTTTGTGGCAAGAAAGGCCACAAGGAACAAAATTATTTCAAGAAGAAGAAGATTGCAGAAAAGGAAGAGCAAGAAAAGGCTAAGGGACAAGGACCTAAGAAATGGTTTGGCAAGGGAAAGAAAAAGAACAACAATGTAAAGCAAAATTCTAATAAAAATGCCTTTGTTTGTGCCCTCTACTCCATTGACTCATCTACTTCTAATGAATGGGTGTTAGATTCTGGATGCACTAACCATATGTGTTTTGAAAAGGATAAGTTTGTGGACTTTCATAAGCACTCTTCAGATTCAGTTGTCATTGGTGATAATACTAGACTTCAAGTAGAAGGTGTTGGCAATGTTGTAATTGAAGGGAAATTACTTGATAATGTCCTATATGTGCCTAACCTTAGGAGAAATTTAATTTCAGTTTTGCAAGTTGCTAGAAGTGGTCACACTATTGAGTTCAATGCAACTTCATGGAGCATTAGGAAAGGCATGCTACCAATCATTACAGATTATGTGAAGAATAATATTTATGTGTTAGGTGATGCTCCTCCTAAAGTGTGTTTAGCAACTAATGTTTCTCCTAGTAGCAAGCTTTGGCACTTAAGGTTAGGCCATACAAACTATCAAAATATTCAAATGATGAAGTCCAAAAATTTGGTTGAAGGCTTGCCTAACATTTCACCTATTCATGGTTTGTGTGAAACATGCATCTTAGGCAAGATGAGCAAACAAAAGTTTGCAAAGGACAAGTCAACAAGGGCCACACAAATTCTTCAACTCATTCATACAGATATTATGGGTCCATTACATGTTAGATCACTTGGTGGTGCATCCTATATTCTCACCTTTATAGATGATTATTCAAGAATGATCTTTGGGTATCTACTTAAGAATAAATCAGATTGTTTTGAGACATTCAAGGAGTTCAAAGCTTTGGTAGAAAATCAAAAGGGAGCAAAGATCAAAATGATTAGAAGTGACAATGGAGGGGAGTACAATAGCAATGATTTCAATGAGTTTTGTTCTTCTCATGGGATCAAAAGGCAGTTTACTTGTCCATACACTCCTCAAAAAAATGGTGTTGCAGAGAGGAAAAATAGGACAATCATGGAGATGGTAAGATGCATGCTTGGTGACCACTTACCTCAATTTCTTTGGGGTGAAGCAGCCAGTACAACAATCTACATTCTTAATAGGTGTCCTTCAAAATCAGTTGAGGGGAAGACTCCTTATGAGGTTTGGAATGGTAAGAAGCCGAATTTGTCACACTTAAGAGTGTTTGGATGTGATGCATTTTCATATATTCCTTCAGAAAAGAGGAAGAAATTGGACAAAAAGTCTCAAAAATGCATCTTTGTTGGCTATGATGCAGAACATAGGGGCTACCGGTTATACTCACCTTCTTCACGCATTGTATTTGTTTCAAGAGATGTCAAATTCAATGAAGACCTTCTTGAGTTAGAAAAGGGTGGGCCTTGTGTCAAAAGGACCAAGTGGTTGGATCATTCTAGGGGTCCTAAAGAGCAGAATTTAGTTAGCCAAAGGATAACTAGAAGTATGACCCTTAACATGTCTCTTCTAGCTAAGATAGAGAATGATCATGAGCCTACTTCTTACCAAGAAGCTTCACAACACTCTTGTTGGGTTGATGCCATGAAGGTTGAGATGGATTCTCTTCTAAAGAATAAAACTTGGGATCTAGTGCCTTATCCTAATAAGAGAAATGTTATTGGGAACAAGTGGGTCTATAGAATCAAGTACAATTCTAATGGAGAGATAGAAAAGTATAAGGCTAGATTGGTTGCTAAGGGTTATGCTCAAAAACATGGCATTGACTATGATGAAACCTTTGCACCAGTTGCCAAAATGCCCACCATTCGGCTTCTCATTGCTATTGTTGTTGCTCAAGGTTGGCAGATTTTTTAGCTTGATGTGAAAAGTGCCTTTCTAAATGGTGATTTGGATGTGGATATCTACATGAGTCAACCACAAGGATTTGTTGTACAAGGTAAGGAAACACTTGTGTGTAAACTAAAGAAAACCTTGTACGGTCTGAAGCAAGCACCTAGAGCATGGTACATGAAGATTTTAGGTTACTTCTTGTCTCTTGGTTTTGATAAATGCTATTCAGATACAGATCTCTATGTGCTTAGGAAGGATAACTTGGTCATTTTAATTGCTCTATTTGTTGATGACCTTGTTATGACTAGAAATGAGAATGAGGCCATTTTTTATTTCATCTCCAAATTAAAGTCAGAGTATGAAATGACTGACCTTGGTCTTCTACACTACTATCTTGGCATGCAAGTTTATCAACATGAGGATTGTACCTTTTTGAGTCAATCCAAGTATATTGAAGATCTTCTTAAGAGGTTTGATTTGGAGGATGGCAATCCTACTTCCATTCCTATTTCTATAGGGGTTAAGTTGGAAGTAAGTACAAAATCTCAGTTGGCTGATGCTACATTGTATAGGCAGCTCATTGGTAGTCTTCTTTATGTTACCATCACAAGGCCAGATATTGCTTTTGCAGTTGGTATGATGGCTAGGTTCATGCAGAAACCTTATATTGAGCACTTACAAGCTACCAAGAAGATTCTGAAGTACCTTTCAGGTACTAGAGATTTGGCACTCAAGTATTCTAGGCTTCCTTCCTTTGCTCTTTTTGGCTATGTTGATTCTGATTTTGGAGGGGATAGAATAGACAGAAAGTCTACCACAACATATGTTTTTAGTATTGGGTCTGCAGCTATCTCTTGGTCTTCCAAGAAGCAAGATACAATTGCTCTTTCTACAATGGAAGTGGAGTATAAGGCTATGACAACAGCTACACAGGAAGCGGTTTGGCTTCGTACCCTCATGAAGGAAATTGGCTTTGAGCAATTTGGTCCTTCACGTTTGCTCTCCGATAATCAATCAGCTATTGCCTTGGCTAAAAATCTTGTAATGCATCAAAGGACAAAGCATGTTGAAATCCAAGCCCACTTTATCAGAGAGAAGGTATTGGATGGGACTATTCAATTGGAGTATTGCCCATCATCTTCTAATTCTACTGATTTGTTCACCAAACCTCTTCCCAAGGAGCAGTTTTGTAAGCTGAGGGACTCACTTGGTTTGGTGAAGTTGTCCTCAAGGGGGAATGAAGTGTAGTTACACTTGTGTGATGACAACTTCATCCTTATGAGGTGTTTTGTGCTATATATATGAGTTGATATTTGGTGGTATAATTGCTTTTTGCATCTCTTTTGAACATGGTACTTTCTTGTTTGCCTTGTGCAACTTTTGTACATGTTACTTTGTAGATGGCATTGTGCAATTATGGTATATGATGCAATTGCTTTATGCGACTCTTTTACATGGTACTTTCTTGTTGCCTTGTGCAACTTTGTACATGTTTTTATGTAGTTGGCATTATGCAATTGGTTTATCATGGTACTTTCTTGTTAGCATTTATGCTACTTTTGTACATGATATTTTATGGTTGGCTTTATGCAACCGGTGTGCACACTTTATTATTTTCATATACCTTATGCAACTCTTGTACATGGTACTTTTTTGTTAGCCTTGTGCTACTTTTGTACATGGTACTTTAGAGTTTGCATTATCATGGTACTCCTTGTTTGCTTTATGCAACTTTGTACATGATATTTTTTGATCAACTATATAGCACGTGACTATAAGTATGGCTTGGCATCTTTTTGTGATGACTTATAGTTCACTATTTGTTAGATCAGTTTTGTTATCATCTTTGGATATTCATATATGTTGTGGTGAATATATTTATGATGATGTATCTAATTGATCTTATGTTGAGCTGCTTGTAGCTTGTAGGTACTTCCATTTGGGGTTTTGCAAGCTTACTGAAGACACCCTTGTGATGTTTTCTTCTTGTCATTTGCAACCACTTGTGGTTGATGGATGGCTTTGTAAGCTGCTTGTATCTGAAGCTACTCCGTTGGGGGCTTGCAGTCTCATTTTGGCCCATTTTGTATTGGTGCCTTATTGTAGACCATTCTTGGTCATAGAAGCTCATTGTAACTATATTACTCATTTGATTCTCATCCCCGTTTGTATCTTTAGGGGGAGAATGTTTCTTTGTTTCATAATTCCTTTCCCCAATATTGCATTAAGGGGGAGTGTTGGAATATGTAATGCAACATTGTGTAAATTATTCTTAGACTAAAATATAAAGTCTAAAGAATAATATTTGAATTAGAAAATAATTCTATTTTATGTAAAAATATTCCCACCCAATTAATAAATAAAATAAGGGTGCTAGGAATATTTAATTTGTGGGAAAAAGTTATTTCCCCTTTTCTAGAAAATATTAAAAAGTAACTAATCACTTTCTAATATTTGATAGATGCCACTTGTCACACATCTCAAGATATTAGATTGTGATAAGATTAGAAAGTAACTAATCACTTTCTAATATTTGATAGATTGTGATAAGATTAGATTGTGATAAGATTTAGGGTTGTAGTAGAAAAGCTTCTCTTTAAATAGGGGTGTTGTCTACTACATATTAACATATCTTGTCATATTGACTTGTGTGTATCATGTTGATGCATATTGTTGCATAACATTGAAGCATTCTTGTATTGTTGAATCATTGAGTAATATAGTGAGCTTCATAGTGGATGTTTCCCTTCTTCATTTGAAGTAGGGTTTTACCACTTAATATTGGTGTTGTGGGTTTTCCTCTTTTGTGTGTGATTGATCTTGTGGAGCATTCTTCGATCTTGGGGAGACTTTGCTTGTCTCACAGAGTATCTAGGACACATTATCTCCAAAGAGGGCATCAAGGTTGACCCCAAGAAGATTTAGGCATTTTAGGACTGGCCAAAACCTCGTACTCTCAAGGGACTTCAAGGATTCTTAGGGATTATAGGTTACTACTACAAATTTATTCATAATTATTGTAAAATAGTAGCCCCAATCACATCCATGTTAAATAAGGACTCTTTTACTTGGATGGGTACCACTGAACAATGATTCCCTTAAATTGAAGCATGTTATGACCACAAAACCAGTTCTAGCCATGCCAAATTTTTCCAATTATTTTGTCATTAAAATTTATGCTACTGGTCATGGCATCGAGGCAGTCTTGATGCAGGAAGGGAGACCCTTAGCTTTCACTAGTAAGGCACTCTCTGATCGTAACTTGGGAAAATCTACATACACCAAGGAGATGTTGGCCATATTACATGTCGTAACCCATTGGTGACCATATCTCATTGGGCATTATTTCTCCATTAAAACAGACCATCAGAGTCTCAAATACTTCTTGGAACAACGAGTTGCTACCATAGAACAATAAAAATGGGTTTCTAAACTCATGGGATATGATTATTATATCACCTATAAAAAAGGAAAAGAGAATCTTGTAGTTGTGGTTGATGCTCTCTCTCACCAATTTGAGGCCCTCAGTATGTTATGTGCCATTTCCTCATCGGTTCCTCAATGGATAGATTCTTTATTATAGGAGGTACTCATATTTGAAAGCTTTGGTGGCCTCACTATGTGATGATCCTACTTCAGTCCCAGGCTAAAATTGGGATGGCCATGACCTACGTTATCACCAATGCCTTGTTCTTCCTCGCACATCCCCAATTCATGAGCTCTTCATGAAGGAACTACATATTGCTCCCTCTGTAGGCCATTCATGATTTCTTAAAACATATGAACGCCTTAAGCGCACATTCTTCTAGAAAGGTATGAAAATGGATATCCATGATTTTTTTGTAGCTTGTGATACCTACCAATGGGTGAAAGGTGAAATGGTACATTCTCCAGGTACTCTTCAACCCTTGCCCATTCCAGATCAGGTTTGGAATGACATTTCCATGGATTTTATAGAAGGGTTACCTAAATATGGTGGTAAGTCTATTATTCTTGTGGTAGTGGATCACCTTTTGAAGTATGCTCATTTTTGTTCCCTTGGCCATCCTTACACAGCCTCCATCGTTGCCAAAATATTTCTTGATTCTATTTTTTGCCTCCATGGTATGCCCACCTCCATTGTGTTTGATTGAGATCCCACCTTCACTAGTCATTTTTGGTAAGAATTTTTTAAGTTGTAGGGAACTCAACTCAAAATGAGTTTAGCCTACCATCCACAAATTAATGGTCAAATTGAGATTGTCAATAAATGTTTGGAGAGCTATCTTCATTTCTTTACATCAAATCATCCTACTCAATGGGCTAAGTGGCCTCTCTTTTGCTGAATGGTGGTACAACACTTCTTATCATACAACCAAACTCACCCATTTTGAAGCCATTTATGGGCGTCATCCACTCACGCCTTCTTCATACATCCCAAGCAACTCCAAGGTCCAGGTAGTTGACACTACTCTCAACCAACATATCGATGCTTTTTTCCAGCTAAAGTAGAATTTGGACATGGATCAAAATTGGATGCGACAATAGGTTGACCAACATCGTTCTGAGCGTAAATTTGATGTAGGTGATATGGTATTCCTTCGCTTGCAACCATATAAACAATCATCCCTACAACTCCATCGATGCCAGAAAATTATTGTAAAATACTATGGACCATATCAAGTTCTTCAACGAATTTGTTCCACTTATTACAAATTGGCTCTTCCACCCACCTCCAATATCCATCCTATTTTCCATGTTTCCTATCTCAAGAAATTTTTGGGCACACAGGTATAGGTTCAGTCAGCATTACCAAAATTGGATGAAGAAGGGTCCATATTAATCAAACCTGAACAATTGTTGGATAGTCAAACCTGCACTCTTTGAAATTGTACCATCACATAAGTTCTTGTTTAGTGGTGTGGGCTCCATCTAGAATATGCAACATGGGAGTCTCTCCATCAGCTCCAGCACCATTTCCCTTATTTTTAGCTTTGAGGACAAACCTTTTTGAAGGGGAAGGACATGTTAGGATCCTATCCTAATGCCATTTTGCAATTCTCATTTACTTATGTAATGACCCACTTCCAACGAGGAGGATCCCATTATAATATTATTCTGTAGTACTTTGTAATTTATGTGGCAAGTGGTATTCCTATCCAAGTGGCACCATCTCATGTAACCATTTTTTATCAAGAATGTAACGGATGGCCGGTATGAGATTCTAGCTCAAGTGGCATTTTGCATGTAAGCCAACTCTTGAGCCTTTAGGTAGGGTTGCATGAATTTTTTCTTTAAAAATATATGAAGCCATGTACGAATTCATCTTTTTGCAATCTAATGAAATATTTAAGTAGGTTGCCCCCTTGAAGAGGCCTGCGATTCTGTGTTATTGTGAGATTGTTCCATTTATGCATTTAATTTATGCATAGTGTTATTGAGTTATTTGATGTATTTGTGTTATTGTATAGTATCTTGTGTGAGTGTGATTATTTTTAATAGTGATATCCTAACACTTTCTACTATAGGTATGGGTATGGTAGCATCTCCCACCTAGGGATGGTCACTGGTAGCATCCTTGGGTGGGACGACCATGAACTATGGCCATCATAGGGTGGGACGACCATGCCTACATGGCCCAAAACTTCCCAAAAGTAGGCTAGAACCTACCAAAAGTAGTTAGGACTGCTATGTAACCTTTGAGGGTTGCCCAAGGGGGCCATGTGGTATCAATTAGACCTTGTCTTGGTAGTCTAATTGGATTGACATAATTTTAGTGTCTATAGATACCCCTTTTTGAGATACATTGTATGCACCACAAACCTAAACAAAAATAGATGACTAAAATGTCAAATGATTAAGGTTATTTAGTAACCTAACCAACTTTAGATGTCCCAATCATGGAAAGAGCATGTGTTATTGAATCCTTACTTTTGACGAGCTAAGGAACTTGATTCAAGTACAACCTCTCCTGTAAGGTTTACTTGATCTTGGAAATTGTTTAGTCATGAAGAGGTAGGGTCATGTCCTTCACACTTCTAGAATTCCAAGAATTTGTTTAATTGAAATTTTTTCTTGTTTGCTACCCCAAGTAGGGGCTTGATTGTCTTTGTCAATGATTCATTGGATGAACACAATTTGCATGATTGAGTGATTGATTGTTGCTTTTTATTATGAATTTTGTGGTTATGACTAGCCCCTCAAGTTATGAGTCAATGAGGGAATTACTAGTGATAAAATTGATGAGTTGCTTGACCCATATGACTTGGTTGGATTTATTTCAATTTTACACATTGCAAAATGGAGCATTTTTACAAGAATTTTGATGATTTTGTTGATGTTTCATGGAATAAAAGAGTTGAAAAACTCATTCCCATGGGATGGTCTAGATAAATTGGCCTTCTTAGGGATTTAATTAAATAATTTTCTATTCATACATAAGCAATTTGATTCCATATTGATCCAGAGTGAGTTTTGACCAAATTTGATCTGTTTTCATGGGTTTTGGACCCTTTTTGTTCTTGTTTGGATATTTTTGAAGTGGTTTTTTGGTGGTAATACTAGGGTGGGATGGTTTAATATTATATGGATATCCTAGGGTGGGATGGTTTGCCAATTATATGACCGTCCCTCCCCAGTATGGTCATGTCTTTTGCAAGGCTATTTAAGCTCAAAATTTGGAAAATATGCTCATTTATGTTTTTTTTAATTTGGTAGTTTGATAAGTGAGGAGTAGGAGAGTGTTTTTGAAGTGAAGCAATATCAAAACCACACCAAAATCACCATGATCTAGGTTTTGTACTTGATTAACGACAAAGCCGATGCAAAATGGGTAAGGACCGAATTTTCTCCTATAACTTATTTAACTAGAAATTGTAATTATTATCACATTTTCTCACAAGACACACTAAATTTTAGTAAATAAACCTTATTAGTGGTAGTTTACAATAATTTGTGCTTTATTTTTTACTTTTGTGCATTTTTGTTGCTTGATTTTTCTTTTTTAGGGCAATTTTTGACTATTTTTTGTGGTCGAGAAGGCCAATTTTGGTCCATTTTGGGGGCCATCCCTGGGAGGGATAGCTAGCCTAATCTATTTGGGGTGTCATCCTTGGATGGAATGGCCACTAATTTTGGGGCCGTCCCTGGGTGGTATGGCCATGATTTGGCCTAAAAATGGCCCTTTTTTGGTGTTTTTGGGTGACTTTTTGCTTTGTTTTGGTTTTGTTTTTAAACTTGCTTGCCCTTGCTAGGTGGTTAAGATTCAGTATCAAATTTTGAATATCTTTATGAACACTCATAACCTAATTATATAGGAGGAATGGGAATGGATTGATGTCATTGGGCTCAAGCAAGTGACACAACTAGATCCAGTGATGGGTGGCATATCCTGCCTGACTGCACTTATAGACCTATGTGATCCTCACACCAAAACCTTCCACTTGCCTACTGGGGAGATGATAGTGACCTTAGAGGAGATATAATAGATTTTTCACATTATTATAGAGGGGTGTCCAATTATATCCACTCATTAGGATCTCAGAGATACCATTTTGGAGAGATATTTCAAATATGATTGGCCTCAGGCACTATAAGATTTGTCAAGTGGTAGAATCCTAGTGGACTTATGGTATAATGTAGAGGTGTTAAAGGTGATACATACCTTTCTGATGATACTTATCTCTAACATGCTACTAATGGATTCGTCAAGATCTAGGTTCCCATGGAAATTTTTGGAGTTATTATTTTCATTGGTGGAGTGCACCATCTAGATACTATTGGTAATGGTATGGGGTACTACCTTATTAGCATAGATCTATAATGAGTTATACAAAATTTTCTATCATAGGAGAAAGGCGCTATACTATATATTTCTAATATAGGTATGGGGATGGTAGCATATTGCCATGGATCAACCATGAGGGCTACCTTGGATGATGTGGGTACAACTCACAGATAGGAAGATAGGATATGGGATACTATGGCAGTGGGATTAGGAAAGGTTTTAGAGCCATATCGAGGTATGTTTGATTGATAACTATGCAGATTAAATTGCATAACTCAAGGAAAATGCCATTATATGGAGACCATACAAATATTGTCTAGCATGGCATGAGGCTGAGGCACAACTTTGGTAGGTACATTGAAGGAGGTGGCTAGTTGGTCAATACAAGATCCAGTAAGAGTACTTCCCATATGCTTGGGCACTATGGTAGTTTGGGCTATGTCAGGGGCTACCTAGTGAGATAGTTAAATACTAATGCTATGGTGATGAGAGGTCATTGGATTAATCTATAGTGGAGGTCATTGGGAAGGAGGCAAATATTTTAGAGGCTATCGTTTAGGGGGATGATGTCAGGACCACAATAGAGTATGATTCTTGGTGGGTGATGCACCAGTGGTGAGGGGATGGACCTATAGGGGGTGACATGGATAAAAGAGAAAAGGAGGCTCATGAGGAGGTTCCAAATGAGGCTCCAAATGAGGAGGATGTAGGCTTGGGAGAGCAACTTGATGAAGATGTATACTCAAGGGAGAAACATGTCCATCATCAAATAGATGATGAATGCATGGACCACATGGATGTGGAGGGTCAACAGGTGAACTATGATTAGGATAATTGGAAGTAGGGATTATAGGTATAGTTGGAAACATAGGATACCACAATTATTGAGTCGTAGGGTGAGTTGATCAAAGGTGGGCATGAGAAAATGGAGTACATAGACGAGAGAGATCTCCTATAGGCACTGTTATAGACTACATAGGAAAAAATTGGCTAATAGGCATTAGTTATTGAGGGGCATGAGTCCAGGATTGTAGAGTAGACGATAGAGCTAGTCATGCTTCAATCGTAGGTTAGATCAGGGAGCTCAAGCTAGGGGTCATCTAGCAGTGGTGAGGTATCCAGAATACAAGAGGAGTTGAGATAGATTCAAGTCTTATTGGGGGACTTCTAGGTGCATCATCGAGTGGAGATACCATACACCCAATATTTGGAGGATAAGGTGGTGCACCTTAGGAGGTGCTTATTGGCCTGCCCTTCTACTAGTGGATCCCAACAGATTATGAGGAGTGGTACAAGGTAGTCTTCTATGAGTATGGGGTCTCCCAGCTCCGTGTAGATGACAAACATGATAGGAGGTAGCAGATCTAGGAGTTCTCAATGGATGATGTATGAGGGTGGGGGTGAGAGTCATGGTGTCAATCCTGCATGACCATGGCTTTCAAGACTCTCTAGTTATTTTTGTTTTTGGATTTTATAGCATGAGGTCTGACGACCCACTTTATTTTAGCCTACCGGTAATTTTTGATGATGATGTATTTGTTTAATCCATACACATACATATATGTATGAGTTGTTATTTTTATCATCATGTGTTTCCTTATTACTTTATTGGATGTATGCAATGCTTATGTTTTCTTTATTGATGCTTTGATGGATGCATGTGTTGTAATATGATGTTTTTTATGGTATGGATATGTGTAGGTGCATAATGGTATGGATGATTTATTGATCTGTATGATGAATTATGGATACTAGTTGACACATTATGTTAGCACCATAGACTATATAGAATTCATTGATTTATTTTGTAATGTTGTCATGAGACTATGTTATGGATTTGTGAAAATATAAACTAACATACATATGATAGAATGGAATGAATAATATGATGTTATAGGATGTCTTTGAGGTTTTCATGAGACTCAAACACTCTATTTACTTGATAAAAAATTATATATTAACCATACAAGACTTTTTGACAAGGTATGAATTTTCTAGGATGACCAAGATATTCAATATTCATGTGTGTACAAGTGAGTTCATTGTTATGATAATACATAAAGGTACCCCAGTGCCAAACAATATCATAATCCTAGGTTTTGTATGTAGTTGGATTAGACCACTAGGTAGTATAGGCTACCAAAATCTAGCTCATACACATGCAAACATTGGTCTATACACATGTAAGATGCTAATGTGAAATACATATCATCATGTGTAAGGATACCACCATTTCTAGGCAGGTTTGATTCCACCTAACCTGTAATGAGGATCACCTCATGGTTTGTCAAATGTTGAGAATTCCAAGGATTCAAGTTTAGTACTCCTTTCTTTTATTTTATTTTTAAATTGCTCAAGGGAGTTTTCTCATTTTTTTGTTTGTGATCAATGGTTTTTGGGAAGTGGTGACAACCATTGCTTATTTTTGCTTTTTACTTTTGCTTTTGATAGTGGTGAAAACCACTGTTTATTTTGAGGATTTTGGGTAGGAAGGAGCTTGTCCTCTTATGAATTCTCAGCATTTTTGAACCATTCGCATAGGGGGATGATAAAGGTAAACTTTTCACTTAAGGTAACCTAGACCACTTCATAGGTTTCATATTTCCTTGTGCAAAAATTGAATTTTAATGTGAAAATGTGTTGGGATTTTGATGCATACAAGGTACAATCAAAGCAAGAATCCACCTTCTAAAAATTAGGCTAGCTTTCTAAAAAATATGAAAACAAAACTAGAGATGCCTGAGTGACTGAAAACCTTAAAGACACCTTATAAAAATTGACTTAGGTGAAGGGAAATAGACACTAATATGAAAGGTGGGAAATGTAGATGGAAATGATAAGTGTAATATGGAATTATATGAATGATGATTTTCACAAAATTGATTTTGAATGATGACTAATGTACAGTCTTGGTGTTATACATGTATGAGCAACTCTAAAATGCAAAGTGCAATTATGAGTATGCCTAATGCAATTGATTGTGTAATGCAACAATATGAAGTGCAATGCAATATTTTTGTATTTTTGTTGTTTTTATGATGTTTTTGAATTTAGATTGATATATGTATATATATTTTGACCAATGGGCTTTTTGGATTCCATTGGGGCATTTTGGGTGACCAAAGGGTTTATGGATACCTTTGGGGCTTTTTGGGTGACCAAAGTGTTTATGGATACCTTTGGGGATTTTGGGGTGACCAAGGGGTTTATGGATACCTTTGGGATTTTGAGTTTATGGATACCTTTGGGGATTTTTGGGTGACCAAAGGGTTTATGGATATCTTTGGGGATTTTTGGGGTGACCAAAGGGTTTATGGATACCTTTGGGGCTTTTTGTAACTTTGATTACTTTATGATTTTAGGAGGAAGGTGTGATACCTTGTGTACCCCCAATGTGCATTGTGTTTGATGCACTATGATTGGCTTGGCTAGGGGGAGTAGTAGAAATTGATCCCCCTGCAGTGATGTGTATTTTTTTGCAGTACCAATATCCCGCTGAGATGAGACGAGCGAAGGTGAAACATTGGATGATGCCACAGGTTACGTAGATTGATTTTGATATTTCTATTTCTTTATTACAACACTGATTATTACCACAAACTCTTGGGAAAGTAGATTAATGTGCACTTGATTAAGTTGTTTGACTTGATAGGTTGCTATTATGTTTACTTAATGTGTAGGCAAGGGGTCCTGGAAGACTCCTATATGAAGTTCTTGCCTCTTGATCATATCCTGA
The DNA here is from genome assembly GCA_028583015.1 of Wollemia nobilis. Taxonomy (NCBI): domain Eukaryota; kingdom Viridiplantae; phylum Streptophyta; class Pinopsida; order Araucariales; family Araucariaceae; genus Wollemia; species Wollemia nobilis. Next base: position 16,849,818 of record JAQPPZ010016943.1, read on the forward strand.
ACTAACTCTCTAAAGGGATAACATGTTTGGATATCATGACCCATTTTTTGATGGTAAACACAATATGTGCTTATCCAGTGCAGCTTTGATCTATGCTTATTAGGTTTCAACAGACAAATATTAGAAAGCATGATTGATTTTACCTCATACAATCAATTAAATATCAATGCTAAGGGTTTTGACAAAGAAGTAAATGTGTGAGTTTGATGGTATTTTTGCCTCTATCCTAGGTTCTATTTAGACTTTATAGTGAACTGCATAGGATGAGGTTAGTCTTGACAATCTAGGGATTGAGGTTTTGGATGACTCAACCATAACTTGATGCTTGTGAGTCGATTCAATATTTGTTGTAAATCATTGTGTTGGTGATTCACTTGTAACTCAATATTGGCTAGCTTACCTAAGATATGTTGTGCAAATAGTGTAGGTGATAACTGAATGACTATTGAGGAAGTTGGATAGTAATTGGTAGGTGGAGAATATCCTCGATAAAATTCAATTACCCCCAAGTCATATTGCAGTTGCTTTTATGGGTCATTCAAATCTCGTGGGGGTACAAAAAGGTCTATGGAAATCATGTTGATGGATGAATGATCTCCTCTAGGTGGCTAAGGGGATATATTAATATCAAGTTATCACAAGACTTATGGAGGTAATTATGGTAGAAGAAAAATTACTGGAGGTGGTTGATATGACTATGGGTGAACTTGTTCTTCTTTGGGTAGGAACTATCACCAGATAGGGTACTATAATGGGAATATACATAGATATCCCTTTTTTTCATCGTCTAGTAGGCAAACCATGCGTATTCGATGTGTGGACTAGAAGAGTCGATAGACGCAACTTCATAATCTAACTTGTCATAATATATCCATTCATAGGAAGACCTTTGATATTCTTCCTTACTGTCATGTGGAAGGCTATACTAACTTTCACCTCTTTCGTAGGATTAAGTGACATCACAAGATATATCTTGATCTCTCATGGGTGAAAGGAAGTAATAACCCAATGAATATACTCAATTAGGGTTGGTGTAGGGATCATGTGCTAGCTCATCCTAATAGTTTATGATCATGCACTCTAAGCTATCAATGAGGACATTGAGGGGCACAGGCTTGTTGTGCCCTAGAATTATAATATGGTATTTGTTATCATGGCTGGTAAGAAATGTGAGTGCCTTGCTCATACAACCCAAACCCATATCCATACCAATTGTAGATATGGAGATATCTCATGATAAATTCAAGATTGTACATGTAGTTAATATCCTTAGAAAAGGGCTCTTCATCCTCTTTCTACTACTGATAGGGTTCTATGCCATAGTTGAGACCCCATAAATAAAATTTGTTTGATTTGAGGGTAAGCCTATAGGCACAATTGCACCTATGGGAATATGAGGTTGACCCATGTATTACACTATCTCAATGGTAGGATTTATTGTGATGTTCCTATCCAGGTATTCTCCTAGACCAATGGTAGCTAGATGAACTGTGACTTATGGCTGTGGATAAGGATGAGACAAAAAAAATGCTTGAGTTGATTTGATGTTTACTTTATGAGATAGCTCCTTGTCTAGTAGACTATGAATATATTATGTGGAGATGGTGGATATGGTTGGAGGGATCTCATCAATAGGCCTTTTTTCCATATTCCTCTATGAAGCATTCAATGATGGTGAAGGCATATCTAGGGGTATCAATTATGAGGATGGTATTACAAAAGATGGTGATGGATTAATGGAATGTGACAATGAAGGAATCAAACCTTGGATGGATGTATTTGGTTGAAATTCCAATTAGGTTGACAACAAGGTTGAATCAGGGATTTACTGCACTAAGTTGTAGTATTTGAAGGGCTCAAGGTTTTCCAAGATGACATGTACTTACCTTTAATATGTGTACTTTAGACATTGGTGAGTGATGGATGGTACACACTTCATGTCTCTAATCCAAGGTCTACCTAGTAAGATATTGTAGGCCATTTCACCTTCCAAGATGTGGCACAATATCGATATGGTATTTTATCCCACCTAAATGGGTAAGACTATGGTGCCAACCATCGAGCATATAGCATCGTTAAATGATTGGAGGGTATAGGTGGATGCAACAATATGGGATACCAAAAGCTCTAGATGTTTGAGAGTAGTTGTGGTGATGATATTTTTGGAGGAACCAATATTAATCAAAACTATATTATAGGGTGTCTTATTTACACATGTGATGATATGCAAGGGAGGATTGACCATGTAATTTGGTACCAACTTGAGTTCATCATTGAAAAAGGTTATCATTGGTTCGGTGCATTGTCGAACATAGCCCATGAAATTGTTAAAGGAGTTAGAATCTTGGGGTTGTAGCTCAATCGATTTGAGGATCTCCATCAGTGCTTATTGATGAGGTGGAGATTGCTTAATAAACTAATATATGGAAAGCTAAGCCAATGTTGTTCATAGGCTCTAAGTAAGATTTTATTTATATTGACCATCAGCTAAGATGGAAGGTTTTTCACTGGATGTGGCAGAGGCTGTGACGTTAAAGAAATATATCTTGAAGCCACATGTGGTGTGACTTGACTTGGGTAATGCTTATTCCTTGTCATAATTATTTATGGAGCTCATTCACTTGTGGTACTGGTTTTTCCTATTCCTCATGAGTAGACAATGGGTCTTTAAAAACACCCATTTTTTGATTGTTGGAAACAATAGGGTTATCGACCTGAAGATCATTCCTATAAATCATATCATGTACTAGGTGTTTGAACCTGTAGCACATCTGCACATCATGCCCATTTTGCCTATGGTACTTGCAGTATAGGTCTTCATGATATCCTTTGGGATTTGGTGTGTTTGGATCAATAGGTTGACTTTCAGGTAGATTAATTGCCTTAGCTACATAGAGGCACTCAAATAAAGAGTCCATGGACTCAAAAAAGTGGTAATATTCTATCTAGCTATGAAATAAAACAATCATGAGTGTAGGATTAATGAAATGAATCACTATTTAAGGAAATGAAACACTATTAAATTGGAGGAAGACCACCCAATGGAATGTAAAATGAATATATTTATTTGATGATAAATTACACCAAGTTGAGTGCTTATTTCTACATGTGAGGAGGTGTGACCAAGGGTCACAAAATTGTGAAAAAAGAGAGTAATAAATAATTAACAAATAAGTGATTAGGATTATGGTTAGGAGTAGATTCCTAACATGCCACCCTCCTTAAAAAGAGCTTTGTCATCAAAGCTTATAGTGTGAACCTTCATCCTTTGTTTTTCTAGTAGTATGTGCTCATGTTCTTGCACTATTTTAATATCATTATTCTTCAAGCAAGGATATCGGGAAGAGGGAAGTGTTGATGGCTTTGTCATGGCTTGGAGAGAAAATAAATGGGTAACCCTTGCCTTTCCTCCTCTAGGAACAACTTTCTCCATGCGATGAGAGCTGGCTAGTAGAGAAGGGTCAGATTTTATCCCTTGAAGCGTATATGTGTGATCCTTTTGTGTGAACTTCATCCATAGGTTGTCAAGGTCCCATTGAATTATACCTAGTGTTCATAGCCACTGCACACCTAAAACAATATCACAACCTCCTAATGGAATTACATACATGTCCTGTTTGATGGTTTAATTGCCCAAGGTGAGCTTAATATTATAATATTTCCTGTTACACATGATTCTTTCCCCATTATCGATCATGATTTCAAAAGTATTACAAGGATGGATAAAGCAATCAATTTGTTTTTCCATGCGTGGATCGATGATATTATGTGTACTCCTAGATTCAATAAGTACAATAATATTTTGTTGTTTAAAGGATTCAAAAATTTTCATAGTTTGGGGGGATGAGTTTCCAGTGAGTGCGTTGAAGGAAATTTATAACGGACTTGAGGTTTATCTTCAGGTATATCTTCCACTAGTTCGACCTTGATTTCTTCTTCATCTAGTGTTGATTGACTAGGAATAGCTGCATCTAAAATATAAATTTTAGATGTAATACATTTATGATTCAGAATGAATTTCTCATCACAATGATAACAAAGGCCTTTTGCTTGTCGTTATTTCATTTCTTCAAAATTGAGGTGTTTAATTGGTAGGGTTGGGTTAATTTTGGGGGTGGTGAACATGCTTTGTGCCCTACCATTATGCATCGGCTTGGGAGCGATGTAAGTGGTTGATGAATTCCCTATAGGTGGTTTCTATAATTGATATTGTGCGTTGATTTTATCCTCCACTAATTTGGCTAGTCCAATAGTTTGGATCATGGTAGTTGGGTAATACATTTGTAATTCTAGCCTAATTTATTCCTTTAATCCACTGATGAGACAATCCTAAAAATATAAAGAATCTAATCTGGTTGTGTGGTTTTCCAATCTCTCAAATTATGCTTGATATTAACGTACTGACATGGTTTGACATAGTTTGGTGAGAGCTCTAGTGAAATTTTTGAGCTTCCTAGGACCAAATTGTACTAATATGTTTTGGGTGAATTTTTGTCGAGTAGGGGTGGCGTTGGATTTTTCAAAACACTGGTACCATTGGATAGCCTCATTTCTAAGTGAAATGATGCACTATACACTTTTTGGACATCCAAAATTTGATTTAAGAAAAAATATTGTTCTGCCCGATAAATCTAGTTATTGGGGTCACCACCTTCAAATTGTGGGAAATCCAATTTAGTAATTTCAGGAAGGATGGATGTATGTGGTCCTTCTAATTTTTTCTGGTGTGTTGTTACTCCCGTAGTTTGGTTATATTGAACCAACACCATATTCTGATTGAAGGCATCCATCTTCAAGTCAATTCCTAATATTCTTTGCTCTAATTCTTGTCTTGTAGCTACGCTCTCTTCTTTGCATTAGAAAAGTTATTTGTAAATTTTCTCGAGAATGATGTCTTCATATCTTCTGCCTTCTGCCATCATAGAATTTTACAAAATTTAATTTCCCCAAAATTGCAAAAATTCTAAGTCTTAGTTGTCAAAATTTGCAAAAAAAAATTCTAAAAAACAAATTTTGTAAATTTTGTCAACAACTTTTGGATTGCAAAAATTATTTTGTTCACAAATTTTTGGAATGGCAGCATGGACCAAGGTGGCAGAAGAAAGGAGTAGGAGGTTGAGCGGTGGTGGCGGTAGTGGAAGAAGGTAATCTGAGTGGCGACGGTGGCCGAATCAGGCGACTAAGCAATGACAGGGGAAGTAGGTGAGCTGAGCAATGATGGTGGGAGTAGGTGATCTGAGTAGTGGAGGGGGATGTAGAATAGTACGTCAAAAAAAAGTTAGCATGAATAAAAGGTATCCAGATGGTGGGTTATAGTTGGTGATGGGTGTATGTCTAAAACCTCATCATGCATAGTATCTATCTTAAGCTAGACACTTCTTAGGTGCGTGTGGCACCTTATCAACCCCCTTTGGCCCATAGCAGGGCCAATGTGGGATAATGGATTTATAAGCCTTTCCTAATGCAGTCCTCATGACCTTTTTGCCAACGGTCAGAAAATTGATTTCAATTTTTTAACCTTATAAACTTTTAATTTTTTCTCACCTATCACACAGTTTGGTTGTCAAAAAATGTCACGGGAGTTTTTTTGATATTTGTTATCATTGTTCTGCTATGAATCTAAAATATCTTGTTGATAGTTATTTTCATTGTTGTGAGTCTTGGTAGCCTGGTGTTGTTTGTCGAACCTAAAAGTGCTTGTTGTCTATGGCGGCTTTGAGAGTTGTGAACCACAGAGGTTGCAAATTGAGAGGTGTGACATAAGAGTGTGCAGGATTGAGAGGTGACTTCACTTTCACTTCTCTCTTTGGTGGATGAAAAAAAAAGGTCATCCTTGAAGCGATCACTACCCGATGTTGTCTATGCAAAATGAATGGTACAGGTGCGATTACTTTAATAATGTTAACAAAAACATAGTGCGGGTCCCGAAAAAAGTTTGCTTTGATACCGGATGGTAAGATTCTATTTGGATATGAAATAAAACAATGGTGAGTGCAGAATTAATGAAAGGAATCATTGTTTAAGGGAATGAATCATTGTTAAATTGGAGGAAGACCACCCAATGGAATGTAAAATGAATATATTTATTTGATGATAAACTACACCAAGTTGATTTCTTATTTCTACGTGCGTGGAGGTGTGACCAAGGGTCACAACCTTATAAAAAATAGAGTAATAAATAATTAACAAATAAGTGACTAGGATGATGGTTAGGAGTAGAATCCTAACACAATGGGTATAAATTGTTGCTTAGAACAACGTTGTTGGTTTTACCCTTGGTTTGTGTGATTGTCCTTGTTGTAGTTTCCATGTGTGGCCTGATAGTTAGGCTTCTGATGTGACATTTATTGCACAGGCCCTAGAATATTGATAGAAAATTGATTGACTAATTTTGGATTTGGTTGAGCTGGATTATTATTGGCATTCTTAGTCAATTCCTTCTTGCGGGGTTTCACAATTTCCCCCACTTGAATTTTAATGTCTTCAATTGTTCTAGCCTACATTAGAGCATCTTTAAGATTTGGGAGCTATTGAAGTTATAGCAATAAGAAAATTGGCTTTAAGAAGCTCTTAGTAAACATTTGATTCATCTCCATAATGGAGAGTAAGTATGGCAATTTGGAAAGCAACACTTGCCACTTGTTTCCATAGTTTGTGATTGATTCATCATCAAACTATTTTAACCTTGTGATGTCAGTTAATGTCACCTTTCACTTTGTGTTGAAGGTGAAGCACTCCAAGAATACATCTAAAAACTTCTCAAAGTTGTAGACGCTATACTTTGGGAGGTGGTTGTACCATTCTATGCAGGGCCAAATAGGGTAAGAAAAAATATCCTCAAAAGAAAGATATCATTTTCTTGGATGCAAAAGCAGTGATTCAAAAATTTGGTGATATTATCCTATGCATATTCCTCTCCTTTAAATGTATCTAGTTGGGGCATCATGAAATGCTCTAGATAGGGATGGGAAGGTACTGACGGGTGAAGCGACTGATTATGAATCTAATGCAAAGTGGGATTTTGAGACCCATACCTAGAGGTCTTATGCTCTATCAATTCCATACATTCTAGAAATGCTCTATACACATCAAAGGATTTTATCTCCTCTTCTTTGCTTTGAACCTACAGGGGAGAGTGGAGAACATCATGCCTATTGCATGGTGGTTGGAGGTCATCCACCCCACCTCCATAAGGCGCTTCAAGATATTCCACTTTTGGTTCATGCTCAGTGTATATCCTATAGGGTGTCTCTTGAACTGGACTACAAAGAGGGGTAAGCACATGTAGACAATAATCTATGTTTGGCCTGGGAGGTCTATGAGGTAATGTTTGGTTAGGCCTAGGAGGCCTATCTTGATTGAAAGTAGTTTACCATTGATGGACACCCTGTCTATGGGTACTTGGGATAGGAATCCTCTTATGTAAGTTCTTTTGAAATAGCGTGTTGGTTTGCTATTAAATTATTTCTTTCTCTAATTGATGCATGTGGTCCAATAATTCTTTATTTTGTCGAAGTTTCATGAATTGTGCTTGGAATTTGGTATATATTATGATTTCTTGATTTATTTGTTCTACCATGCATGCCCTAGGAGCCCTAGAAGTATCACCCTGAGGCCTATCTCATTTAGGATGGTCTAAATATCAATCACAAGCTTCCATAGATAAATGGTAGTCACATTCACTTGAGGTTTAGGCCTAGACAAGTGATCTCTATACTTAGTTGATGCAAAGGCACATCGTGCTTACGCATCATAATGGACTTGAGGATAATCAAGGATTTTCTCATGCCTTCCTTCATTGATGAGAAAGTGAAAGGCTGATTTTTCTCACCTTGAGCGATGATTATCATACTCATATTGGTACTTAGGTTGTTGTAACCTATTAGGGTGGGTTAAGGGTAAATTTGGATGAATTGGCCCTACCCAGTGTGTGTACTCTTGCTCTTACCCATAGGTGGATGTGGTAGACCTAGCAGGCATGTGAATGCATGGTATTTATCTATCTAGTAGCACCTTAGTGCATAGTTTCCATTCTTGGTTGAAGGCGTGTGAAGTGTCTAAATATTAGGAGTATGTTCCCGGATTAGGATCAAAATCTATAGGGTTATCCCATGTAGGGTTCCCTTTTAGATGGATTTCTTAACTAGCTATTCTAGGACTTGGGTGAGTAGGAGGTCGCCAAGGAGGTATAACCATGTCATTAGGGCTAAATCGGAGATGACTTGTGTCTCCTTGTCTACTCTCCACAGTGTTTTCCCTTGAATGGGCTTGGCTGCGGGTACACACCATTACTATCTCCTACAAAATCCTAAGTGATTATATCCTTTATAAATTTTAATAATGCAGCACACAATAATGGAAATACATAATAAGACAAGTGTTTATCTATTTTAAATATTTATGTGTGTTCCCTAAAGTTGTTTTGTGTGTTCAAATTTGTTGTTTGTAAATAAGACCTTGTTTCATGTGTTTTTAGATTATTGGATGATATATTTTTGTTGAAGGGATTTCACCTGTATAATTGCAGCTCGATAACTGACAATAAAAGTTTGGTCACATAAGCCCACAAAAGTATCAAGATGAATCCCATAGTTGTTCAAGGAGCAAAGGTCCTACCAGTCCTCGCTCAATTCACTCACAGTCAGTGATATATCCCTTCGAAGAGAAATACATGCTATTTCCCATAAGATATGATGGATCTAGGAGATGTTCATGGCCAAAAATAGGGTTTGTAGGATTTGATCCAATTGGTGGAGATGAAACATACCGTTATTGGTCTCTATTAGTGGTTGGTGATGAAATCCAACTCACTAAAATTTAAATGAAACGTGGTATGTGTGGTTCCTTTTATGTTTAAATAAATTAAAACAAGAGAGCACTCAATGCTATTTCACTAAATGTATAAATAAATTTTCACTTTAAAAAATGTTAGATAAAAGAGAATCCACAAAATGCATGTCCTAAATGACAACCTACCCATTAGGTAGGCTACAAGCAAGCAAGCCATACAAGTGGATATCTACTTAGTTATTTTCTATTTTTTTCTTGTAATTATAAAAAAAGTGAAATCTACCTTTCTACCTTTCAATAAAAAAATAGAATAAAGAAAAACTAAATTTAAGCAATTTTGAACAATAAAAATGCAAACTGAAGGTTTAGGCACTTACCTTGATAGCCTAAGATCCTACTATTTCTAGAATTTTGAGAACAAAACCCTCTATTTTATGGCCATCCTGGCTTGGGACGATTTCAAATTTGGGGGTCATCCCTACCTAGGATGGTTGCTATGGCCATCCTTGGGTGTTCCAATTAGGAAATCAGGGGCCATTTTAGGCTAGAACAGCCAGTACCTGCAACATCCAAAGCATAAAAACAGAATTAAAACTTGCAAAAATGAAATAGGATAGGGGTCCCACTATGATATCTACTATAGAGCAGAAAAACGGTGCACCTAGCAAGATAAAATGAGATGCATATATTGTTCTACTTGATCTAAGCACTACAAAAGTGAAACTTCAAACACGCATAAAATGACACATATATGAAATAAATGGGAGGTTCTCCTTATATTGATATAAATATGAGATAAGCAGTTATAAAGTTCCCCTTAAGGGCTCTCAATTTATACACTCAATTCATTAATCAAAGGATCAAATCCTTCCAAGAATCCAAGGCATGCTTCTAGTGTCTTCCTCGCACTCACGATTGAAGTGAGTGGGCTTCTGATGCCATTGTAAAGTGTTCTATCACTATTCTAGCTTTCTGATCCTTCCTTATGCTCTATGATACCTAGATATGCACACAAGAAATAGAAATGGATTAAAATCATGTGTGGATTAAGATGAAACCATGAAGGTGCATGCATCAATAAGATTAAAATAGGAAAAATGTAATAGAATATTCAAAATTACTCCAAATTCTACAAAATTTGAGATTTATGCATATTATGTGCTCTATGAATGATCTATTTAAAAATAGTAAGGAAATTGTGCTAATATTTGTGGTCATCCTAGGGTGAGCCATTCAAACCTGTAAATCACAAAATGCATAATAATCAAATAAAAACAACTCCAAATTTCACCCAAATTTGAACCACAAACATATAATCTAATATGGAATAGACCTATGCAAAAATAGTAACAAAAGTATGCTCCAATTCTTTGCTGCCTTGAGGTGGGACGATTAGGAATGTCATAATTTGGGGGTTGTCCTAGGGTGGAATGGCCAAAAAATATGGTGGTTTTTTACCACTAGTTCCTATGTAAATTGGTCAAAAATACTTTTAGGGGCATTGCCAATAAATTTGGGGATAAGATTCACTCAAATGGACCGGGTTTGTAAATAGATTGTGCATGTTGTAGTCACATGAAAACCTCCTTCGCTCGATGGATATATCAAGGGAAAATGCACAATAAAGTGGGGGAAAATATTGGTAGCACTCTGTGGTGAAATATGTAAAGACTCCTCTCCAAAATTGGGTGGAATTGATCTACTTTATAGCCCAAGAGAGAATTTGCTAAAACGGGCATACAAGGCCAAGGTCACCATTAGTCCCAAAGGTTGCTATGCATTGTAGGGGGAAGGAATCTCCTTTTTTGGCCTCCAATCTGTAACTTGTCATGAGAGTTATGCACCCTCTCACTAGAATTCTTGAATAGGTAGGATAAATGGTATTTTTTTGGTGCCATTTGTCACAATTTTGACTATTTGGGGGTCAAATACCATGGTCATCCCACCCAGGGTGATCGTTGTTGGCTATCCATGGGTGGGAGGACCATGAATTATGGCCATCCTAGGGTGGGACGACCATTTCTACATGGCCCAAAAATTCCCAAAAGTGGAGTAGAACCTCCCAAAAGTTGTTAGGACCACTATGTAATCTCTAAGGTTTTTCGAAGAGGGCCATATAATGTCTATGAGACCTTGTCTTTGTAGTCTAATCAGATTGACATGATTTTAGTGTCTACAACTTCTCACTGAATTTGATCTTGAGTTAATCAACCAAAATTCCATTAAAGGTCATGTTATAACCAATGAGATTACAAAAGCTCCACTACCTAGTGATAATACTTTGATTATTGAGCTCCCAGATGATTTGGTATTCACTATCACTAAACAAAAATATGTCATTTCATAGGAAGATGTCGATATCACACTATTATCTGATGGTTCTAAGTGCAAAAAAGGTCAAGGTGTTGGATTTGTATTTCATACACCCTAGGGGTGCCTATCCCCTTATCATTCAAACTAGACTTCCAATGCACAAAAAATAATGGAGAGTATGAACCCTTAATCTTAGGTCTTCAAGTAGCTATAGCTATGTGCATTAAGCATATTAGGATATTTGGTGATTCTCAACTTGTCAAATAGGTAACTGGATAATACCAATGCAAAGAGACTACCATTAATCTTTACCATGAAGTAGCAATGAAATTGCTCTCTAAGTTTGATTGGTATGAAATTGATAGTTTTCCACGTTCAACTAATATATTTGTAGATGCAATGACCTCTATTAGATCATTGATTCCAAAGGATAACTTAGGAGAGATATAACCCCTCATAATTTAAACGATCTCTAAATTTGTAATTTTTTTTGCTGAGTCTAAGGATGAAAAGGATGTTTTCTTTATTCATTTGGAGTCATGTGATCCTTGTTCAAGCCAAATAATAGCCTTTCTCAAGTTTGGAACACTCCCATAAAATATGTTATGGACTGCTAAACGCACTTTTAGTAAAAATACAACTTGTTTTACTCTCTTGGAGGATGTGTTGTATAAACATGGTTGTGATGGAATCCTCATTTGATATCTGAAGCACAAAGATCCATATTTGATGCTCATGATGGTACTTGTGGTGGTCATTTTAGTGGAATGGCCATTGTAAAGCATATTTTACATACCGGTTATTATTGGACCACAATGGAAAGATATTGTTGCACATATGTTAAACATTGTAGGCAATATCAAGAATACACTAATTCAACTCATGTGATATCACAAGAATTATAGCCTATTCAAAACATTTGGCCCTTTTCACAATGGGGTCTAGATTTAATTGGAAAAATCTTACCTTTTTTCTCGGGATAACGTACATTCATCATCATAGCCATTGAATACTTCAAAAGTTGGGTTGAGGCAATTCCTCTAACCAGTACGACATGATCTAGAATTATGGAGTTTATACTTCATAATATGATTTTTTATTTTGGTATCCCCTCAAAAATTATTTTAGACAATGGTAATTCTTTCAAGAATAAGAATATTCGAGCACTTTGTGAGAAATATAATATCCAACATAGTTTCTTGATTCCTTATTACCCATAAGCAAATGGAAAAGTTGAGGCTACTAATAAGACCTTAATTAATATTCTCAAGAAACTTGTTAAATAAAATCATAGAGATTGGCATACACAAATTTCCTTGGCATTATGGACTTATCGAACAAGCATCCGTACACCTACTGGGGCAACACCATATTCATTGGTCTATGGAGCCAAAGCAATCATACCTCTTGATCTTGAGATACCCTCCTTATGAATTTCATTGTAGGAATTCATAAATGATGATACTTCTAGACAAGCATGTCTTAACCAATTTACATTCCTTGATGAGAGGTGAATCAATGCTTTAGAGCATTTATGAGTATATCAAGACCGCCTAAAGTGTGCTTACAATTTCAAAGTTCATCTACGTGAATTCCAAGTAGGATATATTGTTCTTAAATAGAATCAATACAACACCAATTCTTTACCGCATATTCATGATAAATTCATGGCTAATTGGTTAGGTCCATACATTGTCACTCAAAAAGTGGGTAGAGGTACTTATAGGCTTTCTAGTCTAGAGGAATTTGAAGAACCTGAAACACTTAATGTTATACACTTGAGAGCATTCTATGCATAATGTGATTTATATATACATGGCCATTGCATTAAATAAATTGTATTTCATACATTTCATTTCACACATGGCACTACATAAATTACATTACACACATTTTATTTGCATACATTTCATGGGTATACATTTCATTTCACAACTCATGTTTCATTCATTGCATTCATGCTACCACTTTCACACATTTCACATTTCATATCAGGGATCATTTATTCAGTTCAGATATTAATTGGTCCAAAAAAGTCATGTTGCCTTAATGAGGGGCATATTCAAGTCATAATCCATTTCATTGCATCATGCCATAAATCCAAATTATCATTAGCAAAGTTACATGTCCAAAATTCCTATGTATTTTCGATTACTCAGCCACTCCTAGTGTTTTAAGCAACCTCCAAGTACATGTTCAGTTTTCTTTAGGACCAAGACACAATTTTCACTAAGAAAATATTGAGTTTTGGGAATTGACTAGAAAATATTCTTGAACCAAACACAATTTCACATATTAATAATATATTGTGACAAAGAGAGATAATACCATACTTGGGTTGAACCTCAAAGTAAAAATTGTACTCCTTGATTGTCTCATCATGCAACATAATCCACAAAAATAGTGGTTTTCACCACTATCACAATTGCTTCCAAATTCAAAATATAGATTAGTAAGGATAGGGTACAATTCTCATCACACTTAGGTTGAGAATATAATTCTCTAAAGCTCTAAATATTTCTTTACATGCCATAGATCTTCAAGTTGTAAGGATAGTACTACATTTCCATTCATATGGTTAGGTAGTCATCCCCAAAGCCTAAAGATCAAAATTCTTTCACTATGGAGCTAGTCTCCACCAGAGTTATAAACATTTGACTAGTAGTGGAGTACACTTATACATTGTGACATGTATCTTTTAAAGAGACCTCTAACCACCATATATTCTTCCATGTCAACATCCATGTGATTTCATGAATATTTTCACCCCATATCCCACAAAATTTGGTACCTATGATTAAAAACATTGCTAAACATGGCCAAGAAAAAATCTCAACTATGCATGATCATTAGAACACATACATTCCACTAACATTAATCATCCATATCCACATGAATACACACAAAATCATAACACAAAATTAAAATCCATGTATATATATATATACATATATATATCACATGTATAATGAGTGCTCATATACAAAAAGTGCATCTAAGCATTAAGCTAATACCTATGAGAGGATCCCTATGATCCTGAAGGAACCTTGAACCTAGAACTATGCCTAGAATCAGTAGGTCTAGATGATTTGGATATGGATGAGGAGGGTAGTTTTAGAAGCCCAATATCATGCTCCATCAACTGTTCCTCCAATACCCAGATATATCCATCTCGAGCCCTAAGATGATGTACATCATACTTCTACCTATGATGCCCCTCTAGTAGCTCTACCTAGAGCCTTGTGATCCTATCCTCACCTGCACTTGCTATCGACTATACCTCCATTTCTATCTAGAATCAATCTATCTACATCTCTTGAACCACCTCCCTACCTCACAATTGAGTTATCTCTGTATCTCGAGCCACTATCATAGCATCTCGCATTGACACCAACTACTCCAGCCTCACCCGATTATCCTCACTTTGACTAGGACGTCCATATAGAATATCCTCTCTATCCTTCATGTTCCCTAAATCTCCTCTAAACTCTAAAGCCTTATCTACGGTATTTCTCGTCCACCTCCTTCTGCTACTAGCTAGAAGGTATCTCTAGTGCATAGAAGCCTCATCAACATCCTCAACCTCATCCCTATCACCATCCCCATACATTGCCAGACTCGGTACCCATGGTAGTTGATTCATAAACCATGCATTATACTCCTCCATAGTCCTTGCATCATAAACATTATACAGATCTATCTCCTCCTCATCCTCAAGTGTGGCCCTCAATGCCTCGATACATGATAGACTTATCTCATCTCAATGACACTTTTAGAGTACTCATAACTCAAGAACATCCTACATTAGTCTAGACTACCACAACATCTGTGAGAACTGTATCAGCTCCATTTCCTTCGTGTGCCTTGCAAATACCCATCTCACCTGCCACACCCATTGTAGATTCTCTCCATAACCTATCCACATGGCACCTCACCATGGTATCCATATCACTTGAGCCAAATTTAGTCTAGCCCATAAATCCTTGTATTACTGACTCATCTAAACTAGAAAACTTAGTTGTACCTCCTCTACCATGGGCCACATCATTGCATAAGGATGCTCCCTATCCCATCCCTTAATGAATAAACCCATAGGATGAGCAACACTGAAGTGCTCCTAACCACAAAATTGTAATAACAAACTATAACCTAGTCCCTGGCACTTTTGCCTCCTCACCTCCAATAGCTCCTAGTACAACTATACCAATAAAGAATGATCCCATGCATACACTTATGGTATAGTGATTGTATTGTACACCGACCCGATAAATTTCCATGGGAACCGATAGCCATTACTATTTGGATTCACTCTATTGGCCAACACGAACATCACCAAAGTGGGAAGGATGTCCAAATCCTCATCCACATACATATACAAGTAAGTAATCCCTCCACTAGTCACCTCCACATACTACCATATATCCTTGAACATGCAGCTCAACTCATACTTCTTGTCGTGTCCAACCTCAACAAGAAAACCCTCCCGTGGTAACTTGAGGATGCAATATACATACTCAAGTATCACACTTACCTCTCTAGTAGGGAGCTAAAACGTCCCTCTTTCTAGATCTCATCTCTATGCAAAGACAAAGAGATAACCCTTGTCCACCATCACCACATCTATTTTGGCTATCCTAGCCAACCCAACCGCCTCCAACAAATCCCATTCATCATCTCACAAAGCCTTCCTCACCCTAGGAATGAGAGGTGAGAACCGATGTCGAGACTCCAAAATATTTAGTTGCAACATAACACAAAGTATTAATGTCAAATACATTGCATTATTTCAAAAAAAAGAAGAATATTTTTTGCACAACGAAAAAAATCAAGTCATAAGCACTTACCTTGGTAAATCACGCACCTACTCCCACATCCGCTCCTTACGCCACCATAACATCTACACCTCACTCCACTCACTTCACTCCACTCCCTCAGATAAAACTTTCAAAATTTGCGGACACACAAAGTGCACTAAAATACTCATGGGTGCTTCATGGTGCATTAAGGTGCCTCTTTGCATTTGGAAAGCACCAAACTTTGGTGGGTGTTTGTACAAGCAATAAGCGCCTGTCGGTGTATTGGTGTCAATTTTGACAAAAATAACAAACCGGTCCAAAAGGTATCTTACCTCCACAAAATCATTCCAAATTGCATCCATACATCAAAATCATCATAACATCATGTTTTGTGAAAACCAAAATTTATTTGGAGTCATAATTTTGTTTGTAACCAAAAGTCACAAAATCACATTATGAGTTACAAATCACTCCAAAAATGGTCCAAATTCTCACAAATTGATCATTTTCATCATTAATTCCATCATTGCACTCATTAACACATCATATTCCAATCATCGCATTCATACATTTGTCAAGCTCAACAAATTTCAAGTGAACCTTGTATCTAGTGGTCTATTCTATCTCCTTGGCAATTGCAACGACTTGCATCCATGCAATTCGATAAGATGGGTAAACCACCATAAGGATACTTGACCATATTCATCATCTAATATATCATTTTTCAAACACAAAATCAAATTTGTTACTTTACCTTTAGAGTGAAACTATGACAAGACCAATTTGCTCAAAAGCTATCATTGATGGACTAGTTCATGGGGCTTGAAACATGGAAAAAATTATAACTCGTCATTTTTTTTCAAGACAGTCATCATGGTGACTGGCATTAGCTAGGGTTATTGATTCTTATCATAGGAATTATCTAACAGTAACTATTTGGCCCTCCAAATTTGACTCTTTTTCATTTGTATTTTCGTCACTTTGCATTTCAATGATGATGAAAGGCACATTCTTCAACAGCATGGAATCACCCCAAACTTTGGGAAAATACATTTGAATTTAATTTTACAACAAAAAATATAGATATTACATTATCATGGCATCTACACTTGGCAAAAATCCCTTTTCTTTGTTAGGGCAAAATCAGAATCAATCACTTGCATATTTCAACAATATCCTTCCATAGTTGGGGTAAAAATGGCATCACATCTACATCATTTATATCATCCATAATTGCAACATACATTCCACACAATAATTTACACAAATATATTAATTGGATCATGAGATGCATCTGTCACTCATTAACCAATTAAGGGGGTAAGCTACACAATCAAAATTATTTTATCTCCAAGTTCATCTTTGCAATCCAAGAAGAGAACATTGCTTCTGCATCTGGCCAAACCAGGTGTTGTATTTTTGCATAACATTGTGTTTCATGCAACATGGTATAAAAAGGGGTATCTATAGACACCAAAATCTAGTCACTTGTCATCCATCCATAGCTTCCCGCCACATTTACCCATTATTTATATATATATATATATATTTAAAAAATAATATATTATATATACCCATTATTTATATATATTTAATATATATATATATATATATATTTATATGAATTAATCTCATCCATCCATCATGATTTAATCCTAGCCACTCATCCACCTTAATCCATCCCACATACCCAGATTTATTATCCACCCTCCATCATATTTTAATCTTGACCACAAAAATTGTATCATTGAAACCCTAATGTGCCCTAGGAGAGATTATAAAGAGGAGTCATTTTGATGACTCAATCCCTAAAAAAAACTTTCCTAAACCTCAGGTTTTCTGAATTCTGAGTTCTATCACTCGTCTTCTTCCTCGCATACATCATCGTCCACCTCACTCAAATTAGATCTAATTTTGTAGACTCTTCTTCAGTACCTAGAATACCCCTTCAAGTACCTCTTGTCATTACCGAGAATTTCTGGGCACTTGTCATTACTGAGCACCTATGGGCACCTCCTACCATCACCAAGCCCCTATAGGCTTTCACAACCCTATTTCTATAGTCTAGCGATCCCTTGGGTGTCGCTAGGGCATCTATGAACCAAATTATCTAGAAACAATGAATAATAGAGAATAGCAAATTAGTGTGACAAGGTAATTTATTTATTGTAAGTATTTTTATTCTTTAGATATATTTATAACTTCATTCTACAACTAGGGGTAGTTGTTTTCTTATTGAGGGCCTGACATAGTGGAGACCTCGTAGATATTATTGACCTTCTGTTGTTGTTTGCTATTTGCAGATTTATGAATCAAGTTCATTGGAAGTTGGTGAAGCACTTGAGGTCCGGCCTATGGATATATGAAGCCCACTCACCTTACTGTTGATATCAATTCAAGCATGAAGACACCACCCTTATTTTTTATCTAGGGTTTCAGAGAACACTAGCATATTGAAATTATTGTCATGGATAATAAAGCACTGTAAAACCCCTGTATGGGGTACACTTGGTTGTAATATTAGAGCTTCACCCGATAATAAGAATAAATTTTTATTTTTGTGCAATCATTTGTGGTTATTCTGATTTATTCACTTATTTATTTAAGTACATTGTTTGGTGTTGTTCAATTTCACATCTACAATAGCTCTCAGGTAAAATATACCCACATTTAGATTGTATTCATATGATTGTGTTTGAAGGTAATCATCATCAACTAAAGCCATCCATAGCAAAAGTTGATAACCTAGAAGTTATCATAAACTCTTTTGTGTAAAGGATATGGGCAATAGGGAATGGTGGTGTATTACTCCATTTTGTTTTGGTTTGTGTGTGTTTACCTTCTTTGCACATGTGATTGGTTGCTTCATAAGATAAAATTTCTATTGATGGAAATAATTTGATTAAATTACTTTATGTTTTCTAATGTTGTATTTATATTAATAATATGGACTTATTAATATTTAAGGTTATATTTTATAACTAAAATTAGAAAAAACAATCATTAATATTGTGGAAATATTAATGCAATAAATGGAGGGTGACATGATCCTCATTTTGGAAGGAAAGCTTATTAAAAAAATATATATTAAAATAAGAAAAATATTATTAATATTATGAAAGAGATTTTCTTTTATTAATATAAAGTTTAAAAGAAAATAATTAATTTGGATGGTTAAAGAGTTCAGTTCATGGAAAAATGATTTTATTTCTCCTTAAAACCATGTTGAAAAAGGAAACCAAGGAGGAAAAAAAGGAGGAAGGAAAAGAGAACAGGGAAGAGAATGATATTTTGGAAGAAAAGAAGGAAGGCTTGAAGTTTCAAAAGAATGAGATATTTTCAATGGATCTTCAAAAGAGGTAATTTTATTTTGATATATATATATATATATATATATATATATAGTTTGAAAATGATTCTTTGTTTTCATCCATGAAATTATGGAATAATCCTTTTCTCCTTATTCTACTCTTTAAATGAATTACCTTTTTGTTGTGTCATGTATGAGTGTATCCTCTAAATGTTAGATTTTATTATTTTATCAATAGTTGTAGGGTTTGAATCTATTGATTAAAATAAAAGAGTTTTATCATCGTGAGTGTGGTCTACTGGCAAGGATGTCACTTGCATTATCAGTGATGTGACCCAACCCAGGTTCAATCCCCATGGTGGAAAGGTAGATGGAATTTTTAGAAAAAGGTAAGGAGATACTGAGAATCCATAATGAAAAAGGATCTTTCCAACCCAAATTTCTCTCATCTATGCAACTTAAGAAAACCATTAGAAATAGAGGAATGGTTTATGTGGTTAAGATTAATTATATTGAAGAAGTAGAGAAGGAAAAAGTGTGTAGAAAACACCCAATTTTGGAAGAATTTAAGGATGTGTTTCCAAAATACTTGCCAGAGATTCCTCCTAAGCATGAGTTTGAATTCACCATTGAACTAATATTTGGGGTAGAACCTATTCATAGAGCCCCTTATAGAATGAATCCTATTGAAATGGAAGAACTAAAAGTACAACTATAAGGATTTTTGGATAAGGGACTAATCAAACCCAATGTGTCACCATGGGGTGCACCTATGCTATTTGATGAAAATGATTACTCTTTATAGTTATGTGTTGACTATAGAATTCTTAGCAAAGAAACCATCAAGAATAGATATCCCTTGCCTAGAATTGAAGACCTATTTGACCAATTGAGGGATACCACCATATTATCCAAGATTGATTTAAAATATGGATATCATCAATTAATAATTAATGAGGAGGATGCTCACAATATGGCATTCAATACTAGGTATGAGCACTAGAAATTTATATTCTTGCCATTTTAACTAACCAACACTCTAGCAGCATTCATGAACTTGATGAACAATATGTTCATGAAATAGTTGGATCAGTTCATCCTTGTCTTCTTGGATGATATTTTGATATACTCCCACACTAAGGAGGAGCACGACAAACACTTGAGAGTTGTTCTTGAACTATTAAGGAAGAATTGACTTTACAAAAATCTATCAAAATGGAACTTCTATGTTTCAAAAGTGCACTATTTGGGGCATATCATTTTTGTAGAAGGATTTTTAGTAGATCCCAAGAAGATAGATGCAATTTTTAATTGGCCATAGCCCATAAATCTAATTAAAGTATGAATCTTCATGGGATTATTAGATTACTACAAATGATTTGTGAAATACTACTCCAATACCACCTACCCAATCACCAAATTTTAGAAGGGAAAGAATTCAAATGGAAAAATAAGTGTGAGGCTACTTTTGAACTACTCAAGAAAAATATCACCACCCTACTCATGCTGAAAATAATAAACCCTCAAAGGAATTTCTTAGTTTGCACGGATGCATCGTTGGAAGGTTTAGGGGGAGTATTATCACAAGATGAATCAATGGTGGCATATGAGTCAAGAAAACTCAAGAATCATGAGGTCAAATATGCCACTCATGACTTATAACTGGTATCAGTCATCTATGCACTAAAAATATGGTGACATTACCTCATACGGAAACCATTCAAATTGAGAATAGACCATCAAAGGTTAAAATACATTTTCACTCAGCCTATGCTCAATGCTAGACAAAGGTGATGGATTGAGTTCTTGTAAAAATATGACTTTGGTATTGAATATATCAAAGGTAAGGAGAAAACATTCATGGATGGCCCAAGTATAAGGAGGCACATAGTTGCCATAACCCACAATATTGTGGACTTAATGGATCAAATCAATACCATGAATTACAAGATTAGTATTGTAAGAATATTCAAGCTAAAATGGAATATAACCTTGGAAATAGGGATTTTGGCTTAAATGATGGGCTTTTGTGCTTTAAGGATAGGATCATGATACCCAAATATGGAGAACTAAGGATAATGATCATGCAAGAGGGGCATATATCTCCTTACTCTACTCATCTTGAGGGAGAAAAAATGAGAAAAAATATATTTTATTGGTCAAGGATGAGGAAAGATATCTCCAAATTTATGGCTTATTGCCTTCAGTTCCAAAAAGTAAACTCCAAGCATCAACATATTTTAGGAAATTTGTACACCCATGATATACTCATGCATAAGTGGTAGGTTATATCAATGGATTTTATAGTGGTATTACCAAGGAATGAATATCAACATGATGTAATCCTAGTTTTAGTTGACAGGTTGACTATGGTTGTGCACTTTATATCAGGAAACACCAAGTATAATGCAAGGGTTGTGGCTAATATATTTTCCAAAGAGATATTCAAGTTACATGGATTTCCTAAAAAGATCATCTCATATAGGAATTCTAGGTTTACATAGGCACAAATCTCAACATAAGCTCTTCATACCATCCAAAGACTTATGGAAAGAGGTAAAAGGTGAACCAAGTGTTAGAAGACATGTTATGAATGTATTGTATGAACCATCAATATCTATGGGAAGACTATCTACACCTAGTGGAATTTACCTACAACAATGGTTATCAAGCCTCGGGTATGGTACCATTTGAGGCCTTGTATGGAAAAAGGTGTAAGACATCCTTATCGTGGGATAACCTAGACGACCATATTGCGATTGGGTCATAATTGTTTAAATAAATGGAAAAGAAACACAAAATAATCAAAGTGAGGCTTAAAGAAGTTGTAGATCATTAGAAGAGCTACACATATGTAAATAGTTCACCAAGAGAATTCTCTATGGGTGATAAAGTATTTCTGAGGATTAGACCCATGAAGAGTATAATTAAGCCTACTAAGTTGGGTGCTCATTTTATGGGGCCTTTTGATATTATTGAGAAGATCAGTCTAGTAGAATTTAGACTTGCTTTGCCACCCCACCTATGAAAGGTACACCACACTTTCCATGTATCCTTGCTTAGGAAATACATTGCTAAACTTGACCATGTTTTGGATTTATCTGATTTGTAGATGTAAAATTCTAAGGTCTTTAAGGTGAGAGCTATGATTATCCTAGAGTTTCACTCCAAAAATTTGAGGAAGTGAACCCTATATCAGTGTAAGGTCCAATAGGACCAATATTCAAAAAGAAATGCCACTTGGAAAAAAGTGGAGGACATGCAAAAATATTTTCTTTATTTTTTTTAATGATAGTAAATTGTGATGTAGGAAAACACAGAGGACTGTGTTTAGCCCAAGGGGGGTAGTATGTCATGACTCACCTTGGTAGAACCCTTGAGGAGACAACAATATAATTGGACTTATTATTTTAATGTATGATATTGTTGGTTCTATGAAATGCAAGGATATGTTGTAGCATTTAATGTTGTTTCATGATTATGATATTGTAGGTTTTTTATGGTTTTGTAGGATTACTCATTCTTGTGAATGGATAATATTGAGCTAACAACTTTATTTTAGCTTGGTTATTATTTTTAGATTGTTTTGCAAAGAAAATATTTGATATTATTTCATGGGCATAATGGTTTGATTAAAATGATTAACCATTATATTATCAAATTAACAATTTAATAATAGCTTAGACATTGCCAATTAAGTTGTATAGAAAGGAAAATGTGTCTGATATTGTTTAGAACATTTAAGGATTTTAATTTGCAGCCACTATAATATTAAACTAACATTTTCTTATTTTCTACCATTGTAATTTTGAATTTTTTTAGCAAAAAAAAAGAAAAAATGGGTTAATAATTTATTTTATATAAATGATGGCTTCAATAAATTCTAGCAGGACCATGAATTATTGTTTTATATAAGCAAGTCTCTTCTAAATTTTCAAATAGAGCAAACTCTCAAAATAACTACACAAAAAAAGGGATTTAACGATGGCTAAAATAAGGTGGTTTTTTACAATGGTAAAAAACCACCCTAATAGATCCTAAGAGGGAAATTTTAAATTTCCCTCTTAGGATAATCACCCTCTTAGGTTCATCCTAAGAGGTGGTTTTAAACTACCCTGTTAGGTAACTCTAAGAAGGCAGTTAAAAGCTGCCCTCTTAGGGCTAAGAGGGTGGTTTAAAACTATTAGCATAGGTTTTTCACCTTTGCTCATGTTCACCTAGGTAATTTATTTCCTTTTTATTTATTTATTCCACATATTTTTCCCACCCACTTATGTGTGGATATGGTTGATCATCCTTGCATATATAAGCAAGGCACCTTCATTGTACTTATTGTTCCATTTTTATATCTAATATATGATATTGTTGCTCTTTGTTTTGTGTATCTATTTGTAAGCTTATGCTATCAATTTGCTTTCATATTCTTGTTTTGGTTGAATGTGGTGTTTAGTTAACAATTGAGATTCTTACATCTTGGAATTATATGATTATCATTCCTTTCATGGCATCAGAGTGATAGATGTTTCAGTCATCCATTTGTGAGTGTTGTGTAGTTATTTCTCTTGCAGGTTCAAAGAATGTTGTGGAAGCTTCAATTTTTGTGATCGGTTCCTTGGTGGAGTTTTTTGGCTATTTTGTGTCAATATTTCCATTGTTATATCATCACCAAACTCCTAAAATCTCTTTTTCCCATACTGCAATAGCCTCATTCCCTTGGATATGTCCTAAGCATTTCTTTCTTGAGCATTTCCTTTTTTGGTAGGGTCACCAACCTAGCCCATTTTTATATTTTGCATGTATATCCTGATAGAAATGTAATTTTTCCATGAAATTTTTTGAGGTATGTAGATGCATTCATTTGAGTTGTGCCCAAAATTTCAGCTCATTTGGATCAATATTCTTCAATATATATTGATTTTACTAAAACCTACACGTTTTTAGTAATCTGTGTATATCCTCATAAAAGCTTCTAATGTTTTGCATATTTTTTTAGAGAATATTTACAATCATATTATAGACCTTCCCATAAAATTTCAAATAATTTGGAGTTGTATTATGATAGTTAAAGTGATTTTACTATTTTTAGTAAACTTATCCTTTCAGGAGAAATATTGGGAGTTGCTCAACGAAATTTTGGCCAGGTCTACAAAATAATTTTTCTGATATGTCTGTAAAATTTCAGATTTTGTGGATATGTATTTAGATATTTATAATTATTTTATGACTACACTCCCAATATTGCATTGTGAAAAATGTTTTTGCACTTGAACCTTGTATATGGACTATTGTTATAAAGTCCCATCTTCTACATTCTTGTGAAGCTAATAAAATAATATTTTTGGGGGGTTGTCTCGGTGCTGATTTGTGCACCCTATCTACATTATTTTTCTCTTTGGTGATTTTTGTAGAATGGCTTCTTCATCTTATTTTGCATTAGATCAATGTGAGCCATTAAAAACACATAATTACCACACATGGAGACCAAGAATGGAAACAATCATTAAACGCAAAGGATTATGGACTTTAATTCTTGAATAAAAACTAGAGTTCACTAGAGAATATGAAAAATTTCAACACCAATTCAAATTACATGAATGTATGGGTTTGATAGGAACTTATATAAGTGATAGTCTTTTATTTCATTTGGAAGGATGTGACTTTCCTTTCAAAATTTTGGATAAATTAAAAGGATTATTTGGTAAGTTGGATCACATAAGAGCCATGCAGCTTGAAGTTGAGATCAATTTTCTCAATCCTGAAGATTTTTCATATATTTTAGACTATCTTACTAAGTTCAAGCACTTGTTGATACAATTAAAGGGGAGTGGGAGAGACAATAAAGATGAAGAGTGTGTTTACCTGATTCTATCCAAGTTGAAAGGTCTATTTCAAATATTTAATTCTACCTTTTTCTCTAGCATGGATGCCTTAGGTGACACATTCATAATGCCTGATTTGGAGTTATTTTGTGAAAGAATTACTAGGGAAGAATCCAAATTGTCTAACCTTGAGTCTCCCACTTCTCAAAAGGAATTAGTAGCATCTTGTCCTAAGTGTAAGGGAAAATTAAAAGGTAAATCTAACTCTTCTCCTTATCCATCTCAAAGTTCCCCTAAATCCAAAGAATCTAACTCTAAATCCAAAGAGTCTTCTAAATCCAAGAATAAGTCTAGCCTTTCATGCTCCTTTTATGGGGGAATAGTCATGTAGAAATTAGGTGTTGGAAGAAAATGCGAGCCTTTGAGGATGCAGTCAGAAAACACAAGATATCTATCTCCACTCCACCTCATTCTAGTGAGTATGGCAAAGCACTTAATGTTTTTGGTAGATCTTAGTTAGTTGTTACGGATAGTTGGGTTATAGATTTTGGTGTTTCTCACCATATGCCATTTTTTAAGGAGTTGTTTGTATCTCTTGGTTGAAGTTCTAATTTTGAGATTCTTCCTTTATTTCTATTAAGGTAAAAGGTGACATACAACTTGATGGTGTATGCATAAATGATGCACTATATGTTCCTAACATCACTACAAATTTCATTTTTTCTTATCAATTTTTTCATTCTAGTCAAGGCAAAATAGTGATTTTCACACCATAAGGAGCAAAAATTAGAACCTTGATGGAGCCTCATTCACTTTTTGCACAAGGTGTTATTGATCATAGTTCTATACTATATCACTTTGAGGGTTTTGATGATACTTCTTCTGTAGGGACATGATTGGTTACTCATGCAGATTCTGAGAGTAAGCTTTGAGATGAGAGATTTGGACATCTTAATTACAAATATTTGAAGGAGTTGAGCACTCATTGTATGGTTGATGGTTTGCCTAGATTTTCTTTTCTTGATATAGTTTGCCTTGGATGTGCATTAGGAAAACAACACCAAGATCTATTTCCTAAGGATAAGTCAAAAAGAGCTTCTTCACCACTTGAGCTTATGCATAGTGACTTGATGATTTTTTCTACTCCTTCTTTCACAGGAGCTAAGTATGCACTTACATTTATTCATGATTTCTCAAGGTGTACTTGGGTTTATTTTCTCAAGTACAAGAGTGATGTATTTTCACACTTCAAGGTGTTTAAGTCTATTTTTGAAAATCAATCTTCTAGTTGCATAAAAAATCTTTACACTGATAATGGGGGAAGTACTTCAATAGAGAGTTTTATAATTTTTTGGTAGCTCATGACATTGTTCACCAACATTATGTTCCTCATAATCCATAAAAATATGGCTTAGAAAAAAGGAAGAACCAAACTTTGAAGGAGAGGGCTAACTACATGATGCATTCCAAGGATTCACCTTCTTTATATTGGGTAGAAGCACTTAATTATGTGAACTACATTCATAATCACACACCACATAGAGCACTTGAGCATTTGACTCCAAAGGAGGCTTGGTCTAGGACTAAGCATGATGTCTCACTTTTCAAATTTTTTGGATGTCATGCTTGGGCCTTTGTGCCAAAGAAGCAAAGGAAAGTCTTGGATAAGAAGAGCAAACCCTTGATCTTTGTTAGGTATTGTGAGGACATGAGAGCTTATCAAATTTTGGATCCTGATACTCATGAAGTTCTTTTTAGAACTCATGTTCAGTTTGATGAGCGCTTCTCTTCCCATGAATTTACTTCCATACATTGATGATTCTTCGCTTCATCTTGAGGATACCTTCTTTTAGGAGCCAATTTAGGATATAGTTGAGGAGGTTATGGATATAGATTCATATGAGGATCATGTTACTCCTAATTTTTTCACAATATCTAGGTGGGCTCGTACCACAATTTTTGAGGCAACACCTTTCATACAAGATCTTCCACCCACTAGACATCATCATGCACATTATACAAGTTTTGGGATTTTATATCAGACAATTTTTGGGGATCCACGGTCTTTCTCATAGGCTCATGGGATACAAGAGTGGGATGATGCAATTATAGATGAGTATTCTTATTTGATGAAGAATCATACTTACAATTTGGTCTCTCTTCCTAAGGGAAGAAAGTTGGTTAGGTGTAAGTGAGTATACCAAACCAAATATGCAAATAATGGGACAATTGACAAATATAAGTCTTGTCATGTCACGAATGGTTTCTCACAAGTTGAAGTTACTAATTACTTTAATACTTTTGCACCCATCACCAAGATGGGTTTTGTGCACCTTGTACTTTTTACTGTTGCATCATAGAGCTGGCTAGTGTACCATATGGATGTAAAGAGTGCCTTATTGCATGGATATTTGTAGGAGGAAATCTACATGGAGCAACCCATTGGGTTTGTTCATGATTATTCTCTTGTTTATTGCCTACGGAGGTCTCTCTATGGTCTCAAACAGGCCCCTCGAGCTTGGTATGATAATATGGACTCTTTTATTTTATCTACTAGTTTTGTTCATTGCCACTTAGATCCTATAGTGTATATACAACATGTTGGAGAGGATATTGTTATAATTATATTGTATGTTGATGATTTGTTTCTCACTGGAAGCTTTTATTCCCACATTCAGACTGTTCAAAGGGTTCTTTCAATGTAGTTTGATATGACAGATCTTGATATTTTATACTTTTTACTTAGTTTGCAAATTTCTCATTCATATTCAAGGATTCATTTTAGTCAGTAAAAGTACACCCATGATATTATTCAAAATTTTGGTATGGTTTATTGCAATTTATGTCTCTCTCCTTTCCAGTCTAGGGTCTCTCTTACTTCCACCTACACCACTCCTCTTTGTGATCCTACCTTGTATAGATAGGTAGTTGGAAGCTTGATGTACTTGACCCATACTCACCCTGATATTTTTTTTGCAATTGGACTTGTATCATGGTTTTCACATGCTCCTCATAGCAGTTACTAGCAAGTTGCCAACAGGATTTTGAGATATCTAAACAACACCTCACACTTTGGATTGAAATACACTCGAGGTTCTACTCAGTTGGTTGGATATACTGATTCAAATTGAGCTTCTGTTGGTGACAGATATTCCATTTCTAGTTACATTTTTTGTCTTGGCTCTTCTCTGATTGCTTGGGCATGCAAGAAGCAGTAGGTTATTGCACTTTCATCTACAGAGGTATAGTATAGCATAGTGGTCACAACGAGTTAGGAGGTTATTTAAATATGATAGTTATTGATAGAGTTTGTCTTCCCACATGATTTAGCAATAGTAATTTGGTGTGACAACCAAAGTGTAATTCATATTTCTCACAATCCTGTTGAGCACCAGTGGACCAAGCATATTGAGATTCACATGCACTTCAATCATCAGTACATTCAGGATGGAGTTCTTTACTTGGAGTACATTCCAAGTCAGCAACAGGTTGCCAACATCTTTATGAAGCCTTTTGCATCACCTCACTACCTTGAGTTCCATGACATGCTTGGGGTTTCAGAAGTTGTCCTTGGGGGGTGTTCTTGAGGATATATTCCTTCTTATTTATCTCTTTCTAGCAGGATGATATTTTCCCATGTGGTTTTCCTTCTTCTAGTTTGATATTTCTTCATGGATATATTGTACATGAGTACCTAATCAGGCCTTTGTTGCCAAGACTCATATTATGGATATGCCATTTTATTTTTTGACCCCTATCTTCACTTGAGGGGGGGTGTTAGAGTAGTTTTTTCACCTTAGCTCATATTCACCTAGGTAATTTCTTTCATTTTTATTTAGTTATTCCATGTATTTTCCCCACCCACTTATGTGTGGATATTCTATTTATCTTATTTAGATATTATGAGATGTTACATATTTATTTCTTAGATATTATGGGGATATTTTTAGGTTTGACTATTCCTAGGGGTTATGGGGATATTTTTAGGTATATTTGGAGGGTTGAGATTCTTTCTCCCATAGCGGTTACATATCTATGGACCATATCACATATTCCTTTTGTACGGTGGATATTTGTCCTTAGCTTGATCCTACGGCTATGGTTGATCATCCTTGC
Source organism: Wollemia nobilis (assembly GCA_028583015.1). NCBI lineage: Eukaryota > Viridiplantae > Streptophyta > Pinopsida > Araucariales > Araucariaceae > Wollemia > Wollemia nobilis. The sequence goes on from JAQPPZ010016943.1 coordinate 16,878,962, forward strand.
CTATATAAGCAAGGCACCTTCATTGTACTTATTGTTCCATTTTTAGATCTAATATATGATATTGTTGTTCTTTGTCTTGCATATCTATTTGTAAGCTTATGCTATCAATTTGCTTTCAGATTCTTGTTTTGGTTGAATGTGGTGTTCTGTTAACACTTGAGATCCTTATAGCTTGGAATGATCTTATTATCATTCCTTTCAAAAACCACCCTCTTAGACCACACATTAAAAAAAAAATTAAAGAATAGGGAGGTTTAAAATCACCCTCTTAGCCCTCGCATTTAAAAAAATTAAAGGACATGCAAGATTTTTCCTGCACTTGAATTGGAATATCATCCTTTTTGTCCAAAATTTACGTATTTGTAATGTCGTATCTTCTACCCTACATTTGGAATATTGTATTTTTTGCCTTGCATTTGGTTGAATAAAAATGCAAATAGTACTATGTTGTGCATAAAAATTATTTTTTAATTTTTTTACAATTAACATAAATAGTTCTATGTTGTGCATAAAACATTAAAGGGTGTATGTATATATGCATACATATAAAATACTTCCTACATAATGTGACTAGATGTTCCAAGGAGCTTCAGGACAAACATGAGAATCTATTTTATATCTATGCAAGCTAATAAGCTATCTAATTTCCTAAGCACTACACTTCAATTAACAATACCCATTTTACACTATAATCAAATACCATTACCTTTATCGTACTCAATATGAAAAGAATTATTTTTTGGTTTAATAAAAAAAGACTAAAACTATTTAAACTTATCTTTTTTTTTATACCTAGTGGGCTAACTATTTTATTGAATTGCAATATTTTCCCATACAGTCACTTAGATCTTCAAGTGAACTAATTCTAGAAAGCATTTGCAACAAATTTAGTCCATGATTTTTTAAAAACACTTACATAATTTTTTAGACATTTGATTTCAATAGACAAACTATTTGCATGTTTCCATGTAATATATATGTATATATATATATATATATATAATTGGTTATTGAAAGGCCCTCCTTAGTAGATGTTCTATGTATATGTATTCAATGGTTTAACAAAGCCATCAAATGTTGCATGATGTTATTCAGAGAGTCCTACTTATTATTTTTCATATTAAATTACAAAATGCTAGTATTGAACAAATAAAGTACATATAGAGAAAATAAATTTTAATTTTGTAGACGTCAAATCCTCGCCACTTGTCTTCCACGCATCATCCAATCACAACCATCAGTTATTTATTTTTATATATGTATATTTATTTATATTTATATTTAAATATAAATATTTTATATATTTATATATATTATATATATATATATATTTATTTATATATATAAATAAATCTCAGCCACCCACTACAATTTAATCTCAGCCATCCATTTAACTTGATCCATGTCACATATCAAAGTTATAATCTTGTCTGCTCGTTGGTGTCATTGAAACCCTAACATGTTGAAGGCAAGTTATAAAAGAGCATTCACTTTTGTGAATGAGGTTAAGTGGTTAATATTTTGATTCCTGAGGTTAGATGTCATCAAAGCCCTTCCATACATTGCTACCCAAAATCCTAGCATTTAGCTAACATCCTCCCTCTATGCCACCATTGTATCCTCCATTTCCATCATTGAAACCCCCTATAAACCAGATCTAGGTTATGTACAACACTCCCCATCACTCCCAAACACTCTGTGGCATTTCTCGAATGCTATTGAGCATTCCAAGAACATTGCAAGGCATCCACAACCTTTCTCAAATGCTCTAGGCCATTTCCCCTTAGCTAGTTTATCACTAACAAACCCTTAAACGCTCATGTGCATTCGTACACTATCAAATCATAAAAGAAAAAGCTTAGATAAATATTACAAGTTACATATATATAAGACATATATGTTAACGATTGTTGTATATTGGGTGGTCCGATAGGGATACACAAGCCCACCCATAAATTGTTTGGAGTGAAGACAATTTTAGAAGATACCAACATTCGTTTTAACAAGGGATTCAAAATATCTCATTGTAATATTGTATCAAAAGCAATAAAGTGTATTGTAACCCCAAATTTAGGATAAATATATTGTACAATTTGGATATCTAAGCTCCTTAAGTCATAATAAATCAGACCTGTCATTTTGTGCATATGTTATCATTTTCTTTAATCTATTGCTTTATTGGTGTTGTTCATTTTTACTTTACAAAATTGTGATCATAATGGGATCCCCAAAGGGTTTCTTATGTTAATATACCTTGTCAATATGATCTGCAATTTCTATTTATGTTGCAGGTCTCAAAAATATGTTAGCATGAAAATTGTAAGATTTAGGGGTAGGGTTTTTGGAAGCAATAAGATTCAATATGTGGTTGTGTGAATTCCATCCAGCATTCGGGGGATGCCAATCCATGTCCACATCGATGCTACAAAGTATTTGTGGGTTTTTATAGATAAAAATATGAGTTTCAATAGAGAAAACTATGATTTTTGATAGTGAAAAATATGGGTTTCAATAGAGAAAATTGTGGGATTTTGCACCACATTTGCAAAGTTGAAGAAAAATACATAGTACTTTTGGTAAGTTTTATTTAAAATCTACTTACATTTTTTGCTTTTTAAAAAGAAGGAAAAGAAAAGAAATTTTTATTTTCTATTTAAAAAACAATATTTTCAATTGATAAGCATCTTAGATATTCATCAACATTCTCAATATCATATAGAATTGCACATAGAGATAGATTTACATCCATGCATTCATATTAGTTGCATTAGAATTCATTACACTAGATTTACACTTTTGTTGTCTTTCATTATGATTTTACTTTATGTCCTAAGTGTTATTTGCAATAAATTGAAAAAGTATAGTAGTTGCATTGTAGGCTAAATTTTTCCACTTTCCACTTTTCTAAGTTGGAACAAGTCATTGTTATTCAAGTCTCTCCCACTATTGGAAACACATTACTGATTTAGAGTGGAAGAACTAGGTGAACCCTCCACTATTGGAATCACTTGTTGATTCAGGGTGGATCTTAAGAGGTGTACCCTAAATTATTTTGAGAGGCTTAGTATTAGTGTTCTTAGTCACAAACTTTGTCGAGTATAAGGGGATTTATTTGCAATTTGAATACCACAAACAAAAAATATTTTAAAAATAATCACACATAATTATACATTTTACTTTCAACATTAGTTAGTTGGACTTCATCACCAACCACTGATAGATATCAATGATGGTGGGTTTCATCTCCATCCACTATCTCACCCCATAGATACCTTAGCAACCCATGAGTGATTTTTTTGGATTTCATCACTAGGAAGATCCTCACTTAGCATCCATATTAGGAATCCACCTTGCATAGTCATATTAGGGTTAGGGTTTGCACATCAAAACACACCAACCACAAAAAAAAACAAAAAAAAAAACATATAATATTCAATTGTTTGTCTAATTATGTGTTATTTGCATTATCATTGCACCTTTCCACACACATCCCTCACATCAACTACACTTGCTTTCTCATAGCTTATGGTATTAACAAAAAATTAATCCAGATCCATGAATCAAGCACCAAACTCATCCATGGAGTTCTCCACTTCTTCCTTAGCCACTTTTATGGCTAACCCAACCAGCCTAGCACATACAATTCACTTTGGTTTGTTTTTAGTACCCTCACACATAGTATTAACTTTGAATACTGATGTGATGCACATATCTATTCACAACACCATCCCAAAAATTAAGCCTTCTACATCCATTTATTCTCACACCACCTACATAGAAATGGATAAAGTTGGATATTACTTAAGATCAATTAAACCATTCTTTAAACAACTTAACATCCCACATAGCCAAGGTTCTTATTATTATCTAGAACTTGCTCACTCACATCCTACCAACTTTATCGAAGTCTAGACCAAACCTCTTTTTTAGGTATCATCCGCACCTTTACATCACATATCCTCACCACCATGCATCCAAATAACTTCCATCCCATCTACCTATACAACTATCTATATCAATCCACTCTATGAAGTACATGTCAATACAACTTCATAGATTCCATCTACTATTCTATCCATTACCTCTCATTCTATTGTGATTACTTTTGCCTCCACCAACATCCACCAACATTGTAAACACCTACACCTCACCCACATCCACCTCCATCACGCCCACACAATATACTTTAGAAATTACCATACAACAAGCATGGCAACACCTCAATAAATTTCTCATGGGTCAACAAGATGCTAATTCTTATTTCTAACAACAAATACAAATAGCATATTTTAAACCCTATTCCATTCCAAGCCAACATAATTTCTTCACCTTAAATCCATCCTAGGTATCACAAACTTCTCAAGTTGATATACCCACACCCACATTCACCCATATCAACCCCACTTCCACAACCCAACATATTCATATTCCCTAAACTCATCCTCACTCCATCAACAACAATCATTTTATCACCAAGCTCAAAAACATACCCCACATCATCACATACCCTTCAATCCATCTTGCCATCAGATTCACATTCCATATCAACAATTCACCATTATGTATACCTCACATCAACACAATCATTAAACAATTCAATGTTTATGCACACATGTAGAAGATCCTAAAATCCAAGCAATTCAACAATAGATTGATAGCTTGATGCTACATACTCTTGGTATGATATATAAGAAGCCTACCCTATGATAGATAATCAATAAGCCTATTCATTTTTTGTACTATCACCACCATATCTTATAGACATCACAGTACTAAAATTTGATAAATTTAAAGGGACTAAGGACCCTAGAGAGCACATCAACACATTCATTCACTCTTGATTTCAAATTCAAGATCAATATGCTTTGATGCTCCAAAAAAATTCCTTAGACATTGGGATAAGATGATTTAGATTGGTATAATCATCTGCATCACCACAACATTTACACATTTGAACAACTGGTAGATAAATTTTTGGAGAGGTTTTCCTTCAATGTTCACAAGAAAACCATATTGACTGACCTGTACAACATTAGATAATTTGAAGAAGAGTTAGTCTATGATTTTAGAAATTGTTGGAGGGTAGTTATCACTAATTTTCCATTCTACTTACCAATGGAAGAATTGACTCGTATTTTTACAAAGAGTTACTTAAAACCCATCTTCTTGTTGTTACAACTACAACAATATAGAACATTCAATGAAGCTCTCGCTTAGGCTTGTGTAATCGAAGAGATAAAAATACAAGAAGGTGAGATAAAACCAAAGAAAAAAGAATGGTAAAATAAGGGCCAATAAAAAGGAAATTATTCTAGCCAATCAAAACCAAGTCAAGTAAATCAAGTGGTCCTAAGTCAGCCAACAATGACTCAACAACAACAACAACTAGTGCAACAACAACCACAACAAGTAACCTATCAAGCGATTCCTCCACCCCAACAACATCATAACACAGTGCCAACTATGGAAAGTTACCAACATCAATAATCTACTCAATAAGACCACATCTTGCCACCTTTTCCTAGATCATACACCTCCATATTCTATAGGTTGTATGACACCAACACTATTACCTTGCTCAAAATCATACTAGAAGATCAAGTTAAACATGACAATAACTATAAGAAACACTTGTTCTATCCTTTCCATATACATAAAGGACATGATATAAACACCTTATTTACATTTAAACACATGGTGCAATATTTGATAGAGTTAGGGACAATCAAGTTTGATAGTCCCTTGGACCAACAAAACCAAAACCTTGGTATATACCAAACTCCACTTCCTCATCATAAGGAACAAAAAAAAATAATAGGGGGACCAAACAATATGACTCATCCTAACAAAGTTAATCTTGTACAATAATAAAAAGGTTTTATGAGGGCTATTCATGTAGTCACCTAAGGTCAAAGAAGCACCAATCGATAAAATGAACAACAACAAGTAGTTCAACCTCCTATAGTACCTCAAGTAAGTGTGTCTCAAAAACCTACCAATTCATCACTGTACATCCATTTTTATACCAATTCATCCCAACCCATCCACCTTCCAAGTCACCCATCACAACTAATTCATACCCCCAAACTATTCAAAAAGAACCATCATCTCACTAAGTATCCAGCTGACAACTAGCCTCAAAATGACTTCATCCAAACTATCTATCTATGAGCTAATACAATAATATCTCCCACATCACAAGGTATTAATGGAAACTTTAAAATCTATTAAAATTCAATTCCAAGACACTAATGCCTTCAAAAAATTCATGGGGAGTATTCGAACGTACATGGAGCCTTCCATCACATTCTATGTTTTTAAATTAAATCAATTTCATTAGAATTAGTGGAGCCTCCACTACATATTATGGTGCAAGTAGATAGGAAGCCATTTAAATGAGTATTGATTGACATTGGCTCCTCCATCAACATTATCATCGCATTCACTCTTCAACATCTCAATCTTTTACCATCACACATAACTAAATCAACCTTAACCTTAATATAATTCAATGATGATCTTTGTTCCATAATTAGAACTATCATTTTACCCATAGAAGTGGGGGTCAAAATGTTGCATACTATGTTCCACATCATGGAGTAGCCCATGGCTTACAATGTACTCTTTGGATACCCCTGGATTAGGGATATGAGATGTGTTTCTTCCATACTACATCAATGCTTAAAATATATACATGAGGAACAAGCCCATTGCATACCAACAAATATAAAATTGTTTAAGTATTACAAATTCATTTCAAATCCATACAAATCCAAACTTCCATCCATCCACCTATTCCTAACCCCATAAACCACACCATACACCACTTCTTCATATAAAGTTCCTATTTTTGAGGAGCTTCCCATCACTACCCCACATCATTCTTCCACTTCCATACCTTCACCTTCATCATCATCGACTACATGCACATGTGGTCGAACCAAATCCACATCATCAACATCAACATCACACATTATCACCACTTATTCATCATCACCCATCCAACCTAAAACCACTACCATTATATGCAAATCATCATCATGAACCATCCATTAAACCCCTCAACCAAATTCATCTTCTTCCACACTAGGAAATGTCTCACAAGTTGATATAATGAACTGTGAGATGCCACACCCACACAAGTTGTAGTCCACCTTACCAATCCTAGTATTGGCAAATATGTGGTCTGAGATATCACAGTTACACCGCTAAGCATCTAAAATGTTAGGGATTACGGTCATACATGCGACCCAACCTTATTCATAGGAGTGGTGTACAATATGGGTTTAGCACCTAATAAAATTAATTTTGTATATGTAGGGATTAATTCATCATCCAATCCGCCTTCCCTAAATGAACCCAAGAAACCATCCCCTGCCAAGCCTGAAAGCATGATCATTTCTAATTTTCCATCATGATACTTTCATTATTTTAATTGGTAAGGATACGACCTAGCATGATATGAACAAGTCATCCAAAAAAATTTTGAGTCTCAATATCAATAAATGCATGGTCGTTCAGGACTGGGATATCACTCATAATCTGTCAATTCCTCTTTTGAGTGAGCCTTTGAAAGAATCAATCTAGATCACAAAAAGGATAAAAATCACAATGATGACTTTGAGGAGGGTTTATGAAGAATACGATGTCATATCGATATCTTCTGATGCATCCAAAGAGGAATCAATCCCAACCACTCCATTCAGTGAATAAGATGAGCATTATCTCATAATATTCCCTATTCATTAGCATATTTTCTATGTGCTCCTTCCAAGGGAGCGATCTGAACCAACTGGTGAGCCACCATCACCACATAATCCACTTTAGTGACAAAAATAGGTAACATATGTACATTGAAAAAAAAAAATTGCATTGCATGTGCATGTATTTTTCTAGTTGTGTTTACACGTGTTGCTTGTTGTTATTCAAAATTTTAAAGTTTCTTCAATGATTTTTGTAGACAGGATCAATCCACCCTTCACAACTACCATTTTCCCACTAAGTCAACATGAATTATGTTGACTTATTTACCCCACTCCGTAATCCATAAAATTTTGCAAAACGAATTCTAATTGAAATCAACCTCATTGATATGGAATGGATTTCATCACCACCATCCTTTTTTTAATTTATCATTTTCGAGGAATTATTAAGAGCTTATGTCGCTTACATTCCTCCATTACCCTTGCCTTCACCTTTACCTTCACTTTCACCTTCACCATTGGATCTTGATGTTTTTTGGGTAGACATGGAAGAGACTGAGCTAGAAGAGTTTAACAATTTCATTGATGATTTTCATCTAATCATGACACCCCATCAGCTTGAGTAAGGTTCACACATGTCCATTGAATATACCATTGATGTGAACCTTAGTTCAAATGCACATAATCCACAAGTTGTAAAATTTGGAAAAAGTTTATTCGTTGATGAACAAGAGCAATTGATTTCTCTCCTAAATAGAAATAAAGACATATTTGCATGGTCCTACAAAGACATGCCTTGCCTTGATCCTAAATTGGTTATCCATAATCTTACCTTGCATCTTGATGCTAAGCTGATCAAACAAAAATTGAGAAAGATACATCCTACCATTGCCCTCATGGTCAAAGAAGAGCTTCAAAAGCTATTAGATATGGGTTTCATTATACCTATTAACTATCCTAAGTGGCTTTCAAGTATAGTACATTTTTGTAAACCTAACAGGGTGATACACATTTGCACTAACTTTCAAGACCTTAACAAAGAGTGTCTTAAGGATGAATTTTCTCTACCAAATATTTATACTCTTGTCGATACTTGTGTTGACCATGAAATTCTTTATTTAATGGATGGTTTTTCAAGATATAACCATATTCATATCAATCCTAATTACCAACACAAAACAACATTCATAACACCTTGGGGGACTTTCTCTTACAAGGTGATGCCCTTTGGATTTAAAAACACATATGTCACTTATCAATGTGTCATGACATACATATTCCAGTATTACATGCACAAGATCATCGAATACTATGTGGATGGTCTCTTGGCAAAATCTACAACTTGACAAGAGCACACTGGTGTTTTGGAAAAAAAAATTGATCAACTTCTAAAGCATAATGTAAGATTGAACCCTAAGAAGTGTGTCTTTGTTGTCACCTTAGACAAAGTACTAGGATTCATTATCTCCAAGAGATGCATTTAATTTTTCCTAAAAAATGTCAAGATCATCATAGAGAAGCCTCTCCAAAAAAACATGAAATATTTGCATATTTTACAAGGAAATATCCAATCAATCCATCGTTTCATCATGTAACTTTTTGATAAATGCAGGTCTTTCAATCATCTTCTACAAAAGGGGGTGACATTATCATGGATAAAAGAATGTCAAAAAGCTTTTTATGACATCAAGAAATAATTGGCCTCTCCACCAATCTTAACTCCTCCTCACCTAGGGGTCCATTTTCATCTTTATGTTTCAACAACAGACTTTGCATTAGGGATAATTCTTGCACAAAAGAATGAAAACAATCATGAGTAAGCAGTTTACTATATTAGTCAAATACTGGTAAGCTATAAAAATAGATACGCTTATGTGAAAAAATTGTGCCTAGCAATGGTTTTGCCACTAAGAAACTCAGACATTACATGCTAAGTCACATTACATATTTCATAGCTAGAGAAAGCCTGCACTGCAAAATCGATAATTCTTCTAACTAAATTTGATATTGATTTATTAGCCAAAAATCCATTAAAGATCAGATAATAGCTGATTAGGTTGTAGAAGCTCCACTTATTAGCGATCAAACCTTGATTATTGAGCTCCCATATTATTTGATACTTACTTTTCTAAACAAGAAAAAGACATCATTCCTAAGGAAGATGTCGATATCACACTATTATTTGATGGTTTTAAGTGTGAAAAAGGACAAGGTGCAAGAGTCGTATTTCATAAACCATAGGAGATGCCTATTCCCTTATCATTAAAACTCTATTTCCCATGTACAAATAATAATGTAGAGTATGAAACCTTAATCATAGGTCTTCAAGCAGCCATAGCTAAGAGCATAAAGTATATCAGGATATTTTGTGATTTCCAACTTAACGTTCATCAAGTAAATGAGGAATACCAATGCAAAGAACTAGTCTTGAAATTTTATCATGAAGTAGCAATGAAATTGCTTGCAAAATTTGAATGGTATGAGATTAATAGCTTTCTTAGATCAACTAGTATATTTTCTTATGTTATGGCCTCTCTAGGATCACTTATTCCAATGAACTTCGAAGAAGAGGTACAACCATTAATTATCATAACGATCTCTAAATATGCAATTTCCTGAGTTGAGTCTAAATATGAGAAGAATGTTTGATTTATTGACATAGAGTCACATGAGCCTTGGTATAAACAAATGAAAGCCTTCTTCAATTTTTTAACACTCCCATCAAATATTTCATAAACTACAAAACAAACTTAAAAAAAAAACAGCTTGTTTCACCCTCTTGGGGACGTGTTGTATAGATATGGTTATGATAGAGTCCTCCTCCATTGTCTCAAGTCTACTGAGGCCCAAAGATCCATATCAAAATCTCATGATGGTACTTGTGGTGGTAACTTTAGTGGATGGCCATCACAAAGTGTATTTTACACATGGGTTATTATTGGCCCACCATGGAATGTGAATGTTGCACTTATATCAAGAAATTTCAATAATGTCAGCAACATGCTAATTTAACTTATGTGCCATCATAAGCCTTATAGCCTATTCAGAGTCTTTGGCCCTTTTCACAATGGGATTTGGACCTGATTGGTAAAATTTCACATCCTTCCTCGAGATAACATACATTCATCATCATTGCTACTAAATACTTCATAAAGTGGGTTGAAGCAATTCCTCTAACTAGTATGATAGGATCTCTGATTATGGATTTTATACTTTAGCATATTGTCTGTCACTTTGGTATCCCCTCAAAAATAATCTTTGAAAATGGCAAGTCTTTCAAGAACAAGTATTTTTTAGCACTTTGTGAAAAATATAATATCCAACATAGTTTCTCAACTCCTTATTATCCATAGACAAACGAACAAGCAGAGGAAACCAATAAGATTTTGATCACTATTTTCATAAAATTAGTTAAATAAAATCTTTGATATTGGCATACACATATCACCTTGGTATTATGGGCTTATCAAACAAGCATTTGCACATCTATTGGGACAACATTATTCTCATTGGTCTATGGTACCAAAGCCATAATACCTCTTGAGATTGAGATCCTCTCACTGTGTATTTCATTATAGGAATTCATATATGATGACACTACTAGACAAGCTTGAGAAACTCACACCCTTTTATGAAAGGTTAATGAATGCCTTGGAGCACTTACGAGTATATCATGATCATCTAAAGGGTACTTACAACACCAAAGTTCATCTACATGAATTCCAAGTAGTAGATATTTTCCTTAAAGAGAATAAAAAAAACATCATTCATATCATTACCATATAATTACATGAGTCTTCCATTTCACACACCACCATTTTGGTGCCCCTGATTAAACAACAGTGATACAAACGGTCAAGCAAAAATCTAAACTACAAATGATCATTAGTGTTTCATATTATTTGCATTATCATCATAAAGCATACACATCATCATTACATTGACATCCATCACACACATATGCATTCACACACACATCCACATAAGAGTCATAACACAAAATAAAATCCATGTATATATATATAATCACATGTACAATGAATAACCAAAGGCTATATACAATGGAGCACTAAGGCTCATATACAAAAATGCATCACAAGGTACTAGCTAGTTCCCAAAAGTAGAGCCTTGTGACCCTGAAGGAGCCCTAGGTCTAGAGTCACTATACCCATATTCACTACATCTAATAGAACCCAATATAGAGGAAGAAGGTCAATCTAGCAGTCCAATGTGGTGTTGCATGAGTAGATCCGCTAAATCATGGATATACCCTCTCAAAACTGAAGTTGTAGAACATCCTACCTATTATGAGAGTCCCTCCACACTAGCTCTTTCTGAAGCCTCGATATAGTATCCTCACATCCAACTATTACCTATGCATCCAAATTCATTCATAATTGAGCCATCTCTGCATATCGCTCTACCAACATCTATCATATATGGTCCCAATATACCTCAATCCTATACCACTCCTCACTCTAACATGGATGTCTCTCTAAAACCTCCTCCATATCATCCCTACCACCATAATCACCTCCAATATTTGGAGGTTTCTCTATTGCATCACTCACCCATATCACTCAAATGCTAGATCTAAGATATCTCTAATGTTGGGGAGTCTCCTTGGCCTCTACTGTTGTCTCTCCATCATCCCCAATACCCTCCTTGACCACCTAAATTGGTAACCATTGTGGTTGTGAATCAAACCATGTATCATACTCCATTGTGGTCCCAACAATATCCACATCTAGAAGATCTATCTTCTTTTCATCCTCATAATCCACTCATCACTCCTTCACACATGGCAGGCTAGACTCATCCACTCGATGCCTATAGAGTATAGTAGGGTTATGCATAAGGGGTCAACCCAAAAATGTATTTATAAAATTTTGGCAAATCAGTTTGAATATCCAAGTGAATATTATCCAAACACATGTAGAATTTTCACTATTATTAGGGGTATTGTTGGAAATTTAAACTTAAAATGGTCAAATTATTATAAAATGGGGTAAAATTGACCCAAAAAAAATTGCACCCAAAATTTTTTGGCTAATGGGCCATGATCAAGGGTCCCAAATATTAGCCAATTCCAAATTTTAAAAATCCTAATTTTAGCCAATTTGGTGATAAATAGTTGCTATGCATAACTCTAGAGCATAGGAGCCTCAAGTACTCCTTGCCTCAACCTAAACTATCATAGCACCTATGAGATATGGATTAGCTCCACATCACTCCCATATCGTCCAACCATCCATCTATTCTACCAAACATGTCATAGCTACTCTCTATCTAAGGGCCACCTAGCATCTTGCCATGGACTCCAATACACCTAATCTGATGCCAAGCCTACCCACAGAGCTTTTCACTCATGGCCACTATGATTGGAATGGCTAGGTTTTACCTCCTAGCTACCCACCATATAAATACATAGGGTTGATCTCTATCCCACTCCTAGAAAGGTAGGACCATGGGATAAACCACATTAAAGTGCTTCTAGCCCCAACACTATAGCAATACACTACAACCCAACCCATTTTACCATCATATCTTCACCTCATATAGCTCCATATACATCTATGCCAATAGAATATGTTCCCATGCATACATCTGAGGCTCATAGATCATATCATACACTAGTCAAATCATGTTCCAAGGGAACTGACGGTTGGTGTTGTTTGACACCAATACATTGGCTAATAGGAATGTGACCAAGGTGGGTAGGGCCTCCAAATCCTTCATCATATACATATATAAATACCTAATTCCCCTATCTCAAATTTTCATATCCCTCCATCCATATCTAAAAATTTACCTCAAATCATCTCCTTATCGTGTCCAACTTGGATACACAATCCCTCCATTGGTACTTAGAAGATGTGGTATACATCTTCAAGTGTCACTGTCACATTTCCTATCAGGACTGGAAGGTTCCCTATCTATATCCCACCTCTCTATTAAGGTAGAGAGGTACCCCTCATCATCCCTTACCACTTCTATATAAGCGCACTCTGCCAATCCTACTTTATCCAAATTATCCCAATGGGTCTTTTGCAAGGCATTTCTCACCCCTGGTATGATAGGTGAGAATGAATGTCAAGCCTCCAAGATCCTCAAATACAACACAACATAATAGAAAATACATTATTGGTACATTCATTGCAAAACAAATATTACAAAATTATAAACAAGCATGCTAAAGGCACTTACCTCAACATTACACACATTTTATTTGCATACATTTCATGGGTATACATTTCATTTCACAACTCACGTTTCATTCATTGAATTCACGCTACCACTTTCACACATTTCACATTTCATATCAAGGATAATTTATTCAGTTTAGATATTAATTGGTCCAAAAAAGTCATGTTGCCTTAATGAAGGTCATATTCAAGTCATCATCCATTTCATTGCATCATGCCATAAATCCAAATTATCATTAGCAAAGTTACATGTCCAAAATTCCTATGTGTTTTTGATCACTCAGCCACTCCTAGTGTTTTAAGTAACCTCCAAGTACATGTTTAGTTTTCTTTAGGACCAAGACACAATTTTCATTAAGAAAATATTGAGTTTTGGGAATTGACCCCAAAATATTCTTGAACCAAATACAATTTCACATATTAATAATATCTTGTGTCAAAGAGAGATAATACCATACTTGGGTTGAACCTCAAATCAAAAAGGGTACTCCTTGATTGCCTCATCATGCAACATAATCCACAAAAATAGTGGTTTTCACCACTATCACAATTTCTTCCAAATTCAAAAGATAGATTAGTAAGGATAGGGTACAATTCTCATCACACTTAGGTTGAGAATCTGATTCTCTAAAGCTCTAAATATTTCTTCACCTACCATAGATCCTCAAGTTGTAAGGATAGTACTACATTTCTAGTCAAATGGTTAGGTAGTCATCCCCAAAGATTAAATATCAAAATTCTTGGACTATGGAGCTAGTCTCTACCAGAGCTATAAACATTTGACTAGTAGTGGAGTACACTTATACATTGTGACATGTATCTTTTAAAGAGACCTCTGACCACCATATCTTCTTCCATGTCATTTCATGAATATTTTCACCCCATATCCCACCAACTTTGGTACCTATGATTAAAAACAATGCTAAACATGGCCAAGAAAAAATCTAAACTATGCATGATCATTAGAACACATACATTCCACTTACATTAATCATCCATATCCACATGAATCCACACAAAATCATAACACAAAGTAAAATCCATGTATATATATATATATACATATATATATCACATGTATAATGAGTGCCCAAAAGGTTGCATACAATAGAGCACCAATGCTCATATACAAAAAGTGCATCTAAGCATTAAGCTATTACCTATGAGAGGATCCCTATGATCCTGAAGGAGCCTTGGAACTAGAAATATGCCTAGAATAAATAGGTCTATCTGACTTGGATAGGGATGAGGACAGTGGTTCTGGAAGCCCAATATCATGCTCCATCAATTGTTCCTCCATTACCCAGATATATCCATCTCGAGCCTGAATATGATCTACATCATGCCTCTACCTACGATGCCCCTCTAGTAGCTCTACCTAGAGCCTTGCGATCCTATCCTCACCTCCACCTGCTATCGAATATACCTCTATATCTATCTGTAATCGATACATCTACACCTCTTGAACCACCTCACTACCTTATAATTGAGTTATATTTGTATCTCGAGTCACTATCATAGTATCTCGATCTAACACCAACTACTCCAACCTCACCCGATTATCCTCACTCTGACTAGGAGGTCCATCTAGAATAGCATATCTATCCTTCATGTTCCCTCAATCTCCTCTAAACTCTAAAGCATGCTCTATGGTTCTCCTAGTCCACATCCTTCTGCTACTAGCTCGAAGGTATCTTCGATGCATAGAAGCCTCATCAACATCCTCAACCTCATCCCTATCACCATCCCAATCAATTGCCAGACTCGGTACCCATGGTAGCTGATTCATAAACCATGCATTATACTCTACTATAGTCCTTGCATCATCAATATTAGACAGATCTATCTCCTCCTCATCCTCAAGTATGGCCCTCCATACCTCGATACATGATAGACCTATCTCATCTCAATGACACTTTTAGAGTACTCATAGCTCAGCAACACCCTACCTTAGTCTAGACTACCACAACATCTGTGAGAACTGTATCAGCTCCATTTCATTCATGTGCCTTGCAAATACCCATCTTACATACCACACCCATTGTAGATGCTCTCCATAACTTATCCACATGGCACCTCACCATGGTCTCCATATCACTTAAGCCAAATTTAGTCTAGCCCATAAATCCTTGTATTACTAACTCATTTGAACTAGAAAACTCAGTTGTACCTCCTCTACCATGGACCACCTCATTGCATAGGGATGCTCTCTATCCCATCCCTTAACAAATAAACCCATGCCACACTGAAGTGCTCCTAACCCCAAAATTGTAATAACAAACTGCAACCTAGTCCCTAGAACTTTTTCCTCCTCACCTTATATAGCTCCTGGTACAACTATACAAATAAAGAATTATCCCATGCATACACTTATGGTATAGCGATCGTATCGTACACCAACCCAATAAATTTCCATGGGAACCGATGGCTATTACTATTTGGGGTCACTATTTTTGCCAACATGAACATCACCAAAGTGGGAAGGACATCCAAATTCTTATCCACATACATAGACAAGTAACTAATCCCTCCACTAGTCACCTCCACATACTACCATATATTATTGAACATGCAACTCAACTCATACTTCTTGTCGTGTCCAACCTCAACAAGCAAACCCTCCCGTGGTAACTTGAGGATGCGGTATACATACTCAAGTATCACACTTACCTCTCTATTAGGGAGCTGAAATGTCCCCCTATCTAGATACCATATCTATGTAAAGATAAATAGATACCCCTTGTCCACCCTCACCATATCTATTTTGGCTACCCTAGCCAACCCAACCACCTCTAACAAATCCCACTCATCATCTCACAAAGCCTTCCTCACCCTAGGAATGAGCGATGAGAACGGATGTCGAGCATCCAAAATATTTAGTTGCAACATAACACAAAGTATTAATGTCAAATACATTGCATTATTTCAAAAAAAAAAAGGAGAAATTTTTTTTCACAATAAAAAAATCAAGTCATAAGCACTTACCTTGGAAAAGCACGCACCTACTCCCACATCTGCTCCTTACGCCACCATAACATCTACACCTCACTCCACTCACTTCACTCCACTCCCTCAGATGCAACTTTAAAAATTTGTGTACATACAAAGTGCATTAAAATACTCATGGGTGCTTCCTGGTGCATTAAGGTGCCTCTCTACATTTGTAAAGCACCAAACTTTGGTGGGTGTTTGTACAAGCAATAAGCGCTTGTCGGTTTATTGGTGTAAATTTTGACAAAAATAACAAACCGATCCAAAAGGTATCTTACCTCAAAAAAATCATTCCAAATTGCATCCATACATCAAAATCATCATAACATCATGTTTTGTGAAAACCAAAATTTATTTGGAGTCATAATTTTTGTTTGCAACCAAAAGTCACAAAATCACATTACGAGTTACAAATCACTCAAAAAATGGTCCAAATTCTCACAAAGTGATAATTTTCATCATTAATTCCATCATTGCACTCATTAACACATCATATTCCAATCATCGCATTCATACATTTGTCAAGCTCAAAAAATTTCAAGTGAACCTTGTATCTAGTGGTCTATTCTATCTCCTTGGCAATTGCAACGACTTGCATCCATGTAATTCGATAAGATGGGTAAACCACCATAAGGATACTTGGCCATAATAATCATCTAATATATAATTTTTCAAACACAAAATCAAATTTGGTACTTCTTATTTAGAGTGAAACTATGACAAGACCAATTTGCTCAAAAGCTATCATTGGTGGACTAGTTCATGGGGCTTGAAACATGGAAAAAATTATAACTCATAATTTCTTTTCAAGACAGTTATCATGGTGACTGGCCTTAGCTAGTGTTATTGGTTCTTATCATAGGAATTATCTAGAAATAACTAGTTGGCCCTCCAAATTTGACTCTTTTTCATTTGTATTTTTGTCACTTTACATTTCAATGATACTGAAAGGCACATTCTTCAACATCATGGAATCACCCCAAACTTGGGGAAACTACATTTGAATTTGATTTTACCACAACAATATACATATTACATGATCATGGCATCTACACTTGGCAAAAATCCCTTTTATCTTTTAGGGCAAAAATAGAATCAATCACTTGCATATTTCAACAATATCCTTCCACAGTTGGGGCAAAAATGACATCACATGTATATCATTTATATCATCCATAATTGCACCATACATTCCACACAATAATTTACATAAATATATTAATTGGATCATGAGATGCATTTGTCACTCATTCACCAATTAAGGGGGTACGCTACACAATCAATTTTTTTTTATCTCTAAGTTCATCTTTGCAATCTAAGAAGAGAAAGTTGCTTTTGCATTTGGCCAAACTAGGTGTCTTGTATTTTTGCACCACATTGTGTTTCATGCAACATGGTATAAAAATGGGTATCTTTAGACACCAAAATATAGTCACTTGTCATCCATCCATAGCTTCCCGCCACATTTACCCATTATATATATATATATATATATATTTTAAAAATAATATATTATATATACCCATTATTTATATATTTAATATATATATATTTATATGAATTAATCTCATACATCCATCATGATTTAATCCTAGCCACTCATCGACCTTAATCCATCCCACATACCCAAATTTATTCTCCACCCTCCATCATATTTTAATCTTGACCACAAAAATTGTATCATTGAAACCCTAATGTGCCATAGGAGAGATTATAAAGAGGAGTCATTTTGATGACTCAATCCCTAAAAAAACCTTTCTTAAACCTCATGTTTTCTGAATTCTGAGTTCTATCACTCGTCTTCTCCCCCACATACATCATCGTCCACATCACTTGAATTAGATCTGCTTTTGTAGACTCTTCTTCACTCCCTAGAATATCCCTTCAAGTACCTCTTGTCATTACCGAGAATCTCCAGGTACTTATCATTAATGAGTACCTATGGGCACCTTCTACCATCGCCAAGCCCCTATAGGCTTTCACAACCCTAGTTCTATAGTCTAGATATACCTTGGGTGCCGCTAGGGCATCTATGAACCAAATTATCTAGAAATAATGAAGAATAGAGAATAAAAAATTGGTGTGACAAGGTAATTTATTTATTTTAATTATTTTTATTCTTTAGATATATATATATATAACTTCATTCTGTAACTAGGGTTAGTTGTTTTCTTATTGAAGGCCTCACATAGTGGAGACCTTGTAGATATTATTGACCTTCTATTGTTGTTTTCTATTTTCAGATTTAGGAATCAAGTTCATTGGAATTTGGTGAAGCACTTGAGGTCCGGCCTATGGATATCTGAAGCCCACTCACCTTACTGTTGAGATCAATTCGAGTGTGAAGACACCACCCTTATTTTTTATCTAGGGTTTTAGAGAACCCTAGCATATTGAAATTATTGTATTGGATAATAAAATATTGTAAAACCCCTGTATGGGGTACACTTGTTGTAATATTAGAGCTTCACTCGATAATAAGAATAAAATGTTATTTTTGTGCAATCATTTGTGGTTATTCTACTTTATTCGTTTATTTATTTAAGTACATTGTTTGGTGTTGTTCAATTTCACATCTACAATAGCTCTTGGGTAAAATATACCCACATTTAGATTGTATTCATATGATTGTGTTTGAATATAGTCACCTTCAACTAAAGCCATCCATAGCAAAATTTGATAACCTATAAGTTACCGTAAACTCTTTTATGTAAAGGATATGGAAAATAGGGAATGGTGGTGTATTACTCCATTTTGTTTTGGTTTGTGTGTGTTTACCTTATTTGCACATGTGATTGGTTGCTTAATAAGATAAAAGTTCTATTGATGGAAATAATTTGATTAAATTACTTTATGTTTTCTAATGTTGTATTTATATTAATAATGTGGACTTATTAATATTTAAGGTTATATTTTATAACTAACATTAGAAAAGCAAACATTAATATTGTGGAAATATTAATGCAATAAATGAAGGGTGACATGATCCTCATTTTGGAAGGAAAGCTTATTTAAAAATATATATATTAAAATAAGAAAAATATTATTAATATTATGAAAGAGATTTTCTTTTATTAATATAAATTTTAAAAGATAAATAATTAATTTGGGTGGTTAAAGAGTTTGGTTCATGGGCGGACCATCTTCTTGCTCCTTAAAACCATGTTGAAAAAGGAAACCAAGGGGGAAAAAAAGGAGGAAGGAAAAGAGAACAAGAGAATGATATTTTGGAAGAAAAGAATCAAGGATTGAAGTTTCAAAAGAATGAGATATTTTCACTGGATCTTCAAAAGAGATAATTTTGTTTTGATATATATATATATATATATATATATATATATATATATATAGTTTGAAAATGATTCTTTGTTTTCGTCAATCAAATTGTGGAATAATCATTTTCTCCTTATTCTAATCTTTAAATGAATTACATTTTTGTTGTTTCATGTATGAGTGTATCCTCCAAATGTTAGATTTGATTATTTTATCAATAGTTGTAGGATTTGAATCTATTGATTAAAATAAAATAGTTTTATCATCGTGAGTGTGGTCTACTAGCAAGGATGCCACTTGCATTATCGGTGATGTGACCCGGGTTCAATCCCCATGGTGGATGTGTATAAAAAGTATTACTAAAAAAAATGTATCATGTTAATCAATAGATTTTAGCCCTAAAACTACTGTTAAAATAATCAAACATAACATTACTTATTGAAACCTTTTTATTTTAATTAATAGGTTTAAACCGTAAAACTATTGATAAAATAATCAAATGTAACATTACTTAAAAAAAATGTTTCATTTTAGTCAATAGCTTTTAACCCTAAAACTATTGTTAAAATAATCAATCATAACATTAAGTATTGAAACCTTTTTTTGAGTGATACTTCTTATACACATCCACCATGGGGATTGAACCCGGGTCACATCATCGATAATGCAAGTGGCATCCTTGCCGATAAACCACACTCACGATGATAAAACTCTTATATTTTAATCAATGGATTCAAACCCTACAACTATTATCTATATATATATATATATACAATCCCCATGGTGGATGTGTATAAGAAGTATCACCGAAAAAAGAAGGTTTCAATACGTAATGTTACGATTGATTATTTTAACAATAGTTTTAGGGTTAAAAGCTATTGACTAAAATGAAACATTTTTATTAAGTAATGTTACATTTGATTATTTTATCAATAGTTTTACAGTTTAAACCTACTAATTAAAATAAAAAGGTTTCAATAAGTAATGTTATGTTTGATTATTTTAACAGTAGTTTTAGGGCTAAAAGCTATTGATTAAAAAAAAAGTTTTTTTTTTAAATAATGTTACATTTGATTATTTTATCAATAGTTTTAGGGTTAAAAGCTATTGATTAAAATAAAAGGGTTCCATTATGCAATTATACATTTGATTATTTTATCAATAGTTTCAAGGTTAAAAGCTATTGATTAAAAATAAAGATTTTTATTAAGTAATGTTATGTTTGATTATTTTATCAATAGTTTTGGGGTTAAAAGCTATTGTTTAAAATAAATCATTTTCAATATGTAATGTTACGTTTGATTATTTTATCAATAGTTTTAGGGTTAAAGGCTATTGTTTAAAATGAAAGAATTTTATTAAGTAATATTACATTTGATTATTTTATCAATAGTTTTAGGGTTAAAAGATTTTGATTAAAATAAAAGGTTTTCATTACATAATGTTATGTTTGATTATTTTATCAATAGTTTTAGGGTTAAAAACTATTGTTTAAAATGAAAGAATTTTATTAAGTAATGTTACATTTGATTATTTTATCAATAGTTTTAGGGTTAAAATATTTTGATTAAAATAAAAGGTTTTCATTACATAATGTTATGTTTGATTATTTTATCAATAGTTTTAGGGTTAAAAACTATTGATTAAAATGAAATATTTAAAGATGTAGAAGAATTATTTGTTATAAGGAAATAAGGAAACTTTCTTATATTATGTTAAAAGAGAGACATAGATGTTTTATTTTATAAAAGGGAATTTTATATTTGTTTATGAAAATTAATGAAGATTAAAATGGACATGGAGTCCAATGATATTAAGGAAATTTATGGAGTTTCCTTAAAAATATATGGAATTGTATTGTGGAAATACATTGTTTTTGCTTAAAATGGAATTAATCAAATGGGATGTGGAGTCCTATTTTGATTGGGAAAAATTATGGGGTTTTTCTCCTTTGTATTCTTTATAAATAGTTAAAAAGATGAAAGAAAGAAATGTATATGTTATGTTTACTAGATGCATTGAAAATAATAAGCATTTATCATTACATTATAATTTGGAGAAGTGTTCCTAATCCCTTAAGCTATCTATTTCTCAGTAAAGCTCAAGGACCTTAGTGTGTAAAGCTTTGAATAAGAAGAGTTATTTATGGCTATTGAGAAGCATTCTATTTGTGTTTAATATGTAACTAGAGTTATGAAGAAAGAGTGGTTTTTGGACAAAGCTTAAATGAATAGCTTTGGATTCTTTAATGGATTTTGTTATGGAGAAAAATATTGTAAAATGAGTTTGATCATTTGAAGAGATTTGTATATTGATGATTTAAGAAATTATTTTACTATTTCATTAGGATATTCCAGTTCTTCTTATAGAATGATAGGATGTTTCTATGAATGGCAAAAAAAAAAATATGAATAGATGGTATATGGATCTTGATCGATTATTATGCTTATGGAGATAGGATATTATCTATGGTGTAAATAATATTTGATATTATTCTTTGATATGATTTGAATCATTTCTTATGATTAGTAAGATGATTATACATTAATTCTGGTTTAATTAAGAGAGATATATTTAAGGATGTCATTCCTTTTGCTTATGGGGAAATCATTAAGGAAAGACTCTAAGTAACCTTGTATAGGATCCCTTTAAGATGATTCACATCTTGAGGAAGTTGTAGGGAATAAAAACCTAGGACCTTTATGAGGCGGTCACATTTGATAAAATCAATTCAAGTGCAACCCAAATGTGGGGATACTTTGGATAATATTTATTGCGGTTTAGCTAAATCTCTTATCCTACTATGGAGGTTAGAATTTTTTTGTTCATTGGAGATAGGTGATGGTACCCCAAATGACTATTGGGTATTCATATGAATATATCATGCAGAGTGATGATCACCTTAATTAAACCATCATGGATATGGGTTAGTTGAGCACTTCATTTTATTCAATCCACTACGGAGGTGTAATGTTTAAACTAAGGGGCTTTACGCCTATACATTAGCATAGATAAACTTATGCTATTAACATAATTGGAATCCCTTTATATAAACGTTGAGAATAGATAATCCCAATGCTATGGTCAATATACCTTACATTCATGAAGGATAAAATGAATGTAGGGTGACCATTTTAAGCATCCTTTATACCGCAAATATACACAAGGTAAACCCTAGAACCTATGGGAGTTTAACCACTAATGTCCAGTTGAGTGATGTCTGCACTGTCATGGACTCAAAATATGGTGAAGACTCAATGAATATAATCTCTCCTAGGTTGGTTAGTTTTGGGTTGTTACAAATATGTAATCTATATTATAAAAAATTATATGTGGGTTGTGTGTAGGTTATCTAGGCTAACCATTTGTTTTAACTTGAAGCTTCAATAATTTTTTTACTATGGTATGGTTAATAAATATGATATAAATTTTTGTTGTTAGTTCTAGGAAGCATAATTTTGGGATGCACTATAATGTAAAAAAAATAAATCTCATAACAAATAATAGTGTATAAGTTAACAAACAAACAACAAGAATAATTCTATTAGTGGAACAAGCTTCGTTTATTAAAAATGTGGCCTTTTAAAATGGAAAGTAAAGTTTTTAGAGTACACCAAACAATATCTAAAATGTAATTATGATACATTTAGTGGTTTATTCAATATTATGATTATGTTTTCATAAAATGATAGAATATTATGAGTATAACATATGAGAACTACCTTTAATCTTGACAAACAATACAACCTTAATTGTATGTATCATTACTCTTAATTCAATTTATATTTCCTCTTCCTCCATATTTGTCATTCAAATTGACTTTACATTTCTTGAAAATAATAGAATGGGTTAAGGAATTACCATTATAAAAAAAAAAATAGAAAAAATGAATGATCTCTATTGTTATTAGGAAATTATAAATAAGCTCTACAACATATTACTCTTTTATATTAACACAAGAATAAATCATCTATGTAATTATTGACTATATTTTTTAAGTTTTTTTATTAGATAAATAAAGGGATTTTGATAGGGTTCAAAAACCTAATACAAGCCGAGCAGAGAAGGAAAACTAGAAAAATCTAAGTCCAACTCAAAAAACCAATTCCTACAAAAGGGGATCAATGTAACTATACCGATGAAGCCCAAAAAAAGAGAAAACACTAGGAAAGAAACCAAAAAAAAATCACAACACCCTAAGGATGAGCCAAACCATAGAGGAAGAAACTAATCCATAAACCACTACAAGATTGAGTTCTCCATCTAGCTCTTAACAATCTCCCTAATCTCATTGATCAAAGCAACTGCCACATGGATTGATCCTAGAAGGACCTAAAACTTACTATCAAGTATGTCTAAAATCGATCAGGAACCCATAGGGACAAAGGACGAAGTCTCAACAAGAAAGTGAGAATTATTAATCTGAAAGCACGAGATTCCAAAAACAAAAAGGATAGACTAAAAATGCAATGTAAACGAAACTAAAATAACGCTTAAACCCTATGTTATTGAAAAATGCGTAAAAAGAAAGAACATGAACACAAGATATCAAAGCAATATAAAATACGGCCCTTTTATTGATATGCTTTTCAAATTTGTGTTACAATGCGTCTCCTTCCTTTTTAGGGGATAGGAGCATTAAATGTTGGTCTTTTACAACTTGTTTCAGAATTCCTTCTTTCGCGTGCCCACATATAAGATGGGCGAACCAAAATGTTGTCATCGCTTGTGTTGATAAAAGTAGATTCCTCGCTGCTCCTCTAATGCTACAAATCTGCGTTCAAAGAAACAAACAAAGAATCAGTAGCACCTGTGTATGAAAAATGAAAGATAAATATAATGATGGTTAAACTGAGTCTAAATAAACTGAAAACTTGACAAAAGCATAATCATGTAACTAGCTAAATACTACAAAAGAAATAATCACCAAAGGCAATAAGGCGGGGGGTGCTCGAAGGCAAACCACCCGCGGGTGAAACTTTGTTTTGACATCAATCCGCTTGGGATGGGTCCGAAACCTGGTGTGATGTGTTGTCGGCAAATTGGTAGGATATTGTGGTCAAAAAAATCAAGTTTTGGTTCTTGATTCATGCCTTCAAAAGTCACCCAATAACCTCTCTTTCGATTAAGAGATTATGGATGTTGAAAGCACAAATCGCAAGTAAGTGAATTAGTAGCACTTCGTCGCTCAAAATGCTCCTTCTCTATATATCTTTTGGGTGAGGAAGCTCACCATTTTATAGATCCAAGGGGTCTCTTTGAATTAACATGCAAAAGTGTTACTTTGCATGAATGCTTTGTTTTCGTGAAGAGAAGACTTCTTCTTGATCAAGGGCTTCTTAACTGCTTCTGTGCATGTCTTTGTATGTTTAGAAAAGCTCACTCGCACTCCTATGCCATGCAGGGAAAGCTAAGTGGTAGTTCTGAGTTGTCATGCATCGAGATCTGACTTTTTGCCGATCAAACCTGGCATTCGTCCCACCCAGAAGCGAGCGCTAGTAATTATCTCTGGGTGAAATGAGTACCCATCCGCATTCGTATCTGGGTGAAATGAGTACCAATCTGCACTCATCCCTGGGTGGAGCAAATAAGTAGCAGAGTGTCTAAAATGTGCCAATTTGATCTTTGACTTGTAAAACTATTGTGCAAATGGTTAGAACCACTGTTTTAACCTCTGGGGCTGCCCTGGGGCCTATGTGTGTTAGTGCGATCAGTGTTTACAGTAACATAATCGGATTGGTGTTGTTTTGGTGTCTACAGATGCCCCTTTTTGGAAAGTGTTGCACATGGTGCAGTGCTGAGCAAAAATAGATAACCAAAGCACTAATGATTAGGGTTTTCAGTAATCTAACCAACTCTTGATGCCCCACGTATGGAAAAGGGGGTGCATTCTTGAGTCCTTGCTTCTGACAAGCTAAGGAACTTAAATCAAGCATTAACCTGGTTCGATGAGGTATTACTTGAACTTAGACATTGATTAGTCATGAATAGGCAAAGGGCGCAACCTTTTGTCTATGGGAACCTTGAGTTCATGATTCATGAATGCCAAGTATATGATCAGTTTGTGATAATTGCTTGTTGGCTGCCCCAAGCAGGGGTGTGATTGTATTTTGGAATGATCCTTTGAATGCGTGTTATTTCCAAGATTGGGTATATTGTTGTTGATCGGAAACTAAGTGTGACTACCCCCTCAAGCGACGAATCGATGAGGGAATTACCGACATGAGAAAAGCGATGAGTCGCTTGACCCAAGATGACTTAAGTGAGGGTGCCTTCAGATGTTATCCGATGCATGCTCGAGTAGTTTCCCAATTGTTTTGACCTATTTTTGGTGGGTGTGAACCCATTTTGAATGTCATTTGGGGTTAACATTGGCGAAAATCCATCTTCCCATGAAGCAGTCCGGCTATGGTAGCATTCTTAGGGAGTAGGATAGCGACAAGGTAGACCCCGACATCAGTTTTCTTATGCCAAGAGGTTAAGTGCAAGAGCACTTTTGTCCGACAATTTTTAGTGGTTTTGTTGGCATTTATCATTTTTATATTTTGGTTGTTTTTTATTTTTATTTTTGGGTATTCGTTCCGGGGGGGACGAACTCCATGATGGTACTCATCTTGGGGTGGGATGAGCACGCCTCCAAGGAAAAAGTGCTCATTCCAGGCAAGGACGATTACCAGCAAACAAAAAGGTATAAATAGGTGAAAATGATGGATTTTGCTCATTTGCACTGTTCATCGATTGCAATTTGGAGCTCTGAGGAGGAAGAGGTAGATTTTTTGACGTGAAGTGCTGCCGGATTTTCCAGCCACCATGAGTGCACAGACCGGGTCGTCAGGCGGTCGAGACGAGGTGAGACCAGTAAGTGAACTATCTCCTCGAGTTTGAATTTGAAAAATGCAAATGTGTTTTTATTGTGTTTTTCTTTTGTTTAAGACATGGAACCCTAATTAATTAAATTAAAAGGTGAATGAATTTGATTTAAAGACCATGAAACCAAATGAAACGTGGATGCAAACCGATGGAAACTTAGATGGAAAACCATAGGATAAACCCAAAATGAAACTTAGAGTAACACCTTAGGGTAACCACGGTTATAAAAATGTTTTTTTTATGTGAATGGTAAAACTTAGGTCGAAAATGTAGGTAAACCATGCCCATTTTTTTGTTATTTTTTAGTATGAAATTAAAGATGAAAAAAATTAATGAATTTTTTGTTGAAATGGTAAACTTAGGTTGAAACTGTAGGTAAACCATGTCGAATTTTTGTTATTTTTATGGAATTAAAAATGAAAAATGGATGAATTTTTTTTTTTTGTTGAAATGGTAAACTTAGGTCGAAACCGTAGGTAAACCATGTCGAATTTTTGTTATTTTTATGGAATTAAAAATGAAAAATGGATGATTTTTTTTTTTTTTTGTTGAAATGGTAAACTTAGGTCGAAACCGTAGGTGCCATGTCGAATTTTTGTTATTTTTATGGAATTAAAGATGGAAAAAAAAAAAAAAAATTGGTGAAATGGTAAACTTAGGTCGAAACCGTAGGTAAACCATGTCAAATTTTTTGTTGTTTTTTTTTTTTTTTTAATGAAATTAAAGATGAAAAATTGATGAATTGTTTTGTTGAAATGGTAAAATTAGGTCGAAACCGTAGGTAAACCATGTCAATTTTTTTTTTTTTTTTTAAATTATAACAAATGTACATGTGAATGAAGGATGTTACTGTTTATTGATACATTTTTGAATATGTGATGGTGATTTGATGCGTGTTTTTGATGTGTTTATGTTTTGTGATATGCAGGTGGTGAAGATTCGGCATCGGGTATCGACTATTTTTTCTAGTGCCCGTGATGCGTTGAGTGCGGAGGACTAGGAGTGGCTTGACGCCTTAGGGCTCAAGCATGTGACATGGTTGGAGGCAGTGGTTGCGGATTGGGCATACTTGATAGCTTTGATTATCCTATGGGATGTTTGAATGAACACCTTCCATATTCTGACAAGGGAGATGACAATCACTTTAGAGGACGTGTATCAGATTCTTCGAATTCTGATAGACGAGGTTCCCATCCGAACGACACCATGAGGCTAGAGGACGACTGTACTAACTCAGTGTTTTGGAAATGGGGAGGATGTGGATGGGATGAGCTCAGTGGAGAAGGTAGAGCTGGATTGTTAGGTTGGGGGGATTCTAGTATGATGGTGGTATGCGAGGGGAGCGTTGGGAGTGAGGCATGCACTACTCATGAGCCTTATTTCTAACATGCTATTTTTCCAGACTCTTCGAGGGTGAGGTTCCCATGGAACCTACTGGAGGTGGTGTGGCAGTTAGTGGATTGTCCTGCAATAGAGCCGATGATCATGAGATGGGGCCAGACGCTGTTGGATCAACTATATGATGAGTTGTATGAGGTTCGCTGCTGAAAGCGAAAGGGGATTGGCTACAGTTACTTGTTGCAGTGTTGGGCCTGGTAGCATATAGCCATAGAGCGACCATGAGGGCTACCTTGGACTACATGGGTTGACATGGTGGATAGAGATATTGGGTATGGTGTTTTATGGTATCGATCTAAGGAGCAAGGGCAGATTCAGCAGTTTTCGGGAGACGTGGACCATTACAGAGATGCATTGGCACGACTGTCTCTAGGAGATGTGGTGTGGATGCCATATTAGGATTGTCCCACATGGGCAGAGGCTGATGAGTGGCTTCGACAGGTTCAAAGGGGGAGATGGGTCATTGGATGACATGGGACGAAGCAGGAATACTTTCACTATCTTCGAGTGACATGATAGTTTGGGGTATGCCAAGGGTTGCCTGGGGAACCCATAGTCTATCAGTGCCAGAGTGATTAGAGGACTCTAGCTACATCGATCCTCGAGCCACTAGGGGAGGAGGTGAATAAAGTATTGGACATTCCATACGTGGATGACATCGGAGTGACTGTCGAGTACCAGGAGTGGTGGACGCTTTGGCAATGGCGATGTGAGGGGCCATTGGGAGGGGATGAGGCAACGGGAGGTGGAGAGAGTGCAGAGGCACCAGGAGAGGGTTGGGGAGCTCCTACTGATGTGGACATGGTGGAGGTTGCAGATGCAGGAGAGGACTTTGGTGATGAGGAGCAGCAAGAAATGCAGGATGCTCCAGAGCAAGCCGATGCTCCAGAGAGGCTAATGCAGCCAGTCATGCTGGGGGATACAGATGCAGGGTTGCATGCTGAGGTAGCTCGATTGACGGAGGTGTCACGAAGGTGAGATGGAGAGCTTGGGAAGATGGCACAGGATAGGGATCTCCTGTGGACGCAGTTGGTAGAGCGGGAGAGTGCAGGGGCTACGTCTCACCGGTAGGAGGGTGATACAGATGCTACATAGGAGAGGGATCTCCTACAGGTGCAGCTAGCATAGTGCGATGACGTAGTCATGTACTATCATAGGCAAGAGGCAGAGTGGAGGCTATGAGAGGCAGATTGGGGGTGGCATCGACTGGAGATGGAGGGCGAGATTATCCGCCTTGGTGAGCGAATACTAGAGCCTCTGGCAAGTGGCTTGTCATACCGAACGAGAGACAGTGGGACAGAGCAGTCAGAGACTAGTGGGCGTGATGCAAGGACGAGCAGTAGTCACCTTGAGAGGTCCCAAAGGACCGATACTGTAGGGGGTAGTTCCTATCGCACTGATCCTGCATGATCATGGTGGCCAACACCCTAGGCTGGGGGTTTTTGAGTTTTTAGATTGTGGTAGCGAGGTCCGAGGACTGGTTCACTGTAGCCTGCAGGCAATTTTTTTATGATATATATATATATATATATGACTCTTTTTGGTGTTTGTATATTTTTCATGATTTATTTTTATGTGCATGTTTTTATATTGATGTATGCATATGCGATTATGAATGCGATGGTTCTAATTTGTATGATGTATGCATATGGAATGAATGAAATGAATTGTTGATGATTTGTCAATGCACCATAGACTATACAAGATTGGACTAGCTTGCTATAGTAATGGGATAACTTTGTGGAATGCTTGTGCATGTGAAAACTTTGCTTTTGTATTTTGTCTATTTTTTTATGGTGATGTACGGAATGAAATGTACCAGTTGTTTGAAAATATAGTTAAGCTTTTCTGAGATGCAGATATTTTAACTAACTAGCCAAGACTGTACATTTATATCGTGAGACTTTTGAAAAAGGTCTAAATCTGACTTGAATTTAACCAAGTTATTTCACATCCCAGTGTGTGCAATTGAGTTTTTTTATGTGGTATTTGTCAGGATACCGCCAATGCCAGATGGGCTTTCAACCGAAACTATACTAAGGATCACCTAATTAGCTCCACTAACTCCTTTATTGTATTTAGTCAGATTAATCTGCGATGCTATCTAGGATACCATAAGCTAGCTCATCCACATGCAAACATTGATCTGTACACAAGTTAATGTGATAGATATATCATCATGCGGGAGGTTTACCGCTAGTGACCGATAGGCTATCAACCAAACCGATACTGAAGCTTACCTCATGACCTATCGAAATGCTGAGAGTTCCAGGGATTCAAGTTTGACTCCCTTCTTTTCTTCAATTGTATTGGGATACTTGCTCCTTTGTAGTGATAAAATCACTGTTTATTTTTGTTTTATTATGTTTTTTTTTTTTTTTTTTGAGCAAGGGATTTGGATTTCGAGTGATGAGAATCACTATTGTATGTGCCTTTTGATGTATGCACTTTGAGGGTGATGTCAAATTTTTGGAGTTTTGACATATGCAAATTTTTGATTTTTTGAAACTTTTGAGAACTTGGGATTCATGGGGAATTGGGTAGGGAGGATGCTTGTCCTTTTGCCAACTCTCAGCATTTTTGGGGTCATTCGCACAAGGAGATGAGCAAGATAGCTGTTTTGCTTATGGTGACCTGGATTACTGTGCAGGTTTCATATTTCGTTCACACAAATTAGGAATTTTTATGTGTGTTAATTTGTGTTGGGATGCTATGTAACAAGGTGTGCTCCAAGTAAAAATTTCTCGTGTAAAATCTACTTAACTGTGAACATTTTTTGGCTAGAAATTTAAAAACAGCTGAATGACGAAAACCCTATATACATTAGGAGACAACTGACGATAAGAAAAATGGCGGTGGTGCTATTCTAGATGTAGGCGTTTATGAAAATGGATCTAAGGTGGAAAAGGATGGAATTTCCAAGTAATGTCTGTCTATGGTTCTTTTGACTTGTATGACCTATCAAATGTATAATGTATGGATGCGATGCCTAATGCAACCTATATTTTTGTATTTTGATTTTTATGAGAATGCACGAAATTGGAATGCAATTGTTTTTGTGATTTTGATTTTTATGAGAATGCATGGAATTGGAATGCAAATGTTTTTGTGATTTTTTTTTTTTTTGAGTATGCATGGAATTGAAATGCAATTGTTTTTGTGATTTTTGACGATTATATTGTTTTTGTTTATTTTTGAATATTTATGTTGACCAAGCAGTTATGGTAATGCTTGGAGATTTTGGTATTGACCAAAGGGTTTATAGACACCTTTGGGGCATTTAGGGATGACCAAGTGATTATGGAAATCCTTGGAGCTTTTGTCTTGACCAAAGGGTTTATAGAGACCTTTGGGGTGTTTAGGGTTGACCAAGCGATTATGATAATCCTTGGAGCTTTTGGTTGGACTATGGCTCTCTAGATGTGGAATGGCCTCAAATGAATGATGTTCAAGGGTTCTATTTTCTTGATTCCTTAAAGAGAGGCAAGCCGGTATGTTTCGGGTCCTATTCTACTGTCAATGATGTAAGGACCTAACCAGTTTGTCGTGAACTTGTCCCGTAGATGGGACGACAAATTAGAATTTTGTTGGTTCTCTTTTAAGACCAAGTCACCAACCTGAAATTCCCTAAGGTGGACTTTCATGTTGTATGCTTTCTTAAGTTGCTCTTGATAGATACGCAAATGCTCGAGAGCATTAACGCATCGTTCGTCAAGCAACATCAATTGATCTAACCGGGCCTACCGTCTAGTGGCATCATCGATGAACTCTTGCATTGAAATGCACAGGGAAGGGATTTCCAACTCAAAAGGCATGACTGCCTCGAAGCCATACACTAGCAAAAATGGAGTTGCCCGAGTGGGCGTTCGAATGCTGGTGCGATAAGCCCATAGGGCAAGCAGGATCTGAATGTGCTAGTACTTATGATTGTCTACAACTATCTTTTTGAGAATGGGGACTAGCATTTTGTTTGATGCCTCTACTTGCCCATTTGCCTGCAGATAATAGGGTGTTGAAAAGTTATGCTGAATCTTGTACTTTGTGGTCAAAGCAAGCACATATTTATTCTTGAATGGTGTCCCATTATCTAAGAGGATCTTGGATGGAATACCAAAATGACATATGATGTTATGCAAAATAAACTCCACAATGCGAGATTCAGTCGTAGTGGTCAGCGAAACTGCTTCCACCCACTTGGTAAAGTACTCTGTGGCAGTTAAAATAAATGTGTGATGACCAGACGATGCAGGGGAGATCTTGCCAATTAGATCAAAGCCCCACTACAAAAAAGGCCAAATCGATTGAATTGGCTGCAAGGCCTGAGAAGGTAGGTGTGTCAAATTAGCATGGTGCTAACACTTCACACACTTCTTCACATATGTGCAACAATCTCGCTCTAAAGATGGCCAATAATAACCCATGCGAAGAATGCACTTTGCGATGGCCATACCACTGAAGTGGCCACCACATGTACCATCGTGAGCTTGGGTGATCACCCAAGTAGACTCTTGCTGGTCCAAACAATGAAGGAGGATTCCTTCATAATTATGACGATACAAAATGTCTCCTAACAAGACATGCTTTGCCACTTTTTGTTTGAATGATCATTTTGCGGCTTGTGTCAATCCAAGTGGGAGATTACCTAGCTTGAGGTAATCCCGAATGGGTGTGTACCAATCTTACTGATCAAAAACCTCGATAGTATGAACGGCCAATCCCTCTTGAAGTCTATCCCAAACAAAAGTTGAGCGGGAAAGAACCTATAAAAACAACGTGGTGTTGCTATTAAGAGGGGTCAGGGAGAACAAGGACCCCCAGTTAGCTCGAGTCAAACAATCATGAATTCAAAAGAACTTATCCAGAGATGGTTCAATCTGGATCAGGTGGATTCCTGGCATTAGATCAAAGCTTGTACGCTCCATCACAGATTGCAATAATGTTTTAACCTGAATGGTTTTCATTTCACTAGAAGGGTCTTGCGGGATTAGTGACCCCAAAGAGGCCATAGTATCCACAAAATGATTTGATGATCGAGGGAGTGCCTCAATGTCATACCATTCAATTTGTGCCAATAATTTGTCCATAAGGGCTTTGTAAGCCTATAGAACTGGACATTTACATTGGAATATCCCCTTTACTTGATTGACAATTAATAGCGAATCACCAAAGATGTTCAATTATTTAATGTTCATGGTGATTGTTGTCTGAAGACCTATGAGCAAGGCTTCATATTTTGCATTGTTGTTGGTGCACGAGAAGTCTAATTTAAATGAAAAGGGCATTGGAGTGCCTTGTGGAGTGAAGAATACAATTCCCATGCCACCCCCTTGCTCACATTTAGAACCATAAAAGAATAGGGTTACGTCAGCCTATGACTCAGGCTCATCAGAATCTAGCAATTCTGAAACATGGAAGACCCCATCATCAGGTAGTTCAAAAGTCAAAGGCTGATCATCTTCAAGAGGAGCCTCATCTAGTTGATCAACGATGACTTGACCTTTGATGGATTTTTTTCCAATGAACTCTATGTCAAACTCCGTCAACAACATGATCCATTTCGCCGTGCGGCTACTATGATAAGTACGACTCATCATGTATCGCAATGGATTCTCCTTAGACACAACATATGTCTTATTACTGAGCATGTAGTGGCATAGATTTTTGGTAGCAAACACCACTGCCAAGCAGAGCTTTTCAACGTATGCATAGTTAAGTTCATAACTGACCAGGGTGTAGCTAAGATAGTATGTAGCCTCTTCTTTGTGAAGTTCATTTTTTTGGGATAGCATGGTGCCCAGTGCCACCTCAGTGGCTGAGATGTATAAATAGAATGACACTCCTGGTCTAGGTGGTGCCAATACTGGTGGCAAAGCCAAGTACTATTTAATGTCATCAAAGGCGAAATGGCACTCGTCATCCCAATGAAATGTGACCCCCTTATGCAATAATTTATTCATGGGTCGGCATTTGTCATATAACTGTGCTATGAAGTGCTTGATCGATGCAACCTTTCCCTGTAGACTCCTAAGCTGCTTGATGGTGGTTGGGGGATGCATTTCAAGGATTGCCTTGACTTTGTTTGGGTCTACCTTGATTCCTTGTTTGGAGACTATGAAACCTAAGAGCTTTCCAGAGGTGATGCCAAAGATGCACTTCTTAGGGTTTAATCTGACTTTATGTTCAATGAGGCGATCAAGGACCTTGCTCAAGTCATCGAGGTGATTTGGGTGCAAAAGATATTTGGCCAACAAATCATCCATGTAATCTTCCAAATTTTTATGCATGTAATCGTGAAAGATGTATGTCATGCAACGTTGGTAAGTGGCACTAGCATTTTTAAGGCCAAAAGGCATGACCTTATAGCAAAATGTCCCCCAAGGCATTGTGAATGCCATTTTTAGTTGGTCTGCAATATTGATACGAATCTAATTGTATCTTGAGAAACCATCCATAATGGAAAGCATTTCGTGGCCCGCTATGGCGTCTACCAACACGTTGATGCTTGGCAAGGGAAAATCATCCTTAGGACTCACTTTGTTAAGATCTCAAAAATCGGTGCATATGCGAATCCTCCCGTCGGGCTTCTTGACGGGAACCATGTTAGACAACCATGGAGGATAATCCACACAGATGACAAACTAGGCATCCAACAACTTTTGTAACTCATCTTTTACCATTAAGGCCACTGTTGGGTGCATCTTGCGTAGTTTTTTCTTTACTAGCTTGATTGTCGGATCAAGCATTAAATTAGGCATGACTAGTTGTGGGTCTAGTCCCGGCATATCCTTGTATGACCATGCAAAAACCTCCTTATTTTCCTTAGTAAGGGCAACATAATCAGCTCGCTCTTTGAGGGAAAGACTTACCCCCATCTTGAGAATTCATGGATTCGTTGGATCTGTGCCGATGTCTACATCAGTCATTGCTTCGACCGACATGTGGGATCCATCTTCCAACTGGTGTGGAATTGGGATCAGATGGATATCATTTGCTGAATTAAGATCATCATTAAGAATGTCAAGTTCCTCTTCAACATGTAAGACATCCTGAGTCTGTCCTGGAGTGAAATGAAACATCCCACCGCAAGGCCAATACTCTGATGGATATGGTTGTGTGTCAGTGCGATCCCAATCTATAGCCTCTATGTCTAGATGCAATGATCGTGTTGGATTGGCTGGATCATGGATGGGGGCGGTCAAGTCAATGGAGATCATGTTGATGAGATGATGGTAACCTCCATTACCGCAAGTGTGATAAATTTGACATTCGGGATGTTTTTGGTGCATTGGATCTAGCTCTGTAGGCACTGGCACAAAGGGATCAGCCCTATGCATGGACCTACAAACATGGTCTGCCCTAGGCATTGATGGTTTGATAGGGTCTCTAGGTGGAAGATGCTCTTTGTATACCTGGATTGCCGGGTGCAGTAATTGCTATAACTATGTCGAGTTGAGATGCCACCTATGTCTTGGACCTATGTGTAAGTGTTCAAACATGTCATCTATGTCCGAAGGATATTGTTGTTGTTGAGGTAGCCTATGCTCACTGGGATCATTCAATGGGAACATCATCAGGAAGCTTTCCTGATCGTCATGCATTGGATATTCGTGCGAATGATCGTACTTCGACTCATCTTAAGAAGACCCTTCGTGGTCTTGTCCATCTTCCCATTGTGGGTGAGTTCGTGAGGTTTCTCCTTGTTCGGCCATAGGGAAAGGGTTGTTTATGTCAACAAGGTTATTTGTTTGTAATGGGAAATAATCCCCCGATGTATAAGTTGTATTTGGATTGGCATATGTATCTAATGCCAACCCATCCTTGTTTCCTATCCCTAAGCCTTGCATGTTTTTGACCAAGATGTCGAGGGGCAAAGGGTGATTAAACCCTACTCTTGACTTATCATAAGGTATTTGGTATCTTGGTTGGCACAAAACACGCATTCCTTGTTCATACATGCCTAACCCGTATCCATGCCAATTGCATTGTCTAAGATATCGTAATGCGAAGTCGAGGTTAGCCAGATAATTGACATATTCCACAAAGGGATCTTCATCTTCCTCTTCTTGTTAGGAAGGTTCAACGCCATGATCTAGGCCCCCAAAAATAAAGTTTATCTGATTAGATGGGTAGCCTAAAGGAACCACGGAGCCTATGGGGAGTCGAGGTCTTCCCATGTCTTGAATAGACTGAAGTGTGGGCGTTGCAACAACATTGCGCACTATATACTCCCCCATGCCTATGTTAGACATCTCAACAGTAATCGTTGGCGATTGAGAGGAAGCAAATGGGAGTTCTCCTTGAGTCCACTCCATGTGGGGTGAACTAGGCATCTCAACTTCCATTCTATTAGGCGTCTCTTCTATAGAGATGTTGGAGACTAAAGGTGGTTCCGCTTCTAGGGGCTTCTTTCCTTTGTCCGTTGGTGTGGCCACCGTAGGTGGCATCGTTGTGGGAGGACCGAATGA
The DNA here is from genome assembly GCA_028583015.1 of Wollemia nobilis. Lineage (NCBI taxonomy): Eukaryota > Viridiplantae > Streptophyta > Pinopsida > Araucariales > Araucariaceae > Wollemia > Wollemia nobilis. Next base: position 16,915,868 of record JAQPPZ010016943.1, read on the forward strand.
AGAAGATGAACCCGCCTGGGAATTTGATTGAGTTGGTAATGGAGATTCTTGCTTAATCGGACCCCTTTTAGATGGATTTAACTGGAAATCCACATGCGTTGAAGGGAGGGTCGACTGCGGCATGAGTTGCACTGAATTGCAGTATTTAAAAGGTTCTAAATCTACAAGGACCATGTGCACTTGTCCTTAAAATGTGTACTTTAAACATTGATGAGCAATTGAAGGGACACACTTCATATCCCGGATCCAAGGCCGCCCAAGAAAGATATTGTAAGCCATCTCACCTTCTAAAATGTGGCACAACGTATGAATGGTCTTTTGTCCCACTTGTATAGGTAGGACAATTGTGCCAACTATCGAGCATATCATGTCATTAAATGCACAAAGAGTATAAGTGGAAGGTACAATGTGACAGGTTGGTAGCTTCAAATATTTCAGTGCAGCGGTTGTAATAATGTTACTAGATGAACCAATGTCTACCAACACCCGCTTGTACGGAGTCTCGTTGACCCACGCAATAACGTGTAGGGGTGGATCTGCTACATCCCTAGTCACTGTTTTTAACTCATCTTCCCTAAAGGTGATGACTGGTTCGGTACACTGTTTAACATGCCCCACAAAATTGTTGAACGAATTCGCTTTGTGGGGATGCAACTCAATTACCTTTAATATCTCCATGAGAGCTTCTTGATGGGGCACCGATTGTTTAATAAGCTCATAAATGGAGAGCCTAGCCGATGTGGTCCATAGACTTTGAGTAAGTCTAGTTTGAATCATGGCCATTGGTCTAGGCGAGGGCAACTGTGTAAGATTCGGTTGAGGTTGTGACATGGATGGAACATCCCTGGTGGCTGTCGCGGGGGTAGCTCCTAGGTGTCTCTTGTTTCTTGTCACAATGCTAATCATCCCAACATACCCCATGGGGAAACTTTGTTGCACTTCATTGACATGAAGAGGTTTTGCTTGTGCATCATGTGTGGGTAAAGGATCTTTGAAAACACCCATTTGTTGGTTGTTGGGTGCGATGGGGTTATCCACTACCAATGTGTTATTGTCAATGATATCTTGCACTAAACATTTAAATGTCCAACAAGCATGAAGGTCATGCCCTTTCCTCCTATGGAATCTATAGAAAAGATCCTCTCTATAGCCTTTAGGCTTTGGCACATTAGGATCGATTGTTGGAATCTCTAGCAGATTAATCAAGTTTGCCGTTGACAAACGGTCAAACAAGGAGTCCCTAGACTCAGTGTATGGTGTAAATTGCCACCTAGGGCAACGTTGCTAATTGTGATCTTGTTTTTTATTGTCTTTCTCATAGTTATTGTGAGGCACTGCCTGATAATTAGCCTTTGGAGGTTGTGTTGCTTGGGTAGGCGTAGGGGCATTGATAGCAACTTGATTGACCGTGATGGGTTTTTGTTGCATATTCCCTATTGTGGTGCTCTTGTTCCACTCTTTTTTTTAGGCTTGGAAATTTTGCCATCCTGTATCTTGATCTCTTTGATGACTCTATCTTGCGCCAGAGCTTCTTCTAAAGTGGCGTATTGCTGTAGCTGCAATAGCATAGACATCGATCGCAAACAACTCTTTGCGAACATTTGAGTTAGGTTGGACATAGGAGGGAGGTAAGACAGCTTTGAAAGCACCATCCTCCACCGATTCCCATATGCTACCATAGATTCCTCCTCATACTGCTTGAGGATAGCTAGATCACTTAGTGACAGCTTTTTATTTGTGTTGAAAGCAAAATGTTCTAGGAATGCGTCCACTAGCTGATCCAAGTTGTAGATGCTATGCTTCGATATATGGGTAAACCAATCTGAGGTAGATCCTACGAATGTGGTTATGAATGTTCTTAATAGCAATGCATCATTGTCTTGTATACCGAAGCATTGGCTCAAAAATCGAGTCACATGCTCTTGAGCATCTTCATCCCTTCTAAAGAGTGCCAACTAGGGCAACTTGAAATGTTCGAGGTATGGAGGTATTAGCACTGATAGATGCACAGGATGATTACGGAGTTGGCGTAAGGTAGGATTTTAGGGCCCAACAGTCTTGAGTTCCATAGTCTCAAAGCGTTCTAACAACACTTTGTATGCATCGAAGGACTTAATATCCTCCTCCTTGGTTTGCTCCCATTGTAGATTGTGGGGAACTTGAGGCCTTTGGAGGGATAGATGGGTAGCATCCCTTCTGCCTTGATAGGGCGTTTCAGCCCGCTCTTCTTGTTGGTCATAATCCTCATCATGATTGCGGGGAGTGGCCTCCCGCTCAGGTCTATGAGGTCTTAGAGGCAATGCTTGCTGACATCGCGGAGACCTGTCTTGCACTAGGGGATTGTGCCTCACATACATCTTAGATTGGTGTGCACGAGGGACTGGGGCCTTCTCAAGTGCATTGTTGTGAAGTAATTCAACTGTCTGACGTTGAATGCACTCTTGATTAAGGCAAAACAAATGTTCTAATTTCTATTAGTCTTGCCTAAGATGTATGATTTGCACTTGGCGGGTGACTATTTGGGCAAATTCCAAGTCATTTTGTTCCATCGTCTCTTGTTTAGGAGGCCTAGATGCCTCCCCTACATATTTGTCTCAATCATGGTGCTCTGAGACCCCTATATGTTGCTTCCCTCTGTCGAGGTTGGCAGCATTGACTTGAAGCTCTGGTCTCAATAAGCGATCTGGATATAAATCAGGTGCAGATGTGCATCATTCCCACACTGTGTACTATTCTTGAGGAATGTAGTGAACCTCCTCACACTCTTTGTTATATGCATAAAATGTGCGGGCATAATTGTCTTGCCCTGTCGAGAGAACCTGATATTCTGGATATGGTCTAGTGTGTCTGACATTAATCAAGGGTAAATTAGGAGTAACGACATCATATGGTTCCTCCTTGTGGACCCTTTGTTGTTCTAGATCAGTACACAACGCTTCATCACTAGGCCACCCATAACGAACTTCCAAGGGAGGCCTCGTACTTAGACCAAGTGCTACATATTGGTTATTTTATTGAAAAAATATTTTTTGCTTAGGAGTTCCCCCTAAGGAGGTGCCTCTATAGTCCTATATATTGATGGCATGAGTTGGAGTGCCCCTCAAGGAGGTGCCTCTAGAGCCATGTTCTATGACTGCATGGTGTGGACTAACTTGTGTACCCTACCGCCAAGGCGGGATGGCCAAGTCTTTAGAGCTATATTGGAGATGACTTGTCTCTCTTGGTGCATTCTCTGTAGCTTTTTCCTGCGATTAGGCTTGGCTACGAGTAAACACCATGGTAATGTTAACCTAAAGATGCAGAAATTATTTTTATGATTTTTTTTTTTTCGAAACAGAAAATAGCATACACACACAAGCAATGATTATCTCTTTTAAAGATTAATAGTGTGCCCTAAATCTGGTTTAGTGTGTTTTTGTTGTTTGTTTTGTGTTTTTGAAAACTTTTTATGAAAACTGTTTAAATGCAATTATGAAGGCTCTTATGACTCCCAAAATGGTCGCCCCTTCAATATACCATTACCGGACCGATATACCAACCTCTCTATATACCCACCCTTATGTGAGGGAGACTATAGGTACGTGAGAGCAGAAGATACGTGGAAAATAGGTGGTACGGAAGGGGAATCACTCTATTTATGACACCTACCATAGAAGACTTATCCTCATGTGCTAGGAGTCACCCTAGCTACACTTGGTCAGCTTTCGTCAGGATTTACGTCTAGCAACAGTGCAATCGGGGTAATGGATGCAATATCTCAAGCCAAAGTGATAATGGAATCCACCTTTGGTCTTGCTCAAGGGTTGGGGTTTTACGACCAACACCTTGGTTTAAATTACCACGTGATGTGTGGGATTCATTTTAATTTGCAAAAATTTGAAACAGGAAAACCAAAAGGAAACTTTCCCTAAGCCATACAAAAACTGAAAACCAGAAAAAAAAAATAGAAATTTGACAGAAGCTTGTTAAAAACCCCTACCTAATTTCTACCCAATAGGATGTTTCTGATTTGCTGCTCTTAAAAATTCATAGAAATATATTCGTCCCGGGGTGAGACGAATATCAAAACAGTATTCGTTCCAGGGTGGGACGAATGGTATATTCATCCCAGGGTGAAACGAATAATAGTTTGTCGACTAAAAAAATAGGTACCTGTAATCAAACAAGAAATTTCAGATCAGGAATCTAATCTAAAAAAAAAAAGAGGACAGAGGTCCCACCGTGATCGCCATTGAAAGCATGAGATTCCGAAAACAAAAAGGATAGACTAAAAATGCAATGTAAACAAAACTAAAATAATGCTTAAACCCTATGTTATTGAAAAATGCGTAAAAAGAAAGAACATGAACACAAGATATCAAAGCAATATAAAATACGGCCCTTTTATTGATATGCTTTTCAAATTTGTGTTACAACGCGTCTCCTTCATTTTTAGGGGATAGGAGCGTTAAATGTTGGTCTTTTACAACTTGTTTTAGAATTCCTTCTTTCGCGTGCCCACATATAATATGGGCAAAACAAAACATTGACATCGCTTGTGTTGATAAAAGTAGATTCCTCGCTGCTCCTCTAATGCTGCAAATCTACATTCAAAGAAACAAACAAAGAATCAGTAGCACCTGTGTATGAAAAATGAAATATAAATATAATGATGGTTAAACTGAGTCTAAATAAACTGAAAACTTGACAAAAGCATAATCATGTAACTAGCTAAATACTACAAAAGAAATAATCACCAAAGGCAATAAGGCGGGGGGTTCCCGAAGGCAAACCACCCACGGGTGAAACTTTGTTTCGACACCAATCCGCTTGGGATGGGTCCGAAACCTGGTGTGATGTGTTGTCGGCAAATTGGTAGGATATTGTGGTCAGAAAAATTGGGTTTTGGTTCTTGATTCGTGCCTTCAAAAGTCACCCAATAACCTCTCTTTCGATTAAGATATTATGGATGTTGAAAGCACAAATCGCAAGTAAGTGAATTAGCAGCACTTCGTTGCTCAAAATGCTCCTTCTCTGTATATATTTTGGGTGAGAAAGCTCACTATTTTATAGAACCAAGGGGTCTCTTTGAATTAACATGCAGAAGTGTTACTTTGCATGAATGCTTTGTTTTTGTGAAGAGAAGACTTCTTCTTGATCAAGGGTTTCTTAACTGCTTCTGTGCATGTCTTTGTATGTGTAGAAAAGCTCACTCGCACTCCTATGCCATGTAGGGAAAGCTAAGTGGCAGTTCTAAGTTGTCATGCGCCGAGATCTGACTTTTTTCCGGTCAAACCTGGCGTTCGTCCCACCCAGAAGCGAGCGCTGGTAATCGTCTCTGGGTGAAACAAGTACCAATCCACACTTGTCTTTGGGTGAAATGAGTACCAATCCGCACTCGTCCCTGGGTGGAGTGAATAAGTAGCAGAGTGTCTAAAAGGTGCCAATTTGATCTTTGACTTGTAAAACTATTGTGCGAGTGGTTAGAACCACTGTTTTAACCTCTGGGGCTGCCCTGGGGGCTTTGTGTGTTAGTGCGATCAGTGTTTGTAGTCACATAATCATATTGGTGTTGTTTTGGTGTCTACATAAGCAATGGAGAAGCTCTAGGAATATTGTGAGTGGTGAACCTCCCTTTGATTCGTAAGAAACAACTAAAATGGTAGGATTCAAAGCCTTGATCATCCTTGTAGAGATCCGAATAGACCTTTGCGCACTACCAGGAATAAGAGTATCTAGGGACTCCTGATACTTCCTTTTGAATTAGGGGGCAAGAGGGGAGAAGTCATCATCCTTTGATTTTGAAATATCCTTGGATTCAAAAGATGAAAAGAACTCCACAAAGGGAGGAATTTTAAAATTTTTAATTTTTTGTAGGGCATAGTCAACCACAATCCCTTTGGATTTTACCACAAACTTGAAATTCAGTAGGGTCAAACCTTGGTGGTTTGGATCTATACCTTTCCCTATTTTAACTCCATATAATGAATTCTTCAAGGATTAGAATAGGAAGGTCAACACCTGCATCAATCATTTACATATGAGCTGATCGAGAAACTATAGACACCAAAACAACACCAATTCGATTATGTGATGATAAGCACTGATTGAATTGACATGCATAGCCCCCAGGGTAGCCCCCAGAGGTTAAAAAGTGGTCCTAACCACTCCCATAATAGTTTTGGAAGGTCAGAGGTCAATTTCGCACCTTTCAGGCACTTTGCTCCCTATTCGTTCCACCCTGGGATGGTTAGCAGTATTCACTCCAGGGTGGGGTGAATAGTAGGTTTAACGAGAAAAAGGTCAAACCTTGAAAAATGGTAGCTCAGATCTGCCACTTAATTCCACCTTCAATGCATGGAGCATGAGTCAACATCTTTGAGCTCAAATGGGTAGTCATAGATGCAGTCATGGAGCCCTTAATTAGGGAGGAATATTCTCTCCCCTGACAAGGCATGATGGCCAAGTGGTGCCTCTGCATGCTCATTCACAAGAGACCATCATGTCTATAAAATGGTGAGTCTTATCACCCCAAAAAAGGATAGAGTAGGAGCATTTTTGAGCAATGGAGTGCTACCGAATTACATCCTTACCCATCACTTGTGCTTCTTACATCCTTGATCTCTCTTTTGGAAGGGAGGTTATTGGGTGATCATTGGAAGCGCAATCTGGACCCAAAACCTGAACATTTTGTCACAATACCCAACCCAATTTGCTTAAAAAACCCCCTAGGAGGTTTTGGACCCATCCCAAGTGGATTGATGCTGCAACAAAGCCCCAAACAGTGGGTTTCTTGCCCCTGGGAACCCCTCGCACTGCTACAGTCCTAATCACCCTACCCTGGAGCGATTAGAAATTTGTAGAAGATTTCTTTACTATTTCATTTTCATTTCATTTTAGGTCACTCATCTAGGCTACTATTCAAATTTCATGTCATTCTGATGAATATTGGTTGTGTTTTCAGTGTTTTTCATTTTCATTAACATACAAGGAACATCATCGAATACATGGTGATCGAGGCAGAATTTGCAAAATCTGACCTTCTAGGTCATCTCAAAATTCCCCATTTTACCTAACCCCAGCTTTGTAGGTGTTTTGGAGGCCCTTGTATGGGACATTTAGGAGGTCATTTTTTGACGTCTTATGATAGTCCTAATCGTCCCACCACGAAGCAATTAGAAATCTATGGCATATTTCTCAACTGTTCCTTTTGCAGTGTGTTCTTGGTAATATTTTCATGTCTCTGCCCAAATTTTAGATCATTCTAATATGTTTTGATTATAGTTTTCGTTATTTTATGCATGCATTAACTGAAGGCCTTGGGGATTACATGTTTCCCTCCATCCAAAGGTGCTTTTAATCGTTCGCTATTTTTTTTGAATGCAGGATCTCAATACCAGAGGGGTAAAAAGGAAGCATAGACACATTCATACAAGCGGTGGTGACGTTTGGCCCACCCATTTCACATGTGGGCACACGGAAGAAAGCGTACCATTGGTGGTGTGACAAAACTATGTTTAACGCTCCTAGACCCTGAAAATGGAGGAGACGTATTGTAACCTGATATCCAAAAAATTAATAAAATAAAGGGCTGCACTTTACATTTGCTTTACATCTCGTTTCATTGCACTTTTTTTCATGTTTTCGTGCATTTTCATTCATAGGATTTAGCGTTATGTATTGATTTTTTTTGTATCGCACCCAGTATGCCTATGGGATTTCGTATCCTTGTGCTTTCAAAAACATAATATGATAACCACATATCACATACCTACTTGAATCCAATGTAAAATACTCCATTATCACCATGAGAACATGATTCTATGGAGCCATCAATGCCTTAGCATTGCAACCATTATGCAACTTAGGTATATTCCCAAGCATCAAAAAATAGGTCATACTCCTACTTGAGAGTGTTCTTAGGATGCTTATGACATTCACCATAATTAGGTAAACCAGTCACCTTGACCAAAATGTCCACAAATAATTCAAACTTAATTCCTCTGGCTTGAACATGCCCTCTTCTCTAGGAGTGGACTAGGGTTCTCGAAAGGGCTTTATGGTAGCCGTGGAAGGAAATAATAAACTCCATAAGGCCACCCTTGTGAAATATTTTCCTTAGTTCATCATCACCCTCAAACACAACTGGTTCCACAAGGATTATTATATCTTTCTTATGAGTCATAGCACTCCACCATGCACACCTACAAAGGAACCCAACCCACAAAAAATAAAATAAGGTACACACATTATCACAAGGAACAAATACTTCTCCCTTTAAAACCATTGCTTCCCTCTTGGGTGCCCTACTAGGTGTTAAATTTCAATGAGATGTTGAAGAGAGGACAAAAAATATCAGGCCAAAGAAAAGGAGGATGACTAAAGGGGTAGAGGCATAGAAAAATGGATTTCTAGGGTCCCCACAAGATGCCCAAACCCTTGGTACTGAAAGCATCGATCTTCAGGTGAGATAGGAAAATGAAACCATTGCTCTTCAAAATTCATAGTAGAAGAAATGAGTAGCCACCTCCCACAAAAAATACCTAGGGAATATCGCTAAAAATTAAAATTCCCTAACTACCAGATCCAACAAAAAGGAGGATAAAGTTACTCCACCACCACTCCCCAATTATGGTAAAAAATAGAGAATGCCACCTTTTGCAAAAATATGACAAGAAACACCCAATGAAAAAAATGCCACAAAAGCTAAGGTGGAAAAACTCTAAAAGGGAACAAAAATTCCAACAGATATGATTTTACAATCCTTTAAACAACGTAAACCAACTACTAACCATGATCATCAAAAATCAGGTTGTGAAGACTTTTAGGGAAATTGGACATCCACACTCTCAAGATATACTAAGAAATTCCTAAATTTACCATAAAATATTTGGCCTTATTCCCTTCATGGAAAATATTTTGAACTTGGACTGTTGATTTGTAATTAAGAATTTTAGAGGCCTCACTTATGATGTTAGATATCATCCAATTGGGAGGGTTCTAAGTCTTAAAAGTGTTTATAATATTCAAAGAATCCCCCTCGACAACAACCTTTTGGAAGCCTAAATAATCCACTAACCATATCCCCTAAATAAATGCTCTAGATTCAAAAAAAGCACTATTTAAATGGAAATAAATTCTACAAAAGTCCCAATAATCTCCCCTTTGTCAATTTTTAGTATGCCCCCATTTAGCAGCAACTTGGGTTTCCTTTCGAGGGACCATCAAATATAAGTTTTATCCACCTAGTAGGATGGGGGGACAAAACAACCTAAATTATCACAAAAGGTAGAGAAGAAATAGGAGTACTTTGAGTGAAGCCCGAATTTAATTCTAACAAAATTTTAGTTTGCACACCCCCATACAGGTTAGGGAAGCAAGTAGAAATATTTTCCATCGTCGCCCCAAATTCCTTGAAGAAGACAAAATTCAAGTTCCCTTTAAGATTATTAAATGCTCATTAGTTACACTCCCACCAAATGCTCCAAAATAAATGTAGGAGCAAAAAGACCTAGAGCTTGCCTAGAAATAGGGATCTGAAAGGCAGAGAAATTAAAGAATGAGATCAATAATTGAATTAGGCAAAATCCAAGAGGTCTCAATGAATTGGAAGACCTGGAACCAAACCTCCATAGTAAAGGGATAATGTTGGAAAGTGTGAATACCATATTCCTTGGAAGATTCATAAAGGCAACACCTATGCAAAAGAATCATCCCTCTTGTACGAATAGTGTCCAGGTCGAGGCATCTATTTGGATAGCTAGTCAAAAAAATACATTAACCTTAGGTTTTATAATATTTATCCAAACCTTATCAGGAATATTCCAACAACTAGGGTTAACATCAATGAGAAATTAAGCCAATTTCACAAATAATGAGCCATCACTCTCCCCCACCCATATTAAGGATTTTTTGAAGTCTTGTTGCCTTAGAACCCGAAGATTAAGGAAATGGAAAATAGCAAACCAGGCCACTGCTTCCTCCTTATTCACAATAGGCTCTGGAATATATTTCCAAACATGTCTACCCTCCATCAAATAAATAAAGTCTTTCAACTTGAACCATCCCAACCTACAAGTGAGTGGTTCTAACTTTGCAATATCAGCATCCAAGATCAAAGGCCTATCAAGTAGCCACTTGTCATACCAAAATTCAATGTCTTTACCATTTCCCACTAGCCAACAAGAACCAATCATAATTTTACATCTAAATTTAAGCATACTTCACCAAAAAGTGGATCCTTCCATGGGGAGGGAGTCAAAGAACAACCCATCAGCACCATGTAAATACTTGGAAGAAACAATTTTAACCCAATCTAAATTTAGTATTTTTAAAATCCTCCAACCTTACTTCAAAATTAAATCTTCATTCATCAAATGTAATTTGCAAATACCCAGACCCCAGTTACCTTTACTAGTGCATGCTTGGCTCTAGGAAATGAGGTGGAATTTTTTGTGATCTTGGGGGTCATCCCCCAGGAAAGCATTTTGGATGCACTCCATCTTGGATAAGAGTTTTGAGGGTATCCTGAACAAAGATATAAAGTAAATGGGTATGCTCTGAAGAACAAATTTAACCAGTAAAATTTCTCCAGCCTAGCTCAGCAAAGCCTCTTTCCAGCTAGAGAGATATCACTGCAATATTTCAATCACCAGATCTCAGAGATAGTCCTTCATTCTACCAATGAAGAGAGGAAGGTCAAGTTAATTAGTAGGAAAATTTGAAACCTTGCAACCAAGAATCTCTGCAATATTTCTTTGGTGATAAGGATGAGTGTTCAAGAAAAATAACAAGCTTTTATCAAAATTTACATTTTATCCTGTAGCCATTTCAAATGCAAATAAAATTATCTTCATAGATCTAGCCTAAACAATAGAAGCAATGAACGATAAAAGCATATCATCCACAAACTTGTGGTGCAAAAAGAAATATGAAGAAATCATCTAATTGATACTAGTTATAGATGGGTCCAATGAAATTGCTCTCCCTAGAGGCTTCTGAGAAAATAGAATCATTAGATTAAAAATCATAAGAACTTAAAATGCTTTTATACAACTCCAATAAGTTTTAAATCTCTACTATTATGGAGATCTTACTTGCTTCTACTATGTTTAGAAACACTCTAAACAATTTCCTATATGCTCTCACAAAAAAACTGATTTCCTCTCAAATAGTAAAGTTGGTACAACTATATTTAAATGAATTCTAAATATTTAGAACCTATATACTTTAGGGAAGATACTATAAAGTATGCTCTAGAGTCCAAAATTCCCCCCCTTAAATTTGAGAGGACTGACTAAACAGTCTCTCAGCTTTATATACTGAGATTTCACAACTCCTTTGGTGAAGATGTCCGCTATGTTGTCCAAAGTGCTATAATATCATAACTCAACCACCTATTTCTCCACCATGTCTCAAATGAAGTGATACTTCATATCAAAGTGTAGACACCAAAACAACACCAATCCGATTACGTGACTGCAAACACTGATCGCTTTGACAAACACAGCCCCCAGGGCAGCCCTCAGAGTTCAAACAGTGGTCCTAACCACTTTCATAGCAATTTTGTAAGGTCAAAAGGGCAATTTGGCACATTTAAGCACTTTGCTCATAATCTGTCTCACCCAGAGACGGATTCAAATCTGTCTCACCCAGAGACGAATTCAAAATTAGAATCTGTCTCACCCAGAGACGGATTCTGAATTCGTAACTGGTAGGGACGAATTCTGAGTTTAACGGGCAAAAGGAAGAATGGTGCCAAGTGGCAGCCAGGGACAGTCAGTTAATGACTCCTACCTCGCACGCGTGTGTGGGTGAACATATGGGCCGTTAGAGGACTGTCACAAGGGCAGTTATGAAAGCCCAAGTCATGGAGGACTCCCCTCCCTCATGGGAAGACTAGACTGCCACATGGCACCTATGACCAACACGTGGCGCCTATGCTTCCCTCTCAAAAAAGACCCCATGGGTCTATAAAAGGTGGGACTTTTCTCACCCAAAATATACAAGTTGAAGGAGATTTCAAGCAACGAAGTGCTGCCGAGTTGAAGACCCACTTGCATCCCTTTTGGTTCACCTTCTCGCATCCACCAATCTCTTTTGCAAGGGAGGTTGTTGGGTGGCTTTTGGAAGCTTGAACCTGACCCAAATCCAACACATGGACACCTGAACCAACCAATTCGCCGACCCCCCAATCCTAAGAGGTTTTGGGCCCATCCCTAGTGGATTGGCACCGAAATCAAGTGCCAACGGTGGGAGGCCCACTTGGGCACCCCCGCACTTTCTAAGTTTTAGAGCATTCTAGATTACTTTTTTAGGTTGCATTTTGTGTTATCATGTTTGGTTAACTCATAGCTGCAAGTTCATAACTTTTGATCAGATTCTAGTATGTTTTGTGTCGCTTTGTTGTTTCACTGACTTGCAGGTGGCGAGATCAAATTCCCGAGGGTAGAGGCCAAATTGGGAGAATCCGACCATCTGGGTCGTCCCAAAATGGCCCCAATTACATAACCCCCTTGTTTGTAGGCATTTTGCAGGTCTCGAGAATCGACATTGGAGCAGCAGCAGGTCGGCTTCTTCAACACAGAAGAATTCGTCCCACCCAGGGACGAATTGCAGTCAGAATTCGTCCTGCCCAGGGACGAATTCCAGTTGAAGGCAGATTGGCCAGCTGTCTCAGTGGCAATGGCCTTCTGGTAACTTTTTCTGTCTTCTGTCAAGATTTCAAGCCATTTGGACTCACTGTATTTACTGTTTTGGGCAGATGTTTACATGCATATTTCGTTAATTTTAGAGAACGAACACTTTCCATTTGTGGCAGGTGCTACTGACATCTTGGTTGTTTCTTTGTTCGCAGGAGAAGCAGCAGAGGTGAAGAACTCATCGACATCAGCGACGGCATCATCTTGGCCCGTCCATTTCAATCGTGGGCACGCGAAAAGAGGAACATTAAGTGATTGTAATCAAATTCTTTTAGCGCTCCTAGCCCCTGAAAAGGGAGGAGGCGTCATTGTAACAGAGATCAAGAAATTTTAATGAAAGGGCTGTGTTTTCTCCATTTGCTTGTGTCTCATTTTAATGCGTCTCTTTCATTTCATGCATTTTACATTTCTAGGACTTAAGCGCATTTGATTTTGGTTGCATCGCAATTAGTGTTTCCTTTGCCCGAAATCTCGTGCTTTCAGTGGCGATCACGGTGGGACCTGTCCCATATTTTTAAAATCACAGAAAACTGATCAAAGTTTTGTGTTTGTGCTTGACAGGTACATTTTTTTGTTGCAGACTGCTATTCGTCTCTGACTGTTACGAATTCTTAACTGCAATTCGTCTGACCTTGAGACGAATTCAAATTCGTCTCCCGGGAGGGACGAATTCTGTTCTGCAATTCGTCTCCCAGAGGGACGAATTCTTGCCTACGGATTTTCAGAGCAGAAATTCAGAAGCAACTGGAGCAGGCAGAGAAGAGGTAGGGATTTTTATAATCTCTCGTTAAAATTTCTGTTTCTGTTTCTGTTTCTTTGACTCGTTTTCATTTTATCCCGCATGCTTAGGGAAAATCATTCATGCTTGTTTCATTTTCGTTAAATAAAATGAATCCCACACACATCACGAAACAATTTTAAACCAAGGAGCCGGTCGTAAGACCCCAGCCCTTGAGCAAGACCAACGGTGGGTTCATCACCACCTTGGCTTAGCTTTGCATCCATTTCCTGATTGTCAACTGTTGTTAGGCGTAAATCCTGACGAAAGCAGACCGAGTGTCGCTGGGGTGATTCCCATGCGTGCGAGGATAAGTTTTCTATGGTAGGTGCCATTAACAAGACAATCCCCTTCTCGTACCGCCTACGTACCATGTACCTTCTCGCTCTCACGTACCTATAGTCTCCCTCTCGTAAGGGCGGGTATATAGAGAGGTTGGTATATCGGCCTCGGTTGGTATATTGAAGGGGCGACCATTTTGGGAGTTATATGAGCCGTCATAATGCATTTAAACGATCTTCAAAACCTACAAAAACAAAACAAAACATCAAAATGCACTAAACCAGCTTTAGGACACACTATTAATCCTTAAAAGAGATAATCACGATTTGTGTATGCGTGTGTTTATTTCTCGCTTAGTGTAGACAAAAACAAAAATCATCATAAAAGAGATAAAAATCTGTTTAGATAGCATAGAAGCACCGCAATGGTGTACACCCACAGCCAAGCCCAATCAAGGGCAGAAGCTCCGGAAGGTACACAAGAAGCAGGCACAAGTCGCCTTCGCTTCAGTCTTGAGGATTTGGTCATACCGCCTTATCGGTCCAACCTACAAAAGAATCCAATTCAGAATCCTCGATGGGGTATGCCTATTCAAAGCAGCCCCTTTCGAGAGGACGCCTTACATGTAGACCTTGATATAAATAGAGAATCACCTTCTGAGGTTAGACATGAGTGGCCACGGCGCGATGAAGCGCTAGACAGGCACACCATCCATTTGGAGGGACAACGTGGATATGGTATCCCTTCTTTACCTCCCATCAGAACAGAGAGACAAAATCTAGAGCGTAGGGCTCCTTACATAGGGTGACCTAACTCCGCCCACCCCCTTCACACCTATGAGAGGGAACGCGAGGAAGATCATCGCATTCCTCAAGGACAACAACATGCAACGCGGGAACCTTGCGTTTCCGCACCAGCTGGACATCATGATCACCCCTTGAGGCCAGGACCTCGAGTACATGCCGCATACCTCGACAGAGGGAAGCGACCCATTGGAATTTTAGATCATCAAAATCAAGATAAACACATAGGGGAAACATTCGAACCTCCTGAGCAAAATAGGGTAGACCAAATTGACCCGATAGTCGCCCAACATGCCGCCCATCAAGCCCAAATCATGCGGCTTAAACAAAGTCATCAGGAGATAGAGTATCGACACCGCTTGGATAGAGAGCGCATGCAACGCGAAGCGGATGAGCTACGCTATAAACTACCTGAGAGGGAGCCAACCCCTCGCATCCAAAGAGCCGAACAATATGAGAGGCATAATCCGTTGGTGCAGACGAGTCTCCACGACCTCGCCAAGCTTTGCCTCCAAGACCTTATAGACCCGAGAGGGAGGCCACTCCCCGAAACAATGATGGGTACCTTCAGCAAGGACTCAATCAGGGTTATAGGTCTCGCCCAGAGACTCCTCAAGAATTTTACGAGGAGTACGAACCAGAAGTAGAATATGTTGAAACTCCCCATCAAGGCAGGAGGGCTGCCATTCGGCCACCCCTCCATAGGCCTCCAGTTTATCATAACTTACAACGAGAGAGAACAAGAGAGGAAGAAATAAAATCTTCCGATGCATACCAAGCGCTATTGGAGCGTTTGGAGTCTGTGGAAACAAAAGCTGCTGGGCATCAAAAACCCACATTACGTCAACTCCGTAGTAATCCGGTGCATCCCTCAGTGCCTACACCTCTTTACCCCGAGCACTTCAAGTTGCCTCAATTGGCAGTTTTTAAAGGTGAAGAGGACGCACAAGAACACGTTACAAGATTTTTAAGCCAATGCTTCGGCATCCAAGATAATGACGCATTGTTGCTTAGAACATTCATAACCACATTCGTAGGCCCCGCCTCGGATTGGTTCACACAACTACCCAAACACAAGCATAAGCAACTTAGATCAATTAGTAGATGCGTTTCTTGAACGCTTTGCCTTCAACACAAGGAAGAAGGCATCACTGAGTGATCTGGCGAGCCTCAAACAATTTGAGGAGGAAACAATGGCAGCATATGGGAATCGATGGAGAGCTTTGCTTTCTAAGTTACCCTACCGTCCTCCTATGTCTGATCTCACGCAGATGTTCGCAAAAAGTTGCTTAAAATCAATCTCTCGGTCTATTGTTGCTGCGGCAATACGATAGCTTAGAAGAAGCTTTGGCGCAAGCCGGAGTCATAGAAGAGATTAAAATAGGTGAAGGCGCAATCGCTAAGCCTAAAAAGAAAGAGTGGAATAAAACCACTAAAACCGGGACAACGCAACCACAACACGCCGCAGTCAACCAAGTTGCGATAAATTTTCCTGTGCCTGTGCAAGAAACGCAGCCCCAAAAGGCTAATTACCATGCAATGCCTCCTGCTTATGAAAGAGATAATAGAAGACAGGAGCAAAATTACCCGCGTCGCCCTAGACGACATTTCACCCCATATGCGGAGTCTAGGGATTCCTTATTTGACCGCTTGTCGACGGCAAATTTAGTCACTCTGCCAAAAATTCAAACTATAGACCCTAACATTCCCAAGCCTAGGGGGTACAGAGAAGAATTGTATTGTAGATTCCATAGGCGCAGAGGACATGACTTGAATGGGTGCTGGAAATTCAAAGAACTAGTCCAGGATTTGATCGACAATAGAACATTGGTCGTGGACAACCCCATCGCACCAAACAACCAACAAATGGGGGTATTCAAGGACCCCTTGCCTACCCACGAGGCACAGACAAAACCACTCCAGATTAACGAGGTGCGACAGGATCTTCCCACGTAGGGATTTGTGGGAATGATTAGCATAGTAACAAGGAACAGAAGGTACCCAGCAGTTGCCCCCGAGGTAGCTACGAGGGAAGTTCCGACAACATCGCAGCCTCAACAACGCCCAACGCAGTTGCCTCCGCCTAGACCCGAGGTCACAATACGAACCAAACTCACGCAGAGTTTGCGGACCACATCGGCTAGGTTGTCCATTTACGAGCTTATTCAACAGTCAAGACCCCATAGGGAAGCTCTTATGGACATTTTAAAAGCCATTGAATTACAGCCCCACGAAGCAAATTCTTTCAACAACTTCGTAGGACATGTGAAACGATGTACGGAGCCGGTCATCACATTCAGAGAAGATGAGGTCAAAACGATATCGAATGACATGGCAGATCCACCCCTGCACGTTATCGCGTGGGTCAACGGGATTCCGTACAAGAGAGTGCTGATAGATACCGGCTCGTCCAAATAACATCATTACCACTGCAGCCTTAAAACATTTGAAGCTGCCAGCCTCTCACATCACAGCCTCCACGTACACACTGCGAGCTTTCAACGATGCAATATGCTCGATAGTCGGCATAGTTGTTCTCGCCTATCCAGGTAGGACAAAAGACAATACCTACACTGTGCCATGTGTCGGAAGGCGAAATGGCTTATAATATACTCGCTAGGGCGGCCTTGGATCAGGGACATGAAGTGTGTCCCTTCGATCGCCCACCAATGCTTAAAGTATGCTTATGAGGGAGAAATACATGTAGTCCCAATGGACTTAGAGCCCTTCAAGTATTGCAATGCGGTACAATTCATGCCTCAATCGACCCTCCCTTCAACGCATTTGGATTTTCAATTAAATCCATCTAAACAGGGTCCGATACCGCAGGCACCACTGGTGGCCAACAAGGCAAAATCCCAGCCAGGTGAGACCTCATCACCTGCTCCTTCATCATCAACGCCACCTATCATGGCCCAACAGAAGGACAAGGGAAAACAGATCGTGGAAGAGGTTAAACCCTTGGAAGAAAGGTTGCCCACAATCTCAACGGTATCAACGGAGAAAACACCCAGCACAACAGAAACTAAGACTCCTGAAACACCAAACATGGAATGGAGTCAAGAAGGACTACCATTTCCTCCCACCCAATCATCAACAATCACTGTTGAAATGGCCAGTACGGGCTTGGGGGAATATTTGGTACAAAATGTTGTGGCGACGCCAGCATTGGAGTCAATACAAGACATGGGAAGACCTCGCCTTCCCATAGGGACAATTGTTCCTCTAGGCTACCCTCCAAACCAGAAAAATTTCATGTATGGGGGCCTTGATCATGGTCTTGAACCATGCCAACAAAAGGAAGCAGACGAAGAGCCTTTTGTTGAAAACATCAACTATCTGTCAAACCCAGATTTTGCCCTAAAATATCTCGGCCAATGCAATTGGCATGGATACGGGCTAGGCAGATATGAGCAAGGGATGCGGATCCTTTGCCAACCAAGATATCAGATGCCATATGACAAGTCAGGGGTAGGGTTCAACCATCCCCTACCATTAGACATCTTGGTTGAAAATATGCAAGGCCTAGAAATAGGCAACAAGGGGGGATTGGCATTAGACCCTTATGCCAATCCAAATACATAATACACATTGGGAGACTACCTCCCATGGTCAACAAACACCCCTGGAAATAGCAGTAATCCCTCTCCTTTGCTAGAGAGAGGCGAAAGTTCGGACAGTGGTCCTCAAAGAGAAAACCAACGCCTGTCGGACATCTTTCTGAAGTTGTTCCCCTTAGAGATTCCAGATGAAACAACACAACATCAAGAGAATCAAGTCCCTCCACCAAGAGTGGAACAACCACAATGGGACCAGATTAACTTACTGGAACAAGGAGGATCCTCAACGTCGCAATCAACAGTTGCTGGAGAGGATGAACAATTTTGGATCTATGAAAGCGATTCAGAAGATGAGACTGAGATGGACTATCTCAGACATGCGCGAAGACATCACCGTGCTTTAACTCATGAAGATCTAATGGGACAGATGGGCATACTACTGGGGCATGAATGGCAAGTAGACCCAGCAAGGTGGGACCAAGTGTTAGACCCATGGCTCCAAATTCAAGATGAGCATCGTCCACCTCGAGATCCCATCATGACAGCAGTGTCGAGGGAAGACCCCGCCCTCCTTTTTGCAAAATTCGCACCTAGGGAAGATCCATTCGTGCCCGTTCCCGTAGAGCCAGATCCAGAGTATAGGGAGAATCTAGAAGAATCAAGTAATCACACCCGCGGTTCTGGAGACCAAGTTCATTCCATCCACATGATCTCCATTGATTTGACCGCACCCATCCGCAATCCGGCCGATCCATCACGGTCATTGCATCTAGACATAGATGCCATCGATTGGGATCGCGTCAATTCACCATTATCACCATCAGAGTACTGGCCTTTCGGTGAAATACTTCATTTTACCCCAAGGACAACTCAGGATGTCTTTCAAGCTGAAGAGGGACCCGAGGTTCCAAACGTAGATCTAAACTCAGCTAATGATATCCATTTGATCCCAACTCCACATCAGTTAGAGGACGGATCCCACATGTCAGTCGAGGAGACGACTGACGTAGATATCGGCATAGATCCAAAGAATCCACAAATTATCAAGCTGGGGGTAAGCTTATCCCCTGAAGAGCAAGCCGATTACATTGCCCTTCTCAAAGAGAAGAAGGAGGTTTTTGCATGGTCATACAAGGATATGCCGGGACTAGACCCGCAGCCTAGTCACGCATAATTTAACGCTTGATCCGACAATCAAGCCTCGTAAAGCAAAAACTACGCAAGATGCACCCAACAAGTGGCCTTGATGGTCAAAGATGAATTACAAAAGCCGTTGGATGCACAATTTGTCATCTGCATGGATTATCCGCCATGGTTGTCCAACATGGTTCCCGTCAAGAAGCCCGACGGGAGGATTCGCATATGCACCGA
The DNA here is from genome assembly GCA_028583015.1 of Wollemia nobilis. Taxonomy (NCBI): domain Eukaryota; kingdom Viridiplantae; phylum Streptophyta; class Pinopsida; order Araucariales; family Araucariaceae; genus Wollemia; species Wollemia nobilis. The sequence continues at coordinate 16,935,342 of JAQPPZ010016943.1, forward strand.
TTTTTGAGACCTAAACAAAGCGAGTCCTAAGGATGATTTTCCCTTGCCAAGCATCGACGCGCTGGTAGACGCTACAGCAGGTCACGAAATGCTCTCCCTAATGGATGGTTTCTCGAGATACAATCAAATTCGTATCAATCCTGAGGACCAACTAAAAACGGCATTCACAACGCCTTGGGGGACATTTTGTTATAAGGTCATGCCTTTTGGCCTTAAAAATGCTGGCGCTACCTACCAACGTGCCATGACATATATCTTCCACGATTACATGCACAAAACTTTGGAAGATTACATGGATGATTTGTTAGCCAAGTCTCTTTTGCGCTCAGATCATCTCAATGACTTAAGCAAGATTCTCGATCGCCTCATAGAGCATAAGGTCAATCTGAATCCCAAGAAGTGCGTTTTTGGCGTCACATCTGGAAAACTCTTGGGTTTTATAGTCTCAAAACGAGGCATCGAAGTGGACCCAAAGAAAGTCAAGGCAATCCTTGAAATGGCTCCCCCAACCACTATCAAGCAGCTCATAAGTCTGCAAGGAAAGGTCGCGTCGATTAAACGCTTCATAGCGCAATTATCTGACAAATGCCGACCCATGAACAAATTATTGCACAAGGGGGTCACATTTCATTGGGATGACGAGTGCCAGTCAGCCTTTGACGAAATCAAACAATACTTGGCTTCGTCGTCAGTATTGGCACCACCTAGACCAGGAGTGTCATTCTACTTATACATCTCAGCTACTGAGGTGGCACTGGGAGCCATGCTAGCCCAAAAGAATGAACTTCACAAAGAACAGGCTACTTACTATCTTAGCCGCACCCTGGTCAGTTACGAACTTAACTATGCATACGTTGAGAAACTCTGCTTGGAAGTGGTGTTTGCTACCAAAAAGCTACGCCACTACATGCTGAGCAACACTACGTATGTTGTGTCTAAGGAGAATCCATTGCGATACATGATGAGTCGTACTTATCATAGTAGTCGCACGGCGAAATGGATCATGTTGTTGACGGAATTTGACATTGAGTTCATTGGGCAAAAATCTATCAAAGGACAAGTCATAGCCGATCAACTAGCAGAGGCTCCTCTTGAAGACGATCAGCCTCTGGTCATAGAACTACCCGATGATGGGGTCTTCCATGTCTCAGAATCGCCAGATTCTGATGAGCCTGAGTCACAGGCCGACATAACCCTGTTCTTCGATGGTTCTAAATGCGAGCAAGGTGGTGGCGCAGGAATTGTATTCTTCACACCGCAGGGCGCTCCAATGCCCCCGTCATTTAAATTAAACTTCCAATGCACCAACAATAATGCAGAATATGAAGCCTTGCTCCTAGGTCTTCAAACAACAATCGCCATGAACATCAAACGATTGAATATCTTTGGTGATTCGTCGTTAATCGTCAATCAAGTCAAAGGGGTATATCAATGCAAATGCCCAGTCTTGAAGGCCTATAAAGCCCTCGTGGACAAATTCCTGGCAAAACTTGAGTGGTATGACATCGAGGCACTCCCTCGATCATCGAATCATTTTGCGGACACAATGGCCTCCTTGGGGTCACTAATCCCGCAAGACCTTTCCGGTGATATGACAACCATCCAAGTCAAAACCTTATCGCAATCCACGATGGAGCGTGCAAGCCCAGACTTGACGCCAGGAATCCACATGATCCAGATCGAACCATCCTCGGATAAGTTCTTTCGAATCCGAGATCGTCTGAAACGTGCCAACTGGGGGTCCTTGTTTTCCCCTACTCCCATTAATAGCAACACAATGCTATTTTTACAAGTTTTATCCCAATCAAGCATTTGTTAGGGAAGAACTTCAAAAGGGATTGGCGGTTCATACTGTCGAGGTTTCGATCAACAGGATCGGTATTTACCCATAAGAGATTACCTCAAGTTAGGTAATCTTCCCTTTGGATTGACGCACGCCGCAAAACGAACATTCAAGCGTAAAGCGGCTAAGTATGTCTTGATAGGAGACATTTTGTATCGTCGAAGCTATGACGGAATTCTTCTTCGTTGTTTGGACCAGCAAGAGTCCACTTGGGCAGTCGCCCAAGCGCACGACGGTACATGTGGTGGTCACTTTAGTGGTATGGCCATCGCAAAGCGCATTCTTCGCATGGGCTATTATTGGCCATCTTTAGAGCGAGATTGTTGCGAGTATGTCAAGAAGTGCGTGAAGTGTCAACATCATGCCAATTTGATGCACGTACCTTCCTAGTCCCTACAGACAGTCCAGTCTGCTTGGCCATTTTCGTAGTGGGGCCTCGATCTAATCGAAAAGATCTCCCCGCATCGTCAAAGCCGTCACACGTTTATCATAACGGCCACAGAATATTTTACCAAATGGGTGGAAGCAATTCCGTTAACCTCAACGAAAGGACCCCGCATTGTGGAGTTCATCTTGCATAACATCATATGTCATTTTGGTATTCCATCCAAAATAATCTCAGATAATGGGCCATCATTCAAGAACAAAGACGTGCGTGCTTTGACCACAAAGTACAAAATTCAGCACAACTTTTCAACGCCCTATTATCCGCAAGCAAACGGGCAAGCAGAGGCATCAAACAAAACACTAGTCGCCATCCTTAAAAAGACAGTCGCAGACAGTCATAAGGATTGGCACATACAAATCCCACTTGCCCTTTGGGCTTATCGCACTAGCATTCGGACGCCCACTGGGGCAACTCCGTTTTCGCTCGTGTATGGCTCAGAGGCAGTAATGCCTCTCGAGTTGGAAATTCCTTCCCTCCGCATATCAATGCAGGAGTTCATCGATGATAACACTGCGCGGCAGGCCCGGTTAGACCAACTTACGTTGCTTGACGAACGACGCGTTAATGCTCTCGAGCATTTACGTATCTATCAAGAGCGACTTAAAAGGGCTTACAACATGAAAGTTCACCTAAGGGACTTTCGGGTTGGTGATTTGGTTTTGAAGGAAAACCAACAGAACTCAAATTTGCCGTCCCACATGAGGGACAAATTCATGGCAAATTGGTTAGGTCCATATGTCATTGATAGCATAATAGGACCCGGACATACCGGCTAGCTTCTCTTGATGGTATCAAGGAAACAGAACCCTTGAATATCAGTCATTTGCGACCATTCCACATCTAAGAAAGCCATATCCTCAAAAAGCTCCAAGGATTATCACAATCACTTGGTCAATCCAAAAGCTCCAAGGATTATCACAATCACTTGGTCAAAACAAAAAGCTCCAAGGATTATCGCAATCACTTGGTCAAAACAAAAAGCTCCAAGGATTATCGCAATCACTTGGTCACCACAAAAATCTCCAAGGATTATCGCAATCACTTGGTCAAAGCAAAAAGCTCCAAGGATTATCGCAATCACTTGGTCAATCCAAAAGCTCCAAGGATTATCGCAATCACTTGGTCAAAGCAAAAAGCTCCAAGGATTATCGCAATCACTTGGTCAATCCAAAAGCTCCAAGGATTATCGCAATCACTTGGTCAAAACAAAAAGCTCCAAGGATTATCGCAATCACTTGGTCAATCCAAAAGCTCCAAGGATTATCGCAATCACTTGGTCACCACAAAAAGCTCCAAGGATTATCACAATCACTTGGTCACACCAAAAAGCTCCAAGGATTATCGCAATCACTTGGTCAAACCTAAAAAGCTCCAACGATTATCGCAATCGCTTGGTCAAATTCATCAATAGAGAGTTCCTCTAGCACCGCATATTCACATTCACAAAATCAATCCATCAAAAGTACAAAAATATGTAGTTGCATTAAGCATTGGATCCATACATTGCATATTTGTGGTTGTATAGGTCAAAGGCACCATAGGCTGCAATTGCTCTGCTAGTCCATCTTGTTCCGCATAGTTCCATTTTACAAAAACAACAAAAACACCATGCATAACTTTTACCACACTACAGTCAATGGTCTGTAAATGTACCAAGAGTTTCAGTGATTCAGTCATCATTTTCCTCTTTAACCATGTAATGTATCAAATCGAACAGATTTTACGAAGGTAGAATCATACTTGAAATACACCTTGTTACGTAACATCCCAACACAAATTAAAACATTAAAAATTCCCAAGTTGTGTGAACGAAAGATGAAACCTGCAAAGTAATCTAGGTCACCATAAGCGAAACGGTTATCTTGATCATCCCCCTGTGCGAATGACCCCTAGAATGCTGAGAGTTGGCAAAAGGACAAGCATCCTCCCTACCCAATTCCCTAAGAATCCCTAAAGTTCTCAATAGTTGCAAAACACCAAAAATTTGCAAAATGTCAAAACTCCAAAATTTGACAACCTACAAGGCACACATCAAAAGGCAAAAACAACAAGTGATTTTCGTCACTCCATATCCCCAATCCCTTGCTCGAAAGAAAAACAAATCAAAATAAACAAGTGATCTCATCACTACAAATGAGCAAGTATCCCAATACAATTGAAGAAAAGAAGGGAGTTGACCTTGAATCCCCGGAACTCTCAGTATTCTATAGGTCATAAGGCAAGCTTCAGCACCAATTTGGTTGATAGCCTATCGGTAACAGAAGTAAACCTCCCGCATGACGATATATCTGTCACATTAACTTGCGTACAGATCAATGTTTGCATGTGGATGAGCTAGCTTATGGCATCCCGGATTACAACGCAGATTAATCTTAGTACATACAACAAAGGAATTCGTGGAGCTAATTAGGTGATCCTCAATACAGGTTCGGTTGAAAGCCCATCTGGCACTGGCAGTATCCTAACAAATACCACTAAATGAACTCAATTGCACACACAGGGATGTAAAATAACTCGGTCAAAAACAAGTCCGATTCATACCTTGACCAAAAGTCTTGTAAGATAAAGTACAATCATGGATAATGAGTTAAAACTGTCCGAATATCAGAAAACATTACATACATTCCTAAACCATTTGTGCTACCTATCATCCTTATAATACCATCAGAAAATACAAAAAATAGAAAAACACATATATCCATACAAGAGTCATACACCATAACAATAAAAAGCATCTTAAACAGCCTATGGTGCCATAACCAATCATCACAAAATTCAATTCATTCACTTTGCATATCACATAAAAACAATCAAAAACACTTGCACTCATCATAACATCTGAATCCATCAAAAAAAGATAATCATACATACATCCATAGTAATTAGCCATCACGCATAACAAATATAAAACATCACACGTACAAAACCAAATAAAACCGGTATATATATATATATCGCCAAAAATATGCCCGCAGGCTACAAAAATGGTCCTCAGACCCCGAAATCATACCCAAAAACCCAACCTAAGGCGTCCACCAACATGATCACGCAGGATCGGTGCGACGGGAACTACCCCCCGTGGTGTGGGTCCTATGGGACCCTGCAGGGCGGCTACTGCCAACCCCCGCATCATGCCTACTACCACCTCCCTCATCTAACCGCTCGCGACGAGATGATGCTCGATCGCTCGCCGGACTATCCCTCGTCCGTCGCAAAGATCCACTGACCGAAGGCTCAGGTAGCCGCCCACCAAGACGGATGACCTCCCTCTCTAAGTCTATCCGGTGCAGACACCACTCTGCCTCTCGTCGATGATAGTAAGACAATGCATCATCGCGCTGTGCCAAAACTCTATCCCGCTCTGCTAGCTGGGCCCGCAGGAAATCCCTCTCCCGCAGTGCATCCCCAGCTCCCGCCTCGCATCCCCCAACTCCAGATCCTGTATCCGTAGCAGCTCTATCAGTCACGCAATTTCAGCACGTATCTCAGACTCCATCTCCTCTGTATCTGTCGGACGCACAGGACTCGCCGGAGCAGCACCCTGCTCGGGTTCCCACTGCTCCTCCACGTCCTGCATGTCCGGCTGATCCAGAACGCCCAAGTCTACAGCCTCATCACCCACATCAACCATGTCCGCGTCATCCAATGGAGCCCCCCAATCACCCCTCACTGCCTCAGCATCCTCCACTGCCGCCTCCGCGCCTCCCAGTGGCCCCTCTCCTCTCCATCACCGTAAAACCCACCACGAGTCATACTCGGTGGTAGTCCCGACGTCATCCACGTCCGGGACACCAATCACTACATCGGACTCCTCGCCCAATGGCGCAGTGACCGGTGGCTCTAACCCCCTCTCATCTCCACGCCTCTGATAGACCACGGGCTCACTAGGCAACCCTTGGCGAACCCCGAACTGTCATGTAACCCGGTCGTATGAAAAGAACTCATGCTCCGTCCCGTGCCGCCCAGTCAACCACCGCTCCTTGCGTACCTGTCGGAGCCACTCTCCAGCCTCAGGCCAGGCTGGATAGTCCCGATAGGGACGCCAAAACACCTCCCCTGGAGTGAGCCGAGAAAAGGCATCAGTGTAGTGCTCAACGGCACCGCCCATCGCCGACTCCGCCTCGCTCCGTAGACCGCCACAAAACCGCATAACCAATCTCCTCATCCTCCATCGCCGCCCGAGTCATCCACGGTAACCCGGTAGGCCTCTCAACAGCTATGTGCCGCCAACCCCAAAGACCGCAACAAAAACTGCAACCGACACCCTTCCGCCGTCGAAAGCGGACCCCATACGCCTCCCGTAGAGCCGTGCCAACAAAGTCTGTCCCCATCTCAGAATCAACGGTGCCTCTATCGGGCACTCTGCCAACTGCCACACCAAATCCAGCAAGTTCCACGGGAACCTCGCGCTTGACGAATCAGGGAGAAGAATGTTAGAAATGAGGCCCATCAAGAATGCGTGCCTCACTCCTAACACCCCCCTCTCCTGCCACCGCCAACCAAAATCCCGCCACTCGGCAATCCACCTCGGCTGTCTCCACTGGGTTTGCTACACCCAACTACCCCCCATGCCCAAAACATCTCGTAAGTACAGCAATCCACTGATCAAACGACGATGTCCTAATAGGCGACCATCTATCGGAATCCGAGCAACCGATAGACGTCCTCAAGAGTCACACCATCTCCCTATCGGGAGATGAAAAGTATTGGTCCACGGATCCCAAAGCTTGATCAGGGCCATTAGATAGGCCTGATCCGGGACCACAGGCTCCAGTCGAGCCACCTGCTTGAGCCCAAGGGCATCAAGCCATTCCCAGTCATCATCGGTCAATGCCAACCGCGCCTCAGTAAAAGCAACGGGTACACGGTACCGGCTCCTAACAACCTGCAAAGCAAAAAAACAACACAAACACAAAAAAAAAAATAACAAATCAAATTTTCAGTTCTAGGGTTTCTAACCTTAATTGTTAAACAAAAACATCACAAAAAATCTTCAAGTTTTGAAAAGCGTCAACACAAAAACAATCATCAAATAAAAGCAAAAATAAACTCTAGGGACACTTACAGGTTTCGCTTGGCTCCGCCGCTCGAACCAGTTTGTGCACTCATGATGGCAGAGAGAATTCCAGCAGCGCTTCGCTTCGCAGAATTACCTCCTCCTCCCAGAGCTCCAAAATCGCAAGAAAAAATGACACAAATGAGCCCAAAATCAAGTTTTGGCCATTAAATAGGCCTTTGCACTGGAATTCATCCTTGACTAGGACGAGCGCTCTGATTAGCGCTCGTCCCACCCAGGGACGAATTCTCCATGAATTCGTCCCACCCAGGGACGAATTCAGGCCAGCACTTCAAAAAAATTGAAAAATGACTAAAAATGCACTAAAAACAGACAATAAAATTGCCCGACAGGAGTGCTACTGCACCTGACAACAAGGGCATACAAAATCGACATTGGAGTCACAAATTGTCACTATCATACTCCCTAAGAAGGCTACCATAGCCGGACCGCTCCACGGAAGACGGATTTTCGACAATTGCATCTCCAAACGCGTCACAAAAAAAACAACAAAAACAAGTACAAAATTCAACAAAAACAAACAGCAATAAACATTTTCGGACACAAGTGCTCTTGCACTTAACCTCTGGGCAAATAAAATCGATGTCGGGGTTCAAATTATCGCTCTCCTACTTCCCCAAGAAGGCTATAATAGCCGGACCGCTCCACGGGAAGTTAGATTTTCGATGATTTCACCTCATTACGACATCACCAAAAGGGTTAACACCCACCAAAAATAGGTCCAAATGTTGGAAAAATTGCATATGCTTAACGGTAAACCCTCTAAACGCACCCTTGCACAAGTCATCTTGGGTCAAGCGACTCGTCGCTTTGCTCACGAAGGTCATTCCCTCATCGATTCGTCGCTTGAGGGGGTAGTCACACTTAGTCACCAATCAACAATCACACACCCAATTAAGGAAAACGGCATGCATTCAAAGAATCATTGACAAAGACAATCACGCTCCTGCTTGGGGCAATAAACAAGCAACAATCAAATCAATCAAACACTTGGCATTTCGTGAATCATGAACACAAGGTTCCCCCTGAGGATAAAACGCCCTTCGCCTATTCATGACTGATCAATGTCTAAGTTCAAGTCACACCTCACCAAAATAGGTTAATACTTGAAATCAAATTCCTTAGCTCGTCGAAGCAAGGATTCAAGAATGCATGCCCTTTCCATGCTTGAGGCATCAAAAGTTGGTTAGGTTACCAAGGAACCCTAATCATTAGTGCTTTGGTTATCTATTTTTGCTCAACACTGCGTCACCCGCAGCGCTTCCCAAAAAGGGGCATCTGTAGACACCAAAACAGCACCAATCCGATTACGTGACTGCAAACACTGATCGCTTTGACAAACACAGCCCCCAGGGCAGCCCTCAGAGGTCAAACAATGGTCCTAACCACTTTCATAGCAATTTTGTAAGGTCAAAAGGGCAATTTGGCACATTTAAGCACTTTGCTCAGAATCTGTCTCACCCAGAGACGGATTCAAATCTGTCTCACCCAGAGACGAATTCAAAATTAGAATCTGTCTCACCCAGAGACGGATTCTGAATTCATAACTGGTAGGGACGAATTCTGAGTTTAACGGGCAAAAGGAAGAATGGTGCCAAGTGGCAGCCAGGGACAGTCAGTTAATGACTCCTACCTCGCACGCGTGTGTGGGTGAACATATGGGCCGTTAGAGGACTGTCACAAGGGCAGTTATGAAAGCCCAAGTCATGGAGGACTCCCCTCCCTCATGGGAAGACTAGACTGCCACATGGCACCTATGACCAACACGTGGCGCCTATGCTTCCCTCTCAAAAAAGACCCCATGGGTCTATAAAAGGTGGGACTTTTCTCACCCAAAATATACAGGTTGAAGGAGATTTCAAGCAACGAAGTGCTGCCGAGTTGAAGACCCACTTGCATCCCTTTTGGTTCACCTTCTCGCATCCACCAATCTCTTTTGCAAGGGAGGTTGTTGGGTGGCTTTTGGAAGCTTGAACCTGACCCAAATCCAACACATGGACACCCGAACCAACCAATTCGCCGACCCCCCAATCCTAAGAGGTTTTGGGCCCATCCCTAGTGGATTGGCGCCGGAATCAAGTGCCAACGGTGGGAGGCCCACTTGGGCACCCCCGCACTTTCTAAGTTTTAGAGCATTCTAGATTACTTTTTCAGGTTGCATTTTGTGTTATCATGTTTGGTTAACTCATAGCTGCAAGTTCATAACTTTTGATCGGATTCTAGTATGTTTTGTGTCGCTTTGTTGTTTCACCGACTTGCAGGTGGCGAGATCAAATTCCTGAGGGTAGAGGCCAAATTGGGAGAATCCGACCATCTGGGTCGTCCCAAAATGGCCCCAATTACATAACCCCCTTGTTTGTAGTCATTTTGCAGGTCTCGAGAATCGACATTGGAGCAGCAGTAGGTCGACTTCTTCAACACAGAAGAATTCGTCCCACCCAGGGACGAATTGTAGTCAGAATTCGTCCTGCCTGGGGATGAATTCCAGCTTTAAGGTAGATTGGCCTACTGTCTCAGTGGCAATGGCCTTTGGGTAACTTTTTCTGTCTTCTCGTCAAGATTTCAAGCCATTTGGACTCACTGTATTTACTGTTTCAGGCAAATGTTTACATGCATATTTCGTTAATTCTAGAGAACGAACACTTTCCATTTGCGGCAGGTGCTACTGACATCTTGGTTGTTTCTTTGTTCGTAGGAGAAGCAACAGAGGTGAAGAACTCATCGACATCAGCGACGGCATCATCTTGGCCCGTCCATTTCAATCGTGGGCACGCGGAAAGAGGAACATTAAGTGATTGTAATCAAATTCTTTTAGCGCTCCTAGCCCCTGAAAAGGGAGGAGGCGTCATTGTAACAGAGATCAAGAAATTTTAATGAAAGGGCTGTGTTTTCTCCATTTGCTTGTGTCTCGTTTTAATGCGTCTCTTTCATTTCATGCAATTTACATTTCTAGGACTTAAGCGCATTTGATTTTGAATGCAATCGCAATTAGTGTTTCCTTTGCCCGGAATCTCGTGCTTTCACAAAGTGCTTTGACCTATTGTGGTGGATAGGATTATGTGCCAATTGGATGGCACTCATATTGTCACAATATAATCTTGTAGGACCACTTTGTTTCTCTCCAATTTCTTCAAGAACTTTTCTCAACCATAAAGCTTGGGTACTAGCATTTGTGATGGCTATGTACTTAACTTTAGTAGATGATAATGCTACAAAAGTTTACTTTTTGGAACTCCAAGTAATTAGCCCCAATCGAAGACTAAAATAATTCCCTGAAGTAGATTTTCTATCATCTATATTGTTATCCCAATCATTGTCATTAAATCCAACTAATTTCATAGAATTACATGTGTTAATGGATCCCAAAATCCAATGTACCCTTTACATATCTAAAAATTCTTTTAGTTTCTTGTAAATGAAGTTCAGATGGATCAACCATATACCTTGAAACAAGAGAAACATCATACTGAATATTCGACCTTGTGTTGGTGAGGAACATTAGAATCCCAACCATGCTCCTGTAAGTGGTCATGTCAACTTTTTGTGCTCCATAATATTTGCTCAATTGGATCCCATGACCCGTTGGAGTTGCAACATGCTTGCATTGCTCCATAGAAAATTTATTGATCATATCTTGAGCATATTTATGTTGACATATGAAGATCCCTTTATCTGTTTGATGTACCTCCATTCCTAGGAAGTAATGCATTAAACCTATATCTTTCATTTCAAATTCTTTCATCATGGATTGTTTGAACTCCTCATTCATATTAGCACTACTACCCATGAATATTAGATCATCCACATATAAGCATGCAATGATAATATATTTACCTTGTTTCATTTAGTAGAGAGTAGGTTCACTTTTGCTCCTAGTGAATCCATACTTCTAAAAGTAGCCATCAATGTATGAGTACCATGCCCTTGGTGCTTGCTTGAGGCCATATAGTGCTTTCTTCAGTTTGTAGACAAGGTTATCCTTACCTTGTTATTCAAAACCTTGAGGTTGTTGTACAAAAACCTCTTCATTCAAGTACCCATTAAGAAAGGCACTTTTAACATCCATGTGTTGAATTTTCCACCCTTTGTGTACAGCCAAAGAAAGTATTGATCTGATTGTATCATGTCTAGCAACAGGAGCAAAGGTCTCCTCATAGTCAATCCCATACTTCTGAGTGAACCCTTTTGCTACTAGTCTTGCTCTGTATCTTTCAATGCTGCCATCAGCATTGAATTTGGTCTTGTAGAACCATTTGCATCCAACACATTTCTTACCCTTAGGAAGCTTCACTTGCTCCCAAGTATCATTCTTTTTTATAGAGGTCATTTCCTCTTTCATGGCCTGTTGCCATACATTATAATTACATGCTTTTTCATAACTAGATGGCTCTAGCTCAACACTAGTCATTAAAGCATAATTTAAAACATCTCCCTTAGGCTCTTGGGACTCATCATCACCATACATATGAATATTTTTAGGTATTTTCAAAACTGCATTCATTTCACTAGCTTGACTTCTAGTGTATATTTTCTAGAAATTGTTATCCAACATTTGAAAATATGGATGGTGCTAAAGTGTTATTTTACCTCTTGATGGAGAATCAATATCCATTGGTAAAGAACTTACTGATATTTATGGAGAAGGAATTGGAGTAGCATATGATGTACTTGAAGTAGTACTCATACTTGGGCTTGGAGGACTTCCTTTGCTATTTTTGGGCTGCACTTGCTGCACTTGCTACACTTGAGAGGAACTTGCATCATGAGATCCATCATCAAAAAAAAGTTTTTGATGACCCCATTCTCCCCCTTCATCAAAAATTACATCCCTGGAAAATACAATTTTATGTGTTTTGGGATTGTAGAGCCTATATGCTTTGGAAGACTCACAATATCCAACAAAAATACATGCTTGAATTTTGGGGTCAAGTTTCTTTCTTTACTCATCAATAATATGTGCTTAAGCAAGACAATCAAAAACCTTAAAGTGTTTTACATTTGGATTTTTGTCATACCAACCTTCGTAAGGAGTGATCCCATATAAAATAGAAGTAGGACTCCTATTTAAAATGTAAACACTAGTTCTTACAGCATCAACCCAATACATGTTACTTAGATGCTTAGTTTGCAACATTTATCTAGCCATTTCTACTATAGTGCAGTTATTTCTTTTAGCCACACCATTTTGTTGTGGGGTGTAGGTAGTTGTGAATTGTCTTTTTATTCCATAATCTTTACAATATTTTAGAAATGCATTTGAAGAATACTCTCCTCCTCTATCAGTCCTTATAATTTTTACAAAAAAATCACTTTGATTCTCTACATTATTTTTGAAATCTATGAAACAATAAAAAGCTTCATATGTAGTTTCAAAAAATAAATCCAACACATCCTAGAGAAATCATCAATTAAAGAGAGAAAGTAAGATTTGTTACCAATGCTTTTAGTTTGCATTAGACAACAAATGTCTAAATGTACCAATTGGAGTGGATGGCTAGCTCTCCATGCTTGTCCTCTTGGAAACTTGGATATTGAGTGCTTTTTGAAAGCACACCCTTCACACACCTCCTTGTGTTCATAAATTTTAGGAAGTCCACTCAACATAGCTTGAGAATTCAACATAATCAATATTACAAAATTGAGATGACCATATCTCAAGTGCCAAAACACACTTGGATTATAAATAGCAAAATTATAAAGTTGAGCACCTCCTTGTTCCCCAAACTTAAGAGGAAACAACCTATTCTGTGTCATAGGTACTTGGGTAACAACTCTGTTACAATTGTTATTATCAAAAATTACACATTTGCCTTCATAAAAAACAAGCATATAATTTTTCTCCATCATTTGTCCAACACTAAGCAAGTTATGTTGGCGTTTGGGGGTGTAGTAGATGTCATTTACCTTCTTGGTGCCTTATTTTGTTGAAACCTCCATGGCTCCAATACCTTCAACTTGTAGAGATTTTTCATCTCCCAATTTGATCTTTGATTTATAGGTGGAATCCATTGTAGCAAAGAGCTCCTCTTTGCCATTCATCTGATTGGAACAACCAGTATCCAAAATCCAAGTTTCATTTAGACTTTGATCTGATTTTCCATAAGTAAGAAATAAATTTTAATTTCCTTATTCTTCACCATAGTTTCCATATTGACCTCTTTCACCTTGAGAAGTCTTGGACCAACAATCTTTAACAAAGTGACCAACCTTGCCACAATTGTAACAAAATTTCTTTGATTTGTCACCTCCTCTTCCTTGATTGCCACCTCTTGATCTACCTCATCATCTTCCTCCGCCTCTCCTTTGGCTTCTTACTTGTCCTCTTCATTGTCCTTGTCCTTTTCCTATTCCTTGTGTATTATCACCTTCTTTGGATGAGAATGCTTTCTCATCACCTCCATAGCTTGTAGATGTAGCACCCTATAATATTTCTTCATGAGACATCAAAGAACCAATTAGAGCATCAAAAGAGAGTTTAGAAAGATATTTTGACTCCTCAATAATAATAGCTATATGGTTCCATTTATGAAGAAGTGTTCTCAACACTTTATTCACCACTACTTCAGTTTTGATGTCTTCTCCAAGGGTTTGCATTTTATTTACAATGGATTTCACTCTAATACAATAATCACCTACATTTTCATCATTTTGCATTTTTAGATTTTCAAAATCTCTCTTCAAGGTTTGAAGCCTCACTTGCTTCACTTGATCACTACCTTGATAGCTATATTTCAAGGCTTTCCATGCGTCTTGGGCTGATAAACAAGAAGCAATCCTTGGAAATATGCTCTTCTCCAAAGCAACTTGAAGATGATAGAGGGTAGATGAATTCTTCTTTTGGGCATCCTCTATTATGGTTTTATCTTCTGCACTCAAGATTTTCCAATATGTAGGTTCTGCATAACCTTCTTCGACTATATCCCATAGCACTTTTCCAATAAGTAAGGTCCTCATCTTGATGGACCAATACTCGTAATCTAACCCATTAAATTTAGGAATGGGAAGATTGTTATTGGTAGCCATTTATGCTAATAAAAAAAACTTTGGAATAATGTAGATAGCTTATAATATAATTTTTTTGCAATAAATAACAACATAAGATTTTTTTTTAACTCAATTGACTCAACTTGTTAAGTCAATCTCTCATAATTAACCTCGGATTGCAAAAATACATGCTTCTTTTTTATTTACCAAAGTCTCAAGCACAAAATTTATCATAAATCAGCCAATACTGATTGAAATAAACTAAATTTTTTCTATAGAATTATAGTATACTTAACTGAAAATCCACTAAATTTCAGAAGCAAATTCACACAAATGATAAATATTTGATCAATTTACTTTTGCCTTTTCTAGATCTTAGAGTGTTTTTTTGAGACAACCTCAATGTTTTTCACATAAATAAATCCATATAGCTCCGAAATTTTTGAAATTTAAACTCTATATTCCTGAGAAAATAATATGAAAACCCTCTAAATTTTAGAAGAAAATTTTTAAAGGTGAAAAGTATACGATCATTTACTTTTTCCCTTTTTATCACAATTTCGGATCTAGGATTTTTGAAGAAAAAATCAATATTCACACAAATCGATCAATACATATCCAAATGATCTAAAATTTTGTTTGAATGATGATTTTATCTAAATAATATTTCTCCAAAAATTTGAGAAGCAAATACCCTATATTACACCTTATACAACCATTTTATTGAAAAACTTAAAATGCTAATAAATCAGCAAATGAGCTCCAAATTACTTGAAATTTTGGCTGAGTCCTCTTGATACAATTATCTAAAAACTCTCACAATTTAATAAGAAAATACCTCAGGATGCATGAGATATTAATTATTTACTCGAGATATTCTTTGCAACTTTTTTGAGTGCTGGCCACTTGAGTTTCTCTAACAAAGTGTGTGCTTCAGATCTCTTCACACCACTATCCATAGGTTTTGATCCATCTCAGCAAACCTGCTTTGATACCAAACCGAGAAAATAGACTTGTTATATTCATAATCATAAGAACTTACAATATTTTTATAGCACTCCAATAAGTTTGAAATCTCTATTATTATGGAGATGTTACTTGCTCCTACTATGTTTAGAAACACTCTAAACATTTCCCTTTATGCTCTCACAACAAAACTTATTTTCTCTCAACTAGTAAAGTTGGTGCAACTATATTTAAATGAATTCTAAATATTGAGAACCTATATACTTTAGGGAAGATACTCTAAATTATGCTCTAGAGTCCAACACCTTCTCTAGCAAGATAACAAAATAGGGTGAAATAGGGTCACCTTGGCCAGGGTTATGCATAGTGGCTATTTATAGCCAATTGGCTAAAATTAGGATTTTTGAAATTTGGAATTGGCTAATATTTGGGACCCTTTACCAAGGCCCATTAGCCAAAAAAATTTGGGTGCAATGTTTTTTGGGGGGATCAATTCGCCCAAATTTTATAATAATTTGACCATTTTAAGTTTAAATTTCCAACATTACCCCTAATAATAGTTAACCTTCTACATGCATTTTGATACTATTCACATGAATTTTGAAACTAATTCGCCAAATTTTTATAAATACATTTTGGAGATGATCCCTTATGCATAACCCTAAGGTCCTTGGTGGAGACCTCTAATACTCAAAAGAAACGCGTAGGAGAACCATTAACCAAAACAAAGAATTTTGCAAAGGTAACACAAGATTTAATCAGATTGATCTACCTCTGACTAAAACAAAAATTTCTCAGCACCTCAAACAGATAATCCAAAGACACTCGGTTATAGTCTTTATTCATGTCTAGCTTAAGAAAAAATGCAAGCCTACCACTTTTTTGAATTGAGTGCACAATTTCATGAACAACAATGATCCCATCCAAAATTTGTCTTCCTACAACAAAACTACTAGCAGATGGAACAAAATCATTTTTTGAAAGAATTTGAAAATGTGTGAGAGCAGTAATTTGGATTTTATGATTTATAGTGAATAGGAGGTGGAGGATTGCTCCATGGTGAGTGGTGATCTTATCATGAAACCACTAGAATATGGGGTGGAATCATTTTTTGAGATCATGGTCCATATTTTCCCATCGAATGTGGTGTTTGAGACCCAGGGAAGTTCAAATGGGGTTACCACTCTTCTTTAGAAAGGGGATTTTGAGCTAGGGGGGTTTGCGGTCTTCCCATGCTAGGGGTTATCATCATTTTGGAGACCCATGAAACCGACCATTTTCTATGCCAAGGTGGCAACCCGGTCTAATATAATGGCTGAGAAGCAAGTCCAATATGATTTATTTCCTGAAGACCATAATATTTGGGTCCCAAGTGATATCCTCGGTATGGCAAAGGAAGAAACTTCATGGGATCTCATTGGTAAATTCAAAGGAAGTAGGCCAAAAAAAGAATCCATCTAGTAGTAGGCTTGGGACAAGTGGAAGCCTCTTAGATCCATGAGCATTATGGCTCTTTCTAAGTATTTATTTCTCATCAATATTAATTGTGATGAATACTCTAGGAAAATTTTAGAAGGGGACCCCTAGTATTTTGGTAAAAGAGGTATTTTACTTCAAAAATGGAGTACATATTTCAATCCACATACTTCGAAAGTCAATTTGCTCCCTCTTTGGGTCAGTTTTCCTGGGCTCCCAATTTTTGATTTCTAGATGTTCTGAAGGGGATATATAGAGATATTTGTAATCTTATTTCCATTGATGTGGCTACTCTAGCCAAATCTTGAATGATGCAAAACAAGCTTTGCATCATGGCCAATCTGGAGGTGGAGCTTTTGAGCTCTATTGAGCTAGGTTCTAAGTTGGGTTCTTGGATCCAATCACTATTTTGTGAGAATAGGCCATCTTCGAAGCAACCTATTGGTGATATTGGTGATAAAAATCCCTCCACTGGGGTTTCCTCATGTAAGGTCCAGAAGCCTCCAAGTGGGAAAAAAGGATGAAGAGAATTTGGACTTTAAATAAAAAATCATCCTAGGTTGGGAAGAAGGCATCTAGGGCTAGTAATTTTTATTTTTCTTAGCATGATAAATTTTTCCATGTTACCCATTTTAGGTTGGGCAGTCCTACAACCCCTGTCATAGAGAAGGAGTCAATTTCACCAACCCAAATGGAGGTGTAGCAGTTAGATCTAGAGAAGTAATATTCCTCCCCTCCTATGAAACTCTCTATTATATTGGATGGAAACCCCATTGAAGAGTTGCAGGGCTATGCTGTGGAGCAGACATTTAAGAAGGTTCATCATTCTCCTACTCAATTCAATAGCTTCAAGGGTTCTCGTCTAGTTGAGGTAAAACCCTAATGACTTGGTTCCATTTAAATTTTTTGATGGGTTAGAGTTGGAAGAGTTTGTTTTGGCTCAGTCTGTGCTCCTTGAGTCAAAGAAATTTGCCTCCCCTAAAATACTTAGAGAAAGGGGTACTTCTGGCCCAAAAACTAGGATCTATTTCAAGGGTAAAATGGATGTGATGATCAAGAAAAAGGTAGGGAACCCCTCAAACAACTCCCGAAGGAAAAGGGATGTGGATAATGATATATCCAATGTCTCCCAATCCTAGTTGAAGGTGGACCTAAGCCTCAATTCAAGAGGAAAACAACTTAAATTGGAGGCCTTGAGATGTTCTTCCCAGTCGGTATCCGTTGAGAAGAAGACTGAATCTAAACCTCATAAATGAAGTTCCTATGTTGGAATGTTAGAGGATTGAATGGATCCTCTAAGAGAAATTTAGTCAAATCTCTCAAGAGGAAGTATTCCCCATATTTTTTAAAACATTTATTACAATTAACATCATGTTATATAGATAGGTACTATGCATGTTGCACACAAGACATTGATGGGTATATATGTATATGCATACATATAAATATTTCCTACATAGTGTGACTAGATGTTCCAAGAAGTGGTGAATATGAGGATTTCTATTATATGTATGTAAGCTAGTAAGCTATATAATATCGTAGGAAAAATGCATCAGATAACAATACTCATTTTGTACTACCGTCAAATACTATTACCTTCCTCTAACTCAATATAAAAATAATTGTTCATTGGTTTGAGTGAGAAAAATAACTAAAATTATCCAAAAATTTTAAATTTTATCTTTTAAAACCTATTGGGATAACTATTCTATTGACTTAAAATATTGTCCTATATAGTCCCTTAGTTCTTCAAATGAGCTAATTATAGAAAGCATTTGCGATAAATTGAGTACATGATTTTTTGAAAAGAACTTATATAAATTTTTGGATATTTTATTTCAAAATAAAGACTATTTACATGTTTTTGTGCAATAATAATTAAAAAATAAATTAAATTAACAATTGCTTATTTACGGGCCCTCCTCATTTGATGGTTCTATGTATATGTATTTGGTAAGGTAAAACAAATCCATCACATGTTGGATGATGTTATTCAAAGAGACATAGTTATTATTTGAGATATAAAATTATAAAACTCTAACATTTAAAAAACAATTAGTAGAAAAATGAGCTTTAATTTATTTTAAAGAAAGAATCTAAACATTTTGTAGATTACACATTTTATGTTATTTATATTGATATATTGGAGATAAGTAAATTGAGGAATGTGGCATCACATTGAATACCCTGAGGATTATATGCTCAAAACCTTCTTGATATTGAGTATACAAAAATAAACATACACGTAACAACAATATCTTAACTCATTCATATATATAGCTCAAGTAGAAGCAATATTTTAAAGATATATAAACACCCACTCAAAATGCTATGAAATATTTATTCACTAGCTCTAATATCATTATATGGTTAAAAATGTTGGACATTTTGAGTTCCTAAGCTAAAATGTTATCATTGATGTCAAAAGAGCATTTAATTTCAAAAGGATCTATGAAGGGTTTTTGTGAAAACCAAGGTAGGAAAAATAAAAGGTTTTATTTAAAACCATGGACAACAGATTTGATCTGGGTTTTTCTTAAAACCCAAGTTGGGATTTCGTTTCATCAAAAAATGTGCCCCGATGATGGATTTATTTGAGTTTTAATATTTGGTTTAAATTTTAATTATTTAAAATTTAAATTCAAATTTAAATTTAAATGTAAAGTTTCCCGCCGATGTCATCAAGCAAACATAAATTCATATTTACATTGAAGTCTTCGAAGTATTTTAAACACTATATAAAGGGGTGGTAAATAAATCAAAGTTTTATCCTTGCTCTTGTGATAAATGTTTGGCATTCAAATAAGTCTATGAGCTCATGCAAATTTTGAGAAGAGAAGCACGAAAGAAAACGACAACGCTTGGAAATTCAAATCGTGGTGCATTGACAAATCATTTTGGTTTAAGGCACAAGGCAGTGCAAACACCAGGGATCAAATCCCTTGAATAGCATTTTGAAAGGCATGTGGAAAGCGCTTTGGCACTTTGTCTTTTGTGGAAGGTGGAGGAAGTTTTAAGGCACTTTGGGCCTTTGCCTTTCCAACGAGCGCTTAGCTCCTATGGAATCTTAGCCATGGCTAAGGCGCTCGTGGTGTGGCAAGTCGGGGGGTTCGAATCCCCTTGAGTAGGTAATTACGTTTTGCATTTAAATAATTTTTATTAGCCCTAAAATTTGGAGTTATAAGGTAGTTAATGGAAATTAAATTTTGTTATTAGGGTTGTGATTATTATTGCAAAGCATAATTGGTTTATGATTTATTTGATGGTTATGGAGAAATAATTTTAGGAGAAATAAGGAGTTGTTTTTTTAAAAGCAATTTTAAGAGGTTTATTATTTTTTATAGGGGTTTTAATAAAAGGGACTTTTGTGTATGTGTTTATTAACTTGGATTAAAAAGGGTGCAATTTGAGTAATGCTTTATTTTGTGATTATTTGAAGTCCATTAACCCTTGTTTAGATTGGAAGGGAAAGTTGTGTTTAAGTGTGGCATATTTTGTGGACAACTTATTGGCATCAAAAAGGTATGGGCACATTCTCCTATTAATTGTTTATGGTGGTTGATTTCTAAAATATCATTGGAGAGAAAAGGATTGATTGTGGTTTCCTTTGAGAAAATGATTGGTTGAATGCTTCAAGGTTTTCTGGTTTGTGAGTTGTATTTAAACCTTGTTTTATTAGCATTTTTGTTGAAGCCCATTGATGATGAAAGGAAATTGAACTTGAGTTAGGAAATAACATGAGTATCATTGCTATGTGAGACTTGTGCTTAAGCATTATTGGAAACATTTTGAGTTGGTTAATACATGCTTGGACCAGGGTTTGTAAAAAAGGATTATTCCTTGAGGTGATTGGTTGAGTTGAGTTCGTTAATACATGCTTGGACTAGGGTTTGTGAGAAAGGATTGTTCCTTGAGGTGATTGGTTGAGTTGAGTTGATTAATCCTAGTCAAGTGGATGCATGTGGTTGTTCAAGTTCCTAGAAATAAACTATTCAATATTTTGATTTGAGTTGAGATTGATTTGAGTTGATATTGAGGTTGATTTGAGTTGAGATTGAGATCTGAGTATAGAACATATAGAGTCTCTAACAATTATCTTGATGCTTCTATTGAGTTGAGATTGGGATTTGAGTATAGAACATATAGAGTCTCTAACAATTCTTTTTATGCTTCTATGTGACTGATTTTAGATATTGATTGTACATTGAGCTTAGAACATATTAAGTCTCTAACAATTCTCTTTATGATTCTATGCGATTGAGACAAGTCTTTGAGAAGACTTGTGGATTGTTTTGAGTTAAGATTTTGTGAAAGCTTGCTATGCAAATTTGAGCAAGTCCTATAGAGGACTTATTGATCATATTTGAGCAAGTCCTATAGAGGAATTATTGAGTAGATTTGAGCAAGTCCTAGAGAGGACTTATTGAGAAGATTTGAGCAAGTTCTAGAGAGGATTTATTGAGCATATTTGGACAAGTTCTGTGTGAAATTATTGAGCATATTTGGACAAGTTCTATGTGAACTTATTGAGAATATTTGAATAGGTTTTGTGTGAACCTGTTGAGCAGATTTGGACAGGTTTTTTGTGAACTTGTTGAGTAGGTTTGGACAGGTTTTGTATGAACCTATTGAGAAAATTTGGATAGGTTTTGTATGAACTTGGTGAGCAGATTTGAGCAGGTTCTAAGTGAACCTATTGAGCAGAATTGTACTAGAATTATTGTAATGTGTTTAGTGCAAGAGATTGAGTAGAATTGTACTAGATTGATTGTAGTGTGTTTAGTGCAAGATATTGAGCAAAATTGTGCTATACCGACTGAACTATTTTTGGTACAGTATTGAGATAGAGCTTTGGAGGTGACAGAGTATAGAGGACAGGGTCTCAGTGGATAGAGATCCATCAGCCAAGACAATTGAAGACATATCTAAGTGAGGAGTTGTTGAGTGGTATTTTCACCCAATTGTGAAAGTATCACTCTCCAATAGGATTTGGATTCCAAATCCCCTCTTGCAAAGAAATTAAACCAGTAACTTCTCCAAGGTCTCCGCTATGTTAGCATTTGGTATAAGTGTTGATATTCAATGTGAACGTTCGGAATACCTTAGTGGTTGCAAGCAACTGTTAACAAGGGGCACTGTGGTTTATTTCACTCTAAAATTATAATGATTTCGATTTTGGTGAATTTTCAAGTGTTTTATTTCAATGATTGTAAATTAAAATAAAGTTAAACTTTCTGGAAAATAAAAGTGCAAAAAAAATGAAAATAAAATGTAAAGAAAAATGAAACTAAAGTACATTTAGGAGGCTGCAATCCTATTTGACAAAACCGAAGATAATGAGGTTTTCTGCATACAACCTAACCTATTGAACCTGCAAAACTCGCACAATCCAGATAAGCTAGGTGCTGGTTTCTAGGGTTTTAACTATGGTTTTCAGATTTAGGCATTCGCATGAAGCAACCAAGAGAACTTGCATTAAACTTCACCTATAAGCCTAAAAATCTGAAAGGGGAAAGATAAACATTCAATCTTGCATGCAGAAAATAACTCCTTCTTTCTTGCCCATGAGATGCAACTCTCTGTAATTTTTGTATTAAAAATATGTCAGTTTACAACAACAGAATGTTTCCAGTTTTGACAAAACCAGAACAAGTGGAGGAAAACGCTCCAAAAGCAGGCCCAGAATGGCTTATCACCCTCAGCTCTGCAACCCTGCCCGCAGCGGTTTCTGACCCCTGTACCAATATGTGCTTCTGCTTTTAAACTTTCTGGCAATGCTCTCTGTTTTGCCCTATGACGCTTCGCTTCATCTCCCAGATCGCTTCGTTTCATCTTCCTCGCCTCTTCATGAATTTTTGACTTTATGCTCGAGCGTCGAAACGTTTGATCTTCTCTGTGAACTGTAATGCTTCCCATGATTCTTACACCTTTATGCCATGTGTTCAATGCTGCCCCTGTATGTTCTGTAACGGCCCTTGTGAATCATGACAAAAATAGCATGTCGCGATATCGCGACATTTTCTATCTACAGCTTTGTTCTTCCACCTGTATCGCGAAAACAAGACATGTCACGATATCACGACATTTTTATACCCATAGCTTTATTCGTCTTCAAGCACCACAAAAATGAGACATGTCGTGATATCACGACGTTTTCTCTTTCGGGCCGTGTGGATGCAACCTGTCACGAAATCATGACGTTTTTCTCCTTCACTGTGTTTTGTTGCACATAGCTGCAAAAACGTGACATGTCACGAAATCGTGACACTTTTTCATTTCGTATCCATCTCTTACTTTCTATCATGAAATCATGACGCTTTTCTCTTTTATCTCCCGCTTTCTATCATGAAATCATGACACTTTTTCTTCTTTCTTTTGCTTACTTCAAATAACATGTCACGATTTCATACATCTTTCTATCTTTACCTCCTTTACCTCGATAGATCGTGAAAATGCAACCTGTCACGATTTCGACACTTTATTTCATCTTTCCTTCCTCACTTTCTTGCCGTGAAAACTTGACATGTCATGATATCACGACATTTTTTATCTTTGCCCTTCATCTCGTCTTCAGGTCACGAAATGGTGACATGTCGCGATATCGCGACAACTTTTGCATTGACTCTTCTCTTGCTGCCTTCGACCGTGATTTCATGACAAGTCACGATATCGTGACATTTTTCCATTTTGGTTCATCTTCGAAAACGTGACATGTCACGATATCGTGACATTTTTCACTTTGTCTTTCTCTCTCCTCTATGAACCGTGATTTCACGACATGTCACGATATCGTGACATTTTTCTTCACACTTCTTTTCACCAACTCCAAATCACACCAAACTTAAAACACAACATGTCGCGATATCGTGACACTTTCTTTTCTTAGCAGCAACATGTCACGATATCGCGACATTTTCTTTTTCTTAGCCGCGATAGAGCAACATGTCGCGATATCGTGACACCTTTTCATTTCGACGTACTTTCTATTTTGAGCCGCAAAACATGACACGTCACGATATCGTGACAACTTTTCTTTTCTTAGCCGCGACAGAGCAACATGTCGCGATATCGTGACACTTCTTCTTTTATGATATTTTGCTTTTTTCCTTGATCTTTAGCCTATGGGCCACTGTAGTTTTCTTGGAAAGCATGTAAAAAAGGTGGGTCCCCAATTTTGGGGTGTGTTGTGGAGCAGCCACAACAAATGGTGACTCTGCTGTCAAATGCTCCTGAGCATTTTGGTGAGAACCTAACCTGGAAGTATACAAACTCGGAAACAGGTGTTAGCACATAAGAAATATAAACAAATGCCAATAGATCATAAATACATGAATCATCAGAATCATTAAGTATCAGCTCGGTGTGTGCAATGTGTTTCATTCCCTATCGCTTGAAATTGATCAACATTCCATTGTCAGTTTCACTTATGATTTGTATGCAAGGCTATGAATGATTTGTGCAGGATTTGATGTATGATGAAGATGCTAAAGATATAACAACCTGCTTTGCAAAGGCTCAAACCTTCTAATATCATGAACAAACATATTAAAACTGTCAAACCCTCTTAAGACCAAATAAATATATGTATACTGAATTAATTTATTAGATCCCAAAGTTGGTTATGTGTCACTACCATCTTGAACCCATGTGCAAGTGTAAGTGAAATCAGAACTTTGGGGAATAGGATTCCCAACCTAAGCGAGATGGGAATTTAACCCTATCCTTACTATTCTGATTTGGAGTTCATTACCTCATCTTGAACAAAATGATTTAACCTGTTATGGATGAAACTGTCAAGCTAGCCTGTCCATATGAGCAATCAGTGGTCTTGCTTTTAGACAAGACATGTTGCCACGCATGAGCATACTTAACCCCATAATCCATGATTTGGCTTCATTCATTCTCTCTTTTTTTTTTTTATTTCTTGGACCTTTGGGATGACTACCCATCCTTGCTAGGGACATGTAGTACGATCCCTCCAATCCAATATTAAGATGAAATGGAAAATATTAATTTTATTTTTATTTCTTGGACCTTGGGGATGACTACCCATCCTTTGCTAGAGGACATGTAGTACGATCCTTCCAATCCAAGATGATAAAATGAAAGATGGAAAATATTAATTTTATTTTTGTTTCTTGGACTTTTGGGATGACTACCCATCCTTTGTAGAGGACATGTAGTACGATCCTTCCCATCCAAGTTTTATGATAAAATGAAAGATGGAAGCTTTGGGGAATCGGATTCTCAACCTAGGTGAGATGAGAATTATGCCCTATCCTTACTACTCCATGAAGGTCAAATCAGAGCTTTGGGGAATTGGATCCTCAACCTAAGTGAGATGAGGATTTAACCCTATCCTTACTACTCGATTTTAGGCTTTAAGCATTATGGGAGTGGTAAAAACCACTGTTTTAAGGATTATGTTGCATGATAGGACAGACATGAAATATTCCTTTCGCCTCACCTTTTCTTCCAAGTATGGTTTTGACCATTTTGCTCAAGATTCTCTTTAATATGCGTAGAACGTGCTTGGTTCAAGATAGTTCGGGCATCGGTTCCCAACCTTAGGATCCTTTTAATATATGTTATGTAATAACCCTAAGAGGATTCGACACCTTCTCAATGATTGCTCATGAAATGAAAATGTAACTGAGATGACATATATATGCAGTGTGGAATGTAACATGAGATATGAATGCATTGCTCCTTTTGAAATGCGGATGGAGTATATATCACCTACTTTACCATAATGTGAAAAACTAACAACTTCATGCATCACAAGTTCCAAACGATATTCTTTAATGTGCTTGTGTTACTTGTGGAGCTTTCTACAACACAATTCCAATGTTTCATATTCTCCTGGTCTAAAACATAAGTTAACATCTCAAAAAACAAATTTTTTTTTTATAAACAAACCAAACATGTCAAATGAAATCAGACACTCAACTTAAATCCTAACTAAACTAATAATCTTAAAACAAACAAAACAAAATTTGAAAATCCATACCAAAACCGAAAAATATAATATCAATCTCCTACGACTCAAGGGCTAAAATAGTGCTTTAAAACATGCCCATTAACTGGTAACGTCAGATCCTTCCCTTCTAAAGTTCTTAACCTCAAGGTATTTTTCCCTAGAATTTCTGAAATCTGATAAGGGCCTAACCAAAGACAATCAAATTTTTGATGATTCCCCTTTTCTTCATGTCTTTTATCCCACAGTAAGACCAAATCTGAAATTCTGAAGGACTTAATTTTAGCTCTTCTGTCAAACCATATTTTAACAACCTCTTGGTGTTTACTCATGTGAATCATGGCTTCCTCCCTTTTTTCATCGAGGTGCAGTAAATGACTTAGTCTGGCTTCAGTGTGGTTATCTGTTCCCAAGTATTCTTGCATGAAATGTAGGGTTTGCAGCTTCAAGTTTGCAAGAAAGATTGGGTCTTGTCCATAGACCAAATGATAGGGTGTGTTTCCTATTGAGTCTTTTATTCTGGTCCTATCTGCCCAAAGAGCAAACTTTAACTGGTTGTGCCAATCTCGAGGGTTCCTTTCCAGTAATTTCTTAATGATATTCAACAAATTTTTGTTTGAGGATTCGGCCAAACCATTTCCTTGAGGGTAATAATTAGATGCAAATTTTAAACTCACTTTATTGTCGTATGCCCAATCTGCAAATTGCGTGGAAACAAAAGCTTTACCATTATCACTAACGATAGAATCGGGCATTTCGAATCTTGTTATGATGTGATCCTCAAGGAATTTTATTACAACGTCTGTAGTGGCATGTTTTGTAGGAACTGCTTCTATCCACCTTGTACAATAATCTGTAGCCGTTAGTATGAATTTATGGGAATCAAAAGAATTTGGGTTAATAACCCCAATGAAATCTAATCCCCATTGTGCAAATGGTCTCATCTCAACTACAGGTTGTAATGGCATGGCTGCATTTCTTTCTCTGTTGGCAGCTACTTGACAAATGTGGCAAGATCGTACATGAGCGTGTGCATCTTTAAAAATGTGAGGCCAATAGTATCCTGCTCTCAGGATTTGATGCGCTGTAGCATTTGCCGCACCATGGCCAGTTCCATATTTCCCATGAAATTCCTGTAGAACCTTGGCAGCTTCTTCTTTATTCAGGCATCTCAAGTAGATCCCCTCATGATTTTTCCTGTACAGAACACCAGATCTAATCAGATAATTAATAGATTTAAGTCTTAAAGCCCTTCTTTGAGTGGAATTCAAATTGGATGGGCACTTACCATTTAATAGAAAATGTACAATGTCAACATACCGGTCATCTTTAGAAATGTATTCTGCATTTGAATATTGGCATGTCGTTTGTGGATTATTCTCAACAATCGTCTTCACAAGTCCCTGTCCTCGAACTAGTTTCATGGGTTGGATTTCAAGATCAAATTCTTGGATAGTAGAAATCCATTTACCTCTTTTCTCACCTAGCTCGTTCTGTAAAAACATAGTTTTGATAGCAGGGTCAAGCACAATGGCAAAAACTCTGTTGTGCACAATGTAATGTCAAATTTTTTTACCGTTTTAAAGAGTGCGTACATCTGCTTATCGAGGATAGAATACCTCAATTGAGCATCTTTTAAAGGAGCACTTAAAAATGCTATGGGATTTTCTGCGCTATCCTCACCTTTCTCGGGTCAAGACACTCGCAAAAGAGTGTTTCGATGCGAAAGCATAAATATAGAAAGGTTTAGCATAGTTTGGACTTATGAGGGCAGGGGCTCTGGAAATGGCATCCTTAATGTTTTGAAAGGCCACCCTACTTTCCTCGTTCCATCTGACATCTACATCCTTCTTGAGCATCTTGTTCAACGGTTTGGCTATCTCAGCGAAGCTTGAAATAAACTTCCTCACAAAATTAATTTGCCCGAAGAAAGATCTCAACTCCTTTTTACTACCCGGGAGAGGCAAGTTTTGGATAGCTTCTATCCTTTCGGGTCAATGGATATACCCTCTTTTGAAATGATGTGACCAAGTAGTCTTCCTTCTGTTACTCCAAAGATGCATTTTTTGGGATTTAAAGAAATTCCATGCTCTTTGCATCTTTGAAGAACCTTTTTCAAATCCTTGACATGGTCTTCTCTTTTCTTTGAAAATACCTGGAATATCATCCACATACACAATGATACACTTGCCTATAAGCCCTTTGAATGCATAGTCCATGGCGCGTTGAAATGTTGCACCTGCATTTAACAGTCCAAACGACATTCTTCTGTAGGCAAATGTCCCCCATTTGGTTGTGAAGGCTGTTTTCATCCTGTCATTGGGATGAATAAGAATTTGGTTATATCCAGAATATCCATCAAGAAAAGACATCATTTCAGATCCATTCACTAGTTTGTAAAATTTCATCAATGGATGGCAATGGATAGTTATCCTTTTGAGAGGCCTTGTTAAGATTTCAAAAATCTATACATAGCCTAATCTCTCCGCTCTTCTTTCTTACTCGGAACGAGGTTAGCAACCCAGGTTGAGTGCCTAACAGGAAAAATAATCTTTGCTTCCAATAATCTCTTGACCTCCTTTTCTATTAAGGGCTCCAATAGCGGGTTAACAACTCGTTGTCTTTGTCTGAAAGGCTTGGAGTCCGGCTTTAGAGGGATGGTATGTGTAATGACGTTTTGGTTGTATGTTTTCAATTCGTTATAATTCCAAGCAATGCAATCCACGTAGTGTTTTAGTGCATGTATTATATTTTCTCTTTCTTCAGTTGTACATGCCTTTGCGATGTACACTTCCCGTGGATTGTCTGCACTCCCTAGATTAATTAGATCACATGCATCTTTGGGGAGTGGAACCTTTTTTTCTTTTCTGGCCTTGTATCCCATATCGAACATTTTCTCCAATGAAACTATGTCTTTAGGTATTTTGTTGGATTGACATGTAGTTTCACTTTCATTTTCTGCTTCTTCTTGCCATCTTTGCTCCTCATCAATCACCTGGTTTTCAAAAATACCTGAGTTCATGACAAATTTGAATATGTGTCTATCATTTTCAAAAACTTGGAAATTCTTGACATTATCAGGTATCGATGGACAAGGAACTAATTCGATGGAGAACTTTTTACACCTTTTTATATCAACTGGATTTAACATGCCCGCGATGACTGCAAGAGAGCCTGCTATGCGATTTCCTTTTCTAGAAATAAGGGCTATATTGAAAGCGTCGAATTCCTCAATGAGGTCCATTACCCTAGTTCTATAAAGGCTCAGTCTCTTATCGCGGCATGTATATTGTCCTTTAATCTGTTTGACTACCAGTTCAGAATCTCCCAATACTTTCAAGCATTTAACCTCTTTGCTCAACGCCAGTTGTAAACCAAAGATCAGTGCTTCATATTCTGCCATGTTGTTCATGCAAGGAAATTGCAGTCTATAAGCAGCCAATAATGGTTTACTTCCCAGGCAAGTGAGCTCGACTCCGGCTCCTGCTCCTTGTTTGGATTTGGATCCATCAAACCTAAGCAACCATATGAAATTATTTCCCTCAAGAGAGCTACCATGAAATGTTTCCCTTTTAGGCTCTTCGGTAGCTTCTTCAACATCAAATGCATAAACCCCCAACTCTGGTTCAGAATACTGAACTTCATTTGGCTTATTAAATTTTGTTATGATTTCCTTAAGCCTCGGTTCATTTTCTACTCTGATTTGATTCGCGATTCCTTTCTAGGGTAGCCACATATGTGAGCAATCGGTTGAAAAATAGCCGTTCAAAGTTTTCATCCAATCCCTTGCAAGTAGCATTCCATATCTACTTGGGATATTAACAACCAGAATGTCGACCACTTGTTGGACCCTCGGGTTCAGAATTTAGTTGAATTTTGACATCATATAGGGTCCCTACCACATTTACCTCAGATCGGTCCAATTGCAAAACCTTGCATTTGGATGAAACAGGCTGTAGACCTAGCATTTGACATATCTCTGAAGGCATGAGATTGCTCGTGGCACCCGTGTCCACCAAACAATTATGCAAATTCTTACCAACAATTCTCAGAGTCAATAAGAATGGCGGGACATCCCGTCTCTCCTTTCGTAAAATCAAATGGGACTCAACTTCCTTTCCCTTCCACACTTGATTAGGTGAGTTCAGAGCCTTTATCAATGCTTCTTTTTGGCCGGGCAATCTGGCCGCTTCTAAGAACGAAAGGCTTGATTTGGACTTCTTTAGATCCTCCACTATGTCATAGTTTGATTTTTCAAATTTGACTGTCTTCTGCGTGTCATTAGACATTTCTCTTCTAAGTGGAGGAGGAGGATTATTATCTCGCCTTAGTATCCGGAGGAAGGATAGAGTTATTTGGTGGTGTTGATGATGTTTTAGGGGCTTTAGATTTACTTCTCAAATGATATCCGTGATTCCCCTTTCTAAACTCTCGAAAAGCTTGCACCTCCTGTTCCAAAATTTCATCTTCTTCTTCCTCACTCTCACCTTCTTGACGGTATAAAGTTTCCACCACCATAATGTTATCATCTTGATGTTGGGGTGGATCCTCATTTGGCACAAGTTCCAGGTCATCTACTTGGGCTTGGAGACAATGAGTGTATCTAGCGATTTCAGGACAATTCCTCTCATTGTGCTCTTTTGTATTGTGCAATCTGCACCCCTTTTCCCATGCAAAATCGGAAAGATTCAAAAGGGAACTGGATTGACTGGGTCCTGCAGAAGTATCTAGTTGATTGGCAATAGGGGCAGGTACTCCTCCATTGTTTGGCTTTGTGTTCCAATGTCTCCCTCTATTGTTAAAATTTTGATTTGAGTGAGGGGCATGGGACTCATACTTCTATTTTTGAACCATGTCATTACTCAGTTTATGAACTATCTTCTTGAGCTCTTCAACATCCGAATAAATCTCCTTCGGTGGAGCTACATTATTGTTAGTTCCCGTTGGGTTTGCATAATTCGTGGGATCTTGATTTAACATTTGAGTCAGATTTTGAGGAATTTGATTCATATATGGATTTACACTTTGGATCGGAGTTGGATTTGGGAAAGGAACTATAGCCTGAGAATTAACCTGGCTGGTTCCTTGCATAGTCGATTGACTATTTTGCAAAAATGCGGGAACGGGTGGAATGGATGTGATCGGTTGGATCGGAATGGGTGCATAGGCAAGGTTTGGTGGATATGGTTGTTGATATGGGAAAGCATTCATGTTTGGCATTTGCGGTGCCATGATCTGATTTACCATGGGAGCTTGACCATATGGAGCATATTGTCCCATCATAGGCATCTCGGGGAAACCCATAGCCCTGTGGTGTCATTTGCTGCTCGATGGTCATAGCTTCATTGTAAGCTAAGGCGAGCATGGTGACTTGAGGATTTCGCCTGGCAAACATCGTTGTCATCGGATCCAATGCCCCAAAATAGATTTGTAAAGCTACTGTGGGGTCTATGGCAAAATGTCGAACTGCTCTATTATAACATTTTTGGAATCTCTGATTAAAGGTTCTGATTGGTTCACCCTGGCCCCTTTTGCATGTAATAAATTGATTGTAGATGGTTGCGGGATCCAAAGGTGACCTAAACCGATTGACAAAGGCATTCTCCATTTGCGTCCATGAAGTGATTGAACCAGTAGGCAAGCATATATACCATTCATAGGCTACTGGATCTAGGCTCATGGGAAAAAGTCTGCAAGCCACATCTTCATGTTGGACTTGCAACCTTATCAAAACATCCCTATAGGCTTGGATATGCTCCTCTGCAGTTCTTGGGCCATCTGGTTTATATTTGGGCAAGAATATTTCTATGTTCTTAGGGATTTCATGGATATCCCCTGCAATATTCAAAGGGATATTATTAGCTCCATACCAAGGAGCTGCTGGAGGTTGGGCCATTTGACTCAGAATTGATGAGGACAACCCTACAAGAGTGGTGGAAATGGTACTGATGATAGGTACGCTAGTGGTAATTGATACCACCGGTGTAGGTCCGCTCGATGTTCCTGAAGCGGAAAGATCTTTTGTGACGGTAGGTTTACAGCTTGCTTGGTTTTATTTTTTGGAGTACAAGTGAGTGTAAGGTCATGGAATATGGTTTCCCTAGTTGTTTGGGACCTAGTCGCGATACGGCACGGTGGGTCCAGCCTGCTTGACGAAACTCTCGATATCTCCAAGAAAACCTGCAACACAAAAAAATGTTGCGGTTTAGTCGTTAATGAGATTTAAGAAATAATTTCAAAATCGAATAAAAAACACATTACTTTTGTATGAAAATCAAAATAAAGTAAACCAATTCGGCCCTCCTTCTAGCGCCAATATGTTGAGTGGTATTTTCACCCAGTTGTGAAAGTATCACTCTCCAATAGGATTTGGATTCCAAATCCCCTCTTGCAAAGAAATTAAACCAGTAACTTCTCCAAGGTCTCCGCTATGTTAGCATTTGGTATAAGTGTTGATATTCAATTTGAACGTTCGGAATACCTTAGTGGTTGCAAGCAACTGTTAACAAGGGGCACTGTGGTTTATTTTACTCTGAAATTATAATGATTTCGATTTTGGTGAATTTTCAAGTGTTTTATTTTAATGATTGTAAATTAAAATAAAGTTAAACTTTCTAGAAAATAAAAGTGCAAAAAAATGAAAATAAAATGTAAAGAAAATGAAACTAAAATACATTCAGAGGGCTGCAATCCTATTTGACAAAACCGAAGATAATGAGGTTTTCTGCATACAACCTAACCTATTGAACCTGCAAAACTCGCACAATCCAGATAAGCTAGGTGTTGGTTTCTAGGGTTTTAACTATGGTTTTCAGATTTAGACATTCGCATGAAGCAACCAAGAGAACTTGCATTAAACTTCACCTATAAGCCTAAAAATCTGAAAGGGGAAAGATAAACATTCAATCTTGCATGCAGAAAATAACTCCTTCTTTCTTGCCCATGAGATGCAACTCTCTGTAATTTTGTATTAAAAATAATGTATCAGTTTACAATGACAGAATGTTTCCAGTTTTGACAAAACCAGAACAAGTGGAGGAAAACGCTCCAAAAGTAGGCCCAGAATGGCTTATCACCCTCAGCTCTGCAACTCTACCCGTAGCGGTTTTCGACCCCCATACCAATCTGTGCTTCTACTTTTAAACTTTCTGGCAATGCTCTCTGTTTCGCCCTGTGACGCTTCGCTTCATCTCCCAGATCGCTTCGTTTCATCTTCCTCGCCTCTTCGTCATTTTTGACTTTCTGCTCGACGTCGAAACGTTTGATCTTCTCTATGAACTGTAACGCTTCCCATGATTCTTACACCTTTATGCCATGTGTCAGTGCTGCCCTTGTATGTTCTGTAATGGCCCACCGTGAATCATGACAAAAATAGCATGTCACGATATCGCGACATTTTCTATCTACAACTTTGTTCTTCCACCTGTATCGCGAAAACAAGACATGTCGCGATATCATGACATTTTTATACCCACAACTTTATTCATCTTCAAGCACCACAAAAATGAGACATGTCGCGATATCACGACGTGTTTCTCCTTCGGGCCGCGTGGATGCAACCTATCACAAAATCATGACGTTTTTCTCCTTTGCTATGTTTTGTTGCACTTAGCCGCGAAAACGTGACATGTCATGAAATCGTGACACTTTTTCATTCCATACCATCTCACTGCTTTCTATCACGAAATCATGACGCTTTTCTCTTTCGCTATCTCTCGCTTTCATTGAAATCGTGACACTTTTTCTCTATGTTCATTTTGGCTGCTCCAGGTCACAAAAACGAAAATGAGACATGTCACGATTTCACGACATCTTTCTATCTTTACCTCCTTTACCGCCGATAGATCATGAAAACGCAACCTGTCATGATTTCGTGACACTTTCTTTCATTTGTTCCTTCCTCACTTTCTTGTCGTGAAAACCTGACATGTCACGATATCATGACATTTTTTATCTTTGCCCTTCATCTCGTCTTTAGGTCGCGAAATGGCGACATGTCGCGATATCGCGACAACTTCTGCATTGACTCTTCTCTTGCTGCCTTCGACCGCGATTTCATGACAAGTCGCGATATCGTGACATTTTTCCATTTTGGTGCATCCTGCTGATCTGGGCCGTGAAAACGTGACATGTCGCGATATCGCGACATTTTTCACTTTGTCTTTCTCTCTCCTCTATGAACCGCGATTTCATGACATGTCGCGATATCGCGACATTTTGAGTCTTCAACTTGGTTCTTTGTCTTGCACCGCGATTTCACAACACGTCGCGATATCGCGACATTTTCTCTTCATGATGCATTCTGCTGCTCTTAGCCGCGAAAGCGACATGTCGCGAAATCGTGACAATTTTCCATTTTGCTGCATTTTGTTACTCTTGGCCGCGAAAACGTGACATGTCGCGAAATCGTGACACTTTTTCGTTCCACTGCACTTCGCTTGTCTGAGCCGCGAAAACGCGACCTGTCACGATATCGTGACACTTTCTTTTTCTTAGCAGCAACACGTCGCGATATCGTGACACTTTCTTTTTCTTAGCAGCAACATGTCGCGATATCGCGACATTTTATTTTTCTTAGCCGTGAGAGCAACATGTCGCGATATCGCGACACCTTTTCATTTCGACGTACTTTGTTGTTCTGAGCCACAAAAACATGACACGTCGCGATATCGCGACAACTTTTCATTTCTAGCCACGACGGAGCAACATGTCGCGATATCGCGACACTTCTTCTTTTTGTGATATTTTGCTTTTTTCCTTGATCTTTGGCCTATGGGCCACTGCAGTTTTCTTGGAAAGCATGTAAAAACGGTGGGTCCCCAATTTTGGGGTGTGTTGTGGAGCAGCCACAACAGAGTCTTCAAGTGGAGAGATATCCACAAGTCAGTGCAGCAGAGAGATAGAGTCTTCTAGAAGATCACTAGCCAAAGCAGAAGGGGAAAGAGTTCTCCTGTGGAAGAGATCCACGAACTTGAGATTTAGGGGATCAACATCTCCTTTGGACCGAGGTCCATAAACATTGTAATTTGAGAAATATTCCCAAGAGATTATTTGAGAAATATTTTCTCTATGGAGGTAGCCCACATTGGGTGAACCACGTTAAATCTATGTCTCTATTGTGTGTGGAGTTTTATGCATTACTTTGATTATTGCTATTGATACTGCTATCTATATACTGCATAATATTGATTTGAAATGAAAATTAAAAAGTGGTCTTATATTGTTCGCCATCCCTTTCAGTATAAGCTTGTTTTCTTTAAAAACCATTGGTTATAATTGTTGATACACACATACCAATTATTCTATTCCATACATTTTAGAGGAAACGATAGTGTGAAGAAGACAATACATAATCAATTACAAAATTAAGTACAATTATTTGGTGTTTAATATTAAACTTTAAATAATGCATGAAATATAATTATATAATCATATGTAGAAGATGACACATTAAATAAAACCTTCTAAGATGTTCAACGACTAGGAGTTTGTATGTCAACTAAGGACAACTCTAAATTTTTTAAAATAACAGTACAAATTGAGTTCTAATACTTGCTTCAACATAAATGCTTGTAATCGTATAAAAACTATCACATATAATCGTATAAAAACTATCACATATATAAACAAAATTGAGGAAAATCATTAAAATTAATACCTAAATAATCTCCTAAAGATTAAAACAAACATCTTACAATCATCACCTTAATATAAGGAAAATCTAATTAAAGTGCTAAAGATTGAAAAAACTGACCAAAATTTATACCTAAATCATCCTCTACATCTAATGTACTTCTCATCATCACAAAGAAACTCAACAAAAAAAATTATTCATCTTAAATTATATATGTATTCATGTGAAATGAAGTCTTATCTTTCAAACCAATAGCAGCACGTCACTATGTTAACTTTAATTAAAATCAATAACTTTAACTTTTAATTAAATTTTTTATGTATTAAATTATAAAAATAATTTTTTTATTCTTCAAATGGCATGATTCATCATTTATGAAAAATTGATTAAAATTCCATATTTACGCATGGAAGGTTAAAAGTTTGATACGATTATAAGTACAATAATCAATTAAAAAAAAAAAATCAAAATCTATTCATTAGGAGAGTTGAGAAAAGTGAGTAGTTGAAACGAGAAAAGTGAGTAGTTGAAACTTTTCTGTTGAAGAGATCTCAGGTTCAAATCTCTTCCTCTCTTCCTCTCATATGTTGAGAATAAGACCCTACAAGAAGTATGTTTATCCATCGGCTAAATATAATCGGAAAAAAAAGTTGATACTACTAATGGCTTTACAAACTTTTTAAATCTAGAACCTAATTTTGCGCCGTGGAACACTCAATTTTCAACCATGATTATATGACGTATGATGACGTATACCTACCCATTGTTTTTTAATATAATTAAATAAATAAGGAGAAAAAATAACAAACAGCATTTAAAATGTTTCAATCTGCTCTATTGTCTGAGTAATGTTATAAGTAATTTTATGTTAAAGCAAATTAAATACTATGAATGGAATGTTTGGAAGACTCAAACATTGAACCGTAAATTTCTGTATCTTTTAACACTTCACACATTTTTTTGACACTTGAGATTTGTATCATTGGATGACATAAATAAATCAGGGTTTCAGCCAGGAATCTGAGGGCTAAATGAAGAAATGACAGGCATTTAGCCGTCAAATTTCAAATTTCAAGGGTTTCAGCCTGGAATCTGAGGGCTAAATGAAGAAATGACAGCCATTTAGCCGTCAAATTTCAAATCTCAAATTTCAAGACTTCCACGCCTTAACATTATTTGCTATTACAGGAGAACATAGCATCGACATCTCAGCAGAGGCTTCCTATTATCATTAACTATTACGCAGATTTACTGAAATTCACGTAATCTGTAATTCTTTTTTCAGCGATGTCGTTTGGCCTGCAAATCGGGGACGGGGAGGTTCTTGTTTGCTTGAGGCGTAGGCGGCGCCTGCTGCCTCCTTCCCCTTACCGGAACTTCCGCATGCACGCCTCCTCCTCCTTCTTCCATTGCCTTTCTTCCTCCAAATTTCATCTTCATCGCTTCTGCACAAAAAAGACTCGTTCATTAGAAAAAGTTCTCCGACAATTCCCTTAGAGAACTAAAGAAATATCACAGAATTCAGTCAACCTGAAGAAGAAGAGGAGGACATGATTAAGAGACTAAGGATGACCATGAGAACGAGTGTCTTTGCCCTGGGCATGAGTCTTAACCTTCGCTGAATCTATTTTTCTTCTTCTCGATCGGAGTGCTTAGAATTGGGCTTCTGTTTAGTTGAGATGGGCTTTAATCCAGAAAGCGTCAAATATTAATAGAAAGCGTCTGGAGCGCGTGGCCACTTAGCGTCTGTATGACTCACCTAATAACGTGTTAGTTGGCAGAAAGTCATAAGTTTCATAGTTTACAGAAGGTGGTTTGTTGGCACTCCAGTTGTTTCGAAGTCTGGATAAGGCTCTCCTTCACGTTTTTGATTATTTTTTTTTCAAATACATTTATATTGTTTGAATTTGGTCTGATCTCTTAATTCCCCTAAAAGTGGAAAACTACTTACCCGCCTTTTGTTTACGAAAACCTATCATGAAAAAAAATCTTTGGGTACAATATTAATGAGTACAATCTGCAGGTTAAAGTCTTATCTTTACCTTGACACGTGTGTCCCTTAAGCAACTGATTGTTACTCTCTCCAAGAATTTATTGTACATAGCCAAGTGCTATAAACTGTCAAAATGTAATCTCACTATCCTAATGGGTGGGATGTCAATATGTAAGACTCTTTTGTATCCATTTATTATCCAACCATCTAAATTGAAAGCAATTTATCAACAATGGAATGCAAATTATCAAACCCATACCTACTATTAATCATCTCTTGAATTTTGTTAATAATTTAACCATGGACCTAACTTCTTGTTAGAATATTTTTTTATTAATGGTAACCATGGACCTAACTTCTTGTTAGAATATTTTTTTATTAATGGTGGACCATGATACAATGTCTTAGAGGAGACATCGTCCAAATCAAAGGCCCAAGAATAAAGCATATCTTTAATTGTGTTGAGAAGGTCCCCATAGAGATAAAACTTTACCATAAACTAATTTTGAGCTATTTGTACAAAGTCACAATATAAGAATAGGCAATTATTATATTTCTATGCCCTAAAGCACATTTCACATCTAAATGGTCTTTCATAAGCCATTTAATGAAGATAGACCTCTGTTAGAGCCCTACCTTTTGCTACCAACCATAGGAATGTTGTTGCTTTAGGTAATGTATATGGTTGCCAAATAAATTTGGAGGGAAGTAGGGATGCTTACTTAGGAAAAAATATGCTTAGAACTAGTAGTTCTTACATAAACATGCTTAAATGCTTCTATCCAAGAGAGAATTAACACCTAGGAGGAAAGGATAGTAGATCATACACAATTCTAAGCATAATGCTTTAGCAACCATTATAATTTGGGACTATGAAAGAATATTTTTAGGTACAAAGGCCCCAAGGTTATTACTATTGTGCTCTATGATCTACTACTCTAGGACCTCATACTACCTATATGGGTTTCTTTAAGCAATTGTATTGATTTTTATCCTCAATTGTAATATTCTCAATCTAATAGTCCTAGAATTTTATTGATTGGTCATGCAAAACCCTTGAGAAGAAGATAATATAATTAATTTTTTTATTTTAATGTTTCACATTTTTGGTGCTATGAAATGCAAGGATATGTTGTAGCATTTAGTGTTGTTTCATGATTACGATGCTTTAGGATTTTATGGTTTTGCAATATTAGTCATGCTTGCGGATGGACAATATTGAGCAAAAAACTTTATATTAGCTTGGTTATTGCTTTTAGATTGTTTAGAAAAAAATGTTTGATATTATTTCATGGGCATAATGGTTTGATTAAAATGATTAACCATTATATTATCAAACTAACAATTTAATAATAGTTGGATATTGCCTATTAAGTTGTCTATAAAGAAAAGGTGTTTGATCTTGTTTAGAACATATAAGGATTTTAATTGGCAACCACTATAATATTAAACTAACATTTTATTATTTTCTACCATAATACTTTTGAAACTTCTTAGCAAATAAAAAGAAAAAATGGATCAATAATTTCTTTTATACGAATTATGGCTTCAATAAATGTTGTTAGGACCATGAATTATTGTTTTATATATGCAAGTCTCTTCTGACTTTCCAAATAGAGCAAACTCTCAAAATAGAGGGGAGAGTTGACTGTTTTGAAAGGGAGACTAGTTTTAACTGTAGAGTATGCTCTCTCCCTCCTCTCTTATAAACTTGTAAAAAGCAAGGATAATTTTTTTAGCCCATCGATTTTTGTGTACAGTTAGAAGAAGCATGAAAAAGGAAGTGGTAGTTATTCAAAGAGGGTGATATATAGGTCATTCAATAGAGAAAATAGGGAGGAATTGAAAAAATGAAGAAAAGTCAGAGAGAAAAACTAAAAGGAGGTTTGGATTCAAACACGGGCACACAACAGGTTGGGACTGAACACTCTTCTGTATGGCTTTGCATTTAATATTTTTAAAGTTTACTCTTACCTCTTTAGAACCAAAAGGTGTTTTTCTCATTAATCTCTATCATATTTAAATAGACTTTGTACCCTTCTATAGTAGTGTGTGGCTTGGTTTCACCAAAAGACCCGTGAGATCCCTTGTTTAGATAAAAAAGTGGGTCAAACTTCTCTCTTTGCCAATTGCAAATTCTAAGCCATTATTGTATTTTATAAGATTGATTTATGCTTGTTTAAGCCTTTATGTGACATCGATATTATCTTATTTTAGCTAAAACGAGTGTTGGATTTTATAAGATTGATTTATGCTTGTTTAAGCCTTCGTATGACATCCATATTATCTTATTTTCAGCTAAAAGGAGTGTTGTGGTGTATAATATTGATTTATGCTTGTTTAAGCCTCCGTATGACATCTATATCATCTTCTTTTTAGCTAAAAATGGGGTTGTGTTTAAAATATTGATGTATGTTTACTTAAGAACCTGTGTGATATCTATATTATCCTCTTTTTAGTTAAAATGTGGTTTATGATTTAAGATATTGATTTATGTTTGCCCAAGCACCCGTATGACGTCAATATTATCTCCCTTTTAGCAAAAAATATGTTGTAATTTAAAGGTTTGTCTTATAAATTTTTAGGGACATGTATAACATCTATGTTATATCCTTTTCTAGCGAAAATGAGTGTTGCACCTTAAAGGGTTGAATTGCACATGTTTTAGAACTCATGTGATTTTTGTGTTATCTTTGTTCCAACTTAAACGAATGATATGGTTGATAGGAATGATTTATGGTTTTGTAAGAATGCTATGATGGCAATGTGGACATTTTTTCTAGTTTAAATATACCTTGTGAATCATAGGAGTTCTTTGTGCTATATAAGTTGCACTATGTTCAATGCAGGTATACTTGAGGATATGTTCACACACTATCCATGAATATATCTCTCTATGTTTACCTTGAGCACTAGATATAAGGTTCTACGTTTGATTGGCATACCCTATTTCCCCTATGTCTTTGGCCTTCTCTATGCTCCCAATAAAACACCACTATCATACCTTTGAATACTTCATTCTCGAATGTCATCCACTATTCTATCGTAATACGTGGCTACCTTTGGGTGAATCCACCCTGGGTATGTTACGAATGTGTGGTAGTAGGGATGTGGGTTCCTCTCCATAGCATCTGATACTAGGAATAATACATTCTTGCTCAAGCATGACTAATGTAAACACCTCCTAGATTTTTATAGTGCATTGTTATATTATCATTAAGATAGATAAATCTGAGATATAACATGGATGGTGCTTTACTTTTAACTGTAATATAAAATATAATAGTGGATGTTATATTTCATTATGGGTTTAAATAGATTTAGAATATAGTAATGTTTCGTATATTTAATTTAAACAAAGGAATAAATGAAATATAGTAGTGGATGTTATATTTCATTAGGGGTTTAAATAGCTCTTGAATATAGTAATGATTATTGTATTTAATTTTAGTATAATATATTTGAGATATAATAGTGGATATTGTGTTTTATTATAGTTACGATGGACTTAAAATATAATAAGGATAATAAGTTTCATTCTAACTAGAATAGACTTGGAGTATGGTAGTGGATATTGTCTCTCATTTTTGTGGAATAGAATTGAAATATAGTAGTGGATATTATGTTTCATTTGAGTAGAATGGACTTGAAATATAATAGTGGATATTATGTTTCATTTGAGAGGAATGGACTTGAAATATAGTAGTGGATATTATGTTTCATTTTAGTGGAATGGACTTGAAATATAGTAGTGGATATTATGTTTCATTTGAGTACTATAGATTTGAAATATGATAATACTATATTATGTTTCATTTGAGAGGAATGGACTTGAAATATAGTAGTGGATATTATGTTTCATTTTAATGGACTAGATTTGAAATATAATAGTGGATATTATGTTTCATTTAAATGGATTAGACTTGAAATATAGTAGTGGATATTATGTTTCATTTTAATGGATTGGATTTGAAATATAGTAGTGGATATTATGTTTCATTTAAATGGATTAGAATTGGAATATAGTAGTGGATATTATGTTTCATTTTAATGAATTGGACTTGAAATATAGTAGTGGATATTATGTTTCATTTTAATGGAATAGACTTGAAATATAGTAGTGGATATTATATTTCATTCTAAGGGTATATATTTGAAATATAGTAGTGGATATTATGTTTCATAGATTTGAAATATAGTAGTGGATACTATGTTTCATTCTAATGGAATAAACTTGAAATATGGTAGTGGATGTTGTGTTTCAAATTAAGGGAATGAACTTGATATGTAATAGTGTATTATATGTCATTCCTTGGAGGAAGTGGGAGAAGATTCCTCATATCTTTGGTATGTTCACATGGGGATTCATTAGAGAGGATTATGGGTTCCTCCATAATGAGTTACTATATGTGCAATTCTATAGTTGAAATTCAATCACCTTGGACTATTGGAGGGAAGATATCCCTGTAATTAGGTCTAAAATAAAAGTTATCCATAGGAGGATGGACATGGAGTTCATCCAAGGGAACCATGGGGTTTCGCTATGTATCGATAAATGTGAATTTATAGATTGATTCACCATATAGGACATATAAGGGTTATAGGAAACTAATTTTCCCATAGATTGTAATGATGATATGGAAAGGGATCCAAGGGATTCCTCAAATGATTGTACTGTAATTATCTAGATTTATCTTGTTATAGATTTGATTACTCTACATTTAATATATGAAACCATGAATTGATGTAGTTGTTAATGGGTCTCATGTGGTTGGTATTTAGCATAGGCTCATGATCACTAATGGTAAATATGGAAGTTTTGTTTAGGAGATAATCAACTTAGTATATTCACATAGATGGTAATCATGATTAGTAATGTTCCATCACTCTTTAGTGGACAAGAAAGGATTTATCCATTATATGTATAGTGGAGATGAAATGCTTTTCCCATTAAAGGAATAGTGGATAAGAAAGGCTTTGTCCATTAGGGGAATAGTGGACATGAAGTACTATGTCCTTTAGAGGATAGAGAGAGTTTTACTTGGAGGGATTATGGGGTTCCTTAGGTTATAATATACCTTAGTAGTTGAGTAAAGGCAACAAAAGGATTATAGAGCTAGTAATTTGACTAGCACATGGAGTGATAGGAGGGTAGAAATAGCTCATCATGAAAATAAGCATGCGATCACAATACGCTTAGTACACCTACATAGACTAAATTATGTAGGAGGTGAGGATTGACATCCCATTTTACTAGAAAAAATGAGGGATAAGTTATCTCATCATAGATATGAGGGGAAAATCTTACTTGTAAATGCTTAAAATATCTACTTAGATAGTATTAAGTGTGGTGTAGGAATAGGCTTACAAAAAAAATTCCCTCTCTCAAGTTGGTTAGATATAGGGTTTTAATAGTTGGTATAAGATCTCTAGGGAGAAATCTCCTTAATAAAACCAATAGGTATAAGGTTATTAACTCAGGATAGTCTAACTAAGTGGTATATGTCAATAGGTATAATAAAACCAAGAAATAAGAGATCTTGGAATAATTAGACACCCAACAAGGATGTCACCCCATGTGAAGAAAGGGTGACCACTTGGTTTATAATTTAAGTTAGCGATGTGAAAAACACATCTAGTTTGAACCTAATAGTGCCATGGAGGACCAAATTTTGACTTGGCTTAGTATCCTTCGATGTAAAGAGGAAAATGGCACTAGGGATGTGAAGAGGGATAACTATTCCATAAAACAATAAAACCCAACAATGTAATGTCAAATATAGATCCCATGTGGTAGGATTGGGTAACACTAGTTGAGGGGGTGGAGAACCTTACAGTGATAATTGCATCCATGCAAGAACAGATGGATTAGTAGAGACAGATACTATAGGCCATAATGAACCAGGATTCAATGGCTAGATATTCAAAGTTAAAGCAATAAAATGATCCTACTACCCAATAAAACGAAGCTAGGGCCATTTTAGAAGTAAAATTGACCAAGGACATAAGAATGTTTGTACCTCCAAATTTGTTGGGAGGGATGATGGGGATGCAAATGAGGCTTGGTTAAGATAGCTAGAAGTCTATTTCACCATAAAAAATTACTCCATTGGAACATGAATGGATTCAACCACCATGCATTTATAAGAAACGAGAATAGAATGGTGGGATATTCTTAGAAAAGAGCAAGGAATTAAGGTGGTGGATATGAAATGGGAAGATTTTGTGATGGTATTTAAGGATATATTTCTTTTAGAACATTTATATTAAGAGAAGTTCAAAGAGTTTACTAACCTCCAATAGGGAAACCAAACAGTTGAGGCCTATTATCAAAATTTTATCAAGCTGCTAAGATATGTACCAAATTATGATGAGAAGATAAAAATACAAAAGTTCATCTTCAAAATAGAGCCAAATACTATAAATTAGGTACACATGAAAGATCCTAAGACTCTATAAATAGTATATTACTTGTATATAAAGGTAGAATATCACCTTCGATTGGAAAGACCCTACTTCAATTATGGGAAATTGTTTGAGTAGGATCAACATGCGCTCAAGAAAAGGAAGAGTGTTGGTTTTATGAAGTTGGAAAAGGAAAAAAACCCAAAGAGTAAGAGTTACCAAAAGATATAAAAGATAAATAGATTAAAATAGATAAAATTCAAGTGAAACTTCTAGAAGAAGGGTAGCAACAACGATAGTAGATGCATCAATGGTAAACCTTAATCCCAGGGTAGACGAATCTAGTGCCAAAGGATAAAGTAGTTGGATAGAAATAGGGGGTGTGCCTATGGCCTAAAGGAGTTCATTACAATTGCAGAGGCCCCCACTATACCCAAAATTTCCCACATAGAGTTGGATCGAGCGCTAAATGAAAGGAACTCAAAGGAAAAGAATCTGCTCACAAGATCTACGTCGCTACAAGAATACAGAACCTAGAAGGGTAAGCTACCACTATGATTCATAAATGGTAAGATATTTGATAAATAAGTTAAAATTTTAATAGATAGTGGAGCTATTAATAGCTTTGTTTCATTTTAATAAGTCAGGGTTATGTTAGAAAGAC
This sequence comes from Wollemia nobilis, assembly GCA_028583015.1. Lineage (NCBI taxonomy): Eukaryota > Viridiplantae > Streptophyta > Pinopsida > Araucariales > Araucariaceae > Wollemia > Wollemia nobilis. The sequence continues at coordinate 16,979,809 of JAQPPZ010016943.1, forward strand.
CAAGGTGCTTGACACAAGGGTGAAAGTTGAGTACAGTTTTGGAAAAACCTACTCAATAGATCAATGTTACCCTTCAATCGAGATTATGCTACCCAATGGTTCTACTATGGGATGTATTTTTGCAGCACTAATACATGCTTTTGATGTCATCTTAGGGATGGAGGAGTTACAGGATCATTAAACCACAATCATCTTCCAAGAAAGGTAGATGGAATTTTTAGAAAAAGGTAAGGAGATATTGAGAATCCATAATGAAAAAGGATCTTTCCAACCCCAATTTCTCTCATCTATGCAACTGAAGAAAACCATTAGAAAGAGAGGAATGGTTTATGTGGTTAAGCTTAATTATATTGAAGAAGTAGAGAAGGAAAAATTGTTTAGAAAACACCCAATTTTGGAAGAATTTAGGGATGTGTTTCCCAAATACTTTCCAGGTCTTCCTCCTAAGCATGAGTTTGACTTCACCATTGAACTAATATTTGGGGTAGAACCTATTCATAGAGCCCCTTATAGAATGAATCCTATTGAAATGGAAGAACTAAAAGTACAACTATAAGGATTTTTGGAGAAGGGACTAATCAAACCCAGTGTGTCACCATGGGGTGCACCTATGCTATTTGATGAAAATGATTACTCTTTATAGTTATGTGTTGACTATAGAATTCTTAGCAAAGCAACCGTCAAGAGTAGATATCCTTTACCTAGAATTGAAGACCTATTTGACCGATTGAGGGATACCACCATATTATCGAAGATTGACTTAAAATATAGATATCGTCAATTAATAATTAATGAGAAGGATACTCACAAGATGGCATTCAAGACTAGGTATGAGCACTATAAATTTATATTATTGCCATTTGGACTAACCAAAAATCTAGCAACATTCATGAACTTGATGAACAATATGTTCATAAAACAGTTGGATCAGTTCATCCTTGTCTTCTTGGATGACATTTTGATATACTCCCACACTAAGGAGGAGCATGATAAGCACTTGAGATTTGTGCTTGAACTATTAAGGAATAATTGACTCTACGAAAATCTATCAAAATGTAACTTCTATGTTTCAAAAGTGCACTATTTGGGGTATATCATTTTTGTAGAAGGAGTTGTAGTAGATCCCAAGAATATAGAGGCCATTTTTAACTGGCCATAACCCATAAATATCATTGAAGTTTGAAGCTTCATGGGATTATTAGGTTGCTACATATGATTTGTGAAAGACTACTCCAATACCGCCTACCCAATCACCAATTTTTAGAAGGGAAAGAATTCAAATGGATAAATAAGTGTGAGGCTACCTTTGAACTACTCAAGCAAAATCTCATCACCCTACTCATGCTGAAAATAATAGACCCTCAAAGTAATTTCTTAGTTTGCACGGATGCATCGTTGGAAGGTTTAGGAGGAGTATTATTGCAAGATGAATCAATGGTGGCATATGAGTCAAGAAAACTCAAGAAGCATGAGGTCATATATGCCACTCATGATTTATAAATGGTAGTAGTCATCCATGCACTAAAAATATGGTGACATTACCTCCTATGGAAACCATTAAAATATATAATAGATCGTCAAAGGCTAAAATACATTTTCACTCAGCCTATGCTCAATGCTATACAAAGGTGATAGATTTAGTTCTTGGAAAAATATGACTTTGGTATTGAATATATCAAAGGTAAGGAGAAAATATTCATGGATGCCCTAAGTATAAGGAGGCACATAGTTTCCTTAACCCATAGTCTTGTGGACTTAATGGATCAAATCAATACCATGAATTACAAGATTAGTATTGTAAGAATATTCAAGATAAAATGGAAGATAACCTAATTGGAAATAGGGATTTTGGCTTAAAGGATGGGCTTTTGTGCTTTAAGGATAGGGTCATGATACCCAAATATGGATAACAAAGGAGAATTATCATGTGAGAGGGGCATATATCTCCTTACTCTACTCATATTGAGGGAGCAAAAAAGAGAGAAAAATATAAAAAATATATTTTATTGGTCAAGGATGAGGAAATATATCTCAAAATTTATGGCTTATTGCCTTGAGTTCCAAAAAGTAAACTCTAAGCATCAACATCCTGTAGGAAATTTGTACACCCATGATATACCCATGCATAAGTGGTAGGTTATATCGATGTATTTTATAGTGGTATTACCAAGGAACAAATATCAACATGATGTAATCCTAGTTTTAGTTGATAGGTTGACTATGGTTGTGCACTTTATATCAGGAAACACCAAGGATAATGCGAGGGTTGTGGCTAATAGATTTTCCAAAGAGATATTCAAGTTACATGGATTTCCTGAAAAGATCATCTCATATAGGAATTCTAGGTTTACATAGGCACAAAGCTCAACATAAGCTCTTCATACCATCCAAAGACTTATGGAAAGAGAGAAAAGGTGAACCAAGTATTAGAAGACATGTTATGAATGTATTGTATGAACCATCAATCTCTATGGGAAGACTATCTACACCTAGTGGAATTTACCTACAACAGTGGTTATCAAGCCTCGGGTATGGTACCATTTGAGGCCTTATATGGAAAAAGGTGTAAGACATCCTTATCGTGGGATAACCTAGAGGACCAGATTGCAATTGGGTCATAATTGGTTAAATAAATGGAAAATAAACACAAACTAATCAAACTGAGGCTTAAAGAAGTTGTAGATCATTAGAAGAGATACACATATGTAAATAGTTCACCAAGATAATTCTTTATGGGTGATAAAGTATTTCTTAGGATTAGACCCATGAAGAGTGTAATTAAGCCTACTATGTTGGGTTCTCATTTTATGTGGCCTTTTGATATTATTGAGAAGATCAGTCTAGTAGAATTTAGACTTGCTTTGCCACCCCACCTATGAAAGGTACACCACACTTTCCATGTATCCTTGCTTAGGAAATACATTGCTAATCTTGACCATGTTTTGGATTTATCTAATTTGCAAATGTAAAATTCTAAGTTCTTTAAGGTGAGAGCTATGAATATCCTAGAGTTTCACTCCAAAAATTTGAGGAAGTGAACCCTAGATCAGTGTAAGGTCCAATAGGACCAATATTCAGAAAGAAATGCCACTTGGAAAAAAGTGGAGGACATGCAAAATATTTTCTTTATTTGTTTTAATGATAGTAAATTGTGATGTAGGAAAACATAGAGGACTGTGTTTAGCACAAGGGGGGTAGTATGTCATGACTCACCTTGGTAGAACCCTTGAGGAGACAACAATATAATTGGACTTATTATTTTAAAATGATTAACCATTATATTATCAAATTAACAATTTAATAATAGCTTAGACATTTCCAATTAAGTTATCTAGAAATGAAAAGGTGTCTAATATTGTTTAGAATATTTAAGGATTTTAATTGGCAGCCACTATAATATTAAACTAACATTTTATTATTTTCTACCATTGTAATTTTAAAATTTATAGAAAACAAAAAGAAAAAATGGGTTAATAATTTATTTTATATAAATGATGGCTTCAATAAATGCTACCAGGACCATGAATTATTGTTTTATATAAGCAAGTATCTTCTAAATTTTCAAATAGAGAAAACTCTCAAAATCACTACACCAAAAAAGGGCTTTAACAATGGCTAAAATAAGGTGGTTTTTTACAATGGTAAAAAACCACCCTAACATATCCTAAGAGGGCAATTTTAAATTACCCTCTTAGGATAATCACCCTCTTAGGTTCATCCTAAGAGGTGGTTTTAAACCGCCCTCTTAGGACACTCTAAGAGGGCGGTTAAAAACCACCCTATTAGGGCTAAGAGGGTGGTTTAAAACTATTATCATAGGTTTTTCATCTTCGCTCATGTTCACCTAGGTAATTTATTTCCTTTTTATTTATTTATTCCATGTATTTTTCCCACCCACTTATGTGTGGATATTCCATTTATCTTATTTAGATATTATGAGATGTTACATATTTATTTCTTAGATATTACGGGGATATTTTTAGGTTTGACTATTCCTAAGGGTTATGGGGATATTTTTTAGGTATATTTGAAGGGTTGAGATTCTTTCTCCCATAGAGGTTACATTTCTATGGACCATATCACATTTTTCTTTTGTACGATGGATATTTATCCTTAGCTTGATCATACGGCTACGGTTGATCATCCTTGCATATATAAGCAAGGCACCTTCATTGTACTTATTGTTCCATTTTTATATCTAATATATGATATTGTTGCTCTTTTTTTTGCGTATCTATTTGTAAGCTTATGCTATCAATTTGCTTTCAGATTCTTGTTTTGGTTGAATGTGGTGTTCTGTTAACACTTGAGATTCTTATAGCTTGGAATGATATGATTATCATTCCTTTCATGGCATAAGAGTGATAGATGTTTCAGTCATCCATTTATGAGTGTTGTGTACTTATTTCTCTTGTAGGTTCGAAGAATGGTGTGGAAGATTCAGTTTTTGTGATCGGTTCCTTGGTGGAGTTTTTTGGATATTTTGTGTCACTCCTTCCATTGTTATATCATCACCAGACTCCTAAAATATATTTTTCCCATACTATAATAGCCTCATTCCCTTGGATATGTCCTAAGCATTTATTTCTTGAGCATTTCCTTTTTTGGCAGGGTCACCAACCTAGCCCATTTTTATATTTTGCATGTATATCCTGATAGAAATGTACTTTTTCCATGAAATTTTTTGAGGTCTGTAGATGCATTCATTTGAGTGGTGCCCAAAATTTCAGCTCATTTGTATCAATATTCTTCAAGATATATTGATTTTACTAAAACCTACACGTTTTTAGTAATATGTGTATATCCTCATAAAAGCTTCTAATGTTTTGCATATATTTTTAGATAATATGTACAATCATATTATAGACATTCCCATAAAATTTCAAATAATGTGGAGCTGTATTATGATAGTTAAAGTGATTTTACTATTTTTAGTAAACTCGTCCTTTCAGGAGAAATATTGGGAGTTGCTCAACGAAAGTTTGGCCAGGTCTGCAAAATGATTTTTCTGATATGTCTATAAAATTTCAGATTTTGTGGATATGTATTTAAATATTTATAATGATTTTATGATTGCACTCACAATATTGCATTGTGAAAAAGGTTTTTGCACTTGAACATTGTATATGGACTATTGTTATAAAGTCTCATATTCTGCATTCTTGTGAAGCTAATAAAATAAAAAAAAATTTGGGGGGGGGGGTTGTCTCGGTGCTGATTTGTGCATCCTATCTACATTATTTTGCTCTTTGGTGATTTTTGTAGAATGGCTTCTTCATCTTATTTTGCATTAGATCAATGTGAGCCATTAAAAACACATAATTACCACACATGGAGACCAAGAATGGAAACAATCATTAAACGCAAAGGATTATGGACTTTAATTCTTGAAGAAAAACTAGATTTCACTAGAGAATATGAAAATTTTCAACACCAATTCAAATTACATGAATGTATGGATTTGATAGGAACTTATGTAAGTGATAGTCTTTTATTTCATTTGGAAGGATATGACTTTCCTTTCAAAATTTTGGAGAAATTAAAAGGATTATTTGGTAAGGTGGATCACATAAGAGCCATGCACGTTGAATTTGAGATAAATTTTCTCAACCCTGAAGATTTTTCATATATTTTAGACTATCTTACTAAGTTCAATCACTTGTTGATACAATTAAAGGGGAGTGGGAGAGAAAAGAAAGATGAAGAGTGTTTTTACCTGATTCTATCCAAGTTGAAAGGTCCATTCCAAATATTTTCTTCTACCTTTTTCTCTAGCATGGATGCCTTAGGTGACACATTCATAATGCCTGATTTGGAGTTATTTTGTGAAAGACTTACTAGGGAAGAATCCAAAATGTCTAACCTTGAGTCTCCCACCTCTCAAAAGGCATTAGTAGCATCTAGTCCTAAGTGTAATGGAAAATTCAAAGGTAAACCTAAGTCTTCTCCTTATCCATCTCAAATTTCCTCTAAATCTAAAGAATCTAACTCTAAATCCAAAGAGTCTTCTAAATCCAATAATAAGTCTAGCCTTTTCATGCTCCTTTTATGGGGGAATAGTCATGTAGAAATTAGGTGTTGGAAGAAAATGCAAGCCTTAGAGGATGCAGTCATAAAACACAATATCTCTATCTCCTCTATACCTTCTAGTGAGCATGGCAAAGCACTTAATGTTTTTGATAGGTCTTAGTTAGTTGTTACAGATAGTTGGGTTATAGATTTTGATGCTTCTCACCATATGAAATTTTTTAAGGAAATGTTTGTATCTCTTGGTTGAAGTTCTAATTTGGAGATTCTTCCTTTATTTCTATTAATGGAAAAGGTGACATACAACTTGATGGTGGATGCATAAATGATGCACTATATGTTACTAACATCACTACAAATTTATTTTTTGTTTATCAAAATTTCCATTCTAGTCAAGGCAAAATAGTGACTTTCACACCACACGGAGCAAAAATTAGAACCTTAATGGAGCCTCATTCACTTGTTGCACAATATGTTATTGATCATAGTTCTAGACTATATCACTTTGAGGGTTTTTATGATACTTATTATGTAAGGACATGATTGGTTACTCATGTAGATTCTAAGAGTAAGCTTTGAGATGAGATATTTGGACATCTTAATTACAAATATTTGAATGAGTTGAGCACTCATGGTATGGTTTATGGTTTACCTAGATTTTCTTGTCTTGATAGAGTTTACCTTGGATGTGCATTAGGAAAACAACACCAAGATCTATTTCCTAAGGGTAAGTCAAAAAGAGCTTTTTCACCACTTGAGCTTGTGCATAGTGACTTGATGATTTTTTCTACTCCTTTCATAGGAGCTAAGTATGCACTTACATTTATTCATGATTTCTTGAGGTGTACTTGGGTTTATTTTCTCAAGTATAAGAGTGATGTATTTTCACACTTCAAGGTGTTTAAGTCCTTTTTTGAGAATCAATCTTCTATTTGCATAAAGAAGATTTACAATGATAATTGGGGGAGTACTTCAATAGAGAGTTTTATAATTTTTTGGTATCTCATGGCATTGTTCACCGAAATTATGTTCCTCATACTCCATAACAAAATGGCTTAGCAGAAAGGAAGAACCGAACTTTGAAGGAGATGGCTAACTACATGATGCATTCCAAGGATTCACCTCATTTATATTGGGTAGAAGCACTTAATTGTGTGAACTACATTCAAAATCACACACCACATAGAGCACTTGAGAATTTGAATCCAAAGGAGGCTTGGTCTAGGACTAAGCCCGATGTCTCACTTTTCAAAGTTTTTGGAAGCCATGCTTGGGCCTTTGTGCTAAAGAAGCAAAGGAAAGTTTGGATAAGAAGAGCAAACCCTTGATATTTGTTGGGTATTGTGAGGACATGAGAGCTTATCAAATTTTGGATCTTGATACTCATGAAGTTATTTTTAGAACTCATGTTCAGTTTGATGAGCGCTTCTCTTCTCGAATTTACTTCCATACATTGATGATTCTTCACTTCACCTTGAGGATACCTTCTTTGAGGAGCTAATTTAGGATATAGTTGATGAGGTTATAGATATAGATTCATATGAGGATCATGTTCCTCCTAATTTTTTCACAATACCTAGGTGTGCTCATACCACAATTTTTGAGGCAACACCTTTAATACAAGATCTTCCATCCACTAGACATCATCATGCACATTCTACAAGTTTTGGATTTTTATATCAAACAGTTTTTGGGGATCCATAGTCTCTCACAGGGTCATGGGATACATGAGTGGGATGATGCAATGACAGATGAGTATTCTTATTTGATGAAGAATCATACTTATGATTTGGTCTCTCTTCCTAAGGGAAGAAAGTTGGTTAGGTGTAAGTGGGTATACCGAACCAAATATGCAAATAATGGGTCCATTGACAATTATAAGGCTCATCATGTCACGAATGGTTTCTCACAAGTTGAAGGTATTGATTACTTTAAGACTTTTGCACCCGTCTCCAAGATGGGTTTTGTGCACCTTGTACTTTTTATTGCTGCATCATAGAGTTGGCCAGTGTACCATATGGATGTAAAGAGTGCCTTATTGCATGGAGATTTACAGGAAAAAATCTACGTGGAGCAACCCGTTGGGTTTGTTCATGATTATTCTCTTGTTTATTGCCTACAGAGGTCTCTCTATGGTCTCAAACAAGCCCCTCAATCTTGGTATGAGAATATGGACTCTTTTATTTTATCTACTAGTTTTTTTCGTTGCCACTCAGATCCTATAGTGTATATACAACATGTTGGAGAGGATATTGTTATACTTATCTTGTATGTTGATGATTTGCTTCTCATTGGAAGCTCTTATTCCCACATTCAGACTGTTCAAAGGGTTCTTTCAACATAGTTTGATATGATAGATCTTGATCTTTTACACTTTTTACTTAGTTTGCAAATTTCTCAGTCATATTCAAGGATTCGTTTGAGTCAGTAAAAGTACACCCATGATCTTCTTCAATAGTTTTGTATGGTTTATTGCAAGTCATGTCTCTCTCCTTTCCATTCTGGGGTCTCTCTTACTTCCACCTGCACCACTCCTCTTTGTGATTCTACCTTGCATAGATAGTTGGAATCTTGATGTACTTGACCCATACTCACCCTGATATTTCTTTTGCAATTAGACTTGTATCTTGGTTTGCACATGCTCCTCATAGCAGTTACTAGCAGGTTGCCAATAGGATTTTGAGATATCTAAACAACACCTCACACTTTGGATTGAACTACACCCGAGGTTCTACTCAGTTGGTTGGACATACTGATTCAAATTGAGCTTCTATTGGTGACATATGTTCCATTTTTGGTTACATTTTTTGTCTTGGATCTTCTCTGATTTCTTGGGCATGCAAGAAGTAGCAGGTTGTTGCACTTTTATATATAGAGGTAGAGTATAGGGCAGCAGTCACAATGAGTTAGGAGGTTATTTGACTATGATAGTTATTGACAGAGTTTGGCTTCCCACATGATTTAGCAATAGTACTTTGGTGTGACAACAAAAGTGCAATTCATATTTCTCACAATCTTGTTGAGCACCAGTGGACCAAGCATATTGAGATTCACATGCACTTCATTCATCAGCACATTCAAGATGGATTTATTTCCTTGGAGTACATTTCAAGTCAGCAGCAGGTTGCCAACATATTTATGAAGCCTTTTGCATCACCTCACTACCTTGAGTTCCATGACATGCTTGGGGTTTCAGATGTTGTCCTTGGGGGGTGTTCTTGAGGATATATTCCTTCTTATTTATCTCTTTCTAGCATGATGATACTTTTCCCATGTGGTTTTCTTCTTCTAGTTCAATATTTCTTCATGGATATATTGTACATGAGTACCTGATCAGGCCTTGTTGCCAGGACTCATATTGTGGATATGCCATTTTTTTTTTACACCTATCTTCACTTGAGTGGGGGTGTTAGATTAGGTTGTTCACCTTAGCTCATATTCACCTAGGTAATTTCTTTCCTTTTTATTTATTTATTCCATGCATTTTTCCCATCCACTTATGTGTGGATATTCTATTTATCTTATTTAGATATTATGAGATGTTACATATTTATTTCTTAGATATTATGGGGATATTTTCAAGTTTGACTATTCCTAGGGGTTATGGGGATATTTTTAGGTATATTTGGAGGGTTGAGATTATTTCTCCCATAGCGGTTACATATCTACGGACCATATCACATTTTCCTTTTGTACAGTGGATATTTGTCCTTTGCTTGATCCTACGACTATGGTTGATCCTCCTTGCCTATATAAGCAAGGCACCTTCATTGTACTTATTATTACATTTTTAGATCTAATATATGATATTGTTTCTCTTTGTCTTGCATATATATTTGTAAGCTTATGCTATCAATTTGCTTTTAGATTCTTGTTTTGGTTGAATGTGGTGTTCTGTTAACACTTGAGATCCTTAGATATTGGAATGATCTGATTATCATTCCTTTCAAAAACCACCCTCTTAGCCCACACATTAAAAAAAAATAAAGGAATAGGGAGGTTAAAAATCACCCTCTTAGCCCTTGCATTTAAAAAAATTAAAGGACACGCAAGATTTTTCCCGCACTTGAATTGGAATATCATCCTTTTTGTCCAAAATTTACATATTTGTAATGTCATATTTTCTATCCTACATTTGGAATATTGTATTATTTGCCTTGCATTTGGTTGAATAAAAATGCAAATAGTACTATGTTGTGCATAAAAAATATTTTTTAATTTTGTTACAATTAACATAAATAATACTATGTTGTGCATAAAAAATTAAAGGGTATATGTATATATGCATACATATAAAATGCTTCCTACATAATGTGACTAGATGTTCGAAGGAGCTTCAGATAAAAATGAGAATCTATCTTATATCTATGCAAGCTAATAAGCTATCTAATGTCCTAAGCACTACACTTCAATTAAAAATACTCATTTTACACTATAGTCGAATACCATTACCTTTATCTTACTCAATATGAAAAGAATTATTTGTTGGTTTAATAAAAAAAGACAAACTATTCAAACTATTTAATTTTATCTTTTTTTTTTAAAACCTAGTGGGCTAACTATTTTATTGAATTGCAATATTGTCCCTTACAGTCACTTAGATCTTCAAGTGAACTAATTCTAGAGAGTATTTGCAGCTAATTTAGTCCATGATTTTTAAAAAACACATATAAATTTTTAGACATTTGATTTCAATAGACAAACTATTTGCATGTTTTCATGTAATAATAATTATATATATATATATATATATATATATATATATATATATATATATATATATATATATATATATATATATATATATAATTGCTTATTGATAGGCCCTCCTCAGTAGATTTTCTATGTATATGTATTCAATGTTATAACAAAGCCACAAATGTTGCATGATGTTATTTAGAGAGTCCTACTTATTATTTTTTATATTAAATTACAAAATGCTAGTATTGAACAAATAAAGTACATATAGAGAAAATAAATTTTAATTTTGTAGACACCAAATCCTAGCCACTTGTCTTCCATGCATCATCCAATCACAACCATCCATTATTTATTTATATATATGTATATTTATTTATATTTATATTTAAATATAAATATTTTATATATTTATATATATATATATATATATATATATATATATATATATATTATATATACATATATATTTATTTATTTATACAAATAAATCTTAGCCACCCACTACAATTTAATCTCAACCATCCATTTAACTTGATCCACGTCACATATCAAAGTTATAATCTTGTCTACCCGTTGGTGTCATTGAAACCCTAACATGTTGAAGCCAAGTTATAAAAGAGCATTCACTTTTGTGAATGAGGTTAAGTGGTTAATTTTTTGATTCTTGAGGTTAGATGTCATCAAAGCCCTTCCATCCATTGTTACCAAAAATCCTAGCATTTCGCTAACATCCTCCCTCTATGCCACCATTGTATCCTCCATTTCATTTATTGAAAACCCCTATGAACCAGATCTAGGTTCTGTAGAGCACTCCCCATTACTCCAAAACAATATGTGGCATTTCTCAAATGCTATTGAGCATTCCAAGAACATTGCAAGGCATCCACAACCTTTCTCAAATTCTCTAGGCCATTTCCCCTTAGATAGTTTATCACTAACAAAACCTCGAACACTCACGTGCATTTGTACACTATCAAATCATAGAAGCAAAATCATAGATAAATAATACAAGTTACAGAGATAGAAGACATATATGTTAGTGATTTTTGTAGCTTGGATGGTCCGATAGGGATACACAAGCCCACCCACAAATCATTTGGAGTGAAGATGATTTTAGAAGATACCAACATTCATTTTAACAAGGGTTTCAAACTCTCTCATTGTAATATTGTATCAAAAGCAATAAAGTGTATTGTAACCCCAAATTTAGGATAAATATATTGTACAATTTGGATATCCAGGCTCCTTGAGTCATAATAAATCAGACCTGTCATTTTGTGCATATATTATCATTTTTTTTAATCTATTGCTTTACTAGTGTTGTTCATTTTTACTTTACAAAATTGTGATCATAATGGGATCCCCAAAGGGTTTCTTATGTTAATATACCTTGTCAATATGATCTACAATTTTTGTTTATGTTGCAGGTCTTAAAAATCTGTTAGCTTGAAAATTGTAAGATTTAGGGCTAGAGTTTTTGGAAGCAGTAAAATTCAATATATGGTTGTGCGAATGCCCCAACATTCGGGGGATGCTAATTCATGTCCACATGGATGCTACAAAGTATTTGTGGGTTTTTATAGATAAAAATATGAGTTTCGACAGAGAAAACTATGAGTTTTGATAGTGAAAACTATGGGTTTCAATAGAGAAAATTGTGGGATTTTGCATCGCATTTGTAGAGTTGAAGAAAAATACATAGTACTTTTGGTAAGTTTTATTTAAAATCTACTTACATTTTTTTCTTTTCAAAAAGGAAAAGAAAAGAAATTTTTATTTTCTATTTAAAAACAATATTTTGCATTGATAGCATCTTAGATATTCATCAACATTCTCAATATCATATAGAATTACACATAGAGATAGATTTACATCCATGCATTCATCTTAGTTGCATTAGAAATTCATTACACTAGATTTACACTTTTATTGTCTTTCATTATGATTTTAATTTATGTCCTAAGTGTTATTTGCAATAAATTGAAAAAGCATAGTAGTTGCATTGTAGGCTAAAGTTTCCCACTTTCCACTTTTCTAAGCTAGAACAAGTCATTGGTATTCAAGTCTCTCCCACTGTTGGAAATACATTACTGATTTAGAGTGGAAGAACTAGGTGAACCGTCCACTATTGGAATCACTTGTTGATTCATGGTGGATCTTAAGAGGTGTACCCTAAATTATTTTGAGAGGCTTAGTATTAGTATTCTTAGTCACCAACTTTGTCGAGTATAAGGGGATTTCTTTGCAATTTTAATACCACAGACAACAAATATTTAAAAAATAATCACACATAATTGCACACTTTACTTTCAACATCAGTGAGTTAGAATTCATCACCAACCACTGATAGATATCAACGATGGTGGGCTTCATCTCCATCCACTATATCACCCCATAGATACCTTAGCAACCCGTGAGTTATTTTTTTGGATTTCATCACTAGGAATATCCTCACTTAGCATCCATCTTAGGAATCCACCTTGCATAGTCATATTAGGGTTAGGGTTTGCACATCAAAACACACAAACCACACAGAAAATAAAAAACAAAAACATATAGGATTCAATTATTTGTCTAATTATGTGTTCTTTTCATTATCATTGCACATTTCCACACACATCCCTCACATTAGCTACCCCTACTTGCTCATAGCTTATGGTATTGACCAAAAATTAATCCAAATCCATGAATCAAGCACCAAAATCATCCATGGAGTTCTCCACTTCTTCCTTAGCCACTTTTATGGCTAACCCAACCAACCTAGCATATACAATTCACTTTGGTTTGTTTTTAGGACCCTCACACATAGTATTAATTTTGAATACTGATGTGATGCACATATCTATTCACACCACCATCCCAAAAACTAAGCCTTATACATCCATTTATTCTTGCACCACCTACATAGAAATGGATAAAGTTGGAGATTACGTAATATCAATTAAACCATTCTTTAAACAACTTAACATCCCACATAGCCAAGTTCCTTATTATTGGCTAGAACTTGCTCACTCACATCCCGACAAATTTATCCAAGTCTAGACCAACCCTCTTTTTGAGATATCATCTGCACCTTTACATCACATGTCCTCACCACCATGCATCCAAATCACTTCCATCCCATCTACCTATACAACTATCTATATCAATCCACTCTATAAAATACATGTCAATGCAACTTCATATATCCCATATACCATTCCATCCATTACCTCTCATTCTATTATGATTAATTTTGCCTCCACAAACATCCACCAACATTGCAAACACCTACACCTCACCCAAATCCACCTCCATCACACCCACACATTATACTTTAGAAATTACCATACAACAAGCATGGCAACACATCAATCAATTTCTCATGGGTCAACAAGATGCTAATTCTTATTTCTAACAACAAATACAAATAGCATATTTTAAACCCTATTCCATTCCAAGCCAACATAATTTATTCACCTTAAATCCATCCTAGGTATCACAACCTTCTTAGGTTTATATAACCACACCCCCATTCACCCATATCAACCCCACTTCCACAATCTAGCATATTCATATTCCCCAAACTCATCATCACTCCATCAACAACAATCATTTTATCACCAAGATCAACAGCATGCCCCACATCATCACATACCCTTCAATCCATCCTGCCACAAAATTCACATTGCATATAAATAATTCACCACTATGTATACCTCACATCAACACAATCATTAAACAATTCAATGTTTATGCACACATGTAGAATATCCTAAAATCCAAGCAATGCAACAATAGATTGATAGCTTGATTCTACACACTCTTGGTATGATATACCAAAATCCTACCCTAAGATATATAATCAATAAGCCTATTCATTTTTTGTACTATCACCACCATATCTGATAGACATCACAGTACTAAAATTTGACAAATTTAAAGGGACTAAGAACCCTAGAGAGCACATCAACACATTCATTCACTCTTGATTTTGAATTCAAGATCAATATGCTTTGATGCTCAAAAAAATTCCTCAGACATTGGGATAAGATTCTTTAGATTGGTATAATCATCTACCTCACCACAACATTTACACATTTGAACAACTGTTAGATAAATGTTTGGAGAGGTTTTCCTTCATTGTTCATAAGAAAACCACATTGAATGACTTGTACAACCTTAGATAATTTGAAGAAGAGTTAGTCTATGATTTTATAAATTGTTGGAGGGTATTTATCACTAAGTTTCCATTATCCTTACCAATGGAATAATTGACTCGGATTTTTACAAGGAGTTACTTAAAACCCATATTCTTGTTGTTGCAACTACAACAATATAGAATATTCAATGAAGCTATCACTTAGGCTTGTGTAATCGAAGAGATAAAAATACAAGAAGGTGAGATAAAACCAAAGAAAAAAGAATGGTAAAATAATTTTCAATAAAAATGAAATTATTCTAGCCAATCAAAACCAAGTCAAGTAAATCAAGTGGTCCTGAGTCAGCCAACAATGACTCAACAACAACAACTAGTGCAACAACAACCACAACAAGTATCCTATCAAGCGGTTCCTCCACCCCAACAACTTCATAACACAGTGCCAACTATGGAAAATTACCAACATCAATAATATGCTCAATAAGACCACATCTTGATACCTTTTCCTAAATCATAAACATCCATATTCTATAGGTTGTATGACACCAACACTATTACCTTGCTCAAAATCATACTAGAAGATCAAGTTAAACATGACAATAACTATAAGACACACTTGTTTTGTCCTTTCCATATACATAAAGGACATGATATAAAAACCTTATTTACATTTAAACACATGGTGCAATATTTGATAGAGCTAGGGCCAATCAAGTTTGATAGTCCCTTGGCCCAACAAAACCAAAACCTTGGTATATACTAAAATCCACTTCCTCATCATAAGGAACAACAAAAAATAATAGGGGGACCAAACAATATGACTCCTCCTAAAAAAATTAATCTTGTACAATAATAAAATGGTTTTTTGAGGGCTATTCATGTAGTCACCTAAGGTCAAAGAAGCACCAATCAATAAAATGAACAACAACAAGTAGTTCAGCCTCCTACAGTACCTCAAGTAAGGGTGTCTCAACAACCTACCAATTCATCACCGTCCATCCATTTTTCTACCAATCCATCCCAACCCATCCACCTTCCAAGTCATCCATCACAACTAATTCATCCCCAAAATTATTCAAAAATACCCATCATCTCACTAAGTATCCAGCTGATAACTAGCCTCAAAATGACTTCAACCAAACTATCTATCTAGGAGCTAATACAATAATATCTCCCACATCACGAGGTATTAATGAAAAATGTAAAATCCATTAAAATTCAATTCCAAGGTACTAATGCCTTCAAAAAATTCATGAGTATTCGAACGTACATGGAGCCTTCCATCACATTCTATGATTTTTAAATTAAATCAATTTCATTAGAATTAGTGGACCCTCCACTACATATTATGGTGCAAGTAGATAGAAAGCCATTTAAATGAGTATTGATTGACATTGGCGCCTCCATCAACATCATCACCACATTCGCTCTTCAAAATCTCAATCTTCTACCATCACACAACTAAATCCACCTTCACCTTAAGAGAATTCAATGATGCTCTTTGTTCCACAATTGGAACTATCGTTTTACCCATAGAAGTGGGGGTCAAAATATTGCATACTATGTTCCATATCATGGAGCAGCCCATGGCTTACAATGTACTCTTTGGATACCCCTGGATTAGGGATATGAGATGTGTCTCTTCCATACTACATCAATGCTTAAAATATGTAAATGAGGAACAGGTCCATTGCATACCAACATATATCAAATTTTTTAAGTATTACAAATTCATTTCAAATCCATACAAATCCACACTTCCATCCATACACCTATTCCTAACCCCATAAATCACACCATCCACCACTTCTTCATATAAAGTTCTTATTTTTGAGGAGCTTCCCATCACTACCCCACATCATGCTTCTACTTCCATACCTCCACATTCATCATCATCGACTACATGCACATGTGGTCAAACCAAATCCACATCATTAAAATCAACATCACCCATTATCACCACTTATTCATCATCACCCATCCAACCTACAACCACTACCATTATATACAAATAATCATCATCAACCATCCATTAAACCCCTCAACCAAATTCATCTTCTTCCACAGTAGGAAATGTCTCACAAGTTTATCTAATGAACTATGAGATGTCATTTTACCATACATCCTGTTGATAAGCAACACACCCCCACTGAAAAATGAGATTCCATCCTTAGAAAATTATGAACTTCCATTTTTGCAGCAGGGACCCTCTTGGTCATTTCAGGTTTTAAATCCAAATTTGCTTGCCT
This sequence comes from Wollemia nobilis, assembly GCA_028583015.1. Taxonomy (NCBI): domain Eukaryota; kingdom Viridiplantae; phylum Streptophyta; class Pinopsida; order Araucariales; family Araucariaceae; genus Wollemia; species Wollemia nobilis. The sequence continues at coordinate 16,996,927 of JAQPPZ010016943.1, forward strand.
CTTTTTTAAAGTTGTGCTTTTTCTTGCATTTTAGCTGTGTTATCCAAGAATTCACTTTTTACATGCTAGAATCATTCATGCACAAGCAAAATCTTGCACCAGTACCGAGAAAATCCAGAAAACAGTTGCATAATTCACCGAAAAATCAAACTTTCCATTTTTGGTACTGTCACGATATCGCGACACTTCCATTTTCGGAAATGTCGCGATATCGCGACAGGTAAGTCAAAATGCAGCTAAGTGCCAGAAAGGTCGCGATTTCGCGACATGTCGCGAAATCGCGACAGTTTTTGGGAGAGAGAAGCAAACTGTACGGAGGGCGCGATTTTGCGACATGTCGCGAAATCGCGACATGTCGTATTTTCGCGGCGGGAGAGAGAAAATGGGCTGCAGGATGAAAAATCGGCTAAGTCAGAAAAATGTTCCAAAATCGCGGTCAACGCGGTCAACGCATGCGGGTAAGGAACCGTCGCGATATCGCGACGTGTTCTAAAATCGCGGCTGAAAATCAAGAAGCGTACGGAGGCCGGGAAGGGTCGCGATTTCGCGACATGTCGCGAAATCGCGACATGTCGCGCTTCGCGGCCGACGAGGGAGGAAGTTGCCGATGCTCGCGCAGGTCGCGATTTCGCGACATGTCGCGAAATCGCGACATGTCGCGAATCGCGGTAGGAGAGAGAAAGTCATAGTTGACCCGAAAGTGCATTCCGGCGGGAAACGGAAGGCTTCCTGGGGTAGCGACACGTGTCAAAGCATGAATGGGACAAACAGAAGCCGACATGCAAGCTTATTTTGCCGATTTAATCTGTTTTTAATGTTTTAAACTTCGATTTAATTAAAATGCTAATCTAATGCATTTTTTTGTCTTTCATGCGAGGATTCCACCGGCACTTACGGGACAACCGGGAAAGACCATAAAGGCAAAGATAAAGTGCGGATTTAGTCAAGGACCGCCATGCTAGAAGAGAAGAAGCCGGTAAAGCATTCAATAGAAAATTTATTGCGAGACTTGATAGCATGGAGACAATTTCAACTCGGGGATGGATATGCGGAGTTCAGATGTGAGAGAAGTGGTGACTCATCCGGCTCACCAGCAGATTTAATGGAGGCATTTATTTGCAGCTGCGAATGAATGCAAGTTGCATTTTATTTTATCTTCTCCATTTATGGCAGCTGACTGCACAGATTTGCCGAAGGGTTAAGTTCTATTCGGACTTTGATTTTTAAATGGATTTTTATTGTAAAACTCGGGTCCTAGGGTTTAAGTGCGATAAGATTTAGGGTTTGAGAAAGATATTTTGGAAAAGATCAGGGTCTGTCCTGAGTCTATAAATACAAATTCTAAATGTAATCGCAGGGGGCGGAGACTTAGAAATAAAGGCTTATAAGCAATTTCTTGCAAATTTTGTGAAATCCTTTGTTTCTGGACTTGGAGTTGATGTGCTTTAGCTTTTCTGTGATAGCATGGCCAGGAGCCTAATATTTTGCAGAGTGTGATAAGTGTATTTTCTTTTGTTATCCGTTCCATTTAAAGTTTGTTAGATATATGCTGTAAATCTGCCATTGTCAAGATTAAATATGCTGTTAGGCTTCGGTTGTTCTATTGTCTGCTAGGGGAAATTACAGATTTCAGGTGTAAGTTTGTTCTAATTGCCCTGTCTTCACTGTGCGAGCTAGGCTGCCGGTGAAAGATACCAGTTTTAACCACTCGCCCCTTGGATTTATAATTTTCTGCTAGATCCGTTTCACTCTGCCTTGTGCTCTTAGTTGAAAGTGATCTTAGACTGACTGGACACTTTCTTCTGGGATTTGTTCTGTTGTGAAGCTGATAGCATAGATAAGATTGATAGTTTAGAGTTTTACAGTTTAAAGTCTGATAAACTTCTCTTTTCTGCCTTACCCTACCCTCTCTTTGCTTACCGTTAATGATCCATTTTTATTTTCTTTGTTTGCCTTTTATTTAAATCTGCTGACCCATGAGAGCTAGATCAAAGAATTCAAGTCAAATCCGATTGTCAACAACTTTTGCAACTATCGAACAAGTTCAGGAACCCCCGTAAGGTAACGAGAGCAATCCATATTGAAATCTATTTCAGAAGTGGAAAAGAGTGAATTGCCATTCGACCCAACTCCGTAACTCGCACCTTGGATAACCAGCCAGATCCTAAAGATGAGTGGGATCAGTCCCGTGGGTGTCTCCGGAGCTTTCCTTGCCTTCATCCCTTTTCCCGGGGTGTGCATGAAAGCCGGACCAACACCTAATTGGCGCTAGAAGGAGGGCCACAGAACATCTGTTCTTAGTGCACTTGAGTTGAGAAATCCGACTGTATGTGGAACTGTAAAACTGTATTTTATCCAAAGTCTGGTAGCCAATTTTCCCCTCCTCCTCAGCCAACACCTAATTGGCGCTAGAAGGAGGGCATGAACTCAGTTCAAGTGTTGTAAGGGCATAACAGCAACATTTGAAGGACCCACAGTGAACTCCAGACAGTTTTATAAATTGTCAGTACAGTTTTATAAATTGTCAGTGCAGTTTTTAAATTGTCAGTGCAGTTTTTAAATTGTCAGTGCAGTTTTTAAATTGTCAGTGCAGTTTTTAAATTGTCAGTGCAGTTTTTTAATTGTCAGTACAGTTTTTTAAAATTGCCAGAGAAGGCCTTAAGTTCAGTGGTTTGTTAAGAACAGTTCTATCATCACTTGCAGTTATCCAATTACAAATCAGAACATCACTGTCAGCCAAGTAATAATGGCAAATTGGTTGGGCCCCATCGCTTTGAACATTTCGGGTATAGCCCATGACTTGCCCAGAAGTCCATAAAGGTATCTCCCCAGGTACAAACATGATGGGACAAGAACTGCAGAAGAACATCTGCTAGCTTTTAAAAATGCTTTAAGATTATTGAATATACAGCATGAGGATGTTGCCTGCAGATTGTTCCCGTTCACTCTCCAGGAGGGAGCTTATGACTGGTTTTTAAACCTCACCAGCAATTCCATTACTAGTGGGATGATCTAGAGAAAGCTTTTATATCACAGTTCGGTGAAGTGATAGATCCCAACATTTTATATCAGCAATTTTCCAGCATCAAGAGAGAATCGGGAGAAACTGTCAGGTCTTTCAATATGAGGTTCCAAAGAGCTTACGGTAGAATGACTGGCCATTACATCCCAAATGCAAATCTGGCCTTAGAAATCTACAAGAATGCATTGGATTCGGTGACCTCTATTTTCCTCAAGAGAGACATTAATATTACAACCCTGGCAGGGGCTTATAAAGAAGCCTTAATTCTTGAAAGACAGCTAGGGCCTCAAATCTTGAGCAGCCCTTTGATATCCTATGTTACACAGAACATGCCTGTTCCAGACCCCATTCCACATCATGAGTTAGTTCCAACATGTCATGCTCTACCCAAGGAGACTCCGTTAACTGTGACATCCACTCAACATGTGCAAAATACAGAGAAAAGTTTTAACAAATTCAAAGTGGAAGAGCTTGAAGTGAACAGTTGTGATCTGGCACCACCCAAATCTGAAGTTTTTCCTGGTGAGTTAAATTTTCCTGGAAATCAAAGAAATATTGATCTTTCTAGTTCACCCAAAAATAGTACAACCAGGGTTTCAGATTCTGTCACTTTTCCCGAAGAGACAGAAAGTCTTGTACAGACTTCTGTGGATGAAATGCAAGATTTTCAACAGTTCAAAATGGATAGTTATGACTTGAAATGTCAGAGTCCAGAACTTAATAATGATCCTTCCTCATCAGAGGATGATGAAAGTGAGATTCAATCTCACTATGCGAGAAATGGCGAGGAGGATAGCATCATTGAGGATATGAGGGAACTTAAAGTCGACATCACCCTCTATGAACTGCCTCAGATTGTTGGACAAAACATTAACTTGATTGAGGCTTACTTTGGACCACTTGTTGAATTTCAAGAAAAGGAGGAAAAGGTAGTAAATATGAATGTGGTCAGCCAACTTGGAATTGATGAACTGTCTCAACATAAGCCTGCAACTTCTGAACATAATGTCAAAGAGGAGGCTATAAACTGTGTTGATGCAGATATTGGAGTTTATGATTTGGCAACTGAAAAGGTGAGAACAATTATAGCCCTAATCAATAACAACAATGATGTTTGGACATTGCACATTGATGAGGTTAAATCTAAGCAAGGCTCAGGTGAAAAGGAAAATTGTAAGCATTCTGCTAGAGGGATAAAAATTGAAGTCCTGGATATTGAAGTAGTGCAGCAACCACAAAATGTTCAAGTTGTTAAGAACCAGGGCATACAGATAAAACATGATTTCTTTCAGTTGTCACATCAATTTGAAAATGTGGTGGTCTGGGTCTGTCAAGGTTTTAAAGTATTTGATCCTGGGGGTTTTTACATTCAGTCCTTTTGAAAGAACTCTGCAAACCCTTTAATTAGAAGCATAAACATGTTATCATATGATTTGTTATTATATGATTTGTTTAATTTGAAGGAGTTGCGGATTTGTTTTTCAAATGGGACAGGGAAGACAGTAAACCCAAGTCTTTCCCAGATAGCAAATTTTTGAAGCACAGTCTGGAGTGCATTTCGTCAACAGGACCTGAAAGGTAATTTTTTTTAAATTACTTGCATGGTCAAAATTTTTTAAAGCACCATTTCTATGCTTTCCCAACTGCTGCATTTTTTGAGTATGAAGGGAAGTTGTAACATATGTATGCATTGTAAATAAGCTTTGAAGTTTTTCAGTTTATTTCTTTGTCAGTGCAGTTTTTATTTCAATGTCACGTGCGGTTTTAATCTGTTTCGATTTAATTTTAATGCTCTGTGAGTTTTAATTTATTTGTTTTTCGGTTTTATTTCTTTGTCAGTGCAGTTTTATTTTTAAATGTCTGTACAGTTGCAGTTTTTCAGTTTTCTTTAGTTATTTTTCAGTTTTAGCTTGTGCAGTTTATTTCTTTGTCAGTGCAGTTTATTTCCTTTCTTTGTCTTTTTATTTTAGCTTGCTTTTATTTTAGTCTGTACAGTCTTTTCTTTATTGCATTTCTTTTTCTTTGCTGTTTGTACAGTTGCAGTTTAATTTATTTCAGTTGCAGTTTTTATTTGCTTTAGTTCTTTTAGTTTATTTCTTTTATTGCCTGTACAGTTTTTATTTTCTTCCCTGCTTTTCCTTTTCTTTGTTGTCTGTACAGTCTTTTGTTTTAGTTTTAGTCTTAGTTGCTTGTGCAGTTTTATTTGCAGTCTGTGCAGTTTTGATTCTGTTTTGCTTTAAGCCTGTGCCTGTCCTTGGAAGCCTGTATAAAGTCCTTTGGCTTCTAAAATTTTCTGTCCTTTGCCTTTGCCTGAGCAATCAATGAAAAGTCAGCCTGCTAAAAAAATTGTTTATTCTAAGCTGATAAATCCTCAATCCAGTGCCTCCCCATTCTGCTCATTATTCTAATTGAGATAGTCTGCTTACACTAAACTGTGGAACTATTTTGTTATCCAGGATGAAGGTAGAGAGATGATTGGATCTTGTGTCTTACTTGCCACGATTGTTTTAATGATAGAAAAACTATTATCTTTGTTTAGTTGGAGGAACTCCGGGGAATCCAAGAAAAGCTGGTTATAAGAGGGGACTATGGTTCATGCAATTATTTGGGTGTCACCAGAGGCTATCAATGCCTAGACTGAAACAGTTCCAGATTGATCAAATATTAAAAGAAAATTGTAATTTCTCTAAGGTCTTCCAGATAGTGATATATTTCAAAAAGAAGAGAGATAAAAAAAAGAGAGATAAGAAAAAAAAAGAAAAAAAGAAAAAAAAAGAGTATTATGATCAAAAGAGGCAGCCAATATTAGATTCTGCCCTACAGTTGTAAATTGGGTCGTGTAAATCTAAAGGGTAACTCTGTCTAGGCTGTAAAAGGCTAAACTAGTAAACAGAGCTCTACTCGGTTTCCCCATTTACAATCTAGAAAAGTTGATTAATCCAAGTTTATCATTCAATTCAGTCATCCTTGAAGAAAGTTCTATACCTTTGAAATTGCACATCAGAAATCTTCCTTGAAGTAATCCAGCCTAGTATGTCCTTGGAAAATTTTAACAGCTGGCAGTTAGTAGTCAATTTATTGTGAAGAATGTCTGTGGCAAGGCATGATGCATGGTCTTTTTGTTTTGAAACCAGAGTCTTGGGTTCTAAAATAGTGCTACTATTTTACCCGCAGATATTGCCATTTGTTGATAAGCAACACACCCCCACTGAAAAATGAGATTCCATCCTTAGAAAATTATGAACTTCCATTTTTGCAGCAGGGACCCTCTTGGTCATTTCAGGTTTTAAATCCAAATTTGCTTGCCTCTTTTTTAAAGTTGTGCTTTTTCTTGCATTTTAGCTGTGTTATCCAAGAATTCACTTTTTACATGCTAGAATCATTCATGCACAAGCAAAATCTTGCACCAGTACCGAGAAAATCCGAAAACAGTTGCATAATTCACCGAAAAATCAAACTTTCCATTTTTGGTAGTGTCGCGATATCGCGACACTTCCATTTTTCGGAAATGTCGCGATATCGCGACAGGTAAGTCAAAATGCGGCTAAGTGCGAGAAAGGTCGCGATTTCGCGACATGTCGCGAAATCGCGACAGTTTTTGGGAGAGAGAAGCAAGCTGTACGGAGGGCGCGATTTTGCGACATGTCGCGAAATCGCGACATGTCGTATTTTCGCGGTAGGAGAGAGAAAATGGGCTGCAGGATGAAAAATCGGCTAAGTCAGAAAAATGTTCCAAAATCGCGGTCAACGCGGTCAACGCATGCAGGTAAGGGAACTGTCGCGATATCGCGACGTGTTCTAAAATCGCGGCTGAAAATCAAGAAGCGTACGGAGGCCAGGAAGGGTCGCGATTTCGTGACATGTCGCGAAATCGCGACATGTCGCGTTTCGCGGCCGACGAGGGAGGAAGTTGCCGATGCGCGGCGAGGTCGCGATTTCGCGACATGTCGCGAAATCGCGACATGTCGCAGAATCGCGGCAGGAGAGAGAAAGTCATAGTTGACCTGAAAGTGCATTCCGACGGGAAACAGAAGGCTTCCTAGGGTAGCGACACGTGTCAAAGCATGAATGGGACAAACGAAGCCGACATGCAAGCTTATTTTGCGGATTTAATCTGTTTTTAATGTTTTAAGCTTTTGATTTAATTAAAATGCTAATCTAATGCATTTTTTTGTCTTTCATGCAGGATTCCACCTGGCACTTACGGGACAACCGGGAAAGACCATAAAGGCAAAGATAAAGTGCGGATTTAGTCAAGGACCGCCATGCTAGAAGAGAAGAAGCCGGTAAAGCATTCAATAGAAAATTTATTGCAGACTTGATAGCATGAAGACAATTTCAACACAGGGATGGCTTTACGGAGATCAGATCTGAGAGAAGTGGTGACTCATCCGGCTCACCAGCAGATTTAATGGAGGCATTTATTTGCAGCTGCGAATGAATGCAAGTTGCATTTTATTTTATCTTCTCCATTTATGGCAGCTGACTGCACAGATTTGCCGAAGGGTTAAGTTCTATTCGGACTTTGATTTTTAAATGGATTTTTATTGTAAAACCCGGGTCCTAGGGTTTAAGTGCGATAAGATTTAGGGTTTGAGAAAGATATTTTGGAAAAGATCAGGGTCTGTCCTGAGTCTATAAATACAAATTCTAAATGTAATCGCAGGGGGCGGAGACTTAGAAATAAAGGCTTATAAGCAATTTCTTGCAAATTTTGTGAAATCCTTTGTTTCTGGACTTGGAGTTGATGTGCTTTAGCTTTTCTGTGATAGCATGGCCAGGAGCCTAATCTTTTGCAGAGTGTGATAAGTGTATTTTCTTTTGTTATCCGTTCCATTTAAAGTTTGTTAGATATATGCTGTAAATCTGCCATTGTCAAGATTAAATATCTCTGTTAGGCTTCAGTTGTTCTATTGTCTGCTAGGGGAAATTACAGATTTCAGGTGTAAGTTTGTTCTAATTGCCCTGTCTTCACTGTACGAGCTAGGCTGCCGATGAAAGATACCAGTTTTAACCAGCTGCCCCTTGGATTTATAATTTTCTCGCTAGATCCGTTTCACTCTGCCTTGTGCTCTTAGTTGAAAGTGATCTTAGACTGATCGGACACTTTCTTCTGGGATTTGTTCTGTTGTGAAGCTGATAGCATAGATAAGATTGATAGTTTAGAGTTTTACAGTTTAAAGTCTGATAAACTTCTCTTTTCTGCCTTACCCTACCCTCTCTTTGCTTACCGTTAATGATCCATTTTTATTTTCTTTGTTTGCCTTTTATTTAAATCTGCTGACCCATGAGAGCTAGATCAAAGAATTCAAGTCAAATCTGATTGTCAACAACTTTTGCAACTACCGAACAAGTTCAAGAACCCCCCTGTAAGGTAACAGAGCAGTCCATATTGAAATCTATTCCAGAAGTGGAAAAGAGTGAATTGCCATTCGACCCAACTCTGTAACTCGCACCTTGGATAACCAGCTAGATCCTAAAGATGAGTGGGATCAGTCCCGTGGGTGTCTCCGGAGCTTTCCTTGCCTTCATCCCTTTTCCCGGGGTGTGCATGAAAGCCGGACCAACACATCCCTCCCACTCCTTGAGCCATAATTAATCCATGAGACTTCCACCTCCACATCCATTCTATCCATCTCATCCACACCCACACAAGTTTTAGTCCACCTTACCAATCCTAGTATTGGTGAATATGTGGTCTGAAATATCACAGTTACACCGCTAAGCATCTAAAATGTTAGGGATTATGGTAATCCATGCGACCCACACTTATCTATAGGAATGGTGTACAATATGGGTTTAGCACCTAATAAAATTAATTTTGTATATGTGGGGATTGATTCATCGTCCAATCCACCTTCCCTAAATGAACACAAGAAACCATCCCCTGCCAAGCATGAAAGCATGATCATTTATAATTTTCCATCATGATACTTTCATTAGTTTAATTGGTAAGGATACGGCCTAGCATGATGTGAACAAGGCATCCACAAAATTTTTGAGTCTCAATATCAATAAATGCATGACCGTTCAGGACTGGGATATCACTAATAATCTATCAATTCCTCTTTTGAGTGAGCCTTTGAAAGAATCAATCTAGATCACAAAAAGGATAAAAATCATAATGATGACTTTGAGGAGGGTTTTTATGAAGAATACGATGTCATATCGATAGCTTGTAATGCATCCAAAGAGGAATGCATCCCAACCACTCCATTCACTGAATAGGATGAGCATTATCTCACAATATTCCCTATTCATTAGCCTATTTTCTATTTGCTCCTTCCAAGGGAGTGATCTGAACCAACTGGTGAGCACCATCACCACATCATCCACTTTAGTGATAAAAAAGGTAACATATGTACATTGAAAAAAAAAATTGTGCATTGCATGTGCATGTATTTTGCTAGTTGTGTTTACACGTGTTGCTTGTTGTTATTCAAAATTTTAATGTTTCTTCAATAATTTTAGCAGACAGGATCAATCCACCCTTCACAACTACTATTCTCCCACTAAGTCAACATGAATAATGTTGTCTTATTTATCCCACTCCATAATCCATAAAATTTGGCAAAACCAATTCTAATTGACATTAACCTCATTGATATGGAATGGATTTCATCACCACCATCCTTTGTTTAATTTATCCTTTTCAAGGAATTATTAAGAGCTTATGTCGCTTACATTCTTCCATCACCCTTGCCTTCACCTCTACCTTCACCTTCGCCTTCACCATTGGATCTTGACGTTTTTTGGGTATACATGGAATGGACTGAGCTAGAAGAGTTTAAAAATGTCATTGATGATATTCATCTAATCATGATACCCCATCAACTTGAGGAAGGTTCACACATGTCCGTTGAATATACCATTGATGTGAACCTTAGTTCAAATGACGATAATCCACAAGTTGTAAAATTTGGAAAAAAATTATCCATTGATGAACAAGAGCAATTGATTTCTCTCCTCAATAGAAAGAAAGGCATATTTGCATGGTCCTACAAATACATGCCTTGCCTTGATCCTAAATTGGTTATCCATAATATTACCTTGCATCTTGATGCTAAGCTGATAAAAAAAAAATTGAGAAAGATACATCCTACCATTGCCCTCATGGTCAAAGAAGAGCTTCAAAAGCTATTAGATATGGGTTTCATTATACCTATTGACTATCCTGAGTGGCTTTAAAATATAGTACGTTTTCGTAAACCTAACAGGGTGATATGCATTTGCACTAACTTTCAGGACCTTAACAAAGAGTGTCTTAAGGATGAATTTTCTCTACCAAATATTGATACTCTTGTTGATACTTGTGCTGACCATGAAATGCTTTATTTAATGGATGGTTCTTCAATATCTAACCATATTCATATCAATCCTTATTACCAACACAAAACAACATTCACAACACCTTGGGGGACTTTCTATTACAAAGTGATGCCCTTTGGCTTTAAAAACACATATGCCACTTATCAATGTTTCATGACATACATCTTCCATGATTACATGCACAAGATCATTGAAGACTATGTGGATGATCTCTTGGTAAAATCTAAAACTTGACAAGAGCACATTGGTGTTTTGGAAAAAAAATTGATCAACTTCTAGAGCATAATGTAAGGTTGAACCCTAAGAAGTGTGTCTTCGATGTCACCTTAGACAAAGTACTAGGATTCATTATCTCCAAGAGATGCATTTAATTGGTCCCAAAAAATGTCAAGGTCATCGTAGAGATGCCTCCCCAAACAAACATGAAATATTTGCATAGTTTACAAGGAAATATCCAATCAATCCATCGTTTCATCATGTAATTTTCTAATAAATGCAGGTCTTTCAATCATCTTCTACAAAATGGGGTGACATTATCATGGATAGAATAATGTCAAAAATATTTTGATGACATCAAGCAATACTTGGCCTCTCCACCAATATTAACTCCTCCTCACCTAGGGGTCCCTTTTCATATTTATGTTTCAACAACAGACTTTGCATTAGGGATAATTCTTGCACAAAAGAATGAAAACAATCATGAGTAAGCAGTTTACTATATTAGTCAAATACTGGTAAGCTATAAAACTAGATATGCTTATGTGAAAAAATTGTTCCCAACAATGGTTTTACCACTAAGAAACTCAGACATTACATGCTAAGTCACATTACATATTTCACAGCTAGAGAAAATCCTCTACATTATATGATGTCTCACACTTACAAAAACACCCGCAGTACAAAATGGATAATGCTTCTAACTAAATTTGATCTTGATTTTATTAGTCAAAAATCCATTAAAGATCAGATAATAGTCGATTATCTTGTAGAAGCTCCACTTCTTAGTGATCAACCCTTGATTATTGAGCTCACAGATGATTTGATATTTATCGTAATTGAACAAGAAGAAGACATCATTCCTAATGAAGATGTCGATATCACACTATTATTTAATGGTTCTAAGTGTGAAAGAGGACAAGGTGTAATAGTCATATTTCATAAACCACGGGAGATGCCTATTCCATTATCATTCAACTCAATTTCCCATGTACAAATAATAATTTAGAGTATGAAACCTTAATCATAGATCTTCAAGTAGCCATAGCTAAAAGCATAAAGTATATCAGGATATTTTGTGATTTTCAACTTAACATTCATGAAGTAAATGAGGAATACCAATGCAAATAACTAGTCTTAAAATTTTATCATGAAGTAGCAATGAAATTTCTTGTAAAATTTGAATGGTATGAGATTAGTAGCATGCTTAGATCAACTAGTAGATTTTATTATGTGATGGCCTCTCTAGGATCACTTATTCCAATGAACTTCGAAGGAGAGGTACAACCATTAATTATCATAACGATATCTACATATACAATTTCCTGAGTTGAGTCTAAATATGAGAAGAATGTTTGATTTATTGAAATAGAGTCACATGAGCCTTGGTCTAGACAAATAAAAACCTTCTTCAATTTTGGAACACTCCCATCAAATATTTCATGAACTACCAAACAAACTTAAAAAAAATATATATCTTGTTTCATCCTCTTGGGGACGTGTTGTATAGATATGGTTATGATAGAGTTCTCCTCCATTGTCTCAAGCCTACTGAGGCCCAAAGAGCCATATCAAAAGCTCATGATGGTACTTGTGGTGGTCACTTTAGTGGAATGGCCATCACAAAGTGTATTTTACACATGGGTTATTATTCGCCCACCATGGAATGTGAATGTTGCACTTATATCAAGAAATTTCAATAATGTTAGCAACATGCTAATTTAACTTATGTGCCATCATAAGCCTTATAGCCTATTCAGAGTCTTTGGCCATTTTCACAATGGGATTTGGACCTGATTGGTAAAATTTCACCCCCTTCCTCAGGATAACATACATTCATCATCACTGCTACTAAATACTTCATAAAGTGGGTTGAAGCAATTCCTCTAACCAATACGATAGGATCTCTGATTATGGATTTTATACTTTAGCATATCGTCTGTCGCTTTGGTATCCCCTCAAAAATAATATTTGATAATGGTAAGTCTTTCAAGAACAAGGATTTTTTAGCACTTTGTGAAAAATATAATATCCAACATAGTTTCTCAACTCCTTATTATCCATAGACAAATGAACAAGCAGAGGAAACCAATAATATTTTGATCACTATTCTCATAAAATTAGTTAAAGAAAATCATTGATATTGGCATACACAGATCACCTTGGCATTATGGTCTTATCAAACAAGTATTTGCACATCTATTGGGACAACACCATTCTCATTGGTCTATGGTACCAAATCCATCATACATCTTAAGCTTGAGATCCCTTCACCATGTATTTCATTGTAGGAATTCATAGATGATGACACTACTAGACAAGCATGTCTCGAACAACTCACACCCTTTTATGAAAGGTGAATGAATGTCTTGGAGCACTTACGAGTATACCATGATCATCTAAAGCGTGCTTACAACACCAAAGTTCATCTACATGAATTCCAAGTAGTAGATATTTTCCTTAAAGAGAATCAACAAAATATCATCCATATCATTACCACATAATTACATGAGTCTTCCATTTCACACACCACCATTTTGGTGCCCTTGATTAAATAACAATGATACACATGGTCAAGCAAAAATCTAAACTACAAATGATCATTAGTGTGTCATTTCATTTGCATTATCATCATAAAACATACACATCATCATTACATTGACATCCATCACACACATATGCATTCATACACACATCCACATAAGAGTCATAACGCAAAATAAAATCCATGTATATATATATATATATATATATATATATATATATATAATCGCATGTACAATGAATACCCAAAGGCTATATACAATGGAGCACTAAGGCTCATATACAAAAATGCATCAAAAGGTACTAGCTAGTTCCCAAAAGTAGACCCTTGTGACCCTGAAGGAGCCCTAGGTCTAGAGTCACTATACCTATAGTCACTACGTCTAATAAAACCCACTATAGAGGAAGAAGGTCAATCTAGCAGTCCAATGTGGTGTTGCATGAGTAGATCCTCTAAATCTTGGATATACTCCTCTCAAAAATGAAGGTGTAGCACATCCTACCTATTATGAGAGTCCCTCCACACCAACTCTTTCTGGAGCCTCGCTATAGTATCCTCACATCCACCTACTATTACTTATGCATCCAAATTCATTCATAATTGATCCATCTCTGCATATCGCTCTACCACCATCTATAAGATATGGTCCCAATATACCTTAAGCCTTACCACTCCTCAATCTAACATGGATGTCTCTCTAAAACCTCCTCCATATAATCCCTACCACCATCATCACCTCCAATATTTGGAGGTTTCTCTATCGCAAAACTCATCCATATCACTCAAATGCTAGATCTAAGATATATCTAATGTTGGGGAGTCTCCTTGGCCTCTACTGTTGTCTCTCCATCATCCGTAATACCCTCCTTGACCACCTAAATTGGTAACCATTGCAATTGTGAAGCAAACCATGTATCATACTCCATTATGGTCCCAAAAATATCCACATCTAGAAGATCTATCTCCTTGTCATCCTCATAATCCACTCGTCACTCCTCCATACATGGCAGGCTCGAATCATCCACTCGATGCCTAAAGAGTATAGTAGGGTTATGCATAAGGGGTCAACCCAAAAATGCATTTATAAAAATTTGGCAAATCAGTTTTAATATCCAAGTGAATATTATCCAAACACATGTAGAATTTTCACTATTATTAGGGGCGATGTTGGAAATTTAAACTTAAAATGGTCAAATTATTATAAAAATGGGGTAAAATTGACCCCAAAAAAAATTGCACCCAAAATTTTTTAGCTAATGGGCCATGGTCAAGGGTCCCAAATATTAGCCAATTCCAAATTTTAAAAATCCTAATTTTAGCCTATTTGGTGATAAATAGTCGCTATGCATAACTCTGGAGCATAGGAGCCTCAAGTACTCCTTGCCTCAACCTAAACTATCATAGCACCTGTGAGAACTGGATTAGCTCCACCTCACTCCCATATCGTCCAACCATCCATCTGTTCTACCAAACCCGTCATAGCTACTCTCTATCTAAGGGCCACCTAACATCTTGCCATGGCCTCCAGTACACCTGATCTGATGTCAAGCCTACCCACAAAGCTTTGCACTCATGGCCACTATGATTGGAATGGCTACATTGTACCTCCTTAGCTACCCACCATATAAATATGAAGGGTTGATCTCTATCCCACTCCTAGAAAGGTATGCCCATGGGATAAACCACATTGAAGTGCTCCTAGCCCCAACACTATAGCAATACACTGCAACCCAACCCATTTTACCCTCATCTCTTCACCTCATATAGCTCCATATACATCTATGCCAATAGCATATGTTCCCATGCATACATCCGAGGCTCATTGATCATATCATATACCAGTCAAATCATGTTCCAAGGGAACCGACAGTTGGTGTTGTTTGACACCAATACATTGGCTAGTAGGAATGTGACCAAGGTGGATAGGGCCTCCAAATCCTTCCTCATATACATATAAAAATATCTGATCCCCCTATCTCAAATGTTCATATCCCTCCATCCATATCTAAAAATTTACCTCAAATCATACTCCTTATCGTGTCCAACTTGGATACGCAATCCCTCCATTGGTACTCAGAAGATGCGGTATACATCTTCAAGTGTCACTGTCACCCTTCCTGTCAGGACTGGAAGGTTCCCTATCTAGATCCCACCTCTCTATTAAGGTAGAGAGGTACCCCTCATCATCCCTTACCACTTCTATACAAGCGCACCTACCAATCCTATTTTCTCCAACTTATTCCGATGGGCCTTTTGCAAGGCCTTTCTCACCCTGGTATGATATGTGAGAATGAATGTCGAGCCTCCAAGATCCTCAAATACAACACAACATAATAGAAAATACATTATTGGTACATTCGTTGCAAAAAAAAAAATTACAAAATTCTAAACAAGCATGCCAAAGGCACTCACCTCAACCACATGTGCCTCCACACCTACTTTTGCATCTACTCCCTCCATCGCCATCACTTCACTCCTGCATACTACTTCACTCACTCACTCACTCTCCTTTAGATGCTACTTTTGGAACTCGTGAATGCAAGGATGAATCCAATTTTACCTCTGTAGCACTCTTAAAGCTAATTTTGATGCACTTAAATACCCATGGGCATTTTCCTGGTGCACTCAAATGCTACCCTATGTCTGCTATATAGCAAACACTCTTCCACATCTATGCTTGATATGGATGCTAGCTGGTGTTTGGCTCTAGAATATTACAAAATGACTCAAAAGGCCTAAAAATGTAGCTGACCTCCTCATAATCATCACAAACTCCTTCCATGCATCCATTTCATCATCACATCATGTTTTGTAAAAGTACAAACTATTTTGGATGATTCATTTCTTATTATAACCAAAAGTCATGAAAACTCCTAAATCATGTACAAACACTTCAAAACAATCCAAAATTTCACAAAAATTCCATATTCATAATCCCAAATTTTCATCACATTTTGTGATAACATGGATTTATTTGTGAAAGTCATGAAATTGTCCAAAATTGCTTCAAAAATGTTCCAAAACAATTCCAAATTTCACAAAATCATACAATTCACTCATCAATGCATTTTTCTTCATACATTATCATTCACAGTCATCAAATTCATTTATCATTACATTTCCATTCAATATTTGCCAATTCCACTCACATTTTCAAGTGAACCTTGTATCTAGTGGTTTACTCTATTACCCTAGTTATTGCAATGATTGGTTATCCATGCAATTTGGTAGGATGGGTAGATCACCATAAGAATGCTTACCCATAAAATCATTCAACATCCTCTTATTTTAAAACAAATATCTATTTGGTCCCTTATTTTTCAAATGAGCCTATTCTTAGATTAATTTATCCAATAGCTATCATTTATGTCCTTGTCCATGGGATTGAAATACAAGTAACAATCATCAAGGATACATGACTATTAGGATGAATGGTTCTAATTGAAGGAATTTTTCAATAGTCACTATACGACCCTAACCCCCCATAGGTTGACTTCTGCTTTTTCATCTTGCATTTTCATCAATTTGCATTTCAATGATGCCAAAAGGTATATTCTTCAATAGCACAGAACCACCCCAAAATTGGGGTAGAAAAATTTGATTTTGATTTCCCACATCAGGATACACTCACTTACATCATTCATATTATCTACATCATCAAAAACCCTTTTATCTGTTTGGACAAAAAATACCTTATCACCCACATTTACATCATTCATATCATACATAATTGGAAAAAATCTCTTTTATGGTAGGATAAAAATTTAATACATCATCCACCTACATTTACATCATTCATATCATCCACATCATCAAAAACCCTTTCATATATTGGGGCAAAAATAAAATACATCATTCACATACATTTACATCATTCATATCATCCACATTATCACCCACAATTCTATCAATTGGCTCATGAGATTCATTCTTCACTCATTCATAAATTGAGGGGGTAAGATACACCCATAATTTTTGTCTCTAGGAACTTTTTACGCTCCAAGGAAAATAAGTTGCTTCACCAAACAAGGTATCTCTTGTTTTTACACCGCATTGTGTTTCACGCAATGCGATACAAAAAGGGGCATATGTAGACACCAAATCCTAGCCACTTGTCTTCCATACATCATCCAATCATAACCATCCATTATTTATTTATATATATGTATATTTATTTATATTTATATTTAAATATAAATATTTTATATATTTATATAAATATATACAAATAAATATCACCCGCCCACTACACTTTAATATTAGCGTTCCATTTAACTTGATCCATGTCACATATCAAAGTTATAATCTTAGCCCTTCATCATATTTTAGTATTGGTCACCTGTTGGTGTCATTGAAACCATAACATGTTGAAGTCATGTTATAAAATAACATTCACTTTTGTGAATGAGGTTAAGCAGTTAATTTGTTGATTCCTGAGGTTAGATGTCATAAGATACCTTGCATCCATTGTTACCCAAAACCCTATTATTTTTCTAACATCCTCCCTTCACATTGTCATTGTATCCTCCATTTCCATCACCAAAAATCCCTACAAACCATCTCTAGGTTTTGTAGAGC
The DNA here is from genome assembly GCA_028583015.1 of Wollemia nobilis. Lineage (NCBI taxonomy): Eukaryota > Viridiplantae > Streptophyta > Pinopsida > Araucariales > Araucariaceae > Wollemia > Wollemia nobilis. The sequence goes on from JAQPPZ010016943.1 coordinate 17,014,617, forward strand.
ACTCCCCATCACTCCCAAATGCTCCAAGGTATATCGAAAATGTTGTTGAGCATTCTAGGAATATTGTTGGGCATCCATAGCCTTTCTCAAATGCTCTAGGGTGTTTCCCCTCAGCTAGTTTACCATCAACAAACCCTCGAATGCTCATGAGTGTTCGTGCACTATCAGATCATATAAGGAGAAGCATAGATTAGCATTGTAGGTTACAGATACAAAAGACATATTTTTTAATGATTATTGCAGCTTGGGTTGTATCGTAGGAATATACAAGCCCACCCACAAAGTTTTTGGAGTGAAGATGATTTAGAAGACACTAACATTAATTTTAACAAGGGTTTCAAACCCTCTTATTGTAATATTGTATCAAAAGTAATAAAGTGTATTGTAACCCCATATTTGGGGTAAATCTATTGTACAATTTGGAGATCCATGCTCCTTGAGTCATAATAAATTATATCTATTATTTTATGCATATATTATCATTTGCTTTGATCTATTACTTTATTGATGTTGTTCGTTTTTACTTTACAAATTTGATTTTAAAAATTAAACATTATGTAGATTACAATATTACACTATTTATATTGATATATTAGAGAAAAATAAATTGAGGAAGGTGACATCAAGTTGGAAAGGTTGATGCTTACGTGTTTAAAACCTACTTGAGTTTGAGTACACACAAATAAAGATACACATAACAATAATATTTTAAATTAATCTTATATAGCTCAAAAAAAAGCAATCTTCTAAATATATATAAACACTCATACAAAATGCTAGATATTTTTATTTACTATCATGATATGGTTAAAACCATGTGTTAAAATTGTTGATACACGCATATCAATTATCCCATGCAATGCATTTCAAAGGAAATGATAGTGTAAAGAAGATGATACATAGTTTATTGTGTAGTCAATTATAAAATTAAGTACAATAGTTTGGTATTTAATATTATACTTTAAATAATGCATTAAATTTGATTATATAATCATATGTAGAAGGTGAAACATTTAATAATGTCTTCTAAGATGTTTAATGACCAAGATATTTGTGTGTCAACTAAGGATAATTCTATTTTTTTAATGACATGCTTGTAATGCTAGTATTTTGAGCACAAGATGAAATATTATCCTCTTACACCCCATAATAGAGATAAGAACCCATAATAGAGATAAGTATAGCCCTAACCCATATAATGTACTTGTCCCTCAACCCAAAAGGGGTGGATGGACAATAATGGGTGGGTGTAAAAATACACAATTTATGGCATCTAAGAGTGCGCAACCAAAGATAATCACTGCATCAAATCCTATGGAGAAGACAAAGGAAAAAGATAAGGTTGATCCTCCAATAGAATAAATTACTATCAAAGAGGTTCTCCAACCTCGATAAAATTGCACCCCAAGGGAAACTACCTTGATTGCTTCTTAGTTGGTGGCTAAGACCACCTCAATTTCACACATCCCCTTGACAAGCACTTGACACTCGTGTAGTCCAAGGTGAGGGGACACAAAAGAAAATTTCACATCAAGCAAAAAAATGTATCTTTTCAACATTCAATTGGGTATCCTTTTTTCTAGAATCATCCAAGTATAGTGTGTTGGAGTATTTTGAAAATGAGGATATGTCGTTAGGATATTTTCTTTAATGAAATACCTATTATAGAATTCTCGGGGTCTAACCCACTTTAAGCCAAATTTTATAGTTTGTAAGGTTCGATAAATTTTCTTAAGTTTGGTAATTTTGTGTCTACAAGAAGTGAAAGTTATAGTTTTTTTCTATTATCATTGTGTCATGTCATTTGGTTGGATAATCACTTTTTACATAGCAACCATGAGCCATGCCAAGGTGGCATCACCACCATTATGGCAACACGATGGAATCCCCATGTGGTGGTGACCCCACTAATAGAGCATTATGGGTCACTTTCGACATTAATAACCATGAATTAGGAGTTATTAATATTTACACTCATAGTGATGCCATAGATAGCATCCACTTATGGCTTTGGATTATGGATTCATATCCTTTGCCACATGGGTCATATGTGGTTACTTTAATATGATTGAAGTGTGAACACCACATGCATTAAACAACTAGCGAAAAAACTACCTGGTGTTATATGTGCCAGAATTTGGGTTTTTATATTCCCAACATTGGTTGGTGCCAATCACACCTCTTTTGGTACACGTGGTTCACTTTGTAGGTTGGCACTAATAGGATCCTCAAAATTCTTGATAAGATGATGTTGTTGGGGCAACCCGCATTTAAAACTATTTTGGTCTCCCAATGGAACCAATGCTTGAGGTTGTCCTCTAGGCCCACTCCCCCATATGCTTTCACATTGAATAAAAAAATAGTGGGAGGGTCTTGCTTAGTAACAAATTCTATCTTAACACCTACCTCTTTTAACAACTAAAAACACTTCTTGAGCAACAAGGTAATGAAACTAGATGGAATATTATACCCATAGAATCCAACTTGCATGCTGGTTGAGGAAATCCAATGGATAAAGACCTCCCTCCATCTATTGAAACTACTAAAATGACAACTTGAGTGTTAGTGGATTTTTACCTTTTTATTTGATGGAGTGTTAAATGCTTTGTAATGCTTTGTAAGTATCACAAGTTTGATTAGTCCTAAAATAATATTATTATATAAACTTTATACGGTGTACTTCCATACCATGTTTTTTCCATACCATGTTTTTTTTAATAATATACTCTTTGATTTAACAATATCAATTCACTTTATTTATTTATTTATTTATTTATTTATTTATTTATTTATATATATATATATATATATATATATATATATATATATATATATATATATATATATATATATATATACTATCATTAACGACAGCCCTACAACATTGAATATGACCCAAAACAAACATCTTATAATCATCACCTTAATATAAAGCAAATATAGTGGACGTGCTAGAGATTGAGCAAGCCCACCAAAATTAGTGCGTAGGTCATCCTCCAAAAACTAACATAAAAAATCGGATGTAAGACTTCTCATTACCGATAAACTTAGACATAAAAATTCGTTCATACTTAGACATAAAAATTCGTTCATATCAAGCTAAATATATATATGTTTGAAAAATAAAGTAATAACTTTAAAAACTATAACGTGTTTTTAATCTTACATTATTGGGTTAACTTTAACTAAAAGTAATAATTTTATTTTTTTATTAATATTTTATAAAATTATCAGTTCAATTCCTTATATTCTCTACGTGGCATGATTCTATCTTTATAAATTTATTTACAAAATATTATAAATAAGATAATTTTTTTTTATTAAAATCCCATATTTACACATGTTAAGAGTTCGATTCGATTATAAGTAAAACAAGCAAAAAGTTGATAGTACTACTAACAAATATAACTAATGGCTTTACAAACTTTTAAAAGCTAGGAGATGAAATTTCCAAGTCCCAATTATGATGGGAACCTAATTTTCGCTTTCATGTCTTCATCACCGTACAACAATAAATTTCCAACCATGACTGTCTGACGTACGCCTTCCCATAGTCATAGCATTCGAACACAAATTCACATAAATTCTAAGTCAGCCCTCTGATTCTTTTTTTCAATATCATATAGGATTCAAATAGAAGGTATATGGAAAAAATAACAGAGTATTTAAAAAATAAATATATGTGTCAATCTCCCCCATTGTTATGTTATTTTACGTTAAGCAAATCAAATATTATTAATGGAATGTTTGGAAGACTCGAACCGTGAATCCTAAAATTTATGTGTTTTTTTACACTTCTAGGACATTTTCAGACGCTTGAGATTTGTAACATTATATGAGATAATTAAATCAGGGATTCAGCCTGGAATTTGAGGGCTAAACGAGGAAATGACAGCCATTTAGCCGTCAAATTTCAAATTTCAAGACTCCACACCTTTACATTATTACTATTACAGAGAACAAAGCATAGAGATCTCAGCAGAGCCTTCTCATTATCATCAACTATTATGCAGATCTACTACTGAAAATCCCGTAATCAGTTATTCTTTTTTCAGCGATGTCGTTTGGCCTGAAGATCGGGGCCGGGGAGGTTCTCGTTTGCTTGAGGCGTAGGCGGTGCATGCTGCCTCCTTCCCCTTACCAGAGCTTCCACATACACACCTCCTCCTCCTTCCATTGCCTTTCTTCCTCCAAATTTCATCTTCATCGCTCCTGCACAAAAATGACTATTTCATTAGAGAAAATTCTTCGACAATTCCCTTACAGCACTAAAGAAAAATCACAGAATTCAAGCCAACCTGAAGAAGAAGAGGAGGACATGATTAAGAGAGTAAGAACCACGATGAGAACGAGTGTCTTTGCCCTGGCCATGTGTCTTCACCTTCGCGGAATCTATTTTTCTTCTTCTCGATCGGAGTGCTTGGAATTGGGCTTCTGCTGGGTTGAGATGGGCTTTAATGCAGAAAGCATCAAATATTAATAGAAAGCGTATGGAGCGCGTGGTCACTTAGTGTCAAATATTCACCTACTAACGTTTTATTTGGGAGAAAGTCAAAAGTTTCAAACGTTACAAAAGCTGGTTTGCTGGCTCTCTGGTTGTTTCGAAGTCTGTTGCACGTGTTTTTTTTTAAATACATTTATATAATTTAATCGTTTTAGTCAGAACCCAAAAACATTTTAATACAAATACGTCTCGTTCAAACACTACTTGCACGCCTTTTGTTTACGGAAACCGATCTCAATAACTTTGAAGAAGAAAGAGAATCTTTGACCACATACAATTTATAGGTCAAGGAAATCAGATAAAGAAGTTTTATAGCGTGACAAAGCAGAAGAAAAAAGATCGTAAGTCCAAATAAATTTGGTCTTGGATTTAGATACGTCATGTTGTTATGCATTTCACGTGTTGAAATGAGGCGTAGAATTTAAACGCGCTCTTACTTTAAAGTCGTCCACAAAACTTATGTTTGAGTTGTATGTTTCGTGGACTCGTCACACTTCTATGAAGCGCAATTTTGTTTCACTACTCAAAATCGAGTACCAAACGTTATAATAATAGGAACTATTTTCCTTAAACATATAAGATACTTGTGTTTAAATAGAATTGGTTAAACGTGCACGGATTAATATTAATAAAATTAAAGTAATAATATTTAATAAACCACGATGTTATTGGAGAAGAAAAAGTTTTGTAGGTAAAAATTCAGAGCTATTTGGTTGAAATAAGGAGATTTTAACGCTAAATTCTTTTATGTAACGATTTTCAAACATTAAAGTTTTAAAGATTATGGATAGGTTGTTACTGATCTTATTTAGATTAGAGTTGAAGTTGTTGCCCACTTTGAAAGTTTTTTTTAGTTATAGTCAGTCTTGTCTTAATTAGGTTTTTAACACTATGCTTCGTAATATTTTCCATCTTATTTCTTCTTTGCTTAATTTTAGGATGTTGAGCCCATTTTTCCAAAAGGAAATTAAGAATGCCCTTCTTTTATGTTTCCTAATAAAGCTCATGGTCCTAATGGCTTCCCTTCCCATTTTTTTAACTTTTTGGAACATCATCGAACATGACATCACTATTGTCATTCAAGATATTTAGAAAAACAAATACATCCCGAAAGACATTAACTCTATGTTTCTTGCTCTTATTCCCAAATCTTCTGAAGCTAAATCGTCTTATTTTAGATTTTTTAGCCTTTGCAATGTCATTTACAGAATAAATGACATCTTCATATTATTATTGATCCTTGCCAAGGAATTTCTATCCAAGGAAGACTTATTACTGATGGAATCATTACCAAAAGTAACAAAGTTGACCTCTTTTTCAAATTTGATATGAACAAGGATTTTGACAAGGTGTCATGGGATTTTCTCATTTCCATTCTATCTAAGTTTGGGTTCCATATAGATTGAATTGAACTTATTAAAGAATGCTTATCTACTGCTTGGTTCTCTGTTATCATCAATGGATCAACTGTTGGATATTTTAAGAGTTTCAAAGGCTCATATAGGGGGATCCTCTTTCCCCTTATTAACTCTTTCGGAAGAATTAACTCTTTAGGAAGAACTCTTAAAGTTACTTGTTCCCAATGACACATTTCTAGTATAAAGACCTCTTCCATCCTTCACCCATAACTCATCAATAATTTGTTGATGACACCATTCTCGCCACACTATCTTCCATTACCCAAGCCAAAACCATAAAACACATTCTAAACACTTTGATAAAACTACAGGTCAAAAGGTTCATTTTATTAAAATCAAATTACACTTCCCTTTTGACAGGTAGATCAAAATTACTAAAATTCTTGGTTGCACCATATCTAACTTTCCTACCATTTATCTCGGCCTTCGTCTCTTCCTTGGCAAATCATCTGATAACATGTGGAACAATGTCATTGAAAGAATGCACAAGAATCTTGTTGGGTGGAAAGGATCTCTTCTAATCTAAGCAGAGAAAGTAACTTTGATTTAAGCTTATCTATAGAGCATCCCAATTTTTCTATCCATCTCCAAAGCTCTTGTTTCTATTTGCAAAATAATTGAACAAATTGAAAAAATATTTTTGTGGTTAGGCTCTAAATATCGCAAATGCTTCCACTTGGTTAATTGGGATAGAATTTGCTCAAAAATGAAACGAAAAAGATACAGAAAATTGACTCAGATGATTTAAGTTGTGATTCAGGAGTGGAAGAAAATAAGAAATTCAAAACAGGCAGCTGGCAGAAAAATCATCCTAGAGAGCAAATAATTGGAGACCCCAAAGTTGGTGTTCAGACAAGAAGAAGAGTAGTATGTAACTACTCTCTATTATCCAGCATTGAGCCCAAAAATGTTGTTGACGCAAGCAAAGATGAAAGTTGGATGAAGGCAATAAATGAAGAATTAGATCAGATCAAGAAAAATGAAACTTGAGAGTTAGTACCTAGACCTGCAAATAAAAATATAATCGGGACTAAATGGATTTTTTGAAACAAATTGAATGAATACGAATAGGTAGTCAGAAATAAAGCAAGATTGGTATGTAAGGGTTATGCACAAGTTGAAGGCATTGACTTTGAGGAAACTTTTGCACTAGTAGCTAGACTAGAGGTAATTAGAATGTTTTTGGATTTAGCAGTCTACAAGAATTTCAAAGTTTATCAAATGGATGTGAAATCAGCATTTTTGAATGGAAAACTTGAAGAAGAGGTTTATATTGAGCAACCAGATGGTTTCCAACTTGGTGATGATCCCAACTTGGTTTGTAAGTTGAAGAAAGCATTATATGACTTAAAACAGGCACCCCGAGCATGGTATGCAAGGCTAGACAACTATCTCACTCAATAAGGGTTTAAGAAAGGTATGGTGGATAGTAATTTGTATGTCAAAATAGAAAATGGGCATCTTATTGTTCTTTTTGTATACGTATATGATATCATATTTGGCAGCAACAAAGATGAGTCATGTAAATATTTAGTAAATAAGATGCAGAAAGAATTTGAAATGTCAATGATTGGTGAAATTTTGTATTTCCTTAGGTTCCAAGGTAATTAAAATAAGAAGGGCATATTTATTTCTCAAGTTAAATATGTGAAAGAGATGTTAAAAAAGTTCACAATGGAGGATTGTAAGCTAGTTAGCACTCCCATGATGATAGGTTGCAAGTTGAGCAATGATGACAAATCTCCACTTGTTGATCAAACCATGTACAGATCTATCATTGGGAGCTTACTGTACCTGATAGCTACCAGACCAGATATTTTGCAGGTAGTATGCATGGTAGCACGATTTCATGCTAATCCCAAGGAGACTCATGTGATAGCAGTGAAGAGGATTCTTCGATACCTCAAGGGTACTATGGAGTATGGGTTATGGTATCCGAAAGGTAAATACTTCACCCTTATTTCGTATTCAGATGCAGATTGGGTAGGAGGTGTCGATGACAGAAAGAGTATCTGTGGAGGTGCATTCTATCTTGGAGATATATTAGTCACGTGGCACAGTAAGAAACAAGAGTTAGTTTCTTTATCGATAGTAGAGGTAGAATATATTGCAGTGACAACATGTTGTATGCAGGTATTATAGATGAAACAAACCCTAAAATATCTTGGTATTAGCTTCAGTGAGCCAATATCAGTTAAGTGTGATAACACAAGTGCCATTAACATCTCCAAGAATCTGGTTATGCATTCATGCACAAAACACATTGCTATCAGGTATCACTTTTTGAAGGAGAAAGTTGCGGAAGGTTAGGTTAAGTTGGATTTTGTTCCAACTACAGAGCAAGTAGCAGATATCTACACAAAACCATTGCCCAAGAAATTTTTTGAGTACCTTCGCAATAAATTGGGAGTGGTCACACTTCCCAAGAATTGTCTAGCTATAGGGATCACATTCTCAGGGGGAGCATTTAAGTATTTGATTATCTTTTTGCTCATGTTCATGATTTTTGCTAAGTGTAATAATTTTTGCCTGAGAATGTTGTGCATGGACTCAAGGGGAGTCTGCAGTAGCCCTTTGGTATTATTGTCAAAGGGGGAGAAGAGTTATAGGAAATTGCACATGTGTTGCCAAAAATTCCAAAGGGGGAGATTATTGAGCAAGGTGCAGCAATAGTATTATCATTGTTGTCAACACAGTCAGATAGATCTATTGATGCAGTGGACAAAAAGTTCAAAAGCTATTCAGATGCAGAAGACAGGAGTTCAAAGGTTATTCAGAGTATGTACAGTGATTTTCCAAGAAGACCAAAGTGGCCCATATGCAAAAGATAAAAGAAAAAAGACAAGTAAGAAAAGTGTCGCGATATCACGACATATACAACAGGCAAGAAAAATTGTCGCGATTTCATGACATGTTGGAAGAGAGAAAAAAATAAGAAAAAATGTCATGATTTCGTGACATGTTGGAAGAGAGAGAAAAAGCAGGAAAAACTATCGCAATTTCGCGACATGTTGGAAGAGAGAGAAAAAGCAGGAAAAACTGTCACAATTTCGTGACATGTTGGAAGAGAAAAATGCAAGTGGAAAAACTATCACGATTTCGTGACATGTTGGAAGAGAAAGAGAAAGCAGGGAAAAGTGTCGCAATTTCGTGAAAAGTTCGAAGAAAGAGAACAAGTAAGAAAAGTGTTGCGATTTTGTGAAATGTCGCATTTTTGTGACTAAAATAGGAGAGAGAAAGTAAGTTTGAAAAGTGTCGCGATATCGTGACATATCGCATTTTCTCGACAAAAGAAAGAGAGGAAGCGTATGGAAACAGAACTGTCACGATTTCATGAGAAAAGCAGAAAGCAAGACTTCAGAAGTAGAAGTGTCACGATTTCATGACAAAAGCAAAGAAGTAAAATTACAAAAGCAGAAGTGTCATTATTTCGTGACAAAAGCAGAGAAGAAGACTTCGAAGGTAGAAGTGTCACGATTTTGTGACAAAAGCAAAGAAGCTAAGTACAAAAGCAGAAGTGTCACGATTTTGTGACAAAAGCTAAGTTGAAGACTACAGAGGTAGAAGTGTCGCGATATCGTGACAAAAGCAAATTCGAAGTCTATGGAAGCAGAAGTGTCACGATATCGTGACAAAAGCAAAGACGATGTATACGAAGGCAAAAATGTCACGATATCATGACAAAAGAAAAGATGAAGTCTATAGAGGAAGAAATGTCACGATATCATGACAAAGGAATAGAGAAAGCGTACAGAGGTGAAAGTGTAGCAATATTGCGACATGTTGTATTTGCACGGCAACAACAACAAAAGAAGCTACAGAGGCAAAAATGTCATAATTTCATGACAGGTCGTAAATGCGCAAGCCAAGAAGGAGAACCCGAATGAAATGAGAAGTATGACAGTGGAACGACATCACTACGACATTTATAGGGGCAGTTACAGAGTGATTTCATACTACTAAAATACAAAGAGTGATCAAAAGTCAGTATGGCAGTTACAGGGTTTGTCAAGAATGAAATCATCAAGTGATGGATAAACCAAACATCTTCTTCAGTTGAAGCCGACGAATACCGATGATAGCCGACTAAAATTAGGGTTTATAGTTATGAAAGCCATACAAGATTAGGATTTACAGTCGACTAATATTAGGGTTTTCATCATAAAAAATATTGTTATAAAAGGAGGGCTATTTGGAGAATTGAAGTGGAGTCGAATGTGTGTGAAATACGGTCATTGTGCATAGAGAGCAAGTCATGTTGAATCGTGCTAAGTGCGAAATTCGTAAAGAGAGCAGAGTGCGCAAAAGGGAGAAGACAATCATGAAGTTTGACTATAACGAAGCAGAGTGTGCGAAGTGATTGCATAGAGAGAGCAGAGTGCGTAGAGAGCAAAAAGGTTGAAGTTCGACTAGGTGTTGTTGTGATTGCATAGAGAAAGCAGAGTGCATAGAGAACGCAAAGGTGAAGAAGACCAGTCAAGGTCTTGCAAAAGCAAAGGTATCTTACTGACAAACTTATAGATTCAAATTAAATTCTAGGTTGCATCTTGGCATCAGGGGTTGGTGCTCTTTTCTGTTGGTGCAGATAAATAAGGGGTTGGTGCTCCTTACAGTGGGTCTTTGGTAAATTGATTGTAAAGTTGGTGCTTTGCAAAGGCTGGATTTGGATGGTAGTCCAAGCAATCAATTTTTTAGGAGTAGCCACATTGGTGAACCTCATTAAATCTTGTGTTGTGTGATGCTCTTTTGTTATACTTGCTATATCTAGTAATAAGTTTTAATTGCTACGGTATTAAGAGCTGTAAATTCAAAAGTAAAGAGCTACACTGATTCACCCCCCCTCTCAGTGTCATTGTAAGACTAACACATTCTTCATCACAACAATCTCAATTATCAACCAAACAGCTTCACATACACCACAACCAAATTATCCTTCAAAACCTCCTTTTATTTTTAAGCCACCTTAGATATGCTATACTCAAATAACCTTGTATAATGTATATAGATCATCTTGTATATACCACCAATTCCATCATTAAAATTAAGAATCAAAAAAATAAAAATCAAATAAAACAACTAAAAAAATAAAAAAGTATCAAAAATATCAAAATTATTTCAAATTATTCTGCATTGTTATTAATTGTTGTATTTCAAAATTTTGAAGCTATATTTTCCTTTATTTCGGATTAATTCAAAAGTTATCTTGAACCATACACTTAATTTCACAAATTAATTATTTTGATTTTACCACTATGATTATAAATCTCTCTTGTATCGAAGATCACTATTTCACTAAATAATATTTTGAGTTTTGGGAAATGATCTTGCTACTTCTTGAACCAAGTACACTTTTACACATTAAAATGATTTGTTGCAAATTCAAAAAATAATACTATATAGTAGTCTTAGTCTCTTGAGAAAAAAGTTTCCCCTGCTATCCTATCATGCGCATGGTCTAGAATTTTTGAGAATTGGAAAAAGGACAAGCTACCTCCCTGCCCAAATAAAAATACCTTGCTCCACAGCCAATCCGATCAAGTATCCTAAAAGAAAAATCAAGAAAATCAAAAGTAAAAAATCAAAAAAAAAAAGAAAGAAAAAATAAAATAAAAAAGAAAACGAAAAGAGAAAAAGAAAAGCAATAAAATCTGCTTGTTCAAAAAAAAATGAACAAAATCCCTATCCCTTGAAAGTGAATAAAAGAAATGTGAATGAGATTTACTCCCTAGAATTCTCAGTTATTCGAAAATCATGAGGTAAACCCCATAACAGATGATTTGTGCCCAACTTGCTTGACATTGGGTAATTCCTTTTTGTGTGGTAACATTTCTATCACATTAGCGACCTTATTTTGTATAGACCTATGTTCGCTTGTGGATTAGCTCACTTTTGATGACTTGACTTACATAGTAGTCTGGTACAGTTTCATGCACAAAAATCATGGTTAATGAACCCTTCACTTGCACACACATTGGTTCATTCAAGTTTGCTTTCATCACTACCTTACTCAAAATTGGTAAATGAACATTACAAAGCATGCACATTTGATCCTTGAGAGATTTTGTATCATCATGAAAATCAAGATGGATAATGAACTCACTTATCACACACTGGTTTTTGATAAATTTGAATTTGTCTTAGAAATAAGTTCAAATATTTCTTTGAAATTTTCCGGACAACATTAGTTCATCATTACTTTCATATTAACACATTACATAGATATTTTTTTAATTTAAAAAATCTCCAAAACAACTTATTGCAAAAATAACATGTAGTTAAAAATTACTTATCATACATAACATTCATGACTTTGTGATAATGGTATAATTCCTAGGAATTATTATTCTCAATTTTCACACTAGCAATTCTATACCTAGTGCAACCCATATTTCTAATTTTTCATGCCCAAAATTAGTCCATATATTTTCATAAGAATTTCATAATATTTTTTAAACATGTGACACAATGATTTATCTTACATTACTTTGCATTTTAAAAGAACAAATAATTTCATATCATCATGCATTTCTTTTTTATTTTCATGATGATGGTATAATTCCTAAGTAATTATTTCATATAATTTCACACTTAGGAATTATATGCTTAGCGTAAATCATCCTTCAAATTTTTCATGCTTTGCTCAATATATTTCACAAACATTTACCACATACATCATTATCAAACAAACATCACACATATTCCTATTACCACAAAAGCCTTAAGATTATTCTTAAGCATACAACCATTCTTACCAATATCAAAAACATTCCTCATGAACAGGATTAGATTCAAGACTTAGTGAGCTTTGAACCCCACCAACAGTCTCATAAAAGCACAAAATCCTTTGAGATTTATTGCTATAATATATCAAACATCTTGTCCCAAAAAAACAGCAAACATTTTTTTTTCTCATCATAAATCCTTAAGATTATTCTTAAGCACACAATATTTTGGTATTAGCAATACAAAACTTCCTCATAATAGGATTTGCTTTGTGACTTTGCGAGCTTTGAACTCCACCAACAGTCACATATCAACACAACATCCTTCGAGGTTCATTGCTAATCCCTCAAATCTATCATCACACAAAATCATCTTTCTCAAAACACACTTTACAAAATCATTTTCCTTTTATGTTGAGCATAATCAAGATGTTCAAAAAATCAAAGCATGATTACAAGAAATTATGTAACACGACCATCATAAAGAAATATAATGAATCATCCAATAAATCACACAAAGTCACATAAAAAAAAGAATATCAAATTCGAGTTTTCCACCAAACGTAAAATTTGGTGTAAAAACTCGAGGGGGCATCCTAGTCAGTAAATTAGTAATTATTTTTTTCTAAGATATCAATTTCACATAAACTAATCATTCTAAACCATCCACTGCATTTTTTTCCATGTCAAATCAGAATCATTTGTACTCAAGTGTCTACACTTTTCTTTGACGCATTTATTGTTCATAAATACATCAAAGAGGGGGAAAAATGTAAACAGGAAAAATTGACTCATTTTCCTTAGTTTTTATTCTATAATAGTAAGATAATCTTCAAGAGAATTTTTACCCTATAAAATCATCTCAATTATTATCAAATTTTATACCATTGGATAGGGCTCGAAAAGAGATTTCCAACGGTATATAATATGTCCAATTTTGACATTGGCTTCCTCATTTTTCGCTCCAAAGAAACAAAAAATCTTGACCGTTGGGAAAAATCGCCCATCAATCAACAAAATCGCCCGATGATCGATAGAATCACCACGTGAATTTATCCCAAACTAAATTTTAACAAATTTTCTAAAAGATAAAATTTGGTTTAAAACCTCTTACCTGGTTTAGCCATCGTTCGGATCAGGGAGGTTAGCGAGTAGATTGAATATGGAAAACATAGGAGGGATCAAAAACTCCTCCATGTTTAACCTAACTTCCCAACTTCCTCAAAAACCTCCTTGGCCTATTTAATCTAGGCCCTTTTTCCTTTTTCCTTTTGGTTGGCTGACTGGCTGACTGACTAACTGGCCTGGCTGGTTGGACTCTGATCCCCTGAGATTGTTTTTGAACTCCCTTGAGGATCCTTGGCTCCAATTTGTTACGCAATTCCACCTCCTGGCATCCCTATTTTCATCCTTTGTCATTGCAGGTCTTAGTTATAATCACCCCAAATATCAACATAATCGTCTAGCGATCGACAAAAACGATAGGCAATTTCGATAGAAGCGACAGGCAATTTCATCAAAGAGGAGGTGATCTTTTCTTTAGATCAGTTGGGGGTAAGGATTCAAATCACTGTTTGCATTTATTTCCCAATTTTCTATTTGTCTATACATTACATCATGTCCATTTAATTTATTACTCAGATTTAGATATTGCATCTTGGTGTTCACCATCATTCCAATTAATTGCATCATGAAATCAAGATTAAAATTGCATAAATTCATGGTATAGTAGGTTGAATTGTTATCGTATTGTTCTCATGTTATTTCATATCCACTTTCATATATAAATTAAAGCTAATATGTGACTTGGAGTACTAGAAACTATCATAATTTGTAAGAAACCTTGTATTATGTCCCCTATTTTCTGTTAATTATTTTGCTGCAGGATTGCAACATAATCGCCTTCAATTTTATCAAATCAGAGGCGATTTTGTCTAGAACACAGGTGATTATGTCTAGAAAAGAGGTGATTCTATCAGAAATAGAGGTGATTCTATCCTGCTACAAGCCTCAAAATCTTCATCAAACATCTGGCTCAAGTAAGGCTTATAATTTCTTATAATCCCAATCTTAGGCATTGTATTTCATTTTGTATCCACTGTCTGCTTCTTCATTAAATCAAAATTGCATATAGATAGTTTAGTTGCATAAAGGCCAAACTTAGGTGTATGAGAATGATTTATAAAAAGAACACATCAAACATCTTCCAATCCTAGGTATGGAAAACTCTACTAAAATTTTCCTGATGAACCCTTAATTCGTTGAAAAATCACCACAAGGCACAATTAAGTGCCTCTCTTTCGAGGTGTAGCTCTACTATTTTTCCATTCCCCTCCGAGGCACGGATCCATCAACATAGAGTAAAGGAGTGCAAAAATTTTAGGCCTACAATATATATCAATAAAAGTTATGCATGGCTTCTATTGGAGGCCACTCCCATTATGAAAACAAAACATTACATTGCTCTCATTAGATTTATAACAAGTAAAGAATATCCAAATTTGTCTTTCTATCAGAGATATTCTTTATTTATCCTTCCATCAAAGATATTCTTCATCTTCCTCAAACTGCTAAGTTTCCATAATCAACTCCTTTTATATCAAATGCCTTTAAAATTTTAAATTCTATCAATATGAAATTAAACACTACAAATGGCTAAAATATTTGTTGCCCAACTTCTATATCCAAAAATATCTTGTATATAACATTTCTTGTTAACACTTGTGATTTTTTTTTTTGTTTTCCCATATCAATATCCCTTTGTGTTTCTTTTTCTCTTTGTTTTTTCTTTTTGGGTCTTCCTATTTTTTTCATTCTTAGCAATACTTTCATATTCATAAATCTCTTCAATCTTCTAACATTTATCATAGTAATACTTATCATCTTTAGGTTTGCCTTGTTATGAATTATTTGAAGTGCAAAGAATAACCTCAAAACCATAATCTATTTTATATTTCCTTGAAAACCCTAAAGTGCAAGGATGCTCTTTTGTAGAAATTACCTTCTTGTTCTACCCTAAAAACCCTAAATTGCTATGGGTTTCCTCTAACCTTATTTCTATACTATTCTTCTCTTGAAACCTTAAATTCAAAGGGATAACATCTTCACCACTTTCACTTTTATTACCTGAAGAGGATTCTATACTACTTGAGAAAAATTAATATGACTTCCCTAGAATAAACTTGACCTTTTTTAGTGTCTTTATTTTGGGTTTTATCTCCACATATTATTTTGCACCTTTAATTCCTTTTAAAATTACCAATTGATATTTTCAATAGGATTTATTTACCTCTTATTTTGGAGTGGAATATCCTTAATGTAATCTAGCTTCCATTATTGAATGATTTTATTGCTTCATATTGAAGTTTATATGATGGCTATAATTTTTTGTCTCTTTATTCATTGTTTTTACTTTGCAAACTCTTGTCATGTGCCCAATCTCAAAATAATTGTGGTAATGAAATGCAATATTTTTACAGTCTACTTGTTGATCTCATTCTCTTGATTCAAAATTAATCTTAATGGATTGTGGCAAAGGTTTTGAAATATTCATAAAAACACATATTGAAGTATATATAGCATGCTTTCACTCCTTATTTTTTGGTCCTTTATTTATGAATTCCCCTAGGGTATTTCCAATATTTTTAAAAACATCCTTATATATAAAC
Organism: Wollemia nobilis; assembly: GCA_028583015.1. Lineage (NCBI taxonomy): Eukaryota > Viridiplantae > Streptophyta > Pinopsida > Araucariales > Araucariaceae > Wollemia > Wollemia nobilis. The sequence continues at coordinate 17,030,929 of JAQPPZ010016943.1, forward strand.
TGATATGGAAGTCCAAAAAACCTAACCCACACTAGAAGTCTATTTATAGTTTCTGACTCAATAGAAAAATTTATGTTCTATGGTGTCAAATAAAGTGCATCTCTTCCCCTAAACCATGGGACACAACCATTATTTAATCCCTCATTTCTAAACTAGAAAATATGATGAGGATAAAACCTTTAGGAAGAAAAGTCACAGAATAATTTGAATTCAATCCCTACTTCCACTTGATCCAATTTTGAATCTCCAAAAACCTTGGCCAAAATTTGGCCATGATATATGGAACTTACATATTAGTATTATACTTTTAAGAACCATTATGTCCTACTCAATTATCTCATCCTTGATACTTACTTTTGGTGTACCATCTTCTACCTAGATTGTACTTTCCATGTATTCGCTCTTTCTCTTATCTCCAACTCAGGCCTTCATTCTTCCAACTAGGATATTTTGAATTCTAGCTAGGACATATTGAATTCCCATTAAGGATTTCAAAAATGACTTTCATTCCACAATAGCTAATGGGGGTTGTTCTTGGTTTACACTCCCTCTCTGCTCACACTCACTCTTGCTCCCAAATTGCACTTTCTCTTGCTTCACACTTGCTCCTGGATTGCACTCCCTCCTAGCTCACAATTTCCCATGTCTCTTACTTTCCTCAATGTTCCTTTGCTTGAACATTTTTTTGGAAATAATGTTTCATGTATTCATGGGAATTGTTTGAAGCATTGATGCACTTTGGATGAACTTACCACTCATTTCCTATGATTTAATCCTAGCTTACACTTCCTCTTAGTTTATACTCTCTTTTGGTCAATACTCTCTCCTGCCTTGCACACTATCCTACCTCACACTCACTCCTATATTGCACTCCCTCTTGGTTCACTTGCCCTTATCTCTTTTTTTTCTCAGTATTCCTTGTCTTCAATATTTTTTGGAAACAATATTCCACACATTTATAATAAGGGTTTGAAGCATTGGTACACTTTGGATAAACCTATTTCTCTCTAAATATTGGTTCACACTCCCTATATAATATTATTTACTCTTATCTTGCACACTCATTCCCATATCGTACTCACACTTTTTGTTGTACTTACTTCTAGCTTGCGCTTTCACTCACTTTTGGTTGCACTCACTCATACTCACTTTTGGCTGCATATACACTTGTTGCTCTACTTACTCCCAACTCACACTTGCACTTCTTACTACACTTATTCCTACCTCACGCTCACACTCGCTACTACACTTAATCTTGACTCATGCTTACACTCCATGCTTAATTTTATATTTTAAATAATAAATTAAATATGATTATATAATGATATATAGGAGATAACACATTTAATAAATACTTCTACAATGTTTAATGACTAGGAGGTTTATATGTCAACTAGGAATATATCTTATTATTTAATGATATGATTTTAATGCTAGTATTTTGAGCACAATATGAAATATTATCCTATTACATCTGATAACAGAGACAAGAATATCCCTAACCTATTTAATGCACTTGTACCTCAACCTAAATGGGGTGGATGGACAACAATGTGTGGGTGTAAAATTGTACAATTTATGGCCTTTAAGAGTGCACAACCAAATACAATCATAATGCCTACACCAAAGCCTATGGAGAAGGTAAAGAATAAATATAAGGTTCATCTCCACTAGAAGAAATTATTATCAAAGAGGCTCCTTAGCCTCCATGAACTTGCACCCCAAGGTAAATAACCTTGATTGCTTATAATTTGATGGCTAAGACCAACTCCTCATCACACATCCCCTTGGAAAGTGTTTGACACTCCTATAATAATATGTGAGGGAACGCAAAAGAAAATTTCACACCAGGTAAAAAGATGTATTTTTCAACATTCAATTCGACAACTTTGTTCTAGAATCATCCAAAAACTATAGTGTGTTGGAGTATTTTGACAATGAGGATATATCGTTAGAATATTTCCTTTACTGAACTTCCTATTACAGAATGCTTGGGATCTAACAAACTCCAAGAAAAATTTTACAATTTGTAAGGTTTGATTAAATTTCTCAAATTTGGTCATTTTGTGTCTACAAGAAGTGAGGGTTATAGTTTTTTTGCTATCATCGGTGTGTCATGCCATTTGACCATTGGATAATAATTTTCTACATAACAACCATAAGCCAAGCCAAGGTAGTATCACCATAATTATGGCAATGCAATGGAGGCCCCATGTGATGGATTGTGGTGGTGACCCCACTCATAGAGCATTCTGGGCCATGTTTAACATTAATAACTATGCATTAGTAATTATTAATATCTATGCTCACAATGATGCCATAGAAATCATCCACTTATGAATTTGGATTATGGATTCATATCCTCTGCCACATGGAACATATGGTGTTACTTTAATATGATTGAAGTTGCATTGGATAAAAAATGTGAACACCACATACATTGAACAACTAGAAAAAGGACTACATGGTGTTATATGTGCCAAAATTTGGAATTTTATATTTCTAATATTTGTTGGTTCCAATCATACCTCCCTTGGTACACGTCATCCACTTTGTAATTTGGCACTAATAGGATCCTTAGAATTCTTGATAGGATGATGTTGTTGGGACAACCCACATTTAATTTTAGAAATTATTTTGGTCTTCCAGTGGAATCAATGCTCAAGATTTTCCTCTTGGTCCACTCCCCCATATGCTTTCATGTTAATGATAAAATAGTGGGAGGGCCTTGCTTAGTAATAAATTCTATCTCAACACCTACGCCTTTCAATAACTAAAGATACTTCTTTGGAAACAAGGTAATGGAACTAGATGGGAGCCTATGCCCATAGAATTCAATCTGCATACTAGTTAAGGCAATCCAATAGATAAAGACCTCCTTCCATCTATTGGAGCTGCTCCAATAACAACTTAAATGTTGGTAGGTTTTATATTTTTATTTTATGGATTATTAGATGCTTTATAAGTTTATTAAGTTTGATTAGTCCTAAAATAATGTTATTACATAAAATTTATAAGGTGTGCTTTCATACCACCCACTTTTTAATCTTATTATTTTATTTAACAATATCAATTCACTTTGAATATCTATCTATCTTTATATTACCGTTAAAAAAGACCCTTAAAAATATCTCTTGGATACCTTAAAATAATCCTTGGATATAACTAAAATCAAACATCTTATAATCATCACTTAATATAAAGAAAATATAGTGGAGGTGCTAAATATTGAAGAAGCCGACCAAAATTAAAAAGTTGGATGTGAGAGAAACTCACCAACATAAATATTCTTTTATACATATTTGAGTATTCGAGGGGTAGGTGTGTGGTTATTATGTGTTAAATTCCACATTGACAACATAGCTCTAGGTTTTATGAGGGCTTAAAACCGAGTTAAAGTTGAGAGATACGCTTATCAATACAACCCCATACACCCACCCCTCACTCTATCTATCTATTTATCTATCTATCTAATTTTATATTAGTTAATAATTTAGTTTTTTTATTAATACTTCTATTTATAAAATGATAAGTCCAATGCCTTATATTCTCTACATACCATGGTTCTATCTTTATAAATTTATTTACAAAAGCTTATAAATAAGCTTAAAAAATGGAATAAAATCCAAGGCTAATAGAATTTAAAAAAAAAAAAAACCAACAACATTGGTAGTACTACTTACATATATATAACTGGTGGCTTTACATACTTTTAAAAGCTAGAAGATGAGGTTTCCAAAGTCCCGAGTGTGACCGGGAACCTAATTTTCCCTTTCAGTGTCTTCATCGGCGTAAAACCCTAAATTACCAACCATGACTGTCTGACGTACGTCTTCCCATCGATTATATATAGTCATAGCATTCGAACACAAGTTCACATAAATTATAAATCACCCCTCTAATTCGTTTTTTCAACATCATATAGAATTCAAATAGAAGGTACATGGAAAAAATAACAAAGAGTATTTAAAAAATAAATAAATGTGTCAATCTCCTCCATTGTCTGAGTTAATTTATATGTTATTTTATGTTAAGCGAATCAAATATTAATAATGGAATGTTTGGAAGACTGGAACCGTGAACCCTAAAATTTATGTGTTTTTTACACTTCTAATACATTTTAGGACGCTTGAGATTTGTAACAATAGATGAGATAATTAAATCAGGGTTTCAGCCTGGAATTTGAGGGCTAAATGAGGAAATGACAGCCATTTAGCCGTCAAATTTCAAATTTCAAGACTTCCACACCTTAACATTATTTACTATTACAGAGAACAGAGCATAGAGATCTCAGCAGAGCCTTCTCATTATCATCAATTATTATGCAGATCTACTACTGAAAATCCCGTAATCACTTATTCTTTTTTCAGCGATGTCGTTTGGCCTGAAGATCGGGACCGGGGAGGTTCTCATTTGCTTGAGGCGTAGGCGGTGCATGCTGCCTCCTTCCTCTTACCAGAGCTTCCACATGCACGCCTCCTCCACCTCCTTCCATTGCCTTTCTTCCTCCAAATTTCATCTTCATCGCTCCTGCACAAAAATGACTCTTTCATTAGAGAAAATTCTTCGACAATTCGCTTAAAGTACTAAAGAAAAATCACAGAATTCAAGCCAACCTGAAGAAGCAGAAGAGGAGGACACGATTAAGAGAGTAAGAACGACGATGAGAACGAGTGTCTTTGCGCTGGCCATGTGTCTTCACCTTCGCGGAATCTATTTTCCTTCTTCTCGATCGGAGTGCTTGGAATTGGGCTTCTGCTGGGTTGAGATGGGCTTTAATGGAGAAAGCATCAAATATTAATAGAAAGCGTATGGAGCGCGTGGCCACTTAGTGTCAAATATTCACCGAATAACGTTTTATTTGGGAGAAAGTCAAAAGTTTCGTACTTTACAAAAGCTGGTTTGCTGGCACTCTGGTTGTTTCGAAGTCTGTTGCACGTGTTTTTTTAAAATACATTTATATAATTTAATCGTTTTCGTCAGAACCCAAAAACATTTTAATACAAACACATCTCGTTCAAAAACTACTAGCACTCCTTTTGTTTACGGAAACCGATCTCAATAACTCTGAAGAAGAAAGAGAATCTTTGACCACCTACAATTTATAGGTCAAGGAAATCAGATAAAGAAGGTTTATAGCGTGACAAAGCAGAAGAAAAAAGATTGTAAGTCCAAATAAATTTGGTGTTGGAATTAGATACGTCGTGTTGTTATGCATTTCACGTGTTGAAATGAGGCGTAGAATTTAAACGCGCTTTTACTTTAAAGTCATCCACAAAACTTATGTTTGAGTTGTATGTTTCGTGGACTCGTCACACTTCTATGAAACGCAATTTTTTTTCACTACTCAAAATCGAGTGCGAAACATTATAATAATAGGAACTATTTTCCTTAAACATATAAGATACTTGTGTTTAAATAGAATTTGGTTAAACGTGCACGGATTAATATTAATAAAATTAAAGTAATAATATTTAATAAACCACAATGTTATTGCAGAGGAAAACGTTTTTTAGGTAAAAATTCAGAGCTATTTGCGCTAAATTCTTTTATGAAACGATTTTCAAACATTAAACTATAATATAATAAGAGTTTTCTAAAGATTATGATTTAGATCAGAGTTGAAGTTGTTGTCCACTTTGAAAGTCTTTTTAGTTATAGTCAGTCTTGTCCTAATTAGGTGTCTAACATTATGCTTCGTAATATTCTCCGTCTTATTTCCTCTTTGCTTAATTCTAGGATGTTGAGCCTCTTTTCCCAAAACGAAATCAAGAATGCCCTTCTTTTATGTTTCTTGATAAAGTTCATGGTTCTAATGGCTTCCCTTCTTATTTTTTTTTTTAACTTTTTGGAACATCATCGAACCTGACATCACTATTGCCATTCAAGATATTTAGAAAAATAAATACATCCCTAAAGATATTAACTCTATGTTTCTTACTCTTATTCTTAAATCTTCTGAAGCCAAATCGTCTTGTTTTAGATTTGTTAGCCTTTGCAATGTCATTTATAAAATAAAAGACATCTTCATATTATTATTGATCCTTGCCAAGGAATTTTTGTCCAAGGAAGACTTATTATTGATGGAATCATACCAAAAGTAACAAAGTTGACCTCTTTTTCAAACTTGATATGAACAAGGCCTTTAACAAGGTGTCATGGGATTTTCTCATTTCCATTTTATCTAAGTTTGGGTTCCACACAGATTGGATTACACTTATTAAAGAATGCTTATCTATTGCTTGGTTCTCTGTTATCATCAATGGATCAACTATTGGATATTTTAAGAGTTTCAAGGGCTCAGACAAGGGGACCCCCTTTCCCCTTATTAACTCTTTAGTAATAACTCTTAAAGTTACTTGTTTCCAAGGATACATTTCTAGTATAAAGACCTCTTCCATCCTTCACCCATCACTCATCAATAATTTGTTGATGACACCATCCTCGCCACACTGTCTTGCATTCCCTAAGCCAAAACTATAAAACACATTTTAAACACTAATGAGAAAACTACAGGTCAAAAGGTTCATTTTATTAAAATCAAATTATACTTCCTCAACATCCCTTTTGATAGGTAGATCAAAATTACTAACAGTCTTGGTTGCGCCATATCTAACTTTCCTACCATTTATCTCGGCCTCCGTCTCTTCCTTGGCAAATCGTTTGATAACATGTGGAACAATGTCATTGAAGGAATGCACAAGAATATTGTTGGGTGGAAAGGATCTCTTCTAAGCTAAGCCAAGAAAGTAACTTTGATTTAAGCTTGTCTATAGAGCATCCCAATTTTTTTCTATCCATATCCAAAGCTCTTGTTTCTATTTGCCAAAAAATTGAACAAATTGAAAAAATATTCTTGTGGTTAGGCTCTAAAGATTGTAAATGCTTTCACTTGGTTAATTGGGATAGAATTTGCTCAAAAAATAGTAGGGTGATCTAGACTTCAGAAAGGTTGATAATATGAACCTAACTCTTATAGCAAAATATGGAGAATTTTAAAAGATAAAAAATCCATGTGGGTTGAAATAGTCAAAAGCAAATACCTTCAACATAAGGATTTCTTAAGTGAAGATCCTTTCTAGCGGGGTTTGCATTCTGGAACTCCATTCTTAAATCTAGATACATCATCAAGAAAGGTGTTAGGACCCCATCCTAACATTATTTTGTAATTCTCAATTGCTTTTGTAACGACCCACTTCCAACATGGGGATCTCATATATATATTTTATAATTTTTTGTAATGTATGTGGCAGGTAAGGCACTTAGACAAGTGGGACCATTTCATGTAACCGTTATCAAGATTGTAACCAATTTTTGGTAGAAGATTCTATATTGAGTGACATTTTGCATGTAAGCTAACTCTTGAGCTTAAGGTTTGGGTTGCATGAAGTCTTTTCTTTAAAAGCTATGAAACCATGTACAAATTTTTGCAAGTGAATGAAATATTGAAGGAGGTTGCCCCCTCAAATAGGCCTACGATATACTGCTTATTGTGAGAGATTTTATTTATGCATTTAATTTTTTGCATTGCGATATTATGATATTGCATGAGTTTATGCTTAATTTTAGTATTTTGTGAGTTTGCTTATTTTTAATAGTAGGTTCCTAACAAGTGGTATCATAGCGCTTTTCAAGGCTGATTTATGCTATGATTGTGACAATTCTTGCTCATCCAGTTTTGCATGTTAGGTATTATTTTTCTATGTTTTTCATTTTTGTTTTCCTTTATTTAAAAAAAATAGCCAAAAACATAAAAATAAAAAATGCAGTCCTTTTTTTATAGTAGTTGAGTAGGCTAGAAAACCTATGCTAGATATTTTAAAAAATCACGAAGGAGCTATCATTACTGGCTAAGATAGATAGCCCATAAAGCATCTAGTGAAGTGAGGGGCAATCATGCTCTAATACCCAGGCTTCACTAGCACTCATGCACGAAATTGAGCTCCCACACAACTTTGGGTGTATTGGAAAACCATCTAGGCTTGAACAAAATTTTATCCAATAAGAAGCTTTTCGGGATTTTATTATCCATAGTCCATTGGACACAACATCCTAGACGATTACCCTCTCATGCTGTCAGAGAGGCAAATAGTGTGATCAAGGGTATGTGTGGAATCCTCCTTAGGTAGTGACCTAAAATATTAGTCTGAGCACTATTGTTCATCACTACAGTATAACAGACAACCTATGGGTATTACATAATCCCTTGCCTATCACACCTTGGTTCTGTCCAAAATAAAATCTTCAACTTGCAAAAACAAAGTCTTATGTCTGTTGAACCTGTAATTTTTTTTCCCAAAAAAGTAAGCATACAAAGAAGACTTTCTTATCACGATAAAAAACAATACATGCACCAAATAGTCTAGAAAAAGTTAGCAAGTATCTGTGATAGTAAAAAATATTTCAGTGGCAGTAACAGTTGGGTCATTCATAGTAACATTCAGTAAAAATCATCAGAATAGTAAAAAATTATAGGGTTGTTAGTCAAAAAATAACATAGAAGTGTTATTATTCACAAAGTACAAATAATTTAGGGTTAGTGTTTGATTAGTATTAGTAATCACAAAATAGGTGATAAGGACATAGACATGACAATGATAGAAGTGGTCAACATTCCGAACATATAGGGTAGAGTAAAAAAAACATTGAATTTTTACTCAAATAGGGATATCTCTTCACTTAGAGATTAGATTGACTCCAAAATTTACCAAACAACTCTACATTCCATTTTTGACAAAATTGTCCTTAACAGCTCTTGGTCAAATTTTACATCGATTTCCCAAAATTGGCAATTTTTAATGTTTTTTGTTACGACCATAAATTTTCAATGGTTAGTCAATTTGGTCAAAAAATTTGGGACTAGAAGTAATTCCTTATTCTACAGCAAAGATCCTCAAGGACCCATCTATGAATTTTTAAGTCCAAGTTGAAGAAATTACCCCAACATCGACTTGCACCAACTAGGTGATCACAAAAAGTCAAAGAAGTCAGTATATCTCCTCATTGAGAACTCAGATCAAGCAGCCATCGAAGTGGTTCTTATCCTAAAATAAGTATTTCAACCTAACCAAGCATTTTTTGGACTTATTACTAAAAATAATAACTTTTGGAATCACACTTCTATTTTTAGTAAGTCACTAGTCATTGTTCAAATCTCTCCAAAATGGATGAGGGGACTCGTGGACACCGAAAAAAGATAGAACAAACCACATCACAACTTGATGTCATCACCAAACAACTTAGTACCCTTATTGATGAAAATCATTCAATATATGCATAAATTGCCGACCTTAAAAATGACTACACTACTAGCAAATTAGAACTAGAACAACAGTTTCAAGAAGTGAAGTCTAAGATTCAAACTGGTCCACATACTTTTGAGTATCATGATACTAAATAGTCAGGGTGAGGAAAAGGACCCCACAAGGACCCGAACAGTTCTCACCTTAACTTTAATCATGATACCACTTTCAAGATGCCTAAATTGGATTTTCCAAAATTCAATGGGAAAGATGTAGAGGGATGGTTATGTCATGTTGATCAAATTTTTCAACTGCACAATGTTCCTCATTATTATTGGGTCAAGATGTTTTCTTTCAATATATAATCGAAAGCCTTACAATGGTACCAATGGTTTAGACAAATAATTATTGATCCTTCTTGGAAATATTTTGAATCACAACTACTCACCCGCTTTGGCCCTAGTGCATATGATGATTTCCAAGGAGCATTGACCAAGTTGAAATAAACTTCTATAGTTTAATATTACCAGGCTTAATTTGAAAAATTAACTAACATGACTACCAGGTTTAATGAAGGGTTTTTCTAGCTGTTTCATCAATGGCTTAAGGGATGATCTTCAAGTTGAGGTTAATATGTTTAAATTGAAAATAATGATGCAGGCCATAAATATAGCATGGTTGGTCGAATCCAAACTTACAATTCAAAAGGAGAACATCTAAATTTCAACAAACCAAACCCTATTTTCCTCCCAAGCTTACAAGCAATCATGAAAATATATATATCCCTTCAAAGAGCTTGACCATCAAGGAAATGGATGCTCAATGAGTCCAAGGGTTGTGTTATAAATGTGATGAAATTTTTTTCAAGGGGTATAGGTGTGCCCAAAAGAATTTGTTCCTAATAGATGTCAAGGACTCCAATAGTAGTGACCAAAGTGATGATGAAGTTGATAAAACCGAAGCACAATCAAAACATGAAGAGGAAACACATGAAGAACCTCAAGCAAAAATTTTGCTCCATGCTCTTATAGGGATTACTACTCCGCAAACTATGAAATTTATAGGTTTTTTAAAATTCCAATGCCTTACTATCCTTATCGACTTAGGTAGCACACACAACTTTATTGATCCTCAAATTTCCAAGCAGGACAATTGTTACATACATACATGCAATTCCTTTGAGATCATGGTGGAAAATAGAGGGACCTTACCTTGTAAAGGTAAATGCCGCAATGTCAAATAAAAAATTGGAATTATGAGCCCAAACAATATATTTTTACCTTCAATTAGGGGGATGTGATATTGTGTTAGGAGCTCAGTGATTGGGTACCTTGGGCACCATCCCATGGAACTTTGTAGAGCTATGGATGTAGTTTTCATAGAATGGATAGTCATACACTCTTCATGGTTTAGAAGTAGGGCCTTATACGATTATTAGTTCCAATCATATAGATAAGTTGTTAAAAAATCATCTCATGGTATCATTGCACATATATTTTCCATCCAACAACCTAATACAATAGTGGATCAAATTCTATAATGAAGCACAATGCAGTCTTTGTTGAACCAATCAAATTCCACTACGCAACTCACATGATCATGTCATTTCATTGGTCCCTGGTAATGTACCACCTAACATTAGACAGTATCGATACCCTCATACTCTTAAGTTAGAGATTGAGAAGTTAGTGTAGGAGTTGTTAAAAGCTAAATTTATTCACCCCAACAACAACCCATGCTCTTTGCTTGTCTTATTAGTTAGAAATAAATATGGTTCATGGCAATTATGTATTGATTTTTGTGAGCTCAATAAGTTTAATGTTAAGGATAAGTTTCCTATTCTAGTAGTGGATGAATTGTTGGATGAGTTGCATGGGACTATGTTTCTATCTAAATTAGATCTTCATTCTAGGTACCATCAGATCCAGCTCAAGGAAGAATATATTCCCAAAACTGCATTTCGTACTCATGAGGGCCATTATGAGTTCTTGGTAATGCCATTTAGCTTGACCAATGCACTTTCCACATTCCAAAGTCTCACAAACAACATTTTTTATCCATTTTTGTGTAAATTCATTTTGGTTCTCTTTGATGAAATTTTGGTTTATAGTCACTCTTGGGAAGAGCACCTCATCCATGTGGATCAAACCTTACAATTGTTGGAACAACATCAACTTTATGCTAAACGGTCCAAGTATTATTTTGGGTTGACAAAAGTGGAATATTTGGGACACATCTTCTCTAAATACGGTGTTAATGTTAACCCTAGAAGGATTCAAGTGGTTCAAGAGTGGCCTAAACCTCACACTCTCAAGGATCTTCATGGATTTTTAGGACTTACTGGCTATTACCACAAATTTATTTGCAATTATGGAAAAAATTTTGCTCCCTTAACATCCATGTTGAAAAATGATTCCTTTACTTGATCACGTCCATATGAACATACTTTACTTGATTTGAAGCATGCAATAGCAACAACTTTGGTCTTAGAAATATCTAATTTCTCTAAGCCTTTTGTAATTCAAAGTAATGCTTCAGGAAATGGTATTGGTGCAGTATTGATGCAGGAAGGATGACCCTTGTCTTTCACTATTAGAGTGCTTTCTAGTCACAATCTAGAAAAATCCACTTATACTAAGCAAATGCTTGTCATTTTATATGTGATCACTCATTGGTGACCTTATCTTATTCAGTGTCATTTTTCGATTAAAACAAATCATCAAAGTCTAAAATATTTCTTAGAGCAATGGGTTGCCACCCCTAAACAATAGAAGTGGGTTTCTAAGATTATGGGTTATGATTATGATATTACCTATAAAAATGGAAAAGAGAATATAGTGGTTGATGCCCTCTCTCATTAATTTGATGTTCATAGTATGTTGTGTCATTTCCTCTCCCATTCCTCAATGGATAAATTCTCTTCGTGAGGAGGTGCTTCAAGATTTATATTTACAAACTCTAGTTGTTTCCCTTTAAACATATCCTACCTCATGTCCTAGTTATACTTAGGATGGACAAGATTTATGCTACTATCAACATCTTGTGGTTCCTTGCACATCTTCCCTTCAAAACCTTCTCATGAAGGAAATGCATGCTTCACCCATGGCAAGCCATTTAGGATTCCTTAAAACATATGAAAGGCTAAAGCATAATTTTACTTGGAACGGTATGAAGAAGGACGTACACAATTTTGTGGTTGCATGTGACACTTATCAATGGATGAAAGGTGAAACAATGCATTCTCCAAGAACTCTCTAGCCATTGTCGATTCTCGAATAGGTTTGGACATATATTTCAATGGACTTTATTGAAGGGTTACCTAAGTCAAGTGGTAAATCAATTATTTTTGTGGTAATGGATCATATTTCAAAGTATGCTCATTTTTGTTCCCTCTCCCATCCTTACACAACCTCCACCATTACCCAAATTTTTCTTGACTCTATATTATGCCTTCATGGCATGCCTACCTCCATTGTGTTTGATTGTGACCCTACATTCAGTAGTCATTTCTGGAAAGAATTGTTTAAGTTACAACAAACTCATATCAATATGATTTCATCCTACCATTTGCAAACGAATTCCTAGACTGATATTATCAATAATTTTTTGGAGACCTACGTTCGTTGCTTTACCTCTAAGCACCCTACACAATGGGTAAAGTGGCTTCCCTTGTCTGAGTGGTGGTATAATACTTCTTATCATATGATGACCAAGATCACACCTTTTAAAGTATTTTATGGTATGCCTCCATGCACTCCCTCCTCCTACATTACAAGGAGTTCTAAGGTCCATGTAGTTGAAATTACACTCAACCAATGTGCTCAAGTCCTCCATCAACTGAAGATGAATTTGTAATAAGCCCAGAACTAGATGCGCCAACAAGCTGATCAACATATTTTCAAGCATAGTTTTGATGTTGGTGATATGGTTTTCCTTTGCCTATAGTTGTACAAACACTCACCCATTTAGCTTCATAGGTGTCATAAACTTGCTACCAAATACTATGGGTCATACTAGGTTTTACAACATATTGGTGCCATGACCTACAAATTGGCCCTCCCACCTACATCCAAGATCCACCCTATTTTTCATATATTATCTCTCAAGAAGTTTGTGGACACTCAGGTAGAGGTTCAATCTACACTTATCAAATTGAATGAAAAAGGTTCTATCTTTCTCAATCCTAAACAATTGTTGGATTGTTATACTCACACCTTGTGCAACTGAGCCATCACTAAGGTCCTTGTTCAGTGGCATGGTCTACAACCATAATATGCTACATGAGAGTCTCTCTAGTAGCTCCAGCACCAATTTCCTCATCTCCAATTTTGAGGATAAATACTTTTAATGGGAAGGACATGTTAGGACCCCATCCTAACATTATTTTGTAATTATGAATTGCTTATGTAATGACCCACTTCCAACATGGGGATCCTATCTATAATTATAATTTGTAATATTTTGTAATGCATGTGGCAAGTAAGGTACCTAGACAAGTGTGGCCATTTCATGTAACCATTATCAATATTGTAACTGATGTTTGGTAGAATATTCTAGCTCAAGTGGCATTTTGCATGTAAGCCAACTCTTGAGCTTAGGGTTAGGGTTGTATGAAGTTTTTTTTTTTAAATATATGAAGCCATGTATGAATGCATATTTTTGCAAGTGAATGAAATATTGAAGGAGGTTCCCCCCTTGAAGAGTCCTATGATTCAGTGCTTATTGTGAGTGTTTATTTCTACATTTACTTTTTTGTATTATGATATTGTTATATTGCATGAGTTTCTACTTAATTTCAGTATTTTGTGTGATTTTGTTTATTTTTAATAGTTGGTTCCTAACAAAAGGGCTCATATAGTAGTGAGGAAATGGAATAAGTATAGAATTTTGGAGGGAACCCTGGCTAAAATATCATCCTCTAATGGAATACCCCACCTTAATCATCATCAAATCCACTATAGACCACATTTTTGGTGACAAGGTATGCAACTTCATTTATTCCTCTGGCTAGAGAAATGTGTTGAAAAACTTTCCTTCTAGAGATATGAATGAGGAATAGGTTCAAGCAGTAAGAAACCTCTCCAATATTCTTAGAACTTACGTTATTCTTAGTTCAAATGAAGGTGACTATCTCATCTGAAAATCCACTAAGGATGAACAATTCACAATCAAGTTTGTTTATTTATTAGTTGAGGTATTTAGAGATAAATTGTTTCCTACCAATCTCATTTGGATAAAATATATTATCCCTAAGATTGATTTTTTCATATGGTTTATTGTTCAAGATAAAATTCTTACCATTGACAACCTATTGACCAGAGGAATGGTCATTCCCAACCACTGTTATCTCTATCTTTCCAACCTAGAATCATCCCACCACCTCTTTCTTGAATGTCCCTTTTCCTTAAAGGTCCTCCATTCTATTTTCAAAGTTTTTAGTATTTTTTGGACCCATCCCAATTCTGTTTTAGATCTTTGTATTCAGTGGTCCAATCATTTTTGTGGGTCCCATATTAAGTTTCTTTGAGACTTCTACCTTCCTCACTATATTTGGTAAATTTAGATTGAGAGAAATTCTTGAGCCTTTTCCAATGCTTCCAAGGACCCTATCTGAATTAGTAATCTAGTGCTTGCTGCTACTCTTGAGAATTCTAAACTAGTTCCTTCTCAAGAGTTTGTTGACTTACCCTTTGAGATTAGAATTATTGCTTCATTGGACCTTTCTTTATCTCCCTCCCTCCCTTCCATGGCCCCTATTAAAAAGTCTATAATTCATTGGATTCTTCCACCAATTGGTTGGATCGAGCTCAATTTTGATGGAGATTATAAGGGGAATCCAGGAATTGCTGGAGCTAGTGGTATCTTTAGAGATGACCATGGAAATATTATCCTTACCTATGTAGAAAATATAGGAATTCAAACCAATCATGTTGTTGAAGCAAGAGCGCTCTATCAAGTTTTATCCCTTCTCATCTACATTCCTTGTACTAAACTCATTATATAGGAGGATTCACTTAACACTATAAATTATCTTAAGGGATCTCAAAACCCATCATGGAATGTTTAAAATCTCATCATGGAGTCAAGGAAAGCATTAAAAAATATCAATAGCAATGTCACTCAAAGCGTATACATAGAAGACAACAAGGCAATGAACATTCTTGCCAACCTAGACCTTTCTCAAGAGTCCCTTCACGTGTGGCATGATAAGTTTCCCAATGAAATATATGATTTTAGCATGCCAGATGGTACTACTTTCCTTAAATATAATTATGTGGGATTCTACTTGGTTGGATAGTATTGGTCCTGAAAACACGATATTTCGGAAACAAAAAGGATAAACTAAAATTGCAATGTAAATGAAACTAAAATAACGCTTAAACCCTATGTTATTGAAAATTGCATAAAAATAAAGAACATGAACACAAGATATTAAAGCAATATAAAAATTGGCCCTTTTATTGATATGCTTTGCAAATTCGTGTTACAATGCGTCTCCTTCCTTTTTATGGGATAGGAGCGTTAAATGTTGGTCTTTTACAACTTGTTTTAGAATTCCTTCTTCCGCGTGCCCACATGTAATATGGGCGAACCAAAATGTTGTCGTCGCTTGCGTTGGTAAAGGTAGATTCCTCGCTGCTCCTCCAATGCTGCAAATCTGCATTCAAAGAAACAAACAAAGAATCAGTAGCACCTGTGTATGAAAAATAAAAGATAAATCTAACTATGATTGAAATGAATCTAAATGAAATGAAGACTTGAAAAAAGCATAAACATGAAACTAGCTAAATACTATAAAAGAAATAAAGCGGGGGGTTCCCGAAGGCAAACCACCCACGGGTGAAACTTTGCTTTGGCACCAATCCGCTTAGGATGGATCCAAAACCTGATGTGATGTGTTGTCGGCAAATTGGTAGAATATTGTGGTCATAAAATCGGTGTTGATTCTTGATTCGTGCTTTCAAAAGTCACCCAATAACCTCTCTTTTTATTAAGAGATTATGGATGTTGAAAACACAAATCGCAAGTAAATGAATTAGCAGCACTTCGTCGCTCAAAATGCTCCTGCTCGGTATCTCTTTTGGGTGAGGAAGCTCACCATTTTATAGACCCAAGGGGTCTCTTTGAATTAATCATGCAAAAGTGTTTCTTTGCATGAATGCTTTTGTTTGTGAATAGAAGACTTCTTCTTAATCAAGGGCTTCTTAACTGCCTCTGTGCATGTCTTTGTATGTTTTAGAAAAGCTCACTTGCACTCCCATGCAATGAAGGGATAGCTAAGTGGCAAATCTAAGTTGTCTTAAAAAGCTCACTCCCATTCCCATGCAGTGAAGGGAGAGTCAATTGGCAGATATGAGTTGTCAAAAGAACTCACTCGCACTCCTATGCCATGCAAGGAAAGCTAAGTGGCAGTTCTGAGTTGTCATGCGTCGAGGTCTGACTTTTTGCTGGTCAAACCTGGCGTTCGTCCCACCCAGAAGCGAGCGCTAATAATCGTCCCTGGGTGAAACGAGTATAAATCCATACTCGTCCCTGGGTAGGACGAGTACAAATTTGCACTCGTCCCTAGGTGGGACGAATAAGAAATAAAGTGTCTAAAAGGTGCCAAATTGATTTTTGACTTGCAAAACTGCTGTGTAAGTGGTTAGAACCACTGTTTAACCTCTGGGGGCTACCCTGGGGGCTGTGTGTGTTAATGTGATTAGTGTTTGTAGTCACATAATCGGATTGGTGCTGTTTTGGTGTCTACAGATGCCCCTTTTTGGGAAGCGTTGTGCAAGGCGCAGTGCCGAGCAAAAATAGATAACCAAAGCACTAATGATTAGGGTTTCTCAGTAACCTAACCAACTATTGATGCCCCAAGTATGAAAAGGGCATGCATTCTTGAATCCTTGCTTCTGACGAGCTAAGGAATTTGATTTCAAGTATTAACCTTGTTTTGGTGAGGTTTGACTTGAGCTTGGACATTGATCAGTCATGAATAGGCAAAGGGCACAACCTTTTATCCATAGGGGAACCTTGTGTTCATGCTTCGGGAATGCCAAGTGTTTAATCAGTTTGTGATAATTGCTTATTTGCTGCCCCAAGCAGGAGCGTGATTGTCTTTGTCAATGATTGTTTAAATGCATGCTATTGCCGTGATTGGGTGTATTGTTGTTGATTGGTGACTTAAGTGTGACTACCCCCTCAAGCGACGAATCGATGAAAGAATGACTACCATGATAAAAGCGATGAGTCGCTTGACCCAAGATGACTTAAGTGAGGGTGCCTTCAGATGTTTTCCGTTTAATGCGAAAGCAGTTTCTCAAACATTCTGGACCTATTTTTGGTGGGTGTGAACCCATTTTGGGATGCCATTTGGGGTTAACATTGGCAAAAATCCATCTTCCAGTGGAGCGGTCCGGCTATGGTAGCCTTCTTGGGTAGTAGGATAGCGACAAGGTAGACCCCGACATCAGTTTTCTTATTCCAGGAGGTTAAGTGCAAGAGCACTTTTGTCCGACAATTTTTAGTGGTTTTGTTGGCATTTGTCATTTTTATATTTTGGTTGTTTTGTTGTGTTTGTTTTTTTTTTTTTTTTTTTTTTTGTGGCGTGTTTTTTATGTATGTGTTTGATGTATGCAGAGGCGGTTATTAATGTGATGTTTCTAATTTGTATGATGTAGGCATATGAAATGAATGAAATGAGTTGTTGATGATGTGTCGATGCACCATAGACTGTACAAGATTTGACTGACTTGCGATACTAATGGGATGACTATGCATGTGAAAACTTTTTTTTTGTATTTTGCATATATTTTGATGGTGATGTATAGAATAAAATGTGACAGTTGTTTTTAAAATTTAGTTAAGCTTTTTTGAGATTCAGATATTTTAACTAACTAGCCAAGACTGTACATTTATCTCGCAAAAATTTTGAACAAGGGCTAAATCCGACTTGAATTTAACCAAGTTATTTCACATCTCTGTGTGTGCAATTGAGTTCGTTTATGTGTTATTCATCAGGATACCGCCAGTGCCAGATGGGATTTCAATCGAACCTGTACTGAGGATCACCTAATTAGCTCCACTAACTCCTTTATTGTATTTAGTCAGATTTTTTTGCGATGTTATCTAGGATACCATAAGCTAGCTCATCCACATGCAAACATTGATCTGCACACAAGTTAATGTGACAGATATATCGTCATGCGGGAGGTTTTCCGCCGATGACCAATAGGCTATCAACCAAACCGGTACTGAAGCTTGCCTCATGACCTGTCGAAATACTGAGAGTTCCAGGGATTCAAGTTCGACTCCCTTCTTTTCTTTAAGGGTATGGGAATACTTGCTCTTTTGTAGTGATAAAATCACTGTTTATTTTTTTATGATAGTACTCGTTTTTTTTTTTTTTTTTTTTTTGACCAAGGGATTTGGATATGGAATGACGAGAATCACTATTGTTTGTGCCTTTTGATGTGTGCACTGTAAGATGTCAAATTTTAGTGTTTTGATGTTTTGCAAATTTTTGATGTTTTGCAACTCTTGAGAACTTGGGATTCATGGGGAATTGGGTAGGGAGGATGCTTGTCCTTTTGCCAACTCTCAGCATTCCTAGGGTCATTCGCACAGGGGGATAAGCAAGATAGCCGTTTCGCTTATGGTGACCTGGATTACTGTGCAGGTTTCATCTTTCGTTCACACAACTTAGGAATTATTTTATGTGTGTTAAGTGGTGTTGGGATGTTACGTAACAAGGCGTGATCCAAGTAAAACTTTACCGTGTAAAATCTGCTTAACTATGTACAGTTTTTGGCTAGAAATTTAAAAACAGCTGAATGACGAAAACCCTAAATACATTAGGAGACAACTGACGATGCAAAAAAATGGCGATGGTGCTATTCTAGATGTAGGCATTTATGAAAATGGATTTGATGTGGAAAAGAATTAAATTGCCAAGTAATGACTGTCTATGGTGCTTTTGAATTGTATGACCTAGCAAATGTATAATGTATGGATGCGATGCCGAATGCAACCTATATTTTTGTATTTTGAGTTTTTTTATGAGAATGCATGGAATTGAAATGCAATTGTTTTTGTGATTTTTGATTTTTTTATGAGTATGGAATTGAAATGCAATTGTTGTTGTGATTTTTGATTTTTTTATGAGTATGTATGCATGGAATTGAAATGCAATTGTTTTTGTGATTTTGATATTTGTGTTGTTATTGATTTTTTTATGAGTATGGATGGAATTGAAATGCAATTGTTTTTGTGATTTTGATTTATGTGTTGTTTTTGTTGATTTTTGATTTTTTTATGAGTATGCATGGAACTGAAATGCAATTGTTTTTGTGATTTTTATATTTGTGTTGTTTTTGTTGATTTTTGATTTTTTTATGAGTATGCATGGAATTGAAATGCAATTGTTTTTGTTATTTTGATTTTTGTGTTGTTTTTGTTGATTTTTGAATATTTATTTTGACCAAGCAGTTAAGGTAACACTTGGAGTGTTTGGTGTTGACCAAAGGGTTTATAAATACCTTTGGGGCATTGAGGGTTGACCAAGCGATTATGAGAATCCTTGGAGCTTTTGGCTTGACCAAAGGGTTTATAGATACCTTTGGGCAATTTAGGGTTGACCAAGCGATGATGAGAATCCTTGGAGCTTTTGGCTTGACCAAAGGGTTTATAGATACCTTTGGGGCATTTAGGGTTGACCAAGCGATTATGAAAATCCTTGGAGCTTTTGGGGTGACCAAGTGATTGCGATAATCCTTGGAGATTTTGGGGTGACCAAGTGATTGCGATAATCCTTGGAGCCTTTGGGTTGACCAAGAGATTGTGATAATCCTTGGAGCCTTTTGGGATGACCAAGCGATTGCGATAATCCTTGGAGCATTTTGGGATGACCAAGCGATTGCGATAATCCTTGGAGCATTTTGGGATGACCAAGCGATTACGATAATCCTTGGAGCTTTTGGGTTGACCAAGAGATTGTGATAATCCTTGGAGCTTTTGGGTTGACCAAGAGATTGCGATAATCCTTGGAGCTTTTGGGTTGACCAAGAGATTGTGATAATCCTTGGAGCCTTTGGGGTTGACCAAGAGATTGCGATAATCCTTGGAGCTTTTTGGGTTGACCAAGAGATTGCGATAATCCTTGGAGATTTTGGGGTGACCAAGCGATTGCAATAATCCTTGGAGCCTTTTGGGATGACCAAAGGGTTTATGGACACCTTTGGAGTGTTTAATGTCATCCACTTGCTATTCAAGGAATAGAGGTACCCCCAGCTTGATGATCTTTGTGCACCGGATTTGGATCTGTAGGAATTGGCACGAATGGATCGGCCTTATGCACGGGTAGGAGGACAGGGTCTACCTTCGACACTGATGGTGCTATGATATCTCTAGGTGGAAGTTGCTCGCGATCTTCCCAAAGGAGTAGGATCAACATGTGATGCCAGTGGGCTGGGTCTATGCACCACTCATGCCCTAGTCTTATGCCTAATTGTGCCATCAGTTCTTCATGGGTTACAGGGTGATTGTGTTGTCGCGCATGATTGAGATATTCCATCTTAGTTTCATCTTCGTAATCATTGTCGATGATCCAAAGGCCCTCATTGGCCTCGACAGCTGTCTGTGACATTCTAGGCTCTTCTTGTTTGAGTAGATAGATGTGGTCCTCATGGAGTTGTTCTGTGCTTTACGGGGGGACCTAATTTTTTGACAATGGCATAGGCTCGATGGGAGCCTCCAAAGGGAGTAAGGTTAAGAGACTTTTGTGATGCTCATCCATGGGGACCACCTATGAATTAGTGTTGTCGAACATGAACGGGTCCCCTGGTGCTATTGCATATGCTAACTCATCTTTGGCGAGAGAGTCAGGCTCATCAGAATCTGGTGATTCTGAGATATGGAAGACCTCGTCATCAGGTAGCTCTACAACTAGGGGTTGATCCTCTTTGAGAGGATTTTCACGTGAGTTGGACATTTGGGACCCCGAAATCTTGATCTATATCGACTCTAAGTGCTTTGGCAGTGCATTGCTTGTATCAGGGGATTTGAGCTCCTCCTATTTGATTTGTTCCCATTGCAAGTTATGGGAAACTTTATGCCTTGGGAGGGATGACCGAATAGCACCCCCTCTACCTTGGTAGGGCATTTCATCCCGCTATTTTTCACACTCAGGTTCCTCAGAGGCTTCTTGAAGAATTTTTGGGGGTGGCCCATGAACCTGGGTGGGTGCCTGAAGAAGGCGCCCGTCATTGGTCTTAGGATTGGCCTCCCGCTCAAGTCTAGGAGGCGTCGAAGGCAATGTTTGATAAGGTCATAGAGACCTGTATTGCACCCAGTTGTGTCTCTCATAATGTTCTATCTTATGCATGTGAGGGGTTGGAGTCTTCACCTGCATAGTGTGTTGTAACAACTCATCCTCCTGGCGCTGAAGGCACTCTTGATTTAAAAGATACTGTTGCTCTAACTGTTGTTGTTCTAGCTTAAGTAGTGTGAGTTGCATCCGGCGTGCAATATTCTTGGCAGATTCTAAGATAGTTGGTCCTATCGTATCATGTATAGAAGGCCTAGATGCCTCTCCTAGATATCTATCCCGGTCATGGTGATCCGAGATCTCTATAGGCCGCCTCCCTCTGTTGGGGTTAGCAGCATTCCCCCGAGGCTTTGGCCTCAGTAGGTGATCCTGATAGCTAGCAATTGCGGAGGCATATTGCTCCCGCAATGTATATTGCACTTGAGGAAGGTAAGGGTTTTCCTCATGCTCTCTTTTGTAAGTGAAAGAGGAACAGGCAGAGTTGGCTCGCCCCGCCTGAGGAGCCTTGTGCTTTGTATTTGTCCTTGTAGTCCTGACAACTAGAGGGGGTGAAGGAGGCATAGTGTAATCATGTGGTTCCTCCCGTTGAACCCTATTTTTACCTAGCGCTTCATCACGCAGTGACCACTCATAGCAAGCATCTAAGGGAGCTATCCTATGGATGTACCCCTCATGGGAGGGTGCATGCTGGGTGCTATGCTAAACAGGAGTGCCCCTAGAAGAGGTGCCCCTATAGTCCCTTTTCGTTAAGGTGTGTAGGGGACTGCCTTGTGTGTTAGGTCACCAAGGTGGTATGACCAAATCCTGGGGACTATAATGGATGCGACTCATGCTTCTTTGGACATTCGTCATAGCGTCTGCCCATGAGTGGGCTTGACTATGGGTGAATACCATGGCGATCTCTCTAAAAACCCTAAAAATTGAAATGATTCAGATGGGGCCCAAAATTGGGGTGCACATCCCTATTACCATATACAAGATAAAAATGAAGTTTCAAGTCCTAACTCTAAATACATTAGGATATATTGACCTCCGAACAGCTCAAAAAGCAAAAAAAATTAGCTGAGTAATTTTAAAACCTAATTTTGGGGCACTAGATGATGGAATTTGGCCTCAAAAATTGACTTTTTTGGACAAATAGTATTCTAGGGAATTGTATTTTTTTAAAATTATCCCAACTAACTCCCTGTAAAATTTCACGTCAATCGGAGCTACGGTTGAGAAGTTATGGCCCCGGCAAGATGCACTAAAATTTAGGGAAAAATATAAAATTTCCCATATTTTGTTGGATGGTCCTACATCACTTATGGGAACCTTGGGGCACTTTTGGGTTGACCAAAGGGTTCATGGACACCTTTGGGGCATTTTGGAGTGACCAAGCGATTGCGGGAATCCTTGGAGCTTTTGGAGCGAGTGGCAAAATGCGTAGATTTTTATCTTTTGTTTATGATTTTTCTTTTTATGATTTTTTTTTGTCTAAACAGAAAATAGCATACACACACAAGCAATGATTATCTCTTTTAAAGATTAATAGTGTGTCCTAAATCTGGTTTAGTGTGTTTTTGTTGTTTGTTTTGTTTTTGAAAATTTTTGTGAAATGTTTAAATGCAATTATGAAGGCTCTTATGACTCCCAAAATGGTCGCCCCTTCAATATACCATTGTCGGACCGATATACCAACACTCACAAAAGAATTGTTGGTGGGATGGGAGCAACCCCTTGCACTCCCTAGGTGCCATGAACCCCCATGGTTATGGGCTTGATGTCTACTATTAACTTATCTAAGCAAGTACATCCAATTCCTTGCATCTCATGCAAGGCTTTTAGTCCTAGGAATTTCAAGGAAGCATGGGATATGACTCCTATTGGATGACCTTTGGGATTTTTTGCCCAAGGTCGGTTCCTTCCTTCTAGGTGTCTTCTTTGGTGCTCATTATTTTGGTCCTGCTATGCTACTCTACTCCTAGCCTAAATTGCTCAAAATAAGGAAAAATAAGGAAAGAAACATAAAGCAAATTGTAAAAAGCAAGAAAAGTAAATGGTAGAAATAAATTACAAGAAAACGTAAAGCTACCTAGCCTAGCCTAAGGGATGGTAATGTGTCAAAGAAAAAGAATAAATCCCTCCTATTACCTCGATAGATTTGAATGAACACATGCATGATGGTCTATAGTGCACAAGGAACATATGACCCTTTTGAGGATATGTAGTAGAAATAGAACACCCATGCTAGAACCAACACAATGATAAGTAAAGAGTCACAAATTCTTTATTAAAATGAACTCCAAGTTACATGCATGCAAAGGGAAGAGGTTTGAAAAATATCCATCATGTGTGTAAGGCTCAAACCAGGTCGAGACACAAAGAAAAATGATGGAAAATACTCCTCTAGAGGATGGAGGACCTTCGATGGTTTAAAATGAAAAGAAGAGGGATATTTATAAGAAGAAATGAGAAGTATTCCCCCAAAAATACATACAATATTTTAAAATTTTAATTCATAATTTCTTCTAGGCTAGTTGACATTAATAATAAATGATCTAAAGGTTTTGGATATCTGTAACAAATCTCCATGATTAGACTCTTGTGATTGTTCATCACTAATATCTTAAGAATGTATTTCCCCTTGTGCTATCCTCCATGTTATAGATTTGATGCTTTAGCTATTGCCTAGGGAACTGTGTCTAGTTATGTAGTGTCAAGAGTAATATTATATCACCATTCCTTCCCTTACACTCAATCACTTTATGTTGGTTTGGGTTTTTGGTGTTTGAAGCCTAGATCATCCATGCTCTTGATAGTTTTCCTTGGTGAAAATGTCCTTCAATGCACTCTATGGGGGAAAATTGTCATATTCTAAGTCATTTTGCTTCTAAGGACTTCTCTTCCACCATGTACCATAGGGAGTATTGTAGGGTCATAAAAATAGAAAGAAAAGTAGGAACATTATAGTCAATTTTATTTTAGACTGCTTTATTCTTTCCTATTCTTTGGATATCAATATTTCCCTCAGAATATGGGGAGGCTTGCCATACCACCTCTTCACTTAGCCTCATTGATACTCCTCTTCAACCAATAGGAGGGCCTTAGTCCTTAGGACTCACTGATGGTATTAATTTGGCATGATACCTAGGACTAAGGTGCCCCTTTGGCTAAGGGGAGGGACAAAGTTTTGGGACCTTACTCATTGAAGAGAATAAAATACCATGAGATTCAATAAAATCAAACTCCCAATAAGAGTGGTTCCTCATTATCCATCATTAGAATGGATTAGGGGTTTCAAGTATTATTAGTACCTCCTTAAGCCACCATAAAAAATACTATTGAGTTCCTTATTGATTCCAGTTTGATGGTCGGGTTGAGGTTCATGGTGAAGGAAGCTTTAGGTGCAGGATCAGTTGATGATGATGGTTTCTCAGCTACACTTTAGATGATCTTTTAGATTTGACTATATCATAAGCAGTAGGGGCATTAAGCCCCTTCATATTATATTTGGGTAGGTGCTCTAGTTAAAATTACCTCTCAAAAGAATATTTTCCATCTATAGTGAGACTTCACTATAGTTCTAGTGAGTCATTGGGGAATTTTTGCTAGCAGGAGTTAAGGAACACAGAGAGGGATGCCTTATCTATTGTACATAAATTTTGATTTGGAAAAATGTTGAGGCTTCAACAATAGTCGAATTTTTCCCAAGAGGAAGTTTCTAGAGATCAATTTGCTCAAGATTTTTTTGAGGCCAAGATGAGATGCACCTTACTTTATAGGCCATGTTGCTTGGATGATTCCTAAGGTTCACCTCTATTATTTATATTAGCTGACATCATATGGTCATGTGAAGACTCATTGCCTTATACCTAGAACTTAGAGGATGGCATTATCTTCCTAACTTCCATTCACTTTAGTATGGTGGCCATTGTTCAACTAATAAAAAGGGGTTCCACTAATCCTGATGGGCTATTAAACATACCTTTATCCCAACTAATTTGTCTTGCATTTTCTCGATAGTTCTATGAAAATACAATATTATTTTTTATTTTAAAAATACCCTTAATACCTATGGGTCCTCATCAGCACCAGAAATTCATCCTATGATATTCTTGTTAAAAAATCTCATCATATTGGGCTCCCAAGATTTTATATTGCATCATCTCTTTTTGTGGGTTAGGTTCTATCTTCGATAAGGTGGAGTCCCCTTTTATTTCTTTTTCACATTTTTAGGGGTGATCCCCCTTTTTTCTTTGTCATTGAATGCTTTCAAAGGATAAGGCCCCACTTTGACTTTGATCTATAGATCTTCTAGAGTTTGTTTAGCTCTTTAGTTTACTTTAGATGTCTGATGAGGGTCTTGGAGGAATATGTAGTGCAACTGCATTGAGAGATCGGTCATTAGGCTAGGATTTTTACCCATCTAGTCAATATTCTCTTTACCCCAATTTCAGGCTATCTTTAATGTCTAGACCACCACTTTAGGTATGGAGGAGGTATAAATTATGCTTGTCTAGCATGTTTGGATTGGATTTTATCCATACCTTAGATCAAGTGGGGTGGCTCAATCTCTACCTTTGTAGGTTCTATTTTCCATTCCTTTTTCTATTAATCTCTCCCCTTCATGGATTTTGGTTGATACTTTGGGTCCTTCGAGGAATCTTGAGCATGGTTGTCAGTATTTTTCAAAAGAGTCGATAGTTCCCTTTTGGTGCTTCCATGTGATCTGGTGCCTTTGCTTCATTAGTGGTCCTACTTCTTGGGAGACCTTTTTTGGGTTTGATTTTTGGTTCCTAATAGGGGACTCAATTGTATTTTCTATGGTGAGTCCTCCAAAAATTGATGTTCAAAGTAGGCCTTTAGCACTAGGTAACCATACACCATTGGATCTTCCTAAAGGGAAAAATCAATTGGTAGGGGTTAAGGGAACTTTGGATAGGAAGGGGAATAGAGCTGAATTGGAGTTGAGGGGAAGAGGAATTTTGGAAGTCTTGGGGGAAATTTTCCTACCAAAATGATATATTCTTCTGATTTAGTGGTGATCTAATAGGAAATAAGGAGAGAGTCCCTCTAGGCTTTGATCATTATGGTAATATTTGTATGTATGACTATGAGATAAAATATGAGTGTCATACCTAGGGAAAGTGTGATCTTGCTTGAGATTCTTTGCCAATATTTATGGAACTAGGCATTGAAGTCCTCCATTGTCTCACCAAAGTCTTACCTGATTCCAATCAAGTAGTCTAGTAGCAAGGATCTATCTTCCTCAAAATGATCCATGAGCTAGATGGCTAGTTTTTTTCAATTCCTTATCAACCACATAGGAAGGGAGATGTATCACCTCCAAGATTTCCCTTTGAAATATGTCACAATAGCATGAGGGCTATATTTTTCTCTACGATGTTATTCACATTGAAATATCTATACATATGTTGTAAGTGATCCAACATGGTGACTATACTTTCTCTGGTGAACTATGACAAGGAATCCAAAGCCTCTTTAGGAAGTAAATCCCATGAGAGAGGGGGGACCAAGATGATCAAGGTGATCTAATTTTTCCTTGTTAATATACTTCCAACCATACCTTCGTACTAATTTATTCATTTTGGTTGGTTGGATGGGGATAGTGGCTCTTATTAGGACCTAAATTTTATGCTTCTTTTGGTGGTTACTTTAGTTTCTTATTTCTTGCAATGGAATTACCAAGTGGTTTTGAGGTGTATTACATTATTTGATACATGATAATGTACCCCTAAGGTACCTTCATGGCACATTTGTAAATAATATATTAGGTTTGAGTCAATAGTTTAGAGTGTTATTTATATTTCTTCTTTATGTAAGTGTTGATGTGCAAGAAATGCACAAGTGTCATGTAAGATAGAATGTGCACAAGTATCTTGAATGTAAGGGTGCAAATATGTAATGTGATAATGTGCACAAGTGTCTTATATTAGGAGTGTAGGTAGAAGTTTAAGAGTCATGTGTGCAAGTGTATTAGAGTTAAGTGTCCATCTAGTATGCAAGTGACAAGTTGATAAGCCAAGAGTCATGAGATTTGACTTATGGAGAGCAATAGTCAAGTACATGAAGGGTCATATTACTATGGTTATATTATGGAGAAAATGCTTCATGAGAGAGATATAGAAATACAATTGAGATATATTATTACCTATTTGTAAGAGGAAGTAGAGTAATAAGCTTGTATACATTTTGATAAATTAATATTGTAATTTTTTTTCATGCATAGTTCATGAATTATTCAAGATACTTACATTCATATTTCAACATATAAATGAATGCTATTTTCTTTATTATATAAGCCTTTATAAACATATTAATTTTCTCATATTATTCTACTCATCATATTATTATCTTAACCTTTAATATTGTGGCTATGTTATATTTGGGACTTGTGTGATATTGTTAGATAACCTCTGATAAGCCAATAGTGGTATCAAAGCTGCCACTAGACTATGCCTAGTTTGATAGAGTTATTTATTTAGCCACAATTATAATTGACTTTATCCATTTTGATAAAGTTGATTTAGAGTCTTTCCACTTTAAAGGTAATGAATATTTGAACTGTATTTTTAAAGGTCTTATTGAGTAGAAAAGGCTAGGGTCTTTCCACTAGATTGAAGGAAAACCAATGAAGACTAGGACTCAACTATATTGATAGAAAGGGCCAACTTAGAAGAAAAGTTGGACATTTAATATTGATTTATATATTTATAGAATACAATTCATAAGATAGTTGGAGATTCAAGGACATACAAATTCACCCTAATAATATGTTGGGTTTTCTAGTAAGAAGAAGAATCATATTGGGATATTAGGTATGACCTAAGAAATTAAAATTTTTATATTGATTCATAAAATAAAGCATATATTAAGCTATAAAATTTTTAGAATCTTCCTACATATATAGAGAAGAATTTTATCTTTTGAGATCAGAGAATAGGTTCAAGAAACCTATATTGAAGAAAAAAGTCAAATAAGCCTATATTGAAGATTTAAGATATCAACATTAGTTAAAGTTGTAGTGGATTGAGAAGAATTTAAAGCTTTCTAAGAATAGTGAATAGTAAAATAAAGCATATAGAGAAAAGAAGAAGAATTAGGTCAAATTGACCTTGACATATTTGAAGCAAAGATAAGATATTGCAAAGTTGAAAAGAAGGAAGTATATTCCTAGGATACATTGAAGAATTAGGTTGATTGACTATATCTATATATAAGTTTAGTCTTGGCCATGGAACATTTCTTGAAGCATATTATTCAAGGTAAACACATACTACAAAATTAGAAGATAAATTCCTAGGAGGTCAAAATAGAAGAGAAAGTCCCAAGAAGCCAATATTGAAGAGAAAAGTCTAAAAGGCTTATAAAAAGTAAGGGGTTCAATATATATATATATATATATATATATATATATATATATATATATATATATATATAGAAGAATATGCTCAAGAAGCCTATCTATAGAAGAAATTTTTTAAAGAATATTTAAGTTGCTTGTAATATGTAGAAACTACAATAACATTCTACAAGATTAAATAAGAAAAGGACTATAGTGAAGTTAAATATAATCAGTCCATCAAAGCAACAATATACAAAGGATAAGGCCCATAGTAAAGCTAAAGGTAGCCAGACCATTGAAAGCAAAGTGCAAATAACATAAATGAAAAATAGTTAAGAGTTGTTTTTTATCACAACAAATTAGAACAAAAAAAAAGCATTATATATGTACATTGGTTAAAGTCTCCATCCATAAGAGGAAGCTCATTATATATAGCTTCTTGTCATACGTGAAAGTGCAAGAATCTATGTCATTCATGAGCATATTGTAAGTGACCAATGCTTATATTCTTCATAGCATGATGAAGCAAAAATATTAGTAACAAATAATACCAGCTAAGGAGCAAGGGACACTAGCTACAATAAATAATAAGACTAGCTAAGGAGTGAAGGATATTAGCAACAACAAAGGAGAATACTAGCTAAGGAGAGGAGACTAGTTACAATGAAGAAAAATAGAAGATCAACTAGAGTGCAAAGAATATTTGTGATACAATGAAGAATAATAATATAATAGGATACTAGCTAAGGTGTAGTGAACTAGCGATAACACATACTGGTAGAGGAACCAATGAAGGAAACAAAAGAAAAGGAATATAACAAAGGTGAAGCGACAATGTATATACTACAACGAAGATTGATTAGGTTTAACTAAAGATAAACATAAGGAGGGAGTGCATCATCACCTAAAATTATATAACATAATAATAATCATATTATTACCCTAAGTAATGTATGTTAGAATCAGGAAAAGAAAATTGAAACATTGCATTTCTAACATTTTGCATGCAGATTTCCACGTGAATGAAATTTTTGATTGGCACTAATATTTTAAATTGAGGTGTAACAGTGAAAAAATTCAGTAGAATAAAAGTCGATGTTGGTAGTGAACATTGAATACAACCACTATAATTCTAGTCAAGGTTGACAGTGAACCTTGAATGCAGCAGAAGAATGCTAGTTGATTTAATGTAAGCCAAAGTTGATTTGGAGCACAAGCTATATATTATTTAATTTATTAGAGTTATAAGGTGATTACATATGATAATTAATATGAGGTATGAGGTTTATTTATAAAATTTTATTTTAAGGTTTTATATAAGTGTGGAGTGACATGGATTTCTGAAGAACACAAGCTTATACTAAGAGGGGGGAGTGAACAGTATAAGATAAAACTTTTCAATGCAAATGATAACAACAATAATATGAATGCAATAATAAATCAATCCACAATTTCCATACACATAAGAGATCATGTTTTTACATGGAAACACCCTCTTGAGAAAAAACCATGACAAAATATTGCTTATATTTTTCTTCAATAAATTTTGTGGGCACCAACCCACTATACAAATTCATGGACACCAATCCATAGGAGAAGTCAATCCCCTTGCTCAAATTCATGGACACGAATCCATAGGAGACACCAATCCCCTTGCTCAAGTTCATCGACACCAATCCACATGAGACACAAATTCCCTTGCTCAAATTATGGACACCAATCCACAAGAGTCACCAATCCCCTTGCTCAAGTTCATGGACACCAATCCATAGGAGACATCAATCCCCTTATCAATTTTGTGGACACTGATCCATAGGAGACACAAATACCCTTCTCAAGTTTGAGGACACCAATCCACAAGAGACACCAATCTCCTTCTCAATTTTGTGCACTCCAACCCATAGGAGACACCAATACCCTTCTCGATTTTTTCTCAAATATGCTCTAAAATATACTCACAAAAATTGCTCAAATATTCTCACAAACACTGCTCAATGAAAAACACTGCTCAAATCTACTCCTAAATCTACTTACAAATATTCTCACAAACATTAATCAAATCTGCTCCCAAATCTAATCAAAAATTTTCTCAAGTGTGCTCAACAATCTAATCTAAAACCCTATTCTTACTCTTTAAATTCTTCTCTTTTCTTGAGTTTGCTTTCTTCAATTTAAAAGCAATTCAAACATATTCTACCCAGAATTTGTTTAACCTCTTGAACATATAGAGAATGATATACTGGTGTTGGAAGCATCAAATGGCAAAGATATCCTTTACACTCATTAAGTCTATCATTTCTACATTTCTCAAAAAATGTAACCTTAGTCTAGCATTTGATAATTGACCTGTGTGTTGAGTTATAGTATGTTGATCCTTTGCTTTTTCTCAACCTCCAATTGACCATGCAATAGATTGGAAAATATACAAAACCAAAGTCTTCAAATGTAGAAAAGTGTACCTTATACTCAAAAAAAATCATCTTTCCTTTTGTATTACAAACCCACTAATATATCATCATCATCTCAGATGCAAATTTTTTGCCTATACTTATAAGATCAAAAATTAATCTTATAAATTCAACCTTATAAAATCAAAAATTGATTTTATATAACACACCTTATCTCTCCAAAATAGAATAAAGAAATTTATAATGAACTCTTAATTTTTCATACTTATCTCATGACTTGTAGTCATGGCGTCTTCCCTTGATGTCCTTATTCACTTCCTTGAAATCACAGGATTTAAACACATTTCATCCAATGTTGATGGCCCTAGAATTTTTTACCACTATAATATTCAACGATCAACTGTGATGTCAAATATATTCAATGATCCTATCATTTTCAAAGGAATTTGAGTGCTCCAAGTATTTCTTTAAGCTCTATCAAATTATCACCAGAGGCAAACAACAATTGGTTCACTTGTTTCCATAACCAATGTTCACTACTTGTTTTACATACATGATATTAAGGAGGGAGAAAACTTAACAATGGTGACCATCATGGGTGCCAATGGCTCAAAGTATGCATATTTAGGAGAAGAGACCTGTTGAGCAAGGAGGTGCAAGAAGTTTGTCATTGTTGTCAACACAGGTAGTTAGATCCAATGATGCAGTGGGAAGACAGTGTAGGAGTCATTCAGATGCAGAAGATAGAAAAAATTTGAAGAAAAAGACAAGTTAGAAAACTGTCGCGATATCGCGACATGTTTTCTGTCACGATTTCGTGACAAGTCGGAGGAGAGAGAAGACACAGCTAAAAATGTCACGATATCGCGACCAAAATGAGGAGAGAGAAGTTGCAGCCGAAAATGTCTCGATATCGTGACAGGTCGAAGGAGAGAGAAGGCACAACCGAAAATGTCGTGATATCGCGACAAGTCGAAGGAGAGAGAAGGCGCAATCAAAAATGTCACGATTTCGAGACAAGTCGGAGGAGAGAGAAGGCATAATCGAAAATGTCGCGATATCACGACAAGTCGAAGGAGAGAGAAGGCATAGTTGAAAATGTCATGATTTTGCGACAAGTCGGAAGAGAGAGAAGGCGCAAGGCAAATTGTCACGATTTCGTGACATGTTGGAGGCCAAGAAGCTAAGTCGAGAAACTGTAGCGATTTTGCTACATGTTGATTTTTTGCTAACCGAAGCAAGAAGAAAGTGTTAAGTTGAAAAGATGTAGCGATTTCGCTACAAGTCAAAAGTGCACAAAGAAAAGGTGTAGCAATTTCGCTACGGGTAAAAGTTGCACAGAACTAAGGTGTAGCAATTTTGCTACGGGCAAAAGTTGCACAACACGAAGGTGTAGCGATTTCGCTACCAGACAAAAGTGCAGAACTTAAAGATGCAGCGATTATGTTCAAGTCAAAATTTCACGAGAAAAAGCAAGTTGGAAGCACAAGGCACAAAGTTGTAGCGATTTCGCTACTACATGAAGCTCAAAATGTATGGAAGCCGAAAGCGTCGCGATTTCGCGACAAAGATGAGGATGATGTCAGTGAAAGCTGAAAGTGTCACGATTTCATGACAGGTTGCAAGAAAAGCCGCTAGAAGCCGAAAGCGTCACGATTTCACGACAAGAATGAGGATGATGTCAGCAAAAGCTGAAAGTGTCACGATTTCACGATAGGATGCAAGAAAAGCTGCTGGAAGCCAGAAGCATCACGATTTCACGACAAGAATGAGGATGACGTCAGCAACTGATCAAAGTGTCGTGATTTCGTGACAAGAATGGAAGTGAAGCGTTCGAAGGCCAAAAGGGTCACGATTTCGCGACAACAAGGTCAAGAAGGTGTACGCCCACAAAAAGTGTCGTGATATCGCGACGTGTTGCTATTTCACGATAATAAGCTTTTAGAAGGTGACGAAGGTGGCAAAAGAGTTTGAGGCCGACAAAGTTAAATCAGGGCCGACGGATTTTAGGGTTTGAAGCTAACATCTTTTAGGGTTTCACAGCCGATGTTCTTAGAGGTTGAAGCCGACATAATTTAGGGTTTTACAGTGAATCTGAAGCCGACATCTTTTAGGGTTTCACAGTGGATGCTCTTAGAGGTTGAAGTCGTCATCTTCTAGGGTTTACGGCCAACATTTTCTAGGGTTCACAGCCGACGTTTCCTAGGGTTTGTCTCTGAGATTTCATCTATAAAAGGATGGTTACTTCGGTTGAAAATATAAGTAAGAGAGTGCGAGAGCGAGCAGAGTGTGTTGTGTTGAGATAATGTGCGAATGCGAATAGAGTGATTGTGCAAGTTCAGCTGTGTAGAGTGCAAAGTTGTAGTTTGAATCTGCATATCATGATTGCATGGATGAAAAGCGCAATGTTTAGAGATGGAGTTCTAAGTTCAAAATATTAGCGTGCGAATAAGCAGAAGTGTCGAACAATCGATTACAGCAGAGAGTGCAAAGAAGAATATAGAAGTGATCGGATAGTGCGAATCGTGTCGTGCAGAAGTAGCAGAATGCATAAAAATAGCAGACTATGAGAAATGAGGTGAAAGTTTTATTCTGTAATATTTATTATTGTTTTCCAAGTTGTATCTTGGCACAAGGGGTTGGTGCCTCTTTCCAGTAGGTGCTGGTAAAATAGGAGTTGGTGCTCCATTCTTTTAAAGCAGATAAAGTTAAGGGGTTGGTGCTCCTCCCAGTTGGTGCTGGTAAAATATTATGTAAAGTTGTAGTTTTGCATTGACTAGATTTGGATGGTAGTCCAAGCAGTCATTTTTGAGGAGTAGCCACATTGGTGAACCTCGTTAAATTTTTGTGTTATGTGTGATGCTTTCTTGATGCATTTAGTATCTCACTTATCTGCTTTAAACTGCTGCTGGATTTAAAACTAATTGTTTTAGAATTTTTTAAAGAACACACTGATTCACCCCCCCTCTCAGTGCCATTGTGATTACAACAATTGGTATCAGATCCAAGTACCTGAATAGGCTTAAATAGCTAAGGTGATCTTAGAAGTTACGCAATGGCAAGTGGTGAAGGTTTCTCCTCGAACAAAGCACCATTGTTTTATGGGACTAATTATGCGTTCTGGAAAATTAGAATGTAGACATATCTCAGTGCTTTGGGTTTTGACATCTGGGGTGCAGTAGTTAATGGTTACAAAGCTCTTACTACCGCTCCAACAGACACTATCGGTAAAAAGGCATTTGAAAATGATTCAAAAGCAAAAAATGCCATCATGTGTGGACTAGTGGACAGTGAGCTAGTCAAGGTCATAAATTGTGAATCAGCAAAAGATATATGCAATAAACTAGAGAAAATCCATGAAGGAGATGATAGGATCAAGGAGGCCAATCTTCAAGCACATCAATCTCAATACGAATCTTTAAAGATGGACAATGATGAGAACATAGAGACCTTCATGCAAAGAGTCAATGGGATCACCAATTCAATCAGAGGTCTCGACGAAGAATTAACCGATGCTACTATCGTGAAAAAGGTATTAAGATCGCTCCCTCCTAGATTTGATTCTAAAGTCTCTGCCATAGAAGAAGCCAAAGATCTAAATAGTTTTAGTATGGATGAGATGCATGGTTCTTTGACTACTTTTGAAATGATAATAGGAAGGTCTAATCCCACAAACATAGAAGCAGCTTTCAAAGCCCTAAAAGGCAAAAGCACAAAACAAGAGTCTAAAGAAGAGGATGCTTCAGATGAAATGGAAGCAAATTTTGTCAGAAAGTTGAGAAAAGGAAAAGGAAAATACAAAGGAAAGCTACCTTTTAAATGTTTCAATTGTGGAGGCATTGGACACTTTGCTATCAAATGTCCTCTCCATGACAAGAACAAAGGTGAAGAAACTCAGCATCA
This sequence comes from Wollemia nobilis, assembly GCA_028583015.1. NCBI lineage: Eukaryota > Viridiplantae > Streptophyta > Pinopsida > Araucariales > Araucariaceae > Wollemia > Wollemia nobilis. The sequence continues at coordinate 17,066,140 of JAQPPZ010016943.1, forward strand.
AGAAAGAAGTGAATGGAGGAAGAAAACTAACTTCAAAAAATGCAATTTCAAAAAGAAAAGCTTTCTCCCAAAATGCAGAATCTTCAGAGGACAGTTCTAGTGAAGACTCTGAAGAAGAAACAGGTGAGGCTCTCTTTATGGCGTTTGAAGTAGAAGAATCAGAAGATGCAGAAAACACACAAAAGAGAGAAGGAATGAACTCTGAAGTATCTATTGAAATAGGTGAGGCTGAAGTTGATTTAGAAGGTGAGTTGGTTTCTGCTCTTATGGAATGGAAATCTGAGAAAAGAAAGAATAAAAAATTGTTAAGGAAGCTTGAGGATGCAAATGACATTATAGCCAGTCTAAAAACACAGACATAAGAGTACAAGAAAATGTCTGAAGATATTAAAGTATAGGTAACCATGAAGATAGATTACTGTTGCAAATTGGAAGAAGAAAATGTTAGTCTTTGAATACAGATACAAGAGCTAGATCAAAAAATTAGATGTCATTTAAAACATGATGAAATTTCGATGAAGCTGGACAAAATCCTAAGCGATCAAAGACCCACAGGTATCAAATTCGGTCTGGGCTTTACTGAAGGAGAATCATCAAATGGACCAAAGGCAAGCAATGTTGAATGTGAAAAGAGTAAAGACAAGAAACAGGCTGTTGAAAGAAAAACAAATTAGGCAAAAGAAAGTCGTAATGCCAGTCCTGAAATAGGAACTGACAATGACGGTTTTACCAAGGTCACACATCAAAAGAAAAGAAGATCCAAGTACAATCATTATTTCTATGGTTCAATCATCTTTCATGTTCAATCATTATTTCTATGGTTTTTGTTTTAAATGTAATGGTTATGGGCATAAAATTGTGGACTGCAAGTACAATATAGGTCCTAGAAGTTTCACTAGTAGAAATGCTTTTGCTCCTCTAATGAGTTATGCAGTAGAATGCTTTAATTGTCACAACTTTGGGCATATTGCTAGAAACTGTCGCAATATTTCTATTTCAAATCAATCTCAAAAAAGAAGAATTCAACCATATAGGGCAAAACAAAATAGAATTTCTTCTGAAGGATATGTGCAAGATTCTAAAAAGTGGAAATCCAAGCTAGAACCCAACACCACAGTTAAAATAGAATGGAAACAAAAATAACAGCTCAGGAAAGAATAGGAATCTTTAATAGTGCAGACAGCTTGTAGAGCTCAGAATAAATGTGTACCATGGATCCTTGATAGTGGGTGCTCAAGTCATATGATAGGTGATAATTTTTTTTTTGAAAAACTACAGAAATATGAGGGTGGTTCTGTGAAGTTCGGCAATAATGATGGAGCCAAAATAAGAGGTAAAGGATCTGTCAAAATTAGTGAAGGGAAAATCAAGTCAGAAGAAGTTTTATATGTGGATGGTTTGAAACATAACCTGTTAAGTGTGAGTCAAATCTGTGATAAAGGACATGAAGTGGTTTTCAAGAAGCAGGGTTGTGAAGTCAGAAAAATAAATAGTGAGAAATTGATAGAAACCGGTTCAAGGACGTTTGACAACCTGTACACACTCTCAGAATTTTTAGAAGGTATGTGCTTCATCGGAAAAAAATAAGAGAACTGGTTGTGGCATAAGAGGCTTGGACACATAAGTTTTGATAATTTGGTGAAAATCAGCTCTAAACAAGGAGTGAGAGATATTCCAACCATTAAGAAATCTTCAAACAGTGTTTGTGCTTCATGTCAGAAGGGAAAGCAAACCAGAGTTTCATTTAAAATAAAAGAATACCATACTAGCAAGCCTTTGGAACTCATTCATACAGACTTATGTGGACCCATGAGGACTCAAAGCATAAATGGCGACAAATACTTTATGCTATGTATCGATGATTATTCCAGAATGACATGGATATTCTTCCTAAAAGATAAAACAGAAGATTTTGAAATTTTTAGAACCTTCAAATAGCTAGTTGAGAATGAAACAGGAAAAAGGATTAAATGCTTATGATCAGACAGAGGAGGAGAATTCATTTAGAATGAATTTATAGAATACTATGGAAAATATGGTATCAGGAGACAATATTTAGTAGCCAGAACTCCTCAGCAGAATGGTGTAGTAGAGAGGAAGAACAGAACTATACAGGAAATGGCATGCACCATGCTGGCAGAAAAAAAAATAGCAGATAGATTCTGGAAAGAAGTAGTTCACATAAAAGTATATGTTAAGAACTCATGAATGCAAAGCACCGTATGAGTTGTGGTTTGGTAGAAAAGCAACAGCTAAACATCTCAAAGTATTTGGTTGTAAGTGCTACATCAGAAAAACTGATGACAACCTTGGAAAGTTTGAAGATAGAGCAGATGAAGGTGTTTTTGTTGGTTATTCTCCAAATAGCAAAGCTTACAAATGCTACAACAAGAGACTCAAGAAAATTATGGACAGTGCAGATGTTAAATTCGATGAAGGGAGGAAACAAATAGCTAACTTTCAAGAAAACTACCCAATCTACGAAGAAGTCATTGAAGGAGATGAAGTGCATGGAATAGAAAATACGTCTATGGCTGATGCAGATAACTTATCAGATGACTCAGAGGTGCAAGAAAACAGAAAATTCAAAACAGGCAGCTGGCAAAAAAATCATCCTAGAGACCAAATAATTGGAGATCCCACAGCTGGCATTCAGACAAGAAAGAAAGTAATAAGTAATTACTCTCTTTTATCTAGCATTGAGCCCAAAAACATAGATGAAGCAAGCAAAGATGACAGCTGGATGAAGGCAATAAATGAAGAGCTGGATCAGATTGAAAAGAACAGAACTTGGGAATTAGTACCCAGACCTGCAAACAAAAATGTAATCGACACCAAATGGATATTTCGAAACAAATTAAATGAATACGGACAGGTCATTAGGAACAAAGCAAGACTAGTTTGTAAAGGATATGCACAGGTCGAAGGCATTGATTTTGAAGAGACTTTTGCTCCAGTGGCCATATTAGAAGCAATTAGAATGTTTCTGGCACTAGCAGTTCACAAGAACTTCAGAGTTTATCAGATGGATGTAAAATCTATGTTTTTAAATGGGAAACTTGAAGAAGAGGTCTATATTGAACAACCATATGGCTTTCAAATTAGTGAATATCCTAACCTTATCTGCAAATTAAAGAAAGCACTGTATGGATTAAAACAAGCACCACGGGCATGGTATGCTAGGCTAGATAATTATCTCTCTCAACGGGGATTCAAGAAAGGTTTAGTGGACAGTAATCTATATGTGAAAACAAAAGGTGGGCATCTCATTGTTCTTGTTGTCTATGTGGATGATATCATATTTTGCAGCAACAAAGATGAATCGTGTAAAGACTTAGCAAACAAGATGCAGAATGAATTTAAAATGTCAATGATTGGTGAACTGTCTTACTTTCTTGGGCTACAAGTTAATCAAAATGAGAAAGGCATATTCATTTCCCAAACTAAGTATGTAAAAGAAATTTTAAAGAGGTTCACTGTGGAGGACTGTAAGCCGATAGAACACTCCCATGACAACAAGTCGCAAGTTGAGTAAAGAAGACAAATCTCCACCTGTAGATCAAACCATGTATAGATCAATGATAGGAAGCTTACTATATTTAATAGCAACCAGACCTGATATTCTGTAGGCAGTTTGCATGGTAGCTAGATTTCAGGCCAGTCCCAAAGAGACTCATGTGACAATAGTTAAAAGGATTTTTCGGTATCTCAAGGGCACCATTGAGTATGGGTTGTGGTATCCAAAAGGCAAAGACTTCACTCTTATATCATATTCAGATGCAGATTGGGCTGGATGTGTTGATGACAGAAAGAGTACCAGTGGAGGTGCATTCTATTTGGGGGACAGATTGGTTGCATGGCACAGTAAGAAGCAATATTCAGTTTCTTTATCTACAGCTGAGGCAGAATATATTACAACAGCAACATGTTGCACACAAGTCTTATGGATGAAACAAACTTTGAAAGATCTAGGTATTAATTTTAGTGAACCAATATCAGTAAAGTGTGATAACACCAGTGCAATTAACATCTCTAAGAATCCAAGAATGCACTCACGGACAAAGCACATTGCTATAAGGTATCATTTCTTGAAGGAGAAAGTTGCAGAAGGAGAAGTTAAATTGGACTATGTCCCAACTACAGAACAAGTAGCAGATATTTTTACAAAACCTTTGCCCAAGGAAGTATTTGAGTACCTTCGAAGCAAATTAGTAGTCACACTTCCTAAGAAGTGACTAGCTACAGTGATCACTTTCTCAAGGGGAGCATTTGAGTATTTGACTATTCTTTTGCTCATGATCATAATTTGTGCCAGATGCAACAAATTGTGCCTGAGAAGTGTGAGGATGGACTCAGGAGGAGTCTGCAGCAGCCCTTTGGTATTATTGACAAAGGGGGAGAAGAGTTACGGGAATGTACACAGGTGTTGCCAACAATTCCAAAGGGGGAGATTGTTGAGCAAGGAGGTGCAAGAAGTTTGTCATTGTTGTTAACACAGGCAGTTAGATCCAATGATGCAGTGGACAGACAGTGTAGGAGTCATTCAGATGCAGAAGATAGAAAAAAATTGAAGAAAAAGACAAGTTAGAAAACTGTTGTGATATCGCGACATGTTTTCTGTCGTGATTTTGTGACAAGTCGAAGGAGAGAGAAGACGCAGCTGAAAATGTCGCGATATTGTGACCAAAATGAGGAGAGAGAAGTTGCAGCTGAAAATGTCATGATATCACGACAAGTTGGAGGAGAGAGAAGGCCCAACCGAAAATGTCGCAATATCGCGACAAGTCGAAGGAGAGAGAAGGCGCAATCAAAAATGTCGTGATATCGTGACAAGTCGGAGGAGAGAGAAGGCATAGTTGAAAATGTCACGATTTCGTGACAAGTCGAAAGAGAGAGAAGGCGCAAGGCAAACTGTCGTGATTTTGCAACATGTTGGAGGCCAAGAAGCTAAGTCGAGAAACTGTAGCGATTTCGCTACATGTTGATTTTTCACTGACCGAAGCAAGAAGAAAGCGTTAAGTTGAAAAGCTGTAGCAATTTCTCTACAAGTCAAAAGTGCACAAAGCAAAGGTGTAGCGATTTCGCTATGGGTAAAAGTTGCATAGAACTAAGGTGTAGCAATTTCGTTACGGGCAAAAGTTGCACAACACAAAGGTGTAGCGATTTTGCTACTAGACAAAAGTGCAGAACTTAAAGATGCAGCGATTATGTTCAAGTCAAAATTTCATGGGAAAAAGCAAGTTGGAAGCACAAGACACAAAGTTGTAGCGATTTCGCTACTGCATGAAGCTCAAAATGTACGGAAGCCGAAAGCGTCACGATTTCGCAACAAAGATGAGGATGACGTCAGCGAAAGCTGAAAGTGTCACGATTTCGCGACAGGTTGCAAGAAAAGCCGCTAGAAGCTAAAAGCATCGCAATTTCATGACAAGAATGAGGATGACGTCAGCAAAAGCTGAAAGTGTCACGATTTCATGACAGGATGCAAGAAAAGCTGTTGGAAGCCAGAAGCATCGTGATTTCGTGACAAGAATGAGGATGACGTCAGCAACTGATCAAAGTATCACGATTTCATGACAAGAATGGAAGTGAAGCATTCGAAGACCAAAAGGTTCACAATTTTGCGACGAGGTCAAGAAGGCGTACGCCCACAAAAAGTGTTGCGATATCGTGATGTGTTGCTATTTCATGGCAATAAGCTATAGGAAGGTGACGAAGGTGGCAGAAGAGTCTGAGGCCGACAAAGTTAAATCAGGGCCAACGGATTTTAGGGTTTGAAGCCGACATATTTTAGGGTTTCACAGCTGATGTTCTTAGAGGTTGAAGTCGACATCATTTAGGGTTTTGTAGCGGATCTGAAGCCGACATCTTTTAGGGTTTCATAGTGGATGCTCTTAGAGGTTGAAGCCGTCATCTTCTAGGGTTTACGGCCGACATTTTCTAGGGTTCACAGCTAACGTTTCCTAGGGTTTGTCTATGAGATTTCATCTATAAAAGGATGGTTACTTCGGTTGAAAATATAAGTAAGATAGTGCGAGAGCGAGTAGAGTGCATTGCGTTGAGATAATGTGCAAATGCGAATAGAGTGATTGCGCAAGTTTGGCTGTGTAGAGTGCAAAGTTGTAGTTTGAATCTGCATATCGTGATTGCATGGATGAAAAGCGCAATGTGTAGATATGGAGTTCTATGTTAAAAATATTAGCGCACGAATAAGCATAAGTGTCAAACAACCGATTGCAGTAGAGAGTGCAAAGAAGAATACAGAAGCGATCGGATAGTGCGAATCGTGTCGCGCAGAAGCAGCAAAATGTAGAAAAATAGCAGACCGTGAGAAATGAGGTGAAAGTTTTATTCTATAATCTTTATTATTGTTTTCCAAGTTGTAGCTTGGCACAAGGGGTTGGTGCCTCTTTCTAGTAGGTGCTGGTAAAATAGGAGTTGGTGCTCCATTCTGTTGAAGCAGATAAAGTTAAGGGGTTGGTGCTCCTTCCAGTTGGTACTGGTAAAGGATTATGTAAAGTTGTAGCTTTGCATTGACTAGATTTGGATGGTAGTCCAAGCAGTCTTTTTTGAGGAGTAGCCACATTGGTGAACCTCGTTAATATGTGTGATGCTTTCTTGATGCATTTAGTATCTCTATTATCTGCTTTAAACTGCTGCTGGATTTAAAACTAATTGTTTTAGAAGTTTTTAAAGAACACACTGATTCACCCCCCCCTCTCAGTGCCATTATGATTACAACAAGACCACAAGAAAAAACCTGTTATGCACCCACATTGCTTTGAGGATAGCAGTGTTTTTTTTCATGTCTTCATTGCATACATCTACTAGATCTTGTCACCTTGCACTTGTGGAGATAGCAGGGTGCTCGAGGACTTTGCAGGTATCTTCAAAAAATCTATCTTTTTCAACCTAATTATTTCCACAATCCTCGTTGCTTCTTGATGTATGATCTCCAACGGCTAGATAGATCTTTCAATGCCTCTATTCTTCCACTACATTTACTAGCCTAGATTCAATGATTATGTAGCCAAATAGAAAATCTAGTATGCTTCTTCTTGTCTGTTCCTAGATGCATGTTTCTACAATCAAAATATGCTTCCATTGGAGATAACATATGTTGTCTTTAGAATTCTCCAGTGCCACTACAAGGTCTCACTTCGTTACTGCCACATGATTTGCATGTTCTCCCTCTTCAGAAACACAGAGATTTATCTTGACTTGTATTGCACTTTCCACTCTTACACGCCCATCATGGTTCTTTTATATTCTTCCACTATATGGTCTCCAGTTGTAGCTCCTATTTTTGTTCGCCTTTTGAACATGATCATAAGATGTAGTCTTCTCTTATGTTCACCCTCTGAACATAGTTGCTTGCACTCAAATATCTCCAACCATAATGTTTGGAGCATATATATGAAGAATAATTTTTGAATTTCAAACATAAGGGTCGACCCTTACATATACTTTTCAATTTATATTTAAATATTTTTTATTTAAATATTATCAAACTTTTTAAAACATTACTTTAATATTTAAATATTTAATTTAAATATTAAACCATACACCACCACTTAATATTGAAGCATACATCACCACTTAATATTGAAGCATACATCACCATTTTATATTGAAGCATACATCATTACTTTATTTTCTCAAGCACCCTTTGACATCAATGACAACTCAATATTTCTAAAAATCTCCACCTTTGTCATTGATGGCAACCCTGCAAATAAACTATCCTTTACTGCAATAGGATCACAAACTGCCCTCCTGACTAGCTTCTCCTCTTTACTAAAATTCTCCCCCTTTGACATCAATGGAAAAGTCTCCTTGGGATTGAAATATAAGATACTTGGCAATGCCCCCTTACTCCCTACTCTTATTGATACAATCAATGATGAGAAGGGAGTAAAACTCCCAAATTACTATGCTCCTCTTCTTGTTCTATTTTCTTTATCTAAACTTTGGAGGTCATATTATTTTGAACAAATTGACTATTCTCCTTCTTGCTTGACTTTGGAAGTTCAGGGAACACCATTCTACACCTCTAGCTTTATGCCCAAAATTATTACATTTGTAGCATATGATGTTGTAGTCTATGAGAGGTGTAAATGAATTGAAATTCTTCTTGGTGAAGCCAAAATTATTCTTAGCATGGACCTTGCAATTTACATCTTTATGACCAAATTTGAGACATGAAAAGAAATAACGATGGAAGAAATATTGAAATTTGTATGATTGCCTTGGAGGATATTATTGAATGGTTCTCTCATTGTTGTTTCTGTGATGGACTTTATTTCTTGATGATGCTTTTTTTTATTCCTCCTTGATGCTTCCACTTCTCAATACATCAGCATAGGTCTTAGGCTCTTCTTTAATTATTTTCTTTGATGCCTCTCTTTCTTTTGAGCTTGACTCCCACTTTTATTTCTTTTGACCTTCTTCAAAACCAAGTCTAGTCTTTATATATGAAGATCTCTATGCTTTGATAATATCATCCAATATTTTTGTGCTTTTCTCATAACATTTAAAAGAGATAATCATCATTGTTTTCTTTCTTTACCTTAAAATATACATACAAGATAATACAATATCATGGTTTTCATATGGAGAGGCTTACCTCAGCATAGAACTAAGTTTGAATTCGATGCTCTACCCAATGCACAACACAACATGGAGAACCCTCAATCACAAGATCCTCCCGGATGATGTTCGGTGAATATTAGAGGAGATAACTCTATGCACGGGGGCTCTTTTCAAAATACCCCACCCAGAGGAGGCAATGTACATGCCTCATGAGATAGATATGAGTATAGAAGATCCCAATATGGGGCCTTTGAATATGGGAGCATTTATTGTGATCATACACCTCATGGATCCACTAGGTCCATTGAAGAGTACATCATGGAAGAAGGGACTGTAACTAATTTAGTACCCATATGTATTCGAGATAAGGTAGGCTCCAAGCCCCCATAAGTTCAAAATATACAAGTAATTTTTTTTCCCATTTAGAGGTAGGAAGAGAGGGTTGCTTCAAGGCATAGGCCCTCACAAACTCCAAACAACAATCAACCTAGAAAGTTCACATTTGATATGTCTAAGGTTGGAGTCAATGGTACACCACAACATGAGTCATGGTGCACTAGGAAATTGGATGTTCTAGATAGAGTTTTAGGGTAGCTAGGGTATGAACCCTTAGTTATGCATTCTCATTCTATGAGTTCTAAGTGTTCTTGCAATATAATTTCCCCGTTGACCCATGTGGGCATAGAGTACATACAACACCATATGGTTAATGCTATCTATACAAACAAGGGCAAGAGCATGGAAAATACGTCTGTTGGAGGTTATACCAAAAAAGTTTCTCAGATAGAACAAATATACTAGATAATGCACACAATTGATCTTATAGATTGATCATAGAAATAGGTTTCAGAACAACAACAACAACAAATATTCCAAGACCAATTGGAATACATCCACATAGAGTGTGAGCATCTCAAAAAAGAGGATACTCAAAGATAGAGGTTTCTAAGGTAGTATATTTTCGAGCAATGTATGTGTGAGCAACACATCCTTGATCAAAATGAGTGTGTTGAGTAGGAGGATCAACTGGATCATGCTAATCTACCCTCTTGTAGTGAATACAAGGAGCATACTCATAGATGAGCTACTTCATAGCCTGATTTTAACCCTAAGCATATTGAAAACCATACTCATCACATGACCCAAAACACGATGCAACACCAAGTGCTAGAACATCATGGGCATATGCAGTACAAATAAATTGCAAGAGAAGATCAAGAAAAGGAATATCCTGAGATCTCCCTAGTAGACATGGAGGATGAGCATAGTCCTCCACCTCATCTAAAGAAGAATTTACCTCCAAAGGCTCCGCATTGACCTCTTAGAGAAGATGAAATTCTATCTTCGAAGACCTATCAGGCCTTGGAATACAAGGTTCAAGCTATAGATAAGCAAGGGAAGGCTTATAAAAAGTCGACCTTGAACAAAATTCATAACGAACCTCTATGTCCTTTCATTCCCATTTTAGTGTATCCTGAGTACTTCGAGATGCCAAAGCTGGAGAAGTTTCAAGGTGAGGAGGATGCTCAAGAATATCTTACAAGATTTATGAACATGTGCTTTCATATTGAAAGCAATGACACTCGGTTGCTGAGAACATTCATCACAACCCTTTTAGGCCTTGCTCGAGAGTGTTTTAATAAACTTAAGAGGCACAACATAACCAAATTTGAATAATTGGCTAATGAATTTATTGAATGCTTCTCCTCTGACGTTAAGAAGAAGGTGAACCTATCCAATCTGGTTACTTTAATGCAACATGATGATGAGTCGATCATGGATTATGGTAAAATATGGAGAAATATAATGGCAAAGTTGCAATTTTATATTCTAACCATAAAATTAACTTATATTTTTAACAAGAGTTGTGTGAAACACATCTCGTTACTGCTATAGTTGCAATAATATCAAACATTTGAGGAGGCCTTGGCACAAGACAAGGTAATAGACGACATCAAGTTACAGGAGGGTAACTTGAAGCTCTGGAACAAGAAGGAATGGAACAATAAGAATACCCACAATCAAAATAAATAGGCCAAGTCAGCCCATGTAAACCAAGTGGTGCTAAACCTCCAAAAAGGGGATAAGGGGCAACAATAGAATTATCAAGCCCAACCTCCCCCTGTGTGGTATGACCAATGCAATAATAACAAGAAGGGTAAGAATAAAGAACAATTTCCTCCTTGCAAATTCACACCACTATCAGAATAGATGACATCAATATTCCATCAACTTTGCGAGGCTAAGGGCTTAAGTTACTGGATATTAAGTTAATAGACCCTAATCAGCCCAAGTTGAAGGGGTATAGGGACGATTTGTATTGCACTTTCCATAAGGCGAAGGGAAGTGACATCAAAGGATGTTGGAGTTTAAAATATGTAGTGCAAAATATGATTAAAAGAGGTGAACTAACTATGGACAACCCTCAGTCTCTAGATAACCAAAATATGGGGATCTTCAAGAACCCCTACCAAATCATGAGCCGCCAAGGAACAATGTTGGTCATGTGAATCAAGTGCAGGTTGAACTTCCAACTCAAGGATTTATCGATATGGTTAATTTTATCATGATACAAGGGAGGTATGAGCAACAAAATCCACCTCCAGCTCCCATTAGGGTCCACGCTACACCTCAACAAAGGCTAGCTCAAAATATGCTAGGTCCACCAACAAGACCGATGGTAACCATTAGAAGTAGGCTACTTAAAAACCTATAGACAACTCCAGCGAAGTTGTCAATATATGAACTAATTTAGTAGTCTCCTAACCATAGGGAGACACTCATAGATATTCTAATATCAATCAAATTTTAGTCCTAAGATCCAAAAGCATTTACGAACTTCATGTGACATGTGCAGCAGTGTAGTGAACCAATCATTCAATTTAGTGATCACAATATTAATATGGTCTCCACTGCTATAGTGGACCCACTGCTACATATAATTTCATTTGTTAACCAAAAACCATTCAAACAGGTTTTTATTGACACGGGATCATCAATAAACATAATTACTACCAAGGCACTAACATATTTGAAGTTGTTGAAATCACATATTGTACCTTCTAATTTCACCTTGAGAGCATTCAACGATGCACTATGCTCAATGGTAGGTACTATAGTTCTTCCAATTTAGGTTGGACTTAATACCATCCCTATGATGTGTCATTTGATAGAGGGTGCCATGTAGTATAAAATCAACCTAGGGAGGCCTTGTATTAGAAAAATGCATTGTGTTCCCTTGATATTACATCAATGTATAAAATATATACATGAGAGAAAAGTTCACATGGTTCCTTCTAAAAAATATTCATTTAAATACGTGAACTTAGCAGAGTTGCTGAGATATTTCATTCTCCCCTCAACGCATTTGGATATACGATCGAAGTTGCCTAGGAAACATCCAAAAGGTAAATTAAAAGGAGTGTGTGCAAGACCTTCCATGGTAGCATTGTAGATATTAATGCACACAATAGTAGCTTCAACTAAACCTACGACATCAAAAATGCCTAGGAATTACAAGAAGCTTAATCCAGTTATGGGCAAAAAATATTCAAAGCAAAAGCCCAAAAAAGCAACTATCGAGGTTCCTATTCCCATGGATGAAGGAGACTATCAAAATAAAGTTGAGGAGGCACCTCAACCTACCTTGCTTGCATATTTAGTAGGATAATCTACACCCCAGGTGACCGTACATTTGGTTAACCCTATATTAGCAGAGTATATCATACAGAACATGAGGTTCACACCATTTATTAAAACTATGCAGGACATGGACTAATCTCAAACCCATCGCTTTACCATGGGGACAATGGTACCCCTAGGGGTTCCACCCAACCAAATAAACTTTATTTATGGAGGGATTTATCAACTAACAAATCATACGCCCATAGATGAGGATGATGATGAACCATTCATGGTGAATGTTCATTATTTTTCTAACCTTGAATTTGCCTTGCACTACTTCGAATGTTACCATTGGCATGGTTACGACTTGGGATTATTTGAGCAAAGGCATTGAGTTCCCATCACACCACAATATCAAGTACCAATTAATAGGTTTGGGTTAGGCTATCAAATCTGAGAATAGGATGAGCTCCTAGTAGCATATTTAGATTGTATGAACCTCAATTTGGGGGATGATGTGGATTAGAATTCTTATCACTCTAACCCTTCTTATATATGAAGGGGTAATAGGCTAGTAACCTGTGTCTCAAAAGAACCACTAGAGATCTATCATGAGCACATCATGGTAGAGGTAAATCAAGGAGGCAATCCAATATCCAACTTGGATAATGAAAGCTATGGAGCTACCTAAAATACATGTATGTGGATCCAAAATCAAGGTATAGAAATAGACACTAAACTAGATGTTTCTTCTAAGGAAGTGCAATCAGAGTCCATTGTTGAAAGTGATGGACCCAATTGTAATTATGGAATAGATGATAATTAGAAATCCTCACAAAATGAACAATATGAGGATGAAATTGATTTGGTCTATTTAGGCCCTCTAAATCTGTGTCATTTGTTACCCATGGAGAAAATGGGAAAGAATGATAAATTATTTATGGTTGATAGTGACTATGAGGATGAAACAAAGTGGGCCTACCTTGGGCCTCATCTTGCTAATCACTTGATTCTAGTGGGCAAGGGCAAATGACTCATATACGATAATGATGACGAGGATGAGATAGAGAGAGTCTATCTTAGGCCTCACTACTTATGGCATCATCATGATCTAGTTGATATCGATGATATGTATCAGAGAGTCTATCCTGGCTCGCACCTCAAATAGATATCACCCAATTTGGATGTGATTTATCATATAGTCTTCCCTGATACACCAACATACATGTAGCTCCTTGAGCCAAGTGATCCCACTTTCAAGTCTGTTCATAGACCAGATCCGAATATCCCCATACCCCCAAAGCCACATCTTATGAATGGAACTTATATCAACGTAGAGTCACACACACATGTGGTCTTAGAGATCTAGTACATTCTATCAATATGATCTCCATTGATTTGACCAATCCACTTTGCAATATAACTGACCCATCCAAACCATTGTATATGAATGTAGATATTATTGATTAGGATTGCATTAGTTCACCACTAGAGCCTAAATATTTATTCCCTAATGAAGAAATGCTACAACCTTTTCATTTTGTGCCAAGTTTTACACGTGATGTTTATCACGCTAAGGGAAATTCTGATGTAGGACCTTTAAACCTATTTGATGACATCCACTTGATTCTTGCACCTCACCAACTTGAGAAGGGATCACACATATCAGTAGAGGAGACCTTCTATGTGGATATCAAAAATAATCCTATTAATCCTGAGAAGGTGAAATTTTAAGAGATTCTATCTCCTTATGAGTTTGCCATATTCATCCCTCTATTGAAAGAGAGACTTGACCTTTTTGCTTGGACCTACAAGAATATTATGGGAATAGATCCAAAATTGGTTACTCATAACATTTCACTAGACCCCACTAAAATACATGTCAAGCAAAAGCTTAGGAAGATGCATCCAACAGTCATTTTAATGGTTAAAAACAAGCTACAAAAGTTGTTGGACGTATAGTTTATTATCTCCATCGACTATCCGAAATGGGTATCAAACATGGTACCTATAGGAAAACCTTATGGAGGGATCCATATATGTATGGATTTTAGAGACCCCAACAAGGCAACACAAAAGGATTCATTATCGTTGCCCAACATAGATGCTCTTGTAGACACAACTGCAGGTCATGAGATGCTCTCCCTTATGGATGGTTTTTTTGGTTACAATAAAATTTAGATTAAATATGAATACTAGCATAAAATTATGTTCACAACGCCATGGGGAACATTTTTTTATAAAGTTATGCCATTCGATCTTAAAAATGTTGGTGCCACATATCAGCGAGCCATAACATATATTTTTCATGACTACATGCACAAGATATTGTAAGATTATATCGATGACTTGTTGGTAAAGTATTGTGTTCTGAGCATGCAAATATCCTGAGGAAGGTCTTAGATCACCTAATAGAGCATAATGTTAGGTTGAATCCCAAGAAGTGCATATTTGGCATAACTTTTGGAAAGTTCTTGGGATTCATCATTTCAAAACATGGCATTGAAGTTGACCTAGCAAAGGTCAAGGACATATTAAAAATTAATCCTCCCATAAATATCAAATATCTAAGAAGCCTATAGGGCAAAGCAGCATCCATAATGTGATTTTTTGTACAATTATCGGACAAATATCGACCCATGAATCAACTGCTACACAAAGGGGTCCCATTCAATTGGGACGAGGACTATCAAGTAGCCTTCACAAAAATCAAGAAATACCTAGCAACGTCACCAGTGCTAGCTCCACCAAGACTGTATGTGCCTTTTTTGCTATATATATTGACAACTGAATTTGCATTGGGAACCATGTTAGCCTAAAATAATGTGCAAGACAAAAATCAAGTGATATATTACATTAGTCGCACCTTGGTGAGTTATGAGCTTGGATATGCATACATGGAGAAGTTTTGTTTAGTAGTAGTGTTTGCAATGAATAAGTTGCATCATTATATGTTAAGTCATATGATGTATGTGATATCCAAACAAATCCTTTGTAGTATATGATGAGCAAGAAATATCATAATACACGTACTACAAAGTAGATCATGCTTTTGTCAGAATTTAATTTGGAATTCATTATCCAAACTTCCATTAAGGGATAGGTCATAGTTGATTAGTTGTTAGAGGTACCTCTAGGCCCCTCACCATAGAGCTTCCTGATGATGTAGTATTTGCATTGTCAGAATCACCTAAACTTGAAGAACCAGATAACAAAGTTGACATGACTTTGTTCTTTGATGGTTCAAAGTGTGAGCAAGGGAGAGGTGTAGTAATTGTATCTTTTATGCCACAAGGTGATCCAATACCCTTGTTGTTTAAGCTAGACTTCCCTTGTACCGAAAATAATATTGAATACAAGGCCCTAATCTTGGGTCTCTAAACAACTATCACCATGAATATTAAATGATTAAACATCTTTGGTGACTCCCTTCCCATAGTCAATCAAGTGAAGGGACTCTTTCAATGTAGGTATCCTATCTTGAAAGCTTACAAGGATCTTGTTGACACTTATCTAGCCTAGCTAGAGTGGTACGACATTGAGGTAATCCCTCATTCATCGAACAAATTTGCAGACACTATGGCATCTTTGGGATCTCTAATCCCTCAGAATCCATTTACTGATTTTACTACCATTCATGTAAATATGCTATCGCATGCCGCAATGCAGCATGAGGCTTTTTATAACAAGAAATTAGTCAACATGATTCATATAGAACCAAACCATTAGTGATTCTATAGATCCATAGACTTTATAAAGAAGGCATCCTATGGGTCTTTGATCTCACAGGGTCCTATGGATAATGGCACTACCATTCACCACAAGGTTGTATCCCAGTCTGCATTCATGCATAGTGAACTGTTAGGGGAACAAATCATATTATCAATTGAGGAAAAATCTTATTAGTATTGGATGTCAAAATTACATGACTTCCTCAATATTGGTTTAATCCCATAGGGATTATTGCGTGTTGGAAAACACACATTCATATAGAAAGCAAGAAAGTATGTCTTGCTTGGAGACATATTTTTTTCAAGTAAAAAACCCCTTGCGGGGCCGTCATGGTCTGAGAGACCATGACTAGGGGGTTCTACACCATCAAAGTCACCCGGGAGTCACACCCGACCCTGCTCGCACCAACATTATCAATTGGATTTTGGGTACCCAATTCAACTTTTTGGTAGGATGGAGATTCAAACCTGGGACCTCCCTTGGAGGATTTCCCTCTCCTCTCCAAATCACCTAAAACACCTAGGTATTAGATATATCTTGTACCATAGAAGCTATGATGAAATTCTCCTTCATTATCTTGAGCTCCAAGAATCAGCTTGGGCAATTTTGCAAGCTCATGATGGTACATGTGGTGGCAAATTCAGCGGTATGGCCATCATCAAGGGTATCCTTAAAATGGGTTATTATTGGCCCACTATGGATAAGTATTACACCGTATATGTCAATCCTCCAAGGGTTATACAATAATGGGTTGAATGAATCTCGCCTAGCATCGGGGTATGCTTATGTCTCATATAATATATTCATTTGCACACACAGGGATAATGAATAGCTTGGTCTTTCATAGCAAAAAATCTATCTTTCAGAAGTCTAGTATAGTAATTATACAACTTTTGATAAGTCAATTAGGGTGTTTGAGTCTCATGAAAAACCTTAAAAATTTCCAAATAGCAACAAATTATCTCATTTCATAATATAATTACATATCTTATTTATTGCATACTACATATGGGTGTTTAATTGATTAATTATTATGACAATATGTATCAATTATATTCATTATTGTTATACATTTTTTTGTGTCGCCCATTAGATTTTTAAATTCATATTGCATTCATATCTTATGTTTTAAGTGATTAAAGCATATAGGTTCATTTACATTAGATAATCATAGTACATAACATAGATTGCATTCATCATACCATAACATCATAAATTAAATGCATACAAATAAATCAAATCAAACATGCATTTAACATCTAAATTGCATCCATATGCATACATCATAGTAGTTCATCTATGTATCTAGATCACAATATCTAGTCATAATATCCATCATCTAGCTAGTGCATGTCGTCCATACATCACATCATATAGGATTAGATCAGCATCACATATAAGCATTGCATCCATATGCATATCATAATCATAAAATAAATAAATCTACACATATAATGAGTCTCATAAATGATTGATCATATATATTTGTGTGTCAAAAAAAGTACATAAGAGTTTTCAAAATGCCCATAAACTACAACTATTTAGGTCCTCAATATTACACTAAAAAATGATATAACATGCTCAATGCATGATCATGAATGGCCTGCACCCCTAGGATGTGAAGTTCCTCCATTGCCTCCACCCTCTCAGTGAGTCCACCTAGAGCTGGTACCAGTAGACCTCTCCATACTAGGTGTCTTGTGGCTGTATTGAGTTGAAGACTGCCCTATCTCCTAGGTCAGAGTCCTCTAGTTCTCTAGATCTATGGATATCTCTGGAATCTCACCCCCATGTAGCTCAACCTCTCCCTCCAAGCGAGTGATATGAGCAGCATTTAATGCACACTGACTGAGATGGGTCTGAATGATAGCATGTAGCCTCTTGATATCTACATATGGATCCACACCTATGTATCCCTGTACAGCTAGAACCATAGGATCAGCCTATGGAATCGAGGGCTCACCTTGCGCACTTCTTTCTAGATCCCTCTCGTGAGTCCTATGGTCTAGCTGGGACTATAGAATATCTTGTTGAAGCATCATCTTCTATAGGGCTATAGTGACACTCTCAATCTATACCGAGTGAAGAGTCTTCTCCTCTTGGAATCTCTACCACTACTCCTATCCCTATGATAGTTGATCATGTGTTGTGCTTAGTTGTGCCTATAGATTAGCCACTAAAGTATACCTCTCTAAAATTTGCATTTGGAGGGTCCTTACCTATGTCTATAAGCTAGCAACTTAGGCTCTAAGTTGTGCAGCCTCATCATATAGCTCCTCCTTGCCCTCCTCCTCTACCTGAGGGTCCTCCTCTATGACTGTACCTTTACCCCATCCACCCTCTATCCATTGTTACACTCTACACCCAGGAGGATATACTCCCTTTGGATATGCCTCATCTATATCTATTGCTACCACATCATCTATAGGTTTTCCTAGTGGACCACCACCCCACCACAACCTGGTAGTCCATCAAACATCATAGTCTATTGTCGTCCCTACATCTGATGGTCCAAACTCCTATAAATCATCGTCCTCATCCCATAGTGGAGTCATCAGAGGTCATTATAAGTCCTTTGTCTTAATACGATGGTAGATAGTGGGTATGAGTGGAATGTCTTGTAAGATACCAAATTGCCTGGTCACACGAGAGAAGTAGAATAACTCTTGTATATCAAGATTGCACTCAAGAAGTCATTTTTCATGCCACATTTTCCTCAAGCATTCATCTGCCTCCCTCCATGTAGGGCAATCCAAGTAAGGCCTTCATACCACCTACCCAGGCCACAATCATGCAAGCTAATCAATGTAGTACTACTTGTCCCCTACTCAAGACTTACTCTTAAATCCCTCGAACTCTCAAGGCTAGCATGCATAATATCACTGGCTATCCTCAACAATGTCGACAATCCGATGTGGTAGTCCCATGGGATTCTCAACTATGATGTGCTACCACATCCAAATCTACAGCAAGAGACTACAACCAACTCCTACATGGCTCCTCTATGTGATATTATATAGCTCCTCATAGAGCTTTGTAAGTAGAGTGTTCCTCCAGGATAAGATTAATGGCTCTCTGGTGCTACTCGCTAGCACATATTGGGTCTTGGACAAGAGGTTCCAAGGGAACCTCACTCCTTATGTGTCGGGTAGCACAATCTGGACTGTCAATTGCATCAATACAACTACCCACCATGAGAAGATATTTTTATAGTACAAATACTTGATGTGGACCCCACCATGGTCTGAGTCTATCTACACTTCATCACTCTTGGTGCCAAATATTCTCTAGAACACTCCATCCTTTGCCTCTATGGGCAAAAACATGATGGCTTCACAATCGATCAGGATCCAAAATATGCGATAGACCTCCTCCAAAGTCATAGTAATATCACCTATGGGTAGGTGAAAGGTGTTGGTCCTTGCATCCCAACGATGGGCCAAAGTGGTCATGTAAGTCTAGTCAGCTCTAATAGATGGAATTTGTAGCACATAGTCAAATCTGATCGCTCCAAACCAAGCTCACTCAGTGTCATTATGTCCATTACGAAGGATATGAAGGATATCTAATTCCCTCACCCTCGTGGTCAAATTATGAAGAGATAAATAAATAATATATATAAAATTAATCAAAAACATCAAAAAAAGAACTTCAAAAATCAAATAAATTCAAAAAATATTTAAAAATCAAAAACATTCAATTAAATTAGACAAAAAATCAAAAAAATTAAAAAATTTGAAAGAATTTCTTAAATTGGGTTAACCACAGGTGGGACCCAGGGTCGGTGGCAATGGTCAAATTTTTGACCATTGGGATTTGAATCCCACTGCGACTGACAACCATGGCCCCAAATTTTCCAATTGGGATCTGCACCTACCACCCATGGCTAAGGGAAATGACTTTTTTGAGGTCATTTCTTGTCCTGACAAAATTGAACATAACAACCCACCCATATAATCTAACCTAGTCTAAATCTAACTATGGTGTGGTTCATTACCAATAGTTTAATTTGATTCAATTATCCCATTACTTAATGAGGTTCATTTTAAGCTGGTAAGTGCAATAAATGATGGTTTGTGATGCTATCGGCACCTCCACTAGTGGATGCCTCTAGTTGGTTGACCATTGATTAGGGTGAGTGTATGGTTTGGCAATGTTCTAGGTCAAAATGCCATTTTCTCCCATCAGAGCTCTCAATTTACAAAATGATCAATGGAAATATTGAAATTTAAAATTGCTAATTTTTCTTTTATATTTCCCACTCAACCCATAGTCATGCCTAACAACCGTAGGAATAGAATTAGGATTTTTCGACCATGGGTCGGAGCTGGGGCTAAGAAAATTATAAAAAATGACTACGTTTGACACCCGTGGCTAGCATCTGGACATAGATACCCTCAAAATTTTTCCATGAAGGGTTTCAAAATGCAAAATTAAAAATATCTAATGCACCAAATCCATCAAAATTTTCAAAAATAACAAAAAACTTCAAATAATTCAAATTTCAAATGTGCCTCGTATCTAGTTATTTACCCTATACACTTTGTGGTTGTAGCGACTTGTGATCCATGCAATCCAACAATATGATTAAATTACCATATGGCCATTTGGGACAAATTAGTCATCACTAAATTGATATGCTTTACTTCAATCCCTAAGAAGACCACAGTAGTCGGACTGCCCCACGGGAGTAAGGATTTTTCTCAATTCTTCTATGATATTTTTTAGCAGATCATCAAACATTATGATTCAACATAATCCTAATTGGAATTGTTATCATCTTGATTTCCTAAGAAGGCCACAATAGCCAGATTGCTCCACGAGATAGAGATGTACAATTATTATTAATAGTTGAAATCATGGCTGAATTAGGCCTTGCCAAGTAATTAAAGTGCTAAAACCTTAAATTTTTCAAATAACTCATTATGGTCAAGCAACTCATCACTTCATAAGTTTCCTACCCTCATCGACTCATAGCTTGAGGGGGTACTCATAATATCAATTTTCATAATTAAATTCAATATGAGATCACTCGATCTTGTCAAATTATGTTCATCTTATGAATCATTACCAACAACTATTATAAGCTTACCCTTTACTATGGAAAAAAGAAACTATGATAGTTAATATAGTGGCTCTCCACTTATCAATACTATTGTAGCACTCAAGCTACTTGATCGCTGCTAGAGCTTGCAAAATATTTACAAATTTAAACCTTTCCTTATTTGGAAGCAATGATTCTAAGATGCATGTCCTTTGGCAGGACTGGGCATCTAATGTTTATTAGATAAATGATCATAATTCAACCTACAACATCATTTTAGGAGGTCTATTTTTCCTCAACATTGTTCATTCTGACAATGCATCCCAAAATAGGCATCTGGAGATACCTAAAATGCGTCATGTTGAGGCGACTACTCATATGGGGCTTGCTAATAGACCATATGAATGATCTTGGATAGCTCCAAGGTGAAGCAATGGCTTTTACCACTCAATTTAGGTAGTATTTTCCTAATTAGTCTTAGTTGTGGTTGATACCAGCGGCTAATAGAGTTGGTCATGCCTTAGAGCCACGGCTAGCATCAAAACTACTTTGAATCTCGGGTCGAGACAAATTCGGTTGCAACGGCCTGGGCAACAAAGATTCAAACAATTTTGGGTGGGGAAGCTTTTGAAATTTTACCTCCCAACTAATCCAACCTCTTGGATCTTGATCTTGACTTCCCAAGCAAGCCAATATTAGGGATTAAGAGTCCTATAATACCCCTCTTCAAATTAGGGAGAAGTTTGGATAAATTTTGCATTTGAATGTAGCGAAACTCTTCCAAAATGGATAGCAAATTGATAACCCTTTGAGGAGAGTCAAAATACTGCCCAATTATGGAGTGATAAGCATGAACCCGTAAATGGAGCTTTCAAAGTACTAGCAAGCATAATCACACAATCAAGCCAATCAAACATGAATTCAATCAAATTCAATCACAAATATATCAGAGGACATAGAGACAACCCTTGATCATCAATTCCATGGAGAAAATTAGATATCCAAGCCCTGATTACAATAGGAAGGACATTTGCACCTTAACCGCAGCTGTCAGTCGCAGCTAACAGTGCCAACTGCACCATAGACCCATGATTAGGGTTTGATCTCTTATTTATTTTGTTTTAGCATTAGATTTATATTTTTAGTTGTGTAATTAGCTTAGTCTAGCATAGATTAATATTGTAGCAGACATTTGACCAGTTAATTTTAGTGTTTAGTGGTAGATTTGCTTCCATTTCCTTGCAATTGTTAATTTAGACTAATTTTATGCTTTACAAGTTTTAATGGTTAATTAGGCTTCCTAATTTCTAGATTTCATTCTTTCTTTACATTTTTTACCGTAATTTGATGATTTCTTGCATATCTTCATAGATTTACATGCTTTATTGCTTTCTTTATCATCAATTTATGCAATCGTCCATCAAAAGCCTCATCAAGAGAGACCTCCTTTGTCATTAATTCCTTTCATGTTGTTTCTTGAACACAGGGTTTACATGACCTAATCATTTTCAAGGCATTCAAGTTAGCATATGCCTCTAATCATGGAGAAGAAGGCTATCCTAGGCCTTGAGCAGTTCATGTTCCTTCTAAAGAGTCTATGGATTACACCATCCCCTTGTTTAGAGGGTCTCCAATATTGTATTAATTGTATCAAATTTGAGTATCCCTAAGAGGGATGTATATGTAATTGGGATTTAGAAAAGTTCTAATAAAAGGAAATCATATTTCTTGTTAAATTCATTGTTTTCAATTTCTTTATTGCTTTCATACTTGATTTCAATTGATGTTGTAGCTAGGTGTATGTTTTTTAGATATATGCACATACACATTACATCTACCATATCATGTAATAAGAAACTAAATGCATAATCCATTAAAAAAATCTAAAAACATGCATTTAACATTAAATACTGCATCCATAGACACATACATATTAGTGCATCCATACATATAGATTACAAAATCTAATCATACATCCATCATCTAATAATTACATGTGATTAGTAAATTGCATGTCTAAAAAAATACATCATCATATAAGCATTACATCGATCAATGCATCCATAACATAAATCAAAACCATAAACACATGATGAGCCATAAAGGAGATCTCATATATATCTATGAAATATCAAGTACATAATGGTAGAAAAATTTCCCTTAGGCTACAATTATGTAGGTCCTCAGACCTTACACTCAGAAATTATAAATACATAAATATATAACAAGCAGGGCCTACACCCTTAGAGTCACCTCCACTTTTGACCTCATCCTTATGAGGCTACCTAGAACCACTTATTACTAATCTCTCTTGATGCACTGATGACCTATTATTGGGTTGTATTTATGACTATACAAACTCACAACATCAATTCCATTGAGACCCACTACTATAGATCTCTTAGGGAGGCTCTTATCATGCATCCTAACCTGACTCTCTAGATCCACTATGTAAGCTGCATCAAATATACGTTGGGCCACGTACTCCTCTAGGAGGCTTCATAGTCTACTAATCTCTACATATCCACCAAATGTTACCAGTCCTTGAATAGCTAGTGTGGGGGATCCTAGCTTGACCTACAGTCGCAATAGTCAACTAAACCTATAGAGCATCTCACTCTATTGTCTAGGCATTCCTCTCTAGATCCTAGTAGCCAATTGTATCTGAAAAGGGTCCATATTTGTAGTAACCCTATTAACCTCTTTCTAGACTATGGTAACCTAGATCTTGAGAAGATATCTCTCCTCATAGAATCCCCTCCATTGCTATTATTCACTATTCAACTAACTCTTGACTATAGTGAGATTCATCTCCTACTCTACTAACCACAACTATGTAGTCTACAATTGCACTTTCAACTGAGCCATATCACATGTATTATCATCCTCATCACCCTTGACATCTTCCAGTGGCTTGTATACCTTCTCTATAGCCTAGCCCCACTTCCCATCTATCTTGTAATTCACTCGTCACTCATCCTCATCTCCACCCTCTTCCATTGCTACCTCCACAAACCTGTATATCGGACCACCTCCTACCATAGCTAGGTAAACCACCAAGTGTCATTCTCTACACTAGTGCCTGGGTTAGCTAGTCCAATATTGACCACTACCATATCCTCCTCCTCTGTGAGTACCTCTACTCAAGGCCACTTCAGTTGTGCCTCATCACCTCAGTAGTGATAGATGATAGGTTCCTCTATAACATCCTAGAAGATTTCAAACTATCGTGTAACCTGAGAGTAGTAGAAATACTTCTACTTTGTGCCATGATGCTCAATGAGCCACCTCTTTCATCTCATTGACCTCAAGTACTCTAAAACCTTTGGCAAGTGAAGGTAATCCAAGTAGGGCCTCCATACTACCTAATCCTACTACAATATCTTCAAAGATCCAGTGTAATATGTCAACCTCCCTAACTCTAGCAAACTATGGCCAATCTCCCCATCTCATTGCCATTAAGCCACATAGCCAATATATGTATCTCCTAGCTCAACTTGTAGCACTAGAAGTCCTATCAATTAGTCCATGTGGATGTGCTCCCAGCTCCATACCTGAAAGAGCAAACTACAACCCAATATAGTGTGCCTCTAATGTTGTATCTCTTATAGCTCGTAATACAAGTGTGCTAATAGGGTGTTCCCCATGCCATAATTATTAGCTCCTCAAGGTTGCACTCTAGAAAATATTGCACCATATAAAGGAGGTTCTAAGGTAACCTTACTCTTGAATAGTCTGATAGTAGGATGTTCAAAATGATATACATCACTACTTCCTAGCACCAAGATAACACCTGGGTCTCATACCACACACTGACTAAGACTCCATCGTAGTCCATCCGAGCCAGCACAACATGTGCCTACACTCCAAATATCCACTATAGTACTCATGAAAATTGTATAAGGGAAGGGGAGGTGATAACACATCCATCAATCAGGATGAAAACAATCCTATTCATATCCTCCAAAGTAACAGTCATATTTCCAGTAGGGATATGGAAGGTGTTGGTCTTGCTATCCCATCGATAAGAGAAATCCATCAGATATGCTTGATCTGATATCACTGTAGGAAGGTGCATCATATTCCTGATACAAATCACCCCAAACCATACCCAATCATCATTACTAAGCTCTCCCCACAAATTAGTAAGTAGGGTGGGTTCCCTATACTATGCCAAAAAAATATGAAGTCCAATAGGAACAATAAAAATAAAAAAATAAATCAGTAAATTTTGGTAGTCACTCTAGGACCCGATGACTGGTAGGCACTATTAGTCTCACAATGACACACTGAGAGGGGGGGTGAATCAGTGTAAATATTTACAACTTAAATCTTCAACTATTAAAGCTGAAACAATGAAAACTTAAAACCAAATAAAGAAAGTATAACAAGAGAACATCACACAACACAAGATGTATCGAGGTTCACCGATTTGGCTACTCCTCAAAATGACTGTTTGGACTCCCATCCAAATCTAGCCTTTGCAAAGCACCAACTTTACAATCAATTTACTAGCACCCACTAGAAGGAGCACCAACCCCTGATTTACCAGCACCAACTGGAAGGAGCACCAACCCCTGATGCCAAGCACCAACTTGGACTTCAATTTTGAAACTAGAAGATTGACATAAAAATGCTTTCACTTTTACAAGACCCTGACTGGTCTATTTCTTACCCAACATCACCCACAATTCACAAAACACACACCCTTCTCACTCGCCTATCACGCACTTCAAAAAATAAAATCCCATATTGAAATTCTCCAAGCAACACTCCTTTTATAACTATCCTTTCTCTTTTTAACTCCAATTGTAACTCCTTTCACATTCTCATATGCCACTTCTCAATCGTAACTCCTTCTTTATGTAACTCCTTTTGTATATATTGAGAAGGCATTTCGTCAAACACATCACATGCAAAGAATTGACACCATATTCTCCTACCATGACTGTTCATTTTCTCGGTCATGATTGTTCATTTTCTCCTTCGATGACTATTCGTTTTCTCCTTCATGATTGTTCGTTTTCTCCTTCAATGATTGTTCGTTTTCTCCTTCATGACTATTCGTTTTCTCCTTGCATGACTATTCATTTTCTCTTTGCATGTCTATTCATTTTCTCTTTGCATGATTGTTCGTTTTCTCCTTGCATGACTGTTCATTTTCTCCTTTGATGACTGTTCATTTTCTCCTTCATGACTGTTCGTTTTCTTTTCCCTTATGCATGCATGTGTTTTGGTTTCCAAAAAGGCTTTTCGTTTCTATTTTGAGGCCCTTCGTGCATGCGTCTACTTCTTTCCATGTGTAATGACCATCTTAAATGATTTCAAATCATTAAAGATTCCTTATGGGTCCACGTCACTATGCAGTCTTCAATTTCACTATCCTGGTGTTCATCACTAATATTAGACGCACTGTCAACTACTCTGTTCGTTTGGCAAAATCGCAACATGTCGTGATATCATGACACTTTTGTTTCTATGCCTACCTGCCCTTTTTGAGTCATGAAAATGCGACATGTCGCGATATCGTGACACTTTTGTTTCTATACCTGTCTACTCTTTTTGAGTTGCAAAAATGCAACATGTCACGATATTGGGACACTTTTGTTTCTCTGCCTGCCTACCCTTTTTGAGTCACGAAAATGTAACATGTTGCAATATCGCAAAACTTTTGTTTCTCTGCCTACTTGCCCTTTTTGAGTAACGAAAATACAACATGTCATGATATCGCGACACTTTTTCCTTCTTGCTATTTCTCTTTGCTTTGGACCATGAAAATACAACATGTCGCGGTATCGCAACAATTTTTTCTCCTTGCTCTTTCTCTTTGTTTTGGCCTACGAAAATACATGTCGCGATATCGCGAAACTTTTCTCCTTGCTCTTTCTCTTTGCTTTGGCCTGCGAAAATACAACATGTCACGATATCGCGACATTTTTTCTCCTTGCTCTTTCTCTTTGCTTTGGCCCACGAAAATACAACATGTCGCAATATCGCGACACTTTTTCTCCTTGATCTTTCTCTTTGCTTTGGCCTATGAAAATACAACATGTCGCGATATCATGACACTTTTTCTCCTTGCTCTTTCTCTTTGCTTTGGCCCACGAAAATACATCATGTCGCGATATCGTGACACTTTTTTCTCTTTTCTCTTTTGGTCGCAAAAATGCAACATGTCACGATATCGCGACACTTTTTTCTCTTTGCTCTTTCGGTCGTGAAAATGCAACATGTCATGATATCGCGCCACTTTTTTCTCCTTGCATTTTCTCTTTGCTTTGGACCACGAAAATGCAACATGCCACGATATCGTGACACTTTTTTTCTTTGCATTGTTTTGCTTTTTATTTGATCTTTAGCATATGGGCCACTTCGGTCTTCTTGAAAAATATGCAAAAAGATGGGTAAACATCCTCATAAGCATTTAACATCACTGTACATACTCTAAGTAACCTCTGAACTCCTGTACACTACATCAATCGATCTATCTGACTGTGTTGACAACAATGACAATACTGTCGCTACACCTTGCTCAACAATCTCCCCCTTTGGAATTGTTCACAACACACGTGCAATTTCCTATAACTCTTCTCCCCCTTTGAAAACAATATCAAAGGGCTGCTGCAAACTCCCCTTGAGTCCATGCACAACATTCTCAGGAAAAAATTATTACACTTAGCAAAAATAACAAACATAATCAAAAAGATAAACAAATACACAAATGCTCCCCTTGAGAATGTGGTCCTGATAGCTAGTGAATTCTTGGGAAGCATGACCACTCCCAATTTATTGTGAAGGTACTCAAAGACTTCCTTGGGCAATGGTTTTTTGAAGATATCTGCTACTTGCTCTGTTGTTGGAACAAAATCCAACTTAACCTCATCTTCCGCAACTTTCTCCTTCAAAAAGTGATACCGGATAGCAATATGTTTTGTGTGAGAATGCATAACCGGATTCTTTGAGATGTTAATGGCATTGGTGTTATCACACTTAACTGAAATTGGCTCACTAAAGTTAATACCAAGATCTTTTAGGGTTTGTTTCATCCATAATACCTACGTACAACACGTTGTCGCTGCAATATATGCTACCTCTGCTGTGGATAAGGAGACTGACTCTTGTTTCTTACTGTGCCACGTGACAAACCTGTCTCCAAGATAGATTGCACCTCCACTGGTACTCTTTCTATCATATACACATCCTGCCCAATATGCATCTAAATATGCAATAAGGGTGAAGTCCTTACCTTTCGAATACCATAACCCATACTCCATAGTACCCTTAAGATACCGAAGAATCCTCTTCACTGTTGTCACATGAGTCTCCTTGGGACTAGCCTAAAATCGTGCTACCATGCATATTGCCTACAAAATATCTGGTCTGGTAGCCGTCAAGTACAGTAAGCTCCCAATAATAGATATGTACATGGTTTTATCAATATGTGGAGATTTTTCATCCTTGCTCAACTTGCAACCTGTCGTCATGGGAGTGCTAACTGGCTTACAATCCTCCATTGTGAATTTTTTTAACTAGAAAAGAGATGATTGAACCTGGGTGATGGTCTTTTTCATGTTGTCATAGGAGCCATAAATCTTCTTCTTCTTTGATGTGTGACATTGGTGAATCCATCATT
Organism: Wollemia nobilis; assembly: GCA_028583015.1. NCBI lineage: Eukaryota > Viridiplantae > Streptophyta > Pinopsida > Araucariales > Araucariaceae > Wollemia > Wollemia nobilis. The sequence continues at coordinate 17,094,765 of JAQPPZ010016943.1, forward strand.
GTCAATTCTCCTTTCGTTCCTTGCATTATTGCTTTCTTTTGCATGAGTTAATTTTTCTTGATCAACCTGTTTCTTATCTTTATTCTTTATGGATTCTTCATTTATGGACTTTGATCCATTTGATGATTCTCCTTTGTCAAATCCCAAACCAAATTTGATGCCTGTAGTCCTTTGGTTATTTATGATCTTATCTAGCTTCATATAAATTTCTTCACATTTGTGATAACAACTAATTTTACGATTCATCTCTTCTATCTGCATCCTTAAACCAATAGTCTCTTCTTCTAGCTTGCAGCAATAATCTATTTTCATGGTTATTTGCACTTCGATATCTTCAGATATTTTCTTGGATTCTTCTATCTGTACTTTCAAAATGGTTATGATTTCATTTGCATCCTCAAGCTTTCTTGAAATTTTCTTATTCTTTTTTCTTTCTATCTTCAATTCATCTAGAGTTGCAATTAGTTCTTCTTTTAAATTTACTTTTGCATCAATTTCTTCTTCACCACATTCCTATTCTTTTTTTGTTTTTTCTTATTTGAGTGCCATGAAAATATCTTCACATGTTTCCTTTTCAGAATCCTCACTGCAGCTGTCTTCTGATGAACTGACATTCTTGGAGATGAAACTTTTCTTCTTGAAGTTGCCTTTTCTAAAAAGAAAAAATTCCTTCCAATCACTTCTTTCTTGGTGCGATCCTTCATCACTTTTGTTCTTCTCATTAAGTGGACATTTAGCTACAAAATTCCCAACGCCTCCATAATTGAAACATTTAAATGATAACTTTCCTCTGTATTTTCCTTTTGCCCTTTTTAGTTTTTGAACAAATTTTGCTTCCATTTCATCTAATGTCTCTTCTTCCTCGGATTCTTTTTTTGCTTTCATATTTTTATGGGCTTTAAAAGCAACTTCTCTGTCTGTGGGTTTATATTTTCCTATTCTCATCTCATATGCAGTCAAAGAACCATGCATATCATCCATACTAAAAGAATTTAGATCTTTAGCTTCTTCTATAGCTGAAACTTTAGAATCAAATCTTTGGGAAAGATATCTTAATACCTTTTTCACGATGATAGAATCTTCGATTTCCTCACCGAGTCCTCTAATCGCATTAATGACTTCATTAACTCTCAGCATATATGCCTCTATGTTCTCATTGTCATTCATCTTTAATACTTCGAACTGAGCTCAATGTGTTTGTAACTTGGCCTCCTTGATCTTAACGTCTCCTTCATGAATGCTCCTCACTTTGTCCCATATTTCTTTTGCCATTTTACAACTCATAATTTTTATCAGTTCACTGTCCACTAATCTACACATGATAGCATTCTTTGCTTTTGAGTTATTCTCAAACAGTTTCTTACCAACAACATCGGTTGGAGAAGTGGTGGGTATTGTGTATCCACTATCTACTAAATACCAAATGTCGTATCCAAAAGCACAAAGATATGTCTACATCCTGAGTCTCCAAAATACATAATTAGTTCCGTAAAACAATGGTGCTTTGTTTGATGAGAAGCCTTCACCACCTGCCATTGTGTCACTTCCAAGATCACCCTATCCGGTTAAGCTTGTTCAGGAACCTCACTTTGATACCAATTGTTAGTCTCACAATGACACTGAGAGGGGGGGTGAATCAGTGTAGCTCTTTACAACTTAAATCTTCAACTATTAAAGCTGAAACAATGAAAACTTAAAACCAAATAAAGCAAGTATAACAAGAGAACATCACACAACACAAGATGTATCGAGGTTCATCGATTTGGATACTCCTCAAAATGACTGTTTGGACTCCCATCCAAATCTAGCCTTTGCAAAGCACCAACTTTACAATCAATTTATCAGCACCCACTAGAAGGAGCACCAACCCCTGATTTACCAGCACCAACTGGAAGGAGCACCAACCCCTGATGCCAAGCACCAAATTGGACTTCAATTTTGAAACTAGAATATTGACATAAAAATGCCTTCACTTTTACAAGACCTTGACTGGTCTATTGCTTACCCAACATCGCCCACAATTCACAAAACACACACCCTTATCGCTCGCCTATTGCGCACTTCACAAAATAAAATCCCATGTTGAAATTCTCAAAGAAACACTCCTTTTATAACTATCCTTTCTCTTTTTAACTCAAGTTGTAACTCCCTTCATATTCTCATACGCCACTTGCCAATTGTAACTCCTTTATGTAACTCGTTTTGTATATATTGAGAAGGCATTTCGTCAAACACATCACATGCAAAGAATTGACACCATATTCTCCTACCATGACTTTTCGTTTTCTCGGTCATGACTATTCATTTTCTCCTTCGATGATTGTTCGTTTTCTCCTTCATGACTGTTCGTTTTCTCCTTCGATGACTGTTCGTTTTCTCCTTCATGACTATTCGTTTTCTTCTTACATGACTGTTCATTTTCTCTTTGCATGTATGTTCATTTTCTCTTTGCATGATTGTTCATTTTCTCCTTGCATGACTATTCATTTTATCCTTCGATGACTATTTGTTTTCTCCTTCAGGACTGTTCATTTTCTTTTCCCTTTTGCATGCATGTGTTTTGGTTTTCAAAAAGGCTTTTTGTTTCTATTTTGAGGCCCTTCATGCATGCGTTCACTTCTTTACATGTTTAACGACCATCTTAAATGATTTCAAATCATTAAATATTCCTTACGGGTCCACGTCACTATGCAGTCTTTAGTTTCACTATCCTGGTGTTCATCACTAATATCAGATGCACTATCAACTACTCTGTTCCTTTGGTGAAACTGCAACATGTCATGATATCGTGACACTTTTGTTTCTCTGCCTGCCTGCCATTTTTGAGTCGTGAAAATGTGACATGTCGCGATATCGTGACACTTTTGTTTCTCTACCTGCATGCTCTTTTTGAGTCACAAAAATGTGACATGTCGCGATATTGCGCTACTTTTGTTTCTCTGCCTGCCTGCTCTTTTTGAGTCACAAAATGTGACATGTCATGATATCACGACACTTTTGTTTCTCTGCCTGCCTGCCCTTTTTGAGTCATGAAAATACAACATGTCGTGATATCACGACACTTTTTCCTTCTTGCACTTTCTCTTTGCTTTGGATCGCAAAAATACAACATGTTGCGTTATCGCGACACTTTTTTCTCCTTGCTCTTTCTCTTTTCTTTGGCTCGTGAAAATACAACATATCGTGATATCGCGACACTTTTTCTCCTTGCTCTTTCTCTTTGCTTTGGCCCACGAAAATACAACATGTCGCGATATCGTGAAACTTTTTCTCCTTGATCTTTCTCTTTGCTTTGGCCTATGAAAATACAACATGTCGCGATATTGCGACACTTTTTCTCCTTGCTCTTTCTCTTTGCTTTGGCCCGCGAAAATACATCATGTCGCAATATTGCGACACTTGTTTCTCTTTTCTCTTTCGGCCGTAAAAATGCAACATGTCGCGATATTGCGACACTTTTTTCTCTTTGATCTTTTGGCCGCGAAAATGCAACATGTTGCGATATCGCGACACTTTTTTCTCCTTGCATTTTCTCTTTGCTTTGGACCACAAAAATGCAACATGTTGCGATATCGCGACACTTTGTTTCTTTACGCTATTTTTCTTTTTATTTGATCTTTAGCATATGGGCCAATTCGGTCTTCTTGGAAAATATGCAAAAATGTGGGTAAACATCCTCATAAGCCTTTAACACCACTGTACATACTCTGAGTAACCTCTGAACTCTTGTCCACTGCATCAATCGATCTATCTAACTGTGTTGACAACAATGACAATACTATCGTTGCACCTTGCTCAACAGGCACAACCACTGGACCCTAGTATGACCACCCCAATGATAAAAAATTTGACCATTGGGTTTCAAACATGACCATCCTACCCTAGGAGGGCCCACACCCAGAGAAATGGGAGCCACTCCTGCCCAGGATGGTCCCATAGTGGAATCTAACTAGGGGTTTGACCCCATGCTAAAATGCTAAAGATTAAACCTACCTTTAAGATAACCTAATATAGATGTTCCTATTCTACTATGAGGTTCATTTCCAATGGTTTAGTGAGGTTAATTTTTCCCATTACTTAATGAGGTTATTTTTTAATTTGTAAATTTAACAAGAGAATGATCAAGATTTTTACCTTCATAGCTCTGCTCCTCCGCTCATAGAGACATCTGGTTGATCCATCATGATAGTGTGTTGAGTTTTTAGTAGTGTTCCATGTCAAAAAATCTCTCCTTCACCTCTCTCCTTTTTCTCTCATTGCCAACTGTCACAATGGCATTAAAATTTTGAAAATTTGCTTTTATATATTTTAAATTTCATGACTGCCTTAGGGTGGAGCGGTCACACTTCAATGCGATCGCCCTACCTCGATATGACCCTAAAATTTGCAAATTACCATCATTGTGCCCCAGGATGGCCTCAAAGTGAAAATAAATGAAATCATTTTTTTAGCATCATGAGCTTTAATTTGGACATGTAACATCTAATGGTCCAATTTCATCAAAAATTTCAAAAATAACAAAAAAATAAATTAAAAAAATCTCAAGTGCACCTTGTACCTAGTAATTTATCCTATACACTTGGCGATTGCAGTGACTTTCTCTCCATGCAATCTGGTAAGATGATTAAATTACCATAAGACCACTTGAACCACAAAATTATTCATTGATGAATCAAAATATCATCACTATAATCTCCAAGAAGGCCATGTGGCAAAACTATTCCAAGGGAATGTGGTGTAAATTTCATTCTTCTATTAAGTTTCATATGATCATCAAACATAGTGATTCACCTCGATATTTAATTGAATTGCTATCATATTAATTCCCTAACAAATCCATGTGGCTAGACTGCTCTATGGGATAGAGATGTATAACTACTAAAAATGGTTGAAATCATAGTTATAACAGGTTTTTCCATTTTACATTTGTTATCATCTTGCAATGCTTAAGCAAGTTATCTTGGTCAAGCAACTCGTTGCTTTCATCACATGCCATTTTCTCATTGAATCATAACTTGAGGGGGTAGTCATAATCACAAAACTCATAATCAAAATCAATAATTAAAAACTCAATCATGCAAATTACGTTCATCCAAGAGTATTTTCTAATGACTATCACAAGCTTCCCTTTTTTTTGGGAAAAAAAGCAAAAATGTTAAACTAAACCATTGTCATTATGAACCAACAGTCCATGTAGTAACACAAAAATATCTAAATGCCTTCAGATTTTCCAAAGTTTTATATAAAATTAAGTCCACTAAAATGTTGGAGGCAATGATTTAAAGATGCATGCTCTTTTGTGATTGGGGCGTCTAAAGTTTCCCAGATCAATGAACATAAACCAACTTTCAATTTGATGTTAGGTTGTCTATTTTTGCTCAGTGTTGTGCTTTCACACAATCCATCCCAAAAAGGGGTATTTGTAGATACCTAAAATACGTCATGTTAAGGAGGCTACCTATATGGACTCCTTTTTAGGCCATATGACCAACATTGAGCATCCTAAAGGCTTAACAATGGTTCTTACCACTCAAACAGGGGCAACTTATCCTTTTGTATCCTAGATCATCATACCCAGGAGCGACCTCCAATGGTCACTCCACCATGGGACAGCTGCACCTGTAACAAACTTAGTCTCCCAAGCTGAGCCAAATTAGTTACAAAGTAGTTGATCTTTAATGGTTAAGCACAAGAAGATTCTGGAGGTGACGTTTGATCTTCCTAGAGCCTAATTGATTCTTGGTTCTTGGCTTCTCTTGCAATCCAATATTACCATTTTGAAAACTTATAAGAATATTCTAAGCCTTCATGAAAATATATCCCAAATTCTAATGCAATGAAGTGTTATCATTTTGTGTACTAGAGAGAACATCCTCTCATAAGCAATGGAGTGCTACCCAAATCCATCCATGGAGCTTGCAATTACATCAATGGATTTCTTTGGAGCTTGAAGATCAAATTCAATTATGCTTTATCATCAAGTGACCTTGTTTCATACTATTTCTTGTAATTCAATTATTTTCAAGTGTGTGACCCATAAACCATCAATTCTATAGACCAACCCAAGCATTTCCTACATCAGTCACGAAGAAACAGTGCTCTGTTCAGTAGTCACTTTACCCCGAAGCAGCCTATAGGTGCAGCCGCTCTACCATGTGAAAGCCAGTAGGCCTGACTGCTTTACCCCATGACAACCTCTTGATGAAATCTATTTTTTTTGTGTTTTATGGTTACAATAGATTTAGCAGCAATGCATTTCTATTATAGCATAGTTTTTCTCAGTTTTCATGCATTTGTTTATCATTTTCAACATCTTTATTTCAATTACTTATCATGGAAATGGACCTCATCATGAGAGGTTACTCATTTACTATTAACGTCTTGTAAGTGTTCTTGTGTGTAGGATTCAGATCTTAGTAAGAACTCTTCAACATAAATATTCATCAATATTTATCTCACCATACAGAGGTCACAAAGAAACCCTCCCTATAATCAATTTTGAGATTTGTAAAGACTCTATGGGATACACATACTTGTGGTTCTATATTGTAATTTGTATCAAATTGGTATAATCCCTAAGAGGGATATCTTTGTAACCACATTATGAATGAATATTGTAATATTAATGAGAAGGACAACATTATCTATATTTATTTTTCATTTTATGGTTACATGATTTGCATTGTCAATTTGATTTCATAATTGTTTAGGTGTATGATTTTTGTATATACACACATTTCATACTTTACAACTGAATATAGCTTCAACTTCGATGGGCCTCACACATGCTATTAATTTTTTGTTATTCCTCTATGTGCTAGTTACATGTTTAAGGATAGTAAAATATTCTGAATACAACTCTCACGCGATGGTCATAGAAAAACATGCTCTCATATGAACTATGCTAGCAAGGAGATACTTTCATTACTCTATGACACTTATATTATGGAATAGAGAGGAAGCCTATTCCATGTATACTATAATTATTGTATTGCTAGTTGAAATCCCCTCGAAGGATTATATTGTAACACTTTGAATGGATGACATAAATAAATAATAAGAGATTTATTTCATTTGTTTGATTATTGTGTTTCATTATTGTTTACTTTATTTGGTGCAAATTTTATGCTTTAATATTTATATCTAGCTTCATAATAATACTAGGTCTCTCATTATTCTCTATATAATTAATAACCTTGTGAATGGTAATTATGGTATCCAATTTTTTTTATCTTTAACAAAACCACCTTGTTGATATACTACAATAAAATGTAGAACCCTCTTTAATCTATTAGCAATAGTCTTGGACAAAATTTTATAGATTATATTGCACAAATTGATAGGCCTAGAATTTTTAAGATGTCTTGCTCCTTGTACTTTTGGGATCAAAGCCATAAAAGTAGAATTAACATCCTTAGGGAAGTATTAGATTCTATGGATCTCCTTGGTAGCCTCAGTAATATCTAATCCTATAATATTCCAAAACTTCTAAAAGAAAGTAGTTAGAAAACCATTTGGCCTTAGGGCCTTTTCCCCACCCAGACTAAACATGGCCATTCTTATTTCCTCATATATGAAGGGGGAAATAAGAGAGGAAATCATTTCATAAATCACCAATTTTAGAATATTAGGAAGAATTTTGATTTTATCTTCACCATTCACTACCATAGATTCTCCCAGGAGGTATGAAAAATAACTAATTTCTACTCTGGTATCCTTTGATTCCACTACCACTGATCTATCATCCCTAGTGAAATCCTTTATATTATTTTTTCTCTATTTTTCAGGGTATACACATGAAATAATATAGTGTTTATGTCACCTTCTTTAAGCTAAACCAACCTTGATTTTTATTTCCAAAACACTTCATCATAAGCCAAAATATTATGATAATTAGCTAAGATCTGGCATTCAATCCTTCTTCGATGATCATCTAGACCAACTTGGTTCACTTCCTTTTCAATATTTTCAAGATTCAACTTTAGATCCTTCTTTTGTGTAAATAGATGCTCGAAGACTCTTCTATTCCATTCTTTAAGATTGACTTTAATCCACCTCAATTTACAAGAAATTTGAATTATTTTAGGGCCCTTAAAAACCTTTCCACCAATCTTCTATACTAGGTTTTAAATTTTCATGATTCATCCACATCAACTCAAATTGAAAGGGGCTCTTATGCAGTTTTATTCCACTCTCTATCTCCCAAAGAATAGGATTATGGTCAAATCCAATATTGGGGAGGGCCATACAAGTAGTGTCTCCAAAGACCGTTAGACCTTCTTGAGAAACAAAAAACTAGTCTAGCCTTATCTATATAAGTTGGTCACCCAATATTTTATTACTCTAGGTATGCTTAAACCATATAAGATCAATATCATTAACTCATTATCACTCAAAAACTTCCTAAAATATTCCACTCACTTTGACAAAATTGGATAGCCTACCTTCTTATCAAATTGTTAAAGCAATGTATTGAATTCACCCACCAACAACCAAGGAATATCTTTAAAAACTTCCTTAAGATAGCTCAAATATTTCCATAAAGGATGTCTTCCACTCATCGAGTTAGGGTCATACATGTTTTTAAAAATATTATTTTGGTTATATTCTAGACTATGAAAAACATAGAGATGAAACTACTATTATTTACTATAAGCTATCCTTCAATCTCATCATTATTCCATAAACACATAAGCCCTCTAGAGGCTCCATTTAATGGGATAATAAGGTAATCTGCTTATCTCCATAAAAATTATTTTACACTTTGAGTATTTTGTACATCCAATTTGGTTTCCTGAAGCATTATAATATATAATTATTTTTCCTTTCTGAGCACCAAAATCTCTCAATGTTTTTAAGGGTCATTCAAACCCCTGATATTCCAAGAAAGAAATTTTATTTTTTATTTTTTATGGGGGGATTTCCCCTCCAAATTTCAAAACTATTTTATATACATTCGTCACTTCCATGGCTATTTACTTCTTTTATATTTTAAACTTTAATGGATGGTTCCTTTGAGTCTTAGGACCAACATTAGTCTTTATTATTTTGACTTCTAGTTATTTAGTTAGAAATAGTGAGTCCCTCACTTTGAATTAAATCAAGATCCACATATTTCCTAGGGCCATGATCAATAGGATCAAAAAATCAAGATTCATCCAAAAATATACTAGATAGAAATATTTCTATTGTCTTGGAAGCTTTAAAATCCTCTCTTGTAGATTCATCACAATCTAAAACTTGAAAAAAAAAAATTCAATGAGTTTACATAGGTTTTTATGAGGGAAATTTTAATGTGTTTAAATAGTTATATGAAGGGATTGGTCCCCTCATACTAAGGGGCAAATTTTCTCAATGAGTTTACATAGTTTTTTATGAGGGATCCTAGTCCCCTCAAACTAAAAAATACAGGTTTTTATGAGGGATTATAGTCCCCTCATATAGGGTTTGAACTTGGGTCTCCTCTATCTTATGTAAAGAATAGGAAATATTGCAACTCTCAAATATGTGAGGAGTGTGATAGTCAAGTTTTGAAAAGTCGGCTTTCTATTTCTATATTATGGAGATAGCTCCATGTATTGTAATGGAAAACAATATGCAAAAATCACATTCAAGCATATATAATACTAAATCTTGTATGTATATTTTGAATAATTCTATCATAAGTATTCTTCATGTTATTGCATGAATGATATTTGGCCATTTTACATTTATATTTCATATAATTTTGAATGTTATAATTATTTATATTGGCTAGCATATATTTTAATTGCTCTTATTTTTTAGTCTACTCTAGATTAAGTATATTGGGACCTAGATTAAGAATATTGGGACCTATCTAATAATCGTATCAAAGCGACTATCATATTTGAAGCTACCACCAGTAGTCTCTAAGGATACCATCGAAGTAATTCTTCAATGTGGTTGTTGCAAATTTTAATTTTGTAGATTTATATATTGATTAAGTTCCTTAGTCAAGGTATTTCCACTTTAAATAAAGTGAAGACTAAGATACTATTTAAAGGCTTGGAGAGTAGACTAGGATACAATTTGAATATTGAAGGGATAAATAAAAAATCTTCTTGATTTTAGCACTTTAAGTTTTGGGTATATTTGACCCTAATAGGATAGTACACATTAAAGAAAGCAGTACCTAGAAGACTGTGATTATATTGAAGATCTTAAGAAATAACCTAAGAAAATAAGATAAGAATAGAGAAGCATCAAAGTTTTTAGAGAAAATAATAATATAGAAGCATCAAATCTTCCAAAAGAAAAGAAGAATAGAGAAGCATCAAAGCTTCCAAAATAAAATAAGAATAGAGAAGCATCAAAGCTTCCAAAAGAAAAGCAGAATAGAGAAGAATCAAAGCTTACAAAGAACAAGAATAAAAAAGCATCAAAGCTTCTAGAGAAAACAAGAATAGAGAAGTATCAAAGCTTCCAGAAGAATATAATAAGAGATGAGCATCAAATCTTCCAAAAGGAAAAAATATAGAAGCATTAAGCTTCCAAAGAATAGAAGAAAATATTAGTATAAGCTTCCAAAGAGCAGAGAAGAAGGAAGCATAATAAGATTTTAGAGATTAAAAAGAAGAAATACTAAAGAGGCATTAGTTGTTAGAATTTTTGGTCAACCAAAGATAAACATCTATACCAAAAGGACGAGGTTAACTGAAGAAGTATATTCTATGCAATATTTTAGTATTGGTCATGGGATCATCTAAGTACAATATAAGTTCTATTTTCAAAAACTCCAAAGAGTGTCAATTTGATGTTAGAGATAGCAAAAAAATGAGAACTATACTAGAACCAAAGATCTTATTTTCTAGAAAGAAACTTAAGCACCACATTGTAGAAAAAGAATAACAACTTCTAAAAGAAACCTAAGTGCCACATCATAGCATAAGAGTAGCATATTTAATAAGAAACCTGAGCATAACTTAGAGTAGAAGAGTGTCATCATACAATGGAAACTTGAGAATCATATTAGAATTAGAAGAGCTCCACTCTCTATAGGAAATCCTAGCACCATAACAAATACAAAGACCTAAGCATTGAGCTGAAGAAAGTGAAAAGTTAGCTAGCAAATCCTGAAGTAATGCTTATACATTGTACTTGAGGAGACACTGATTAAGTACATTTTAGCAATAAATATTCTTAAATTAATGCATCATGAGGAGGAAAAGGTTAATTATTTTTGGCACTAAAGTTTATAAAGTTAAGTTAAATTAAATTTGAAAAATAGACATGTTAATTTAATAAGTTGGAGATAAAAGAAATTCAATTATAGATAAAAATAATATTTAGGTGGGATTTATAAGGACTTCAACCTTATTTAATTAAATATGACATTTATATATATATATATATATATATATATATATATATATATATATATATATATATATATATATATTTACATGGTGGAATCGTAGCCACCATGAATTCGGATAGGCTATCCAATTTTTTATGGCCACCATAGTATTTTGTGTTGTCCACCTCAGAAGCCGCCACATAGTTCTTCGTGTAGTCCGCCCCTATAACCATCATGCCACAATCATTTTAAATATTTTATGCCACTGAAAGCACCAGGAAAGGGATAGGTGTTCAGTCCAGTGAGGTCCGAGATTTAAACCTTAGACCTCCAAAAAAAATATTTTTTTATTATTAAATTTCAAAGATAAGGTTTTCTACTACAAAGAAGAAATTTAAAAATTAGTTTGAAATTTGAATATTTATAAATTTTTATATTTGAAAAATATAAAGGATTATAGAATTTGCAAATTTAATTAGTTTGGGGAAAAAAAGGTTTACTACTTCAAAGAATTTGAAAAATTAGAAAAAATTAAATTTGCAAATTTATTTTTCTAAGTCTTGAAAAAAATAATTTGAAAATTTTCAATTTGAAATTGCAAGTGATTAACTTAGGAGAAATAAGGATTCCAACTTCAAAGGATTTTTTTTCAATCATTGAGTTAAAAAATTTGATTATTATGGAAGAAATCGTTAAAATGCATTCAGTGAAGATAGTGAAGAAATGGTGAACAAGCTGAGATTTTACTCACTAAATTCAATAGATGTTTTTGATGAAAGAAAGGATACGACAATTGATTTAAAGAAAAAATATCTTTATTTATTAAAAATGCAAAATATGAAAATTTCACAGAACTTATAAGTTATCTTCACAAAAAAAAATATAGATGGTGTAAAACACAGTTATATTTTTCTCTAAATATGTTTTATGATGTATATGTATTTACTACCTTTGAGATTTTTCAAGAAAAAAGAAAAGAGAAAAATGATTCTAGCTATGACACATATGATTTGAATGAAGCTTATATTATCTTCAATAAAAAATCATTGAAACTCAAAATGTATTATTGTGATGATTTAATAGCTCATTGTTCAAAAGTCACATTACCAGTTATATCACAACTGAAGATGAAGAAAAGAAAATTAAAGAAGAAAAATAAATAAAAGTACAAAAGGATGGAGAATAGAAGGCATGAAGAAAAAATCAAAGAATGATCTCAAACTAAATATCAAGATAAAAATATGAAGGAAATAGATTGAAGACTAAAGTATTCAATAATTTGATAATGTAATACATGGGGGTGTTAGAGAATATTACATTGTTTGGTTCATGTATCTCCATAGTATATTTATGGTACAAATATAAATATTTAATAGACTAGGGTTTGATTCTATAGTTTAGAAGAGTGGTTTATATTTCCCTTTATGTAAGTGTTTGCCTGTAGGATATGCACAAGTGTCATGTGAGTAAAAGTCCAAGTATGTCATAAGATAAAGTGAATTTGTCATGTATGTAAGTTTGCAAGTGTCATATAGTTAAGTGTAGTTATTAGAGAGTCCATATTCATGTATACAAATGAAATTATTATAATCCAAAGGAGATGTGAGAATTTTCTATGTAAATAATAGGAAAGATTGCAACTCCTAGATATGTGAGGAGTGCAATATTCAAGTATTGAAGAGTCACCTTTCTATGTCTATATTATGGAGACAAAGCTCCATGTATTGTAATGGAAAACTATATGAGAAGATCACATTCAAGCATATATAATATTGAAGCTTGTATGCATATTTTGAGCATTTCTATTTCTCATGTTATTGCATGAATACTTTTTGGCCATTTTGCGGTCATATGTGATATTACTTTGAATGTTAAAATTATTTATATTGGCCATCAAATATTTTGATTGCTCTTATATTTTAGTCTACTCTAGATAAATTGTATTGGGACCTAGATTAAGAATATTGGGACTTATGATAATTTCACATAAAATCAAACACAAAGTGCTAAAAAATATTATTTGGGTATAAAATAAGCAAAAATAAAATGACAAGTGAGTTTAGAGTGAGCCAAAACCTCTAGAAGCCTTATCCCTCCAATATCCCAAAAAAAATTGATAGAATGCCATGGAAAATTTTATTTTTGTAGTAAAGGATTCAAAAATGTATTTGGGTCACAAGATTGCTTAGAATGATAACACTCAATGCCTCATATACTATATTTTACCATATGTACTATTTTTTGATATATATAATATTCATTATTTATTTGCATCACTTACGTTTTGTACTCTTAATGGTTTTCTTATGTCATTCATGGCATATAATTATTATTTGTGTGCATTAAAAGACATGTTGATATATGTATGACATGCTCTTATAATTTATGTAGCATTTGATAATATAGTATAATGAAATGCCTCCATCTAGTATTGACCATGCATGAGATGATATTCAATCACACATTCCACTATTATAGGCAGACCAAATGTAGTGTTTGACAAATATCTAGAACCAACAAGCACACTCATCACTACAATGGGGTAAACCAAGTGAATCTAATTCACACCATGGATAGATGCAAGTATATGCCCCTGAGAAAGAAACCACTATATAGGCATAGATGAAAACTATGTAAGTCAATCATATCCATCCACTACTATGGGATATCCCATAGGAATCCAATCTATTGCATGAATAGATGCAAATATATGTCCCCAAAGCCAACTCTTGCCTTGTTGATAATGGATGAATTGTTAAACAAGGCATGCCCACCACAATGTGGAAGAATAAATATAATGCAAATAAAAATTGGCTAAGTGAATGCTACAATGTTCCCTAGGGGATGGAAATATGGAAGGGAAATTCACTATGCCTATATTGCAATATCATACACTATACTATCTGGCTAAAAGCATTGTTTAACAAGCCTTGCTTACCACTATAGTGGATGAACATAAAATGAATTAAATAGAAATGGTCTAGATAGATTTTATAATGCATCCAAAGGGAGGGAGATCCCATGGAAGGGAAATTTACCATCTCCCTAATGCAACAAGGGTCACACATTATAGAATATCACCAAGCACATTGTTCAACAAGGAATGTTGCCTTGGTATTTTGACCACATAACATATAAGCGATGGCATGGGTTAGACTAAGGTAACTACTTTATGGCATATAAATTAGGGTAGTAAAAAATACAATAGATAATACCTTGAAGATAACATGGTGCTCTTATTGGAATTAGGGACACCATGAAAAAGGAATACAAAGAAAGTGTAAATTCAATAACAATCAATGCAAGTAAAAATAAATAGAAAACATCAAGCAACAAGCAAAACAAAATATAAATCATGTAACATGAGAAATAAAAGGTAAAAAATAAATAGAGCCAACAAGGAGGGAGCTAAAAATTCAAGATAACTAGGATTGTTACTTAAAGCAAAAACATTGGTCAAAAGATAAAAGTACCATAAAACACACCAGGATGTGCCAAACTAAATAATGTATAGGACACTCACAAAAAAATATTCAAGGTAGACAAAGGAAAAAACAAGGCACCAAAGTTAATAGAAATCCCAAGAAAATACAAATATTATACAAATGGATCAAAAGGGAGCTATGCATAAAAGTGTTTGACATACATTGAGCTTGTGGATTTATCCAACTCTCCTTCATCCCTTATTTGTAATTTCATCACCCTAAATACAAAACAACTCTTTGATAGTATATAGAGCAAGCCATTTCTATATAAACTTGTACTTGCACTTCTTATACACATTATCAAGCTTGATGACAAGATCCATAAATTTCAAATCATGATGTCAATCTTTATTATTATATTTCTTGGGAAAATGACTCTTGTAGGTGCTATTATGCTCAAAAAATAGAAAGTTTAGTAATATAAGACTCCTAATAATCCTAATGATACTCATCAAGACTCAATAAATTATTCAAAGAAACATTTGAAGAATATAATTTAATCTCAAGTGGTAAGATAACTTTAGTACCATAGGCCAAATAAAAATGGGTTTCCCCTATTGATGAGGAAACTTAGACCTAGGGCTAATTAATTTTTTTAGACCTAGGATAAATGCATTTAGGACTTAGTCAGTTGAATAATCAACGTGAGTTGTTTTTAACCTCCGTTGACTGGTCTAGGTGTAGGTGTTTTTGTTTTCAGCATTGTAGGGCTTACATATTTAGCCTTTCCAGATTTGTGTGCGTAAATCCTTGGAGTCGTTCATGATTTCCATGGATCTCTTGAGTGGTTTTCCAATGACAGTATGCAAACATGATTGTGTCTTTGTTGTGGTGGACAGATTCAACAAAATGGCCAAATTCATTCCTTGTCGCAAGATAAGTACTGCACAGGATCTTGCCCAAATCTTCTTTGAGGTGGTATGGTGCTATTTTGGTCTTCCTACCAGCATTGTCTCTGATCGTGACTCGTGCTTTGTGGGTCACTTTTGGCGATCACTTTGGAATATTTTGGGAGTATCTCTTAACTTCTCTACTGTTTATCATCCATAATCCGATGGGTAGACAGAGGTATTTAATCATACTGTAGTGCAGAGTTTGAGGATTTGCCATCATTCCACTCCAGCCAAGTGGGACTTAAGCCTCACTCACATTGAGCACGCCTACAACAAGGTCGTCCACAGTTCTACAGGGCACTCTCCATTTGAAGTGTGTTTTTGTTTTCAACCACTTGCTCCCTATGAGTTACCTTTGTCTTTGCCTTCTTCAACCACAATGCACATTCAGAAGGAACAAGACAAGGCCAACTCTTTTGTATAGCATTTGCAGAGTCTTCAAGCCAAAGTGGTTCAAATTCTTCAGAAGACTTAGCAAAAGTAGAAACAACAGATGGACAAGCACCGCACTCCTCATTCCTTTCAAGTTGGTGACAAAGTATGGTTTCATCTTGACAAACGATGATTTGCAGATAAGGCACATAGCAAGATCAAGCCTCTTCATTATGGGCCTTATACTATCTTCAATAATTCCATAACACCTATAGATATTTGACTACTATTGCAGTACACCCACAATGCAGACTATAATTTTAAGTGTCAATATTTCTTTGATTATTTATCTTTTTTAACTTGTTTACCAAAAAATTATTATTATATTTAGATTTACCATTTCTTTGTGTATAGTAAGGCATGGAATATAGTTTTAAATCCCTAACTCAAAAATTAATTCTTACATTTTTTATTTTCTAAAGGAATACTAATGGAATATAGTGCCTAATGGAAAATTATTCAAAATCATTGATCATATTTATAGCCACATGGTGGTAATGGATAAAATGAAGAGTTTTTATAGAATATGCATAGAATATATTATAGAATATGATTTGGTACTCTACTAACACTACAATGTGTTTAACAATCATATGTTGGGTTATTGAAATACTTAAAATTAAAGCCTCACATTCCAAAAAATTATCAATGCTATAAGAATTTAGGTTAAAATCCATAGGAACAACTAGGCCATTGGGATACATAAGAAAGAAACTAACTCCTACCCCAAATTCATTCCTTGCTCCATCAAAGTCAATGATTGAAGTATCAAGATGAAGGCCTCCATAAAAATATTAAAAATTAGGTATGTCATATTTGGATTTAATCTTATATTTATAATATCCATTGGAAGCCTCATAAGACTAAAAATATCATTCTCTTGCTTAGTAATACCATAAGGAAAAGACTACTTAATAAGATTGTAAGCAATGACAAAATAAAATATGATAAAACTATGAGCACAAGATATGACCATTATGTCATCATTACACAATGCCTCCTTTAATGTTTGTTGTACTAGGTAGGAAGGTACTACCAACTGATCAACAATCACTCAAGCTTTAAAATATTTTTTTGTGATAATATAGAGATTAAATTCTTGCATTATAGTGATTCATTTATTGTATTGGATGTCACTAGGGATGTAAGGTTTTTAACAAGTGCCTCAAGGGATCAATTTTAATGACCACGTAAGTTGTGTTGTATAACATATAATATATTAGTTTTTCACCTATAAATCATATGGCTAGGTAGTATTTGTCCTTGGGAGTGTACCATGTTTCTATAAAAAGTATTGTTTGACAAATATAATATATATCATACCCTTTGTTGTTATCATATTATTGAGTAAGGACTACTCCCAAGAAAATATTAGTTAATATGTACAAACTACATGGCTTATTTGCATTCGATGGATGAATATTTGGGGTCATAATAAAAAAATTTTGAACTCAAGAAAGGCCTTGTTACAACTTTCATACCATTTGAACTCAATATATTTCTTAAGTAAATGATTCAATGGGTAAGCTTTGAAAGCTAACTTGAGGATAAACTGCCTAATAGCTTTGAGCTTTCCCAAAAAGTATTTGACATACTTTGACCATTTGATAGGAGGCATCGAATCAAGTTTTGATCTGTGATCGACATATAGGCACCTATGAGACACCATAAAGCCTAGTATATTTCTGCCAATAATACCAACCACACATTTCTTGGCATTAATTTTAATTGTATAGTGATGAAATAATATAAATATGACACAAAGGTTAGTTGGGTGGTTAACTTGCTTCATATACTTACCTAGAAGGTCATCCACATAAGATTCTACTATTTTACCATAAATTCATGAAATACAATGGTCATAGATCATTAATAAGTAGTGCCAATATATTTTAATCCAAAAGGTATGAGAACATAACATAATGTGCCTTAGGGCATGGTAAAGGTTGTTTTATTTTTATCCTAAGGAGAAATCTATATTTGGTTACACCGTAAATAGCCATCCATAAGGGAAAATATTTCATAACCTAAAGTATAATTAACAATAGCATCAATAGAAGGCAAATAAAATTTATCCATAGGATAATCTAGATTGATGTTTATAAAATCATAACAAATTTGAATAACATTCTATTCTTTCTTTTTCACAGGCACAATGTTAGATACCCATCCAAATAGTCCACATGTATTATAAAATTGACATCTAACAAGTCTTGGATTTCAATTTTGCATAGGTATTCAATGAGAGGAGATAATATTATTTTATTTTATCAAATGGAAGTGGTTTTCTCATAGGTACGTGCTATGGAAAACCAAATTCACATCCATTGAAAGAATATAAAAATATTGCTAGGTAAATATATCCTTGTACTCCTTAAGTAAAGTAGTAAATATGGGTTGCTCTTTATTAGATAATAAAAAATATTCTTGTACTTCAAATTATGAATATGTTTGGCTTATCTAGGGTACTTATACTAATATCTATAGTAGGCTTAACATTCATGGCATTGTCTTCTTCAAAACAATCTGAAGCAAGGAGAAGATTATTTAACTCAAACTTAATCAATACATAGAAAACACAAGTGTACCACTTTTGCCTCCCCCATTTAGGATTGGTTTCTTGAATGAACATTCCCTTATGATACTGATAAGGTAGCATTTCCTTTCTAGCATATAAGGACTCTAATATAGATTCATCGTTAGCCAATGATAAGAGAAAGATGACATAATTAGTAATTTCAATTATTTTTTCTTCTACATGCCCCTTGCTCCCAAGCCTAGAGATGATGTGATCATGTAACTAGGTATTGATAAATATAGGTATGTGGGGGTGATAATATAGTTCTAATTGCTTGTAAACTTTTGTCAAAGAATTAATAACAACCCTATACTTTAATTCAATAGAAAACATAGCTTCAATTAAGAGCCTTTTTAGATAAAAATGTGTAGGATCAACTAAACTACCAACCCACTCATAAAACAACCTATCTATATAGGAATTTATATATATATATAGAAATAGGCTAACAAGGATATCAATAAATACCTAGACATTCACTATTTCCTAAAAACAGTAGGATCTAGGATCACCACATTAAGAAGAAATATTACTAATAGAGATATTTTATTAGAAATATTATAGTTCAAATAGTCATCAGGAATATTATAGGTCAAATAGTCATCAAAAGGAATATTATAAGTCAAATAGTCATTAGGGCTTGTCAAAATAGTTGTAACAAGCCCAATCATAGCTAAAAATTTAGTCATGACTAGGATCACCACTTTAAGAAGTGATCTTAATTTTGTTGTAGATAATTCAATAGAGGACAAGGTAATAGTAGGTTCTAATTCAGGATAATTTAAAATGGTATAGGTTTCTATGTTTGGAGGGATAGAACAACCAATTAGTCTATCTTCATAGAAAATTTGAAACTAATAGATTTCAGCCTTTCGTAAATGCCTAGGTAAGGGAATAATTTTTGTTTCACTTAGACAATTTAAATATTTTGATGTAGAAATAATAGAAACATTAGCTATTATATGCCTATATACCCTAGATTTGTATTTATTAAATTTAGAATTCATTAGTGTGCAATCAGAATATAAATTATTGTTTTCTATTTCACAAAAAATTATATTAAATTTTCTATCATCATCATCTAAATAGGAACTTCCATTGAACCTACCTGATAATGTCTAACACCCACCTTAGAAATAGGAGTATTAGATGGAGAATACTTAGAGCTAATTTTAAATACCTAATTAAAGTTTATATCTACATCAATATTAGTTTCCTCCCCCATGCTATCATTTTCCACACAAAATGTTACTTGTTTCAATTTGGAAATATCCTCATGGGATTTGTGTAACTTGGACAACCTTTGATAGAATATAATAGGGTAATCTCTCTACTTATTGTAGACACCTAATGTAGTCATGTGAATTCATTAATTATATTAAAAAACTATGCATAAATATACAAATAGATGGCTAAGTTTAGCCATATCAATATTACCGAAAAAATAGTGGATCATTACAAAAATATAACGATCTACCTATGTGAGGATTATTGATTAATATTCCAAATAATAGGAATATTTATTCTGACACCTCCCCTTATTCCATTATTTGGGATAATTTCTAAGCTCTTGTTCTTAATTCATGATTTGATTTGCTTTGGCTCATGGCTTTGGCTTCTCTTTCTTAGGTAATTACCTTTAGGTACACCTCTGGGTCTGTCACCTTTGGGTCTGCCTCTAAGTGTGTCACCTTTGGGTCTTATACCTCTGGGTATCTCACCTATGGGTCATCCTTTAGGTCTAATAAAAATAAGTACTTCAAAACTAATAGTATCATTATGATAATATATTCATCCTACTAGAGTGCATGGACAACCAGTCGTTGCAACCGCTAGGTGTAGTAGAGTATATCACTGCATAAGAGGTTCACTCTGTTGTTAAATCTATTATCCCCTTAGTGTGAAACTCATCACATTGATGATAGGTGTTGGTCTACGCTGAAATTACACCTTACAAGAATGTATGAGCCAATACAAGTGTGTTTATGAGGTACACTTATAGTGCTGAGGAGTGCCAGACTCGGCTGAAAATGCACTCTATACAATGATATGATGAAAAATTGAGCCATTACAATCTAAAATTGGAAAATGGGGAAAAAAGTAGAATGAGAAGAATATTATGAAGTGTCTTCGTCTGTAGTCTTCAAAATTTGATGAGGGATCAAATGTTCCTTCATGCGAAATTAAATGTATCACTCGTAGCGAAATTTTTCACAAATTGATTGGCTTCATTGGAGAATATTCCAAGCATTGTACTTTTTAAAAATAATAATAATTGTATGCCCAAAATGGCCACATCCTTAGAAAATATTGAATATTTTATTCTAAGGCATGAAATCTCTATTCTGCTGAGGACATAGAGTATTTTTGAGGGGATCCGTAAGGGGAGTTCCTGATTCCACCCAACACTTACTATTTTTTTGCCTCAACAAGCCAATATTCCATTCTGCTCGGTTCATAGTGTATTTGAGAGTGGATTCCAAGTGAGTTTTTATTTCATAAAACTTTTTGACAAAGATTATGTCAGCATGAAAATAAATGTGAAATGGTGATTATTGTACATTGCTCCAGTGACTAAGTGTCGGTAAGCTCGATTCTGCTAAGCCCCAAGAGTATTTCAATGCAGATTGGCAACAAATACTATTTTGCATTAATTTCAGAGTATAATGCTAACAAAGATCATTTTAAACTACCTTTGGTATGGAAATATGATCGTTGTTGGTTTGGTGCATGCTCCAAGTAGCTAAGTATTTGCAAGTTTAAATTTGTTGAGCACAAAGAGCATTTTACACTAACTCTAGTGCAGAATGGAGACAAAAGGATTTTTGAACTACCTCAAGTACATATTGGTGATTTCGTATTCCAATTAATAGAAAGGTGATGTCAACATACTTTTTGTGTATATTATTAATGCTGAAGAAGAGAAATAAGACTAAGGAGCAGATTAGGAGTTGATTTCATTCCGCTCGTTCCCCAATGTATTCCATGCCAAAATATGATTTCATAGAACTAAAGTCACTAAAGTTGATATCAATGATTAAAAGTATAGAATGATGTTTGTTCTTTCCCAACCAATTTGCATAGTATCTTTATAGGTTTAATTGCAACCATCCACGATGAAGATCAACAGTCCAAGTTGTGCTAACATTATTGAAGTATTTAAAATCAAATTCTCTCTAAATATGAATGGAGTCAGTTGGAGGGTAGGAAGATGAAGCGTCGAAGGGTTTTCAAGAACAATAACTAGAAGTAGTTGCAAACCTGTGGTGGAGCAGAGCTTCCAATAATGATCAATGTATTGGATGCAGTTTTCAACTACCTTCACTCCAACTACCATAGAAAGTTGTAGAGCTGAGAATCTATGGCAGATTGCTCACAATGGATTTCATGGATTTCACCAGCCAGTAAGATTATACCAAAAAAACTCTCTATTGAGCTATAAAATTGTAATTTTTATAATTTCTCCTTAATATTATTTCATTTTATAAATTATAAATAGAGGTTGAACCCTCAATTTTAAGGGTCAGCTCTAGTGCGTTTGCTTGCCTTACTATAAATATTCTTGTGGATTAATGAAAGGAGTATTACTATTATTTTGACTCAAAATTTGTTATCTTCACTATCTTGTGGAAGAGGTTCGAATATTTGAGCTACATTTCTATCGATACTTTAGTGGTTAGTTCATTCTAGCTTATTGGACTACTAGTTGTGAGAGTAATTGAACTATGCTCATAAGTTAAATCTATGTTGTTAGGAAATTTTTTTTTGTTAAATATAACTATTGGTTTATTATTCTAATTTGGATTATCAATATTAGATGTTGGAAATTATTTTTAAAACATATTTTGGTTTGTGCTTTCATGTATGAAGATTTCATGGGTTTGGGTGTTGTTAATTTTGAGTGATGATATATTGGAAATAGTTTATGGGAGCTTTTGTTGTAGTTGCCTATGCTGTTAGCCTATCTGACCACTGTTTTTCATAATATCTCTAAACCTAAATCTTTTCTAACCCTTTTCTCAAAATCCTAATAGATCTTTAATTGTGTCAACACCATTCTAAGTTGACAAGGAACTAGCCTACTCTAGAGGTTGGATTGAGGTTGCATTTGGCCCATCCAATATTGAGTGTCGAGTTATGACTATCGGGTGCATGCATGGATAGAAAATTAGAAGATAGAAAGTCACAATATCAAGTAAATCTTGATGTCAATTTGGTGCCCAAAAATTTTTGGCACGCCCAATGGGACCAGTTTACAAGAAACACAAAAACCTATCATATGAGTTATTATTTTATCTCTACCTAGATGAATCAATATTTGGTAAATTATCTTGACCTTGTTAAGAAAAGAATAGCAAATTCACCTAGTGACTCCCTAATATTGAAACCCAAAAAATAATTACCCCTATAGACCAATGTCCTTTCATGTATACCAAGTCATTCAAAAGGAATAACCCTGACTCATTTTTCTATTGTGAACTTCCTTATAGAGGGTCTATTGTCATAAGATATTTGAATCAATATTTTTATTTAGAAGAAGAACCTCCTTATAAAAATCTTATAGTTAATCCAAAAGCCCCTCCAGCAGGACCTACAACTAGAAACATGGCAGTAAATGCAACCTCAAATCAAGGAAATGTACCCCCAAATCAACCTTTACAAAAATACCCCAGTTGGAACATAGTTGGTCCCCTTAGATTAGCCCATATGAATGAAATTACCCAAGCTATGTCCAAGGCTATTCCCACTTATGATGGATCTAGGAAGAATGCATATGAGCACTATCAAGATATTTTAAATCTGGTAGTAATTCACAATATAAATAATGAGGATGTTATTGTAAGAATCCTAGCCTTGTCCTTTAGAGGAAATGTTTTTCATTCATTTAGGACCATTGAGGATAAATCCATCACCTCATGGGCAGCATTGGCTAAGCCTTTTGTAAAATAATTTAATGAATCTATTGATCCTTTCTCCTTGCTTAATCAGTTCACATCTATGCATAAACATCAACAAGAAACTATCTCAAATTTTAATTTGAGGTTTAGCATAACCTGGAAGAGAATTTCCCCTGTAGCTAGACCAGTTGTATGCCTTACTTATATGTATTATATCAGAGCTCTTGGATCAGAGCTAGGCCTTCAAACCCAACAATATGAGGTGGAAAACTTTCCACAAGTTTATAATGCAGTAGTTCATGCAAAAATTTCCTAATTAATGTGGGGAGATTACCTCCCAAAGTTGTGCTACCTTATAATTTAGAAACCACTAATGTCCAAAGCCAAGCTACTACTTCATCTTATATGGACCCTCCTTCATTATCATCTCCATTTTCACAAATGAATCCTATTCCTCAGCCAAAAGCACCATCTGCTATAGTTCCTTTCCCTCCACTTCCTTCTTAGACTCCTCAAGAGTTTTTTGTCATCCTTGATATATATAATACTTTGAAAACTTTGAGCAACAAAATGAATTCAATGGAGAATAGAGATATGGAGAGATCTCAATAAATAATATTTCCATATGTGAACAAATATCAAATACCTAGTCCTAGTAACAATACTAGGATCAGAGTAAATGCAACATATGAAGAACCTAAGTGTTCTCTAGAGATAAGTCTAGTAAATATTTGGTGTTTGGTATGTAATGATCTGCATGATTCACAATTATGTGATATGTACCAACACCATGTTTATTAAGCTATGGATCAAGCAGAAAGGAATCAAAAGGGAAGAGTAAATATGCTATGGAAACCTAACCATATCATGGTTGGGAAAGAGTTGGATGAGAACGACCCTATTGCTGTGATGACAAGGTTAGGGAAGAAAACTTACAAGTAGATCCATAGAATATGGGTCAATTTCAGGTTCCTTCTATAAACAGAATGACCCACCTCCCTGGAGCAGTGACACTTTCTCTAATCCCCAAGCCAAAGTAAAATAAAAGGTAGATGGTCTCCCCAAGAGATTTAAGAAATAAACTAAGGGAGACAAAATGATGTCCAAGGATGAGGCTCAAGAGAGGCTTAGATTCCCTTTTATTTCCAAAATATAGAGAATAGAAGCCACTCAGCAATATAAGAGAAAATATGGTGAGCTAGAAATAAGGCCCGAGAGACCCACTTTGGCCAAGTATTAATATAATATTGTGGAAGATGTGAAGAAGATCCCATAAAAATCTAGTTTATATGATACTCTCTTCATTCCTATCCAGATAGACTTACTTAAAGCTTCTCTCAACAAGTATCCACAAGATAGTTAGGCCACCATAATCCTTAGTATGCCCTCTTAAAAGAATGAAATATCCCCTAATATTTTAAATAATAAATCCCCTCATTTTTATATCTCTTTTAGGATGGAATGTTGTGTAGTCAAAAATTGTATGATAGACTTAGGAGCATCAACTACAATTATGCCTAAAGCAATATGTGAAGATATGGGTATGGAGTATACTCGATCCTACCTTGGAGTGTTGCAATTGGATGGAACACTTATGAAAATAGTGGTAGTAATAAAGGATGTTTTAATGAGGCTACATAGAGCCCCTGAGGTGACTATAGTACAAGAAATAGTAGTGGTTGATCTAGAGCCCTACTTTGGTTTATGCCTCTCAAGAGAGTTCACTACAAATTTAGGTGGATGCATGTATATGGATTATTCTAGCATGTTTATTCCATTCAAAGGAAAGAGGATAAGGATAACTCCTAAAAATCCTATGTCTTACCACATATAATAATTGAAGAAGACATGTGCAATCTCAACCCTGTTGAAGAATTTGAAATTGTGGACAAGTTTGAACAGTTGGAACTAGAATATGAATTGCCTTTCAGGGAGTATTACAATCAATTTGGGATATGCATGGGCACATATAGTATCTCTACAGAATCAGAGAAGAAAATTATTGCTATATCTAATCACTCTCTAAGAGAGACAAAAGTATGGACCATGCACTTTGATGGTGCCAGGTGTAGAAATGGTGTTGGTGCTGATGTAGTATTACAATCCTAATTAGAAGGGACAAATATTTTTGCCTATGGGTTAACATGGTCATGCACCAATAACTATGTAGAATATGAGGCTATATTCCTTGGATTAATGCAAGCTAAAAATATGGGAATTAAAATATTGAACATATATGGTGACTCTAAGTTAATCGTCCATCAGGTAAGAAAAAGGTGCAGTAGTAAGCACCATTACCTAAAAGTATACAAAATTGGGGTATGAGATCTGATGGAATCCTTTGATACCCTAAACATAAATTTTTTTCCTAGAGAAAAGAATACTTTAGAAGATTCCTTAGTAGCAAGGGGAGCTAAATTCAACCCTTCTACAGACATAGGAGTCAATAAAGACAAGGGTATCAAAATTATTTTCAGGCCTAGAATGCCAGATAAGCATATTTTTTGGTAGGTATTTGAAAGTTATGAGCAAATCATTGATTATCTAGTAAGAGAAGCCTATATCTACACTATAAAAGAGGAAAATCTAGAGGAAATTTATCAATAGGATGTTATCCAACTTAAGAACAATCACATACCTAGAGGTTTGGTTACTCTAGAGAGCCTGTTTGACAATGAAGATAGGAAAAATATCAGATCCATGGAAGTCAATGAGAAAATTTATAAAGAAGTTGAAGTTGGAACTGAAAAGAAGCTCAAGGTTGGAATCCAATGTTCACCAAAGGAAGAAGAAGATATCAAGGCTCTATACCTAAAGTACCAAGACATTGTAGCTTGGTCATATGAAGACCTCAAGGTATATGACAAAAGGGTTATCCAACACACCATTGAGCTAGAGCCCAATGCAAATACTTTTAGGCAAAAGAAAAGGCCTGCAAATCCAAGTATC
Organism: Wollemia nobilis; assembly: GCA_028583015.1. Classification (NCBI taxonomy): domain Eukaryota; kingdom Viridiplantae; phylum Streptophyta; class Pinopsida; order Araucariales; family Araucariaceae; genus Wollemia; species Wollemia nobilis. The sequence continues at coordinate 17,121,317 of JAQPPZ010016943.1, forward strand.
GAAGCCATAATGAGGTAAGAGCTCTTAAATTTACTAAATTCTAAGATCATATATCCAATAAAACATTCAACCTGGATAGCCAACTTGGTACCTGTGAGAAAAAAGAATGGTGATATTTGCTTGTGTGTAGATTTCAAAAATATTAACCAAGTGTCTCTTAAGTCTCACTACCCCCTTCCATAGATTGATAAAATATTATAAATAGTGGCAGGTGCAAAAAGGCTCTCACTACTGAATAGCTTCTCTAGATACAACCAGATTTGAGTGAAGAATGAAGATCAGTATAAAACAACATTCACAATAAAATGGGGCACATTTGCCTACCAAAGAATACCTTTGGGTTGTCCAATGCAGGAGCCACATTTCAGAGATCCATGGACTATGCCTTTGGGAAACTTATTAATAAGGTCATTCTGATCTATTTGGATGACATGACTACATTTTCCCACAACAAGCATGACCACTTAGCACACCTAGAACAAGTCTTCCAGAAGTGTAGAGAATTTGGCATCTCCTTAAATCCTAATAAGTCTTTCTTTGTAGTCCATGAGGGAAATTTTCTACGTCATGTGGTCTTAAAATAAGGTATGGCCATTGATCCGAACAGAATAAAATTCATTCTAGCTCTTCCACTACATGCGAACAAGAAAGCCTTGCAATATTTCTTTGATTAAATAAATTTTGTTAGGAAATTCATTTCTAACTTTGTTCAAAATGTGAGGCCTATATCTGAGCTTCTCAATAAAAATATATATTTCAAATGGACTAAGGTAAGAAATCAAGCCTTCAAAATAATCAAGCAGTCCATTTCCATCGCTCCAGTGCTAGTAAATTCATATTTTAGGAAGGATTTTATTATTTACGCTTATGAAGCTAAGGAAAGTTATGACTTAGTGCTCACCAAAAATAATGATCAAGGTAAGGAGCACCCCATATTATTTTATATCCAGACTCTCCATGATTACCAGGTTAAGTATAATTTTACTGAGAAACAAGTATTTACTGTGATGAAGTTATTAAATAAATTTAGGCAGCATTTGGTTCAAACCAAGACCCTGGTATATGTTGTTCATTCGTATGTAATAAGCTCTATTCTATAAGGTAAAATAGGAGATAAGAGAGCTAGTTGGTGAGAGGTAGGGCCCTATGCCAAGGTTTGATAGAAGTAGCAGTACCAGCTGAAATAACATCTTGTCAGGCAACAAAATATGATCAGATTTAAGGAATACAACCATGTGACTCTAATTGGGTAGACTAGATGATCTTGTATTTTCAAACTAGGGTATGCCCTCCTGATATTAATGCATCACAAAGAAGAAGATATAGACTTCAATATTTAAATTATGTCTTATTTTCAGAAGGTCTATACAAAAGGAACCTTGATGGATTTCTCCTTGGGCTCTTAAAATATGATTAACAATTAAAGGTCATAGAGGAGTTCCATGGAGGACCATCTAGAGGATATTTATTACGCAAACTTACAAATTTTAAAATCATAAAAGTAGGCTATTACTATCCTACTATATTTTTTGACACCTTCAAAGTCAGTAGAGCCTATGACAAATGCCATCAACATGTAGAAAGAACAAGGAATGCTTCATCCCCCCTCAAGCCAATACAAGTGCAAGAGCCCTTTTAGCAATGGGGGATGGAATTTATAGGGGTTATCAACCCTAATTATTCAAATGAGTACAAGTACATTCTAACTGCTACATACTACCTCACCAGATGGGTAGAAGTTATTCCTACCAATAAATAAGACTAGGAAGTTGTGATCAATTTTATGGAAAGTTTGATTTCAAGGTTTGGTGTTCCAGAAGCCTTGGTGAGTGACAATGGACCAACATTTATAGGAGCCAAATATATTGAGTTTTCCAAAAAGTATGGCATCACCATTAAGAATACTTAAAATTATTACCCTCAAGGGAATGGACTTGTAGAGTCTACCAATAAAAACCTATTAAGGATTTTGAGGAGATCACTAGAGGGGAATAAAAGAAGTTGGCACCTAATGTTGGATAAAGATTTATGGGCAGAAATAATTAATATTAAGAATTCCATAAAGACTTATTATTATGCTTTGGTGTATGGCAAGGAGGCAGTGTTACCCCATTTGAAAATTCTAGCACTCAAATTGATAAACACACAGGAATAACTATATGAAAATCCAATGGATAAAAGATAACTCTCTATTGTTAGTGGAGGAAATTAAGAAGAGTACTGATGAGATCTTGCACGATGATTCTAATATTGATACTATGGAAGAGCCAATTGATCAAGAGTAAGATTCATAGATGATTATTTATATTACCAGGCTTAGATATCAAATGGAAGACCTAGTCAACAAAGGAAGTGCTGCAAACTGTCAAGACATCGATGATATACATGGAAGACCTGGTCAACAAAGGAAGTGCTGCAAACTGTCAAGACATCGATGATATACAGTACATGCATAAGTATCTAAATAAAAATTCCAACCCCTTTGAAATAGATTGGCAATAGGCCCTACAAACCTTGAAGCTAATGGTGCAGTTATTTGGTAAGCGTACAAAAGAAGAAAATAAAGAGCAGACTTCACCTGAGAAAGAAGCTGAACAAAAGCAAGAATATAATGCTGAAGAAGATGCTCAACAACAAGAAGAAGAAGCTGATAGAGTTGTTGTGGATCTTGAAGGGACACAAGTTTAGCATTTTTTTGTATATATGTAGTCATAATTTTTGTATTTTTTTAATTCATTTTTACTCTAACATTGTTAGAAATAAATAATAAAAGCATGAGTCCAAAGAGACATAGAAAAAAACAAGTTTTGTGTGAAGGCATCCTTATCATTAGTGGTGAAAAGGCTTTATAAGGAAAGCATAGATGTGTTTTTTTTTAAGTATTGGAGTATTTATTAAGGAAACAATAGATATTTTTATGTTTCTATCATGATCTTCATCAGAACGTGTTATCATCTAGGTTGTTCATGAAGTTTTCAAAGGATAGTGTTCTTATGAAAATTATTCTTTGAAGCATTTTTAAGAAGAATGATAGAGATATCTATGTTTCTAGCATGGTCTCAATATGAATGTTTATCCTCAAATATGACCATAAAGTTTTTAGAGGATGATGTTTATATGGAAATTATTCTTTGAAACATCCTCGAAGAAGTGGTGAAAGAGTTTATGTTTACAACATGATCTCCATGCGAGCAGTTATTCTCTTAGTTAATTCACAATATTTTTTAGAGTTTAATGTTATTATGGAAGTTATTATTTGAAGCATTTTTGACTCCTGATACCCAATGGATAATACTTTGAGTTTGAAGGGCTTTGCGAGCAAATCCACTCGAGAGGGATCAAAATGTAGGCCCAAAATAACCACATCCTTAGAAAATATTTAAGATTTTATTCTAAGGCATGAAATCTCTATTACACTAAGGATATAGAGTATTTTTGAGTGGATCCACAAGGGGAGTTCCTGATTCTACCCAACACTTAGTGTTTTTTCACCTCAATAAGCCAAAATTCCATTTCGCTCGATTCATAGTGTATTGGAGAGCAGATTCCAAGTGAGTTCTAATTCTATAATTTTTTTTATAAAGATGATGTCAGCACAAAAATAAACGTGGAATGGTGATTATTGTGCATTTCTCCAGTGACTAAGTTTTGATAAGCTCGATTTCGCTAAGCCCAAATATTTTTTCGATACAAATTGGTGAAAAATACTATTTTGCATTACTTCTGAAGTGGAATGTTGATAAAGCTCATTTTACACAGCCTTCAGTGTAGAATGATGATCGTTGTTGGTTTGGTGTGTGATCAAAGTGGTTAAGTATTGTAAATTTTAAATCCACTAAGTACAAAGAGCATTTTACACTAACTCTAGTGCGGAATAGAGACAAAAGGATTTTTGAACTACCTCAAGTGCGGATTGGCGATTCTGCATTTCAATTAAGAGAAAGATGATGTCAACATACTTTTTATGTAGATTCTTAATGATGAAGAAGAGAAATAAGGCTAAGGAGTGGATTAGTAGCTTATTTCATTTCACTCGTTCCCTAGTGTCTTCCATACCGAAAGCTGATTTTGCAGAACTAAAGTCACTAAAGCTGACGTCAATGATTAAAAGTGTGGAATGGCATTTGTTCTTTCCTAGTCAATTTGTAGGGTATCTTAAGAGGTTTAATTGTAGTTTTCCATGATGAAGATAAACAATCCAAGTTGTGATGACATTATTGAAGTATATAAAAGTAAATTATCACTAGATCTGAATGGAGTCAGTTGGAGGGTAGGAATATGAAGCATCAAAGGGTTTTCAAGAACAAGAACCAGAAGAAGTTATATATTTATGGTAGAGTGGATCTTCCAAGAATGATCAATGGATCAGATGCATTTTTCAACCACCTTAACTCCAAATACCATAGCAAGTTGCAGAGTTGAGTAGCTATGGTAGATTACTCACAATAGATTTCACACCAATCAATAATATTATGCTAGGAAAACTCTCTGCTAAGATGTAAAATTGTAATCTTTGTAATGTCTCCTTAATATTATTTCATTTTAAAAATTATAAATAGAGGCCAAACCCTTATTTTTAAGGGTCGAATCTAGTGTGTTTGCTTGCCCTACTATAAATATTCATGCAGATTAATGAAAGGAGCATTACTTTGATTTTGACTCAAAATTTGTTATCTTCACTATCTTGTGCAAGAGGTTCAAAGGTTTGAGTTGCATTTCTATCGATACTTTAGTGGTTAGTTCATTCCAACTTATTGAACTAATAGGTGTGAGAGTAATTGAAATCTACACATAAGTTAGATCTGTGTTATTAGGAAGTTTATTTCTATTAAATCTAACTATTGGTTTATTCTATTAATTTGGATTATCAATATTAGATGTTGGAATTGCTTTCTGCAACATATCTTTGTTTGTGCTTTCATGTATGAATATTTCATGGGTTTGGGTGTTGTTAATTTTGAGTGATGATATACTAGAAATAGTTTATGGGAGTTTTTTGTTGTAGTTGTCTATGTTTTTAGCCTATCCGGCCACTATTTTTCATAATATATCTAACCCTAAACCTTTTATAACCTTTTTCTCAAAACCCTAATTGAGCTTTAATTATGTCAACACCATTCTAAGTTTACAAGGAACCAACCTACTCTAGAGGTTGGATTGAATTTTCCTTTGACCCATCCAATGCTGAGTGTCGAGTTATGACTATCGAGTGCATGCCTGGATAGAAAATTGGAAGATAGATAGTCGTAGTGTCGAGTAAAACTTGATGTCAATTCGGTGCCCAATAATAATAATTTAAAAATCATTTAAATGAAGTGTCCTCCATCCCTTCCAAGTGCATTTACACATTATAGGAAAATATTATAATGATTTAAAAATAATTTAAATGAAGTGTCCTCCATCCCTTCCAAGTGCATTTACACATTATAGGAAAATATTATAATGATTTAAAAATAATTTAAATGAAGTGTCACCCATACCTTCCAAGTGCATCTACATATTATAGGAAAAGATTATAATTATATGGGCTTGATGAGCCCTCCCACAAAATAAATGGAAAAATTCATATTAAAATGCATGATTGGAGGACTTTGGAGGCTCGATGGCAGCCACTTTATTATGGGAAGTAAGGGCTATATGGAGCTTACCCATGTGCAGTGGGAATTTTTTTTTTTAAATGCCAATATGATGTGGCCATGTGGTTGGCCACTTGAATTCACCAATTGCTAAAACTATGCTCTACAACACTGCTTTGTTAGCCAAATTATCAAAGGTTGTAAGGCTCCTACATGGTCAACAGTGGTTCATCATGGTGCACGATGGTTATAGGTGGTTGTGGAGATTTTAATTTGACAAAAAACAAGTTGTTTTCTCAAGTCCATCTTGATTTTGAATGTAGAGGCTAAGTATCTTGCTCAAGTGGTCCTGATCATCCGAACTCCATCCTTTTTTGGCTCCATGTAACCAATCATCGACTATCATCAATGATGGAGGGGGTCCATATCTATTCTATCATCCTCCATCTCAAAAAAAATATCTCCTATAAAACAAAATCCTGACTACATAGTGGATTACGACCTCTATGCACTCGTCAAGATCATGGCAAAGAAGGACCTTTGGAAGATAATTTGGATAGTGTAGGATAGATGCATCAATGGCATTGATGGGCTTTGAGAAGATGCCTTATCTTGTGGTGTATTATGATGTGAGTTGTAGGTGGATTTTTAACTCCATCATTGGTAGCAACAGTGATGCCAGTACATAGTTGCAGTACCCTAGTACCATTGGCACCATACAATAGCTTGTACAGATGCACTATTTTGCTATTTCCATGAAATTTGTTCATTGACAATAGATGATTTATGGTTAAGATGTCAAAATCAGTGCTCATCACCTACACTATTGGAGAAACATAGACTATTCACATCATCAAAATATCATCAACATAAATCACCTAGGGATCATTGTGGAAATATCATCTACATCCCCAGGGGGTGGTCTGGAAAAATATGGGGCCACCACGACTACATCATTTACTATGGGAAGCTGCTCATGGGTGCCCAAAATACATGATATTGTTTAGATTTGATACCAAATGTTCATATCCTATGTAGGCATCGCTAAATCATGCTTAGCAACTAAAATAGATTGTATATTTAGCCAGATCTAAATGTTTATGGATGATGGCTAGATTATAAAAACTAGGCTAGGTTGATGGGAACAATGGGGAAACCCTCCATATTTTAGATCTCACTTAGATATAGATATCCTTCAGTCAGATCTAATGTCAAATGTAGTAAATGCATTCACAAGATCTGATACTCATGGATTTGGAGGTCTATGAAATTAATCCATGAAAGATAATGTTGTCATAGATAAATTAGTTGTATTGCACACCAAAATCCTAGATCGAGCAGACTTCTACATCCACTACACAATTCTTGTCATACAACTCTTGACCTCCACCATCAGAAAACATGTTTAGCTTTCACATGGAAATATTTGAAAAAATACCAGTGAAGGTGTTGATCAAATATGGTGGTTCAATTTTCCACATCACAGCATAGTGATAGCATCTTTGAGCAGGATGTGAATTGATGAAAAAGTCACTTGAACTCATATCTGTCACATGTAATTCGTCATAGTGTACCATGAGGAATGATAGTACATTTGTCCATCATAATTCCTAGTTTAAAATTGATTTGCTATAGTGATGTGATATATAGCTACATGATTGGATTATGAGGATGTGACGTCCATATCTGGTGTATAGATCTACTACGACCTCTAAATAACATTCCAATGATCTCTATATTCGTAGGTGGCTATTTCCTAGTTCATATAAATTGGCCTTATTCATGGATCCAAGCATTAAAGCTTCAAGGGTAGCCATAAATATCCCTCCATGAGTTTTTTGGTTTCTAGTCCACTTAGAAAGTTGAGAGCATACTCCCTAAGCCATGGGGAAGGGGAGAATCACCAAAGAGGCAATTCCTCCCAAGCCTTTTAGGTAGGAAGGAGTCCTGCTCTTATACTAATGTAGTCAACCAAATTCATTAATTCTATTAAAAAACTATGTATAAATATACAAATATATGGCTAAGTTTAGCCATATCAATATTCCCTTAACAATATTGGATTGTTACAACAATATAATGATCTACCTATGTGTTGAGTGGTATTTTCACCCAATTGTGAAAGTATACTCTCCCTTAGGATTTGGATTCCAAATCCCCTCTTGCAAAGAAGTTAAACAAACCACTTCTCCAAGGTCTCCGCTATATTTAGCATTTGCATGTGTATTAGTAATCTCAAATAAAGATATTCAATTTAAATGCTTGGAACACCTTAGTGATTGCAAGTAACTGTAAACAAGGGGCAATGTTGGTTTATTTTACCATGAAACTTTAGTGATTGTTCATTGAACCAAAATAAAGCAAATGTGAGTTGGCCCTCATATGACCACGATGTAGTACCTTAATTATTTTTATCTTGAGGGTTTTAAAATAGATTTTATCTTGCATTAAATCCAAATATGGCTTCTTATCATGAAGATGAATATAGCTTTCAATGTGATCGATAAACTATCCCTCTTTGGTGAAATAGGTTTTCACAAAGAGGCAATAATTTATGGGCTTAAATTAAGGGCTTTAAATGTCACTTTAAATTATCCCTCTTAAATGAAATCAAATTTTCATTAAGAGGAACAATTAAGTGCTTTGAAGAAATGACTTTCAATGTAATACTCAAATTACCCCTCTTTCGTAAAATTAGAATTTTTATGAACAGAGGGCAATTTTAGGAGCAAAAAATGGAAATTTGTGAAGTGCCATAAAACATAACTCCTTCAATGAAATTGGAATTTTCATGAATGGAATGTCATCATAGGCTCATGAGCGTAAAACAAAACTAAAAAAATGAAAATTGACCTTAAAATGGAAATTTTCTATTTTCGGATTTTTAAAATCTGTAATAAAACAACAACTTCAATGAATTTTTAAAAATACTAAACTACTTCGAAAATGAAATTTCAAAGTGTGTATTGGAAGTCTGAAGTATAACCTACGCAACGGTGAAATTATTTTTGTATTTTGAAATTTTTTAAACGTTTATTTTAATGCCTGAAAATTAAAAAAATTAAAATTTCTGAAAAAATAAAATGCAGAAAAATGAAAATTGAAATGCAGAAAATGAAACACATGATACATTCAGTTTGATGCTATCCTAATCCGGAAAAATCGAAGATGTGAGGTTTTCATGCATGCAACCTAACCTATTGGACTTGCAACACAAGCACAATCCGAATAAGCTAAGTGCTGGCTTCTAGGGTTTTAAATGAGGTTTTCAGATTTAAATATTCGCATGAAGCAACCAAGAAACTTGCATAAACTCCATTTAAAAGCCTAAAATCTAAAAAGGGAAAAAAAATAAACATTTAATCTTGCATGCAAAAAATGACTCCTCCTTTCTTGCCCATAAGATGCAACTTTCTGAAAAAACTATTTGCATTAAAATATTTTTTTGTACATGGCAAAAATCTGGTTTTCTCAAAGAACCAGTCCAATGTGGAAGGAAAATATCCAGAAAAACCCATTGCCCAGGCCTTGCCTTCATTCCTGCAATATTCTCTGAAAAGTTTCCAACCCTTCACTTATGTTTTGAAGCTATCTTTATAGACTTCTGAAACTCTTCATTTTCTTTCATTTGGCTTCTATTTCTTCATAACGCTTTCTTGCTTACGTTTTTCGAAGCGCTCCCTACACTATCCTTTGAAACCTTCTCTTATGATGAACCCGATGAAACCTTTTGATTTTTTTCATTGAATACAGCGACTTTCATATTTTATCATCATAAGCATAGTCCCCTTAACCATCCCACTATCCACATAATAACAAAAGCATTGGGAATATTCCCATGTGGTAGTTGGTTTACCTAAATTTACACTTCTCCTGGGCGATGAAGACGTTGTCGGACTACTCATCTAAATGTGTCTGTTTCCATTTTTTATATAATGCTTAACGTCTCTGCCCTATAACCAAAGCCTATCCCTACTTCTCCTTGAAATATTCGTAACGATTCCTCCTTCTTTCACATGTGGAAACGTGGGGAAATAGATGTATGTTCAATCCTGCATAACAGGTGAGGGCCACCTCGTTTAACAGATTTCAACATTCTTCAATCACTACATGAATTTCTGAACAACCTATTTTGGCTTCATTTGGCTTGCTTGCTAATGTACCACCATTTTTGCTAACAAACACCTTCTTCTACTAACCGTAATGGCTGTGCCAAAAATTCCTTATCATAGCACATGATGCCTTAAGATTTCCACATTGTCCATGTGGCAGTCTACTCAATTAATTAAATGAAAATGGGTCATGCCCTATAATGTTTGATGTTGAAATTTTATCGAGCTTTACCTACACCATGTAAACTTCTACTATCGATGATGTTAGCTCAAGTTCCATCCATCGTTTTCTATCGGTGCTTCTATCTCTTCTCGATGAACATGATTCCTCTGTATTGTTTCACACTGCCTCATTAATCTTGGGGATCGAACTGTGCTGCCACCCTTGTCTACTGGTAAAAGGACCGCCACTATGCACCCAGCTTCTCGTCCATGTTCGCAATCCGGTGGTTCACTCGTGTCGTCCCTTCCAACAGACTGCTCTGCTGTCATTGTTATCCCACTGTGCATGTTGGATCATCCACATCGGTTTGGGAAATATGCACAAATTTACCTTCGTAGCCCATACTTATCCTCCATGGACTATATCGACGTGTACCCCCATTGCACTGTAATCTCGCTGTCGTTCACATTTCATCACGCCTGAACCACCGTTGCTAAGATGTGAACATCCCGCCTTGTTTTCAACTCCGCCCGGCCACTGTCATAGAGGGCTATACACGTCCAAGGTTGCTTCCCCAGCTTTGCCTACATGGGCTATCCATAATACGTCATCGACACACTGTTTACTACACACCATTCATGTCCACCTATGATGAAACTCCTGCATTGCAGCGTTGTTCGATATTTAAAGGTGTGTGGTGTTGATGTCTCTCGATGACCATGGTGTGTGTCCAGTCCAAAAATGTCTTCAATTCGGCAGAAATTAATAGTGTAGATCATCCCACTCTGCCTTGGCTGGCCTCTAATAATATCGTGCATGATACTCCACTACCAAGACTATTAAAACCATTTTCGTCTCCCTCGATCCGATGAATTCGACGATCCAAACTAGCGCTACGTATATTTTGACTACCACCTTTGATTTCTACTGCACTGTCCACATTTTACTATTTTCATTGTTGTCAAGCCTATCCTCTTTAGCAAAAAATCCCTGGATCTACGCCCGAAATTCCTATTGCTGATTATGCCGAGTCTAGCGATGTCCACCCCCGAGCGCTATTCCCAAAATGAAATTCGGCTACTCTGCTGCTATCCCTTGCACTGTCATCCCCTAAGCGCTATTCCTTAATTTGGTAATTTCGATAATCCACCTAGTGGCTACACTCGTCTACATCTTCAACATCTCTACGAATACTTACCAAATACGACCTCTTTCTATGTTTCACTTCCACTGTGGGTGTTCTCAAAATTAAAGTTGTGATTCTATTATTTTCCTCCTTCGTTAGCTGGTGAATGTCCTGCATATGACCAAATATTAGAATTTCAAATCCAATTTAAGGCAAAAATAACATAGCCCATGAGCTTGTTTTAATCACGTATTTTCCTTTTTTTTTTTAGTTTTAATATATATTGTTATCTTTTTGTTATATATATATATATATATATAATTTTGATATTATTTTTTTTATTTTTATTTTTAAGTAATACTTCTTATACACATCCACCATGGAGATTGAACCCGGGTCACATTACCGATATGTTTGTTTTACTTTGTATAGATGTATATTAAAGAGGTATTAAGGTGGAATGAAGTTTTAACATAAAAACCTGTTTTATATATAGAACACAAGCTCATTATACATGAATGATAAAAACAAGAAATTTAACCATCACAATGTTAACAACAAAATATTAGCAATAACATTGCTAACACAACATTGACGATAAAAATCGTCGACAACAAAATGACATTAAAAATCGTCAACAACAATTTGACAAAAAAAATCGTCGACAAGAAATAGTCATCGACAATAAAAATCGTCGACAAGAAATATCGTCGACAAGAAAAAGTCATCGACAACAAAATATCGTCGACAAGAAAAAGTCATCGACAATAAAATATTATTGACAAAAACTAATGATAAATGCAAATTCAAAACAAGTCGAGCATTAGACACTCAAAACCAACATGCAAACACCCAAATACCAAAAATAAAAAGGGGGGTCCCCAATTTTGGGGTACGTTGTGGAGCAGCCACAACAAATGGCGACTCTGCTGGGAAATGCTCCTGAGCATTTCGGTGAGAACCCAACCTGAAAACACACAAACTCAAATACAAGCATCAACAAATATCCAACGAATGCAAATAGATCAAAAATACATGAAGCATCAGAATCGTTAAGCATCAGCTCGGTGTGTGCAGTGTGCTTCATTCCCTATCGTTTGAAACTCGTTCAACTTTCCATTGTCAGTTTTACCTGAATGCATATGCGAAGTTATGAATGATTTGTTCAGGATTTAATGTATGGTGAAGATGTTAGAGATATAACAACCTACTTTGCAAAGGCTCAAACTTTCTAGTACCATGAACAAACATATTAAAACTGTCAAACCCTCTTAGGACCAAATATGTGTATACTGAATTAATTTACTAGATCCCAAAGTTGGTTAAGTGTCACTACCATCTTGAACCCATGTGCAAGTGTAAGTGAAATCAGAGCTTTGGGGAATAGGATTCCCAACCTAAGCGAGATGGGAATTTAACCCTATCCTTACTACTCGATCCGGAGTTCATTACCTCATCTTGAACAAAATGATTTAACCTGTTATGGATGAAACTGTCAGGCTAGCCTATCCGTTTGAGCAGTCAGTGGTCTTGCTTTTAGACAAGACATGTTGCCACACATGAGCATACTCCACTGCCAGTCAGGCGTCTATAGCCCCGGTGGAGATTAACCCCATAATCCAGGATTTGGCTTTACTTTTGATTTCTTGAACCTTGGGGATGACTACCCATCCTTGCAAGGGACATGTAGTACGATCCTTCCAATCCAATATTAATGATGAAATGAAAGTATAATGAAAAATATTTGCTTTGGAATTTCAAGTTCTTGAGTGTAGATCGCGCTTTTAATTTCTTAAAGCGTGATGGAGGCAAAATAGAAGCTTTGGGGAATCGGATTCTCAACCTAAGCGAGATGAGAATTAGACCCTATCCTTACTACTCCATGAAGGTCAAATCAGAGCTTTGGGGAGTTGGATCCTCAACCTAAGTTCGATGGGGATTTAACCCTATCCTTACTACTCTGATTTTAGGCTTTAAGCACTATGGGAGTGGTAAAAACCATTGTTTTAAGGATTATGTTGCATGATAGGACAGACACGAAATACTCCTTTCGCCTCACCTTTTCTTCCAAGTATGGTTTTGACCATTTTGCTCAAGATCCCTTTTAATATGTGTAGAACGTGTTTGGTTCAAGATAGTTCGGGCATCAGTTCCCAACCTTAGGATCCTTTTAATATATGTTATGTAATAACCCTAAGAGGATTCGACACCTTTTCAATGATTGTATTTGAAATGTAGATGCAACTGAGATGAAATGTATATGCAATGTGGAATGTAACATGAGATATGGATGAATGCATTGCTCTTTTTGAAATGCGGATGGAGTATACCACACCTTGCCATAATTTGCAAAAACTGACAACTTCATGCATCACAAGTTTCAAACGATATTATTTAATGTGTTTGCGTTACTTGTGGAGCTTTCTACAATACAATTCCAATGTTTCATATTCTCCTAGTCTTAGTCAACATTCATAAGGACATAAGCTGACATCTCGCTTTTTTTTCTTTTTTTTTCAAGACAAACCAAAAGTGTCCAAAGGACCAACACACAAAACTTAAAACCAAACCCAAAATGCAATCCCAAAAATGAAACTTGAAAACACAAACCAAAACCAAAAACCAAAGTCTATATACAAATGTACAATATGGTACAATATGATGCACAGTTTGAACCGTCACTTCCCTGGATCCCAAACATGATTTGAGCATTCCAAAAGACATATAATGTGATACACATGCCAAATGTGGAAGGAATCAAACAAAAACAAGACTAGACCAAACAATGCAACCAACTTCAACTTTCCTCTCTCACCCCACCAATTAGATTTAGTTCCCTTAGTATTCTCATAGGTGAGATTCAAATTACCAAATTGATTAGACAATGGTTGATTTTCAATTCTTTCTTGTCTATTCTTTAAGGTGTAAATTTCATAATTCCATTCATGATTTAGAACTAGGCTTTCTTTATCCAAAATGAAATTTTGTAAGCAAGAGCCTATTTCTAAAAATTTCAAAGCCAATTCATTTTCCATGTTCTTAGGCCAATCAAAATTGTGCAACAATTCACAAGCATCTAGGATATTTACTAAATGGGGATCATTAGAAGTTTTTATCCTAGGTTCAAGAATTAATTGTTGATGAATTTGATTTAGCAATTTAAGTGCATCAAGCTCCTTTTCATTCATTAAAGTAATGTTATCAAAGGTGTGGTTAGAAATTAATCCTTGTTCTTCATTCACCTTCAATGGCATTTCATCATAAACATCATCCAAATTCAAAACATGGTCATGTAACTCTTCACCTATAGCTTGGATACTTGAACACAAAAGGTTAGATTCTACCTTTTGCACATTTTCATTTACCAACACTTGGTGAGAAATCACAATTTCTTCATTTATTACCTGTTCATCAAGCATACCAAAATATGGCACCCAATTGAAAACATGTTCATCTTTCTCAATCCTCAAATTTTGTTGGTCGAAGTATATGTCACGTAATCTGTCTTGATGATCACTCATTTGAGTTGCTTCCAATTGATCAATCTCTTTGTCATTTGTTTCCAATTCCTTATTCACCATCCATGGCATCTCCTCATGTGAGATAGAAGTTTCAATATCTTGTATATCCAGTGAAATAGGATTTTCATCAATAGGGGTGTGAGAAAACAATACATCATCATATCTCCCCCAACCATTGTAAAAATTGTCATCCAGATTCGTGGAATGAAACTCCATGGTATTTGTGACATGATCTTTTGATTCATTCATCAATTCACTTTCTTCTTTGTCCTTGGTAGTAGGATCATTATAATCTTCCAACATTTGATGAGATTTGAAACCCTCTTCCAAAACATCCTCAAATTGTACAGGAGTTGTAATATCTTCCTTTGAGTAGGCGATTATGTTGTCCTGTATATCAATTGGCACACAAGTTTCATTAGCGGTTTTGGAGTGAGTGTAGTCTTCCCACTTCTTCCAAGCATCATAATAATCATCTTCCAAAGTCAAGTGGTGACGTTCAACTACTTCTTCAACATCTTCCAATTCATCAATGTGTTTCTCATCAAATTCACCTTCACCTTCTTTAGATGATTCAATAACTTTCAAAAGTGGGTTATTTCTTGAATTCAAATTTGTAAGACTATCATCGTCCAAATTAGTAACCCATGATTCAATTTTATCACAATTTGGAGGGTGAAGAATTTTTTGATCATTAGTTCCAAGCTTCTCATCGAGAGTGTCTTCCAAGAACAAGTGGTGAAATTCTATCATATCTTCAAATTCATTTATTGATTTTCTTCCAATTTCACTTTCAACCACTTCATTCAATTCTATGGTAGTTTTTGTCCTATCACCTATCTCAAACCTTGTTGAATTTAGGACCCCTTTATCCGAATAATCATGTACTTCTATGAATGAGATCATTTCTGCATAATCCTCACTGGTGGATGTTGGCTTAGCAATTTGCACCTCCTCTTGGACTACATCTAAGGTGGTTGTAACATTTGGACCTTCAAATTCATCCCCTTGATCATTTACCTTAGGTATCATTGGAGTGGATGGTGCTATATTTAATGGTTGGTGTCGGTTGGCATCACTAACTCCAAAAGAACAATCTCTCATGTGAACATGTTGTGCCTTTTCTTCTTCCAAAACTTGTTCTACCTTTTCCAAGATCTCATAGATTGTCTCTAGAGACAGGTCATCCAAGTTTTTCTTTAAATATGTAACAAGTTTGGGGTGTATGGCTCCCATGTATACTTGAATAGCTTCCTCTTCTGATGTGTTAAAATTTTCCCACATTTGGGAGTGCAACTCATGAAATCTTCCATTGAATTGACTCAAGGATTCATTAGGCTCATTACGTATGGAGGTAAACTAATTTTTCAACATCTCTAAGTCAACTTGATTACCAAAATGATAAAGATAGGTTGCTTCTAGTTGTATCCAAGAAGTCCTAACCTCCATGGGTAGTTGGCCATACCAAAAGAATGGTCTATCATCCAAAATGTATGCAAATAACTTACAAGCCACCTCCTCATAGAAAATTTGGAATTGACATAATGTATTCTTGTAGACATACAATTTTTGCAAGTATCCTAGTGGCACCTCTTGATTAAAACATCGTAGAAACTCCAATAACATTTTAGGAATTTGATAGGGTATCCCATGCATAGACAAACCCTTATAATGATCCTCCATCGTAGATACCATTCTTTCTCTTAGAGATGCTACTTCAGCTCTTATATCGTATGTCGTCATTAGTAAAACTCAAAATATAACTTTAGAACCAAATCTGTTAGTCAAAATAAAAGAAGGAACCAGGACAAAGCAATATTCTAAAAATGTAATTTAATTTCTGATTCACCAGATCGCATATGCGCAAGTGAAGAGCATACTCCTAGTGTTGTAGGCTTTCTGATTCACAAGATCGCATTACACGCAAGTGAAGAGCATAATACCGACAACAACTACATTTTAGACAAAATAATTCCTTACAAATAAGCATGAAATGACTAGCAAATATCAAACATGTAACGTATGAATAATCATGTTAGCATCAACCAAGAGATGTATCCATTAAAATCAAATGAAAGTAATTGCATGGAGACAACCTCGTTAGTCAAGACCAAAAATTTTCAAAATCAAATCAAAACACATTATTCCTGTATGAACAATCAAAAGCGTTAGAACAATGCATAGCAATTCATGTCCTCCTTTTAACACCTGCAAGGTTGTATTGTTAAAAGAGGGCTAAAGATAATAATCAATAGGGCATGAAATATTCAAAATTTAAATCCCTATAGCATTTAAATCACACTGAAATAAACCAATTCAGGCCCTCCTTCTAGCGCCAATATGTTGAGTGGTATTTTCACCCAATTGTGAAAGTATACTCTCCCTTAGGATTTGGATTCCAAATCCCCTCTTGCAAAGAAGTTAAACAAACAACTTCTCCAAGGTCTCCGCTATATTTAGCATTTGCATATGTGTATTAGTAATCTCAAATAAAGATATTCAATTTAAATGCTTGGAACACCTTAGTGATTGCAAGTAACTGTAAACAAGGGGCAATGTTGGTTTATTTTACCATGAAACTTTAGTGATTGTTCATTGAACCAAAATAAAGCAAATGTGAGTTGGCCCTCATATGACCACGATGTAGTACCTTAATTCATTTTTATCTTGAGGGTTTTAAAATAGATTTTATCTTGCTTATTAAGTCCAAATATGGCTTCTTATCATGAAGATGAAGATAGCTTTCAATGTGATCGATAAACTATCCCTCTTTGGTGAAATAGGTTTTCACAAAGAGGCAATAATTTATGGCCTTAAATTAAGGGCTTTAAATGTCACTTTAACTTATCCCTCTTAGATGAAATCAAATTTTCATTAAGATGAACAATTAAGTGCTTTGAAGAAATGACCTTCAATGTAATACTCAAATTACCCCTCTTTCGTAAAATTAGAATTTTTATGAAGAGAGGGCAATTTTAGGCCCAAAAAATGGAAATTTGTGAAGTGCCATAAAACATAACTCCTTCAATGAAATTGGAATTTTCATGAAGGGAATGTCATCATAGGCTCATGAGCGTAACACAAAACTGAAAAAATGAAAATTGACCTTAAAATGGAAATTTTCTATTTTCGGATTTTTAAAATCTGTAATAAAACAACAACTTCGATGAATTTTTAAAAATACTAAACAACTCCAAAAATGAAATTTCAAAGTGCGTATTGGAAGTCTGAAGTATAACCTACGCAATGGTGAAATTATTTTTGGATTTTGAAAATTTTTAAATGTTTATTTTAATGCCTGAAAATTAAAAAAAATTAAAATTTCTGAAAAAATAAAATGCAGAAAAATGAAAATTGAAATGCAGAAAATGAAACACATGATACATTCAGTTTGATGCTATCCTATTCCGGAAAAACCGAAGATGTGAGGTTTTCATGCATGCAACCTAACCTATTGGACTTGCAAAACAAGCACAATCCGGATAAGCTAAGTGTTGGCTTCTAGGGTTTTAAATGAGGTTTTCAGATTTAAACATTCGCATGAAGCAACCAAGAAACTTGCATAAACTCCATTTACAAGCCTAAAATCTGAAAAGGGAAAAAAAATAAACATTTAATCTTGCATGCAGAAAATGACTCCTCCTTTCTTGCCCATAAGATGCAACTTTCTGAAAAAACTATCTGCATTAAAATATTTCTTTGTACATGGCAGAAATCTGGTTTTCTCAAAGAACCAGTCCAATGTGGAAGGAAAATATCCAGAAAAACCCAGTGCCAAGGCCTTGCCTTCATTCCTGCAATCTTCTCTGAAAAGTTTCCAACCCTTCGCTTATGTTTTGAAGCTGCCTTTATAGACTTCTGAAACTCTTCCTTTTCCTTCATTTGGCTTATGTTTCTTCATAACGCTTTCTTGCTTACGTTTTTCGAAGCGCTCCCTACACTATCCTTTGAAACCTTCTCTTATGATGAACCCGACGAAACCTTTTGATTTTTTTCATTGAAGACAACGACTTCCATATTTTATCATCATAAGCATAGTCCCCTTAACCATCCCACTATCCACATAATAACAAAAGCATTGGGAATCTTCCCACGTGGTAGCTGGTTTACCTAAATTTACACTTCTCCTGGGTGATGAAGACGTTGTCAGACTACTCATCTGAATGCGTCTGTTTCCCTTTTTAATATAATGCTTAACGTCTCTGCCCTATAACCAAAGCCTATCCCTACTTCTCCTTGAAATATTCGTAACGCTTCCTCCTTCTTTCACATGTGGAAACATGGGGAAATAGATGTCTGTTCAATCCAGCATAACAGGTGAGGGCCACCTCGTTTAACGGACTTCAACATTCTTCAATCATTGTGTGAATTTCTGACCAACCTATTTTGGCTTCATTTGGCTTGCTTGCTAATGTACCACCATTTCTGCTAACAAACACCTTCTTCTACTAACTGTAATGGTTGTGCCATAAATTCCCTATCATAGCACATGATGCCTTCAAATTTCCACATCGTCCACGTGGTAGTCTACTCAATTAATTAAATGAAAATGGGTCATGCCCTGTAATGTTCGCTGTCGAGATTTTATCGAGCTTTACCTACACCATGTAAACTTCTACTATCGATGATGTTAGCTCAAGTTCCATCCATTGTTGTCTATCGCTGCTTCTATATCTTCTGGGTGAACAAGATTCCTCTGTATCATTTCACACTGCCTCATTAATATTGGGGATTAGATTGTGCTTCCACCCTTGTCTACTGGTAAAAGGACCACCACTATGCACCCAGTTGCTCATCCATGTCCGCAATCCGATGGTTCACTCGTGTCGTCCCTTCCAACAGACTGCTCTGCTGTCATTGTTATCCCACTGTGCATGCTGGATCATCCACATCGGTTTGGGAAATATGCACAAATTTACCTTCGTAGCCCATACTTATCCTCCATGGACTATATCGACGTGTACCCCCATTGCACTGTAATCTCACTGTCGTTCACATTTCGTCATGCCTGAACCACCGTTGCTAAGATGTGAACATCCCGCCTTGTTTTCAACTCCGCCCGGCCACTGTCATAGAGGGCTATACACGTCCAAGGTTGCTTCCCCAGCTTTGCCTACATGGGTTGTCCATAATACGTCGTCGACACACTATTTACTTCACACCATTCATGTCCACCTGTGATGAAACTCCTGCATTGCAGCGCTGTTCGATATTTAAAGGCATGTGGTGTTGACGTCTCTCGATAACCATGGTGTGTGTCCAGTCCGACAATGTCTTCAATTCACCAAAAATTAACAGTGTAGATCATCCCACTCTGCCTTGGCTGGCCTCTAATAATATCGTGCATGATACTCCACTGCCAAGACTATTAAAACCATTTCCGTCTCCCTCGATCCGACGAATTCGATTATCCAAACTGGCGCTACGTATATTTTGACTACCACCTTTGATTTCTACTACACTGTCCACATTTTACTATTTTCATTGTTGTCAAGCCTATCCTCTTTAGCAGAAAATCCCTGGATCTGCGCCCGAAATTCCTATTGCTGATTATGCCGAGTCTAGCGATGTCCACCCCCGAGCGCTATTCCCAGAATGAAATTTGGCTACTCTGATGCTATCCCTTGCACTGTAATCAGCCTCGATTTGGTAATTTCGATAATCCACGTAGTGGCTACACTCGTCTACATCTTCAACATCTCTACGGATACTTACCAAATACGACCTCTTTCTATGTTTCACTTCCACTGTGGGTGTTCTCAAAATTAAAGCCGTGATTCTAGTATTTTCCTCCTTCGTTAGCTGGTGAATGTCCTGCATATGACCAAATATTAGAATTTCCAATCCAATTTAAGGCAAAAATAACAATAGCCCATGAGCTTGTTTTAATCACGTATTTTCCTTCTTTTTTTTTTAGTTTTAATATATATCGTTATCTTTTTGTTATATATATATATATATATATATATATATATATAATTTTTATTATTTTTATTTTTAAGTAATACTTCTTATACACATCCACCATGGAGATTGAACCCGGGTCACATTACCGATATGTTTGTTTTACTTTGTATAGATGTATATTAAAGAGGTATTAAGGTGGAATGAAGTTTTAACATAAAAACATGTTTTATATATAGAACACAAGCTCATTATACATGAATGATAAAAACAAGAAATTTAACCATCACAATGTTAACAACAAAATATTAGCAATAACATTGCTAACACAACATTGACGATAAAAATCGTCGACAACCAAATGACATTAAAAATCGTCAACAACAATTTGACAAAAAAAATCGTCGACAAGAAATAGTCGTTGACAATAAAATATCGTCGACAAGAAAAAGTCATCGACAATAAAATATCATCGACAAGAAAAAGCGTCACAAAGGTATCTCAACGGAAAATCATCGACAATAAAATATTATTGACAAAAACTAATGATAAATGCAAATTCAAAACAAGCCGAGCATTAGACACTCGAAACCAACATGCAAACACCCAAATACCAAAAATAAAAAGGGGGGTCCCCAATTTTGGGGTACGTTGTGGAGCAGCCACAACACTACGTGAGCATTATTAATTAATATTCCAAATAATAGGAATATTTATTCTAGACACCTAAAACACGTCATGTTTAGGAGACTACTCATATGGGCACCTTTGCAGACCATATGAATGACTTGGGACCTTTCCAAGACCAAGTAGTGGTTTTAACCACTCATTTAGGGTAGTCTAGTCCTATGAAATCCTAGCTACTGACGTCAATAACAGCTAAGATCCTAGCCACTGATGATCAGAGTGGCTAAGAGCTAGCCACGTATATCGATAGTGGCTAAGGGTAGCTTACCCCTAGCCATGTTGAGTGAGAGTAGCTAGCCCTATAACCAACTTGGGCTCCTCGAGCCGAGAAAAATCAGTTGCATCTAACAAATTAGCAACGATTTGGGTTCCAGAAGCCTCTAGAAGCTTCGCCTAACCATTCCAGCTCAGCAAGTTCTTGATCTTGGCTTCCTGGAGAAGCTAGACCAAGGAATTTGGGAGTCTACTTAAGGCCCCAAATTTATCAAGAAAACCTTGGCTATCTTCCCTAACGAAGTGTTGCCAAATCTAGAGAATTAATGAGCATTTGCCATAGTGAAGCCCTATCGGATTGGAGAGCGATTTCACATCCCCTTGAGGAGTAACGAAGTGTTGTCCAATTGAGCAATGACAAGTGCCTATCCACCAATGGAGATTACCACATTTTGAGAAGAACAACCATTATTCAAGCACTCAATTCAACATGATTTGAGCCAATTTCCTACCCAAAGTCATTCTAAGAGAACGCACCAAGAACATCAAACCCCTTTGTAGTAGAATCGATTGATACTAGGTCTGAGATTTAAAGAGTAGAACCCTTTCCTTATGGCCATTATCTTTAATAGTAACCCATAGGCTTAGCCATCAAATTTGATAGTGGCTAGCAGAGCCAACTACTCTAGTTGATAGTGGCTAGGGTCTGATGTCTCTTTTCCCCTATTTTTAGCCATTAGATTAGATTAGCAATCTTTTCATTGGATTTCTAACCTAGTATAGCAACATTTTCATTCTTTATATTCAATATTTCAAGCATTATTTCAAGTTTTCAAGCATTCTTTATCATTTCATGCATTTCTTTCCTATTTGCATATTTCAAGAAATTAGCCTCATCTTGAGAGGCATCATGTGCTATTGATGTGTCTTCTAGTTTCTTTGTGTGCAGGTGATAGGGACAATCAAGGATCCAAGAGCATCATCGAGATCATCTTCCTTGGCATCAAAGAAGGAGGTAGCTAATAAGCCCTCTTATAAGCAAAGTGGTGGAGATCTAAAGAGCTTTTAGAATACATCCTCCCCTATTTTGGGGCTCAAAACTATTGTAATCATGTATCAAATTTGGTATCCCTAAGAGGGATGAATATGTAATCAAGCTTTGAAATTTATTAATACAAAGGAGGCATTTATTTTTATCAATTTATTTGGTTATACATGTTTCATAGCTTTAAATTTGTTATCATGTTGCAATTAGCCTAGATGTATGCTTTTTAGAGCTTTACAAGTGGTGATCATGATTAGACCAACCCTATTTTTGTGTTGTTTACTAATATTTTTGTCTTTTTCCTTCATGCAGGTACAATCACTCTGAGTGACAGTGGCTAGTAGTCCCAGCCACCATCGATGATAGTGGCTAGCATCATAGCCACCCTGATTGATAATGACTAGGGGAAAATAAGCAAAAATAGTCAACAACCTATTTCTTCATCAGATGAGGATTTTCTTGTAAGTGATTCTATCTTATTTTTCTATTTCCTATTTTCTTATATTTTTGGAAAAGTAGTAGGGTTAAATAAATCACATAGAAAAATATTAAACAAGGTAAAATCAATTTTTTTGCTATGTTTCTGCTAGTTGCTATTGGGAACAATGGCTAGTTCTGCTAGCCACCCTAGAAGACAGCAACTAGGATTCTAGCTGCTACTGTCTATAGCAATCAAATATTGTGCACCACTATTTATAGTAGTGGCTACTATTTAGCCTGATTTGTAGGTGTGCCTACTTGAAGCCTATGCAAAGGCTATTTCATATTTTAATTTATATTTTTTGAAATGTATCTTCATTCTACATTTTTTGAATATAAAATGTAAATTATATGCATGTAGATGAAAAGAGCATTGTATGTTGATTGATGCATTTATTTTTATGCAAATTAAAATGAACCAATCACACACCATGATCCAAGGATAAACATCAGTGGCATTGGGCTTTCACATCCAACCCATTGATCAAGACCAATGATGGAAGTCATTACCACTCGGTTGGCTTGTATGACATTGTATCATCATTACCCATCCATGGCCAAGGCTGATTCAAGAACTATCCTATCCATGGAAAATTGCATGCATTCCTCTTCAAAGGGGTGTATCACTGACCATGGTGTGTTGGGTGAGAATCGGTAGTACCTATGCTCCCTGATCGGGTATGGATTTCATCTCCATATTTTGATGGGTAGATAGCCTGGATGTCATTATCGAGTTTGTCACTATGAGTGTATAGGTGAAATATTTAAACAATCTAAGAATTACATCAACTATTGCAAACACGATAAGAATTCATATTGTATACACAACAAATAAAAAATGCACAAAACAAGTTTTAGGAAACACAAGCAAAACTTAAATGAGATAATCACCTTATATACTTTGTTTGTCTTAAAACTTACACAAGAGATAATTTCATATAGTTATGGTCACTACACGAGGCCATCCTTGATCTACGATCGAGGTGGTTCCCAATTCACCATAGGGCCCAGACCATCCTAGAGGTAGCACACCTACCTAGAACATACCTGATCAAACTTCAAGTAGTCTCAGAGGAGACAACACCACTCATGATGGATCTCACCAAGAGACCCCACCCAGGAGAACTAACATTAGATCTGCTCATGATCCAGATGAGATAATTTCTAAACCTACTTCATCTCATCACATTGAGAGATCAAATCTACCCAATAACAAGAAGGGTAAAGGGATTGTGATTATTCATGTGCCCATCATAATGCCAAATTCTTTCAAGCATGGAGGGTGTCATTTATCCTACCATAATATTGGTGAAGGAGGTACACCCCTCGACCAACCATGGAAGACCCATCACCTTGACTTCTTAGATCAAGGTGCTGGAAGATCCCAACATGGGATAGTTGAGCATGGAAGTATATATCATGATCGTACTCCTCATGGATCTACTAGGTCCACTGAGGAATACATCATGGAAGAAGGAACTATAACCTAGTTGCATCCTATCCATACCCATGGTGAATATCCCAGGTGAACACACGACACCCCCACAACATCCTTACACGAGGATCATACCCCTAGGGAAGAGCTTAATGTCAATGCAACCTCGAGGAATCGAGGGAAGCGAGTTGCCAACCTAGTTGCACAATTTGAGGTAAACAAAGCCCCTCACACAGAGTTACAAAGTCAGAGGTCTCATACAACAAACTGATCAGATCGGTCACATAGGTCAGATGCAATTCAAAGAGAACAAATGCTCCAAGATCAATTGGAGGATTTGTGCATCGAGCGTGAGCATCTAGAGAATTTAGAATGTGAAAGCGCAAAACAATGATGGTTGCACCAACAATAGTTATATGAACACCACCTAGAAGAACAATACCTCCTTGATCAAAAGGAGCATGAAGAGTGATCGAACAGATTGGCTCGATCAAAACTACCTCCCCATAGTGAGTATAGGTAGTCATGCAATGAGAGATGTGCTACGTCGCACCTTGAGTTGCATACTAGGTGAGTAGATGATTATATTCACCATACTTCTCAACATGCTTCTCGACCACATAAGTATTTAGCACCAAACCAGCTAGAGCATAGTCAGTATGAAGAGTCAAAATGGGATGACTAGGATCAGTAGTATCCTGAACCATATTCTATAGACATGGTCGATGAATACAATCGACCACCTCAAACTCAAAGGAACTTACCTCTACTTGCACCTCGAAGATCCCTTTGGGAGGAAGAGATCATCTCTTCTCAAGCCTACAAAGTGCTTACAGAGAGAGTCAAAACTCTTGAGAAACAAGAAGTGGCTGGTCAAAATCCCACTTTAAGCAAGATACACAATCAACCATTGTGTCCATCAATGCCAAGCCCTACTTATCCTAAGCATTTTGAAATGCCTAGATTGGATAAGTTTAAAGGTGATGAAGATGTGCAAGAACATATAACAAGCTTCATGAATTCATGTTTCCAACTATAGCATGATGATGCCTTGTTATTAAGAACTTTTATTATCACCCTCTCAAGTGCAGCCATCGAATGGTATAATCAATTACCTAGGCACAACATCACCAACTTTGAATAGTTGGTGAATGCTTTTCTTGAACGCTTCTCATTTGGCATCAAGAAGAAAACTAATCTATCCAACTTGGCCAATCTACGATAATATGATGATGAGCCAATCATGGATTACGAGAATCGATGGAGAAAACTAATGGTAAAACTACCATTCTCCATCTCCCACTATAGAACTCACCTGAATATTCATGAAAATTTGTGCAAAACACATATCATTATTGCTCCAACTACAACAATATACGACATTCGAGGAAGCTTTGGTGCAAGCCAAAGTAATTGAAGATATCAAGTTGCAAGAAGGAGACCTAAAGCTCTGTACAAAGAAATATTGGAATAACAAGAACACACGACATCAACCATAGTATCAGGGTAAACTTGTACCTATAAATTAGGTCATGTTAAACATTCCAAAAGTAGCATAGAGCCAACAACCATAGAATTATCAGGCTCAACCTCCTCCTATGCACTACAAACAATGCAACGAGAACCAAGGCAAGGACAAACAACAATGAGCACCTCACAATTACATACCATTACCTAAACCTTTGGCATCTATTTTCAACCACCTATGTGAGGCCAAGGCTCTAAATTTACTCGAGATACACACCCTAGATCCTAATCACCCCAAACCTAAGGGGTATAGGGAAGATATCTATTGTGTTTATCATTAAAAAAATAGCCATGATATCTAGGATTGTATCACATTCAAGAATTTACTGTAGAATATGTTGGATAAGAATGAATTACAAATAGATAGTCCTTTGGCTATCGATAATAAAAACATCGACATATTCAAAAACCCTCTTCCCAATCATGGGGCCAACAACAATCAAGTTGAGCATGTCAATGAGGTGCACATAGATCCACTTGAGGAGGGCTTTATCGGTAGGATCAATACTACAGTAGGAAGCAAAAGATACCTCGATCAACCCAACGTATCAAAAAATTCAACTAAAGCTGATCATTTATCATGGTCCATACCAACAATGAATTCAATTCACTTAAAAAAGGACCCTGTGATTACCTTTTGTAGGTAGGAGATTAAGCCAATCTCTAGAGGTGAACCCGATCCATCTCTACACATCATAGCGAGCATCAATCAAATTCCATACAAGAGAGTCTTGATTGACACTAGGTCATCTATCAACATCATCATGGTTGTAGCTTTGAAACATTTAAATTTGCCATCCTCACATATTAAGGACTCAACATTCACATTGAGAGCCTTCAATGATGCCACCTCTCTGACAATTGGTACAATAGTCCTACCTATATAGGTTGGGATAAAGACAATACATATGTTATATCATATCCTGGGGGGTGAGAGGTAATATAACATATTGTTAGGTAGACCATGGATGAGGGACATGGAATGCATACCTTCCATAGTGCACCAAAGCCTAAAATTCATACACCAAGGACAAGTGTATGTGGTCCCCAATGATCCTGAACCATTCAAATATTACAAGAAGGTCGATGAGCCACAAGAAACTCTGGTGACATGTGAGCCTCAAAATATTCACTCAGATGAAATCATAAAACATTTGACCAAAGCTTGCATCGAGAAATCACCACCTTCTCCCATCATCAAAACTCATGGTATCACCTTACCAGATGAGGAGAAGACAACATCAACTGACATAACTGATATAGAAGCCTCTCGAATAGTTGATGATCCACCCACAACTGGTCTGAAAGCCAAAGCACCTTCTCACGAGTTCATGGGAATGGTCAACATCAAGTTAGAAGGGCTAAGTAACTCTAAAGCAGATAAAAAAATAGATGATGCAATCAGATGTTGCTTCCACATTGAAGGGGCCAAAACCATTGAAATTAGTCACCCCTGATTCATTTCTCATGGCACCCTCTCAAGAGCAAGAAGATATGCCTCCCCCACATCAAACTAGGGGTACTAAAGCTAGCATAGTTCAACACTACAAAGTGAAATAGAAATATGAATTGAGTAACAAACCAGAGCATGTGGATGCCACTATCAAAGTGGATCATCAAGAAGCATCCACATCATCTCAAATGAAGGAGATCGATGATCTGCATTTACCTAGTGGATCTTTAGCACCCACTATTTCATCTCCTTCAATCGATGATGGTGATCCAAACTCATCGCTAGCAATACACATGAAAGCCTTATCAATCTTGGAACATATGCAAAATCACCTTTATAATATAGAGGTATGGATGGAGCAACAAAATGAGATATTGCAATTTATCCTACTTTACCTCGGGAGTTTAGAATTACAAAAGTAGCATGCATCTGAGGTCGAACCACCTCCTGTGCAACCACAGGAAGAGCCTTAGCAAGAGCAAGCACCAATTCAGCCATGCCAGCAACCTAGCAAGTATCCACCGTTACCCAAGCTGGTGATATCGATTTTCAATCGATTATGTGTCACAAATGCCATCACCTTGCCTGAGGTTTGACCTTTAGATCCAAATCATCTAAAACCCCAAGGATATGAGGAGGAGTAGCATTATTTATATCATAGACAAAATGGCCATGATATTCAATCATGTCATGGTTTTAGAGCCACAATATACAACATGCTTGAAAAGAAGTAGCTTTGGGTTGTCAACCAATAAATAATCATAGTCAGCAATCCATCCCTTGCACCAAAAAAGTAAGAAAAGCCCCTTAAGCCAACAATTAATATACCTAGGGCTCAACCTAGTCATCAAACTAAGCTAGAGCATGCTACATGCTCAAAACAGTAACAATGCATTTGGACTCCTTTAAACGAGCCTATGTTAGATATTTTTTAGAAGCTGCAAGATGCTAAGCTCATCACTCTACCTGACATAAACCCTCTAGACCCAACTAGAGCTAAACCTAAGGGTTATAGGGAGGACCACTTTTATCTCTATCATCGAATAGAGGGCCATGGCAATTGTAACTATTGCAAAATACCTCAACCTACCAAAATAGAAGCCACATCTTCCCATTTGTGACCCCAAGGTCATCCACCACCTTGTAGGCCCAACAACCCAACTCACCGAGTAGTTTCATTTCAGATGACTATCGCAACCCTATTTCAAAAGCTTTATGAGGCAAATGCAATCACATTACCAGAGGTCAAACCTAGAGCACCTAAACCTGGGTCACAGGATGAAAGCCTTTATTATGTCTACCATCGTACACATGGGCATGACATCCATGACTACCATTCATTCAGGAAGGTGGTCCAAAACCTGATAGAATGAAATGAGCTCCACGCAGATGGTTCACTCATTTTACCCCACCAAGACATGGGCACCTCATAGGGGTCCACACCCAAATAAGGAGAGTTGATTTCAGTCACTCTTCCTAAACAAGTTGATTATATTATGGTGAACAACATACACAATGGGGGTCCTCAAGGTAACATACCTTCCCCACCATCCACATCAAGATCAATGAAGCAAAGTGAGACCTCCAAAGGTATCACACCTTCCTCACTTTCATTGAGTGGCACACACATTGGGGGTACCTAAGGTATCACACCTTTCCCTTTAAAAACCATAAAATCCAAAAAAATCATAAAATCATTAAAATTCAAAAACAATTGAAAATAAAAAATTTAAAAACAATTCAAAACATTAAAAACACAAAAACATTTGCATTTACATTTTGCATATGCATTCATTTAATTGCATTGCATTTAGGCATTTTCATCCATTGCACTTGCATTAGGATAGGTTGTGTTTACAATCTTACAAATGACACCACGTTTGTATGCTAATCATGCATCCTTACATCATCATCATCCATCACCCCTATGAGTAATTGTGTTTTTCAACACAACCCTTCCTATTGCTATAAGGAATATACTAGGGTTTTTTAGTCATTCAACCATACCTAGTGATCTTCTCAGATTTTATAGAAAGCTATCTTCATTTTTGAATATGAGGTCTAGTTTTGATAGTACCTTGCATATATCAAAATCCTATCACAATTTAAACATTAATAATCCTAGTTTGAACAAGGAAATATGAACACTACAAAGTGGTCCTAGTCACCTTAAGTGAAAGGTTTTTACTTTCTCATCTTGTGATGCACATGGTCTAGGATGTTGATCATTGGAAAAAGGACAAGCTCCCCCTACCCAAATAAATCCCTTGATTTCATACAAAATAAGAAAAATCCCAAAATCAAAGCAAATCCCTTGCTAAAAAAATAAATGCAAAATAAATAGTGATTTTCATCACTAAGCATGAGCAAGTATCCCAATAAATCAAAATAAAAGAAGGGGTGAAGAGCTTGAATCCCTGGAATGGTCAATATTCAAAAACCATTGAGTGATCCCCATTACAACAATGGGTTGAATGAATCCCACCTGGCAATGGGGTAGTTCTAAGCAATTTACAAATGAGCTAGCTTTAGGTGGCCTGTATTACCTAGTAGTCTAGTCCAACTGCATCCAAACCTAGGATCATGATGAACATTTGGTGATCCTCATTACAACAATGGGCTGAATGAATCCCACCTGGAAATGAGGTAGTCTTATGCTTCATCTAATATATTCATTTGCACACACAAGGATAATGAATATCTTGGTCTTCATAACAAAATCTTTTATCTTTCAAGAGTCTTGTGTAGTCATTATACAACTTTTGATTAATCAACTAGGGTGTTTGAGTCTCATGGAAAACCTCAAAAATCCCTTATAGCAACAAATCATCTCATCAATCAATCACAATTTTCCTTATGAGGTTTTGTTTATTAAAGGGTGTTCATGAAATAGGATAGATACCGGATGGATATCAACAATGATATTTAGATGGCCACTGACTATTTTGTGCATATATTTTAATTTACAGAAGCTTATAAGGAAATCCCATACATCTTACATCATCTCATCTCACATATGGATGCTTAAATGATTAATTCTTATGATAAGATTTACCATTTTCATTCATGATTTTCATACATTATGTGGTGTCATCCATTAGTTTGTTAAACATATTTTAAATTCATTCCTTATGTTTTAAGTGATTAGAGCATACAGGTTCATTTGCATTAGATCATTCTCATGTAATTAATGCATTACATCACATATCATTTATCATATCATATCACATAGATTAAATGCATAAACAATTGAAACAAATTAAACATGCATTTAACATTCCACCATTGCATCCATATATGCATACATAATAGTGCATCTACACATCTAGATCACAACATCTAATCATACATCTATCATCTAGCTAGTGCATGTCATTAGTACATAGCATACATCATAATCAAAACATCATATAAACATTGCATCCATAACTGCATCACATGAACAATAAAGTAACAATATAATACACATAATGAGACAAGTAAAGTAGCACATATATATATATGTGTGTGAATATCAATAAGTACATAGAGTGGTACAAAATGCCCATAGGCTACAACTATGTAGGTCCTCAGACCTTACACTCAAAAATGATATAGTCATCATGATGTATCAAGTGATACCTACACCTCCTGAATCACCTCCACCCTCAGCTCCCTCTCTATGAGGCTATCTAGAGTTGGTACCCACCAATCTCTCAGATCGAGCACCTAACCTATGACTGGGCTACACTGATGACTACCCAGACTCGCTTTTCCTACTCTACTATGAACCTTTATCTGTATACTTGACTAGAACAACACCACTGCACATCCTAACTTAAGCCTCTATAATAGCTATATGGGCCACATCTTAAGCCTATCACCTAACATCATCCTCCAAAAGATCCTATAGTCACCTAATCTCTGCAAATGCATCCAATCATGGTGACTCTTGAGCATCTTGAGTAGATGGTGTAGACTAGCCACCAGGAGTAGCCCCCACCTATATCCTAAGAGCATCTCTCTCAGTAGTCCTAGCATCCAACTATACCTGCAAGAGATCCCTCTACATAGTGACCTGATCTATAGTGGTCTGAGCTGAATCCACCTATACCTATAGAGTGGTCCTCTCCTCTACATACCCTCACCACTACCTCTACCCTACACTCAGCTGGCTCTACGCTATAGTGAGAGATGTATCTCACTCCATGATCTAAATCTATGCTATCTATAGTTGTGCCTATAGACTATGTACCTGAGCCCGTAGCTGGGACACCTCATCATCTGGGTCCTCCTCATCCCCCTCCTCCTCATCATGTGGCTCATCCACCTGCTCTATAGCCTAGCCCCATGCCTCATCCATCCTATGATGCACTCATCACCCATCACCATCACCACCCTCTATTGTTACCTCATCCCTAGCCCTACCTAGGCTACCACCACCCTACCATAGCTGAGTAGTCCACCAGGTGTCATACTCACCAATAGTCCCAACATCCGCTACCCTTGTATCTACTATAGGAGCGTCAACCTCCTCTACCAGAGTTGTAACCTGGGGCCATGTGAGTTGCATCTCTACCTTTAGGTGGTGGTATAGGACTAGCTCCTCTAGGACATCCTATCTAATCCTAAACTACCTAGTCACTCAAGAGAAATAGAAGAACTCCCTCACCCCAAATTTGTGCCCAATGACCCATCTATCATACCTCATCTGGGCTAGGTACCTGTCTACCTCCTCCCAAGCTAGACAATCCAAATAGGGTCTCCATATGATCTGGCTCACCTGTAGCCCTGTCAATGACCCCATGTAATGAGCTAGATCCCCAGCATGAGATCTACTCTAGCGTGTCTCTACCTCCCATGGCCATCGGGCACCATAGCACTATGCCACCACCACTACTATTGTAATCCCTAGGGGTAATCCTCTAGGCCTATCTATCTTGATATGCTCCCACCCCTAGATCTATAGAAGCAAGCTGCATCCAACTCCAAATTTCTCACACTACATAATTTGGTAGAGCTCATCATAGAGATGGGCTAGTAGCGTGCTCCCCCATGCCATAATCAGTGGTGTAGTGCTATCCAGCAAGTCCTGTACCATAGCTAAGAGGTTCCAAGGGAACCTCACACCTGAAGTGTCTGGTAAAAGCACATTATAGATAATGTGCATAAGCATGGCCTGGCACCATAAGAAGACATCCTCCTTGAACCAGTAAGTAACCGATACTCCACCATGCTCAATGTCACCTATTACCTAGTACCTCAACAACTCTATCCCCAAACACTCCCTAGAAGACTACCACCTTTGATGTAGTAGTTGAAGAAGTGATAGCCCGACCATCGATTAGGATCCAAAAGATACGGTAGACATCCTCCAATGTCACCATCATCTCACTAGTAGGGATATGGAAGGTGTTAGTCCTAGCATCCCATCGATGGGCTAGGGCTGTGATGTAGGCCTGGTCCAACATTACTATTGATAGTCTAACGACATAGCTGAGGCCCAACACCCCAAACTAGTCCCAATCCCCATCGTCTAACTGGGGCAATAGCTCAAGTAGTAAATCAGGCTCCTACACCCGTGCTATCAGGGTCTAAGGTGCAAAAAATTCAAATGCATAATCAACCCTAAAAAAAGTAAGCTAAAATAAAAAAATTCAAAAATTTTACTAAGGTTTCTTAGTCGCTCACATCGACAATAGCCACCATGGTCACCACTAACGTCTATAGTGACTAGCACCAATGATCAATTTTCTGACAAGGGATTTGAACCTAGCTACCTACAATGATAGTAGCCCCCATTTGGTAGATTGGGAGCTGCCATCATTGACGAAAGCTATGGGAAAGACCCCTTGCAAGGTCGTTTCCCATACCAAAATGTCCAAAAATTAAAATCCACCCATCTAAGCTAACCTAATGTTAATCCTAACTAAGGGGTGAGGTTCATTGCTAGTAGTTTAATGTGGTTCATTTAACTTCATTACTTAATGAGGTTCATTTTATTGCTAAAATCATGAGTGAAGGATTTCAAGTCTACCTTAGGAGCACCGACTCCACCACTCATCGATGCCTCTGGTTGGTCTACCATAGAAGTCTAGGGTAAATCTGGTAGCGTTCCGTGTCAAATTCTTTCTACCTCTCCTTAGAGCTCACTATTCACTCAAGCCAGCTAGAAATAATGAAGAATAAAAACCCTAATTTTATTTTTATATTTTCCATTTTTCCCCCAACTACTAACATTGATAGCGGGCATAGAACATGGTAACTTCGACCACTAATATTGATAGCGTCTAAGGAAATTACAAAAACCAGTCATGGCCCTCGACAACGGCTAAGAAGTAACACCTAATGTACATATTTTCTCACCATGAGGAGCTTCAAAATGGACATTAATGCATATCTACCGGTCCAAATCATCAAAAATCATCAAAATAACAAAAAAATCAAATAAATCAAAATTCAAATGCACTTTGTATCCAGTTATTTACCCTATACACTTGGCGGTTGCAGCGACTTGCACTCCATGCACTCCAGTAATATGAATTTTGGGCAAAAATATTGGTTAGTTTTCTATGTTCAAATTCATTGCCTCATTTAATTTGTCAACCTAGATAAGCTAGTAGACTTGTGAGCAACCTTGCACAATATATGCTTGTAATTCCCTTCAATTATATGAGTCCCTCATATTTATGGTTTGGGGGTGTTGGTATTTCATTGGAGTTCTGATTTAGTTTCCAAACCACTAATCTATCCTACACTATCAAAGACATGACTAGTTTATACTCATAAATTGAAACCACATATTTTCTAGAAATTACAGAAAACAAGGGAAATAATAGAAGTTGAATCTAAGATACAAGAAATAAAATAAAATTGAAAAGAATAGAAAAATAGGGGAAAGGTAAGGGAAGAACACTATTGATAGTGGGCCCGCACTTCCATTAGGTTCTACCTGCATTAATCATTCATCAGATGCAAGTCTATTTAATTAGAAATGACTCAAAAAGATTTTATTAAAATCGTAGTAGAATAAGTATATACGAGAAATCCGAGATCACATTTTCAGGGGTGGCCTACATATGTATAATATATACGACCATCCCTATTATATATTGGAAATGAATCACTTTTTTTATTCTATTTTATAATAGTATGAATGAATAAATGGAATCGGGAAAAATATCAAGCTTTATATTATTTCAGCGTATTCTATTTTATCAAAATATGTGTGATATTTGTTTTACTTGATTTACATAGATATTTACATAACAACTAAAAAATAGATAACTAATCATTTTTGGCATTGTCCATAGTCTATATTCAATACTAAAACTCCATCCACATCTTTTTCCGAAATCATGTTTTATTTTACTGATAACAAAGTCGTGCTAGAATTCAGATTCAATCGGAATCAAGCATCTTATCTATAGAAGTCAAGAAGTAGGCACCAAGATAGGAGTCAAAAACCTAACAAGAATTAGATTCCCATTAGTCAAGTACCAAATGGTAATTAGGTGCTTGTTAGTCAAGCACCAAACAGAAGTTGGACACTTCAATGGGAATCAGGCACCTGACTTAGCACTTCACATCGGTGTACTACAGATGTTTTACCTTCATGTAATTGAAAGTGACAGGTCCGAGTGGGACATTGACGTAAACATGCTAAAAAAAAATAAATTCTATGAAATATAAATAAAATGCACTCAAAAAAAAATATTAAATATCATGTAAAATAAACTATTAAACATATATAAAATTTTCATAAAACATATATATCTACAGAAATAAGTATCGTAGTTCATAGGGAAAGTATTACAAAAAAAAGAGATTTTTCAAGGCTCATCATCCCCCCATGCTTAAGGGTTGGCATGTCCCTATGCCACTTTATATTGGTAATTACCAGTTTTATTTACAGCCTTCTAGTAAGCCCTGACTATTTATTTCCTCTTATTTGTAGTGGCCTTCACTTTTTCCTTGTCTCTGGGCTTTCACCCCTTCGGTGCTTTAGGAGTGGTTGCCTCATGTTTTTGCTTTTTTGGTGCTTGCTGCAAAAAATTGGCTGACTTGGACCTACTCTTTTCCTTGGCTATTCCCTTGTCCAGGATACCTCACCTTTCTCAAATTTTAAAGAGTAACCATTAAAACTAGTGGTATCCTTCTAGAATGCAGGCTAATCCATATTCTAGTATTCATGGTGAATGGGTAAATTTTCTCCCATGGGTACTTCAGATTCATCTCCAAATGGGATGTTGGAATTCTTAGAAAGCTTGGATATAGGTAAATCAACTCCCGTTGGTTCAATTTTAGCATTACCCTTAACCTATGTTTCTTCATTAGAGAGGTTTTATTGCTTGATGCTTGATCTATAGGTGGTGTAGGACCTAAAAGTCCCATATTCATGAAATATTCCTTCATTTTAGAAGGATATTTACCATCATATCCATACAGGCCCCAAAACTGATAACGTTGGGCAAATGGAATTTTCTTGGAAGGCTTATTTACCTTATTTTTGGCCTCTTTTTAAAATTCCTTGAGTGCCCTCAGAGAAGCGCTTTTCTAGTTCTTTTTTTTTTTAAGCGAAAAACCCCTTGTGGGGTCACCTTGGTCTAAGAGACCATGAAAATGGGGTTCTACACCGTCAAAGTCACCCGGGAGTCACACCCGACCCTGCCCACACCAACATTATCAATTGGATTTTGGGTACCCAATTCAACTTTTTGGTAGGGTGGAGATTCGAACCTGGGACCTCCCATGGAGGATTGCCCTCTCCTCTCCAACTCACCTACAACACCTGGGTTTTTTTCTAGTTCTTTTTTTTTGCTTCTATATCTTCCTTAAATTTTTCAAATTTCTCTTTGTAAAACAAACAATTTTTGTGATGCCTCCCATTCCTCATCAGAATTCACACCCGATTCCTCATCAAAATCCATGTTTGATTCCTTATCAAAATTTATACCCAATTCCTTTAATTGTGCAATTCTTGCTCTGGTTCTAGGTCTTCCTTGAGATGCCCTTACAGACTTTCTCTTTGGTCTTAGATTTTTGGGTTGCATTTTATGGTATACAAGAATTGTTGTTGCTTCCTATTTTTTAGCAGATACAAGCTGTTGAGTCTCTTCTACCTATTCTAAGGGCTCAGGTGACTTCTTACTATTTTTTTGTGTAGCAAATTGTTGCTCTGCTAGAACTATATTTTCCTCTTGAGGTTTTTCAGCCCCTGCATCTGCTTGAGAATGGTTTGTCTCAATCCATGTACCTTGGTTAGGTTTTTTATCTACAAAATGGGTATAATCCAAAGGATTTTTAGTCTCCAAATTCTATTCTTCAACTTTATCTAAAATTTGAGGCTCTTCAGCCTCCACTTCATCCTTTTTTCATATTCTTTTTCTGCAATTTCTACTAAATTTTGAGGTTCTTCAACCTCAACTTCATCTTCCTAATTTACCTATTCTATAGAGTGATATGATGAACATGGCTACTCCACTTCCATTGCAACATCCATTCCTTGCTCATTTGTTGTGTGAGAGTGCAGGGAAGTGCTTTCAATTATTATTGTGGGGGATATTTTCTAATATTGAGGGCTCCCTTGTTCAAATAAATTTTGAGCAAAAGCCATAGAGTGGTCTCCTACCTCAGCCTCTTGGCTGGATTTTATGGCATCTAACTTCTAAGTGCTAAATGATGCCACCTTATCTTCAGGATTGATATAGTTAGTGGGCATATTCATTACCCAATCATTCTAAACCCCTGCATCCACTTTATTTGACTTCTTAGCTTTCACTGACTTGCTCTATAGCCATAATTCTCCTACTTTCCCTTATAGCTATCGAATCATTTGATACAATTCATGCATTTTCAGTGTAGCTAGTTTCGTTGAATCTTAAAATAGAGTGTGTTATTCCTTATATTTGGCTTGCCAAGTGGAATCCTATTCTTTTAATAATCACACATGTTGCTGCAAATTGTCCATCTAGTCCTCTTATTGTAAATCTCCTATCTGCATCTCCTATTGAGAAGTATACCCCCTGGAAATATCCTATAAAATCTGGGCCAAATACTCTTCCCTGTTCAACTCATTAATTGATACCTCATCATTTGATGAGCTAGAAATTACCGTAGACACCTTTTCCCTTCTACTTCTAGTTTTATTGGAAATTGGTATGAAATTCAGGCTTGGTGGATCATGCCTTACCTCATCGTCTAATTGAGGTCCAGTTGGGGACAAAGCCTATCCTACTTCCTCATCAAATTGGGGAAAAATAGGGGATGAGGCTTGTCTTACTTCCCATGTATTTTTCTTAGGTGGGGATGCAGGTGTCGTCTCTACTTTCTCTATCATTGTATCAGCCAAATTTTCATTCTATTCTAGCACTTCCACTTCTTCTTGTGCCCTAGGAATTACATTATTGCCCTCAACTTCCTCAATTATTATATTTTTGTGTGACTCCGCATATCTCACCAAGGAAGAAATTAGTCCATGGTGAGCCAAGGCATATGTTGTGCCTACTTGGTACCATTTGGCCTCATATTTGAGTGCACATGTAAGGTAATGGGGGATATTGATCTTGTACCCATGTAATATATGGTTTAGAAATAACAAATAATTTGAATTCAGCTTGGATTACATACTAGAATAGGTGAACAACCACATGATCTGCTTGAAAAATACCCTCCAAAGCTTAGGTATGTGCTACTTGGGAAAAATAGCATGCATTAGGTGCTCTATCAAACTTTTGAAGAATCTCTATGCACAAAGAGTTGGGTTATCTTGTTTGTACATGTGCTCCCTTGTTAGGGGAAGGCCCATAACTATGGTGATATATTCTTTGATAACTAGGATCTCTAGTACTCACATATGAATAATCCCATCCCTCATGCATGTTGTAAACTCATTAACTACCCCTGCATCTTGGCCCTAACTGACCAATCGATAGCACTCCATCCAACCTACAACATCAAATTGTTCTTGGATATCCGTAAAAATACCTGACTAGTAGGTAGGTTCACTTTTCTTTAGGTCATGGTTTTTATACTTCCCCCCTATAGCTTTGAACACAAATTTCCCTTTGGCTCATGATTCACTCTGCAACTATTTCAAACTCTCGTTCTTTTGAGTTATGGTACTCTGTAATTTTCCTCCTTACATGGTAATTTTTAAAACAAGTTGCTTCCTTGGATGTAGGTGGTTAACTACCATAATAAATAGTGATTACATTTATTCATGTAAACTTTATATAGAGCATGTACTAGATCTTGTGTAGGTGATAACCATAAACAGTTTACCAATCAGAGCTATAACATGTAGCAAAGTGCCAAGTGGAACAATACGGGTGGCTAGGATTATAATGGGGGTTGTACTGACACTTTTCCATAGACACACATGCATATGAAAATAATATAGACATAAAATAGAAAATTTAATCATGTACCTAAATTTAATCTATGGGTGTACCATGCACAGATATTCGTGGTGCATTTTTATTGGCTGGTAGATGATGACTAGGCAAACCACAATGGAAAATGATGGTCATATTTCCCATGCAGTGAATTCCTCTCCATGTGACTGGTTCTTGATAACTGCAATATGATACATTTGAGACATCCTGCACTGTTTCAAAACAAAGGTTAGAAAAACTTATCTTCTTGGGATGACAAATATCCCCTCCTTGAAATTTGTTTACTGACAACTTTTAATTTCTTCCGTAATAGATTTGACTTTGCGCATGAGTGGGGTACTAATGTGGCTTGGTCCACTTCCCAATGCTGAAGTTTATTTATACAAGGCGTAAACTTCCATGAAAATAGAAAGAAGGCACCTTTTTCTGTGTGGAAATTAGGCATCTTATTTCAAATTAATGCATGCAGGTGCCTAAAATATAAATCAAGTGCCTTAGCAATCGGAAGTCGTTCTTAACATGGAAAGCGTCTTTTTCTAGAAATAAGGCATAGTACAAAAAGCAAACTTTATATAAAAATTAAACTTTATATACAACTCATTTTTTTATTTTTTTTATTTTATGTTCAAGAGATTAGGTGTCACCTTCCCAAAAATGGGAGTCGGGTGCCATCTCCTTGGAAAAACTAGAAATCAAGCATCGGTCTACTAGAAAATGGGATGTAGGTGCCATCTCCTTGATATACTGGTAATCAAACACCTTGTACCATAAAAATGGGAATCAGGTGCCTCTTCCTCAGAATATTGGAATCATGCACCTTCTTTCGTAAAATGAGAATAAAGTGTCATTTTCTCTAAAAACCTAGAATCATGTGCCTTCTTCATCAAAAAATAGAAAATAGGTGCTTCTTCCTTATTTCAACATCTATTTGATATACCCACTTATATACACTTGAGGTTGATCAGGCCTTTAGCGCTCTGGTTGAAATATAGGGAAAAAATTAGCATTCGCTACCTGAACCAATATTTGGATGTTTTATTATCCATAAAGACCAATCCAAACACTCCTATATAGATTCAAGTATAATATTCCCTTTTCTAAGTAGGAACAAACTACTACTGTAAACAATTCTTATAGAAATTTGGGAAGGTGTAGGTTCATGGATCCTGTGCTTGTTAGGCCTAGGTTTCCCAGGTTGCCTAACAGCTGCACTCAAGGCATTGTTCCTACAAAATATAAATACAACTAAAAAAAGAAAATTTTGAAAGAATAATTATTTTTGGAACTATGTGGACTACGTCCACATATTACTGACTCAATTTGAAATTAGAATCAACTGGGGTCTCCCCCATGCCTAATCTAGACTTCATCATGTATGTTTTAGACACATGGTATGGATATAGGTAGTGACCATTGACTATTAATGTAATGTTTCTACCATCAATTTTTTGGACCCTAATAGCTCCATTATTGATTATTTTAGTCACTTCATAGGACCCCATCCAATGCTGCATGAGCTTACCTTTCCTTTCCTAGAACTGGGATTCATATAGTAATGCCCATTCTCCCACTTTGAGTTGCTTTGGTCTGGTGTGGTAGTCATGCCACTTGGACCTTTATTTTTGGATTACCTTTGTTCTTTTCATAGTAGCAAGGCAATATTCATCCAGCTGGTTAAGCTACTAAATTCATTCTCCTTGTGCATCATCCAATTTTATATTCAACTATGCTACAGTTCTAAGTGTCTTCACTTCAAACTTTATAGCAAGGTTATGCATAGTGGAAAATATTCGTAAATTGGGTGAATATTAGGATTTCTAAAATTGGAAATTTGTGAATATGAGGAATCTCAACTTCGGCCCATTCGCCTAAAATTTTTAGGAATAGTTGTGTTTTTAGGGTCAATTCGCCATAATATATATGGAAACATAGGCATATTTGTACTCATTGGAAATCTCTTTTTGAGCCTAATATAATGGTGGTGTTTTTATGAAGTTATAAGGTGATTTAATAGGTTAAAATTTGTCCCAAATATGACCTTACTTTTTAGGGCTTCAAATACCCCAAATTTTGGTATGAAGATGATTGATTTTATTTTCTTAGGATTCGCCATGATTCACCTTGATTTCGATTAGGATTCACCATTTTTTTACAAGTACATTTTGATTCCAACCCCTTATGCATAACCCTGCTCTATAGGTATCATAGTATTCTTCCCATAAACTAGCTAGAATGGTGTAAAACCAGTAGTAGTCTTCCAGGTGGTCCTGTAGGCCCAAACTGCTTCTGGTAATCTAGTGGTCTAGTTATTCCTATGTTGTTGCACTGTATTTGTTAGGATATTTTCCAACTCTTGGTTGGTTACATCAACTTGACCATTCACCTATGGATGGTAGGAAGTGGTTTTGTTATGCCTAATTTTATATTGTTGCATGAGTTATTGAATCATATTTGAATTAAATTTAGGTCCTTGATCAATTGTGATCTCCTTTGGAACCCCAAACCTTATGAAAATATATTAATACAAGAAGTATACTATAGTATTCTCTTTTGAATTATGCAAAGTATGAATTTCAACCCACTTGGTCACATAGTCAGTACAAAATAAGATAAACCTTTTACCTGCTGACAATGGATTAATAGGTCCTACAAAGTCCATCCCCCATTTATCAAATGGCTCAATGTGAACATGTAGTTGGAGTGGCATTTCATCTCTAAGAATAGTTCTATCCATCCTCTGACATTGATCACACTAGATCACATGCTTTGCTACATATTTGAATAGTGTAGACCAGTAGTATCCAATGTGCAATACTTTTTATGCAGTCATTTTGTCTTGCAAAATGGCCATCACAAGGTTCATCATGGCAAGCATTCAGTATTTCTATTATCTCATTCTCAGCAACACACCTTCTCATGATATGATCAGACCCTATTTTAAGGAGGCACCCATAAATCCTTGAGAATTCTACACTTTTATTAATTAAAGTTTAATTTTCATGAGGTAAAAGTGCAAGGGATACTTTACCAATGGCTAAATAATTAGCCATATCTGTGTACCATGGTATATGTTCATTCATAGCAAAAAAATGCTCATCTAGAAATTTGTCATTTGTAGTTGCATGATCTAGAGGTGTCAATCTAGATAAGAAATTAGTTACCACATTGTCTTTACCTAGCTTGTCTAGTATTGTCACATCAAACTCCTATAGAAGAAACAAGTTGATCCCAAGAAACTATGGATATCTTTCTATAGTTTGGGAGTAGGCAGGTTCTGGATAACTTCTATCTTCTTCCTATATACTTTTATCCCATATGCAGAAATGTGATGTCCTAAAACTATATCTTCCTACATTAGCATATAATATTTCTCATTATTGAGGGACAAGTTAGTTTTATCACACATCTCAAGTGTTTTCTATAAATTTTTGGTGGTTGTTTGAAAATTTTCACCATATACAATGAAATCATCCATGTATACCTCCATAGTTTATCCAATCATGTCAGAGAAAATGCTCAAAATTGCCCTCTAAAATGTGGCGGGTGCATTGCAAAGACTAAAAGGTAAAAATCAATAAGAAAAATTCCCCCAAGTGCAAGTAAATGTGGTTTTGTCTTGATATTCTTCCCCTATTTGAATTAGATTATATCCACTAAACTCATCCAAGAAATAAAAATACTTCTTACCTGATAAGGTGTCAAGGACTTGATCTATGAAGGATAAATGGAAGTGGTTTTTCCTTAGTTTCTTTATTCAGCAACCTGTAATCTACACAAATTTACCACTTGAAATATTTCTTGGCCACCACCACCAAAGGTGATACCCATTCACTGTCTAAAATGGGGTAAAGGAACCCAACTATGAGGAGTTTCTGCAATTTAGTTTTGATAATTTCTTTCATTGTTGGATTCATTCTTCTCTATGATTATATTACTGGTTTAACCTGGTCTTCCAAATATATCCTATGAGTACATGTTTCAGGAGATATTCCTATTATGTCTGAATACTCCCACGAAAAGGCATCTTGATGTTTTACCAATATATATTTCAATTTGATTTGTTGTTCAGCTATCAACTTATCATCTATGTTCAACACTCTACCAGGTGTAACCTTTATTTGTTGAATATGGTGGTCTTTTCCTCCCACTGATGGCAACTCAAGAGAAGGACAAAAGGGTTCTCCTTGGAAAATTTTTAATATTACCCTATCGTCATCATTCTCATCTTCCAATTTATTAACTGTCATGACATATTGGATCATTGATAGACCACCAATGTTCTGATTTTCATTTTTAGGTTCTTTGAACAATTCTATAGATTGTGCTGGTGGATGGATGATCAATTTTTTTATGTTCTAACCATTAAAAATGGTCATCCATCCATCTCTATAGCTTATGTAAGCATCATTTGTTGCCATCCAAGGTCTACCTAAGATTAATGGATATCCACCCAACCCAGACTTAGATTGTAACTCTAAAACCTTTGTTGGATACACCCATGCATCCACTGTAACTATGATATCCTACAGTATTACCTCTAGGAGCATTGTATACCTATTTGAAAACTATTAAATAGTCTTGGTTAGCTTCAAGTTGGACATTTTAAGCTTTTTCATGGTTTATTTGGGCATGACATTAATGGCAACCCCCAAATATACCAATATATTGGGTAAACCATAGCCCTTTATTTGTACAATTAGGACAGGACTTCCTGGATCTAAGTATTTTTAGCTATAGGTGTTCCCTAACATAAGATCATCTAACTTACCCACCAAAATAATTGAATTTATAGGTTTTCTTCCTTGTTTCTTCAGGCACAATTCTCTTATGGCCTTGCAATAGATAGGAATATCTCTGATGGCCTGAAAGAGAGGGCTTATGACTGTCAGGTTCTTTAGACTAGAGAGAATATCAAATTCTAGTTGTACTGGCTTTTTGGGTTCCTACAATATTTATGAAAAAGGTGGAACCTCTTCTCTAATATTTATAGGTGTTGATTCTTCTTCGACTTCTACTATAATAGGTGATTCCTCTTTTCCTAGTTCTTTGTTTTCCTCCTCTTCTACCAGAGGAGTGACTTCTACACCTACCTTTTTTCTTGATCTTAATTCTATTGGAATACAATATAATTTAATATTATACATGGGTTACATATCATTATCCATTTGAAAAGTTGGCTGGTGTTTGTTATTTGGATTGGTTGTAGGTTGTGCTAGTAGTTGAGTAGGCCTGAAAGGAGGAGTTGACAGGGTTGGTTGTAGTGGAACTGGAGTAGCCTACTATGGGTTTTGATTCCAAGAATTCTGGTTCCTCCACTACTACCTAGGCTACTGGTATTTCATCCATGAATAGGGGTTGTAAGGATTTTCTCCTTGGGGATACTGATTCCAAGGTTGTTATCCCCACCAACCCATATTGGGTGGCTGAGCTTGATCTTGGTTCTAAAAATTGTTGCCCCCATAAGATGGCATTCCTACTAGCATGTTGTTTTCCATAGGATATTACTTCTAGTTTCTCCTATTACCCATGAAGTATGCTTCTTCTACCTTAGGTTCCTCTCTAGGTTTTGATAACTGCGGACACAACTTTGTTTTATGATCTTTTGAACATACAACACACACTCAAACTTTTTTTTTGGACATTCATTTCTAGGATGTTTTCCCCTACATTTGGGGTAAAAGTAGGCCAATGCTGCTTCATTTTTCTACTTATTTTTATAAAGTATAAGGATACCCATTTGAAGAGCTAGATATGATAACATCTCGCTCTTGATATCTTCAAGCATATTTCCTATTTCTATTTTAG
The DNA here is from genome assembly GCA_028583015.1 of Wollemia nobilis. Lineage (NCBI taxonomy): Eukaryota > Viridiplantae > Streptophyta > Pinopsida > Araucariales > Araucariaceae > Wollemia > Wollemia nobilis. The sequence continues at coordinate 17,165,739 of JAQPPZ010016943.1, forward strand.
TGACAGTGGCTGATTATTTGATATTTCTAAGGATCAACTTACCTTTCCTTATTGAAATGTTTTGACACAAATGTTGAATATCATCCATTTGATGTTGATAAATATCCCCTCCATAAATCATGTTTAAGGATTCCAAAGATTCATTTGTAATTTTCTTTAAGAAAATACTTCTTAAAGACCTATCTCCTAGTTTAGAATGGGGTGATATTTGCAAATTAAAGTTGAACCTATCCCAATATTCCTCCATATATTCCCCTTCCTTTTGTATCATGTCTAGGACTTCTTCCCTTGCATCACTTGCTCTACCAAAATCCTAGTACTAATCTAGAAAGCGTTTCTTCAATTCTTCCCAGGTAGTTATCTGTTTATTCTGTAAACTAATGAACCAGTGTAAAGTTGAATCATCCAGAGTGGAAGGGAATAATTTTAGTTTTTGAGCATCGATTGTATAGTCTAAAGATCTGCATAGGACATCAAATTTAAACAGAAATAGATCTAGATATTTTGTTGGTAGTCTTCTAAAATTTGGAAGGTGGGTGCATCTTGTGGCCTCCTACTGCCTCTCCTACGGGAAAATTAAAATTAGTGGATGCTTCCTCTGCATCCGCCATCTTGTTTTTGAACAAATTTTCTACACTAGCTATGTTCAAAGCAAATTTCAAGGCTTCTAGTTTATTTCTCTTATCCTACAGAAGTATTACTAAATCTATGTTTGATATAGTTCCTTCCATAACTGCTTTCCAACATTAAAAGTTTAATAAGTCTTCCTCATACTGAACTCCACTTATCTTAGATCCTTATGTACGATATTGTTGATTTGTTTTAGAAGGATCCTATGCAAATAATGGATTTTCAAGCCAATGCAAAGGTGGATATTGTGGAGAAGAGGTTTAAATCTCAATATTAGGTATAAATGAATTAGAAGACTTTTGAGAAACATATTTATTTTTAACAAAACAACCATCTAGTCCTCTATTCTTAGGTGAACTCATACAAAGCTTTAAAAATAGAGGTTTTGTAGGTAGCAAACTAAACTACTTCTAACATGCTTCCTTCAGAATGGAAAAATACAATAGGCTACTCCCTGGAAACGGTGCCAAAATGCTGGGAAAAAATATTGGTTAGTTTTCTACATTCAAATTCATTGCCTCATTCAATTTTTCAACCCGGGGTAGCTAAAAGACTTGTGAGTAACCTTGCACAATATATGCTTGTAATTCTCTCTAATGATATGAGTCCCTTAGATTTATGGTTTGGGAGGGTGTTGGTATTTTTTTGGAGTTCTGATTTAGTTTCCAAACCACCAATATATCCTACACTATCAAAGACATGACTAATTTATACTCAAAAACTTAAACCACATATTTGTTGGAAATTACAAAAAATAGGGGAAATAACATAAATTGAATTTAAGATACAAGAAATAAAATAGAATTGAAAAATACAATAAAAGGGTAAAGGTAAGGGGAGAACACTATTGAGAGTGGACCCATGTTTCTAGTAGGTTCTGCCCACATTAATAATTCACCAAACACAAGTTGATTTAATGAGAAATGACTCAGAAAGATTTTATTAAAATTGTAGTAGAATAAGTATACAGGAGAAATCCAAGATCACGTTTTCAAGGGTGGCCTACATATTTATAAGATATGTAGCCATCCCTATTACATATTGGAAATGAATCACTTTTTTAATTCTATTTTACAGCAGTATGCATGAATAAAGGAAATTAGGCAAAATATCAAGCTTTAGACTATTTTCGTGTATTTTGTTTTATCAGAATACGTCTTATATTTGTTTTACTCGATTTACATAGACCTTTATATAATAACTGGAAAATAGATAACTAATCATTTTTTAAATTGACCTTGGTCTAGATTCAACTCTAAAACCCCATCTACATCTTTTGTTAAAATCATGTTTGATTTGGCTGACAATAGATTCGTGCTAGAATTCATCTTCAATAGGAATTAGGTGTCTTATCTATAGAAGTTGGGAAGTAGGTGCCAATATGGGATTCATGCACCTAACGAGAATCAAGCACTCATAAGTCAAGCACCAAAAGGGAATCAGACGCCAATCAGTCAAGCACCAAACGAGAGTCGGGCGCTTCAATAGGAATTGGGTGCTTGACTTAGAGCTTCACACCGGTGTATCGTAGACGTTTTACCTTCATAAAATTGAAAGTGCCAGGTTTGAGTGGGACCTTGACATAAACATGCTAAAAAATAGCAAATTTTATGAAGTCTACACAAACTGCACTCAAAAAACAATATTAAATATCATGCAAAATAAATGTTAAACATATATAAAATTCTCATAAAACATATATATCTATAGAAATAAGTGTCATAGTTCATAGGGAAAGTATTATAAAAAATGAGCATCTTCAGGGATCATCAATGAGTAGATTACCATAAGGCCATTTGAACCAAATTATTCATTTTTGACTTAAAATGTTCTCACTTCAATCCCCAAGAAGGCCATGGCAGCAAAATTGTTCCATGGGAACGAGGTGTTCATTTTATTTCTTCTATGACAATTTTAGTAGATCATCACAACATAGTGATTCATCATATTCTTAATTGAATTACGATCATATTGATTCCCTAAGAAGGCCATTGCAATCATACTAATCGGGATAGAGATGTACAATTACTATAAATGGTTAAAATCATAGCTGTAATAGGACAAACCTTAAAACAAATGCAATCATCTTAAATTGTCCAAATCAATCATCTTGGTCAAGTACCTCATCACTTTCATAACTTACCATTTTTCTCATTGAATTGTTGCTTGAAGATGTAGTCATAATAACAACATTTTCTACATCAACAAATGGTCACTTAATATTTTTAATTGCATTTGTCTTATGGATAATTTCTAATAGTTATCTTAAGCTTCTCCATTTGTAGGGGCAAAAAGTAAATATAATGAATTACACCTCTATCATATAGCAAATCAGACCTATAGTAGCTTGTATGCTACCCGATTATGCTTGAATACATCAGAGCACTAATTTAAGTCTTCCATGTCATTGGAAACAATGATTCTAAGATGTGCATATTTTCTAGGATTGAAGCATCAAGTGTTGACCAGATCAATGAACATCGAAAAACCTATAATATGGCTTTATATGGTCTAGTTTTGCTTAGTGTTGTGTTTTCCCACAAACGCATCCCAAAAGGGGTATCTATAGCCACCTAAAATATGTCATGTTTAGGATACTACACATATGGGTACCTTTGTAGACCATATGAATGACTTGGAACCTTTACAAGACCAAACAGTGGTTTTAACCACTCATTTAGAATAGTCTAGTCCGAAGAAATCCTAGCCACTGACATCAAAAACATATCATATCCCAACCACTACATATCAGAGTGACTAAGAGCTAGTTGTGCCTATCAATAGTGGCTAAGGGTAGCTTACCCCTAGTCACGTTGAGTGAGAGTGATTACCCTATAACCAACTCAAGCTCCCCAAGCTAAGAAAAATCTATTATGTCTAACTAATTAGCAACGGTTTAGGTTCTAGAAGCATCCATAAGCTTCGCCTAACCATTCCACCTCAACAAGTTCTTGATCTTGGTTTCTTGGAGAAGTTATACCAAGGAATTTTGGAGTCTACTTAAGGCTCCAAATTTATCAAGCAAACCCTGGCTATCTTCCCTAATGAATTGCTACCAAATTTCCTAGAGAATTAATGAGAATTTGCCATAGCAAAACCCTATCGGATTGGAGAGTGATTTTACATCTTCTTAAGGAGTAACAAAGTGCTATACAATTGAGCAATGATAAGTGCCTATCCACAAATGGATATTTCCACATTTTGAGAACAACAACCATTGTTTAAGCACTCAATTCAACGTGATTTGAGTCAATTTCCCACCCAATTTCATTCTAAGAGAACACACCAAGAATTTCAAACCCCTTCATAGTGGAATTTATTGATGCTAGGCTTGATATTCAGAGAGCAGAACCCTTTCCTCATGGTCGTTGTCTTTGATAGCGGCTCGTAGGCTTAGCCACCAAATTTTATAGCAACTAGCAGAGCCATCTACTCTGGTTGAAAACAACTAGGGTCTGATGTCTCTTTTCCCCTATTTTTAGCCATTATATTATATTAGCAGTCTTTTCATTAGATTTCTAACCTAATATAGCATCAATTTCATTCTTTATATTTAGTATTTCAATCATTATTTCAAATTTTCAAGCATTATTTATCATTTTATGCATTTCTTTCCTATTTGCATATTTTAATAAATTAGCCTTATCTTGAGAGGCATCATGTGCTATTGATGTGTTTTCTAGTTTCTTTTTGTGCGAGTTATAGGGATAATAAAGTATCCAAGAATATCATTGAGATCATATTCCTTGGCATCAAATAAGGAGGCAGCTAATAAGCCCTCTTATAAGCAAAGTGGTGGATATATAAAGAGCTTTTAGAATACATCTTCCTCCATTTTGGTGCTCAAAACTATTGTAATAATGTATCAAATTTGGTATCCCTAAGAGGGATGAATATGTAACCGAGCTTTGAAATTTATTAATACAAAGGAGGCATTTATTTTTTTCAATTCATTTGGTTATACATGCTTCATTGCTTTAAATTTGTTATCATGTTGCAATTAGCCTAGATGTATGCTTTTTAGAGCTTTACACTTATGTTTCAACTGTTTCAAGTACCTATTGAGGGAATGGAACAATAAAATTCATGTTATGTCAATCATCTTTTAATTCATACCTATATTGGAGATATTTCAAGCAGAATTTAGGATGCTTCTTGTATAACTTCCTTCTAGAAGTCCAATGAGGTTTATGTTCATGAATTGGAACCTTTTTTATCTCATCCATAAAAGGAATAAAATAAATTTTAAGGTTTTGAGGATGAGGCCTCTAAGGGCCTAAGTCACCTTCTATGATAATTTATTTTTTCATCATAGGCATATTTAAGTACTTGACAAGTAGAGGAGGCTATGGATCTCATATTACTAGTCCAAGATCTACCTAATAGCATGTTATAGCTATTCTAAAATTTAAAAATCATAAAATTCACTCTCACTTATTTAGGCCTAGCTAAAATTAGCAACCAAATGCAAATTATAAAATCTTATGATCTACCATTATAAGCATAGCAATGACTCCTAGTAAAAAGTACATTTTCTTTAGAGATATTTAGTTTATAATCAAGGACAATGAAATAAAACATGTACCACTTTATAATCCCTATGGACGAATATACTATTGTAAACAATGGTTATCGTCAATGGTGGATCATCAACCCTCGCTAAATAATCAACAGTGGTCATGTATTTTAAGAAAAAATTAATAACCAAATCAAGGCTAGTATGTGCATCAATGTATTGACACCTAAAATTAGAACAAAAAATATTAATTAATTTATCATGATTAATTAATACATTTAATATTAATTAAAACTAATTAATATTAAATGATAAACATTCATCACCTAAGTATTAATTAATTAATTAATTAATAATTATTTCTTAGGTCTCACAACCATATACCCCTTCCCACGATAGCATCCACACATCCATCACCCATGGCCACCTCATCCATTTAACTGGTAGATCCATTTCCCATCATCTGGATTGATCACACGCAAGAGAAAATCCTCATCCATAAGTGAAATTAAGTTACTATTGGTTGCACTTCTAAGCCACAAAGGAAATATAATCATACACTTAGTTAACTAAACTAGTTAACTCAACATGCATAATATCACACAATCAATAGAATCAGTTAAAATATATGCACACCATACACTTTCACTTAATCATACATATTTTTTTTTTAAAGGCGTAAAAATTTATTGATAAGAAGACAAGATTATAGAATACATCAGAGTCCCCAACCAAGACTCAAATAAACAATAGGCTAAAACCATCAGACAAGGTCAAAACCTAAAGAAAACAACAATAATAATGAAAGCACGAGATTTCGGGCAAAGGAAACACTAATTGCGATGCATCCAAAATCAAATACGCTTAAGTCCTAGAAATGTAAATTGCATGAAATGAAAGAAACGCATTGGAAGAGACACAAGAAAATGGAGAAAACACAGCCCTTTCATTAAACTTTCTTGATCTCTGTTACAAATACGCCTCCTCCCTTTTCAGGGGCTAGGAGCATTAAAAGAATTTGACTACAATCGAGACTTAAGGTTCCTCTTTCCGCATGCCCACACTTGAAATGGACGGGCCAAGATGATGCCGCCATTGATGTCGATGAGTCTTTGACCTCTGCTGCTCCTCCTGCGAACAAAGAAACAACGAAGATGTCAGTAGCACCTGCTGCACATAAGAAGTGTTTGTTCTCTAAAATCGCCAAAAGATGCATGCAAACATTTGTCTGAAACAGTGAGTAAAATGACTCTAAATGACCTAAAAACCTGACAGAGGAAAGAAAACATCACCAGAAGGCCACTGCCACTGAGACAGTCGGCCAATCTACCTCCAACTGGAATTCGTCCCTGGGCAGGATGAATTCTGACTGCAATTCGTCCCTGGGTGGGACGAATTCTTCTGTGTTGGAAAAGCCGACCTGATGCTGCTCCAATGTCGAATCCCGAGACCTGCAAAACGCCTGCAAACAGAGGGGTTATGTAATTGGGGCCATTTTGGGACGACCCAGATGGTCGGATTCTCCCAATTTGGCCTCTATCCTCGAGAATTCGATGTCGCCACCTGCAAGTTAGTAGGACAACAAAGCGACAAAAGGCATGACAAAATCTGATCAGAATGTTATGAAATTGAAGCTATGAGCTAACCAAATAGAATAACATGAGATGCAACCTGAAACAATAATCTAGAATGCTTTTGGAATAAAACTTAGAAAGTGCGGGGGTGCCCAAGTGGGCCTCCCACCGTTGGCACTTGATCTTGGCGCCAATCCACTAGGGATGGGCCCAAAACCTCTTAGGATTGGGATGTCTGCAAATTGGTTGATTCAGGTGTCCATATGTTGGATTTGGGTCAGATTCAAGCTTCCAAAAGCCACCCAACAACCTCCCTTGCAAAAGATATTGGTGGATGTGAGAAGGTGAATCAAAGGGGATGCAAGTGGGTGTTCAACTCGGCAGCACTTCGTTGCTTGAAATCTCCTTCAATCTGTCCTATTTTGGGTGAGAAAAGTCCCACCTTTTATAGACCCATGGGGTCTCTTTTGAGAGGGAAGCACAAGTGCCATGTGTTGGTCATAGGTGCCATGTGGCAGTCATGTCTTCCCATGAGGGAGGGGAGTCCTCCATTGACTTGGGCTCTCATAACTGCCCTTGTGACAGTCCTCTAACGGCCTATCTGTCCACCCACACACGTGTGCGAGGCAGGAGTCATCAACTGATCGTCCTGGGCTGCCACTTGGCACCATTCTTCTTTTTGCCCGTTAAACTTGGAATTCGTCCCTGGGTGAGACGAATCCTAGTTAGTATTCGTCCCTGGGTGAGACGAATACTGAGCAAAGTGTCTAAATGTACCAAATTGCCTCTTGACCTTACAAAATTGCTATGAAAGTGGTTAGGACCACTTTTTGACCTCTGAGGGCTGCCCTGGGGGCTGTGTTTGTCAAAGCGATCAGTGTTTGCAGTCACATAATCGGATTGGTGTTGTTTTGGTGTCTACAGATGCCCCTTTTTGGGATGCGTTGTGCATAGCGCAATGTCGAGAAAAAATAGATAACCAAAGCACTAATGATTAGGGTTTCTTGGTAACCTAACCAAATTTTGATGCCCCAAGCATGGAAAGGGCATGCATTCTTGAATCCTTGCTTCTGACGAGCTAGGGAGTTTGATTTCAAGTGTTAACCTATTTTGGTGAGGTGTGACTTGAGCTTGGACATTGATCAGTCATGATTAGGCAAAGGGCGCAACCTTTTATCCTCAGGGGAACCTTGTGTTCATGATTCACGAAATGCCAAGTGTTTGATTGATTTGATTGTTGCTTGTTTACTGCCCCAAGCAGGAGCGTGATTGTCTTTGTCAATGATTCTTTGAATGCATGTCGTTTTCCTTAATTGGGTGTGTGATTGTTGATTGGTGACCAAGTGTGACTACCCCCTCAAGCGACGAATCGATGAGGGAATGACCTTCATGAGAAAAGCGACGAGTCGCTTGACCCAAGATGACTTCTGCAAGGGTGCCTTTAGATGGTTTATCGTTAAGTATGTGCAATTTTTCCAACATTTGGACCTGTTTTTGGTGGGTGTTAACCCTTTTGGCGACGTCGTAATGGGGTGAAAGTGTCGATAATCCGTCTTCCCGTGGAGCGGTCCGGCTATGTTAGCCTTCTTGGGGAAGTAGGAGAGTGACAATTTGAGCCCCGACATCGATTTTCTATGCCAAGAGGTTAAGTGCAAGAGCACTTGTGTCCGGCAATGCTTATTGCTTTGTTTTTATGTTGCATTTTTTATTGTTTTTGTTGTTTTGTTGTTTTTTTGTGACGCATTTTGGGATTAAATTGTCGTAATTTGTCTCCCGTGGAGCGGTCCGGCTATGGTAGCCTTCTTAGGGAGTAGGATTGCGATAATTTTGTGACCCCAACGTCTTTTTTGTATGCCCCAGATGTCAGGTGCAGTAGCACTCCTATCGGGCAAGTTTATTGTCTGTTTTGAGTTCATTTTTGATCATTTTTTGATGTTTTTGAAGTTCTGGCCTGAATTCGTCCCTGGGTGGGACGAATTCCAGCTGGAGAATTCGTCCCTGGGTGGGACGAGCGCTAACCAGAGTGCTCGTCCCAGTCAAGGATGAATTCCAGCTCAAAAGGCCTATTTAAGGGCCAAAACTTGAATTTGGGCTCATTTGTGTCATTTTTTTTCTTGCGATTTTGGAGCTCTGGGAGGAGGAGGTAATTCTGCGAAGCGAAGCGCTGCTTGAATTCTCTCTGCCATCATGAGTGCACAAACTGGTTCGAGCGGCGGAGCCGAGGCGAAACCTGTAAGTGTCTTCTAGAGCTTATTTTTGTTTAAACGTAGTTAAACCTAGTCAAAGAATTTTGCTTACGACTAAACCCTAGGTTAGCGGAACGTAAACCCTAAGACGTATATTTTTTTGTGTTTTTGAATTTCTTTTTATTCTGTTTTTAAATTAATCAGTTAAGATTAGAAATATTGGAACTGAAGATTTGTTTTTGTTTTGTTTATTTGATTTTTTTGCTTTTTTTTTTTATTGTTGTACAGTTCTTTTCCATGATTTTTAATTTTTTTTTTTGTTGAATTGTTTTCTTTTGCAGGTTAGGAGCCGGTACCGTGTACCTACCGCCTTTACTGAGGTGCGGGGTGCACCGACCGATGGTGATTGGGAATGGCTTGATGCCCTTGGGCTCAAGCGGTGTCTCGACTGGAGCCTGTGGTCCCGGATCAGGCCTATCTGACGGCCTTGATCAAACTTTGGGATCCGTGGACCAACACGTTCCATCTCCCGACAGGGGAGATGACTGTGACTTTGGAGGATGTCTATCGGTTGCTTCGGATTCTGATAGACGGACTGCCTATTAGGACATCGCCGCGTGATCAGCGGACTACTGTACTTACGAGATGCTTTGGGCATGGGGAGCGGCTGGGTGTAACGAACCCAGTGGAGACAACTGAGGTGGACTGGCCGGTCGGCGGGATTTTGGTTGGCTGGTGGCGGGGAGAGGGGGTGTTAGGAGTGAGGCACGCATTCTTGATGGGCCTCATTTCTAACATGCTTCTACCTGATTCATCCGGCGTGAGGTTCCCGTGGAACCTGCTGGATTTGGTATGGCAGTTGGTAGAGTGCTCGATAGGGGCACCACTGATTTTGAGGTGGGGACAGACATTGTTGGCATAGCTCTACGGGGAGCTGTATGGGGTCCGTTGTCGGTAGCGGAAGGGCGTCAGTTGCAGTTATCTACTGCAGTGCTGGGGTTGGCAGCACATAGTAGTGGAGAGGCCGACCGGGTTACCGTGGACGACTCGGGCGGCGATGGATGACACGGAGATAGGCTATGCAGTTTTGTGGCGGCGGTCTACGGAGCAGGGGCAGAGTCGGCGATGGGCAGGGTACTGTAGAGCACTATATCGATGCCTTTTCTCGGCTCACTCTAGGGGAGGTGTTTTGGTGCCCTTATCGAGAGTGTCCCAGCCTGGCCAGAGGTCGGAGAGTGGCTCCGTCGGGTACGCAGGGAGCGGTGGTTGACTGGGAGGCACGGGACGGAGCATGAGTTCTTTTCATACAGCCGGGTTACACGACAGTTTGGGGTGCACCAGGGGTTTCCTGGTGAGCCCGTGGTCTATCGACGGTGGGGAGATGAGAGGGATTTAGATCCATCGATCACCGTGCCATTGGGCGAGGAGTCAGATGTGGTTATTGACGTCCCGGACGTAGATGACGTCGGGACTACCACTGAGTATGACTCGTGGTGGGTACTACGACGATGGAGAGGAGAGGGGCCACTGGGAGGCACGGAGGTGGTAGTGGAGGGTGCTGAGGTAGCAGGGGATGATTGGGGAGGTCCGTTGGATGATGCGGACATGTTGGATGTGGGGGATGAGGATGTAGACTTGGGCGCTCCGGATCGATCGGACATGCGGGACGTGGAGGAGCGAGTGGGAGCCGGAGCGGTCGCTGTTCCCAGAGGGTCCTGTTCGTCAGGCAGACACAGAGGAGGTGGAGTCTGAGATACGTGCTGAAAATGCGTGACTAACAGAGCTACTACGGATATGGGATCTGGAGTTGGGGGATGCGAGGCGGGAGCTGGGGGATGCGCTATGGGAGAGGGATCTCCTACGGGCTGAGCTGGCAGAGCGGGATAGGGTTCTGGCACAGCGCGACGATGCGGTGTCATACTATCATCGACGAGAGGCAGAGTGGTGTCGACACTGGATAGAGTTGGAGAGGGAGGTCATCCGCCTTGGTGGGTGACTTCCTGAGCCCTCGGTCAGTGGATCTTCACGTCGGACGAGGGATAGTGCGACTGAGCAGTCAGCATCATCTCGTCGCCGACGATTAGATGAGGGAGGCGGTAGCAGGCATGATGCGGGGGCTAGCAGTAGCCGCCCTGCAGGGTCCCATAGGACCCACACCATGGGGGGTAGTTCCCGTCGCACCGATCCTGCGTGATCATGGTGGTCGACGCTTTAGGTTGGGTTTTTGGATATGATTGCGGGGATTGAGGACCAGTTTTGTAGCCTACGGGCATTTTTTTTTGACGATATATATATATATATATATAGGTTTTATTGTGGTTTCTTACATGTGATGATTTGATTTTTGTTATGCATGATGGCTAATGACTATGGATGTATGCATGTTTATTTATTTTGATGAATGCTTATGTTATGATGAATGCAAATGTTTTGATTTCTTTTTGATATGCAAAGTGAAATTGATGAATGATATTTGTGGTGATTGGTTACGGCACCATAAGGTCATTTAAGACGCTCTTTAATTCATTTTTAGGCGATTGCTATGATGTATGGCTCTTGTATGTATACATGTGGTTTTCTCTTTTTGTATTTTCTGATGGTATTGTAAGGATGAAAAGTAGCGCAGTTGGTTTATAAATGTAGCTAAGGTTTTCTGAGACTCAGACAGTTTTAACTCACTAGCCACGACTGTACTTTGTCTTACAAGACTTTTGAACAAGGTATGAATCAGACTTGTTTCTGACCCAGCTATTTCACATCCCCGTGTGTGCGATTGAGTTCATTTATGTGGTATTCATCAGGATACCGCCAATGCGAGATGGGCTTTCAACCGAACCTGTACTGAGGATCACCTAATTAGCTCCACTAACTCCTTTTTTGTATTTAGTTAGATTAATCTACGGTGTTATCCAAGATGCCATAAGCTAGCTCATCCACATGCAAACATTGATCTCATACGCAAGTTAATGTGACGGATATATCATCATGCGAGAGGTTTACCGCCAGTTATCGATAGGCTATCAACCAAATCGGATGCGAGGCTTGCCTTATGACCTTTTAGAATGCTTCGAGAGTTCCAGGGATTCAAGTTCCACTCCCTTCTTTTCTTCAATTGTATTGGGATACTTGCTCGTTTGTAGTGATAAGATCACTGTTTATTTTGATTTGTTTTTCTTTTGAGCAAGGGATTGGGGAGATGGAGTGATGAAAATCACTATCGTTTGTGCCTTTGATGTGTGCACTGTATGATGTCAAATATTTGATTTTTGACGTTTTGCAAATTTTTGATGTTTTGCAACTATTGAGAACTAGGGATTCTTAGGGAATTGGGTAGGGAGGATGCTTGTCCTTTTGCCAACTCTCAGCATTCTTGGGGTCATTCGCACAGGGGGATGAGCAAGATAACCGTTTCACTTTTGGTGACTTGGATTACTGGTCGGAGTTTCATCTTTCGTTCACACAACTTAGGAATTGTTTTATGTGTTTTTAATTTGTGTTGGGATGTTACGTAACAAGGCGTATTTCAAGTGTAACTCTACCTTCGTAAAATCTGTCTGACTCGGTACATGACGTAGCTAAAAGAAAAATGATGACTGAATCATGAAAACTCTTGATACATTAAAAGACCACTGATTCTAGTGTGGTAAAAGCAATGCATGGTGTTTTTGTTGTTTTTGTAAAATGGAACAGTGTGGAATAAGATGGTCTATCAGAGCAATTACAGCCTATGGTGCCTTTGACCTATACAACCACAAATATGCAACGTATGGATGCAATGCTTAATGCGGCTACATGTTTTTGTATTTTTGATGGATTTATTTTTGTGAATATGAATATGAGGTGCGAGAAGAGCTCTCGATTGATGAATTTGAGTATGCCTAGATATGAGATGCAAATTTTTGTTGTTTTTGATTATTTTTTATTTTTGACCAAGTGATTGTGGACATCCTTGGAGCATTTTGGTGACCAAGTGATTGCGATAATCCTTGGGGCTTTTTGGGTGACCAAGTGATTGCGATAATCCTTGGAGCTTTTTTGGGTGACCAAGTGATTGCGATAATCCTTGGAGCTTTTTTGGGTGACCAAGTGATTGCGATAATCCTTGGAGCTTTTTGGGGTGACCAAGTGATTGCGATAATCCTTGGAGCTTTTTTTTGGTTTGACCAAGTGATTGCGATAATCCTTGGAGCTTTTTTGGTTTGACCAAGTGATTGCGATAATCCTTGGAGCTTTTTGGGGTGACCAAGTGATTGCGATAATCCTTGGAGCTTTTGGGGTTGACCAAGTGATTGCAATAATCCTTGGAGCTTTTTGGGTTTGACCAAGTGATTGCGATAATCCTTGGAGCTTTTTGAGTGACCAAGTGATTGCGATAATCCTTGGAGCTTTTTGGGGTGACCAAGTGATTGCGATAATCCTTGGAGATTTTTGGGTGACCAAGTGATTGCGATAATCCTTGGAGCTTTTTGGGGTGACCAAGTGATTGCGATAATCCTTGGAGCTTTTTTTTTGGTTTGACCAAGTGATTGCGATAATCCTTGGAGCTTTTTGGGATATGGCTCTCTCAGATATAAAATGGTCGCAAATGACTGATATTCAAGGGTTCTGTTTCCTTGATACCGTCAAGAGAAGCTAGCCAGTACGTCCCGGGTCCTATTTTGCTATCAATGACATATGGACCTAACCAATTTGCCGTGAACTTGTCCCTTAGGTGGGACGGCAAATTAGAGTTTTGTTGGTTTTCCTTCAAAACCAAATCACCAACCCGAAAGTCCCTTAGGTGAACTTTCATGTTGTAAGCTTTCTTAAGCCGCTCTTGATAGATACGTAAGTGCTCGAGAGCATTCACGCGTCGTTCGTCAAGCAACGTAAGTTGGTCTAACCGGACTGCCACGCAGTGTCATCATCGATGAACTCCTGCATTGATATGCGAAGGGAAGGAATTTCCAACTCGAGAGGCATTACTGCCTCTGAGCCATACACGAGCAAAAACGGAGTTGCCCTAGTTGGCGTCCGAACGCTAGTGCGGTAAGCCCAAAGGGCAAGTGGGATTTGTATGTGCCAATCCTTATGACTGTCTGTGACTGTATTTTTAAGGATGGCCACTAGTGTTTTGTTTGATGCCTCTGCTTGCCCGTTTGCTTGCGGATAATAGGGCGTTGAAAAGCTGTGTTGAATTTTGTACTTTGTGGTCAAAGCACGCACGTCTTTGTTCTTGAATGATGGCCCATTATCCGATATTATTTTGGATGGAATACCAAAATGACATATGATGTTATGCAAGATGAACTCCACAATGCGGGGTCCTTTCGTTGAGGTTAACGGAATTGCTTCCACCCATTTGGTAAAATACTCTGTGGCCGTTATGATAAACGTGTGACGGCCTGACGATGCAGGGGAGATCTTTCCGATTAGATCGAGGCCCCACTACAAAAATGGCCAATCAGACTTGAGTCTCGTAGGGCCCGGGAAGGTACGTGCATCAAATTGGCATGATGTTGACATTTCACGCACTTCTTGACATATTCGCAACAATCTCGCTCTAAAGATGGCCAATAATAGCCCATGCGAAGAATGCGCTTTGCAATGGCCATACCACTAAAGTGGCCACCACATGTACCATCGTGCGCTTGGGCGACAGCCCAAGTGGACTCTTGTTGGTCCAAACAACGAAGAAGAATTCCGTCATAGCTACGACGATACAAAATGTCTCCTATCAAGACATACTTAGCCGCTTTCTGCTTGAATGTTCGTTTTGCAGCGTGCGTCAATCCAAAGGGAAGATTACCTAACTTGAGGTAGTCTCTAATGGGTAAATACTAGTCCTGTTGATCGGAAACCTCGACAGTATGAACAGCCAATCCCTTTCGAAGTTCTTCCCTAACAAATGCTGAATGGGATAGAACTTGTAAGAATAGCGTTGTGTTGCTTTTAATGGGAGTGGGGGAAAACAAGGACCCCCAGTTGGCATGTTTCAGACGGTCTCGGATTCGAAAGAACTTATCCGAGGATGGTTCGATCTGGATCATGTGGATTCCTGGTGTCAAGTCTGAGCTTGCACGCTCCATCGTGGATTGCGATAAGGTTTTGACTTGAATGGTTGTCATATCACCGAAAAGGTCTTGCGGGATTAATGACCCCAAGGAGGCCATTGTGTCCGCAAAATGATTCGATGATCGAGGGAGTGCCTCGATGTCGTACCATTCGAGTTTTGCCAAGAATTTGTCCATGAGGGCTTTATAGGCCTTTAGAATTGGGCATTTGCATTGATATACCCCTTTGAATTGATTGACTATTAACAGCGAATCACCAAAGATATTCAATCGTTTGATGTTCATGGCGATTGTTGTCTGAAGACCTAGGAGCAAGGCTTCATATTCTGCATTATTGTTGGTGCACTGGAAGTTTAATTTAAATGACAGGGGCATTGGAGCGCCCTGCGGTGTGAAGAATACAATTCCCGTGCCACCACCTTGCTCGCATTTAGAACCATCGAAGAATAGGGTTATGTCGGCCCGTGACTCGAAGCTCATCAGAATCTGGCGATTCTGAGACATGGAAGACCCCATCATCGGGTAGTTCTATGACCAGAGGCTGATCGTCTTCAAGAGGAGCCTCTGCTAGTTGATCGGCTATGACTTGTCCTTTGATAGATTTTTTCCCAATGAACTCTATGTCAAATTCCGTCAACAACATGATCCATTTTGCCGTGCGACTACTATGATAAGTACGACTCATCATGTATCGCAATGGATTCTCCTTAGACACAACATACGTAGTGTTGCTCAGCATGTAGTGGCATAGCTTCTTGGTAGCAAACACCACCGCCAAGCAGAGTTTCTCAACGTATGCATAGTTAAGTTCGTAACGCGACCGGGTGCGGCTAAGATAGTAAGTAGCCTATTCTTTGTGAAGTTCATTCTTCTGGGCTAGCATGGCTCCCGGTGCCATCTCGTAGCTGAGATGTATAAGTAGAACGAGACTCCTAGTCTAGGTGGTGCCAATACTGGCGGTGAAGCCAAGTATTGTTTGATTTCATCAAAGGCTGACTGGCACTCGTCATCCCAGTGAAATGTAACTCCCTTGTGCAATAATTTGTTCATGGGTCGGCATTTGTCAGATAATTGCGCTATGAAGCGTTTAATCGACGCGACCTTTCCTTGTAGACTTCTGAGCTGCTTGATGGTAGTTGGGGGAGCCATTTCAAGGATTGCCTTGACTTTCTTTGGGTCCACTTCGATGCCTCATTTTGAGACTATAAAACCCAAGAGTTTTCTAGATGTGATGCCAAATACGCACTTCTTGGGATTCAGTCTGACCTTATGCTCTATGAGGCGATCGAGGATCTTGCTTAAGTCACCGAGATGATTTGAGCGCAAAAGAGACTTGGCTAACAAATCATCCATGTAATCTTCCATAGTTTTGTGCATGTAATCATGGAAGATATATGTCATGGCACGTTGGTAGGTAGCGCCAACATTTTTAAGGCCAAAAGGCATGACCTTATAACAAAATGTTCCCCAAGGCGTTGTGAACGCCGTTTTAAGTTGGTCTTCAGGATTGATACGAATTTGGTTGTATCCTGAGAAGCCATCCATTAGGGAGAGCATTTCATGACCTCGTTGTAGCGTCTACTAGCGCGTCGATGCTTGGCAAGGGGAAATCATCCTTAGGACTCGCTTTGTTTAGGTCTCAAAAATCGGTGCATATGCGAATCCTCCCGTCGGGCTTCTTGACGGGAACCATGTTGGACAGCCATGGCGGATAATCCACATAGATGACAAACTGTGCATCCAACAACTTTTGTAATTCATCTTTGACCATCAAGGCCACTGTTGGGTGCATCTTTCATAGTTTTTGCTTTACGGGCTTGATTGTCGGATCAAGCGTTAAATTATGCGTGACTAGCTGCGGGTCTAGTCCCGGCATGTCTCTGTATGACCATGCAAAAACTTCCTTCTTCGCTTTGAGAAGGGCGATGTATTTGGCTTGCTCTTCGGGGGAAAGACTTACCCCGAGCTTGATAATCTGTGGATTCGTTGGGTCTAAGCCGATGTCTACGTCAGTCATTTCCTCGACTGACATGTGGGATCCGTCCTCCAACTGATGTGGAGTTGGGATCAAATGGATATCATTAGCTGAGTTTAGATCTGCGTTTGGA
This sequence comes from Wollemia nobilis, assembly GCA_028583015.1. Taxonomy (NCBI): domain Eukaryota; kingdom Viridiplantae; phylum Streptophyta; class Pinopsida; order Araucariales; family Araucariaceae; genus Wollemia; species Wollemia nobilis. The sequence goes on from JAQPPZ010016943.1 coordinate 17,182,806, forward strand.
ACCTCGGGTCCCTCTTCAGCCTAAAAAATATCTTGAGTTGTCCTTGGGGTGGAATGAAGCATTTCACCGAAAGGCCAGTACTTTGATGGTGATAAAGGTGAATTGACGCGATCCCAGTCGATGGCATCTATGTCTAGGTGCAATGATTGTGATGGATCGGCCGGATTGCGGATGGGTGCGGTCAAATCAATGGAGATCATGTGGATGGAATGAATTTGGTCTCCAGAACCGCGGGTGTGATAACTCGATTCTTTTAGATGCTCTCTATGCTCTGGATCTGGCTCTACGGGAACAGGCACGAATGGATCTTCCCTAGGTGCGAATTCATCCCTATTTGTGAAAAGGATGGCAGGGTCTTTTCTCAGCACTGATGTCATGATGGGATCTCGAGGTGGACGATGCTCATCTTGAATTTGGAGCCATGGATCCAATACTTGGTCCCACCTTGCAGGGTCTACCCACCATTCATGCCCTAGCAGTATGCCCATCTGTCCCATTAGATCTTCATGAGTTAAAGGGCGGTGATGTCATCGTGCATGTCTGAGATAGTCCATCTCAGTCTCATCTTCTAAATCACTTTCGGAGACCCAAAAATGTTCATTCTCTTCAGCAACTGTTGCTTGCGACATTGAGGACCCTCCTTGTTCTAGTAAGTTAATCTGGTCCCATTGTGGTTGTTCCACTCTTGGTGGAGGGACCTGATTCCCTTGACACTGTATTGTTTCATCTGGAACCTCTAAGGGGAACAACTTCAAAAAGATGTCCGAAAGTCGTTGATGTTCTCTTTGAGGATTAATCTCTGAACTTTCGCCTCTCTCTAGCAAAGGAGAGGGATTACTGCTATTTCTAGGGGTGTTTGTTGACCATGGGAGGTAGTCTCCCAATGTGTATTCTATATTTGGATTGGCATACGGATCTTGTGCCAATCCCCCCTTGTTGCCTATTTCTAGGCCTTGCATATTTTCAACCAAGATGTCTAAGGGCGGGGGTGGTTGAACCCTACTCCCGACTTGTCATATGGCATCTCGATATCTTGGTTGGCAAAGGACCCGCATCCCTTGCTCATATCTCGCCTAGCCCGTATCCATGCCAATTGCATTGACCGAGATATTTTAGGGCAAAATCTGGGTTTGACGGATAGTTGATGTTTTCAACAAAAGGCTCTTCGTCTCCTTCCTTTTGTTGGCATGGTTCAAGACCATGATCAAGGCCCCCATACACGAAATTCGTCTGGTTTGGAGGGTAGCCTAGAGGAACAACTGTCCCTATGGGAAGGCGAGGTCTTCCCATGTCTTGTACTGACTCCAATGCTGGCGTCGCCACAACATTTTGCACTAAATATTCCCCTAGGCCCGTACTGGCCATTTCAACAGTGATTGTTGATGATTGGGTGGGAGGAAACGGTAGTCCTTCCTGAGTCCATTCCATGTTTGGTGGTTCAGGAGTCTTCAGTTTCTGTTGTGCTTGGTGTTTCCTCTGTTGATACCGTTGAGATTGTGGGCAACCTTTCTTCTAGGGGCTTAACCTCTTCCATGATCTATTTTCCCTTGTCCTTCTGTTTGGCCATGATAGGTGGCGTTGATGATGAAGGAGCAGATGATGAAGTCTCACCTGGCTGGGATTTTGCCTTGTTGGTCACCAATGGTGCCTGCGGTATTGGACCCTGTTTAGATGGATTTAATTGGAAATCCAAATGCGTTGAAGGGAGGGTCGATTGAGGTATGAATTGTACCGCATTGCAATACTTGAAGGGCTCTAAGTCCATTGGGACTACATGTATTTCTCCTTCATAAGCATACTTTAAGCACTTGTGGGCGATCGAAGGGACACACTTCATGTCCCTGATCCAAGGCCGCCCTAGCAGTATATTATAAGCCATCTCGCCTTCTAACACATGGCACAGTGTAGGTATTGATTTTTGTCCTACATAGATAGGCAGAACAACTGTGCTGACTGTCGAGCATATTGCATCGTTGAAAGCTCGTAGTGTGTACGTGGAGGCTGTGATGTGAGAGGCTGGCAGCTTCAAATGTTTTAAGGCTGCAGTGGTAATGATGTTACTGGACGAGCCAGTATCTACCAACACCCTCTTGTACGGAATCCTGTTGACCCGCGCGATAACGTGCAGGGGTGGATCTGCCATGTCATTCGATATCGTTTTTACCTCGTCTTCTCTGAATGTGATGACCGGCTCCGTACATTGTTTCACATGTCCCACAAAGTTGTTGAAAGAATTTGCTTCATGAGGTTGTAATTTGATGGCTTTTAAAATGTCCATAAGAGCTTCCCTATGGGGTGTTGACTGTTGAATAAGCTCGTAAATGGATAGCCTAGCCGATGTGGTCCGCAAACTCTGCGTGAGTTTGGTCCGTATCGTGATTTCGGGTCTAGGCGGAGGCAACTGTGTTGGGCGTTGTTGAGGCTGCGATGTTGTCGGAACTTCCCTCGTAGCTACCTCGAGGGCAACTGCTGGGTACCTTTTGTTCCTTGTCACTATGCTAATCATTCCCACAAATCCCTGCATGGGAAGATTCTGTCGCACCTCGTTAATCTGGAGTGGTTTTGCTTGTGCCTCGTGGGCAGGCAAAGGGTCCTTGAATACCCCCATTTGTTGGTTGTTTGGCGCTATGGGGTTGTCCACGGCCAATGTTCTATTGTCGATCAAATCTTGGATTAATTCTTTGAACTTCCAGCATCCATTCAAGTTGTGTCCTCTGCGCCTATGGAATCTACAATACAATTCCTCTTTGTATCCCCTAGGCTTAGGAGCATTAGGGTCTATATTTTGAATTTCTGGCAGAGTGACTAAATTTTCCGCTGACAAGCGGTCAAATAGGGAGTCCCTGGACTCCGTGTAAGGGGTGAATTGTCACCTAGGGCGACGCTGCTGATTCTGCTCCTATCTTCTATTATCTCTTTCATAACCAGGAGGCACTGCCTGGTAATTAGCCTTTTGGGGCTACATTTCTTGCATAGGCACGGGAACATTTATCGCAACTTGGTTAACCGTAGCATGTTGTGGTTGCGTTGTCCCGATTTTGGTGGTTTTATTCCACTCTTTCTTTTTAGGCTTGGCGATTGCGCCTTCGCCTATTTTGATCTCTTCTATAACTCTGGCTTGCGCCAAAGCTTCTTCTAAGTTGTCGTATTATCGCAGCAACAATAGACCAGAGATTGATTTTAAGCAACTTTTTGTGAACATCTGCGTGAGATCAGACATAGGGGGATGGTAGGGTAACTTAGAAAGCAAAGCTCTCCATCGATTCCCATATGTTGCCATTGTTTCTTCCTCAAATTGCCTGAGGCTCACCAGATCACTCAGTGATGCCTTCTTCCTTGTGTTGAAGGCAAAGCGTTCAAGAAACGCATCTACTAATTGATCTAAGTTGCTTATGCTTTGTTTAGGTAGTTGTGTGAACCAATCCGAGGCAGGGCCTGCGAATGTGGTTATGAATGTTCTAAGCAACAATGCGTCATTATCTTGGATGCCGAAGCATTGGCTTAGAAATCTTGTAACGTGTTCTTGTGCGTCCTCTTCACCTTTAAATATTGCCAATTGAGGCAACTTGAAGTGCTCGGGGTAAAGAGGTGTAGGCACTGAGGGATGCACCGGATTACTGTGGAGTTGACGTAATGTGGGTTTTTGATGCCCAACAGATTTTGTCTCCATAGACTCCAAACGCTCTAATAGCGCTTGGTATGCATCGAAAGATTTTATTTCTTCCTCTCTTGTTCGCTCCCGTTGTAAGTTATGGTAAACTGGGGGCCTATGGAGGGGTGGCCGAATGGCAATCCTCCTGCCTTGATGGGGAGTTTCAGCATATTCTATTTTTGGTTCGTACTCCTCATAAAGTTCTTGAGGAGTCTCTGGGTGAGACCTATGACCTTGATCGAGTCCTCGCTGAAGGTACCCATCATTGTTTCGGGGAGTGGCCTCCCTCTCGGGTCTGTAAGATCTCGGAGGAAAAGCTTGACGAGGTCGTGGAGACCTATCCTGCACCAATGAATTGTGCCTCTCATATTGTTTGGCCCTTTGGATGCGAGGGGTTGGCTCCCTCTCAGGTAGTTCATAGCGTAACTCATTCGCTTCGCGTTGCATGCGCTCTCTATCCAAGCGGTGTCGATACTCTATCTCCTGATGACTTTGTTTAAGCCGCGTGATTTGGGCTTGACGGGTGGCCTGTCTAGCAACTATCGGGTCAATTTGGTCTACCCTATTTTGCTCAGGAGGTTCGAATGTTTCTCCTATGTGTTTGCCTCGAGTTTGCTGATCTAAAGTTTCAATGGGTCGCTTCCTCTCGTCGAGGTGGGCGACATGTACTCGAGGCTCTGGCCTTGATGTATGATCATGATACCTAGCAAGTGCGGAAATGCAAGGTTCCCGTGCTGTTTGTTGTCCTCGAGGAATGCGATGGCTTTCCTCGTACTCTCTTTCATGGGTTTGGACGGGGCGGGCGGAGTTAGCTCGCCTTGTGTAAGGAGCCCTGCGCTCCGGATTTTGTCTTTCCATCCTGATGGGAGGTAAAGAAGGGACGCCATATCCACGTTGTCCCTCCAAATGGATAGTGTGCCTCTCTAGCGCTCCATCGTGCTGTGGCCACTCATGTCTAACCTCAGAAGGTGATTCTCTGTCTACATCAAGGTCTACATGTAGGGCGTCTTTCCGAAAGGGGCTGCTTTGAATGGGCATACCCCACCGAGGATTCTAAATCGGATTCTTTTGTAGGCCAGACCGATAAGGCGGTATGACCAAGTCCTCAGGACTAAAGCGAAGGTGACTTGTGCTTGCTTCTTGTGTACCTTCCGAAGCTTCTACCCTTGATTGGGCTTGGCTACGGGTGTACACCATTGCGTTGCTTCTATACTATCTAAGTAGATTTTTATCTCGTTTATGATGATTTTTCTTTTTTTCTACACTAAGAAGAATTAAACACACGCATACACAAATTGTGATTATCTCTTTTAAGGATTATTGGTGTGCCCTAAACTGGTTTAGTGCATTTTGATGTTTTGTTTTGTTTTTGTAGGTTTTGAAGAACGTTTAAATGCATTATGATGGCTCATATAACTCCCAAAACGGTAGCCCCTTCAATATACCAACCAGGCCGATATACCAACCTCTCTATATACCCACCCTTACGAGAGGGAGACTATAGGTACGTGAGAGCAGAAGGTACATGGTACGTAGGTGGTACGGAAGGGGGATTGTCCTGTTAATGGCACCTACCATAGAAGACTTATCCTCACGCGCATGGGAATCACCCCAGCGACACTCGGTCAGCTTTCGTTAGGATTTATGCCTAACAATAGTTGACAATCGAGAAATGGATGCAAAGCTAAGCCAAGGTGGTGATGAACCCACCGTTGGTCTTGCTCAAGGGCTAGGGTCTTACGACCAGCTCCTTGGTTTAAAATTATTGCGTGAAGTGTGTGGGATTCATTTTATTTAACGAAAATGAAACAAGCATAAATGACTTTCCCTATGCAATGCAGGATTAAATGAAAACAATTAAAGAAACAGAAACAGAAACAAAAAATTTAATAGAGATTATGAAAATCCCTACCTCTTCTCTGCCTGGACCGGTTGCTTCTAAATTTCTGCTCTGAAAATCTGCAGACAGGAATTCGTCCCTCTGTGAGACGAATTACAGAACAGAATTCGTCCCTCCCAGAGATGAATTTGAATTCGTCTCGAGGTCGAGCGAATTTCAGTAAAGCAATCATCACATCCAAGGACGAATAACAGTCAGAAACCAAAAATGTACCTATCAAGCACAAAACACAAAAATTTGATCAGTTTCTATGATCTTAAAAACCGGGGACTGGGTCCCACCGTGATCGCCACTGAAAGCACGAGATTTCGGGCAAAGGAAACACTAATTGCGATGCATCCAAAATCAAATACGCTTAAGTCCTAGAAATGTAAATTGCATGAAATGAAAGAAACGCATTGGAAGAGACACAAGAAAATGGAGAAAACATAGCCCTTTCATTAAACTTTCTTGATCTCTATTACAAATATGCCTCCTCCCTTTTCAGGGGCTAGGAGCGTTAAAATAATTTGACTACAATCGAGACTTAAGGTTCCTCTTTTCGCGTGCCCACACTTGAAATGGACGGGCCAAGATGATGTCGCCACTGATGTCGATGAGTCTTTGACCTCTTCTGCTCCTCCTGTGAACAAAGAAACAATGAAGATGTCAGTAGCACCTGCTGCACATAAGAAGTGTTTGTTCTCTAAAATCGCCAAAAGATGCATGCAAACATTTGTCTAAAATAGTGAGTAAAATGACTCTAAATGACCTGAAAACCTGACAGAGGAAAGAAAAAATCACCAGAAGGCCACTGCCACTGAGAAAGTCGGCCAATCTACCTCCAACTAGAATTCGTCCCTAGGCAGGATGAATTCTGACTGCAATTCGTCCCTGGGTGGGACGAATTCTTCTGTGTTGGAAAAGCCGACCTGATGCTGCTCCAATGTCGAATCTCGAGACCTACAAAATGCCTACAAATAGAGGGGTTATGTAATTGGGGCCATTTTGGGATGACCTAGATGGTCGGATTCTCCCAATTTGGCCTCTATCCTCAGGAATTCGATGTCGCCACCTACAAGTTAGTAGGACAACAAAGCGACAAAAGGCATGACAAAATCTGATCAGAATGTTATGAAATTGAAGCTATGAGCTAACCAAATAGAATAACATGAGATGCAACCTAAAACAATAATCTAGAATGCTTTTGGAATAAAACTTAGAAAGTGCGGGGGTGCCCAAGTGGGCCTCCCACCGTTGGCACTTGATCTTGGCGCCAATCCACTAGGGATGGGCCCAAAACCTCTTAGGATTGGGATGTCTGCAAATTGGTTGATTCAGGTGTCCATATGTTGGATTTGGGTCAGATTCAAGCTTCCAAAAGCCACCCAACAACCTCCCTTGCAAAAGAGATTGGTGGATGTGAGAAGGTGAATCAAAGGGGATGCAAGTGGGTGTTCAACTCGGAAGCACTTCGTTGCTTGAAATCTCCTTCAATCTGTCCTTTTTGGGTGAGAAAAGTCCCACCTTTTATAGACCCATGGGGTCTCTTTTGAGAGGGAAGCACAAATGCCATGTGTTGGTCATAGGTGCCATGTGGCAATCATGTCTTCCCATGAGGGAGGGGAGTCCTCCATTGACTTGGGCTTTCATAACTGCCCTTGTGACGAGTCCTCTAATGGCCTATCTATCCACCCACACACGCGTGCGAGGTAGGAGTCATCAACTGACTGTCCTGGGCTGCCACTTGGCACCATTCTTCTTTTTTCCCGTTAAACTTGGAATTCGTCCCTGGGTGAGACGATTTCAGAATTCGTCCCTGGGTGAGACGAATCCCAGTTAGTATTCGTCCCTGGGTGAGACGAATACTGAGCAAAGTGTCTAAATGTACCAAATTGCCTCTTGACCTTACAAAATTGCTATGAAAGTGGTTAGGACCACTGTTTGACCTCTGAGGGCTGCCCTGGGGGCTGTGTTTGTCAAAGCGATCAGTGTTTGCAGTCACATAATCGGATTGGTGCTGTTTTGGTGTCTACAAATAAACCACATTAAGTTTGGATATCATTGTGGATAAACTCCCAGAGGCACTGAGAGTCCTCATCCAGGATACTGTCCTAGTTATCCATAATCCAAGGACCCAAAATCTCAGAAGCCCTTTTGGAAAAATAATAAACAACCCCATTCCATTCCCTTGGTATGTGCACAAAGGAAATAAATTTGAACTTTTTACTAATTCTAATAATCTGAATGACCACATATACCACCTGCAAATTAACATCCTCCAACCTTTTGTTGTTTAAAAAATTAACCAAATTTTGAGAGTTAAACTCACAGATGCTCTTGTGCCAACCAAGAGAAAACCCCCTCTACAAGACCTCAAGAATTGCAAGAGCTTCCATAAAATTGTTGGAGTGAATACCTTTATAAATGGAAATGAAAAATATGACCATACCAGGAGAGCATCTCCCAAAACCACCAATTCCAGCATGTCTAGGATTTATTATGGACGACCCATTAGTATTAATTTTTAAAACTCCTCTAGGGGATGGCCTCAACCTACCAGCTCTTTGAAATTTCTTGTTGAGCTGGGAATCCTACTAGGATGATAAGAGTCCGCACCAACCCCAAATATACCAAGGGCCTACCATACCTTCTCCTCCCTAGAGTTCAAAAGAGGATCTACATCACATTTACTATGGATAGTTTGCTAAACCATACACAAGATACTTTGCTAAATCTATTGAATAGCCAAATGTGTACCCCAAAATATGTGATGGTTCCATTCAATACAAATATACTAGATGATGCAAGAAGGGCCCAAATTCTAAGCCACCTAGAGGAAGGGGGAATTGGCTAGAGGTCTACCCAGAATGCTCTAAAACTCCACCAAGGAGAGCACATGAAAACAATGATGGTTCTAGGAAACTCCACCAACAATGCCAAATATCTCTGGCAAGGGAGCATTGGAAAAATAAATGAGAAGAGTCATCCTAATTATTACCACAAAGGACACAAAAAGAGGGACCCTAAAATACCCTCTTCCTCACATTATCCCAAGTGAGGTATTTATTACGAGTGACCAACCATAGAAAGAAGTTATATTTAGGCCAAGAAAATATGTTCCACACCTTTTTCCACCATGTGATGGGGAGGCTCCCAAACTTTTGCATATCAAGAACCTGATATCCATAGGCTATAGAGTAGGTTCCCTTGGGATCAAGGTTCCAAGACAAAATGTATTTACCCCTTAGTGAAGAGTAGGGCGCCCCCATAAGAATAAGACCAAGCACATATCTGTCCTTGACAAATCCCCCTAGGGCCATTCCTATGTATTTTTCCATTTTTACATCTCTAAATTACCAAAAGGTTGTATTATTTTAAAGTCCTCCACATGATACTAGCCCACTTCCAAGAAATAAACACTTAGGGAACGTAACCTGGGATATTGAGTCAATATAGGAGGGTGGTCATCCCAAGAATCCTCCCAAAAGAGAGAATTTGATCCCTAATTGCAAATACATAACAAAACCTACTTAATTAAATTAACCCCTCTTTTCAAAGTATTCTAGATAACTGAACCTTTCCCAACCAAGCTAACTCTAGGGATCTCAACCTTAGAAATACCTCTTAAGTACTTATAAGATAAGATTTTATCCCAAATATGATCTTGATAAGTACACCATCTCCAGTAGATTTTTATAGCCAAATCCTGCCTAGAAAGAGTCACATGTCATAGCCCAAGGCCTCCCTCTTGAACTGACCTAAACATAGAATCCCACCTAACCAAACTCCATTTATATTGAGCAAGTTTTCTAGACCATAAAAACTATCTTGACAAAGCATCCATGTACTTGATAAAATGGGAAATTTTTTTTGGCACAAAACACTTGTAAATGGGTAAAGCTTGAACAAAATATTTTAAAAGCAACACTCTACCCACAAAGGAGAGCCATATGATGATCCAGTGATTCACCTCACCTATAAAATTATCAAGCATAGACTACCAAGAAAATCTAGGCAAAGGATGAGATGAAATCAAAATACCAAGATAAATGAAGAGGGGATTCACGACCTGGAATCTTAGAATTATAGCAATCCTATCTTGAATAAGAGGAGGGATATTGAAAAATAAAATAAAAGACTTGTTCTCATTAATAAACTGCCCAGAAGCACCAGGATATATGTTAAGATACCATCTAATGTTGTCAGCTTCCATGGTAGTAGTAACTCCCAGTAAAATTGTATCATAATTAATCAACTGCCCAAAAGCACCAAGATATATGTTAAGATACCATATAGTGTTTCTAGCTTCCATGGTAGTGGTAACTCCTAGTAAATTTGTATCATCAAAAAATTAAAGGTGGGAAAGATGTTTTGAACTTCTATCCCACTTCCAACCTTAAATGATACCATGCCTAACTTGAGACTTGAGCAATATTCCCAACCCTTCTGCCATAATGATAAATGAATAAGGTGATAGAGGATCTCCTTGCCTCAATCCCCTCAAGGCCTCAAAAAACTTCTATAAATAATTATTAACGAGAACATAGAGTGAGGAAGAAGAAACGCAACTAATTACCCATCTAATCCATTCCTCCTCAAAGCCAAAAGCAGTAAGAAATTTTTGAAGAAAGGAATATTTGAGTTGATTATAGGCTTCGGCCATGTCCAACTTAATAAAAATAGATTTCTCCTTAGAATTTTCCATAAATTGAATAGCTTCTGTAGTAATAACAACCCCCTAGGATTTATCGACCAACAACAAAACCACCTTGCTCCTCAGAGATGATTTTGATCAACCATATATCGAGTCTTATAGCAATAATTTTTGTAATGATCTTATACACACCATTGCAAAAAGTAATAGGCCTGAATATATCCAGATAATTTTCTCCCTATTTTTTGTGAATAAGCACAACAAAGGTAGAATTTAGGGCCCTTAGCATCTGTTTGTTCTTTTAGGACTTATGGACCACCTCTATAAGATAAAATTTGATTAACTCTAAAAACTCCTAATAAAACTCAATCAAGAATCCATATGGACCCGAGGCTTTCCCTTTTCATCTTGAATGTAACATTTTCCAACTCCTCAAAGGAAATTGGGTCCATCAAATGCTCATTCATCTCTCTAGAAATAATTGAGGGAATACAGTTTAGAATAAACTTTTCATCCTCATAATATGAGAGGAAGTCCTTGAAGAGAGGAAAAATACCTCCTAGTGTCTTTTAAAATCTCCCTAAAAGAAGAGCTAAGGGCACCCTAAGAATTCACAAGAGAGGAAATCATATTACCATTAATGTTAACTGAGTGAAAAAAGAGTATCGTGTTCCTATCCCCTTCCTAAAGCCAATCCACTTGAGCTTTATATTTCCAAAAATTTCTTCCCTTAGCTCCCATTTAGAAAGTTCTTTTGTAGCCTCATATTCCTCAAAGAGAATCTCCTCTATGATTCCATGATCTCTAATATTCCTTGAAGCTTCTTCCATTTTCTTAAGAACCACAAAATTAGCCAAGGAAATATTTCCAAAATTTAGACTATTCCACCTCTTCAATTTATGCTTAAAAAATTGTAACTGCTTCATAAAGAAAAACATAGCGGTGCCATGAGAAGTTTTGCCATTGGTCCACAAGCCTTCTATAAAATCATGAATCTTAGGATCCCGAAGCCACAAAAGTTAAAGCTTGAGGAAGGATTATTATTTAGCCCAAACTCAAGAGAATAGAGTTTGATAGGCCAATGATCAGATCCTCTACCCTCCAGAATCATAGAACTAGAGCTTATGTTATTACCAATCCAAAAACTAGAGATCAAATACCTATCTAGTATTTATGAGATGGACTCTTCCCCACATATTCTATTATGCCAAGTAAATATCCCATTATCTTGCTTGATGTCAACCAAGTTCAGGTTTCAGATATGAGCACTAAGGACAGAAGAAAAAGGCTCAAGATGATCAACTCCATCACATTTCTCCTCCATGTAAGTGATAGAATTGAAATATCCAACCAAAATCCATGGGTATAGGGGAGCTACACTTATCACAAAGCCAATTTGCTCCAACAAATTTACTTTACAACTATGATCAATAGGAGCATACACATTTGTAAGTAATATGGTTTCACCAGATTCATTATCATGTCCGATCATCAAAATAGAACATCTACTAGAAATACAAGAGGAGAGATCTTAACCAGATCCCATAAATAAGCAATACCACTAGCATATCCATATATTCCAATACACTAGCATTGAACCCTTCTCCACAACTTGGGAGTAATATTAAATATACTATCAATAGCAAATTTAGTCTCCTGAATAAACACCACATCTAAAGAATGTACACGAATCAAATCATGAACAATTTTTTATCTGTGGATGTTGTTCAACCCCCTTACATTCCATGAGAGTATTTTTGGGGATTAGAAAAATGGGACTCCAATGTTATCACCAAGCCTGACTCCACCAAAGTCTTCCCCATTAACTTAATTTTATCCTGGTATTTATTTCGAACCACCTTCATATTCTTATTCAAAGCACCTTTTTTAATTGTTTTCTGTTGCAATCCCAGCATCGGAGGAGTTTTGCAGTCCAAGGATGATTGCATCACTTCCTGATTAGGAAAGAGCACAACTATATATATGCCACTTTCCAAAATAGTTTTCCTTCCACGGCTAGATCCAACCATATTACCTGTACTTAGACCCAAAGCCATCTATTCTTATATAAACCCACTAGATCTAATTTCTTAGGTTCCACCTCAAGAAGAGACATGATTCGGCCCTATTATATATGCATCAGATAGTGACATTTCACGTAACTCCATGCACTAATAAAAATCATCCAGTATCTCAAAATGGTTGAGTAGAGCATCTGTATGGCTATCCTTAAGAGCTCTTTTTACCCTTCTTCCTTTATTTCAAGGTTTTATAGGAACAAAACCTTCCTTATCCCGATCCCCTTCCTTTATCATGGTTTATCTTTATCTAGATTTTGTGTAGATCGAGAGGGCCCAAGATTTGAAGCCATGGGTAGGACAAACTTAGGATATTTTTTTTGCAAATGGTCGTATTCATGATAGATTTAACAAAATGGAAGATCTTCATAGTCAATTTTTTTAAACCATGTAGATGATCCAAACTATATTTCAACAAAATATGGAATAGAATTGTTTAAACCAATTTTGACACAGATACGAGCAACAAAAATTACATTTTTATCCATCATCTATTGTGATGGTCCAACTAGCTTCCCAAGAAGAAGGGCAATCATATGCAACATGTCATTCCTATATAATTCCAATGGGACCCATGGGAGTAAAACCCACACTAGAACCCGTGATGGCCACTCCTCTGACGAGTTGAAACCCACATGCCAAGGTTCAAGAAAGAGTCCAACTTGGTTACATAAATAGGGACCCCCTTCAATTTTTTTTTATGATCTGCAAGACAAAGAGAAAACCACCATAAAATAGCTATTCACACTTAGCATCACCTCCATGTTACCATCAGGGTTCCAAGTCTTCCTAACCCAAGCCTCCACAAAGAGAAGAGAAATTTGGATACCCATAAATTTTTCAATAAGTGCATGCTTGGTTAAATACTCCACATATTCTACCATCGAGTCTAGTTGAACCACTAAAACCGACCTGGCTTCACATTGTTCCAAACATCCATTGTTCTTTAATAAATGATTCCCGACATGCATTAGTAAATCCTATTCCTTCCAACCACTTTTAGATGAAAATTTTCACTAGCATGCATGCTCTGTGATGGGCCTGACACAATTACAGCATTCCTCCAATCCATCTCAATCAGCCCATACTCTTGCCATTATTGTGCTAAACCCTAGATCTTTCAATTTCTCTCTCAATTTTCTTGGTCATAATAAGGGATGAAGAATTTTCTCCATACATATTTAAATTAGATAAATATATTTAATTTAAATATAAAAATAAAATCAAGCATGCACATCCACTTAACTACCTATGCATAATGGATGAGAATTACAAGAAAAAGCTTATCTGCATGCAAATCCCATAATTAAGAATTCATGCAAGGAAAATGCTCTCAGTTACATGCACTTAACTGATCGAGCAACCTCCTTATCCCTTCATCCTAAGAAAATTATAAATAATACATCACCTCCTTGATGGATCATGTTGATGGAAATCATAGCAAAGCACTAACGAAACTTTGAGATTTCACATCTTTCAATCACTTGATTTTTTATCATTCCACCATTACAATCCCATGCAGAAGCTTCTTGATGTAGCACAATGTAGTTACAACAGCAATAGCAGCATAACGATGCGTCAACGACACCAAAAACCACCCATAGAAGGTAAAAAAAAACACCTATTTTTATCTCATTCGCATGCTTACAACTTTTCCTTTCATTGCATTTGCTTTTATATTTATTAAATTTGGGCCTCACTTTGGGAGGCCCGATAGGTGCTACTAATCATTCATATTTCTCATGTGTGTAAGTATATAGGTTTGGAATGAGAAGACATAGATACAAACCATATCTAGATAGTGATACAGAGCCACTTCACTTAATGGGTTTGAACCCACACAATAGCCACAAGCATACATCTCAACACAAAAGTGCCATACATGGCCCTAACACATTCAACAAAGTGATAGTCACCACAAACTCTGTCTGATAACTTCATATAGCAATAGGAGTATATTGCATCATTATTTATTGCATAAGAGAATCATCCCCTTTTATATTTGTAAAACCCCTGTGCGGGTAGATATTGTAACAAAAAAGACAAGGGCATAATTTAATACATATTTACTATTTTTTAATCATTTGCTTTCATATGGTGCATACTTTTATCATCTATAAGATATCAATCATGGGACCTTCCCTCTTATTTTGTTTTGCATAATAATATAAGTTTACTATTGTTTTATGTTACATTTCGGATTCTTCTATCATATTTTATAGGTTTCTAATAATTGTTATGTTTTGGGTTTTGTATATTGTAGATAGAAAGCACATAAACATGACCATCTAACCCAGGATGGTCTCATATCTCGATCATCTACACAAAGACAGTATCAAATAGAAATTGTTTGACCCTATATGGTCATAGTACATAGCCATCGCCTACCTTTGGTCTCAACACAGTGTAATATTACATGTAGAGAGTCAATTTATTTCTATTTTGGGATCAATTTAGTCATAGCATTAGTTAAATTTGCTTAGAATTTTTATTACTTTAGGTTATTATCCATTGCCTTTTTTGCTCTAGGAATGCATAACATGCTAGGACAACTTTTTTTTCAATAGTATAATTGCATTTGCATGAAATAACCAAAGAAAATCATTCTAAAGTTACTTTTGTGTTAATATAGATGCATTAGGAATTTAAAGTGAGATCACATTTAAGGGATACAAAAAAACCTAATATAAAAAGGACTACACACTGCATGGTTTATGTAAACATCAACAAGTTGGATTTCATCACCAACCATCAATCAAGACTAGTGATGGTGTAATTCATCCCCATCCTTTGGATCACACCTTAGAAACTGTAGTGCCCCCCTGGACTGGATTTTTGGATTTCATCACTGAAAATTCCCCTACATTTGGGTACATCCCAAAGTAGGAAGGTTAGATGCCCTCCATTCATGGGGCTTAATAATTTATGGAATCACAATTGTTGTTAATACCCAATATCACAAAAGGGTGAAGTGAAAGCCTAGATGAGCAAGTAGTAATGCAATAGACAACATAACATCTTCCAAGGGTATGTGTTTCCTTAGGTTACCATTAGCTGCATCTATCCATTAGGAAGCCACTTTCATCCATTGTTGTGCCAATTCTCGTTAGATAGGTGGTCATCGATACACCCAATTAGTTTGCATTTCATCACACCATCAGTAATTTAGGTTAATATTACATCAAAACACACAAGAATGCAAAAAAAATCAAGAAAACATTTCAAAATACAAAACAAATTCAAAAATATATCAAAAACCAAAAATAGTTTCAACGATATCACAAGCATATAAAATCAAACATTGGCTCATTAAAATTAAGAAAATCAAAATTGTTGTTTGCTTTGTTTGTTTGTGTAGATAGATAAAAAGATAAAAATACAAAAATAAGTTTACCAAACACAACTATACCATCATCATTGAGCCTTCATAATCACATCCTTTTAATTTCCCAACTTATGGTCTTGACCCAAAGTCAATTTCAATCTCAAGCTATAGCCCAAGTAGCCATGGACCATTTGGTCAGGCCTCACACCCATCCACCGCTCCTCTGAATTAGTAGGAGGTAGCCTCACAACCACCCTAGGTAGCTTAGTCTACATATAGTAGTTTACTTCCCCCTCACCTGGGTTACAAACCTTGGGTGCCACATACAGTAATATCCCCACTATATAACCTAAGTCTACCATTTTGGGGGCCCTTGGGTCCTTTCGTCATGTCACCTTAATTGATATTGAGGTTTCACTAGCACTTCAAGGTGGCCTTCTTGCCCCACTATATTCAACACATCCATCCTTACCACTATTAACCATTCCACACAAGTCAATTTCCCTCATGCCCTAGTATTTTTTTATATACATGCAACCCATCTTGTTAGCCTAAATTCTTAGTTTGACATGCTTGTAGAATTATTTTCACTTGGATGATCTAATCACTAAATCAACGTAGGCCCTATAGCTATGGATCCAAAAAAACCTCCCAAAACCCATGTTAATGTGACATCTCACTTTCTTGCATCCATTTAGCCCACCTCATCTCATCAGCCTTAGCCACCACCACAAGGACCAAACCCCACACCTCCTACATCTATGCAAGATAACTTTTGTATGTAGTCCCTATCCTAGGTAACTAGACCACCCACCATTCTAGAACTAATGCCCCTACAAGCATAGGATACCTCTTGTAGTTACTCCCAACCACCATTAATCCAACCTTTGCCCTTAATAGGATACTACCAAACCTCATCCACCACCATCCAACCCCCACCAAAGGCTAAGAACTACATCCAAAAACCACCACCATAGCAATACTAAAACAATCAACAACAATACCAAAAATACCAGCAACCTCCACAACAACACTACTATAAACACTCTGTAATAGTACTATCACTAACAACCACCACACACACATCAACATCAATAGCAACCTCCATAACAATAGTACTACTAGCAGCAACCACTGTAGTAGTACTACCAACAACAACAACCATAAATCCTCCAAAAAACAACCACTACCGAATCAAAAACAACATATTTTGTAGCAGTAGATTACATTCACACCCCATCAACAACAAACCACTCAACATTAGCAATCCACTCAATAAAAAATATAAAAAACAAGCCATTTCACATCAATAGGTCATCCTATAGTGATATCAACAACTACCTCTTCAACATCAATAGCAACAACAACAATCACACCAAACCTATCAACAAACTTTCACCCACCATCCACCATCCAACACATACACAAATTAGTATTTCACCCAAAACATAAATACTTGCAATCAGGAGCTCAAGTTGGCACATCTAATATGGTTCTCCAAGATGCTCCAAACCCATTTCAATGACTAGTTGATCATGTCTACACCTTTTAAATGCAAGTTGCCAGTATGAGGTATCAAAATCCAACACTTGGCTAGTTGCAAAAATTTCCCATCCATCTATCAGTGCAATTACCACCATATCCTCCTCTATTCAAAATACCAAAATTTGAGAAATTCAAGGGGAAGGAGGATCCCCAAGAGCACATGAACAATTTTATCAACACATATTATCTCCTTAATGACATTGATGCTCTCATGCTCTGCACCTTCTCATTGTCCCTTAGGGGAGGAGCTTTGGACTAGTATAACCATTTGCCTAGGCATAGCCTCTATAAATTTGAGCAATTGGCCAAAATTTTTCTGGAATACTTCTCTATAAATATCAAGAGGTGAATAATATTGATATACCTATTTAATATTCAATAATTTGATGATGAAACTATCCTAGAATATGGTGCTAGATGGAGAGTTATGATAATAGATTTACCCTTCTCTATCCCAACCATATAGTTTATGTGAATATTTACAAGGAGTTGTTCCAAACCTATATCACTATTATTACAACTCCAACAATATCACACACTCAAAGAAGCCCTAGCATAGACCAATATGATCAAAGATATAAATATCCTAGAGAGAGAGATAAATATCCCCTATACAAGTTCATGGACACCAATCCATAGGAGACACCAATCCCCTTACTTAAGTTTGTGGACACCAATCCATAGGAGACACCAATACTCTTACTCAAGTTCAATTACACTAATCCATAGGAGATACCAATACCATTGCTTAGGTTCATAAACACCAATCCATAGGAGACACCAATCCCATTGCTCAGGTTCATGGATACAAATCCATAGGAGACACCAATCCCATTGCTCAAGTTCATGGACATCAATACACAAGAGACACCAATACCCTTGCTTAGGTTCATGGACATCAATCCATAGGAGACACCAATCCCATTGCTCAGGTTCATGGAAACCAATCCACCAGAGGCACTAATACCTTTTGCTCACAAATTTGGTCTAAAACTCTGCTCAGGTCTATCCTCAAATATTTCTCACAAATACTGCTCAAATTTACTCTAAAAATTTATAAAAATACTGTTCAAATCTACTCTAAAATATAGTCACAAACACTGCTCAAATCTGCTCCAAAACCTACTCATAAATACTGCTCAAATCTACTTCAAAACTTGCTCACAAATACTACTCAAATCTTATCCAAAAATTGATCAATAATGGCATAAAGTTCTTCATGTTTTCTTGAGTTTGCTTTCTTCAACTAAAGAAATTCAAATATATTCTACCAAGAATTATTTTAACTTCATGAACATATAGAGGATGATATGCACTAGTGTAGAAAGCTTCAAATGGTCAATATGTTCTTCACATTTATTTAGTCTGTTGCTTCCACATATCTCACATTTATTTATTTTTTGGTAGATTAAAAGTGGGTTTTTGTCAAGGATCCCAAAACCTGATTACAGAAGATCAGAATACAACATGAAACATCAGAATGAAACAAAAGGAATTTTTCCAAGGATGGAAAAAAGGACAAGCAAGGACATCCCAAAGGAACAAAGTAAGAAACACGTAATCCTTTGCACCAAAGGAAAAATGGGCAGGAAGGGAAAGCCTACCAGAAACCCAAAATTGAATCACAATGTGTTGAACAAGGGTAGAATAAAGTGCCAAACTGTCCCAACCACAAAAAATCCTTTTGAAACTTTCCCATGGGTGGGAAAAGGAAACAAATACAAAGTTTTAAATTTGAAACATCCCAAGGGCGAGAAAACCAGAAACCACCCCTAGGAAACAAAGATCTAAACATAACCAGCATCCCATGCAGGGGAGCCTAAAAAGAAGCAAAATGGAACAATATCCTGAAGATGGTACTACAGTGGTTCAATAGCAAAAGGAACACCCCAGACCATAGGATCCTTATGCAAAAAAAGAAGCCTTCGAAAACACCTACCCAGCAAAGGAAGTAGCAGCACAACACTTTTGAAGGAAAGGATGGGAAAGTACCACATGAATTCACCAAGAAGGAAGCACAAGGATGCATGACTGCAAACATTAGAGCACAAACAAAAAAATAACAGCCATATATCCTAAACAACCTTTAACCATAGCTTCAGGGTCAAAGAAAAGAAAGTCCCTTAAGGAATCAACAACAATAAAGCCAAAGGCCCCCGAAAGCCATGAAAGGAACTGATACTCTCAGGAACTACCACTTCAGACCCAAAGAGTGGAGTCTTAGTGGAAATCAATGGGAAACCCCTCAAGCCCAAAAAGATGTTGTGCAAAACTGCTCATGAAGCCAAAATTCCTCAGACCCACAAAAAAATAGCTTCAAGGAAACAAGGAGGAGAACCTGCAAGGATTCAGTAGCAAAAATACCAGAGGCTACAAAGCCAAAAAAGAAACTAAAATCCTACAAGACCCACCACCTTGAATCCAAAGAGTAGAGTCATAGTATCAAGCACGTGGTCCTTCCACTGACCAAAAGGATGTTGTGCAAAACTGCTCAAGAAGCCAGAATTCCTTAGACCCAACCAATCACCACTGAAGAACCTCAATGAGCAGATGTCAAGAAGACTTCCAAAAGCAACCTGAGAAAACCCAGGAAGAGTCCCAGGGAAGAACCTGAACCTGAACATCCCAAAACCCATACACCAAAGGATGGAATAGTGGGATAGAAATGGGACAAAAATTTTCCCACCTTAGCGACAGGAAATGTGTAGAATAGTTGATCAAGGATCTCCCCCCAAAAAGAGATCATCTACAACACCTTCCTTCCATGAAGGATGGGAAAAGGTGCCAAGAAAACTGGGAAAGGATCAGGGACCTAGGACATGGGAAAGGAAGGGATTTAGGAAAGAGGAATAGGACTTCCATGGGAAACCACCTGTAGAGCCCCCCTCCCAAGTAGTTTTTGGTCTTGCAGGACCTCCATATCTCACATTTATTACATTTTTAAGGTAGCTCAAATTTAGCATTAGATAAATTACTTATGTGTTGAATTGGATATGCTAATACCTTGCTCTTCTTCCACTATCATGTGCACCTTTTATTCTTCTTGAAATGGTTGAATTGTCCTTCCTTGTTAATTGAATGCTTGGGTGAATATGTGACCTTAATCCTCTTACTCTATTCTTTGAAGTCTTGACTTGTTTTAAATCTGTGCCCTCCAAATCTGCCTCAATAATGATGATCTTCCTTTTGCATGTGCTTTCCAAATCTACCTTGACAAAATTATTTTCCTTTTGTATATGCCTTCCAAATCTACCTTAATAATAATGATCTTCTTTTGAAACTTATAAAATAAAACTTTATAACAACATGACTCCTTATATCTCTCTTTTAAAACTTGCAAAATAAAACTTTATAATACCAAAATGACTCCTTATATATCCCTTTTATAACTTACAAAATAAAACTTTATAAAAAATAAACTGACTTCTTATATCTCCTTTTAATAACTTGTAAAATAAAACTTTAAAATTACATGACACCTTATATATTTCTTTTATCAAATTTAATTAAAAAATTTTACCCTTACCTTGCACAAAAAAAATTAGCAAGCAACATATGAGATTCGATCTTCTGAACTCTAGAAGTGCAGTGCCTTAACGTAGGGTTGTAATTGACTGGCCTAACTCAGCAGATGAAACAAAAAGGGCATAATAGAATACTTAACTCCTTCGATGCACTATCTCAAACACCAAATGCTTTAGCAAAACAGGTATTGAGGAGATTTGATCCTTGAACCTTCTGCACTGTAGTGCCCTAACATGGGCTAGGTAACTATCTAGGCTACCCTAGTGGATAATATCAAAGGGGCATGATAAAATACTTAACTATTTTTTTGCGTTGTCTTCAAACACCAAAAGCTTCAGTAAAATAGACATCAAGGATATTCAACCCTCGAACCTTCTGTACAGCAGCGCCCTAACACGGGATAGTCAACCGATTGGGCTAGTCCAATGGATGAAACCAAAAGGGGCACAATAGAATACTTAACTCCTTTGGATCACTACTACATCACCAAACTTGTGCTCCTCTCCTCCCTTGTCTTCTACTCGCTGCTCGCTCTCCTCTCTTGTCTTCTACTCGTTGCTCGCACTCCTCATGAAGGATATTTGATTTTCTTACAACCTTGCAAAATGAATTATTGCCTCATATAAATATGCTTTTCCTTTGTCTTTTGTGCCCAAGGAGGTTGGCCCATGCATATTAATTATTTTTGAATTTCAAACTCACTTCAAGTCAGCCCACTCTTTTTACCTTTATATTATAATATTAAATCTATGATTTAAATATTATAATATTTGAATATCTATTTAAATATTTTGATTTAAATATAAACCTTCCACTTTAATATTTAAATATTTTATTTAAATATTAAATCACGTTTGAATATATCTATATTGACATCAATGACAACTCATATGATTAAATCACCCTTGAATATATTTTCTTTGACATCAATGACAACTCAATAATTCTAACAATCTCCCCCTTTTTCATTGATGGCAACCCTACAAAGAAACTATTCTTTACTAAAACATGATCGCAAACTGCTCCACCTAATAAGTTGCTCCCTCTTACTAAAATTATTCCTATTTGACATCAATGGCAAAGGCTCCTCGGGGCTATAAGATAAGACACTTGATAATGCACCCTTACTCCCTGCTCTTACTGAGATAATAAATGATGATATGAGAGTAAAACTCCCATATTACTATGCTCCTCTTCTTGCTCTATTTTATTTATCCAAACTTTGGAGGACATATCCTTTTGAATATTTTTGCTTGACTTTGAAATTTTATGGAACATTGTTCTATACCATCTAGTTGTATACCCAAAATTATTACATTTGTAGCATATGATGTTGTAGTCCATGAGAGTCACAAATGAATTGAAATTCCTCTTGGTGAAGCCAAAAGTATTCTTAGCATGAACCCTATAATTTACATCTTTATGACCAAGTCTGTGATATGAAAAGCAATAACCATGGAAGAAATATTGAAACCTGTCTGATTGCCTTGGAGGATATTACTGCATGGTTCTCTCATTGTTGTTTCTGTGATGGACTCCATTCCTTGATGATGATTTTTTTCTTCCTCCTTGATCCTTCCACTTCTCAACACATCAACATAGGTCTTAGGCTCTTCTTTTATTATTTTATTTGATACCTCTTCCTTTTGAGCTTGACTTCCCCTTTTGTTTCTTTTGACCTTCTCCAAAATCAAGTCCAGTATTTATAACCAAAGATCTATGTGTTTTGATAATATAATCGAATATTTTTGTACTTTTATCAAACCTAATATTTTTTGTAGCTTATAATTATATTTTTCAACTTCCTTCCTCAAAGAGACAACCTCATGTTCCATTTTTCCATATTCCAACTCTTTTTTCTTTAACTTTTTAGCCATACCTTCTTCAATTCACTTTTCCTCTTCGATTTTCACTTTTAATTCGGTGAGATTTTGCAAAAGCTTTACCTTTGTCTCCTCATCCTCTTGTACTTGAATCTTCAATCTTGAGTTTCTATTTCTAAGCTTTTTCAACTCTTTAAGAGCAACAAAAATTTCCTCTTCTATGTCAAATATGGCTTCCTCTTCATCTTCTAGATCTTTCTCTTCTTCTTGGTTTTCGATAATAGAATCTTCTTCCTCCTCTATGGCCAAAAATAAGATTTCTTCTCTTTCACTATTGGAGAGAATTTCATCATTTTTGGAAGAACTACTTGCTTCCTCAACATAGAAACTCTTCTTGTGTCTTTGAAATATTTTCTTCTCATGCTTGCCTTGATCGTGCTTGTTTTTCTTTTCATGATAAAATTTTCTTTCTTTATTTTTCTTATATTCCTTTTATTCTTCACTACTACTACTTCTAGATTATGGGAAATTAGATGCATAGTGACCAAGGTTACCATAATTCAATTATTTCACAGAGTGCATACCTTTGTGTTTTCTTGGACCCTTCTTTTTCCTTCATACAAAGTTAACTTCTTCTCCACTATTTGATTCTTCACTTGACTCTAGTTCTTTATTATTTGTCTTCTTTGAAGCTTTAAACATAGCCTCTTGTTTGTATATTTGATCCATTTTAGTCCTCATATCATAGGCTATTAGAATTTCATGTAGCTCGTCCATGCTTAAGGTTTTAAGATCCTTCATTTCTTTAATCACTGAAACTTTTGCATCAAATATCATAGGAAGTGACCTTAAATATTTTCTCCAAGTCCACGAATGGTGTTGAAAACTTCATCAACTTGGAGTAGATATTTTGTAATATCTTCCTCATCTTTCATCTTCAAATCTTTAAAATTCCTCCTGTGGGTCTTGTTGGCATTTTTGCCACATTGTTTTGATTCGTGATTATTCATGCATTAATTGTTAAAATGCTCACTTCTTTGTGTTTCTACGAGTTTTGATGCCAAAACAGCTAAGTTCAAAAACCGTCGCGATATCGCGACATGTCGCGTTATCGTGGGTCTTTTGAGGAGAGAGAAGCAAAGTCAAAAAATGTCGTGATTTCGCAACGTGTTCCAAAATCATGGTCAAAATGGTCAACGGAGGCAGAGCAGTAAAATTGTAGCGAAATCGTGACATGTCACGTTTTCGTGACTTGCGATGGCCATGGAGTAGAAGGTTAGAAATTATCACAAAATCATGACATAATTGAGCAAAGGGCAATGACAATGAAAAACATCGCAAAATCACGACAGAAAAGTGAACAAGGGCCAAAATGTAAGAAACGTCGCGATTTTGTGACATGTCGCATTATCGTGGGTAGGTGGACAGAAAAGCTTAAGGCATGAAAGGCGTCACAATTTCGTGACACTTTTGAAGATGAAGACCAAGCAAGAGCAAGACGTCGCAATTTCGTGACAGGAAGCAGCAACAGAAGAGAAAGCAAGGAAACGTCACAATTTCATGACATATTGGGGAGAAAAGATGAAATAGGCAAAAGTGTCATGTTTTTACAGGTTGAGAGCTGAACCGTACAAGGCAAATGAAAATTGTAGCGAAATCATGACATGTCGGCTTTTTGTGATAGGGAAGAGAAGATTGAGCAGTGGAGAGATAACGTCACGATTTCGCGACTTGTTTGGTTTTCATGACCTGGAGATAAAACAAAGGTGTCGATGGAAGAACGTCACGAAAGCACGACTTGTCTTGTTTTCACAATGTATCAAGGAGACAAAGCCAAAAGAAAGAAATGTGTAGCGAAATCATGCCTTGTCATGTTTTTGAAGCAGCCAAAGGACAACATGGGTAAAGGATGTCATGATTTCGTGACAAGTCATAGTTTCACAGAAACAAAGCGGAGAAAGAGTAGAATAGTACGAAACATTGCGATTTCACAACATGTCATGTTTTTGTGAGCTAAAGTGGTGAAGGAGACCAAGGAGACGAATATGTCATGATTTCACGACATGTCACGTTTTCGCGACTCATCACAGTTTTGCGCTAGGAAGCAGTTCAAATGGCCCAATGAAGTTTTGTGATTTCCAAGGATTAAAAGCACTCCAAAATTGAATGTTTTGCTGCTTTCCAATGCATGCAAAGTAGAACAATGTGCTCAGGCCTGTAGTTTTTGAAGCCACCAGAATTGAAGATGCCTCCATTATTCAAAGCTTCTGTTTGTGATTTTCTAACGGTTCTAACGTGTTTCGAGGATGATCATTTAATGAAGACGATCGGTTCCTTATTTCATTTAATTTTTGGTTTCTCCAAGGCTGGTTTAAGGGGATCATTTCCTTGTTCCTGTTGCACATTTTATAGATCTCAAGGAAGTTCGATGCCTATTTTAAATGTTGTAGAGAGGCAAGACCTCTATAAATATGAATGTAGATCTCAGAAAGAGACATCGAGAGAGAGACTTTTGCTGAAAGCTTTTCAAGTTCTTTGCATTAATGAAAGATATTTGGCCTCTAGTTTTGCAAGCAACTGTCTGTGTGTTTTTTTACTTCTATCTTATACATTCCTAATTTGTGCTCGTTTTTCTTATCTACTGCTTAATTTGAATTATGTATCTGAGTTTAAATATTGCTAGTGAGGAAATGAGTTCTGGAATGTGATCTTGGAGGTTATCTGCATAAGGTTGTAAGTGAATTACGTCGTTGTCTTCTATTATATGTTGTTAGTGTGTTTAAAGTTATCTGCTGTTAATCTTTCCTGATCTGACAAGTTTGGCCTGTGGATACATTTCCCATCTCTTTCTGTAATTTTTCATTTCTTTCTACATATTTCCAATTCCTTTCCGGCAACTTTAGTCTGAAATCAAACTTAGGTTTAGTAAGGGAACCAACCCTCTCTGGATATTGTTCTGGGAGACATTTCTTTCTCCCAGCCTTTCAATGTTGGCCAGGTCTAGGGTGCATTTAGCGTAAAATACTTTCCTGTGGCAGATTCATGACCAATAATTTTTGGCACGTCCGATGGGACAGACTATTTCTATCTCCCAAAGATCCATAATCTGTGAGACTAATTGTTTCATTGTTTAACACCCGGAGGAATCAAGATTTTTGATGAACTGTATTGACCTCATAGCGGAGATTGTAAGTTCATCTGGTGACTCTGCTAAGCTGAAGATCCAAATTTCTCAATCGTAGAGCCTTTTAAAGCTAAAAGAAGATACCCCAGAGGAATCAAGGTTTGGTGAGTAGCCTTGACCTTACAAGCGGAGGAAATAATGTTCACTTGATGACTCTGACTTGGCGATAGCTGTGATCTCGTAGACCACTGCTATAATGGTGAGAATATGTCCTATATGGGATGATCCTGGCCCTCTGAATCTCCAAAGTCAGCACGAGATTCCCAAAAGTGCCCTAAAAGCCCTAACAAAATACAATGGTACCAAGGGAATGGCCCAAGAGCATATTGACGATGTTGCTGCTTTAGCGACCCTCCATTATATAGTTCACGAAGATGTCATGATCAAACTTCTAGTCTCATATCTAGAAGGAAGGGTGTTGCAGTGGTACAGATTGCTCGAGCGTAAAAGCATCTGATCATGGGATGATTTAGCGAGAGCACTCATTACAACATTTGATGGCTCTTAGGATCCCTTCCAACTTTTGATGCATCTCTCTACCATCATGAGAATACCTCAGGAGAGCATCACAGATTTCAACGTCCGATTCAGTAGAAGTTGGCAAAGAATTCTAGGGGAGATCCAACCGACACCCATCCAAGCCCACCTCTTCTATGTTCAAGCTTTCCATCCGAACATAAGCCTCCTCTTGTTGCAATCAGGCAAACATAGATTCCCTCAAATCTTTGAGGAAGCATTACAAGCAAAGCACCTTCTGCTCCTATCAAGAAAATTACCGTGGGGAGAAACTTCATTACCTTATCCTCTGATAGTCACCACTCCTGTCTACCCTAAACAGTATTCATCATGGCAGATCCCTTATATTGTGCAGAGATCTGAAATGCAGTTGTGTGGAACTCAAGAGGCAGGTTTCATCCAAGGCCAACGATGGGCATATGCAAGCACTGTCCCAGTAATAGATAATATGGTTGCTTGTAGTTTCTATCAGGAGATGGGCAAAGGAGAGGAGCAGGTTCAAGTTCCAGAACTTGAGCACAAAGAAGGCACAATTTTGCACAGCATGCAAGTATTCAGCCAGAATCCAGTAAGTATGCTTCACCAACAGGTTGAGCCTAAGGAAATCCTGGAAGTAGATTTATCAAAAAAGTCTTGTGGTCACATCAAGGGTTTGGAGGAGCCTGTACTCAGCCCATAGCCAGTGAAGTCTTCAAAGTGGTGGTATTGGTTCCAATCACTACAACCGACACCTAAATAAATCCCCCATGTGGCAAACCTCTTTGCCATATTATTCATCAACAGCACGGGTACTCATAAGAATGATAACCTGCTGCATTGCACTCTGTTTGTAACATGGAGAACTTCAAGAAGAAGCCAACCCAACTTCAAGGACTGACTCAAGTATGATCAGATCTGGTCCGGCACTGCAAATTCACCGGATAAGCACCTGAACTGAGTTTGTGGTGGTGGCATGCCAATCATGTCGCAAACTTTTGTAAATATTGTATATAGCAAAAAAAAAAAAAATACAAAAAGAAAAAAATATTTGTTGAATTTCCTCTGTCAAATTCGGCTCTTTTTGCATGCGAGCCCACAGGTATGTTTATTTCTTTCTTTTTCTCTCTTCCTTCCCAATAGACAGTGGCTTTTATCCATTTCTTCCTTCCCTTCCCTTATTTTCATTCCCTTCTTCACTCATTTCTTTCTTCTACCATCTGTAATTAAGCCACTACTATTGTTTCTTTTCCCCCTCTAACATTCCCGCTTCTTTATTTCCCTTTTCTTCTAATCATTTTTTTCTTTTCAGCATTTATCTGCAGTTCATACCGCATTTTCCACTCTCATTTACCTTCATTTCATTATCCATTTTTGTTTCATTACTGCAGTCAGTAACACAGTAGCTCCTCTTCAGCTATTGTATCTACCGTTTCACTCCTTCCACTCCCATCATTCCATAATTTACTATTTCCATTCCATAGTTTTCATTCCATTCATTTCCGTTTTGCAACCCCGGTGCTTTCATCAGTGTCATGGAGTTCCTTTTCCAGCACCTGGTGAGCTAAGCCAAATACAGATTTATTTGAGTTTTCAGTAAGTCAACAAGAGTTGTTGTAGCAGTCTACAGAGATGTTCCCTATCAATCAGCACTTACTTTTCTGCTTCTCATGTTTTTCTTGACTCTGTTGCCCAATGGATTCAGGCCTGGGATTCGTGCATACAACAGAACTGTATACCCCATGAGCCGCCAAGAATGTTGGCATTTTTGCCACATTGTTTTAATTCATGATTATTCATGCATTAATTGTTAAAATGCTCACTTCTCTGTGTTTCTACAAGTTTTGATGCCAAAATAGCTAAGTCCAAAAATTGTCGCGATATCGCGACATGTCGCATTATCGCGAGTCTTTTGAGGAGAGAGAAGAAAAGTCAGAAAATATCACGATTTCATGATGTGTTCCAAAATCGCGATCAAAATGGTCAACAGAGGCAGAGTAGTAAAATTGTAGCGAAATCACGACATGTCGTGTTTTCGCGACTTGCGATGGCCATGAAGCAGAAGGTTAGAAATTATCGCGAAATCGCGACATAATTGAGCAAAGGGCAATGACAATGAAAAATGTCGCAAAATCGTGACAAAAAAGTGAACAAGGGCCAGAATGTAAGAAACGTCATGATTTCGTGACATGTCGCATTATCGCGGGCAGGTGGACAGAAAAGCTTAAGGCATGAAAGGCATCGCGATTTTGTGACACTTTTGAAGATGAAGACCAAGCCAGAGCAAGACATCACGATTTCATGACAGGAAGCAGCAACAGAAGAGAAATCAAGGAAACGTCATGGTTTCGTGACATATTGGGGAGAAAAGGTGAAATAGGCAAAAGTGTCATGTTTTCGTAGGTTGAGAGCTAAACCGTACAAGGCAAATGAAAATTGTCGTGAAATCGTAACATGTCGGCTTTTTGCGATAGGGAAGAGAAGATTGAGCAACAGAGAGATAACGTCGTGATTTCGTGACTTGTTTGGTTTTCATGACCTGGAGATAAAACAAAGGTGCCGATGGAAGAATGTTGCGAAAGCGTGACTTGTCTTGTTTTCACGACGTATGAAGGAGACAAATCCAAAAGAGAGAAAGGTGTCACGAAATCACGTAGTTCGAAGCAGCCAAAGGACAACATGGGTAAAGGATGTCACGATTTCACAAGTCATAGTTTTGCGAAAACAAAGCGAAGAAAGAGTAGAATAGTATGAAATGTCATGATTTCGCAACGCGTCATGTTTTCACGAGCTAAAGTGGAGAAGGAGACGAAGGAGCTGAATACGTAATGATTTCACGACATGTCACGTTTTTGCGACTCATCATAGTTTCATGCCAGGAAGCAGTTCAAATGGCCCAATGAAGTTTTGTGATTTCCAAGGATTAAAAGCACTCTAAAATTGCATGTTTTGTTGCTTTCCAATGCGTGCAAAGTATAACAATGTGCTCAGGCCTGTAGTTTTTGAAGCCACCAGAATTGAAGATGCCTCCATTATTCAAAGCTTCTGTTCATGATTTTCTAACGGTTCTAACGTGTTTTGAGGATGATCATTTAATGAAGACGATCGATTCTTTATTTCATTTAATTTTTGGTTTCTCCGAGGCTGGTTTAAGGGGATCATTTCCTTGTTCCTGTTGCACATTTTGTAGATCTCAAGGAAGTCCGTTGCCTGTTTTAAATGCTGTAGAGAGGCAAGACCTCTATAAATATGAATGTAGATCTCAGAAAGAGACATCGAGAGAGAGACTTTTGCTGAAAGCTTTTCAAGTTCTTTGCATGAATGAAAGATATTTGGCCTCTAGTTTTGCAAGCAACTGTCTATGTGTTTTTTTCCTTCTATCTTATACATTCCTAATTTGTGCTCGTATTTCTTATCTGCTGCTTAATTTGAATTTTGTATCTGAGTTTAAATATTGCTAGTGAGGAAGTGAGTTCTGGAATGTGATCTTGGAGGTTATCTGCATAAGGTTGTAAGTGAATTATGTCACTGTCTTTTGTTATATGATGTTAGTGTTCTTAAATTTATCTACTATTAATATTTCCTGATCTAACAAGTTTGGCCTGTGGCTACATTTCCCATCTCTTTCTGTAATTTTTCATTTCTTTCTGCATATTTCCAATTCCTTTCCTGCAACTTTAGTCTAAAATCAAACTTAGGTTTAGTAAGGGAACCAGCCCTCTCTGGAGATTGGTCTGGGAGACATTTCTTTCTCCCAGCCTTTCAATGTTTGCCGGGTCTAGGGCGCATTTAGCATAAAATCCTTTCCTGTGGTAGATTTGTGACCAACAGGTCTGAAGTTTTGCCATTTTAACTTGGTCATCTCCTTCATGCGTTCTTTGTAACTCGTCCCATGTTTATTTTTCTATGGTGCATTGCATGAATTTCACAAAATTTGATTCACATAACCCACTTAATATTGCATTCATTTCCCTGGCATTATTTTCAAATGGTTTCTTGCCATCTTGATCTATGAGAGGAGTTGTAGGTGGTGTGAAACCATCCTCAATGGATTGTCATATATCATAACCATGTGCCTTCAAATAATTTTGCATCCTTATGCTCTATAAAGCATAGTTAGTCACATCAAATAATGGAGCCCTATTTGATAAAAAAACCTTATTGCTAAGCCATATGTGTTCTTGTAAGATCTTCCTTCAAGTTTTTAGGCTTTCATAAAGAAACCTACTCTGATACCAATTGAAGAACACAAACTTATACTGAGAGGGGGGTGAACAGTATAAGAAAATATTTCTCTTTTTTTTTTAATTAATAACATCAAATAATATCAATAAAATAATGCAATAATACACAAATTACCATACACATAAGAGAAAAATATTTTATATGGAAACACCCTCTCGATAGAAAACCATGATAAAATATTGCTTATATTTTTCTTCAATAAATTTCATGGGCACCAACCCATAGGAGAAACCAATCCCCTATACAAGTTCATGGACACCAATCCACATGAGACACCAATCCCCTATACAATTTTGTGGACATCAATCCATAGGAGATTCCAATCCCCTTACTTAAGTTTGTGGACACCAATCTGTAGCTCTAAAATTTTTGCACTCCTTTCCTTCAAGATAATGAATATGTGCCTCAAAGGGGAATGGAAATTGATAGGTCTATATCTTAGAGTAGAGGCACTTGAGATCATGCCCTCTAAGGTTATTTTTTGACAAATTGGATGGGTTCACTAGGAAACATTTTATATGGCAGTTTCCACACCTAGGTTGAGAGTTTTTTGATGCATTCTTTTTACTTCACTTGCAATTACCTAGTTTGGACAAATGTAACTAAACTACACTATATGCAATTTTGATTTCAATGAATACAACACACAATATATGACATAATATAAACATATGCAATGTTTAGCTATGAAATAAATTGTATGATCTTACTCAATTTCAATGGTTTATTTGGAGTCTTTTGCTTGTTGTAGGCAACATCGAACATTGTAGGGCAATATAGGACATACGATCTGGTATAGGCAGATCTGATCTAGTATAGGTAGGTTCAATTTGGTATAGGTAAGTTTGATCTGGTCAAAAACTTGCAATTTCATAGTTTGACACCAAAATACCAATTTTGCAGCATAACATAAATTGAATTAAGCATGAATTAGACTATATGAAACTCATCATTTGTAATATTTGAAAATGACAATGTGAATCTATGCTACAAATACAAAATAATAAATGAAATGATAATATGATGAACACCTAGTATGATGAATGAAACTAATGCTTAGGTAAACTGATGAATAGAATATAAAATGCTATGAAACAAAAGATCAAGTGAGAGAATGTGCAAACAATGGTTAAAAATTACCCCCAAGTGATCTGCAGGTAATATCGGACCTATTATGATGATATAAGACATTTGATATGATATCAAATTTGTTCTGATGATATAGGATGTCCTATCTCATATCATACCATCCGATGCACGCTTTTGGATCTTCAAACCTACAAAAACCTATGAAAATAACAAGAAAAAAATGCAAATAATGTGAGATAGATTTAGAACTAGCCAGAGAGTCAAAGAGTGAGAGAAAATCTAGGGGGAGTGCCTGGATTAAATAGGCCAAGTAAGTTAGGGGGATTGGGCTAAAAATTAAGAACACAAGCTTATACTGAGAGGGGGGGTGAACAATATAAGGCCTCTTTTTACTTTTTCCTTCAAATAAAATTTTAATCCAATATTATGCAGTGTATAGAAAGCAGTATCAATGGCAGTAATTAAAGCAATGCACAAAATACCATTCACAAAAGAGACACAACAATTTACGTGGTTCACCCAAAGCGGGCTACTCCATGGATAAAACTTTTCTCTAAAAGTTATATCATAGTTCTTTGGGAAACCTTCCCAATTACAAAGTTTATGAGCCTCTGCTCAAAGGAGATACCTTTCCCTAACTCTGCTCTAGCTGGTGATCCTCTAGAAGACCTCTACCTCTTCTGCCCTTAGCAAGTGGAACTCTATCCATAGAAGACACCTGTCTTCCCTACTCTGGCTGGAGACCTCTATCCTCACTCTATCACCTCAAAGCTGGTCCTCAAATTTGCACCAAAACACAGTCCTTCGATCTGGCACAAATGTCCTCTTCCTCTTTCTCTGGTCTGCACCAAACATAGTCCTTTGGTCTGGCACAAGTCTGTCCTCTTCCTCTTTATTTTTTGTTACAGCCACACTTGGTCGAAACCAACTTTTCACTATCTATGCAAACATAGCAGCATAGTCTTCACGCTCTCTGCTCAAACACTATAGCGCAGTCATCACACACTCTGAGTAAACACAATAGCACAGTCATCGCACACTCTACACAAACACAATAGTCGATCAGACTTCCACTTATGCACCTCTACGATTGAACTTCTCCCCACACACTATCTACGCAAATCATACTTTGAACGCACACTTGATCGATTCGACTCAACTCACTCTCTTGCGCACAACATAATTCACTTGTGCAAATTCGATACTCCCATTCGATGCCTTGAAACTCGAAAATAGCCCTCCTTTTATAGCATTAATTCATGATCAAAACACTCAATCTTAGTCGGATGTTACCCTAAAGATCATTAGTTGCAAAACCCTATGCTGTGTCGGTCCAGATTTAACTTTGTCGGCTCAAAGTTAACTATGTCCTTCAACCGCCTCTGGAACTCACCTATAGCTTCTGCCGTGAAACTACAACATGTCACGATATCGTGACATTTTTGTAGCCGTACACATTCGTTTGGCTATTGTCGCGATATCGTGACACTTTTGCTTTTGTCTGCCTTGACAACCTCCTTGTCACAAAATCGTGACACTTCTAACTTTTGTTGACGTCATCTTCACTCCTGTCGCAAATTCGTGACACTTTAGTCTTCATGGCCTTCTTCTCCATTTTTGTCATGAAATCATGACATATCTGCTTCTGTTGACGTCATCTCCAACTCTATCATGAAATCATGACACATCTACTTCTGCTGACGTCATCTCCAACTCTGTCGTGAAATCATGACCCTTATGACTTCATGGCCTTCTTCTCTGCTTGCACTAGCAAAAATGAAACATGTCATGAAATCGTGACACTTTCGCCTTTGAGCTCTTCCTTATTGAATTTGTCACGAAAACGTGATGCTTCTTCTACTGAAGACTTGCTTCCTATTTTTTTCATGAAATAGTGACACTTTCTCCAACTGAATGCTGCCATCTCAACCTGTCATGAAATAGTGAAATTTTCTGCATTCGTAAGCTTTCTCTTCAACCTGTCATGAAATCGTGACACTTTTTGCATCCATACAACTTCTTTGTAGCCTGTCGCAAAATCGTGACACTTTTCATTTCAGACTCTTCCTTTTGTTGCATGTCGCGAAATCGTGACAGTTCTCACTTTGAGCTTTTTTTAGCATGTCGCAAAATCACGACAGTCCTCACTTAGACTTTTGCAGCATGTCGTGAAATCATGACATTTTTCATGTGACTTTCTCTCTCTTCTAACTTGTCATGAAAACGTGACAGATCACACTGCAGACTCTCTTTTCTGTAATATGTCGTGAAATTGTGACACCTTTTCGTCCGACAAATTTCCTGGCAATGTGTAGTGAAATTGCGACACTTTTCATTCTCTACCTTCCTGCACTTTTCGAGTCACGAAAATGTGACATGTCATGAAATCGTGACACTTTCCATCTTGCTCTCCTTCTCTGCCAACATGTCACAAAATCGTGACAGTTTTGTCAGAACTTTATCTCTCCTCAAACATTTCGCAAAATCGTGACAGTTTTGCCAACACTTTCTCTCTCCTCAAACATGTCACGAAATCGCGACAATTTTTCCAACACTTTCTCTCTCCTCAAACATGTCGCGAAATCATGACAGTTTTTCCAGCTAGCTGCATAATTTTTCTTACTTGTCTTTTTCTTGATCTTTTGCAACTAGGCTACTTTGATCTTCTTGGAAACTCATTGTTCAAACTGAAACCTTCATCAAAACACATGCTTTGACAACAAATCAAATTGCTTCAAGAACTCTTTGACATCAATGACAACATCTACACTTAGAGCAAAGGCAATGTACCCAGGGTACCCAAAATTGCCAACAATCTCCCCCTTTGTCATTGATGGCAACCCTTAACTGAAAACATATCTCAAGAGCCAAAACTGAACCAACTGATCCAACAACTGAGAATCTATCTTTGAATTTTTTGCTCCCCCTGACTTGAAGCTCTCTTCTTCACTCATATCTCCCCCTTACTCATATCTCTCCCCCTTTGTCATCAATGGCAAAGGGTCACCTTTGGGGCTCGGGACTAAGAATGAGCCTCTTAGCTTAGTCCCTCCCCCACCTCTTGATGAGGTGATTAAAATAGGGGTGGGAGTGAAACTCCCATTAGACACTCATCATCATCAGTGTCTACAATTTCCTTGTCGGGCCTTCTCTTAATTTCTTTGTCTGTATTTCTATTCCTATCACTGTTCTGATCCTCGGACCTGTTCATACTACTATTCCTATTTCTTTTATCATTTTTGTTCTTATCCATACCTTGATCCTTGGACCTGTTCATATCACTTTTCCTATTTTTGTTATCATTCCTGTTCTTATCCATGCCTTGATCCTTGGACTTGTTCATACTACTATTTTTGTTCCTGTACCTCGGAAGATCAGCTCTACACTGTCTAGTTGTGTGACCTTCATTGTTGCACTTATAACACGTAACAAAGTTATTTTTGTTCGGCATACCTCTTCTTTGAATCCGCCTGTTATGACTAACCATGTTCCTATGATTTGCCTTGCAGAAAATTGCCTTATGCCCGAACTGTTTACAAGAGTAGCAATACCCTTGAAATAAATTATGTCCCCTAAAACTATCATTTATCTTCCTTCCTTGAGTCATGCAATGCGAAGCCATGTGGCCAAACCTGTGACACGCAAAACATCTGCCATTAAACTTTCCTGTAAATGACCTTCTCGGTCTGGTAAACTTCTTCTTCGCATTCAGAATTCTATTTTCTATTTTTGTGCATCTATCACTCATGGATTCTTGATCTGAAGTACTTTCTACATCAGAACTTTCTTCCTTTTGTAATCTCTTGCTAGATTCCCCAACTTGTTTCTTGTGTGACTCAACAAAATCGAGACCTATTTTATCTGTTGGTTTTCTTTGACCTTTGATGAGAGATTTAACCCTTTTGGAGCTATCTTGAAACTTGTACAACTTATCCTTGTATTCTTTAGTTTCCACTTCCAAAGAAGCCATTTTATGTTCTAATTCACTATACTCAAGCACCTTAGATTCTAACTCAGGCTTGAGTTCTTGTGTCTTAGCCATAGAGATTTCAAGGTTCTCTATAAGTTCATCTCTCTCCATACAACATTCATCTAATTTATCCTTGAGTCTAGCATTCTTCTTTATTTCCTTTTTCAAAACACTAAGAGCATTAGTAAGTTCACATTCAAGATCCTCTATTTGATTGCATTTTGAATTATCAAGGCCTTTTTCAGATTTCTTATCACTAGAGGTGCTACCCTTTTCAAAAACCATACATGCATCTTCATTGTAGTTTTTTGAAGCATCCTCATACATACTAGCAACCAAATCATTATTTTTGCAATTATCCTCAAGGTGCCCAAAATTTCCACATCTAAAACATTTCATGACAATGAATTTATGTTTCGGTTCTTCCTCCTTTTCTGAAATGAACAACATCTCATTTTCATTATCACTAGAAGAGATTTCACTATCATTGCTAGAACACTTACTTGCTTTGTCTAGGTAGAAGCTCTTCTTGTGTTTGTGAGAATGCCTCTTTTCATGATTGTTGTACTCATATTTGCTCTTCCTGTGATGCTTGTGCTTTTCAGAATCCTTGCTCTTAGAATCCTGTATATCTTCATCACTTTCATTCTTTGAAATAGTACAGTCAGTAGCATAATGACCAAACTTCCCATAGTTGAAACATCTTATGTTTTTCATGCTCTTGTGCTTTCTGGAAAACTTGCCTTTCTTGTCGTAATATGCCTCTTCATCACTAGAGGACTCATCACTTTCTTGAATCTATTTGCTCTTTGATTTCTTGGTAGCTTTGAAGGCTGCCTCTTTCTTGACATCAACTTTCACTTGAGTTCTCAACTCAAATGCTGCAAGTATACTATGGAGCTCATCCTTTTTCAATTTATCTAGATCTTTAGCTTCCTCAATGGAAGAAATTTTTTCACTAAATCTATTAGGAAGAGATCTTAAAATCTTATCACACACATCATTTTCAGCAAGTTCAAGACCTAAGTCTTTCATGGAGTTAACAATCTCATCCATACGAAGCATGTAGTCATTGATCTTTTCATCATCATTCATTTTGAGTTGTTCAAACATACCTTTAAAGTGTCTCAATTTGGCCTTTCGGACATTTGCATCACCTGTATGAACCACTTGCAGTTGTTTCCACATTTCACTAGTTGTCTTGTAGTGAATCACCTTGGTAAGATTCTGCTTTCTGTAAGCCTTTCAGAATTGCATTCGTAGCTTTTGAATTGCTGTGATGTAGGAGCCTATATTCTTTAGTGTATGGACCATTTACAAGGATAGTGTACCCATCTTCAATTACTTCCCATACCTCATTACCAAGTGCCATTAGATAAACCTTCATTCTAGCACTCCACAGACCAAAATATGATCCATCAAGGATAGGTGTTGCATTGCCACTTGAATAATCCATTGTGTTCTTAATCAGTTCTTCCTTCAAGCTGCTAAACCTTTCGAAGGAACCGGCTCTGATACCAATTGAAGAACACAATCTTATACTGAGAGGGGGGGTGAACAGTATAAGGCCTATTTTTACTTTTTCCTTCAAATCAACTTTTAATCCAATATTATGTAGTGTATAGAAAGTAGTATCAATGGCAGTAATTAAAGCAATGCACAAAATACCATTCACAAAAGAGACACAACAATTTACGTGGTTCACCCAAAGCGGGCTACTCCATGGATAAAACTTTTCTCTAAAAGTTATATCATAGTTCTTTGGGAAACCTTCCCAATTACAAATTTTATGAGCCTCTGCTCAAAGGAGATACCTTCCCCTAACTCTGCTCTGGCTGGTGATCCTCTAGAAGACCTCTGCCTCTTCTACCCTTAGCAAGTGGAACTCTATCCATAGAAGACACCTATCTTCCCTACTCTGGCTGGAGACCTCTGTCCTCGCTCTATCACCTCAAAGCTAGTCCTCAAATTTGCACCAAAACATAGTCCTTCGGTCTAGCACAAATGTCCTCTTCCTCTTTCTTTGGTCTGCACCAAACATAGTCCTTTGGTCTGGCACAAGTCTGTCCTCTTCCTATTTCTTTTCTATTACAGCCGCACTTGGTTGAAACCAACTTTTCATTGTCTATGCAAACACAGTAGCATAGTCTTTGCACTCTCTGCTCAAACACTGTAGCGCAGTTGTCGCACACTCTACGCAAACATAGTATCATAGTCGTCGTACACTCTACGCAAACACAACAGTCGATCAGAATTCCACTTATGCACCTCTGCAATCAAACTTCTCCCTGCACACTATCTGTGCAAATCGTACTTCGAACACACACTTGATCGATTCGACTCGACTCGCTCTCTTGCGCACAACAGAATTCACTTGCGCAAATTCGATACTCCCATTTGATGCATTGAAACTCAAAAATAGTCCTCCTTTTATAGCTTTAATTCATGATCAAAAACTTAATCTTTAGTCGACTGTTACCCTAAAGATCGTCAGCTACAAAACCCTACACTGCATCGGCCTAGATTTAACTTTGTTAGCTCAAAGTTAACTCTGTCCTTCAACCGCCTCTGGAACTCACCTGTAGCTTCTACCACGAAACTACAACATGTCACGATATCATGACATTTTTGCAGCCGTACACATTCATTTGGCTATTGTCGCGATATCATGACACTTTTGCTTTTGTCTGCCTTGACAATGTCCTTGTCGTGAAATCGCGACACTTCTAACTTTTGCTGATGTCATCTTCACTCCTGTCATGAAATCATGACACTTTAGTCTTCATGGCATTCTTCTCCGCTTTTGTCATGAAATCGTGACATATTTGCTTCTTCTGACGTCATCTCCAACTCTATCACAAAATCGCAACACATATGCTTTTGCTGATGTCATCTCCAACTCTATCATGAAATCATGACCCTTATGACTTCATGGCCTTCTTCTTTGCTTGCACTAGAAAAAATGGAACATGTCACGAAATCGTGATGCTTTCGCCTTCGAGCTCTTCCTTCCTAAATTTGTCGTGAAATCGTGATGCTTCTTCTGTTGAAGACTTGCTTCCTGTTTCTATCGTGAAATCATGACACTTTCTCCAACTGAATGCTACCATCTCAACCTGTTGCAAAATCATGACATTTTCTACATTCGTAAGCTTTCTCTTCAACCTGTCACAAAATCATGACACTTTCTGCATTCGTACAACTTCTTTGTAGCCTGTCATGAAATCACGACGCTTCTCATTTCAGACTCTTCCTTTTACTGCATGTCACAAAATCACGACAGTTCTCACTTTGAGATTTTTTTAGCATGTCGTGAAATCACGACAGTCCTCACTTAGACTTTTGCAGCATGTCGCAAAATCGTGACATTTTTCATGTGACTTTCTCTCTCTTCTAACTTGTCATGAAAACATGACAGATCACACTGTGGACTCTCTTTTTTGAAATATGTCATGAAATCGTGACACCTTTTTGTCTGACAACTTTCCTGGCAATGTGTAGCGAAATTGCAACACTTTTCATTCTCTGCCTTCCTGCACTTTTCGAGTCACGAAAATGCGACATGTCGCAAAATCGTGACACTTTCCATCTTTCTCTCCTTCTCTGCCAACATGTCACAAAATCGCGACAGTTTTGTCGAACTTTCTCTCTCCTCAAACATGTCACGAAATCATGACAATTTTGCCAGCACTTTCTCTCTCCTCAAACATGTCGCGAAATCATGACAATTTTTCCAGCACTTTCTCTCTCCTCAAACATGTCGCGAAATCATGACAGTTTTTCCAGTCGGCTACATACTTTTTCTTACTTGTCTTTTTCTTGATCTTTTGCAACTGGGCTACTCTGATCTTCTTGGAAACTCACTGTTCAAACTGAAACCTTCATCAAAACACATGCTTTGACAACAAATCAAATTGCTTCAAGAACTCTTTGACATCAATGACAACATCTACACTTAGAGCAAAGGCAATGTACCTAGGGTACCCAAAATTGCCAACAAAAAAGAGAGGAAGTTGTTACTTCTCCCAATCTAAAGGATATTGGTTGATCCGATACCACAATCTTCATGTCGTTAGGTAGGTAAGGACAAAATAGGTTGCAACAAAATTTGTCAATTTTCTATTCTAGGTATTTTTAGTTTTGGATAAAATCGGACATTCAATATCATTGAAATAAAGTTGATATCATATAGGACATCCGATATTGTTGAAATAGAGTTGATATCGTATCAAACATATGATATCATTATCGAACATCCGATATCATCCAAATAGAGCCGATATCATATTGAACATCCAATATCATTCAAATAGAGTCGATATAATCAAGAGGTTTAAAACAAACTTGGTATTGACATAAAAATTGAGGCAAGAAGTTGGAGAGCAGGTTTAATGAATGTTTTGAATATTTTTTGACTTAGGGTAAATTGACATGGGTCACATTTAGCCTATTACATTTTGTTCCCTCTTTAGCGCATTTTTGAAAAAAATGCGCTGAAGAAAAATGTGATACGTTTTATGATAAAATAAAAATTTATTGCAAAAATTATTGAAGTTTCAAGTTTTACTATAAATTGCATTAGGTGTGATACCCCCTTCAAGTTTTTACACCAAATTCTACATTTGGTGGAAAACTTAAAATTTTTGAAATTTACTTTTGTGGTATACCCCCTAGTGACTGAGTATACCAATTTTGGAGATTGTGGCATACTAGTTGACTTCATTTTGTACTTATATTTTTGAGATATATATATATATATATATATATATATTATATATATTGATCTTTATTTTGTCTATGCAACTTTATGTGATTTATTTGTATGATTTTTTATTTGCTTATAATGTTTGATTTTCTTGTAATCATGCTTTGAATATTTTGATCATGCTTAACATAAAAGAAAATGATTTTATTTTTGTAAAGTGTGTTTTTGAAAAATATGTTTTTGTGCGATAATAAAATTGATGGATTAGCAATGAACCTCAAAGGATGTTGTGTTGTTATATGACCGTTGGTGGAGATCAATGCTCGCTAGGTCATGAAGTGGATCCTATTGTGAGGAAGTTTTGTATTGCTAATAATAAGAAATTTTGTAGGGCTCAAGAGTGACCTTGAGGCTTATGATGATGAAAGGAGATGTCGATTTTAAAAGAAATTGATTTTGAGAAAATAGGTTGATAAAGATTGTATTTGTGAGGGATATAAAGTGATTTAAGCATGAAAATTTGGGAAGGATGACTTGCGCTAGGCATAGAATTCCTAGTGTGAAATTTGAGGGAAATAATTACTAGGAATTATACCATCATCGCGAAGTCAAAATGCAATGCATGATTATATATGATTTTGAAAATGCAAGTTGTATTTTGAAAATAAATCATTGTGTCACATTTTGGAAAATTTTGAAGATAATATATATATTTAGGTGCTAAAATGAAGTGATTTATGGGGATTAATGCAAATGATTACAAACTAATGTTTTCTAACAAAATTTCAAAGAAATATTTTAAATTATTTCAAGGACAAAGTCAAATTTATCAAGAACCAGTGTGTGATGTGTGAGTTCATTATCCATATTGATTTTCATAATGATACAAAATCTCTCAAGGATCAAATGTGTGTGCTTTGTGAGGTTAATTTACCAATTTTGAGTGAGGTAATGATACAAGCCAACTTTTATGAACCAATGTGTGTGCAAGTGAAATATTCATTAACCAAGATTTTGTGCATGCAATTGTACTGAACTACTATGTAAGTCAAGTCACCAAAAGCTAGCTAATCCACAAGAAGACATTGGTCTATACAAAAGAAGGTCGCTAATATGACAGACATGTCGCCATGCGTAAGGATACCACCATTGCCAAGCCAGCTTGATGCCACCAAACTTGTAATGAGGATCACCCCATGGCATTCGAATAACTGAGGAATTCTAGGGATTCAAGCTCATTACCCCCTTCTTTTCTTTTGATTTATTTTGAGTGGGAATTCTTGTTCATTTTTGTACAAGGGGATTTTATTGCTTTTGTAGTAAAACTACTTTTTCTTTTCTTTTTCTCTTTATTTTCTTTTTCTTTTTGCTTTTTTTTTTAGGATACTTGCTCAGATTAGACAAGGAGCAAGGGATTTTATTTGGGTAGGGGGGAGCTTGTCCTTTTGCCAATTCTCAGTATTCTAGACCATGCGCATAATAGGATAGCAAGGGAAAATTTTGCTTAAGGAACTAAGACTACTATGTAGTATCATATTTCAAATTTGCAAAAATCATTTTAAGATGTGAAATGTGTTCTTGGTTCAAGAAGTAGCAAGACCAGTTCCCAAAACTCAAAATTTTATTTTAATGAAGTAATAGTGTTTTTGGTACAAGAGAGATTTATAATCAAAATGACTAAATCAAATTTATTAAATATGTAAATTAAGTGAGTGGTTCAAGATAACTTTTGAGTTTATCTAAAATAAAATAAAATATAACTTGAATTTTGGAAAACAACAAACAATGATGCAGAATGATGACTTAAAAGCAATTTGACATATTTTAAAAAAAAATTCTATTTTTTTTTGTTGTTTTGACTTTTGATTTTACTTTATTTTTGATGATGGAATTAGTGTATATACAAGATGATCTATATACACTATACAAGGTGATTTGCGTATAGCATGTCTAAGGTGGCTTCAAAATCAAAGGAGGTTTTGAAGGACAATTTGGTTGTGGTGTAGGTGATTGAAGATGATTGGTTGATAGTTGAGATTGTTGTGATGAAGAATGATAAGTAGATGTAGATGAAGAAAAGTGATGGATAGAAGACGATGGTGATAATAGAGAGGAAAAGAATAGAGAAATTGATGTGATAATGATAATGAAAGAGAGAATGAAGGATAAAATGTGATGGACAAAAGGTGGCAATGATGATAAAGAGGAAAATAATAGAGAACTTGTTGTAGTGACGATAAAGAAAGAGAGAATAAAGAACAAAGATTCCCTATGAATAGGAGAGGTTTTTAAAAGTTCCAAAAGAGATATCTTATGTGGATGATTGTCCCATTGTTGTTGAATGTTGAGGGAGACTTTAGGTTGAGACTTCAACACTAAATACGGGTTTTCTATGCTTGTATCCTCTTTTGGATTATTCTTCAAAACTAAGAGAGGTCTTGAAGGTTGGTTGGATGAAGAATTTATTTCTTGTTTATCAAATTGAGTTGATTGAGCTTGAGGTTGCTCGCTTGTATTTTTTGTTACATTATTAGTGATATCATTGTGATGGGACATATTAGGATGTAATATTTGATTGGTTTCCTATTGTTGATGCTTGAATATGGTTTTTTGGGAGATCCCCATGTCTTGATTGGTTATGGGTACTTTTTGTGTAGGATGTTGATTCTTTACTGGAGATTTATAGTCAATAGTAGATTGTAACTCTTCTATAGCAAAAAGACCCTCATCAATCAAGTCTTGAATTGCATATTT
This sequence comes from Wollemia nobilis, assembly GCA_028583015.1. Classification (NCBI taxonomy): domain Eukaryota; kingdom Viridiplantae; phylum Streptophyta; class Pinopsida; order Araucariales; family Araucariaceae; genus Wollemia; species Wollemia nobilis. Next base: position 17,225,729 of record JAQPPZ010016943.1, read on the forward strand.
TAACTTTTTGTATTTTTGTGTCATATGTCCATCCACTCTATGATATTCACAATGTAGCTCAGGTTTGTACCAGTCTACTATGGTACTAGGTTACCTTATAGGAGGTAACTCAATCATATTTTTATCTAGCAAATGCTTAAGGATTATAGTCAATGGTTGTTTGAGTTTGGTAAATTTACGTGGTGAAGGTTTTTGATAAAATTCGATTAGTTCTCTTAGTATTTTATCAATAAATGGTTCATTACCTCTTTCTTCTTGATTGTGAGTAGAATGATGATGAGCATATTATGAAGTATGATGTGATTGCATGGTAGGATTGAAAGAAGAAGTATTTCCTTGTTGAGATGAATGTGTTGTGTTGAAAGAAGAAGGTTGAAATGGTTGTGATTGCAATGATGATAAAGAAGAATTACATGTGGATTGAATAGCTTGACATGAATGTGTAGTGGGAATAATACCACTATTATGAAGAGGTTGAGGTGAATAAGTGGTTTTTAGAGAAGAATATGGTGGTGATTTTTCATTCATTGTTTGAGTTTGTGATTGAGAATTTTGATTTTGAACTTGTTATCTAGTGATGGCTCCAATAGTTCCCACAATGTTATTGTTTTGTAAATGACCAAAGTGAGGTCTAGCATTCACTCCTTGTTCAATTGAAAGTGTTTGTTGAGATGAGGGACGAGTGGTCATTCTTCTAGGGAATGGTTCTTCTAGAACTAATAAATCTATGATAGGAAGAATTGGATCTGATTCATCTTCAAAACTATTTGAATTATTTGAAGTAATGTCCATTTCACTTTCTGTTTCACTTTCTGTGTTACTTCTCGTATCTTTCAAATATGAAGATTGAAAATATTGGATTGGCTTAATTGTAACTACAGATTGAGTTGGCACATAGGAGGTTTGTGGGTCTTGATGGTGTAATAAATTGCTAATGGTCCCTACATATCAAGTTGTATGAGGGACATTATGATGTTCTAGTTGATTTAAAGTCTCTTTACCATGGTTGGGTAAAGGATGTTGGAATATGTCTAAGTTTTGATTTGCATTTTGAGTTGGTTGTTTTTGGGTATTATTTTGAGGGTTATTATTTTGTGGGAATTTTTCTACTTCCATTGTTCCTTTATCAATTAAATCTTGTATCATATGTTTCAATCATTTACAAGAATTAGTTGAATTTCCATCCACTCGATGAAAATTACAATGTAGATCAGTCCTATATCCAGTTGCAGTGGTATCTGGTTGTCGTATCTCTAGCAATCGTATCAAACCTTGTTCTAATAATTGAGGTAAAATCAAGGTTAAGGGCTTATTTAGTCTTGTGAATTATCTTGGAGGTTTATCAGGAATTTTTAGTACAAAATTCTTTATAGCCTCAGTAGTATTGATGTTTGGGGTGTTTCTACTATCAGTAACTCCATCACCTACTACTTGTTTATTCTTATATTGGTTTTTGGAAGTTTTATCCTCATCCTTTTTCTTGAATTGTCCTCTTCTAATAAGGGCATATTCTACCCTTATTTCTAAGTCTATAGCTTGATCAAAAGAGGTTACTGTAGCTGTAGCAAGTTCATAAGATAGTTGTTCTTGTAAATTACCAATGAAAATTTCCAACATCTCTCGGTGAGGTAAAGCAAAATGTAATTTTCCTAGAAGTTGTCTCCATTTGGCTAGGAATTCAGCAAAGCTCTCATATTTCCCTTTTTTCAAATTATATAAATCCTTAATAGTGACATGCCTTTCTATGTAGGCACTAAATTGGTGAACAAATATTTCCACTGTCTCTTCAAATTTTCTCAAAGAATTTGTTGGTAATTGATAATACCATTCTAAGGCCATGCCTCCGAGACTTTTAAGGAGTATTTTTAGTAACAGTAAATCATCATATGAAATATCATGATAGGATTTCCTAAACATGTGAAGATGCTCAATAGGATCTTCGGTTCCTTTATATATCGAGAGGATTGACATAGGGAAATGTTTGGGGTAAGGTTGAGCAACAACAATAGGATCCAAAGGTTGACTACACATCTCTCTATAATTATATGAGGGATGGTAAGGATCTATCTGATCTAGACGTGAAGCTAATTGTTTGACTATGGCTTCAAGTCCTTGTGGTTGCTCACTAAATTGATTTTGTGGTATCATATTATTGTGTCTTTGATGATATGGTTGTGTTGTCATATAAGGATTTCCAGTAGAAATACTATTATGTAAAGTATTTGTAGGAGGGGTATTATGAAGTTTATATGGAATTGCATTTTGTTGAATTTTATTTTGATAATGATTAGTATTTTGTATCTTATTAGATGCTTGTGTAGTATGAGCTTGAGAAGAATAAGAATGTTGTTTTTGTTTGGAATTTGATTGTGTTGTTGGTTTTTGACTATTTAAATCTATGTTTTGATTGGTGTTTGAGATGGACCACCTTAATATTGATTTTTTTTATTTATGTATGTCATTGGATTCGCATTCAATCATAAAGCAACTTCTCTAGTGGACTCTATTGAATAATATCCCATTGGAAGTAAATGCTCTATTTCCAACACATGATTGATTTGACCTATATTACTTTTTAAAAAGTCAGAAAAATGTTGGATAGATTTAAAACTAACATTGCCTTTAGAATCTACAAAAGGTTTTTTTGGATCTTCTTCTTCTTCCCCTTATCCATTGTCATCCTCACCATGTTCTGTGAGTTTATCATCTTCAATAATTACCCTATCATCAAGGTTTTCTTGATTTGGTTCATTAGATTCTATTTGTTTACCATTTCTCAAGATTCTAGGTATTTTGTTTTAGGATGTTTTATTTCAGATATATATATATATATATATATTTTTAATTTCGTATATATGCTATATATATACCTATATAAATATTGTAAATATATGTTATATTTTATTTTTGGTTTTTTATGTTTTTGTTTTAAAAAAAAAAGGAAAAAAAAAAAAAAAAAAATTTTAAAAATAAACCCCAAAATTATAAAAAAATATAAAAAAAATCTCAAAAAGACAAAAATCTTCTTCATGAAAAAAAAATTCCCCCTCCAAAAAAAAATATGTTTTAAATTTCCTGGGTATATATGTTATATATATACCTATATAAATATTGTAAATATACATTATATTTTATTTTTGGTTTTTTGTGTTTTTGATTTTGAAAACAAAGCAGAAAATAAGAATTATAATATTTTAGATATTATACCTAATATTCCTAAAATAGTTTATAAATATCATTGATAGGCTCAAGTTCTTCAGGTGACATATAATTCTCTTCTTCAAATTGAAAGGTTGCTTTTAAGAATTTGACAAAATGATCTATGGTAATACTATCAATTTTAGAGTCTTGAGCATAAAAATATATTTCATGACAATACTCATGAAAATGGACTGCCTTATGGTATCTTCTTTTATTTTCCAAGACTATCTCCTAGTCCTCTATGTGTGCTAGAAATTTGTGTACTATTATAGCATTTTCAAGATAATCTTCAAAAGTGTACACAGATGAAGAAATACTTGCTCTCTTATCCTCTAACCACCTCTCACATGACCTTTGAATATCAAAGTAGTGAGAAGATTTATCGGGCTCCAGGATTCTAGCTATGTCAAATCTCTTAATTTGGCTAAGTCTTGGTGTGTTGGATTTTATAATGTCGAGTCTCTTCCAAAGTTTAGTCCACTATTCTTGAGATGGAATACTAGAATTTTCAACTACTAGGGATATTTCTTGTGTAGATAATAATGCTCTAACATCTATGATTGCAACTCTTCCTATGTTGAAATCTAACATCTAAGAAATAAATCTAAAGTATGCAAATTTGACTAATGATATTTTTGGATTTTTCTTGTGTTTTATATTTTTTATGTTTTATGTGTTTTTATGAATAAAAAATATGCCTATGTTATTAATGTCAGGTTCACCAAAGAATGTAGCTCTAAAATTTTTGTACTCCTTTCCTTCAGGCTAATGGATACGTGCCTCGAAGGGGAATGGAAAATTGATATGTCTACACCTCAGAGGAGAGGCACTTGAGATAGTGCCCTATTTTGTGATTTTTCGATGAATTGGGTGGGTTCACCAAGAAACATTTTCTATGGTAGTTTCCATGCCTAGGTTGGGAGTTTGTTTGATGCGTTCTTTTTACTTCACTCGCAATCACCTGGTTTTGCCAAATGCAACTAAACTACACTATATGAAATTTTGATTCCAATGAATACAACACACGGTAGATGATACAGTGTAAACATATGTAGTGATTAGCTATGAAAGAAATTGTACAATCTTACTCAATTTAGATGGTTGATTTGGAGTCTTTTGCTTGTTGTAGGTAATATTAGACATTGCAGGGTGATATAGGACATCCGATATGGTATAAGCAGGTTTGATTTGATCAAAAACCTACAATTTCATAGTTTAACACCAAAATACTGATTTTGCAGCATAACATAAATTGAATTAAGCATGAATTAGACTATATGAAACTCATCATTTGCAATATTTGAAAAGAACAATGCAAATATGTGCTACAAATGCAAAATAATAAATGAAATGATAATATGGTGAACACCTGGTATGATGAATGAAACTAATGCTTAGGTAAACTAATGAATAGAATATAAAATGCTATGAAACAAAATATCAGGTGAGAGAATGTGCAAATAGTGGTCAAAAATTACCCCCAAGTGATATGTAGGCAATATCAGACTTGTTTTGATGATATAGGATGTCTGACACGATATCAAACTTTTTTTTATGATGTAGGATGTCCTATCTTGTATCGTACCAGCCAATGCATACTTCCAGATCTTCGAACCTACAAAATCCTATAAAAATAACAAGAATAAAATGAAAAGAATGTAATATTAATTAAGAACTAGCTAGAGAGTCAGAGAGTCAAGGGAAATCTAGGACAAAGTACCTAGAATAAATAGGCCAGGTAACTTAGGAGGGTTGGGAAATAGAGGGAGTTGTAACTTCTCCCAATCTAGATGATATTGGTGGATTCAATACTGTAACCTCTGTTCTGTTAAGCAGGTAAGGATAAAATAGGTTAAAACATAATTTGTTGTTTTGTTGTTCTAGGTATTTTTCAATTTTGGATGAGATCGGATATCCAATATCATTGAAATAGAGTTGATATCGTATCGAACATCCAATATTGTTATTGGAAATCTGATATCATCCAAATAGATTTTATATCGTATCAGACATCCGATATCGTTCAAATAGAGCCAATATAATCAAGATTTTTAAAATAAACTTTGTATGGGCACAAATATCAAGGCAAGAAGTTGGAGAGCAGGTTTAATGAATGTTTTGAATATTTTTTGACTTAGGGCAAATTGACATGGGTCAATTTAAGCTTATTACACAATCCACAAGAGACACCAATCCCCTTGCTCATATTTATGAACATCAATCCATAGGAGACACCAATCCCCATACTCAATTTTTTTGACACCAATCAATAGGAGACACCAATCCCCTTGCTCAAGTTTGTGGACACCAATCCATAGGAGACATCAATCCCCTTGCTTAGGTTCATGGACACCAATCCATAGGAGACACCAATCCCCTTACTTAGGTTTGTGGACACCAATCCATAGGAGACATCAATCCCCTTCTGCTCATAAATATGGTCTAAAACTCCACTCAAGTATGTCCTCAAATATTGCTCACAAACACTACTAAAATATACTCTAAAATATGCTCACAAACATTGTTTAAATTTGCTCCAAAATTTGCTCACAAACATTGCTCAAATCAGCTCCAAAACCTGCTCATAAAAATTGCTCAAATATGCTTCAAAATTTGCTCACATATACTGCTAAAATATGCTCCAAAACTTGATCAATAATGGCATCAATTTCTTCACATTTTCTTGAGTTTTCTTTCTTCAACTTTAAGCAATTCAAATATATTCTATCCAAAATTCTTTTAACTTCATGAAAATATAGATGATGATATGCACTAGTGTAGAAAGCTTCAAATGGTTAATATGTTCTTCATATTCATTTTGTCTTTCACTTCCAACATATCTCACATTTATTACATTTTAAAGGTAGCTCAAATCTATCATTAGATAACTTACTTGTATGTTGAATTGGAGATGCTAATACCTTGCTCTTATTCCACTATCATGTGCACCTTTTCTTCTTCTTGAAATGACTGAATTGTCCTTCCTTGTTAATTGAATGCTTGGGTGAATATGTGACCTCAATCCTCTTACTCTATTATTTGAAGTATTGACTTGTTTCAAATTTGTGCCCTCCAAATCTACCTCAAGAATGATGATATTCCTTTTTGATGAGGATTGATGTTAGATCTTTCATATGACCCCTCTAGTAGTTCCTAGCTAGGTTTGCATAGTTTATTTCTTGCAAATTAATAATTGTAAGTGAGTTTCCTTCTCACATGCACTTGTGGGCACTAGTTATCTTCTAGTTGTCATTTAGAGTGTTAGTTAGTAAGTGTGAACTCAAAGTAGGAAGTGTGTACTTCAAGATAGCTAAAATGGATCTTTTAGTTAGCAATATTCCTTTCTCTTAACTTAGAAGTTTACGTGCATTCTCCTTTGCACTTTTGTAGCTTATGGTTAAGCATATTGGATCAAATCCATGATTTGATGGGTTGGTTATGTATTTTGGTCCATTAGTGCCTATATATTGAATTGTAAATAATAGAACACTTAGTTGGATTTTCAATCCTTTTGATCTTCCCGCACACTTGGGAATTCATGATGTCGTCAATGTAGATCTTTTGAAGTTGTACTTTGACTCTACATTGGATACTGCACTAGCTATCAGTCATCCTATGGACGTGGTTCCTGAAGCTCAGTTACCATTGGATGCAGATCAGATCTATGACATGAAGACTCGACAGACTCACCAAGGGTCTACCACCTCATATCTTGTGGCTCGACGAGGATAGCTACCGCATCAGGCTTGTTGGATTTCTTTTCATCAGATGTCCCGTGACTTTCCTATTCTTCTGAAAGCATTGGAGTCCAATTCTTCTATTGTGGGGAGTCATGATGAGGATTGATGTTAGATCTTTCATATGACCCCTCTAGTAGTTCCTAGCTAGGTTTGCATAGTTTATTTCTTGCAAATTAATAATTGTAAGTGAGTCTCCTTCTCACATGCACTTGTGGGCACTAGTTATCTTCTAGTTGTCATTTAGAGTGTTAGTTAGTAAGTGTGAACTCAAAGTAGGAAGTGTGTACTTCAAGATAGCTAAAATGGATCTTCTAGTTAGCAATATTCCTTTCTCTTAACTTAGAAGTTTACGTGCATTCTCCTTTGCACTTTTGTAGCTTATGGTTAAGCATATTGGATCAAATCCATGATTTGATGGGTTTGTTATGTATTTTGGGCCATTAGTGCCTATATATTGAATTGTAAATAATAGAAAACTTAGTTGGATTTTCAATCCTTTTCACTTTTGCATGTGCTTTCAAAATCTGCCTTGAAAAAATAATTTTCCTTTTGTATATGCCTTCTAAAATTGCCTTGATAATAATTATCTTTTTTTTAAACTTATAAAATAAAACTTTATAACAACAACATGACTCCTTATATGTTACTTTTATAACTTGCAAAATAAACTTTATAAATAGCAAACTGACTCCTTATATATCCTTTTAATAACTTGTAAAATAAAACTTTATAATAACAACATGACACCTTATATCTCCCTTTTATCAAATTGAATTAAAAAAATTACCTTTACCTTGCACAACAAAACTTAGCAAGCAACGGATGAGATTTGATATTATAACCTCTAGAAGCATAGTGCCCTAATGTGGTCTTGTAACCAACTAGGCTAACCTAGTGGATGAAACCAAAAGGGCACAATAGAATACTTAACACCTTCACTGTGCTATCTTGAACACCAAATGCTTCAGCAAAACAAGCATAAAGGAGATTCGATCCTCGAACCTTCTACACCATAGTGCCCCAACATGGGCTAGGCAACCATCTAGGCTACCCCAATGGATGAAATAAAATGGGTATAGTAAAATACTTAACCATAGAATATGAAACCAAAAGGGACACAATAGAATACTTAACTCCTTTGAATCATTGCTACACCATCAAACTTACACTCCTCTCCTCCCTTGTCTTCTACTTATTGCTCACTCTCCTCTCTTGTCTTCTACTCATTGCTCGCACTCCTCACAAAGGATATTTGATTTTCTTACAACCTTGCAAAATGAATTATTGCCTCATATAAATATGCTTTTCCTTTGTATTTCATGCCAAGGAGGTTGGCCCATCATTTAAAATTTTGAATTTTAATTTCACTTTTGTATGGTGCACTCAAGGAGGTCGGCCCATGCATATTTAATTTTTTGAATTTCAAACTCACTTCAAGTCGACCCACTCTTTTTGCCTTTATATTATAATATTAAATCTATGATTTAAATATTATAATATTTGAATATCTATTTAAATATTAATATTAAAATATTTCATTTAAATATTAAATCACCCTTGAAGATATCTGTCTTAACATCATTGATGACTCATATGATTAAATCATCCTTGAAGATATATACCTTGACATCAATGCCAAATCAATAATAATAACACTCAATAACCCCCAAAAATTCAACAACCAACACAACAACATACATACCATGCCACACCACCTCCTACACAACTTCAAAATCAACAACCAAACAATGGCAACATACATCCTGCTAGACACCCTCAAAATTACATGCCACTTTAGGAGTATTATTCAACCATATTTCAAAGGCTCTATAAAGCACAAGCAATCATATTAATGGAATTAAAACCAGAATATCCAAATAATCACAATTCTAGGTCTTACAAATAATATCAATATTATATTTACCATAGGTAAAAAGGGCATGACATCAATTATTGCATAGCATTCAAAATTTGGTACAAGATCTTATCGAGAAGGAGGCTATTGCCATTGAAAATCCTTTGGATTTGTAAAATAAAAACCTTGGTATCTATTAGGACCCTCTACCACAGCACAACCAACCACCCACCACCCACAATGGCCACTATGCCACCCAACTAGATCAGCCATATTAATAGTGTGCCACAACAATAAAATATTGTAGGGATGATACATATAGTTACTCAAAACCAATGGTACTCTAAACAATCACCACCGCTGAGTACTAATCCTAATGTATTTTCATCCTCTATATTGCCACCTCCACCAGTACATGCCATATCTCACCCCTTGTGATCTATCATATCATTAAGTACTCACCTCACCTAGAGCCTAATAATTACATCGACCAAGATTTCAATTTATGAACTCATCCAATAGTCATCCCCACACCACAATACACTAATGGAAAATATGAAATCCATTGAATTTCAATCAAATAATCTAAATGCCTTCATGAAGTTTGTGGGAAATATAAGGATATGCATAAATCTATCCTTTACCTTTTATGACCATGAGATCAAAACCTTACCAATAGAGGTACCAAATAACCTATTGCACATTGTAGCTCATATATATAAGCTCTTCAAGCAATATGTGGCCGATACCAGATCGTCTATGAACATCACTATGTTTTTTGCACTTCAAAATTTGAACCTGCCACCTTCACACATAGCCTCATCCATGTTCACTCTATGGGCATTCAATGATATCTTGTGATCAATATTAGGAATAGTTGTTTTACCTATTCACATAGATGTAAAGACCATCCATACACTATTCGACATCCTTGAAGGAGAAATACAATACAATGTATTACTTAGAAGACCATGGATTTGGAAAATGTGATACATCCCCTCAATATTACACAATTTCCTTAAGTACATCCATGAAGGTCGTGTGCATTTCATCCCTACTAACGAGGCATATTTAAAGTATTGTAAACTAATATCTAACCCATATAAGCCACCATTACCATCCACACACCTATACATTACCCTGATATTTCCCAAGCTATCTTCTTAGCCAATCATGACATATCACACCTCACCTCATCCATCACAAACCGCTAACCCACTTGTGCATCAATATTTGCTACCCATACCACTACACCCAATTCACTATACAAAATCAACTACCTTATATAGTCCCCATTACCCATCAACCATACCTACTCAACCCTAGCATAGCTAGCCAAACCTCCCACATCCTAGCCAACCCTTGTATACACAAGGTTTCCCCTTCAACCTATGCATTCCACTAACTCATCATCCCAAATAGCCACACCCATTGCCACACCACCTCCATCCACAGTGTCTTAGGTCACTCCTACACATCCATCACCTATAGCCCTCATACCTGCCCGTACGATAGAGTCTCAAAACACTCCATCTGCCATAGTTTTTGACCTATTAGCCCCACCCAACGAGGGATAAACTATCACAACCTCCCTTCAACCATCCACTAATACCTCAACCATTGCAATATCTTCAACTAGTTCACTCTCCATACAACCTGAGCCTCCATCTCAACTAAACCTATCCAATGCAACTTCATCCACATTAGGCACAACCCTAGTTTCATTTGTGATAGTACCTCAACTAGAAGATAATGTTGAATCTTCTCTCGCATCTACTTCCTAGCTTGCATAGCTTATAGTGCGCATAATGAGTCTAGGAATAGGTAAGTGCCTAGTTAACAATGTCATATTTATACCTCCTATCATAGATTCAATCAAGTATTTTGGCTACCCATGCATAGGTTTTTATATCTCCATGGGCTCTACTTCGAACTCAATAAATTTTGTGTATGCTAGAGTTGACAATTTCTTCTATGTACCTTTTCAAAAGCAACTCAAATCACCATTTTTTTATGTTTTTGATTTCTTATTCAATATATCCTTTGAGTTAAAATAATTTTGATGTTGTCATTGGAGAGGATTTTATTTAGGTCATCATGAAAAAGGAATTTACCATCTCATAAAACCACATTATCAACTTCCTCAAAAAAAAATTCACTAGGGTATCACCACAATCAACCAATTGACCTCTTTGAGGAGAATTTTAAATATCTCATCCTTGGTCCCAAAGAGGATAGTTACAAGGAATGTTCTGTTCATAATGAAGGCTCTTTTCAAATAACTAATGTCCATACCATATCACTTGACACCTCAAAAGATGAAATAGATGAGTTGCTTGAGGTCCTTTTGATTGCCTTCGATAGAAGACTCTTCCCCCATCGTCCCACTCATAGAATTTCAAATGATGATGATATTTATTAGTGATTGTTCCCCATACCACTCCTAATTTTTCCCATCCTCCTTCCATTGGAGCACCTACATGCACCAACCCATCCACCACCTCCACTATCTAAGCCACCTCTGATCCAACTAAAGTTGTGTCCACTAATATTGGACAAGATTCTACCTCATGAGTATACCTAAGGGTGCTCAATCCCAAATCACCTAGGCCCCTCCATCCCACAAATAAACATGGTTACCATTGACCTATTTATGCCCCTACACAATTCGAGTGACCCATAAAACCCCATCCATGTCAATCCAAGTCTCATTAACTTTGATTACATCTCCACGATGCCATCACCCAAATATTTTCTTCCATCAAGAAAATTACTTCATAAAGCAAACGTCTACATGCCAATAGCCCCAACACCCATATCATATATTATCCATCACATCAATACAAGTGATATTGAGTCACCCATTTTTATAAATACAACCGATGACATTCACCTCATCTCCACTCCACACAAGTTAGATCCCATATGATTATCGAGGAGACTAACGATGTATACATTAGTGCAAATCCTGATAGCCTTCAAGTCATTAAACTTGTGAAGAGCTTGAATTTATAGAACACAAAGAGCTTATCACTTTTATTAGTGAGAATAAGTAAACTTTTGCATTTTTATACAAAGACATGCCAGGACTGGATCCTAATATAGTGGTTCATAATCTCATCTTGATACCCGATGCAAAACTTGTAAATCAAAAGTTACGAAAGCTTAATCCTACCATAGAATTTATGGTTAAATAAGAGTTACAAAAATTTCTAGATGTGGATTTTATCTAGCCCATAGAATACATAGAATGGGTCTCAAACATGGTACCCGTTATCATGCCTAACGAGGATACACATTTACATATATTTTTGTAACTTAAACAAAGCATGTCCCAAGGATGACTTCCCTATCCCAAATATTGATATGCTTGTGGATACTACCACTAGATATGAAATGCTCTCCCTCATAGATGTTTTTTTAGGATACAATCATATTTGAATTAATCTTAAATACCAGCACAAAACTACTTTTACAACACCCTAGGGGACATTTTGTTATAAAGTCATGTCATTCAGATTCAAGAATGCAGGTGCTACATATCAACATGCCATAACTTATATTTTCCATGATTAAATGCAAAAAATTATTAAATATTATGTAGATGATATTTTTGACAAAGCAAAGATCTATCATGAGCATATCGATATTTTACGCTAAGTTTTCAAGCGATTTATTGAGCACAACATGAGACTTAACCCGAAGAGGTGCATATTTGGAATTACATTAGGAAAAAACTTAGAAATAATAGTCTCTAAACAAGGCATTTAATTCTATCCAAAAAAAATTAAAGCAATCATTGACATGTCGCCCCCTACAAATCTTAAAGAATTATGTAGCTTGCAAGGCAAGATACAAGTGATATATCGTTTTATAGCACTACTATCAAATAAATGCATGTATTTCAATCATCTATTAAAAAAGGGGTTGCTTTTGAATGGAATAGATACTATCAAGAGGTATTTGAGGCCATAAAAGCATATCTTACATCACTACCTATGTTGACACCACCTCGACCAGGTGTAACATTCCATCTGCACATATTTGTAATAGATTTTGCATTAGGAACTATGTTAGTGCAAAAAAAAAAATCAAACAAAGAGCAGGCTATATATTACATTAGTCACACATTTGTAAGCTATGAAGCTAAATATGCATATGTTAAAAATATATGCTTAGCAATTGTCTTTGCAACCAAGAAGCTTCAACATTACATGATTGGTCATACTACATATGTCATTGTAAAAGAAAACCCTTTGTGCTATATGATGAGTCATACCTATATGAATAGTAGGATAGCCAAGTGGATAATAATTTTAATAGAATTTGATATAGAATTTTTTAGTCAAAAATCCATAAAAGGTCAACTAATACTGGATCAGCTTATCGAAGCTCTGCTATCAAATGACACACCGCTCATAATCAAGCTACCTAATGATTATGTGTTCAACATAACCGAGCAAGAATAATTTTTCAATGCAAAATAATATGTTGATGTTGTCCTTTTATTTGATGGTTCTAAATGTGAGCAAGTGGGAGGTGTTGGAGTTGTATTCTTCACACCTCAAGGGGCTCCTATATCCCTTTCATTCAAACTTCAATTTTCCTTGCACCAACAATACAAAATATGAAGCCCTAATATTAGGACTTCAGAGTGCTATCGCACTAGGCATTAAATGACTAAGATTTTTTGGTAAATTTGAGCTCATTGTTAAATAAGTCAAAGGGATATACCAATGTAGAGACCCAATTTTATAGAAGTACAAACTAATTTTCGACAAACTACTTAAGCATTTTGATTGGTAAAAAAATGGTAATGTGCCTCGTTCATCTAATTGGTTCACTAACATAATGACCTAACTTGGATCTCTCATTCCACAAAATTAATTCTATAGTAACACATTTTTCAAAATCACAACACTTTCATATTTTGTAATAGAATGATATTAAGCTTAGATAGTAAAGAGTGTCAACATCATCCAAACAAATCCCTATAATGAAAGTTTTCTACAAATTAAGGATTTTATCAAGATGGGTATCCTCCTCGTAGAATTATCCTCAACCACAAAATGAACATTTAATAAAAAAGTAGCTCGCTATACCCCCTTTGGGGACATCCTCTATCGTCACGACTATGATGGTATTATTCTTTGTTTTCTTGAGCTCTAAGAGGTAAAATGGGTAATTTCTCAAACCCATGATGGTACTTGTGGTGGTCATTTTAGTGGAATGGCCATTGCAAATAGTATTTTGTGCATGGGTTATTATTGATAACCTATGGAACATGATTGTTGTACATACATCAATAAGTGTCTAGAATTCCAATACCATACCAATATAACACATGTACTATCACAAGCGTTGTAGCCCATACAAGCTTTGTGGTGTTTTTTATAATGGTGATTCAATCTGGTAGGAAAGATATATCGTCCTTATTTGGGAAACCATACATTTATCACTATAGCCATAGAGTATTTCACAAAATGAGTGGAGGTAATTCTTCTCACCAATACAACATGACCTCGCATCGTAGAGTTTATACTCCATCATATCATCTATAATTTTGGTATATAATCAAAGGTCATGGCACCACATTCAAAAACAAGGATGTTCAAGCACTTTGCAATAAGTACAACATTCAACATAGTTTCTTGACTCCTTATTACCCAGGCCACCAAAAAAACTTTAATCACCATTATAAATAAAATAGTTAAGGAATATTATAAAGACTAAAACTTACAACTCCCCTTGGCATTATGGGCTTATCAAACAAGTATTCGTATGCCAACTTGGATAACACCATTTTAATTAGTTTATGGTGCCAAGGCAATAATGCCTCTTGAACTTAAAGTTCCATCATTGCAATAATTTATTGATGATGACACTACATGACAAGAATGCCTAGACCAATTAAATTACTTGATGAACAATGAATCAATACCCTGGATCATCTTCATGTCTATCAAGAATGGGTTAAATGCACCTATAACAACAAAGTGTATCCTCTGGATTTTTTAGTCGGCAATTTGGTTCTCAAGGATAATCAACAAAAATCAAGCTTGTCATCTCATTTATGTGATAAGTTTACGATCAATTGGATTTGTCCATTAATCATAACATATATATTTGTAATAGGAGCCTATAATATTTCTACACTTGAGGGAATTGAAGAGCTTGAACCCATAAATATCCTTCATTTGCATTCCTTCTATTCCTAGCTCCTAGCTAGCCTAAAAAAAAATCAAAACCTCAAAAACAAAAACAAAAACATCAACAAAAAGATCAAAAATATCAAAAAATATAAAAACAATACAAAATCAAAAATATAAAATAATATAAAAAAAAATACAAAAACAAATCAAAATCATCAAAAACCACAAAAGAAATAAAATTTCATCATGACCAATAAAAATTTGGTTATAATTCAATGCATGTTTCATAAGTGATTTTATCAAATTAATCAAGGGCATATTCCTTATGGTCTATGTCTCACATTTCCCTTATTATTGAAATGTTAGTTACACCCACCATCCAAAGAGAAAGAGAAAGAAAAAAGAAAAAAGAAACCCTATGATAGGTTGTCTCTCCCAAGTCTATGGTTTGACAAATCTTTAGGTACTTTCAGTTGTTCAGCCATACCTAGTGTCTCATTCAACCTACTTTGAATGTCATTAGTCCTGAGTACCTAGGCTTCCTTGGTGACCTTAAGTTTTTGCTGATACAACACATAAATATCACACATCAAATCATATTTTGGTGTTTAGGAAAGACAAAATCATGAGTCACTATAACCAAAAAGTTAATGGTTTTCCCTTCTCATCTAATTATGTGTATGGTCTAAACGAATAAAAATTGGTAAAAGGACAAGCTCCCCCATTCAAAAAAATCTCCTTGCTCCTCTACAAAATGAGCAAGCCCCACAAAGTAATAAAATCCCTTGCTCCTCCACAAAATGAGCAAGTATCCCAAAAAGCAAAAGCAAAAGCAATAAAATCCCTTGCTCCTCTACTGTTAGCTTTTGAGGATATATGTAGTGGGAGAGTTCTAACATAGTTCCTTATTAGATGAAATAAAGTGAGCCTGCAATATGATTGGAATATACTATAAATAGAAAGTGGTAAAAATACAATGTAGTATGGAGGATATGGTCACTCCATTAATATAAGCTAAATAACTACATTGTGCTCCATATAGGAGCTCTACCACTATATACTACTCTCTACTACAATGCTCTTGATATCTATATGTTGTATCTTATGATCTATCACTATGAGGCCCTTTATATAGGAAAATAGATTCCTTGGACAACACTCTACCTAGTTGTACAAGTGGACATCTTGCACATTACAACATGCACATTGACACTTGTGCATTTATTACATTGCTTGAAGTAAGTAGCTAACTTGCCCCTAAAGTAATCTCTACTATGACAATATAACAAAGGTGGTACATTTACATGATCCAATTAATGTAATATATTCTAACTCTAACACCCCCTTGTATTACATTATTTGGGTATTGAAGATTTCAATATTCAATATGGATCTTCTTCTTTGTCTTGAACATTGTATTCTTCTTCTCTATTCTCTGTAACCTATTCAAGCAAGTAGTTAGTGTCTTCATAACCTATTGTTCTTACTGAAAGAGCTTCCATTTCATAACCATTTGTAGATTCTTCTAGTTCATTTATTTTATCCTTTGAGCTAGATGTCCTTTTTGATTATTTTTTCGATACTCCAATTGGGGATAATTGGTTGGACATTGATCTTGCTACTAGTTTTGATATTATTGTGGTTGAAATCTACTTCTATTGTTCATCTAATTTCCTTGATTTTTATTTTTGGGATTGAATCTACAATAGTTAGTGCTATGACATTTTCTTTTGCATATCTAATAATACTTGTTATACCATGGTCTTCGTCCTCTTGATGATGAAGTAATATTCCCCTATGGATTGTCTTTTGATGTCATTGCAATGTTAGTCATTTCATATTTAATTGTATTCTCTACCTGATATTTTTATAGAATATTGATTAGATCATCAAAAGAAGTATCTTTACTTATGACTTGTAAAGATGTAACCAAATTTTTAATGTTATCTAGAAGTGCTCTCATGGTTACTTGAGTAAGAAGGTCATATTTTATCTCTTCTCCTAAGGTCAATAATTTCCCTTTAATATCTACTACTTTCCTCAGAAATAGTTCTATGCTCTAGCCACTGTTCATTTTTAGAGAATGTAGTTGAGTTTTAAGATGAAGGATATTGACTTTATTTTTCTAATATTTTCCATGCTTCTATAGATGTCTTTGCTAAAATGATATAAGGTTGTATTTCATCAGTGATGTAAAAAAATAGTATCATTAGAGCTTTTGCATCTTTTTCATCAAAATTTTGAATTTTAGTATCATCTGTGATTGGTCTTTTTTCTGTTCCTTGAGTTATCTCCCAAAGTTTTTCATATACTAATATTGCATTTACCTTATTTTTCTAAGAGAAATATATTGGTCCCTTGAGCAACTAGGATTCTACAAGAAATAATTTATTTGATGCCTTGTGATCTTCTTGTAATTTCCCTACTATTGATTTGATGATACTTTAAAGAAATTCTAGATTTTGTAGAAACCTTATGAGTCCCAAATGGATTAAGTACCTGATAATATTTTATGAGTGCTATTATTATCAATTTTTATAGAATACCTTATAACTTCCTAGTTATTTTGGATATGCTTTATGATTGATAAAGTGATTTTTGAGAATAGTAGTTCAATTTTGAGTTGATTTTCTAATATTTGTAAGTAGCAATAATAAACTTCTATGACACCTTATTACTCCTATTGAACTTAAGCTCTTTCTAATTTAATGAGGTTCTATTGGTTGCATTTTTGTTGTTCCTTTAATATGGTTTGAAGAAAGTATGCCAATTTATTTCCAACTCTTGATTTTCCTTAATAGACCTCCTTTATAGCCTTTGATATTTAATGTTTCTAATTTCCAATAATTTATTTGGTGTAGTATTCCTTATGACTCCCTAATTTGGAATATTAGAAAACAATATAATATTTGCAATAATAGGATTTTTAATTTCCAAGTTGAAATCCTTATTCATCCTAATTTATTATTTGCAAATAAAAATTTTGAAATATGCTTGCTTAATATATTACTAATGCTAAGTGAATGAATTGCAATAGTAAATATAATGTGCCCTTATAACTTCAATACATCCTTAGTTTATAGTAAGCAATGAATAGTATATGATTTACATTCGCATTCCTTTTCCTTGACACTATGAAGTGGCATATTTGAATACTTTGAAATGATATTCAATGCCTTCTTTGACCAAAACTAATTCTCCCTTACGTAGCATTTTTTTTCTCTATAACCAGTGCTAGTATTCCTTTAAAGAATGCTTGATATTATCCTCTGTGAATTGAATACTCGTATGGCTGGTTTTATGACCTATTATTTCCATGAATGAGACACAGA
Organism: Wollemia nobilis; assembly: GCA_028583015.1. NCBI lineage: Eukaryota > Viridiplantae > Streptophyta > Pinopsida > Araucariales > Araucariaceae > Wollemia > Wollemia nobilis. The sequence continues at coordinate 17,244,009 of JAQPPZ010016943.1, forward strand.
ATTGTTGATTGAATGAAGTATTATATTTCTTTATCTTATGATAGCTTCTTAAAGGCTGTATTTCTCCTTTGAATGGCACACAAGCTTGAATTAGCCTTCTTCCTATGAATATGCTTCACACCATTCAATGCTAGTCTTCTCTTTGACCTTCGATGCTTTTTATTTTTCAATATGGATGCCTTAAATATGATTGCTTCCTTGTGAATTTCATATAAATTTCAATTGAGTGTTACTTAGTAGGCATTGATATTCCAACGAATGCAATGATGATTTTGGTGGTAACCTCCCAAAGACTTGTAACTCCTCTTAGGTGAGCATTGGATTATTTATGAATGTTGAAAACTTAGAGATATTGTGCCAAGTTGCACTCATGGCTTGTGCATCTAAACCTTTCTTCTAAAACTCCAAATATGGGCATTTATGTCCTAATTTTCTTATATCTTTGAAATGTGAATTGGATTACTACCTTTCATGAAACATAAGCATTCCCTCTTCTCTATTCACACATTGTCTTGATGAGGATAATGGATGGCACTAGTTGTATTGCTTCTTGGTTCTATGGAACTCTCAATGGTGGTCCTATGGAAACTTCTTATGGTCTTCAATGGTGGTTATTCTCTCCAAGTAGAAACCTTGGGTATAACACTTCTTCCTTTGTATTAACGCTTGTAATTTGTTGTTTGTATGTCTTTTATAATAGCTATTTGCTAGCATTTTTTCTTGGATTTGATAGCCCTTCTCTAACATAGATGATATCCCTTTGTATGTTGCCCTTTACTCTATGTAGACTTATATGATAATGTCTTCTTATAATAGCTCCAATGTTGCAGGTGACACGCTTAATCCTAGGTCTGGATTGGATGTGGAGAAATGGTGTTTTTAAATACCATGATTCTTAGATATGTGAGCTCTTTGGTGTCTCCTTACTCTTGTTCAAACTTTACATTTCAACCTAAAAAATATGATTTTTATGTTACTTCATGTAAATAGGATTAATTTTATCCTTTCAAAGGAACAAAAGAGGTACTTTGTAATAGTTAGATATGCACCAATACAAACTTTTTTATGAAATCATTTTTGCCTCTTTTAATTTGCTTCCTTGGATATTTTAATGATAGTTAATCCAAGCTAATGAGATGTTTTTGAAGGATATATGCACTCAGAACTTAAATGAAATCCTTATATTCTCCTTTAATATTGAGACTCACCAAGTCTTAATTTGAGGCTTCCTTCAAGGATATTAATGGTGGCTTCCTTTGGCCACGCAGTGCTACAAATTTTTGTGCCTTTAACAACACAAACTAATTTCTTGAGAGTAACTAGTTAAATATCAATAGTTCTTAATGGATTTATAATGCACTTTTAATTATAATAAACTCTTGGAAAGAATTCTAATGCATTCAATAATCTTCTACAATTCTTAAGAGTAATCTGTAAAGAACCCTTCATGAATAATTTTGTAATTTTCACTATAATCAATATTGTAGAATGTAGTCTTATTGCTTTCTAGATAGATAATAGTTAGATTATAATTATATTTCTTTCAAAAATATCCAACTCCTATTAATTTACAAATATATCTTAAAATGAATTCTCAATTTTTGCACTTTCTAGAAGACTATAATATGAGCCCTTCTTCTTGAAAATTTAATCCAAATATGGTGTTTAATGGAATTTGATAATGAACCCTAATTTAAGTTTAACTAGTTGCACCATACTTGCTTACCTTTAATGGCTTATGTAGTAGATGTAGATTTTGGTGTTTTGTTTCACCAAGTTTCTACCTTGTAGTGGATAAATTCGCAGCTTCTTGTTGGTTATTTAGAACAACTTCTTGCTTCACCAAATTATGGTCTTGAAATTTCTACATTGAGCCTTAGATTCGGTGGTTTGATCCTTTCAGTGATATTTTACCTTTTGCTATAGATTTAGAGAACATTTATTTGAAATTTTGCCTTATTTCTATGAGAGGCAATCTCCAAATATCCTAGATTTGGTAGGCTTATTCTATCTAAATATTCCTTTAATTTTCTTGTTGAATTCTAACTTCAAATAAGATCTTCTTCTTAAGATTTTGAATATCTTGAGGTATTCACTGGATTCTTCTTCTGGATTTGGAACTCCTTGCCAAATTCTTCTTCTCTTGGGCTTGTTTTTAGATGGTGACAATTGTCCCAAGTCCTTCACTATTAAGAGCTTTCTCCTCGGTAGTGGATTTATCCAATGAGTTATCCTAGGAAATATTTTAATGATGCTTCTATGAGCTCTACAATAACGCTCTCCAAGCCTTCTTTTTCTATTTGAGACTTATCCTAGGTCTTCTATCTTGCAGCTTCTTTGGTCTTCCAACTGAGACCTTTTCTTCAACCTTATTCTTTTAGAAGTGTTGGTGATGAGATATTGTTATTAGATCTTTGATTTTGCTACTTATGGATTCTAGAATTGGACTTTTTTGGTTATTTCTCTTTCTTTTGCAATTTATAAACTTTGATTAAGATCACAAATATCCTATTATTGGACTCTTCTCTAAAGTCTTCTTCAAAAAAATTTCTTTGGAGTCTTCTTCTGAATCAGGAACTTTGTCTTCTAAATCAAGAATTTTTTTATGAAATTTTCTTTAGAATTAAGGCTTCTATGACCTTCTTTTTAGGATCAAGGCTTCTTTGGCATTTTTTTCTTCAAGTATTATTTTGCCTTTTCTTATTCAAGATTTCTCTTGTTTTTTCTTCTTCAAAGCTTCTCTAGCCTATTCTTATTCTAGGCTTCTCTGGCCTATTCTTCTTCTAGGCTTCTTTGGACTTTTCTTCTTTTGCACTCTATAGGTATTTATCTTGAACATAGATCACCAATATCCTATCTCCTCCTCGACTCATCTTCTCAAGTATCCTCTTCCTTGAGTCTACTATAAGGCTATTGTGGCCTTTTTATTCACTTTTGCACTTTGCAAGATATATGTAGTGGGTGATATCTAACACAATTCCTAATAATATGAAATAAAGTGAGTTTGCAATATGACTAAAATGTATTATAAATAGAAAGTGGTACAAATACAATGCAGTATGGAGGATATAGTCACTCCATTAATATAATCTAAATAAATACATTGTGCTCCATACAAGAGCTCTATCACTATCTACTACTCTCTATTAGAATTTTGTTGATATCTATATGTTGCGTATTATGATCTATCACTATGAGGCCCTTTATAAAGGAAAATAGATTCCTCGGCCAACACTACCTAGTTGTACAAGTGGACATCTTGCACATTACAATATACACATTGAAACTTGTGCATATATTACATTGCTTGAAGTAAGTAGCTAACTGCCCCATAAAGTAATCTCTACTCTAACAATTTACCAAAGGTGGTACATTTACATGAACCAAATGATGTAATATATTCTAACTCTAACATCTAAAAAATGAGCAAGACCCATTAAAAAATTAAAATCCCTTTCTCTTCCACAAAATGAGCAAGTACTCCTAATCCTCCCCCCAAAAAAAAAGATAAAGGAATAAAGAGCTTCAATCCTTGAAATTCTTAGTTTTTGATAACCATGGGGTGATTTCCATCACCAATAATTGGCTATAGATATCGACCTAGCAGTGGATTAGCCTTATGCATGGTGAAACATCTATTATATTAGCGATATTCTTTTGTACATATCTATGTTTGCTCTCGAATGAGCTATCTTATTGGTGTAAGTCACAAATTATGAGTCTAACCTCGCCTAAAATTAGAAATAAACATTCTCTTCACACACAGTTGATCTTGGTGAAACTTGAATAACTTGGTTGGCCTTAGTATCATCAAGTGCCTACTTGATCACTATATGATTTTGATTGAGATTACTAGGGTGTTTGAGCATCATGAAAGCACTTTTATATTCTTCTTCCCTAAGACAAATGAGAGAACAAGTCATTCATATTAGCCTCCATTATAACACATCACTTTAGCACAATCATTACAATGCAATTATTTACATCCATTTCACATGTGTGTGAGTATTAGTGGTTGACACCCTTGATTAATTGATTACTGTCATAAACAATGATACATGTCTATAATTTTATAAAATATAATCAAAATAATATGCATCTAATCATTACAACCATCCAATATTGCATTATTCATCGCATCAATAATAAAATAACATGTGGCAACAAAACATGAATAGAATAAACAACATCACATAAATAAATGATGCATCATATATATCATCATCAATAAAATACATGTATAGTCTCACCCATAGGCTACAAATATTGGAGCTATAAAGCTCCTCATCATCATCATACATAAACAATCACCTACATACACATCACACCAAACAATCACGAGCAAACACACATAGATAACATTTTCAACAACACAATCAAAAGCATGCATGCAACAACAAAAGCAACTATGAGCAATTAAGTATACAATTGGGTTTATTTTAATCTAAAAATGCGTAAGGGTAACTTATGTTACTAACTGGTCTTACACTGCATCCATCCTCCAAAAAAAAAAAAACCAAAACCACCACCAGCTACACCCCATCCATCCAATTAATGCCCAATCCTACTGAGATCAATCACCTCATCGCCATCATACATTTTATCCTCCATATACTCAACACTTGAGGGGGTAGACAATACCAATAATATTTTACGTCAAACAAAGATAAATATGTAAACACCCATTTTTGGACTCAATGTTTGTCTAAGAACCTTGTTTACTACTAATCATATATGTTGGGTCTAAATGCATACATTCTAATCAAATCCAAATGGCTAACATGTTGAGTCGATACCTAGTAAGGGTATATGCCAATGTTATAATTAATGTAATGGTGTAAGACTCACCACCTATAAGAAATTATAACACATGGAACCACTTACCATATGACTAGTCCATTCACCAAAACCAAAGCACTCATCAATTTTCAAAGATAATATTCAAATACGTTCGTCACATCCATCATTGGAACATCCTACATTGATTCCAAATTGAGGAAATGAAGCATTAGACCGCTTCAAGCATAAGAATCGGTGCATCATTCATTTATAATCCATGGGTATAATTTATTGCTTTGTAATATTTGCACAACATGATACAAAAAGGAGTATTTGTAGATACCTAAAACTAGCACAAAAAATATTAATTAATTAATCATGATTAATTAATACATTTAATATTTTTTAAAACTAATTAATATTAAATAAACATTCATCACCTAAGTATTAATTAATTAATTAATTAGTGCTTAGGTTGCACAACCATACACCCCTCCCATCAGGAGCATCTATGCATACATCACCCATGGCCACCTCATCCACTTAACTAGTAGCTCCAATTCCTATTGTTCAAAGTGGTAATTCCCAAGAGAAAATCCTCATCTACTAGTGAACTCAAATTTACAATCAGTTGCACCTCTAAGCCACAAAGGAAAGAGAACCATTCACTCGATTAACTAAACTAGTTAACTCAACATTCATAATATGCTCACAATAAATAGAATTAGTTAAAAAGATATGCACACTATACACTTTCACTTAATCATGCATATTTAAATTAGATAAATGTATTTAATTTAAATATAAAAATCAAATCAAGCATGCACATCCACTTAATTGTCTATGCATAATGGATGAGAATTACAAGATAAATCTTCTCCACATGCAAATACCATAATTAATAGTTCATGCAAGGAAAAGAATCTCAGTTACATGTACTTAATTGATTAAGCCACCTCCTTATCCCTTCACCCTAGAAAAATTATAAATAATACCTCACCTCCTTGATGGAGCATGAGGATGTAAATCATAGTGAAGTATTGATGAACCTTTGAGCTTTCACATCATTCAACCACCCAAGTTTTTATCATTATACCATCCACATCTCGTGTAGAAGCTTCCCAACATAGCACAGTGCAATTACGATAGCAACAAAAACATCATGACACATCAATGATAACAACAATCACCCATATAAGGTAAAAATCAACACCTATTTTTATCTCATTCGTATGCTTACAAAAAAAAATTCCATTGCATTTGTTTTTTATATTTATAAGATCTAGGTCTCACTTTAGGAGGCCCAATAGGTGCTTTTTATAATTCATATTTCTCGTGTGTGCAGGTATATAGGTTCAAAATGAGAAGACATAGACACAAACCATATCTAGATAGTGACACAGAGCCACCTCACTTCATGGATCTAAACCCCCACAACAACCACATGCATACATCTCAACATAGAAGCACCATACACACCCTCAACACATTCAATGAAGTGATGGTCACCACAAACTCTATCCGAGCACTTGCTATAGCAATAGGAGTACATTGCACCATCATTTCTTGCATAAGGGAATCATCCCATTTTATCTTTGTAAAACCCCTGCATGGGTAGATATTGTAACAGAAAAGACAAGGGCATAATTTAATACATATTTACTATTTTTTAATCATTTTATTTCATATGGTGCATACTTTTATCGTCTACACAATGCAAATATTTTCTCTATGGTATTTAATAAATTACACTTCATAAGACCCTAGAATGGTGGGCATAATTTTATAAACTATTGAAGAATATTTTATTATTTTGTAAATGCTATGTATCCCCATGGTAACTTTATGATACAAATGTAAATATGTAATATATTATGGTATGTTTATAGTTTAGAATTGTAATTTATATTTCCTCTTTTATGTAAGTGTATATATGGAGGATATGATAAGTGTCATGTAATTAAGTGTGTAATGTGATAAAGCGCACAAGTTCAAGTTCCATGTAATTAAGTGTGCAAATATATAATGTGAGAATGTGTACAAGTATCATGTATTAGATGTGTATGTAGAAGTGTGTAAGCGTCATGTAGATATGATCAAGTGGCATAGAGTTAAGTGTGCAAGTAAATATAGAGTTAAAAGTCTCGTATACAAGTGGCAAGATAAGAAGCCAAAATGATATGCGAGGTTTATATTATGTAAGGAATATAAGAGGTTGTAACTCCTGGATATGTGAGGAGTGAAAGAGTCAAGTATTGAAGAGTCATCTTTCTAAGGTTATATAATGAAGAAAAAAATCCATGTATTGTATCTAAGAAGATCAAATTCAAGCATTAATAATTTTATAAATATTGAGTTATCCTTGATGTCAAAAGGGAAAACTATCCAAGGCAAATATATCTCAAGAAAAACAAGGCAAGTATATTTCAAGTGAGTCAAGGTAAATATATGATAAGTAAAGTATTATAATATTTAAATATTGAATTTAAATATTATAAAGTGAAGGATGAAATTTATAATATTTAATTTAAATATAATGAAGGTTGAAATATTATAAGGTGGGTCAACCTTTTTGAGAGTAATAAGATTTGCATATATATACAATGATGAAATTCATTCTAAAGTGAGCATTCTTTGAATATCTTCGTGACCAGCGGTGAAGTAGAAGATAAAGTGGAGGTGTTGAAGATCACAAATGAGAAATCAGATGAAGAGAAAGAGTTGACAATCGATGGGGATAGGAGAATTGTGGTGTGCTTGGAGGCAGTGATGAAGAAAGGTTCGTAAAAATTCAATAGCCAAGACCAGTGGTAGGCATGAACCGTAATAGGTACAAAAGTGAGATTTGAAGAAGCCAAGCTAGTTTGAGAAGCAGATAACAAAGGTCAAATCGTTCACTAAAGAAGAGCAAAGTTTTACTGAGATAATTGGGTGTAATTGTAGTAGAAAAATTTGTGAATATGAATGATTTTGGCATGTGGATATGATGTAGTTTCCCATAAAGTGAATATGATAGTTTCAATAGCCATAGCATAGTTGAAGATCAAGGAAGGATAAACATTCAAGCAAAGTGCTTGGGCACAATTTCGGAGCTTTTCTAGTAAAGTCTTGGGATAGCTCATAATAGTTATAAATAAGGAGGCCATGCATGCTAGCCATTACAAACACTACCATTTGGTGTAAGAGTCAAGAAAATCAGGAGAGACATCACTATCCATGATGGATATTTGAAGCCTTGTCAAGTCTAAAAGGTGCATTGGTCCAACATTGAAAAAGAAACAAGGCAACAAATTAGTCAATGAAAGATGTGCAGTGAGGAAGCATAACATTCAAATACACCATCTTGCCTTTTAACTCCCAACCGTTGGGCTAGCCCAATCGGTTTCTAGCCAGCATTGAGGACACTATGTTGCTGCAAGTTAGAGGTTCGAATCTCCTTGGCAGTGCATTGAGTTTTTGTTCAATGATTTTTGAAGATTAAAATGATTGGAGCTAGAGACAGAATGCATGCAATATTAAGAGGTATGTGAGTAAATTTTAGTGATGGTAAAGTTCTTTAATTGAAATTTATTAAAGAACTAAGGGAGTTATAAGGTGTAATTTTTATAAAGTTTTATTTTGCAATTATTAGGAGTAATAAGGGATATTAAGTTTTTTGATCTGATTTGAAGTTTGTGATATAGAAGCAAAAAGAAAAATTATATAGCAGATTTGTGAATTTTTTATGATTGGTTTGAGAGTAGATGAGAAGAGTATATTTATGAATTATTTATGATTTGTTTGAGAGTAGATGAGCAGAGCATATTTGAGCAGTGTTGTGAGCAGGTTTTGGAATAGGTTTGAGTAGTGTTGTGAGCAGGTTTTGGAGCATATTTGAGCAGTGTTGTGAGCAGGTTTTGGGAGAAGATCTGAGTAGTGTTTGGAGTAGAACTTGAGCAAGAGGATTGGTGTCTCCTATGGATTGGTGTCCATGAAATTTAGTAGAGGGGATTGGTGTTCATGAACTTGAGCAAGGGGATTGGTGTCTCCTATGGATTGGTGTCCATGAACTTGAGTAAAGGGGATTGGTGTCTCCTATGGATTGGTGTCCATAAACTTGTATAGGAGATTGGTGTCTCCTGTGGGTTGGTGTCCATGAACATTGTAATAGGGGATTGGTGTCTCCTGTGGGTTGGTGCCCATGAAATTTATTAAAGAAATATATAAGCAATATTTTACCATGGTTTTCTCCCAAGAGGGTGTTTCCATGTAAAATCATTGTCTCTTATGTGTGTGGTGATTTGTGCATTGTTTCATTATTGCATTGATATTATTTGAAGTTATTGCTTTGGAAAGAAAAGAGAAAATTTTTATCTTATACTGTTCACCCCCTCTCAGTATAAGCTTGTGTTCTTCAATTGGTATCAGAGTAGGTTCCTTCATGAAAGCCTAATAACTTGAAGGAAGATCTTACAAGAACACATATGGCCACTGAGGTGAAAGAAGATGCCCCTATTATTGAAATCAAAGAGAGAGATCCAAAAAATGAAGAGGAAGCCACAATTGACATAGAAGAGGAACTTGTTGTTGCTCTTGAAGAATTGAAGAAGGTCAGAAAGAAGAACTCAATATTGAAGGCTCAAGTACAAGAGGATGAGGAAACAAAAGCAAAGCTTCTACAAGATCTCACTAACTTAAAAGTGAAAGTTGAAGAGGCAAGAAGAATTGAAGAAGGTATGGCTGAGCAGTTAAAGGCAAAAGAGCTAGAATGTGAAAGACTAGAACATGAGGTTGTTACTCTAAGGAAGGAAGTGGAAAAATCTAAGGATAAGTTATAGCAAAATATGAGGTTTGAGAAAAGCATAAAAATATTGGATGATATTATCAAAGCACAAAAATCTTCCTCTATAAATATTGGACTTGGTTTTGAAGAAGGTCAAAAGAAATAGAAAGGGGAGTCAAGCTCAAAAGAAAACAAAGAATCATCATGGACCAAATTCAATCATAGAAACAACAATGAGAGAACCATGCGACCATATCATCCAAGGCAATCAAACAAGTTTCAACATTTCTTCCATGGTTATTGTTTTTCATGTAACAAATTTGGTCATAAAGTTGTACATTGCATGGTCCGTACGAAAAATGATGTTGGTTTCATCAATAGAAATTTCAATTCATTTGCACCTCTCATGGATTACAATATCATTTGTTACAAATGTGATAATTTTGGGCACAAAGCTAAGTGGTGTAGAATAGTGTTCCCTAAAATTCTGAAATCAAGAAAAAAGGAGGAAGGTCAAACAGTTCAAAAGAAAGTGTCCTCAAAAGTTTAGAAAAAGAAAAAGGAACAAGAAAAGAAGAATTCCATGTTGGTACAAATGGCTCTTCATGTACAAAATGAAGGAAATCAGTGGTACATTGATAGTGGTTTTTCAAGCCATATGACAGGTGATAAAAGTAAATTTCTTTCTCTCAAGGAAATAAATGGAGGAACAGTGAAATTTGGTGATAATGCTTCTACCAAAATTATTGGAAAAGGGACCTTGAGCTTGGATAATGGAAGATAAAGGATAGAAAATGTGTTATATGTTGAAGGATTGAATAAAAATCTACTAAGTGTAAGTCAACTATGTGATCAGGGGCACACACTCACATTTCACCCAAATGGATGTGAGATCAGGAAATCCAAGACAAGAAAGCTTATTGCAGACGCTAGTAGAACTGCAAACAATCTCTACATGTTGAGCGAAATTAAGGGAGAAAATTTTTTTTTATCACAAGAGGATGAGATATGGTTATGGCATAGGAGAATGGGTCACTTAAAATTTGACAACATAGTGAAAATAAGCAACAAACAAGTAGTCAAATATTTACCCAAGATAGCAAAACCTCCAAACACAATTTGCGCACAATGCCAGCATGGTAAGCAAACAAGATCAAGTTTTAAAACTAAGGAGTATTCTTCATCCAAGCCTTTGGAGCTAGTTCACACCGATCTATGTGGCCCTACAAGGACAAAGATTTTACAAGGTGAAAATTATTTCATGTTATTTATTGATGATTTTTCCAAAATGACGTGGGTAACATTCTTAAAAGAAAAATCAGAAGCATTTGAAAAATTCAAGGCATTCAAGGTACTTGTAGAAAATGAAATAGGTAAAAATATCAAGTGTCTAAGATCATACAGAGGAGGTGAATTCACCTCAAATGAATTTGTAGAATTTTGTGAACAACATGGAATCAAGAGATAATACTCAACAACAAGAACTCCACAATAGAATGGTGTAGTTGAAAGGAAGAACAAAATTGTTCAAGGTATGGCCAGGGCTATGCTAAATGAGTCTAATATTTCTGATGCTTTTTGGAGAGAGGTAATTCATACAACTATTTATATCATCAATAGAGCTCAAGTAAGAGTAAATCACCACAAAACCCCATATGAGCTTTGGAAGGGAAGACCAACTACTATGAAGTACTTCAAAAATTTTGGAAGCAAATGCTACATTAGATGAGAAGAGAAAAATTTGGGCAAGTTTGATTCTAGGTGTGATGAGGGTATCTTCCTTGGATACTCCACTAAGAGAAAAGCCTATAGATGCTACAATAAAATATCACATACAATTGTGGAAAGTGCAAATGTAAGAGTTGATGAAGAAATAGATATAAGAGAACCAGCTCAAGAGATTGTGTATCAAGAAGGAGAAAGTTGCAAAGAAGAAGAAGGTGAAGAAACTGAAGAAGATGAGACAATATCAAGAAAGGCACCACCTAAGACACCATCTAGGTATGTGCAAAAGAACCATCCAAAATATCTGATTATTGGGAATCTAGATGAGAGACAAACAAGGAGGAAGATAACAGGAACAGGTGAACATGCAAATTTTTCTTTACTATCTAAAGTTGAGCCCAAGAATTTCAATGAAGCAAGTGAAGATAAATATTGGATTAAGGCAATGGAAGAAGAGTTAGACCAAATAGAAAAGAGTGAGACTTGGGAACTTGTCCCACATCCAAAATACAAGAATGTAATTGGCACCAAATGGGTCTATAGAAATAAGTTGAATGAATATGGTCAAGTTGTCATAAACAAAGCAAGACTTGTGTGCAAAGGCTATGCACAAGTTGAGGGAATTTATTTTGAAGAGACATTTGCTCCTATTTCTCGTCTTGAGGCCATAAGAATGTTCTTGGTCTTCTCAAGTTTTAGAAACTTCAAAGTGTACCAAATGGATGTAAAATCAGCATTTCTTAATGGTTACTTAGAGGAAGAGGTCTACATTGAGCAACTAGATGGTTTTAGCCTGATAGATAAGCCAGACTATGTATGCAAATTGAAGAAAGCTCTCTATGGACTAAAGCAAGCCCCTAGGGCTTGGTACTCAAGGTTGGATAAATATCTCCAAGAATAGGGTTTCAAAAAAGGTATAGCTGATAGCAACCTGTACATCAAGAATGAAGGAAATGACCTGTTAATTGTAGTGGTTTATGTGGATGACATCATTTTTGGAGGTAGTAATGACAAGATGTGTCAAAAATTTGCAAAATGCATGCAAAGTGAATTTGAGATGTCAATTCTTGGTGAGCTATCCTTATTTCTTGGTTTGCAAATTTCACAGTCAGATAAAGGTATATTTCTCTCTCAAACCAAGTATGTAAAAGAAATGTTGAAAAAATTTAGGATGGAGGATTGCAATCCTGTGAGTACCCCCATGATTACAGGATGTAAGTTAAGTAAATATGATGAGTCTCTTGAGGCAAATCAGATATTATATAGATCCATGATTGGAATTTTATTGTATGTCACAACTACAAGACCAGATATAATGCAGGTAATCAGATTGGTGGTAAGATTTCAAGCTGCACCAAAGGAAACACATGTATAGGTAGTAAATAGAATCTTCAAGTATTTAAAAGGAACTATGGAGTTTGGACTGTGGTATCCCATATGCAATAATTTCACTCTCACTACATATACAGATGCAGATTGGGCAGGCAGTGTTGATGACATGAAAAGCACAAGTGGAGGAGCATTTTTTCTTGGAGATTGTTTGGTCTCTTGGCTAAGTAAGAAACAAGCATCAATATCCTTATCTACTATAGAGGTAGAGTACATTGTAGTAGTTGCTTGTTGCACACAGGTTTTATGGATGAAATAAACTTTAAGTGATTTCAAAATAGAGCATGATCATCCTATCTCCATACTTTGTGATAATACAAGTGCCATCAATATTTCAAAGAATCCGATGATGCATTCAAGAACCAAGCACATTTTGATCAAATATCATTTTTTGAGAGAGCAAGTGACTGATCAACAAGTTAAGTTGGAATACGTTGCTACAAAGGAACATATTTTTGACATCTTTACCAAGCCACTTCCAAAGGAGACTTTTGAGTATCTCAGAGGAAATTTGGGAGTAATTTCACTCCCATATCATCATTGAAGTCTCAAGAAGAGTAGGTAGGAAGGGGGCATTGTTAAGTGTCTTATATTTCAAGCCCCAAGGAGCCTTTGCCATTGATGTCAAAGGGGGAGAATTTTAGTAAGTAGAAGTAGTTTGGAATTTCAGTAAGGGGGAGTAGCTTGTCAGGGGGAGCAGATTGTGAATCCAGTTGTAGTAAAGGAAATATTCTTTGTAGGGTTGCCATCAATGACAAAGGGGGAGTTTGTTAGAAATATTGAGTTGTCATTGATGTCAAAAGGGAAAACTATCCAAGGTAAATATATCTCAAGAAAAGCAAGGCAAATATATTTCAAGTGAGTCAAGGCAAATATATGATAAGTAAAGTATTATAATATTTAAATATTGAATTTAAATATTATAAAGTGAAGGGTATTATAAAGTGAAGGATGAAATTTATAATATTTAATTTAAATATTATAAAGGTTGAAATATTGTAAGGTGGGCCAAAATTTTTTAAAGTAATAAGATTTGCATATATATACAATGATGAAATTCATTCCAAAGTGAGCATTCATCGAATATCTTCGTGATCGATGGTGAAGTAGAAGATAAAGTGGAGGTGTTGAAGATAACAAATGAGAAATTTAATGAATATGAAGCATTGAGGATCTATGGTGATAGGAGAACTGTGGTGCGCTCAGAGGCAGTGATGAAGGGAGGTCCATAAACATCTAGTAGCCAAGCCCAATGGCAGGTAGTAGTGGTAGAAGGTACCAAAGTGATATTTGAAGAAGCCAAGCTAGTTCAAGAAGTAGAGAACAAAGGTCAAATAATTTATTGAAGAAGAGCAAATTTTTTTGAGACAATTGGGCATCATTACAGTAGAAAAATTTGTGAAGTCGAATGCTTTTAGCATGTGGATATGATGTGGTTTCCTAGAAAGTGAAGATGGTAGTTTTAGCAGCCATAACGTAGTTGAAGATCGAGGAAGGATAAACATTCAAGCAAAGTGCTTGGGCACAATTCTGAAGCTTTATTGGTAAAGTCTTGGGATGACTCATAATAGTTACAAATAAGGAGGCCATGCACACTAGCCATTACAAAAACTGCCATTTGGTGGAAGAGTCAAGCAAATCAGGAGAGATATCATTGTCTACGACGAAGATTTGAAGCCTTATCAAGTCTGAAAGGTGCATTGGTCCAACATTGAAAAAGAAGCAAGGAAGGCAACAAAATGGTCAATGAAAGATGTGCAGTGAGGAAGCATAACATTCAAATACACCATATTGCCTTTTAACTCCCAACCGTTGGGCCAAACCAATATTTTTCTAGTCAATGTTGAGGACACTACGTTGCTGTAAGTCAGAGGTTGGGATCTCCTTGGTAGTGCATTGGGTATTTGTTCAATGATTTTTGAAGATTAAAATGATTGGAGCTAGAGACATAATGTGTGCAATATTAAGAGGTATGTGAGTAAATTTTAGTGATGGTAAATTTCTTTAATTGAAATTGATTAAAGAACTAAGGGAGTTATAAGGTGTAATTTTTATAAAGTTTTATTTTGCAATTATTAGGAGTAATAAGGGATATTAAGTGTTTTGATCTGATTTGAAGTTTGTGATATAGAAGCAAAAAGAAAAATTATATAGCAGATTTATGAATTGTTTATGATTGGTTTGAGAGTAGATGAGTAGAGAAAATTTGAGCAGTATTATGAGCAGGTTTTGGAATAGGTTTGAGTATTTTTGTGAGTAGGTTTTGGAGTAGATTTGAGCAGTGTTGTGAGCAGGTTTTGGGAGCAGATCTGAGTAGTGTTTGAAGAAAAAATTGAGTAAGGGTATTGGTGTCTCCTATGGATTTGTGTCCATAAAATTGAGTAGAGGGGATTGGTGTCTCTTGTGGATTGGTGTCCACAAACTTGAGTAGAGGGGATTGGTGTCTCCTGTGGATTGGTATCCACAAACTTGAGCAAGGGGATTGGTGTCTCCTGTGGATTTGTGTCCATGAAATTGTATAGGGGATTGGTGTCTCCTATAGATTGGTGTCCATAAACTTGTACAGGGGATTGGTGTCTCTTGTGGGTTGGTGCCCATAAAATTTATTGAAGAAATATATAAGCAATATTTTGCCATGGTTTTCTACTGAAAGGGTGTTTCCACATAAAATATTTGTCTCTTATGTGTATGGTGATTTATACATTGTTTCATTATTGCATTGATATTATTTGAGGTTATTGCTTTGGAAAGAAAAGATAAAAGTTTTATCTTATACTGTTCACCTCCCCAGTATAAGCTTGTGTTCTTCAAATAATATTGAATCTTGTCTACATATTTTGAGTAATTCTACTATAAATTTCTTCATGTTATTACATGAATTATTTTGGCCTTTTATATTCTGATTATTGTCATTTTTATGAATATTATTGTTAATTATTTTGGTTGTATAATATTTTAATTGCTCTTATATTTGAGTCTACTCAAGATCAAGAATATTAAAACTAAGATAATCTAAATTAGCATCAAATAGTGTTATCATAGCTATTTTGAGTAAACTCTATTGCCATAATCAAAGGAAGTCTTCAATGTGAATTTATATTGAGATTTGCATGAAGAAAACTTAGACTCAAATTGCTACAAATTTTGAATTTATAGATTGATATATGAAAGGGAGCTATTGTCAAGCTTCCAATATTTGAAATGTTTGAAAAATGTTTCATTATATGCTTGAGTATATCCTTTTGGTTATAAAAACTAGTGAAGACAAGGGACTCAAATCATAAATAAGGGCCAAATCAGAAGAAAGTTGGATGTGAGGGGGCATTCAAAGTCACCCTGATATTATTTGGAATCTTAGAAAGAAATAAAAAAAGACTCATATAGGAATATTATAGTGGTTGAAAACCACCATTGGAGGATGAAAAGTCCATAATTATTACATTGTACAAAGTGTCTAGTAGGTTTCAAATCATTTAAAGGACAAAGAAAAATTCCATAAATATTGCATTCGATAGATTTTAGGAGGAAAATTCCACATATAAAAATGGAGATTTCAAGACTAGATTTTTTTAGAGGTAGACATAGTTATTAAAGAACCAAATGGTATTTTTTGCATGCTAAGTATTAATCCAAGCCATCAAATCTATATTGTGCTAAGAATTGATCCAAGTTGCCCAAACGATATTGTGTTAGTTTTGAGCAGATTCATCCAAACCAAAGCATGCTAGTGCTAAGCAGATTCATCCAAACTAGAACAAGCTAGTGCTGAGTAGAATTACTCGATCTAGAACATGCTATTATTGAGGCATGACATTTAACCTAGAATGTGATACCCATAACTTGGTATTGATCTAAGCCAATATTAGATGAGAAATGCTATTCAATTGAGTAATTTTCTTAAGCCTTTGTTACTAAAAAGTAAAGAAGTTATTTGAATGCTTTGGTGAAGGCTAAAGTGAAATGGTTGAGTACATTTACAAGAGCATCATGTGCAACCATACGAGAAAAAATAAGTGTCAATATAATGCCTAAGAGGAAAGGGTATAGTAGCAAAAACAATTCTTAGAGTAGAGTGCCTTCTTTAAATTCCTTAGAGAACATTACATTGGAGTGTTCTTATTCTTGGTGACACAGTCAACAATGACCTAATTTGGTAGGAGATATTAAAGGTAAGGAATCTTACCTTATTTTTATTTGATGCATGAATATAGTACTAAGGTTATATTTGGTGAATTAAGAACCTTAGGAAGTATAAATTAAAAGGTGGAGAAAAGAAAAATTCTACCACATTGAATTTAATAATTATAGGTGGAAGCTAAAATGACACCAACCTTAATATTTTGAATATTGAAGAGTATTGATATTTTATATTTGCAATTAATTTTTCAATTTATTTCAAAAATTATATATTAAATATTAGAAAGATATTAAATTTTCAATTTATTGAAGAGCATTTGATTATAAATTTTGGAAAGATAAATATTTCTACTCCAAAAAGATTTTTTTTTTTTTTAATTTGAAGATTTACAAAATTTGCAAATTCAATTATTAGGGAGGGAAAATGATTCCTACTTCAAAGGATTTGAAAATTTTAAATTCTTGAATTTACAAATTTATTTTTGAAAAGAGATTTAAATTTTTTATTATTGAAATTGTAAATTTATAGATTAAAATTGATTAAAATTTGGAGTAATAAGGAATTCAACTCCAAAAGTTTTTTTTAAAGGAATTTGATCATGGAAGAAAATGATTTGAAGAACATAATAAGAAAGAAAATATTAGAAGCTATAAAAATTGGAATACATAAATTGATTGAAAAATATGATGATAAGCAAGATATGACAATGTGATTTATCTATAGAGAAGAAATGAATAAAAGTTTTGAAATATTTGAGTATTATTTGCATTCAAATATTGTTGAACCAATTGATAAATCTAAAGATGATATTGAAATACCTATTAATATAGGTAGTATAATGTATATGGAATTACTTTCACTTGAAATTCATAAGGATAAAAATTGAAAGCAAGAAGAGTTGATTGAGATTCTAAAAATAAAATTAGTGATAAAAGACATTGGTCATGATACAAGTGAGTTATGTCATACAACATATGATAGTAAGAATGGCAATACAAGCTCATCAATTTCAGGAATTTATTATGATACTCTACGTCAGTGTTCAGATTCTACAACACAACTTGAATACTACAATAAAATAAAGGAAGCACATGAACCAGAAAAAAAAAGACAAAGCAATTCATGAGAAAGATCCAAAAAATCATAGCAAAGAAGTAAAA
The DNA here is from genome assembly GCA_028583015.1 of Wollemia nobilis. Classification (NCBI taxonomy): domain Eukaryota; kingdom Viridiplantae; phylum Streptophyta; class Pinopsida; order Araucariales; family Araucariaceae; genus Wollemia; species Wollemia nobilis. The sequence continues at coordinate 17,261,962 of JAQPPZ010016943.1, forward strand.
ATAAAACTAAATTAAGAATATGAAGAATGATATCAATAGGAAGATCATGACAAATGCAAGGCTACTTGACAAAATCAAGAATTAGATATTGAAGACTAAAAATATTCAATAACTAAATAATGTAATACAAGAGGAGTGTTGGAGAATATAACATTATTTGGTACATGTTAATGTACCCTCATGGTACCTTTATGGTAAAAATGTAAATATGTAATAGATTAGGGTATGAGTTTATAGTTTAGAAGTGTGATTTATATTTTCCCTTTTATGTAATTGTCTATGTGCAGGATATGCATAGGTGTCATGTAATTAAGTGTACAAATGTGTAATGTGAGAAAGTGCACACATGTCATGTAATTAAGTGTGTAAATATGTAATGTGATAAAGTGCACAAGTGTCATGTATAGTTGTGCATGTATAAGTGTGTAAATGTCATGTAGAAGTGTGCAAGTGTCATAGAGTGAAGTGTGCAAGTAAATATAGAGTTAAGATTCTTGTATACATGTGGAAAAATGAGAAGCCAAAAGGACATGTGAGGCTTGTCTTATGTAAGGAATAGGAAAGGTTGCAACTCCTGGATATGTGAGAAGTGCAAGAGTCAAGTATTGAAGAGTCATTTTTCTAAGGTTATATAATGGAGATAAATCTCCATGTATTGTATCTAAGAAGATCACATTCAAGCATTGATAATATTGAAGCTTGTATGCATATTTTGAGCAATTCTACTATAAGTTTCTTCATGTTATTACATGAATGATTTTGGCCTTTCATATTCATATTATTGTCATTTTTATGAATATTATTATAATTATTTTGGCCATGTAATATTTTAATTTCTCTTATATTTGAGTCTACTCAAGATCCAAAATATTGGGATCTAAGATAATATAGCTTAAAATCCAATAGAAACCCTTATTCTAGACATCTCCATATCATCCAATAAGTCTCTTAACCATTGTAATTGATAAGGATATACTATGTAATTCCAAGTACAAAACCTTACAGTAGGCCATGCACAACTCTTCAAAAATATTCCCTACTTTAGTATTGATCATAATTGCTTTAGGCTATAATTCCTTGGGTTGGATAACATATTGATGTTTTCTATCATGAGTGTTAGAATTATCACTTTAAGTGGTGATCATGGTCCTTCAATATATTTAGAAGCAACAACTCCCATGGACTAGGTTGAGGCCTTCTATGGAATATTTTCTATATTTTTTAATGTTTATATATTTTTAGTAGGTTCTTGTATTTCCAAGGAAGGGTTTGAAATTCTATCGATAATGGTAGAATTAACCATTGCATGGATAGGTTATTTTATTTTATTTTTATTTTTATTTTCCTCTTGAGGAGGATGCTTCCTTTTGTATTGATGTGCACTCCTAGTAATAGCAAAAATTGGTTCTAAGGATGCATATATTTCTCTTTATACCTCTAAAATATAGACATAATGAGCCACATTTAGATTACTACAAATATATTCTCCATTTGGGCTAGGTTGGGCAAAAACTTGGTTAACTTGAGATACATATTTAGAAGTACTAGCTCCAAGGTTTTGATTATGGGGGTAGTTACCATTTTAAGTTTGATGGTTCTAACCCCATGTTGGTTACCATAATTAGAATATAGTTCTAATTGCTTGTAAAATTTTATTAAAGCATTATTGATAACCCTATATTTTAATTCAATAGAAAACATAGCTTCAATCAAGTGCCTTTTTGGAGAAAATGGTGTAGGATCAACTAAACTATCAAGCCACTTGTCAAAAAACCTATCTACATAGAAATATTTTTATAAATATATAAATAGGCTAACAAGGATATCAATAAATACCTAGAAATTCACTATTTCCTAAAAATAGTAGGAACTAGGATCGCCACATTAAGAAGAAATTTTAGTAATAGAGAGATTTCATTAGAAATATTATGGATCAAATAGTCATCAGGAATATTATAGGTCGAATAGTCATCAAAATTAATATTATAGGTCAAATTGTCATTAGTGTTTGTTAAAATAGCTGGAAAAATCCCAATAATAGCTAAAAATTTAGTCATGACTAGGATCACCACTTTAAGAAGTGATCCTAATTTTATTGTAGGGACTTCAATAGAGGACAAGCCAATAGTGGGTTCTAATTTAGGATAATTTAAAATGGTATATGTTTCTATATTTCCAAGGATAGAACAACCAATTGCTCTATCTTCATAGAAATTTTGAAACTAATAGATTTTAGTCTTTGCTAAATGCCTTGGTAAGGGAATAATGTTGGTTTCACGTAGGCAGTTTAAATATTTTTTATGTAGAAATAATAGAAATATTAGCTATTATATGCCTATATACCCTATATTTGTATTGACTACATTTAAAATTCTGTAGTGTGCAATCATAAAATAAATTATTGTTATCAATTTCATAAAAAAATATATCAAATTATTTGTCATCATCATCTAAAATAGGAACTTCCATTGAACCTACTTGATAATGCCTAACACCCACCATAGAAATAGGAGTAGTATATGGAGCATGCTTAGAGATAATGTTAAAGGTCTAATTAAAGTTTATATCTACATCAATATTAGTTTCCTCCCCCATGATATCATAATCCACATAAAATATTGATTGTTTCAATTTGGCAACATCCTCATGGGCTTTGTGTAACTTGGACAACCTTTGATAGAATATAATAGGGTTATATCTCTACTTATGTTTCAACAATTTTGGTAATTTTTCAAGTACCTCTTGAGCAAATGGAAAAATAACATCCATGTTATGTTGATCAAATTCTAATTCATACCTATATTGGAGACATTTCAAGCAGAATTTACAATAACCCTTATATAACTTCCTTCTAGAAGTCCAGTGAGGTTTATGTTCATGAATTGGAACATTTTTTATATCATCCATAGAAGTAATAAAAAAAATTTTAAGGATTGGAGGATGAGGCCTCTAAGGGCCTAAGTATCCTTCTATGATGATTTTTTTATCATCATAGGCATATTTAAGTACTTGATAAGTAGAGAAGGTTATGGATATCATCTTACTAGTCCAAGATCTACCTAATAGCATGTTATAGTTATTCTAAAATTTCAACACCATAAAATTCACTCTCACTTCCTTAGTCCTAGGTAAAATTGACAACCAAATGCAACCCATAGAATCTTATGATCTACCATTATAAGCATAGCAATGACTTCTAGTAGAGAGTACATTTTCTTTAGGGATATTTAGTTTATATATCAAGGACAATGAAATAACACATGTACCACTTCCTTCATCAACCAAAAACCTATGGACCAGTATACTATTATAAACAATGGTTATCATCAATGGTGGATCATCAACCCTTTCTAAAAAATCAGTAATGGTCATGTATTTTAAGAGAAAATTAATAACCAAATCAAGCCTTTTATGTGCATCAATGTGTAGACACTGAAAACTAGCACAAAAAACATTAATTAATTGTAGACACCTAAAACACATCATGTTTAGGAGACTACTCATATGGGCACCTTTGTAGACCATATGAATGAGCTTGGACCTTTCCAAGACCTAGCAGTGGTTTTAACCACTCATTTAGGGCAGTCTAGTCCTATGTAGCTCTAGATGATGACATCAATAGTAGCTAGGATCCCAACCACTGACGATCAGAGTGGCTATGAGCTAGCTATTTATGATGATAGTGGATAGCTACCTAGCCATGATGAGTGAGAGCAAATAGCCCTATAACAAACTCGGGCTCCCCGAATCGAGCAAAATCAGTTGCATTTAACCAATTTGCAATGGTTCTTGAGTGGTTTGATTGGTGAATATTCTAGAAGCTTCTTCCTAACTGCTCCATGCCAACAGATTCTTGATCTTGGCTTCCTTGAGAAGCCAAGGTGAGGATTTGGAAAGTCTATTTATAGGCCTCCCAAAGAGAGCTATTGATCATAAATTCATTGCAACGAAGCCCTGTCGGATTGGAGAGTGAATTTGCATCCCTTGAGGAGTAGTGAGGTGTTGTCCAATTGGAGTATGAAAATTGTTGCTACATCAATGGAGCTTCCAAAGGCTTGAGGAGCAAGCTTGCTATTCTCCATCAATTCACCACAAATCCGAGATAATCCACCACAAATCCATGTTTTGAGACACAAGTGACCATTGAACATCAATTTCACAAAGAAATTGAGCATCATCAAGCCAGGATTTAGAGGGAAAAATACTTCTCCCACGATCACTGTCTTCAATAATGGACCATAGGCTTAACCACTTAATTCATTAGTGGCTAGCAAATCCAATTTCTCTATGCAATAGCGACTAGGGTTTGAGATGCTATTTTATTTTTTTAGCCATATGTTTACTGTTCTTTGCACTTATTTTGCTTTATCTAACCTAGATTAGATATATTTACTACATTTCCATGGTTCATTTCTAGTTTTGTACACATATTTATCCTATTTCACATATTTTCATGCTTTGTATTCCTTATTTGCACATTTCAATAAAATAGCCTCATCTTGAGAGGCTTGCAATGCTATTGATCATTTATAGTTTCTTTGTGTGTAGGTGACAAGGGAAATCAAGGATAAAAGACCATCAAGATCCATGATCTTGACATCAAGAAGTGGAGGTGGCTTGATAAATCCTTCATAAGCAAAGTGGTGGAGATCTAAAGAGCTTGTAGAATGCATCAACCCTGTTTTATGGCTCACTAAGCTTGTAATTATGTATTAAATTTGGTATCCCTAAGAGGGATAAATATGTAACCGAGATTTGAAATTGATTAATACAAAGGAGGCATTTATTTTTACAAATTCATTTGGTTACACATGTTTCATTACTTTAAATTTGTTATCATGTTTGCAATTACCTTAGATGTATGCTTTTTAGAGCTTTACAAGTGGAGATCCCGACTATATGGACCCTATTTTTGTGTTGTTTACTAATGTTTTTGTCTTTTTTCTTCATGCATGTACATACAATCTGAGTGAAAATGGCTAGCATAGCCAGACGCCATAATCTTCAATAGCTAGCCTAGTAGTCGTTCTAATTGACAGTGGCTAGTAGAAAAGTTAGTAAAAATAGTGAGTAGCTTGTTTCTTCATCAGATGTGGATTAACTTGTAATTTGTTATGTTCCATTTCTTTGTTTACTACTTTTTATGTATTTTTGAAAGGCATTAAGTTTAATTAAATCACATAAAATTATTTTAAATATAAATCAATCTATTTTTTGATGTTTGTGCTAGCTACTGCTGGGAATAGCAGCTAGTTTTGCTAGCTGCTCCAAAAGCCAATGGCTAGGATCCTAGATACCCTAGAAGCCAATGGCTAGGATCCTGGATACTACTGTGTATAGCAGATGAGACTATGCACTATTGATAATAGTAGTGACTACTATTTAGCTTGATTTGTAGGTGTGCTTGCTTGGGGCCTGATCAAAGGCCGATTCATGTTAATCTACATGGCGTCTTTATAAACATTAAACATATTTTCATTTTGCATCTTCTAAATATAAAATACAAATTATATGCATGTAGGTGAAAAGAGCATTGTATGTTGATTGATGCATTTGTTTTATGCAAATTTAAAATGAACACACCACACACCATGACTCAAGTAAACATCAGTGGTATTGGGCTTTCACATCCAACCCATTGATCAAGACCAACGGTGGAAGTTATTACCACACTCGGTTGGCGTTGTAGTATCCATTCATGGCCAAGGTTGATTCAAGAACTATCCTATCCATGGAAAATCACATGCATACCTCTTCAAAGGGGTGTATCACTAACTACAGTGTGTTGGGTGAGAATCGGTAGTACCTATGCTCCCTGATCAGGTATGGATTTCATCTCCATATTTTGGTGGGTAGATAGCCTGGATGTCATTATCGGGTTTGTCACTGTGAGTGTATAGGTGAAAGCTTTAAACAATCTAAGAATTACATCAACTATTGCAAACACGATAAGATTTTAGATTGTATTCACAATAAATAAAAATACACAAAATAAGTTTTAGGAACACAAGAAAAATTTAAAAGAGATAAACACCTTATTTACTTTGTTTGTATCCTAAAATTTACACAAGAGATAATTTCATAAAGCTATGGTCAACACACGGGGCCGCCACCCTCGGTCTATGACTAAGGTAGAAACCAATGCCCCACCTAACACAAATGACACTGAAGTTGAGCCACCCACACAAAATGCTCTTGAACGATGTTCAACCAGTATTAGAGGTGACAACACAACTCATGAGGGTTCTCATCAAGAAATCCCAACTAGAGGACCAAATCTAGGATCCTCTCATGATAGAAATGAGGGTGCTTCAAGACCCCCACCATCACAAGATAGAAATAGACAAGATCTACCCAATGAGGGGTAAAATACAAGGGGTGCATCTAATCATAGACCCACAAGAGTTTCAAACCACGTTGAGCAAGGAAGGTATGTGATAGATCTCAATGCTATCAGAGTAAATGGTACACCTCCTGATCAACCATGGAGAACTAGTCAACTTAATCAACTAGATCAAGCTCTTGTAATATCAGAGTGTAGGGCCACCTCTACCACCCACTCTTGCTCTGAGAGTGCACATAGTGAAGACATAGAGAGGCATACTTATACCCAAGGTGAATGCTCAAAATATTCCCATAGCACAAATTCCCCATCCACACATACGGGCATGGGGTAAATATCTCAGCATAATATCAATGCAACCTCTATAGATAGAGGGAAGAGTATAGCAGATCCCACCGCTAGAACTCATACCAATAAAACTCCTTGCACAGAGTTGCAGAGTCAAAGACCCTACACAATAGATCACTCAGATCAGGTACGTAGGCTTTGTTCAGATCAAAGATAATGAATACTCCAAGACCAATTGGAGGATTTGCACATAGAGCATGAGTGGTTGGAACAAGAAGATACACAATGACAAATATTGCTTTGACAATATTTGTATGAGCACCGCTTATGAGAGCAATGCATCCTTGACCAAAAGGAGCATGAAGAGAGAGAGAATAGGTTAGCTTGGGCTAACCTACCTCCTAATAGTGAGTATAGAGAGTAACACAACACAAGACATGTTATATCACACCCAAAGCTACACACTAGGCAAGGAGAGCACCATGCTCATCATACTTCCCATCATGCATCCAGGAAAAAATAGTGTCAACCACTAAATCAACCTAAGAAAAGTTAGTATGAAGAGTCAGAGAGGGATGATCAGGATCAGCAGTATCCTGAACCATCTTCAGTAGACATGGATGATGAACAAAATTGACCATCTCGATCTCAAAGGAATTTACCTCCACATCCACCCCAAAGGTCACTTAGGGAAGAAGAAATCATATCTTCTCAAGCTTATAGAGTCCTCACCGAGAGAATCAAATCTCTCGAGAAATAGGGAATGGTTTACCAAAATCCTACCCTAAGTAAAATTCATAATCAACCTCTGTGTCCCTCAGTCCCAAGTCTGACATATCCCGATCACTTTGAGATGCCAAAGCTGGACAAGTTTCAAGGTGATGACGATGCACAAGAGCACATGACCAGCTTTATGAATCTATGCTTTCAGATACAAAATAATGATGCCTTGTTGTTAAGGACTTTTGTGATCACCCTTTTAGGTGCAACCCTAGAATGGTATAACTAGCTACCGAGGCATAGCATCACCAACTTTGAGCAGTTGGTGAATGCTTTTCTTGAATGCTTTTCATTTGGTATCAAGAAAAAGACTAATCTATCTGATATGGCTACCTTATGATAGTATGATGATGAAACAATCATATATTATGGGAATATATGGAGAAAACTAATGGTAAAATTACCATTCTCCATTCCCACCATAGAGCTCACTCGAATGTTTATGAAAATCTATGCAAAATATATATCACTATTGCTTCAACTACAACAATATACAACATTTGAAGAGGCTTTGGTGCAAGCCAAAGTAATTGAAGATATCAAGATATAAGAAGGAGATCTAAAGCTTCAAACCAAGAAATATTGGAATAACAAGAACACATGAAATCAACAACATCAAGTCAAACCTATGCCTATCAATCAAGTCATGTTGAATATTCCTAAAGGGGATAAGAGCCAACAACAACATAATTATCAAGCTCAACCACCCCCTACATAATATAATCAATGCAATAGAAATCAGGGTAAAGATAAGCAACGTCACCCACCTCACCAGTTTATGCCATTGTTAGAATATTTGGCATCTATCTTTAACCAATTGTGTGAGGCTAAGGTGCTTCACTTGCTAGAATTTTAGATGCTAGATCCTAACCACCCCAAGCCCAAGGGGTATAGGGAAGATCATTATTGCCCATATCATAGATAAAAGGGGTATGACATCAAAGTGTGCCATGGGTTCAAACACATGGTACAAAATATGATCGACAAGGATCAACTATGAATCGACAACCCCTTGGCGCTCGATAACCAAAACATGGGAATCTTCAAAGATCCCTTACCAAATCATGAGCCACCAAGGAACCATGTAGGTCAAGTCAACCAAGTTCGGATAGATCCTCCTACACAAGGATTTGTCGGCATGGTTAATGTGGTTACTAGGAATAGGAGATATAATCAACCAGAGCCACCAATAGCTCCCATTCGTATCCTAGTTGTGCCTCAGTAGAGGCCAATACAAAACCCATTGCCAGGCCCACCAAAAATACCGGTGGTTACAATCAGGAACATACTCACTCAAAGTCTCCAAATAGCCTCGACAAAGTTTTCAATATATGAGCTTATACAATAGTCTCCTAGGCACAGGGAGATATTAATGGATATTTTGAGATCCATAGAACTTCAACCCCAAAATCCTAAAGCTTTTACTAACTTTGTGGGGCATGTGCAGTAGTGTCAGGAGCCCGTGATCAAATTCTATGATCATAAAATCAAAACAGTATCCACTACCATAGCGGACCCATTGCTACATATCATTGCATGTGTTAACCACACTCCTTTCAAGTGGGTATTGATTGATATAGGCTCATCAATCAATATAATAACCACCAAGGCCTTAGGACATTTAAATCTCCCTAAGTCGCATATTGTCGCCTCAACTTTTATGTTGTAAGCATTCAATGATATGTTGTGCTTGATAGTAGGCACAATAGTCCTTCCTATTCAGGTAGGGCTAAAAACCATCCTAATGATGTGCCATGTTTTAGAAGGTGCTATGCAATACAACATCCTTCTAGGTCATCTGTGGATTAGGGACATGCATTGCATCCCCTCAATTTTACATCAATGCATCAAGTATGTGCATGAGGGGCAAGTGCATGTGGTTCCATCAGATGAAGAGTCATTTAAATATGTAAATCAGGTTGACTTGCTAGGATATTTCATCCTCCCATATACTCACTTGGATATTCGACCTACGTCTCCCATTAGACATCCAGTGAGTAAATCAAAGTCAGTGTGTCCGATCCTTCTACGTCAACACCACAACCAACCCCTAGGACAACAACTACTTCTAAAAAGCCTACAACATCATCAAAACTAAAGGATGATCAAAATCTAAAGGTAATTTTAGTCAAAGAGGAACCTAGGGTGATCCCAAATATAGCAACCACAAAAATTCCAAATCCTATGGAGGAGGAAAATTTACACAATGTAGTCAAGGAGGTACCTCAACCTGCCTCACCTATGTCATCAACCGCATCATATGCACCGTAGGTGATGATTCACTTAGTTAACCCTAGGTTAGCTAAATATCTTGTGTAGAATGTAACTTTCACACCTATTATAGAGTCTACGCAAGACATGGGGAGGCCTCAAGCCCCCATTTTCCTATTGGGATAGTGGTACCACTAGGGGTGCCACCAAATCAGACTAATTTCATTTATGGGGGCTTGGATCAAGTCACAAATCACTTGCCCATGGAATATGATGATGATGAACCATTCACTACTAATGTTCATTATCTATCCAACCCGGAGTTCACCCTTAGGTATTTTGAACATCACCATTGGCATGGTTACGGGCTAGGTTTATTTGAGCAAGGGTGCAAAACTTCATATCAACCATAGTACCAACTACCAACTGATAGGTTTGGCCTAGGATATCACATTCAAGGACAAGATGAATTATTAGCCACATCCTTAGATCATCTAAATCTAGGCTTGGGGGAGGACATTGATTGGAATCCCTATCACCCCAACCCTTCACATTCATAGAGGGGTAACTGGCCTGTGACTATGGTTACCATAGAACCACCATTAGTCTATCATGAGAACATCTCTGTAGAGGCTAACTCAGAAAGCATCCCAAGGATCAACTAGGTTATTAGGAATAATGAGTATGCTGATGATGTTGGCATTGAACCTCAGAGGTCTAGCATAAATGGAGAGTCTGATTCAGAATCCATTTCTGAAGAAGATGAATCAGGGCACAACTCTGAATAATATGATGGCAAGTACTTCTTAGATGATGATGAATATGAGGATGAGATAGATATGGCCTACCTAGGGCCTTGACATCTACATCATCTTAGGGAACCTATGGATAGGGGATATCATATAGTCTTCCCAAGTCCTCCCATTTTGAGGAGACTAATGAACTTAGAGGAGATTTATCACATGGTCTTCCTTGGTCCTCCAAAATTAAGATAGTTGCTTCCCTTAGAAGATCTAATTATCTTGTCTATTCCTAGAGTAGACCCAGTTATCCCCATACCATCTGAGCCACATCTAGAGCATGGGGATCAACCCAAAAGTAGTGAATTTCATCCATGTGGTCTTGGAGATTTTTTTCCATCCATCAACATGATCTCCATCGATCTGACCACTCCACTCCAAAATCCATATAACCCTTCAAAGCCATTGCACCTCAATCCTAAGGCCATTGATTTTGATCACATCAATTCACCCTGAGAGCCTAAATATTTCTTCCCTAATGAAGAAATGCTACAATCATTCCATTTTGTGCTAGGTTGTGCACATGATGTTTATCATGTTGAGGTCGATCCTAATTTGGTGGAACCTATAAACCCAGTAGATGACATCCATATGATCCCTATGCCTCACCAGCTTGAGGAGGGATCACATATGTCAATAGAGAAAACTTTCGAAGTGGATATCAGCGAAGATCCCACAAATCCAAAGAAAGTTAAATTTGAAGAAAGCTTATCTCCTAAGGAACGCACCAGCCTCATTCCTCTATTGAAAGAGAGACATGATCTCTTTGCTTGGACTTATAAGGACATGCTGGATTTGGATCCAAAATTGGTTGTCCACAACCTTTCATTGGACCCCACTAAAAATCCAATCAAGCAAAAACTCAAGAAAATGCATCCAACTATCGCCTTAATGGTAAAAGATGAACTACAAAAGTTGTTGGATGTAGAGTTCATTATTCCCATCGACTATCCAGAATGGGTATCAAACATGGTACCCATAGGAAAACCTAATGGAAGAATATGCATATGCACGGATTTTAAGGACCTCAACAAGGCAACACCCAAGGATTCATTTCCATTGCCTAATATCGATGCTCTTGTAGATGCAACTACAAGTCACAAAATGCTCTCACTCATGGATGGTTTTTCTGGTTACAACCAGATTTGGATTAAACCCGAAGATCAGCATAAAACTACTTTTACCACTCCATGGGGGATATTTTTCTATAAAGTTATGCCATTTGGCCTTAAAAATGTTGGTGCCACATATCAGTAGGCTATGACATATATCTTTCATGACTACATGCACAAGATATTAGAGGATTATATTGATGACTTATTGGCCAAGTCATTATTGCATGAAGAGCATGCTAAGGTCCTTAGGAAAGTCTTCGATCACCTGATTGAGCACAATGTTAGGTTGAATCCCAAGAAATGCGTCTTTGGTGTAACTTCAAGAAAACTCTTGGGATTCATCATTTCTAAATGAGGGATCAAAGTAGATCCAGTGAAGGTAAAGGCTATATTGGAAATGGGTCCTCCCATAAATATCAAAGAATTAAGAAGCCTACAGGGCAAGGTAGCATCCATAAAGCGCTTCATCACATAGTTATCGGATAAATGTCGACCCATGAATCGACTGCTACACAAGGGGATCCCATTTAACTGGGATGAAGATTACCAAAAAGCCTTCACTGAGATCAAGAAATACCTAGCCATACCGCCAGTACTAGCTCCACCAAGACCAGATGTGCCATTTTTGTTGTATATATCCACCACTGACTTTGCAGTAGGAACCATGTTAGCCCAGAAGAACATGCAAGACAAAGAGCAGGCAATATACTACATAAGTCACACCTTGGTTAGCTATGATCTAGGATATGCATACATAGAAAAATTATGTTTAGCAATGGTCTTTACAACTAATAAGTTGCACCACTATATGCTGAGTCATATGATGTATGTTATATCAAAACAAAATCCTTTATAGTACATGATGAGTAGGACATATCATAACACATGTACTACAAAGTGGATCATGCTATTGATAGAATTTGACCTAGAATTCATTAGTCAAAAGTCAATCAAAGGACAGGTCATAGTTGATCAACTAGAAGAGGCACCTCTTTAGGATCATAAGCCTCTTGTCATAGAACTTCTCGATGATGCAATCTTTGCATTATCGGAGTCACCAAAACCTGAAGAATTGGATAATAAAGTTGATATGTCTTTGTTCTTCAATGGTTCGAAATGCGAGCAAGGGGGTGGCGCAGGGATTGTATTTTTCATGCCACAAGGTGCTCCAATGCCCTTGTCATTTAAACTCAACTTCCCTTGCACCAATAACAACATTGAATATGAGGCCCTAATCTTGGGTCTCCAAATAGCGCTCACCATGAAGATCAGAAAGCTGAATATCTTTGGTGACTCCCTTCTCATAGTTAACCAAGTTAAGGGAATTTATCAGTGTAGGTGTCCTATCCTAAAAGTATATAAGGAACTTGTGGACACTTACTTAGCCCAACTAGAGTGGTATGACATCGAGGCAATCCCTCGAACATCAAACAAATTCATAGACACCATGGCATATTTGGGATCCTTAATCCCTCAGAATCCATCTACTGACTTTACTACCATCCATGTGAAGATGCTCTCACAATATGCAATGCTACGTGAGGCTCAAGATAACCAAGAATCAATCCACATGATTCATATAGAACCAAACCATGAGTGGTTCTATAAAGCTAGAGACTTTCTAAAGAAGGTACCCTGGGGATCCTTGATCTCACAAGGTCCTATGGAGAATGGTACTACCATTCACCATAGGGTTGTCTCCCAATATGCATTTGTACACATCGAATCACAGCAGGAACAAGTCATCTTGTCATCAAAGTTGTTGCTTATCAAGATTGGTTAACCCAATTACATGATTTCCTTAAGCTTGGAATAATCCCATAGGGATTGTCACATATCACCAAAAGAGCATTCAAACAAAAAGTGACCAAATATGTCTTGTTAGGAGACATCTTGTATCATCATAGCTATGATGGAATTCTCCTTCGTTGCCTTGAGCCCCAAGAATCAGCTTGGGTGATTTCACAAGCTCATGATGGTACATGTGATGGCCATTTCAATAGCATGGCCATCATCAAGTGCATCCTTCGAATGGGCTATTATTGGCCCACCATGGAGAAGGATTACTGCACGTATGTTAGAAAATGTGTTAAATGTCAACATCATGCTAATATTACGCACCTACCATCATAGGCCTTATAGCCCATCCAAGTGGCTTGGCCATTTTCTCAGTGGGGTTTTGATCTAATTGGTAAGATCTCTCCCCCATCGTCGGGCTGACACACATTTATCATAATGGCCACTGAGTATTTTACCAAGTGGGTGGAAGTGATCCCCTTAACTTCTACGATTGGAGCACATATTATGGAGTTCATACTTCACAATATTATCTATCATTTTGGGATCCCATCCAAAATAATCTCGGATAATAGAACTTCATTTAAAAATAAAATTGTAAGGGCTTTAACATCCAAGTATAATATTCAACATAGTTTTGCAACTCCTTATTATTCGTAGGCTAATGGGCAAGTAGAGGCCTCAAATAAAATAATGGTAGCCATCTTAAAGAAAATCGTAAAAGAAAATCATAAAGATTGGCACATTCAACTACCTCTTGCATTATGGGCTTACAGAACTAGCATATGAATGCTCATTGGGGCAACCCTATTTTTGCTGGTATATGGCATTGAGGCCATCATGCCCTTGGAATTGGAAATTCCAACACTGTGTGTCACATTGAAAGAGTTCATCGATGATGACACTACATGGCAAGCTCACCTGGATCAACTGATGCTTCTTGATGAACATCATGTGAATGCTCTTGAGCATCTCTGCGTTTACCAAGATCACCTAAAAAGAGCTTATAATAACAAATTCCACCTGAGAGACTTTAAAGTTGGGGATCTTGTGCTAAAAGAAAACCAACAGAACTCAAACCTACTGCCGCATCTACGAGACAAATTTATGGCCAATTGGTTAGGTCCATTCATTATTTTAGAAAATATTGGACCTGGGACCTATCGCCTAACATCTCTAGAAGGTGTTGAAGAGCTTGAACCTCTCAAAATCCTTCACCTAAAGGCATTTCATACATAAAATCCAAAAAAAAATCATAAAATCATTAAAAATTCAAAAATAATTTAAAATATCAAAAACACAAAAATATTTGCATTTTACATTTTGCATCATATGCATTCATTTAATTGCATTGCATTTAGGCATTTTCATCCATTGCACTTGCATTAGGATAGTTTGTGTTTACAATCTTACAAATGACACCACGTTTGTATGCTAATCATGCATCTTTACATCATCATTATAATCCATCACCCCTGTGAGTAATTGTGTTTTTCAACACAACCCTTCCCATTGCTATGAGGAATATACTAGGGTTTTATGGTCATTCAGCCATACCTAGTTGTCTTTTCAGATTTTGTAGAAAGCTATCTTCACTTTTAGAATATAAGGTCTAGTTTTGATAGTACCTTGCATATATCAAAATCCTATCACAATTTAAACATTAATAATCCTAGTTTGAACAAGGAAATATGAACACTACAAAGTGGTCCTAGTCACCTTAAGCGAAAGGTTTTTACTTGCTCATATTGTGATGCGCATGGTCTAGGATGTTGATCATTGAAAAAAGGACAAGATCCCCCCTACCCAAAGAAATCCCTTGCTTTCATACAAAATAAGAAAATTCCCAAATCAAAGCAAAAGAAAAATAAATAGTGATTTTCATCACTAAGCAAATCCCTTGCTCTAAAAAAAATAAAAAAATAAATAGTGATTTTCATCACTAAACATGAGCAAGTATCCCAATAAATGAAAATAAAATAAGGGGGTGAAGAGCTTGAATCCCTAGAATGGTCAGTATTTGGAAGCCATTGAGTGATCCCCATTACAACAATGGGCTGAATGAATCCCACCTGGCAATGGGGTAGTTCTAAGAAATTCATGTATGAGCTAGCTTTAGGTAGCTTGTATTACCTAGTAGTCTAATTGTAGACATCAAAACATCACCAATATGATTATGTGGCTAAAAGCACTGACCGAATTGGCATACATAGCCCCTAGGGCAGCCCCCAGAGGTTAAACAGTGGTCCTAACCACTCCCAAATCAGTTTTGGAAGGTCAAAGGTCAATTTGGTACCTTTTAAGCACTTTGCTCCCTATTCATCCCACCTCGGTATGATTAGCAGCAATCGTCCTAGGGTGGGACGAGTAGCAAGTTTGACTAGAAAAAAGTCAAGCCTCAAAAAATTTGCCACTCAACTGCACCTTCAGAGAATGCAATTGCGAGGAACGGTTTCAAATATGAGAGAGGGAATTCAGTCAAGCATGCCCTGATCATGGAGGCCTCATGCAAAGAGACTCTAAATCAGGGAGGAATCTTCTCTCCCCCAAAAAGGCATGATAAGCCAAGTGGTGCCCTCACATGCGCATTCAAAGGAGACCCTTGAAGTCTATAAAAGGGTGAGACTCCTCCCCCCCCAAAAAAGGAGTAGAGCTGGAGCATTTGGAGCAATGGAATGCTGCAAAATTGTACCCCTATTCCCCCTTTGTGCTTCCTACATCCCTAATTTCTCTTTTGGGAGAGAGGTTATCGGGTGAACACTAGGAACGCAATCTCGACCCAAAACCTAAGCAATCGACCACAATCCCACACCAAATTCATTGAAACAACCCTCTAGGAGTTTTTTGACCCATCTCAAGTGGATTGGTGTCAAAACCAGACCCCAAACAGTGGGCGTCCTGCCCCCAGGAGCCCCCTAAACTGTTGCAGTCCTAATCGTCCCACCCCGGAGCGATTAGAAATCCATGAAGAATTTCTCTACTATTCTTTTTTCTATTACTTTCTATTTGGTTTACTTATGCTGTTGTTCAAGTTTCATTGCATTCTGACCTATTTTGACCATGTTTTATCATTTTACGCGTTTACTAACACATAGGAAGCACTTTTAGATATAGGACAATCTGAGTAGAATATGCCAAATCTGACCTTCTGGGTTGTCCCAAAATGCCCATTTTTGTATAAACCTAAGTTTTTAGGAGTTTTGGAGGCCTCTGGATAGGACATTTGCAAGGTCACTTTTGCATGATTTGTGACAGTCCTAATCTTCCCACCCCAGAGAGATTAGAAATCCATGCATTATTTCCTGATTGTTATTTTTGCAATGTCTTTGATGATGTTTATATGCTTCTGTAAAAGTTTGGATTCATTCTGACATGTTTTGACCATCGTTTTGCTATTTCATGTATTCACTAGCCGGATGCCTTGGGAATTGCATGTTTTCCCTCTATCTACATATGCTATTAATTGTTTTCTATTTCTCTATGCACAGGATCTCACCACTAGGAACATCAGAGGGGCAGCAAGGAACACATGAACACATGGACGCAAGCGGTGGCAACATTTGGCCCACCCATTTCAAATGTGGGCATGCAGATGACATTGGAAGCGCACCATCCATTGATGTAACGAACTGTATCAAACATTCTGAGCCCTGAAAGGGGGATGTATTGTAACTAGATTTAAAAGCATCATTAATAAAAGAGGCCCCACTTTTCTTTGTTTGCTAACATCTCACGTCTTTCCTTCATGCATTGCTTTTCTCGCATTCGTAGGACTTAGCATTTTTATATCAATTTCGTTTGCATCATAATCTGGCACGTCGTCACCCCGCATTCGGCTTTCAGTGGCGATCATAGTGGGAACTTGTCCCCTACTATTAAGATCAAGTTTTTTTGATCCAAATTTTGTGGTTTCTTTGTAGGTGTTACTCATTCGGGCACTAGACTGCTACTCGTGTCGCCCTGTGATGAATACAGACTTGGAATTTGTGCCACCCCGGGACGAATACAAATTCGTCTCACCCTGAGATGAATACAAACCTGCTATTCATCCCACCCTAGGATGATTGGAGCTCTATGCATTTTCTGAGAAGAAACTCAGAGGCATCTGGTTTGTACAGAGAAGAGGTAGGCCTTCTGAACATCCCCTGTGTTTTTCTATTTTATGTTTCTGCAGATTTCTATTTTCTTTGCTTTCTTGCAATAAAAAAAAAAAAAAAGAAAAACATAGAGTAACTTAAATGGAAGGAACCTAATTAGGGATGCATTTTTTTGGTTTGCTTGCATGGCACTTGCACAAATGGCAAGACCCCATTCTAGGTTTCAGTTCTAGTTAGGATTGGTGATTTCCTTTTGCTACTAATGATTTTTGAAAGATAAAACGTACTCCATAGCATTGCATTAGTGAAAATCATATTTTTTTGTATGTTTTCTTTCTTTACATTATTAAAAGGAACCACACACACACCACGTAATAATATTAACATTAAGGAGTTGGTATTGATACCCCAACACTTGATCAAGACCAACGGTGGATTTCATCACCACCTTGGCTTGGATTTTGCATACATAACCCTGATCATGACTGTTGCTAGATGTAAATCCTGAAGAAAGTTAACCAAGTGTAGCGGGGGTGATTACCAACACATGAGGATAATTTTTCTATGGTAGGTGTCAAAAATAGAGTGATTCCCCTTCCGTACCGCCTATGTTCCACGTATTGTTCTGCTCTCACGTACCAATAGTTTTCCTCACGTAAGGGCGGGTATATTGATAGGTTTGGTATAATGGATTGGTAGTGGTATATTGAAGGGGTGACCATTTTGGAGATATAAGAGCCGTCATCATGCATGAATAACAAAATTTTCTTTACACGGTTTGCACAACAAAAATCAAAACACACTGAACCAGATTTAGGACACACATTTAATCTGTAAATGAGATAATCATTTCAATGTTTGTGTGGTCCATTTTGTTTAGTGTAGCATAAAAAATCACAGCCAAATGTGGGGTGACGGCGTGCCAGATTATGATGCAAACTAAATTGATATAAAAATGCTAAGTCTTACGAATGCAAGAAAAGCAATGCATGAAGGAAAGATGCGAGATGTTAGCAAACAAAGAAAAGAAAGGCCTATTTTATTAATTATGCTTTTAAATCTAGTTACAATACGTCCCCATTTTAGGGCTCAGAACATTTGATACAGTTCGTTACATTAACGGATGGTGCGCTTCCAATGTCATCCACATGCCCACATTTGAAATGGACAGGCCAAAAAATGCCATCGCTTGCGTCTGTGTGTTCATGTGTTCCTTGTTTCCCCTTCAGTGTTCCTTGTGGTGAGATCCTACACATAGATAAATAGAAAATAGTTAATAACATATGCAGATAGAGGGAAAACATGCAATCCCCAGGGCCTTCGGCTAGTGAATACATGAAATAGCAAAACGATGGTCAAACAAGTCAGAATGAATCTAAACTTTGATAGAAGCATAGAAACATCATCAAAGACACATTGCAAAAATAACATTTAGGAAATCATGCATGGATTTCTAATCGCTCCGGGGTGGGACGATTAGGACTGTCACAAATCATGCAAAACTGACCTTGCAAATGTCCTATACAGAGGTCTCCAAAACTCCTGCAAACTTAGGGTTAGACAAAAAAGGGAATTTTGGGATGACTTAGAATGTCATATTTGGTAGATTCTACCCATATTGTCCCGTATCTGAAAGCACTCCCTATGTGTTAGTAAACACGTAAAATGATAAAAACACGATCAAAACAGGTCAGAATGCAATGAAACTTGAACAATAGCATAAGTAAACCAAATAGAACATAATGCAAAAATAATAGTAGAGAAATTATTCATGGATTTCTAATCGCTCTTGGGTGGGACGATTAGGACTACAGTAGTTTGAGGGACACCCAGGGGCAGGACGCCCGCCATTTGGGGTCTGGTTTTGACACCAATCCACTTGGGATGGGTCCAAAACCTCCTAGGGGGTTGTGTCGATGAATTTTGTGTGGTATTACGGCTGATTGCTTAGGTTTTGGATTGGGATTGCGTTCCTAGTGTTCACCTAATAAATTCTCTCCCAAAAGAGAAATTAGGGATGTAGGAAGCATAAAGGGGGAATGGGGGTACAATTTGGTAGCACTCCATTGCTCCAAATGCTCCAGCTCTGCTCATTTTTTTGGGGGTGAGGAGTCTCACCCTTTTATATACTTTAGGGGTCTCCTTTGAATGCACATGCGAGTGCGCCACTTGGCTTGTCATGCCTTTTTGGGGGAGAGAATATTCCTCCCTGATTTAGAGTCTCTTTGCATGAGGCCTCCATGATCAGGGCATGCTTGACTAAAGTCCCTCTCTTAGATTTGAAACCATTCCTCACAATTGCATGCTCTAAAGGTGCAGTTGAGTGGTGGATCTGTCGAGGCTTGACTTTTGCTAGTCAAACCTGCTACTTGTCCCACCCTGGGACGATTGCTGCTAATAATCCCGGGGTGGGACGAATAGGGAGAAAAGTGCTTAAAAGGTGCCAAATTGACCTTTGAACTTCCAAAACTGATTTGGGAGTGGTTAGTACCACTTTTTAACCTCTGGGGGCTGCCCTAGGGGCTATGTATGCCAATTTGATCAGTGCTTGTAGCCACATAATCGAATTGGTACTATTTTGGTGTCTACAGATGCCCCTTTTTGGGATGTGTTGTGTGTGGTGCAGTGCTGAGAAAAAATAGAGAACCACCACCATGGTCTATACCCATAGCCAAGCCCAATCATGGGTAGAAGCTATGAAAAGTGTACAAGGAGGCACAAGTCACCTCTATTATAGCCCCAAGGACTTGGTTATATCACCTTGGTAGCTTGACCCACAACGTGGTCCACACTATGCCACTACAAAAAAGGACTATAGAGGCACCCCTTTGGGGGGCACCCCCATTCAACACAAACCCTCTCAGGAGGAGTACATACATGGGAAGGCTCCCTTAGACACTCATTATGAGTGGCCATTGTAGGATGAAGTGCTAGAGCAGCATAGGGTTCACAAGGAGGGACAAAATGATTATATCATTCCCTCTATCCCTCATTACTGTTAAAACTAATAGACCAAATCTATAGTGCAAGGCTCTTCATACTGGGTGAGCCAACTCTAACCATACCTTTCACATGTACGAAAGGGAGCACGAGGAAGACCAATACATTCCTCAAGAGCAATACACCATGTGGGAGCAATGCGCCTTCGCACCTACTAATTATCAAGATCACCTATTAAGGCTAGAGCCTCAGGTGAATGCTGCTAACCTCGGTAGAGGAAAGCGACCCATAGAGATCTCAAATCACCACAACCAAGATAGACATGTAGTAGAGGCATCTAGGCCTCCTAGACATAGGACGATGAAACAAATTAACTTGGCATTTTCCAAACATGTCACCCGCCAAGCGCAAATCATGCAGCTTAGGCAAGATCAGCAGCAGTTAGAGCAACTATATCATCTTAACAAAGAGCGCATTCAGTGCCATACAAATGAGTTACTCCAGAACACTGTGCATGAAAGGATTCCAACCCCTCGCACACATAGTATAGAAATTTATGAGAGGCACAACCCCTTAGTGCGAGATAGGTCTCCATGACCTTATCAAGTGTTGCCTACAAGACCTCCTAGACCTGAGTGGGAGGGCACCACTAGAACCAATGATAGGCATCTTCCTCGAGCACTCATCCGTGTTTATAGGACACACCCAAAAACTCCCCAAGAAGCCTATGAGTAATTTGAGCAAGAAGAAGAGATGGTCGAAATGCACTACCAAGGCAAGGGGGTGCTACCTAGCTACCCATCCATAGGCCTCAAGTTCCTCGTAATGCACAATGAGAACAAACCAAAGAAGAGGAATAAAATCCTCTGATGCATACAAAGTGCTACTAGAGCATTTAGAGTTTGTGGATACTAAGACTTTAGGGCCCCATAAGCCTACCTTACACCAACTCTACAGTCACCCTATGCATACTTTAGTTCCAACACCCCCATAGCTCGATCGCTTCAAAATGCCTCAATTGGCAATTTTCAGAGGGGATGAGGATGCCCAAGAACACGTAACAAGGTTCCTGATTCAATGCTTTGGCATTCAGGACAATGATGCATTGCTTCTGATAATGTTTATAACCACGTTCGCAGGCCCTACCCCGGATTGGTTTACCCAATTGCCAAAGCATAACATCAACAATCTAGACTAGCTAGTGGACGCGTTCCTTGAACGTTTTGCCTTCAAAACCAAGAATAAGGCATCCTTAAGTGACCTAGCTGGCCTTAAGTAGTATGATGATGAGACCATATCCGCTTATGGGAATCGATGGATGACATTGCTTTCAAAGCTACCCTACCTCCCTCCTATGGCCGACATGACTCAGATGTTTTCAAAGAGTTGCATAAGGTCGATCTTCATGTTATTGTAGCTACAGCAATATGCCATCCTAGAAGAATCCCTGGTGCAATCCAGGATAATTGAGGAGATCAAAATTCAAAACAACAAGATTTCCAAGCCATGCAAGAAAGAGTGGACCAAAAATGCCAAAATTGGGCCCACGTAACTGAAACCCGCCATGATCAATCAGGTTGCCATAACTATACCACCACCTGCACAAATGAAATAGCCCCCAAAGGCTAATTATCAGGAAGTTCCTCTTGCTAACTATGAAAAGGAAAACCACAAACAAGAGCAAAATTAGCAGTGTCACCCTAAGCGATAATTCACATAGTTCACGGAGTCTAGAGACTCCTTGTTTGACCGCTTGTTCATGGTAAACCTGATAAACTTGTCGAAAACTCGACCCATAGACCCCAATGCACCAAAACCCAAGGGCTACAAGGAATATTTATATTGTAGATTACACCGGTAGAAAGGACATGACATATTTAGTTGTTGAAAAGTCAAAAACTTTGTGCAAGACTTGATAGACAACAAAATTCTTATGGTGGATAATCCCATAGCACTGAGCAACCAATAGATGGATGTATTCAAAGACCCCTTGCATTCCCATGATGCACAGGTAAATACTGTACATGTGAATGAGGTGACACAAAAATGCCCCATGCAAGGGTATGTAGGGATGATAAGCATTGTGATGCGGAACAAAAGACACCCAAACACAGCCGCACCTACTGCAACTATAGTAAATGTTCCATCAACGTCACAACCCCCATAACACCCTACACAACCTCCCCCACCTAGACTAGTGGCCAATATTTGGACTAATGGAGACCAAATTCATTTCATTAACATGATCCTTTTGTGCTAGTACCCATAGAGCCAGATCTGGGGCTCAAGGATCACCAATGAAGTTTGAGTCAACACCCCTATGATAATGGAGACCAAATTCATTTCATTAACATGATATCCATTGACTTAACCACTCCCATCCATAATCCAGTCGATCCAGCATGACCATTGTATCTAGACCTAAATGCCATAGACTGGGATCACGCTAACTTACCACCATCCCCATCAGAGTACTGGTCTTGCGATGAGATGCTTAATTTCACCCCAGGACCAACTCAGGATATATTCCATGCTAAATAGGAACCCAAAATTCCCAACATAGATCTAAATTCAGTGAATGATATCCACCTAATCCTGACTCCACACCAGTTGGAGGACGGATCCCACATGTCAGTCGAAGAGACGATTGACATAGACATTAGTTCTGATCCAATGAATCTGCAAGTCATCAAGCTGGGGGTAAGTCTATCCCTCGCAGAGCAAGCCAATTACATTACCCTTCTCAAAGAGAAGAAGGATGTTTTTGCATGGTCCTACAAAGACATGTCGGGGCTAGACCCACAACTAGTCATGCATAATCTAACACTTGACCCGACAGTCAAGCCAGTCAAGAAAAAGCTACGTAAGATGCACCCAATAGTAGCCTTAATGGTCAAATACAAGCTACAAAAGCTATTGGATGCATATTTTGTCATCTGCATGGATTACCCACCATGGCTATCCAACATGGTACCCGTCAAGAAGCCGGATGAGAGGATTCGCATATGCATCGATTTTTGAGATTTAAACAAAGCGAGTCCCAAGGACGATTTCCCCTTGCCTAGCATCGATGCATTGGTATAAGCTACAGAAGGCCATGAAATGCTTTCCCTCATGGATGGTTTCTTGAGATATGACCATATTTGTATCAATCCCGATGATCAACTAAAAACGGCGTTCATGACACCTTGGGGGACATTTTGTTATAAGGTCATGCCCTTTGGCCTTAAAAATGTTGGCGCCACCTACCAATGTGCTATGACATACATATTCCACGATCACATGCATAAAAATTTGGAAGATTATATGGATGATTTGTTGGCCAAATCTCTTTTGCACCAAAATCATCTCGATGACTTACGCAAGATCCTTGATTGCCTCATCGAACATAAGGTTAGACTAAACCCCAAGAAGTGTGTATTTGGCATCACATCTAGAAAACTCTTGGGTTTCATAGTCTCAAAATGAGGCATCGAGGTAGATCCAAACAAAGTCAAGGCAATCCTTGAGATGCTTCCCCCAACCACCATCAAGCAGCTAAGAAGCTTGTAGGGAAAGGTCACGTCAATCAAGCGCTTCATAGCGTAGTTATCTGACAAGTGCTGACCCATGAATAAATTATTACACAAGGGGGTAGCATTTCATTAGGATGATGAGTGCCAGTCAGCCTTCGACGACATCAAATAATACTTGGCTTCACCACCAGTATTGGCACCACCTAGACTAGGAGTGTCATTCTACTTATACATCTCAGCTATTGAGGTGGCACTGGGTGCCATGCTAGCCCAAAAAAATGAATTACATAAAGAACAAGCTAATTACTATCTTAGCCACACCCTAGTCAGTTATGAACTTAACTATGCATACGTTGAGAAGCTATGTTTGGCAATGGTATTTGCCACCAAAAAGCTATGCCATTACATGCTGAGCAATACGAAGTATGTTGTGTCTAAGGAGAATCCATTGCGGTACATGATGAGTCGTACTTATCATAGTAGTCGCATGGAAAAATGGATCATGTTGTTGATGGATTTTGACATTGAATTCATTGGAAAAAATTCCATCAAAGTCCAAGTCATCACCGATCAACTAGCAGAGGCTCCTCTTGAAGATGATCAGCCTCTGACCATAGAGCTACCCGATGATGGGGTCTTCCATGTCTCAGAATCACCAGATTCTGAAGAGCCTGAGTCACCGACTAACATAACCTTATTCTTCCATGGTTCTAAATGTGAGCAAGGAGGTGGCATGGGAATCATATTTTTCACACTGCAAGGGGCTCCAATGCCTTTATCATTTAAACTTGATTTCCCATGCACCAATAACAATTTTGAATATGAAGCCTTGCTCATAGGTCTTCAGAAAACCATCACCATGAACATCAAACGCTTGAATATCTTTGGTGATTCATTGTTAATTGTCAACCAAGTGAAAGGGGTATTCCAATGCAAATGCCTAGTTTTGCAGGCCTACAAAGCCCTTGTGGATAAATTCCTAGCAAAGCTTGAATGGTACGACATCGAGGCACTCCATCGATCATCGAATCATTTTGCGGACACTATGGCCTCCTTGGGGTCACTAATCCCGCAAGACCCTTATGGTGAGATGACAACCATTCAAGTCAAAACATTATCTCAATCCATGATGGAGCGTGCAAGATCTAACATAACGCTAGGAATCCACCTGATCCAGATTGAACCATCTCAGGATAGGTTCTCTCGAATCCATGATAGTCTGAATCACGCCAACTGGGGGTCTTTGTTCTCTCAAACCCATCTTAATAGCAACACAACGCTATTTCTACAAGTTCTTTCCCACTCAACTTTTGCTAGGGATGAACTTCAAGAGGGATCGGCCATTCATACCATCAAGGTTTTTGATCAGCAGGATTGGTACACACCCATAAGAGACTATCTCAAGTTAGGTAGCCTCCCACTTGGATTGTCGCACGCCGCAAAAATATCACTCAAACAGAAAGTGGCAAAGCATGTCTTGCTAGGAGACATTTTGTACCATCGGAGCTATGAAGGGATCCTCCTCCATTGCTTGGACCAGCAGGAGTCCGCTTGGGTGATCACCCAAGCACACGATGGTACATGTGGTGGCCACTTCAACGGTATGGCCATCGCAAAGTGCATTCTTCGCATGGGCTATTATTGGCCATATTTAGAGCGAGATTGTTGTGCATATGTGTGAAAGTGCATGAAGTGTCAACACCATGCTAACTTGACACACGTACCTTCTCAGGCCTTGCAACTAATCCAATCGGCTTGGCCATTTTCATAGTGGGGCCTAGATCTCATCGAAAAGATCTCCCCTACATCATCAGGTCGTCACACGTTCATCATAACGGCCACAGAGTACTTCACCAAGTGGGTGGAAGCAATTCCGCTTACCTCTATGACTGGGCCCCGCATTGCGGAGTTTATTTTACATAACATCATATGTCATTTTGGTATTCCATCCAAGATCATCTCGGATAATGGGACGTCATTTAAGAACAAATATGTGCGTGCTTTGACAACAAAGTGCAAAATTTAGCATAGTTTTTTGACACCCTATTATCCTCAGGCAAATGGGCAAGCAGAGGCATCAAACAAAATACTAGTCACCATCCTTAAAAATATGGTCACAGATAATCATAAGGATTGGCACATCCAAATACCACTTGCCCTATGGGCTTATCGCACTAGCATTTGGACGCCCACTAGGGCCACTCCATTTTCGCTGGTGTATGGCTCCGAGGCAGTCATGCCTCTCGAGTTGGAAATACCTTCCCTGCACATATCAATGCAAGAGTTCATCGATGATGACACTGCATGGCAGGCCCGGTTAGACCAGCTTACGTTGCTCGACGAATGATGCATCAATGCTCTCGAGCATTTACGTATCTATCAAGAGCAACTTAAGAAAGCATATAACATGAAAGTTCACCTGAGGGACTTTCAGGTTGGTGACCTGGTCTTAAAAGAGAACCAACAAAATTCTAACTTGTCACCCCATTTAAGGGACAATTTTGCAATAAATTGGTTAGGTCCTTATGTAATCGATAGTCAAATAGGACCTGGAACATACCGACTCACCTCTCTTGAAGGAATCAAGGAACTAGAACCCTTGAACATCAGTCATTTGAGGCCATTCCACATTTAGAGAGCCATCGCCCACCCAAAAAGCTCCAAGGGTTCCCATAATCGCTTGGTCAACCTAAAATGCCCCAAAGGTATCTATCACCCCTTTGGTCAAACCAAAAGCCCCAAGGATTCCCGCAATCGCTTGGTCAACCTAAAACGCCCCAAAGGTATCTATAATCCCTTTGGTCAAACCAAAAGCTCCAAGGGTTCTCACCACCGCTTGGTCACCCAAAAGCTCCAAGGATTCCCACAATTGCTTGGTCAACCTAAAATGCCCCAAAGGTATCTATAAATTCCTTTGGTCAAACCAAAAGCTCCAAGGGTTCTCGCCATCGCTTGGTCACCCAAAATGCCCCAAAGGTATCCATCATCCCTTTGGTCAAACCAAAAGCTCCAAGGATTCCCACAATCGCTTGGTCAACCTAAAACGCCCCAAAGGTATCCATAATCCCTTTGGTCAAGCCAAAAAATCCAAGGGTTCTCACAATCGCTTGGTCCAAAACAAATATTCAAAAACAAAACAAAATAAACAAAAAAACAACAGATAATCAAAAATAACAAAAAAATAGCATCTCACTATCATGCATATTCTTAAAAATCAAAACACCAAAAAAAGAAACGAAAAACTGCATTAGGCATCGCATACAAACATTGCATATTTGTTGGTCATACATGTCAAAAGCACAATAGACTATAATTGCTCAGCAATTCCATCATTTTTCCAAATTCAGTCCATTTTGTAAAAATATCCATCAAAAATAACATCCTTCGCATTTTTGCCATATCATAGTCAGTTTTCTGCTAATGTCTTTAGGGTTTTTCGTCATTCAGCTATCTTTAGATTTCTGGTCAAATGTTGTACGAAGTCAGACCAATTTTTACAAGGTAGAGTTTTACTTGGATCACGCCTTGTTACATCACATCCCAACACAAGCTTAAAACACATAAAAATTCCCAAGTTGTGTGAACGCAAGAGAAACCTACAAAGAAGTCTAGGGTACCATAGGTGAAAGGTTATCCTGCTCATCCCCCTATGCGAATGGTTCAAGAATGTTGAGAATTGACAAAAGGACAAGCTCTTCCCCATCCAATTCCCCATAATAAACAGTGGTTTTCACCACTATCAAAAATTCCAAACACCTTTGGTCCCCAAAGTCATAAGGATTCGTACTGCACATCCCTGAGAAGGATGGGTAGTCATCCCCAAGGCCTAAAAGGATCAATGCCATTCACAAGCAAAATCCCAAAAGTCCACCATCAAAAATCTCGAAACACATTTGATCCCCAAAGTCGTAAGGATTCGTACTACATGCCCCTGAGAAGGATGGGTAGTCATCCCCAAGGCCTAAAAGGATCAATGCCATTCCAAAGAAAAATTCCCAACCACCTTTGAGCCCCAAAGTCGTAAGGATTTGTACTACATGTCCCTGAAAAGGATGGGTAGTCATCCCCAAGGCCAAAAGGATCAATGCCACTCACAAGCCAAAAACCCACGAGCTCAACTTGGAAATCAACATGCCAAATCTAAATCCTCAAAAGGCAACAATAAAAATAATAACAATGGTTATCACCACTACTCAAACCCCTTGCTCAAGAAAAAAAACAAAAAGAGAAAAATAAATAGTGATTTTCATCACTATGTATGAGAGCAAGTATCCCAACAAGTTGAGCAACCGAAAGACGCCTGAGCTTGAATCCCTAGAATTCTCAGCATTTGAAGAACCATTTAGGTGATCCTCATTATGGGTTTGGTGGATAGCCTACCTGGCAATGGCGGTATCCTAAACACATGACGATATGTCTATCACATTAGCTTTGCATGTGTGTAGACCAATGTTTGCATGTGGATGAGCTAGCTTATGGTATTCTAGATTGCACCATAGATTAATCTTACTAAATACAGAAAAGGAGTTAGTGGAGCTAATTAGGTGATCCTCAGTACGGGTTTGGTGGACAGCCTACCTGGCACTGGCGGTATCCTTACGAATACCACAATAAAAAAACTCAATCGCACACACAGGGATGTGAAATAACTTGGTCAAACTCAAGTCTAATTCGTACCTTGTTCGAAAGTCTTGTAAGATAATGTACAAGTCTTGATTAGTTAGTTAAAGCAACTGAGTCTCAAAAAAACCTTAACTACATTTTAAAACAATTGTCGTACATTTCATTATCACCATCAAAAATAACAAAACAAAAATTACAAATACAAAGTTATTTCATAAAGCAATCACATAGTACAGAGAGCCAGTTAATCCTGTACAGTCTATGGTGCGACCACTTGCATACCAACAAATCATTCCATCCATTCCATATGCATACATCCATATCATATAGCTAACATCATCCATAGTCATAACAACATATGCATACATAAACATAAATAAAGGTGCATAAAAAGAACAATAAACCATAACAAAGTAAATAATCCAAAAAGAGAGTCATGTATATATTAAGTCAAAAATGCCCTCAGGCTACAATAAAAAGGTCCTCTGACCTCACAAAAATCCAAAAACTCAAAATCCCCAAAGCCTAGGGAGTCGGCCACCATAATCACGTAGGATCGATGCGACTGGAACTACCCCTAGTGGTATGGGTCCTATGGGACCTCTCAGGGCAGCTGCTGCCAGCCCTCACATCATGCCCACTAACGCTACCCTCACCCACCCACCTACGATGAGAGGATGCAGACTGCTCAGTCTCACTACCTCTCGTACGGCGTGACGATCCACCTCCAGTGAGCTCAGGTAACTTTCCCCCAAGGTGGATAATCTCGACCTCCAACTCCACCCAGCATCGACCCCACTCCACATCCCGTCGATGGTACGTAGCCAATGCGTCATCCCGTTGTGCCAACTAAGCCCATAGGAGATCCCTCTCGACTCTATGCTCCTCATCCCATCTCTGTAGTAGATCCTCCAATCATGCTATCTCAGCACGAAACCTAGCCTCCATATCCCCTGGGACTGCCTGAGGCATGGGCATCTTTAGGATGGCATGCTGCTCTGGCACCCACTACTCTAGGATGTCCTATGTATCCAGCTGCTCTGGAACCCCTAAATCATCCCCAGTCAAGTCATCTACCTCCACCATATCCGCATCATCGAGCGGAGCCCCCCAACCCTCCACTAGTGCCTCTACACCCCCACCTCCTGCTGCTACCGCATCCGGACCTCCTAGAGGCCCCTCACCCCGCCATCGCCGCATTGTCCACCACTGGTCGTACTCTGCAGTCACCCCGACATTGTCCATGTCGGGGACATCAATCACTGCATCAGACTCCTCGCCTAGTGGCTCAATAATCATCCAGGCTAGAGTCCTCTCGTCGCCCCGATGCCGATAGATCAAGGGCTCACCAAGAAATCCCTGGCGCACCCCAAACTGTCGAGTCACTCGAATGTACGGGAAGTACTCCTGCTCTGTCCCATGTTGCCCGATCAACCATCTCCCCCTATGCACCCATCGAGCCACTCTCCAACCTCAGGCTAGGCTGGAAAGTCCTAGTATGGCTACCATAACACCTCCCCTGGAGCAAGACGAGAGAAGGCATCAGTATAGTGCCCTACGACACCTGCCCACCATCGACTCTACCCCTGCTCCTCTGACCTCCACCATAGAGCAGCATACCCAATCTCCCTATCCACCATCTCACCCTGAGTGGTCCAAGGCAACCCCTGTGGCCGCTCCATAGCTATGTGTTGCCACCCCCAACACTACAAAAGATAGCTGCACCCGATCCCTTTTCGCCTCCGACAGTGGACCTCGTACAACTCATCGTAAAGCTATGCCAATAGTGTTTGACCCCACCTCATAATAAGTGGCGCTGCTGTCGGACACTCCACCAGTCTGAACACCACCTCGAGCAGGTTCCAAGGGAACCTCGCACCTGAGGAGTCAGGAAGCAGCATGTTGGAGATGAGGGTCATGAGCAACGCATGCCTCACCCCCAAAATGCCCTTCTCTAGCCACCACCGCACCAGAATCCCACCAATCAAGTAGTCTACCTCTGCCCTCTCCATAGCCCTATCCACCCCCATCCTCGTCGCCTACCCAAAGCACCGTGTCAGCACCGCCATCTTTTTATCATAGGGAGTCATCTGAATGGGCAGTTTGTCCATCAGAATCCATAGAATTCGATACACGTCCTCCAAAGTAACCGTCATCTCCCCTATTGGGAGATGAAAGGTGTTGGTGTGGGGATCCCACAAATTGATCAAGGTAGTCAGATATGCCCGATCCCCCACCATAGGCTCCAAACGCGTCACCTGCTTGAGCCCAAGGGCATCAAGCCACTCCCAATCCATAACTGTTAGCGCCTCCTGGGCATCAGAGAACACAGTCGACTGGCGGTGCCGACTCCTAACAACCTGCAAAACACAAACACAATAAAACAAAAAAAACAAATTAGGGTTTCAACCTTAATTTAAACAAAAACATTCAAATAAACTGTATAGACGAAAAACAAAGTACAAAAAAACAAAAGTACAGAACTGTACAACCGAAGTACAGATCAATCAAATAAACTATACAATCAAGAACAAAAAATGCAATAAAACAAATTCATCCTAGGGTTTCAACCTTAGTATGAACAAAAAAATCAAACAAAAACATAAAACTCATACTAGGGTTTTTTTCACCTTAAGTATGAACAAAAAAACTCAAACAAAACAAACCAAATCATACTAGGGTTTTTAACCTTACTGTGAACTAAAAAAACAAATAAAAAAACAAATAAAACAAAAACAAATCATACTAGGGTTTTTAACCTTAATGTGAACTACAAAAACAAATTAAAACAATAAAACAAATTCATCCTAGGGTTTTTAACCTTAAGTGTGAACAAAAAAACATCAATAAAAACAAACAAAATCAACCTAGGGTTTTTAACCTTAAGTGTGAACAAAAAAATCAAACAAAACAAACAAAATCAACCTAGGGTTTTGACCTTAAGGTGAACAAAAAAAAAAACAAAACATAAACAAAAACATCACCCTAGGGTTTCGACCTTAAGGTGAATAAAAAAACAAAAACATAATACAACACAAAAATTAATACTAGGGTTTCGATCTTAATATTAACACAAAATAAAAACAAAATAACACAAAATAAAAACAAAATAACGCTAAATAAAAACAATTATGTGCAAGTTTTTTAACTTCATATAAAGCAAAAAAAAATAACAAGAAGAAGGAAGGAACATCATACCGGTCTCGCTTCAGCTCCTCCACTCAAATATCCGGTTCTCGCACTCATGGTGTCCACGAAATTTTGATAGCGCTCCACTATGCAAACTCGCACTCCTCCTCCCCACAGCTCCAAAACACCAAGAAAAAAATGTTGCAAATGAGCCCAAAAACAAGATTTGGTCTTTTTATAGGCTGTTGGGCCTGTAATCGTTCCACCCTGGGATGAGCACTCTAGTTAGCGCTCTTCCCACCCTGGGACGATTACAAAATTGCTATTCGTCCCACCCTGGGACAATTACAGAGCAGAAAATAAAGCAACCAAAATTGCATCCAAAAAATGCACCAAAAACAACAATAAAACTGCCGGATAAAGGTGCCTTTGCACCTGACATTCTTGGCATGAAAAACCGATGTCGGGGTCACAAATAATATCTATCCTACTCCCTAAGAAGGCTAGTATAGTCGGACCGCTCCACGGGAAGGAGGATTTTCGATAATTTCTACCCCAATAGGCGTCAACAAAAAGGGTCAAAACCCACCAAAAATAGGTCCGATTGCTAGAAAACTACACACGTTCAATGGAAAACACTGAAGGCACCCTTACAAACGTCATCTTGGGTCAAGCGACTCATCACTTTTCTCATTTTGGTCATTCCCTCATCGATTCGTCGCTTGAGGGGGTAGTCACACTTAGTCACCAAATCAACAAATACACACCCAATCAAGGAAATGGCATGCATTCAAAGAATCATTGACAAAGACAATCACGCTCCTGCTTGGGGCAACAAACAAGCAATAATCACAAGTTGAACAAACACTTGGCATTCTGGAAGCATGAAGACAAGGTTCCTCAGACAAAAGGTTGCACCCTTTGCCTATTCATGACTGAACAATGTCCAAGATCAAGTACACCTCACGAAAAAGGTTACACTTGAGTTAAGCTCCTTAGCTCGTTAGAAGCAAGGATTCAAGAATGCGTGCCCTTTCCATACTTGGGGCATCAAAATTTGGTTAGGTTACTAAGAAACCCTAATCATTAAGTGCCTTGGTCATCTATTTTTGCTCAGCACTGCGCCACACATAGTGCATCCCAAAAAGGGGCATCTATAGACACCAAAACAACACCAATCCGATTATGTGGCTACAAGCACTGACCAAATTGGCATACATAGCCCCTAGGGCAGCCTCCAAGAGGTTAAAAAGTGGTCCTAACCACTCCCAAATCAGTTTTGGAAGGCCAAAGGTCAATTTGGCACCTTTTAAGCACTTTGCTCCCTATTCGTCCCACCCCGGGACAATTAGCAGCAATCGTCCCAGGGTGGGACAAGTAGTAGGTTTGACTGGAAAAAAGTCAAGCCTCGATAGATCCGCCACTCAAATGCACCTTCAGAGCATGCAATTGTGAGGAACGGTTTCAAATCTGAGAGAGGGACTTCAGTCAAGCATGCCCTGATCATGGAGGCCTCATGCAAGGAGACTCTAAATCAGGGAGGAATCTTCTCTCCCCAAAAAAGGCATGACAAGCCAAGTGGCGCCCTCGCATGCACATTCAAAGGAGACCCCTGAAGTCTATAAAATGGTGAGCCTCCTCACCCCAAAAAAAGGATCAGAGCTAGAGCATTTGGAGCAACGGAGTGCTGCCAAATTGTACCCCCATTCCCCCTTTGTGCTTCCTACATCCCTAATTTCTCTTTTGGGAGAGAGGTTATCGGGTGAACACTAGGAATGCAATCCCGACCCAAAACCTAAGAAATAGGCCACAATCCCACACCAAATTTGTTGACACAACCCCCTAGGAGGTTTTGGACCCATCCCAAGTGGATTGGTGTCAAAACCAGACCCCAAACGACGGGCGTCCTGCCCCCGGGTGCCCCCCAAACTGCTGCAGTCCTAATCGTCCCACCCCGGAGCAATTAGAAATCCATGAAGAATTTATCTAATTTTATTTTTGCATTATGTTCTATTTGGTTTACTTATGCTGCTATTCAAGTTTCATTGCATTCTGACCTGTTTTGACCGTGTTTTTATCATTTTACGCGTTTACTAACACACAGGGAGCGATTTCGGATACGGGACAATCTGGGTAGAATCTGCCAAATATGACCTTCTGGGTCGTCCCAAAATTCCCCTTTTTGTCTAACCCTAAGTTTGTAGGAGTTTTGGAGGCCTATGGATAGGACATTTGCAAGGTCGCTTTTGCATGATTTGTGACAGTCCTAATCGTCCCACCCTAGAGAGATTAGAAATCCATGCATTATTTACATACTATTCTTTTTGCAATGTGTCTATGATGATTTTTCTATGCTTTTGTCAAATTTTGGATTCATTCTGACATGTTCTAACCATCATTTTGCTATTTCATGTATTCACTAGTCGAAGGCCCTAGGGATTGCATGTTTTCCCTCTATCCGTATATGCTATTAACTATTTTTTTTTCTCTATGCACATAATATCACTACCAGGAACACCGTAGTGGCAGCAAGGAACACATGAACACACGGATGCAAGCGGAGGCAATGTTTGGCCCGTCCATTTCAAAATGTGGGCATGCGAATGACATTGGAAACGCACCATCCGTTGATGTAACTAACTGTATCAAACATTCTGAGCCCCAAAAGGGGGACATATTGTAACCAAATTTAAAAGAATCATTAATAAAAGAGGCCTCGCTTTTCTTTGTTTGCTAACATCTCGTGTCTTTCCTTCATGCATTGCTTTTCTCGCATTCATAGGACTTAGAATTTTTATATCAATTTCGTTTGCATCATAATTTGGCACGCCGTCACCCCGCATTCAGCTTTCACTAATCCAAATACATCCAAAATTAGGATAATTAAGAACATTTGGTGATCCTCATTAAAATAATGGGTTGAATGAATCCCGCATGGAAATGAGGTAGTCTTATGTTTCATCTAATATATTAATTTGCACACATAGGGATAATGAATATCATGGTCTTCATAACAAAATATTTTATCTTTCAGGAGTCTTGTATAGTCATTATACAACTTTTGATTAATCAACTAGGGTGTTTGAGCCTCATATAAAACCCCAAAAATTCCTTATAGTAATAAATCATCTCATCAATCAATCACAATTTTCCTTATGAGGTTTTGTTTATTAAAGGATGTTTATGAAATAAGATGGAAATCGAATGGATATTAGCAATGATATTTAGACGACCACTAACTATTTTGTACATATATTTTAATTTATAGAAGCTTATAGAGAAAACCCATACATCTCACATCATTTCATCTCACATATGGATGCTTAAATGATTATTTCTTATATTAAGATTTATCATTTTCATTCATGATTCTTATACATTTTGTGGTGTTGTCCATTAGTTTGTTAAACACATTTTAAATTCATTCCTTATGTTTTAAGTGATTAGAGTATATAGTTTCATTTGCATTAGATCATTCTCATGTAATTAATGCATTACATCACATATAATTTATCATATCATATCACATAGACTAAATGCATAAACAATTAAAACAAATTAAACATGCATTTAACATTCATCATTGCATCCATATATGCATACATAGTAGTGCATCTACACATATAGATCACAACATCTAATCATACATATATCATCTAGCTAGTGCATGTCATTAGTACATAGCATACATGTAGCATAATCAAATCAAAGCATCATATAAGCATTGCATCCATAACTACATCACATGAACATAAGCACCAATATAATACACATAATGAGAAATAAAATAGTATCATATATATGTGTGTAAAAATATACATAGTGGTACAAAAATGCCTACATACTACAATAGTGTAGGTCCTTATACCATACACTCAAAATTGGTACAAGTCATCATGATGTATCATGCAATGCCTGAACCCCCTAAGATACCTCCTCCCTCAGCTCTATATTCGCAAGGTTGTCTAAAGTTGGTACCCATTGATTTCTCAGATCGAACACCTGACTTGTGGCTAGGGCGTACTAAGTACTATCTAGAATCACTTTGTCAAATCTTGTGGGATACTCCTATAGTAGACCAATTAGGTAAAGTGCCACCAAGCATGGCCACATGCCCCTCCAACTATAGAATGTATGCACCATCAAATTTGTGCCTTGCATCATACTGACTAACTAGACCCTACAATCTAGCCACATTTGTCTTCAATGCTACTACATCTCTTGTGGTAGGTGTACCTACTTTAGCCTAACCTACTATAGCCTATCCTACTAGCATCTATCCTGACCTAATAGGGGTAGCCCCCAACTATGTCCTGAGAGCATCTCTCTCAATAGTCCTAGCATCCAAATGTGCTTGCAGGAGAACCCTCTAAGTAGTGATATTATATATCATGGCCTAAGTTGAATCCACCTACACTTGAAGAGTGGTCCTTTCCTCTAAAAATCCTCACCACTACCTCTACCTTGCACTGAGCTGGCTCTATGTGGTAGCGAGACATGTATCCCATTCCATGATCTAATGTTGGGATTTCTATAGTTGAGCCTATATACTATGTGCATGTGCCCATAACTGGGATACCTCATCATCTAGGGCATCCTACTCCCCCTCCTCACCATATTGTGGCTCCTCAACCTATTCTTCAGCCCACACCCATGCCTCATCTACCCTACGATGCACTTATCGCCTATCATCTCTGCCTCCCTTTGCTACAACCTCATCCCTATCTTAGCCTAGGCTGCCACCATCCTACCATAGCTGCATCATCCACCAGGTGTCATAATCTCATGTGGTACAAGGTATTGTTGCACCTATGTCCTCTATCATAGGATCTACCTCCTTCAATAAGTCTATCACCTATGGTGCAGGAAATTGTGTCTCCACCTATATGCGATGATAGAGAAATAGCATTTCTGGAATATCCTATATGATTCCAACTACCTAGTAACCCTAAACAAATGGAATAAATTCCTAATCCTCTTATAGTTCTCAATGAGCCATCTCTCATGCCTCACCCACACCAAGTACCTATCTACCTCATCCCATGCTAAGCAATCTAGATAGGGTCTCCATATTACCTACTCCACCTATAGCCTTATTAGTGATCTCATATAATGCTCCAAGATACCAACATGAGATTTGCTCTATCATGTCTTTGCCTCACGTGGCCGTTGTGTAGCATAACACTAGGTAACTACTTGAAGAACACAAGCTTATACTAAGAGGGGGGTGGATAGTATAGATCAAATTTCACTTTTCTTTCCCAAACAATATTATCCAATATTATCAAAGGTAATATCAATAGTAGTAATAAAAAAAATGCACAAATCATCACACACAATAGAAACACCAATTTAACGTGGTTCACCCAATGTGGGTTACTCCACAAAGAAAATATTTCTACTAAAATTTCCTCAATAAATCTCTTGGGAATCAATTCCCTATTATAATGTTTATGGATGTTTACCCAAAGAAGACACCAATCCCCTATGCTCTGATTTATGGATCTCTCTCCACAAGAGAACCCTTTCCCCTTTTATCTGGTCTGTGGAACTTGATCCAAGAGACCTCTATCTCCTCAACTGGTTCGTGGATCTCTCTCCACAGAAGAACTCTATCGTCCCAGCAAGTTCATATATCACACTCCATAGAAGAACTATTTCCCCTTACTCTAGTTCGTGGATATCTATCCACAGGAGAACTCTTTCCCCTATGCTCTAGCTGGTGTTCTTCTAGAATACTAATATCCCCACTGATCTGGGTAATATATCTCTATCCACTAAAGACCTCTATCCTCACTACCCTGGCTAATGGATCTCTTTCCATTGGAGACTACTGTCCTCTTTACTCTATCACCTCCAAAGATTACTTTCAAATCTGTCTCAAATATGGAACAAACTCTACTTAGATATACCCCAAGCCTTAACATAAATCTTGAAAAAATCACCAATCAACTCTTATTAGATCTACCCCAATCCTTAACACAAAGCTTGAAAAAATTAATCAATCAAATCTACTTAGATCTACCCCAAGTCTTAACACAAAGCTTGAACAAATCAATCCTGCTCTTAATGTTGTTTCAAGTCTTCACAAGACTTGCTCAAATCTGCCTTCAAGTCCTCTCAATAAATTGCTCAATCTGCTCTCAAGTCTTCAACAAGACTTGCTCAAATATACCTTCAAGTCCTTTCAAGAACTTGCTCAATATGCTCTCAAGTCTTCACCAAGACTTGCTCAAATATTCTCTAGCACATGCTCAAACCTGCTCTAACACATGCTCAAAAAACTCACAAAATATGCTCAATAAATCTCAAATCTTCCTCACAATGCTATCAAATGCTTTATCTAAAATTAAAAGTAATTCCTTTAACTTGAAGCAGTATATTCTATCCTGGAACATATAGAGAATGATGTACTCTATCAAAAACTCAATATGTTCTACTCAATCATCAAGTTTGTCACTTCCACGTCTTAATTTTATTGCTCTTTTAAATATAAATTCAATCTAGCACATGACACCTATATTTCTTATCTACACTTCTGCTTTCATAAATTTATTTTCTAATATTTACACATTCACTTTTAATATCACTCAAAATCATTGCTCAATAAGTTTCACTCAATCATTCAACCAATAAAACACAACTTGCTCACAAAACCTAAATAAGTGTTTTCATACTTCTCCAAACAAAGAGCACAATGTAGGTCTCAAACCCTAGCTGAAATAATTCCAATATCTATCTCAAATATTCTCTAAGCATTCAACCATGAAGCATATAGAACTCACTCAAATATTTCCAACAATGCTTATCAAACAATCCTTTTCACTCCACCTTATGTTTCACAATATTCAATCCAACAAACACTTAAAACAAAGGATTATGTGTCCATACCTTTTTTATTTGATGGAGATAT
The DNA here is from genome assembly GCA_028583015.1 of Wollemia nobilis. Taxonomy (NCBI): domain Eukaryota; kingdom Viridiplantae; phylum Streptophyta; class Pinopsida; order Araucariales; family Araucariaceae; genus Wollemia; species Wollemia nobilis. Next base: position 17,300,513 of record JAQPPZ010016943.1, read on the forward strand.
GTCTTAAAAACTTGTCTTATAGCCAACCAATCCTCATTGTGCCACTCCAAGGGTTAGATAGCAATAATCTATTTCAAAATATCCATAAATCTTCCAAAATGTGCTCAATGAAATTTGAGAAATATACTCTAGAACCCTTATTTTGATCTTAAGGATAATGCATTAAAGTTTCATCATAACCCCACAAATACTCTTCTTCATAATGCAAAAGGTACAATAAAATTCAAACCAATTTTACACCCTATAACTCCTAATATTGCAAATTAAATCAACCCAACAAGATCACAAATTACACAAATAATTTTTCATTTACACCTTATATCTCCTATTTGTCATTAATGCATTTCCAAAATAAATATAACCACCATTCAAAATAATATTCCAAGGAACTTAACAAATTCACTAGATCAAAACACAAATCATTTCAAAACCCCTTTTATGGCAAAAATAAAAGTAATTTTAAAACCTTATACCTCCCAAGTTAGGCACACACCTTATAACATAGGACCTTAGGCATCAATTTAATTAAACAAACAATTAATGCTTTACACGTTGCCTCCATGGGAATTGAAACCTTGATGTCTTTACCACTATGCTTTAGTCACGACTTAACTGTTGCATGAGCTAAGTGCTCACACGATACCACTATTGCATCCACTCTCCTTTTTCCCTTCTACTGGCACCAAAACACTTTTAAAACAAAACTTTACTCACTCCTATCGCTGCTTCTCAAACTCGAGACCTCCCTACTGCTACGACCTAGAACCAAGGTAACCACCATCTGGGCTATCTTTCTGTATGGAAACAAACTATAAAGCCACTTGTCCTTATCCCTTTCCTACATTAGAAATTGAACCAAAGGTTTGTCACTTCTCTCTCTATCACGATTCGATCGACGAACATGGTGAATGATATTTTGATTTTTTTAACACTTTCCACCTTAGTATTTGCACTATTAATATGTCTTTGAAGGCATTCATCTCCAATGTCGATGCATTTAAAAATCAAACTTCGGCTTTTGATTTATATTATATTTTAATTATAATAATTTAAAATTAAATGAATTTAAATATTATAATTTAAATTCAAATGAATTTAAATATTATAATTTAAATATCTAAATTATTTTGGGCCTTTTATCAATTAAAATATTAAAACTCTTTTAGGCCTTTAAGGGGAAACTTTTGCCACCATCACTTGAGCAAAAATTCATCAAATAACATTATTATTATTTTTCAAAAACCATGGAAAAGAGTTATATTTTTCCTTTGTTGCCTTATGCCTCATGTGCCATATCAACCAACTTGGACATCAAAACTTTTGATATTAATAAAAAATGTTGATGTTAATTCCATCAAATTATGACATCAAATATTTTTTCTTCAAGCATTCCTTTTACCTTTTTCAATTCTTCTCCCCCTGAGAAACTACTCCCCCTGAATGAATGCTCTCCCCCTAACTAAAATATCTCCCTCTTTGACATCAATGGTAAAGGGACTCCTTTGGGGCTAAAGATAAGAATCTTAGCTTAGCCCCCTCCCCACCTCCTCTCCTTGAGGTGATTAATTTTGGGGTGGGAGTAAAATTAATCACAGAATACAATGCTCTTTTCCTTTGTCAACCTTCTTTCTCAACATACCCTTTTGATCCCTTTGAGTATCATTGTTCTTGCTTGTCTCTGGAAGCTCTAGAAACTTTGTTCTGCACCACTTGGCATTATGCCCAGTATTATTGCACTTATAACATTGAATTTAGTGGTTCCTTGAAGGTGTAAATATATTGAATTTCCTCCTGGTGAAGCCATATCTATTTCTATCATGAACCTTGTAGTGAATTGCTTTATGACCAAATTGATTACAAGAGTAGTAATACCTTTCAAATAAATGTCCATATTTGATGTTTCTCTTAGTAATACCATACTCCTTTCCATGAGTCCTACAATACATAGCCTTGTGACCAAACCTATTACATGAGAAACAATGTCCTTTGAAGAAATATTTCTTTGGACCCATTGGTCTCTTAGTTCTCTCTTCCCTATGATGTTCCATGTTCCTTTTTTGTGCATTGTTTCCTTTCTTGGTGAAACTTATATTCACATAAGTATCAATTTCTCCTTCACTCTCTTCTTCTGAAGCTTCTTCCTCTTTGGATCTTGATCTTGACCCTTCTTCTTGTTTCTCTTGTATTTCTTCAAAACCAAGTCATGTTTTGTTATATGAAGGTCTTTGTGCATTGATAATCTTATCCACAATCTTTGAAATTTTCAAAAACCTATGTAGCTTGTGTTTAGACTCTTCCATTTCCTTCCTTAGATAAACTACTTCTTGTTCTAATTTCTCACATTCTAAGACTTTTGCTTCTAACTTTTTTTAAATCTCCTTGTCTTAGCTATTGAGTTTGTCAAATCTTGTATAAGCTTACCTTTCTCTTCATTGCATTTTTGAAATTGAGCCTTGAATCTTGAATTCTGCTTTCTAATATTTTTCAATTATTTTAGAGTAGAAATAAGTTCAGCTTCTACATCTACTACTCCTTACTCTTCATTTTATAATTCTTTCTCCACTTCTTTGTCTTCGAGAGCATCTTCATATTTTTCATATTTATCTTCAACAAGATCACTTCCTTCATCTTCTATTGCCAAAAAAAGAATTTCTTCTTCTTCACTATCTGAGGATCTTTCATCACTATCACTTGAAACCTTGCATGTCTTGTCCGCATAAAAAATCTTCTTATGCCTTTGAAAAAACTTCTTTTCATGCTTGTTTTATCCATACATGTTTTTCTTTGCATACCTGGATTTTCTTTCTTCCTTTCTCTTATGATATTGTTCCTCTTCACTACTAATACTTCCACCTTCTGGACAATTAGATGCATAGTGACCATATTTACCATAATTGAAACACTTAAATATTTTTGTACCTTTGTGCTTTCTTGAGTCCTTGTTCCTTCTGCCATAGTTTGCTTCTTCATCACTAGACGACTCATCACTTGAATCTGGCTTCTTATATTTTGTCTTCTTTGCTACTTTGAATGCTACCTCTTTCTTGGAAATATGATCCTTTCCTATTCTCATCCCATAAGTTGTGAGAGTTCCATGTAACTCATCCATAGTCAAAGTTTCAATATCTCTTGTTTCTTCTATGGCTGAAACCTTTTAATTATACCTCATAGGGAGTGACCTTAAAACCTTTTGAGCAACATCATATTATTATATTTTAAAACCAATTCCTTGCATGGTGTTAACAACCTCATCCACACATAGTAAGTATGCAAAAATATCTTCCTCTTCTTTCATATTTAATTCTTCAAATGTATTTTTATGATTTTGTAATTTTACCATTTTGACTTTTTTATCTCCCTCATATGTTTGCTTTAGTTTATCATAAATTTCCTTTGTTGATTCGCAATGCATAAATTTTACAATCTTTACTTTACTTAAACCACTTAATATTTCATTAATTACCTTTGCATTATATATATGTAGGATCTTACCATATTTATCTATAGGAGGACTAGATGGAGGTGTGTATCCATCCTCAACTGCTTGTCATGTCTCATATCCTTGTGCCATCAAGTAAGTCTTCGTTCTTATGCTCCAGAAATTAAAATTATTCCCATAAAACAATGGTGCCTTATTTGCTGAAGATCAACTCTGATATGCCATCTATCTTCCTGTATAATTTTTCTTCAAGTTGTTAAACTCTTCCGAATGAACCTACTCTGATACCAATTTAAGAACACAAGATTATACTGATAGGAGGGGTGAATATTATAAGATCAACTTTCACTTTTATTTCCCAAATAATATTATCCAATATAATCAATGGCAATATCAATAGAAGTTATCAAAGTAATACAAAAATCATCACACACAATAGAGACATCAATTTAATATGGTTCACCCAATGTGGGCTACTCCATGAAGAAATTTTTTTTACTAAAATTTCCTTAACAAATCTCTTGGGAATCAATTCCCTATTACAATGTTTATGTACTTCTATCCAGAAAGGACACCAATACCCTATGCTCTGATTTGTGGATCTCTCTCCATAGGAGAACTCTTTCCCATTTTCTATGGTTCATGGAACTTGATCTATGAGACCTCTATCTCCTCAAACCATTCATCGATCTCTCTCCACATAATAAATATATCTTCCCAACTAGTTCACAAATTACACTCCATAGAACTCTTTCTCCTTGCTCTGGTTCATGGATCTCTATCCATAGGAGAACTCTTTCCCCTCTCCTCTAGTTGGTTATATTTTAGAAGACTTCTATCCCCACTACTTTGGCTAATGGATCTCTATAAACTGAAGACCTCTATACTCATTGCCATGGCTAATGGATCTCTATCCACTGGATATTGTTTTCCTCTTTACTCTATCATCTACAAAGCTTGATTTCAACTTTGTATCAAATCTACACCAAAATCTACTCAGATCTGCCCTAAGCCTTAACATAAATCTTGAACAAATCACTAATAAACTCTGCTTAGATCTACCCCAAGCCTTAACACAAAGCTTGAGAAAATAAATCAATCAACTCTGCTTAGAATTGCCCTAAGCCTTAACACAAAACTTGAACAAATCAATCTTGCTCTTAATGTTGTTTCAAGTCTTCACAAGACTTGATCAAATTTGTCTTCAAGTCCTCTCAAGAAATTTCTCAATATACTCTAAAGTCTTCACCAAGACTTGCTCAAATCTTCCTTCAAGTCCTTTAAAGAATTTTCTCAATCTACTCTTAAGTATTTACCAAGACTTTCTCAAATCTGCTTTAGCACATGCTCAAACCTGCTTTAACACATACTAAAAAAAATCATAAAATATGCTCAATTAATCTCAAATCCTCATCATAATGCTATCAAATACTTTGTCTAATATTCAAAGTAATTCGTTTAACCTCTAGAACATATAGAGAATGATGTACTCTATAAAAAAATCAATATGTTCTACTCAATCATTAAGTTTTTCACTTCCACATGTCTTACTTTTATTGCTCTTTTAAAGATAGATTCAATCCAGAACATGCCACCTATCTTTCTGATCTACACTTTTGCTTTCACAAATCTATTTTCTAATGTTTGCACATTCACTTTAAATATCACTCAAAACCAATGCTCAAGAATTTTCACTCAATCATTCAACCAATGAAACACAACTTGCTCACAAACCCTAAACAAGTGTTTTCATACTTCTTCAAACAAATAGCACAATGTAGGTCTCAAAACCTAACTCAAATAATTCTAAACTCTATCTCACATGTTCTCTAAGCATTCAACCATGAAGCATATAGAACCTACTCAAATATTTCCAAAATTACTTATCAAACTATACTTTTCACTCCACCTTATGTTTCACAACATTGAATCCAAAAAACACTTCAAACAAAGGATGAAGGGTCCATACCTTTTTTATTTTATGGATATATTTCTTCAAAACCTATATTATAACCAAACAATCCTCCTTGTACCACTCCAAGGGTTAGATAGCAATAATATATTTCAAAATATCTATAAAATATTTCTTCCAAAATGTGCTCAGTGAAATCTGAGAAATATACTCTAGAATCCTTCTTTTGATCTCAAGGATAATGCATTAAAGTTTCATCATAATCCCACAAATACTCTTCTTCATAATGCAAAAGGTACAATAAAATTCAAACCAATTTTACACCTTATAAATCCTAATCTTGCAAATTAAATCAACCCAACAAGATCACAAATTACACAAATAATTATTCATTTACACCTTATATCTCCTACTTGTCATTAATGCATTTCCAAAAGAAATATAACCACCATTAAAAATAATATTCCAAGGCACTTAACAACTTCACTAGATCAAAATCCAAAATATTTCAAAACCTCTTTTGATAGCAAAAATAAAAATAATTTTAAAAGCTTATACCTCCCAAGTTAGGCGCATACCTTATAACATAGGACCTTAGGCATCAATTTAATTAAACAAAAAATTAATGCCTTGCGCTCTGCCTTTATGGGAATCAAAACCTCACTACCTCTCACTACCTCTACCATTGTGCCTTAGCCATGGCTTAACCACCATGTGATCTAAGTGCTCACACGAGACCATTATTGTGCCCACTCTCCTTTGTCCCTTACGCTAGCACCAAAACACTTTTAAAACAAAACTTTACTCTCTTCTACCACTGCGTCTTGAATCCGATACCTCCCTTCTAATACAATATAGCACCAATGGAACCACCATATGGGCTATCCGCCCGAATGGAATCAAAATATGAAGCCACTTGTCCTTATCCCTTTCCTTCCTCAAAAATTGAACCAAAGGTTTGTCGCTTCTCTCTCTACCGCAATTCGATCGATGAATAGGACGAATGATATTTCAATTTTTTTAACACACTTTCCACCTTAGTTTTTGCACTATTAATATGCCTTTGAAGGCATTCATCTCCAATGTCGGTGCATTTAAAAATCAAACTTTAGCTTTTGATTTATATTATATTTTAATTATAATAATTTAAATTTAAATGAATTTAAATATCTAAATTCTTTTGGGCCTTTTATCAATTAAAATATTAAAACTCTTTTAGGCCTTTAAGGGGAAACTTTTACCACCATCACCTTAGAAAAAATTCATCAAATAACTTTATTATTTTTTATCAAACACCATGGAAAGGAGTTATCTTTTTCCTTTGCTTCCTTATGCCTCATGTGCCATATCAACCAACTTGGACATCAAACCTTTTGATATTAATCAAACCTTTTGACATTAATTCCATCAAATTAGGACAACAAAACTTTTGACATCAATGATAACAAAACATGCTCAAATTTCCAACACCACTAGTGTTATGATCCCTAGGGGCAATCTACTAGGTCTATCTATCCGGATATGATCCCACCCCTAGATCTATAGAAGTAGGATGCATCCAATGCCTAATCGCTCCCGTCAATTAATCCTATATAACTCTTTGTAGAACTAATATAGGAGAGTGCTTCTTCATGCCATGATCAATGACTACTCTATGATGCCCTCTAGCAATTCCTATACCATATCTAGGAAGTTCCATGGGAACCTCACACCAGAAGTATTTAGCAAAAGCACATTATAGATAATGTGTATGAGTACTGGCTAACATCAGAATAAAACATATGTCTTGTACCAATGCTTAATGGGTACCCTGCCATACTTAATGTCTTGTAGTGCTACTGTTGCCCTATTTTGGAACACTCAAGTGAAAACTATATCCATCACTATAGTCGATGATGAGGTGATGAACCGAATGTCATTCAGGATCCTAAATATGTAGTAGATGTCTTCTAACATAACTGTCATCTCTCTTATTAGGAGGTGGAAGGTATTAGTCCTAGAATCCCATCGATGGGCTAGGGCTATCAAGTAAGCCTGGTCCGACATAATCATTGGTAGCCTAAAAACATAGCTGATACCAATTGCCTCAAACCACCCCCAGTTTGCATCATCTATTTGGGGTAGCATCTCAATCTATATATCAGGCTCTCGTACCCGTGCTATCAAGGTCTAAAGTGCAAAATAAAACACACTAATCAATCTAAAAAAAATCATCAAAAATACATAAAAATTTAATTTTTTTTCTAAGGTTTCCTAGCCACCCACATCGACAACAGTTGTCATGGCTATCAACAACATCATAAGTAGCTAGCCACAAATAGTTATTTTTTACCTTTGAGGTTTGAACCTAACTACCTATAGTGATAGTGGCTCCCTTTGGAAGATTGAGAGCTACCATCGCCAATAGTAGCTACGGGAATAACCCCATGCAAGGTTATTTCCTACCCCAAAAATGCCCTAAAAGTTAAAACCCTCCCATCTAAGCTAGCCTAATGCTAAATATAACTAAGGGTGAGGTTAATTGCCAATAATTTAATGAGGTTTATTTTACCAATTTCTCAGTGAGGTTCATTTTATAATGCATAATTCACTAGAGAGGTATGGGGAACATACCTTAGGAGCTTCAGCTCTGCCACTCGTAGAGCCCTCAGGCTGATCCACCATAGTGGTGAATGGTAAGTTTGCAAGCATTTCATATCAAGTTTCTCCTTCTCTCCCTCAAATATCTCACTTTCTCTCAAGCCAGCTAGAAATAATGAATTGTAAAAAAACTAAAATTCCTATATATATTTTGCAATTTTTCTAGCCACTCACATCGACAATGAGTGTATATTAGGGTAAACCTGATCGCTGACATTGATAATAGCTACGGGATTTGCAAATTCTGGCTATGGATATTAAAATTGACTAGCAGATATCAATAAATGCTCTTAATTTCTCATTGTGAAGAGCTTCAAAATGGAATTTTAAGCATGTCTAGCAATCTAGAATTTTTAAAAATCATCAAACTAACAAAAAAATCAAATAATAACATTTCAAATATGCCTCGTATCCAGTTATTTACACTATACACTTGGCGGTTGCAGTGAATTGCACTTCATGCAATTCGACAAGATGATAAAATTACCATAAGGCTATTTGAACCAAATTATTTATCGATGAATTGAAATATCCTCTCTTCAATCCCTAAGAAGGCCATGGCGATCGAATTGCTCCACGGGTATGAGGTATTAATTTCCTTTATTCTATGAATTTTCATCTAATCATCAAGCATAGTGATTCACCACATACAAAAAATTGAATTACTATCATCTTGATACCCTAAGAAGGCCATTGCGATTGGACTACTCCATGGGGTAGAGATGTACAATTACTATTAATGGTTGAAATCACAGCTGTAATAGGACCTGCTTTACAACAACTTTAATCATCTTGAACTATTCAAATCATCATATTGGTCAAGAAACTTATCACTTTCATAACTTACCATTTTCCTCATCAACTCATTGCTTGAGGGGGTAGTCATAATCAATAATTCATAATAAAAATCAACACTTGAATACTTAATCATGTGAATTGTGTTCATATTATGAATCATTGCTAACAACTATCATAAGCTTCCCCATTTGTAGGGGTAGACAATCTGATCCATCGGTCATTGTCGTATGAACAATATGAATCGATCACTTTCAGATCTAGACCAAAGCTTTACTAAAATTTAAGCCTTCCATACCATTGGAAGTTATGATTATGAGATGTGCACCCTTTGCATGATTGGGGCATCTAACGTTGACTAGATCAATGAACATTAATTAACCTATAATATGGCTTTAGGTTTACTATTTTTGCTTAGTATCATGTTTTCCCATAATGCATCCCAAAAAAGGTATCTGTAGACACCTAAAACACGTCATGCTTAGGAGACTACTCATATGGGCACCTTTGTAGACCATATAAATGATCTTGGACCTTTACAAGACCCAGTAGTGGTTTTAACCACTCATTTAGGGTAGACTAGTCCTATGCAGCTCTAGACACTAATGTCAATAGTCACTAGGATCCCAACCATTGATGATCAGAGCAACTACGACCTAACCACTAATGATGATAGCATCTACCTCCCTAGCCATGCTGAAGGGGAGCAACTAGCCCTGTAACCAACTTGAGTTTCCTAATATAAGCAAAATCAGTTGCATTTAACCAATTTGTAATGTTTCTTGAGTGGTTTGATCGATGAATCTTACATAATATTCTCTCTAATTGCTCCATACCAATAGATTCTTTATCTTGGCTTCCTTTAGAAGCCAAGGTGAGGATTTGGGAAGTCTATTTATAGGCCTCCCAAAGAGATCTATTGATCATGAATTCATTGTAGTGAAGCCCTATCGGATTAGAGAATGACTTTACATCCCTTGAGGAGTAGTAAGGTGTTTTACAATTGGAGTATGATAATTGTTGCTACATCAATGGAGCTTCCAAAGTCTTAAGGAACAAGCTTGAAATTATTCATCAATTCATCACAAACCTAAGATAATTCACCACCAATCTCAGTTTTGAGACACAGGTGACCATTGAACATCAATTGTGCAAATAAATCAATCATCATCAGGCTAGGATGTAGAGAGTAGAATACTTCTCCCGTGGCTATTGTCTTTTACTGCAGCCCATATATTTACTAATTTGATAGTGGCTTGTAGAGCCAGTTGCTTTGTGCTATAGAGGCTGGGGTTTGAGATGTTTTCTTTGTTTTAGCCATAGGCTTACCATTATTTGTGCTTATTTTTCTTTTGTACAACCTCGGGAGGCACGTACCCTGGCTACCCTACTTGCAATTTGATTTATTATGTATATTATTACTTGCACAAAATGAAAGTACTGAAAGCACATGCAACATGAAAATAAGAAACAAATAAAGATGCTTTATTTATTGATATCTCAAGTCCTCGGTTACAAGTTCATCCCTCTAAGGGATACCCATCATTTTGATACAAATATTTACATAATAGAGTAGCAGTTGGATATATATTCCCCATAAGGGAACAATGCACCTATGCAGGCCTCCTGGTCCTACACATGAAACTGTATGGGGGCTTACAGATGCTCCCTTCTCTAGATCTGGTCTTGGAGGGATCTTTGTGCTCCTACTGCTTCAATCCGATCCTAAAGATCTATACCTACGCTCATGTAAACAACAAAGCATACTTAATAGGATGGGCCACCTCTCCGGATGAGGCCTTTGTCAGTGGATCTGATAGATATGATAATATAAGCATAAACAAAGCAATAAATGCATGAAAAGCTGAGAAATATGAAATAGATGCGTTAATGAAATCAGATCTGAGCTATGACTAATCAATAAATCAAGTAGTAATGAATCTAAGCTAAAGCAAAAGAAAATAACATCTATGCCCTAAAATATGCCTATGGGCCACTATCCGAGACAACGACCATGATATGAAACTCTTCTCCTCATGAATCAGGGGTTGTAGCGCTATCCTCCTTGCTAGAATTGATGTTCAAGGGTCGCCAGGCGTGTCTCCTACACTGATTGGTGGTTGGGAATGATGGATCTGAATATTGATGCATGGACGTGGCTCAACCGGATGATGCTCCAATGCTTCTCAAAAGGACGTAGCTTGGCTCTCCATTTCGATAGGGCTCCACTGCATAAGCTCTAAAAATTATTTCTTGCTCTTTGTGGGAGAGTCCATATGTAGACTTCCCTCTCTTCTAGATCTGGACCTTGGCTTCCTGGAGAAGCTTCAATCCAAATCTCATGTGACTGGCCATCCTGAGTGGGAAGCATCAGTCACAAACTAGCATTGAAGGGGTAGTTAGGAGGAACTCAGGGAGTTCCTCACCAAAATCTGCTCGTAAACAATGCAAAGGTGCAGTCATACTACATGATCTGGGCCTCGTTTTCATGGCCAGACTATGCATGGTGCTAGCCGTTGTCAGGTCCAATGGCTAGGTGTGGTCGTTGTAGTCTTCAGTAGCCAGGTGTGGTGGCCACTTTGCTTGAGAGTGGCCAGGCTTGGATGGGCTAGAACTACCCTGTTTGAGTGGTTAGGACCACTGCTTGCTCTTGGAGAGATCCAAGAGGATTCATATGGTCTATGAATGTGTCCATATGGGTAGTCTCCTAAACATGACATATTTTAGGTGTCTACAGATACCCCTTTTTGGGATGCATTGTGGGAAAACACAACATGGAGCAAAAATAGACCACCTAGGGTCACATTGTAGGTTGGATGATGATCATTGATCTGATCAACATTGGATGCCCTAGTCATGCGGGAGGGTATGAATCCTAGAATCATTGCTTCCAATAGAATGGAAGGCTTAAATTTGTGGAAGCTCTCCTGAATTCCTCAGAGGCTATTCGGGTAGTCTAGGATACTACTATAGGTCCGAAAGGAGGAGAGCTACAAACTTAACTATCATATTTGCTTTTTGCCCCAACAAAGGGTAAGCTTATGATAGTTGTTGGCAATGATTCATAAGATGAACGTAATCTTGACATGATCGAGATGATATTTTGTTGACTTTGATTATGATAGTTGAAAATTTTGACTACCCCCTCAAGCGACGAGTCGATGAGGAAAGGACAATTAATAAAGTGATGAGTCGCTTGACCAAAATGAATGATTTGGACCTCTTTAGAGGGTTGCTCTGTTGTTATAGGGTAGTTCCCATCCAAGTGTGATTTCAACCCTTTTTGGTAATTGTACATCTCTATCCCATGGGGCGGTCCAACCACAATGGCCTTCTTAGGGAATCAAGGTGATAGCAATTCTATTTTAGCTTGTGTTGAATCACTATTTTCTATAGGAGAAATGAGATGGATCCTCGCTCCCATGGGGTGGTCCGACCATCATGGCCTTCTTCGGGTTTGAAGTGAAGCATCTCAATTCTACCTTAACTATTTTACCCCAAGTGGCCTTATGGTAATTTTCTCATCTTGTCGAATTGCATGGAGCGCTAGTCACTGCAATCACCAAGTGTATAGGGCAAATAACTGAATACGAGGCTCAATTGGGATTTTTGTTGTTATTTGATTTTTAATTTTGGATTTTATGATGTTTTTGGATTTTGATATATGTAATTTTTTTTGGTATTTATGCTTATTTTGGTTGCCTTGGACCAATAGGTGTGCTTTATGGCCTATTTTGAGGTGCTCTATGGTGAGAAATTGACAAAATTTCTCCTTATTTTCTAGTCATTGTCAGGTCCAATGACCCCCAATTGTTGCTTCTTGGTTGTTAGGTCCAACGACCAGAAAGTGTGGGCTGATGATGCCAAAAGTGGATGAGGAAAAAGGGGAAAATATAAATTTGAAAATTAGGGTTTTTCACCTCATTATTTCTAGCTATCAATTTGTGCTTGTGGAGCTCTGAGGTGTGATTGTATGATTATGACATAGAGTGCTACTAAATTTTCTATTGAGTAGACATGATGGCCAAGCAGGGGGAGGCTTCAACCAATAGAGGAGCCAGAGCTACATGGGTACCTCTCTAAACCCTAACCCCCTCTTTTGTTAATGCGATAAAATGAACCTAACTAAAAAATTTGGTAAAGGAACCTCATTAACCCTATTGGCAATAAACTAAACCCATAGATAGGACTAGTTTAGGGTTTTAGTAGATGGGTTTCCTTCAGTTTTAGATTTTTTAATTTTTTTTGGATTTTTGGCCATAGGGGAACATCGTTGGCATGTCGCCTACTAGCCACTCCACTAGAGCAATTAGCTTGGCCTACAACTAGCCATTGTCACTATCAGTGACCATATTGAACTCCAATGATCAAATTTTTGACCATTGGAACCTGTACTTCTAGCTTCAACGACCACTTAGTGGCTACTCCTGGCATGAGCGGCTAGGTAGCCATAGGTTGATTACTCAATTTTTGAATTTTTAAGCAATTTAATTGATTTTTTTAGAATTTGAAGTGTAATATTTGATGTTTTTGGATGCTTAGGTGCACTTAGCTATTATGCTTGATGCCTTAGGCTTATCTTAGATTATATTGCACCATTTTTAGGATTTATGCATTTATTAGTTTGTTAGTGCATTTGACTTAGGCATTTATTTTGCACTCTTTAGATTTTATCTGCTCAAGCTCGAGACCCGAAGCTACTTGGGGACCTTCTACCCCTCTTGGATGACATAGACTAGGAGTGGCTTGATGCTCATAGGCTCTAGTATGTCATTGGGCTTTCGATGATCATGTTGTATCAGGCTTACCTTACTGCCTTGGCCCACAAATGGGACTCCAGGACTAATACCTTCCATCTACCTACCGATGAGATGATGATCACTCTAAAGGACATCTATAGGATCTTTTAGATCCCATTTGATGGAGTGCCCATTGTCTCTTCTCCCACTAGTGCTAGAGATGCAATGTTTGCTAGGGTCTTCGGGAGACATACCGCTACTACCTTTTAGGATACTCATTCTAGCAAGATTTCTATTACCTAATGGTACCAAGAGCATGTCTTCTCTCAAAGGCATACTATCCTATTGATGGTGATTTGTAACATCCTTATACCTGACTACTCTAGAGTGAGGTTCCCATGGAACCTCTTGGTGATGGTACAGGACTTGATTGATAGTGAGGCACCTATCATCTATGCTTGGGAGAGCATACTATGGCATAGTGCTATGATGAGTTATACCACATTTAATGCCATGGATGGGCCAACATTACATGCAACTTGCTCCTTTAGATCTAGGGATGGGAGCATATTATGGTGGATCACCCAATAGGACTTCCTATGAAGATCACTACTATAGATGATGATGCCTAGTGCTATGGATCCAGGTGGCCTAGAGCACTCGAGGAGTGCAAGAGTCAACCTTTTGTAGGGGAGCTTTCCCATTACATGACATCTTTGACCAGTTTGTAGGCCACTAACATCATCTAGAGGCCCTATCATGAGTGCCCTACCTAGGAGGACCCAGCTAGCTTCACAGCTCACACTCGATATGACCGATGGGTTATCAACCACAAGGATAACATCAAAGAGTTCTTCTATTATTCTAGAGTGCTTAGATAGTTTGGCATCTAGTAGGATGTCCCTCTCAAGCCAGTTGTATACCATCAGATTACTATAGAGAAGAACCTTCCACCACCTCAAGTTACAACAGTCTCAGGGGAGGATGACCCTCCTACAGTTGATCCTAGTATGGTTGATGCTGGAGTTATAGAGGTGTATACCCGCTGGTGGGGTATACGATTATGGTAGGGTGGTGATCACCTAGGGTAGACTTTGGATGAGGTAGAGGCCAAGGATCTAGATGGGCATCGAGTGTGGGCTTAGACAGATGATTGGGGGTAGGTAGGGCAACAAGGAGTAGAGGAGCAGGTGGTAGAGGAGAAGGTTACCCTTGAGGAGGAGGAGTTAGCTCTCGAGGAGTAAGAGTCCCCTATCTAGGCTCAACTACACCAGGTTGAGGCTGAGCTACAGATATCTCAGATTTAGGTGCAGTAGAGGGATGCCACCATTGTTAATTTTAGGCTTAGGTTCAGTACCTTGAGGTAGAGTGGACCACACTACAGGATAGGATAGATCAACTTACTATCTAGTGAGGGTGCTACTCAAGGATAGGTTGTGCCACCTATTATAGTGCCTCAGGGACCTAGTGGTTTAGATGTAGGTGCAGAGATCTAATATTTGCATGGGCTTTTAGTAGAGGACTTGGAGTAGCACACCCTAGATGCATCCTATATCCTAGCACTAGAGCATGAGGTCAAGCTTTGAGGAGACCACCTACCAGAGAGGCCTATGGTAGGAGGGTCATAGAGGACCAGTCAGAGTACTTCAAGGTAGTCATCAGCTTGATCGAGCCACAAGACCAAGTCTCGGATAGAGTGGATTAGGGGTGCTAGTTCTATACCACCTCCTAGAGGGGGCGATGAGGGCAGAGGTGATGCTAGTGGTGCAGGCCACTCTTGAGCACTATGGCTTTTGGGCATCTTGTACTATTTTGAGTGTAAGGTCAGTAGACCTACATGATTGTAGCCTTATGGCAATTTTTGTACCTACATGTACTTATTTGACACACATTTATATGATATCTAGACTTTGAGACTCATTATGTGTATCCTTTATGATTATGTTTTTATGTTTATGTGATGCAGTATCATGATCTTATGTGATATGATGTGATGTGATGCTTTAGATGTTGTGATGTGTATGTGTAGATGGACTACTTTATGATCTTATGTTATGTGGCTTACATGACTTATGCTTTATGATGTATGGATGATTAGATGGCATGATCTAGATGATGATGATGGATGCATATATGGATGCAATGCTTATTGTTAAATGCATGTTTATATTTTGATGTATTTGTATGTATCTAACTTATGTTGTGATGATATGATAAATGAAATGTGTGTGATGCATTATGATGATGATCTAATGTGAATGAACCTGTATGCTTTAATCACTTAAAACATATGGTATGATGTGATATGGGTTTTGACAATCTAATGGATGACACCATAGAATGTATAAAAATCATGAATAAATAATAACTCTTATAATAAGAATTAATCATTTAAACATCCAAATGTGAGGTGAGATGATGTGATATGTATGTATGATTTGACTGATGGAATTATTTGTTGCTATGAATAGATTTTTGAGGTTTTCCATGAGACTCAAACACCCTAGTTGCTTCATCAAAAGTTGTATACTGATCATACAGAGCTTCTGAAGGATAAAGTTTTTATTATGAAGACCTAGATATTCATTATCCCTGTGTGTGCAAATGAATATATTAGATAGAACATAAGCATACCCTAGTTCCAGGAAGGATTCATTCAGCCCATTGTTGTATTGGGGATCCTCAAATGTTTATCCTGATCCTAAGTTGGACTCAGTTGGATTAGACCACTAGGCGGTACAGGACACCTAAAGCTAGCTCTTCCACATGCAAACATTGGTCTATACAAAAGCGAGATGCTAATGTGATAGACATATCATCGTGCGTAAGGCTTGTTCATGCTGAGAATTCTAAGGATTCAAGTTCAATACTCCCTTCTTTTCTTCATATTTATTTTGGGATACTTGCTCATGCTTAGTGATGAAAACCACTATTTATTTTGAATTTTTGTTTTTATTTTGAGCAAGGGATTTATGTAGTGATGATAATCACTATTTATTTTGTTTTTAAATTTTGCTTTGTTCAGGATTTTTGCTTGTTTTGATTAAAGCAAGGGATTTCTTTGGGTAGGGGTGAACTTGTCCTTTTGCCAATTCTCAGCATTTTCGAACCGGTCACACAAGGGGATGAGCAAGATAAACTTTTCACCTTAGGATACCTAATACCACTTCACAACGTTCATCTTTCCCTTGTTCCAACTAGGATTTTAGTGTTTTGATTAGTGATAGGATTCTAAAATATACCAAGTGCTATCAAAACTAAACCTCACCTATTAAAAGCTAAGATAACTTTCTACAAAGTTTGATAAAACCACTAGGTATGGTTGAGTGACCAAAAACCCTAGTATATTCCTCATAGAAATAGGAGGGGTTGTGTTGAAAAACATAGTTACACACATGGGTGATGGATGATGATGGATTTTGAAGATGCATGATTGAGGTACAAATGTGGTGTCATTTGTAAGATTGTAAACACACATGTATCTAAATGCAAATGCAATGGATGGAAATGCCTAATGCAATGCAACTATATGAATGCAAATGTGGAATGCAAATGTTTTTGTATTTTTGATGCTTTCAATTGTTTTTGAGTTTTGATTATTATGAATGTTTTTGAACTTTTTGATTTTTAAATTGTTTTTGTGCTTTTATGTTTTGTTTTTGACCAAAGGGCTTAAGGTGCCTTTGGGGATTTTGTGATTTGACCAAAGGGCTTTAAGATGCCTTTGGAGCTTTTTGTGATTTGACCAAAGGGCTTTAATATGCCTTTGGAGCCTTTTGTGAGTTGACCAAAGGGCTTTAAGATGCCTTTGGAGCCTTTTGTGAATTGACCAAAGGGCTTTAAGATGCCTTTGAAGATTTTTGTGAATTGACCAAAGGGCTTTAAGATGCCTTTGAATTTTTGTAGTTAAAATTAAAAAAATGCCTTTAGAGCATTTTGTTTTTTATTTTGATATTTTTTGATTTGTTTGGATTTTTATGATTTCTATTATTTTTGAAACTTTTGAAATTTATTTGAATGTTTTTGATATTTTGTTTATTTATGTGTGAAATACCTTTAAATGAATGATGTTGAGAGGCTCTGGCTCCTCAACACCCTCTAGCATTGTTAGGCGATATGCCCTAGGCCCAATCTTCTCAGAGATGATATAGGGACCTATCCAATTGGCCATAAATTTGTCTCATAGATGCGGTGGTAGATTTGAGTTCTGTTGGTTTTCTTTAAGCACAAGATCCCCAACTTTAAAGTCTCTCAGGTGGACTTTATTGTTATAAGCTCATGTTAGATGATCCTGGTAAATGTGAAGATGCTCAAGAGCATTGATGCATCGTTCATCCAGAAGGGTCAATTGATCCAGGTGAGCTTGCCATGCAGTGTCATCATTGATGAACTCTTTCAATGCGATGCACAATGTTGGAATTTCCAACTCTAAGGGCATAATGGCCTCAATGCCATATACAAGCAAAAATGGTGTTGCCCTAGTGGGCATCCGTACGCTAGTCCTGTAAGCCCATAATGCCAAGGGCAATTGTAGATGCCAGTCCTTATGATTTTCTTTCACTATCTTCTTTAAGATGGCTACTATTATCTTGTTTGAGGCCTCTGCTTGCCCATTTGCCTATGGATAGTATGGTGTCACAAAACTATGTTGAATGTTGTATTTGGTCGTTAAAGCTCATACATTTTTGTTTTTGAATGATGGACCATTATCCAAGATTATCTTGAAGGGTACCCCAAAATGATAAATGATATTGTGAAGTATGAACTCCGTAATCCGAGGACCAATTATCGAGGTTAAGGGGACCGCTTCCACCCATTTGGTGAAGTACTCAGTGGCCATTAAGATGAACGTGTGTCAGCCCAAATATGGGGGAGAAATATTTCCAATCAGATCGAAACCCCACTGAGAAAATGGCCAAGCCACCTGAATGGGCTGTAAGGCCTGAGATGGCAAGTGCATCAGATTTGCATGATGTTGACATTTAATGCATTTCTTGACATACTCATAGCAATCCTTCTCCATGGTGGGCCAGTAATAACCCATTCAAAGGATGCGCTTGACAATGGCCATGTCGTTGAAGTGGCCACCACATGTACCATCGTGAGCTTGCAAAATCACCCAAGCTGATTCTTGGGGCTCTAAGCAATGTAGGAGGACTCCATCGTAGCTTCGATGATACAATATGCCTCCTAGCAAGACATATCTTGTCACTTTTTTCTTGAATGCTCATCTTTTGACATGCGATAGTCCCTATGGGACAATTCCAAGCCTAAGGAAGTCTTGTAACTGGGAAAGCCAATCTCGATAAGCTACAACCTCGAAAGATAAGATGACTTGTTCCTCCTGCAATTTGATTTGCACAAATGCAGATTGAGAAACAACCTTGTGGTGAATAGTGGTACCATTCTCCGTAGGACCTTGCGAGATCAGGGACCCCCAAGGTGCCTTCTTTAAGAAGTCTTTGGCTTTACAGAACTAGTCATGGTCTGGCTCTATATGAATCATGTTGACTGATTCCTTGTTATCAAAAGCCTCATGTTGGATCGCTGAGTGCGAGAGCATTTTGACATGAATGGTAGTGAAATCAGTAGATGGATTCTGAGGGATCAAGGATCCCAGAGATGCCATGGTGTCTGCAAATCTATTTGATGAACGAGGGATTGCCTCGATGTCATACCACTCTAGTTTGGCTAGATATGTGTCAACAAGCTCCTTGTAAGCTTTCAGGATTGGATCCCGGCATTGAAATAGTCCCTTGACCTGGTTGACTATGAGGAGGGAGTCACCAAAGATATTTAGCCTTTTGATTCTCATGGTGATGGTTGTTTGGAGACCCAATATTAGGGCCTCATATTCGGTGTTGTTATTAGTGCAAGGGAAGTCTAGCTTGAATGACAAGGGCATTGGAGCACCTTGTGGCATGAAAAAGATAATCCCTACACCACCTCCTTGCTCACACTTCGAACCATCAAAGAACAAAGTCATGTCAACTTCATTTTTTAATTCTTTAGGTTTGAGTGCTTTTGATAGTGCAAATACTGCATCATCAAGAAGTTCTATGGTGAGGGGCCTACTATTCTGAAGAGGTACCTCAACCAACTGATCAACTATGACTTATCCCTTGATGGAATTTTGGCTTATGAATTCTAAATCAAATTCTATCAATAGCATGATCCACTTTGTAGTACATGTATTATGATATGTCTTGCTCATCATATACTGCAAAGGATTTTGCTTGGATATTACATATGTCATATGGCTCAACATGTAGTGGTACAATTTCTTGGTTGCAAAGACCATTGCTAAGCACAACTTTTCTACGTATGCATATCCTATCTCATAGCTCACCAAAGTGTGACTGATGTAATATATCACTTGTTCTTTATCTTGCATATTCTTTTGAGCCAACATGGTGCCCAAAGCAAAATTGATAGTGGATATGTATAGCAATAATGGCATGTCTAGCCTTGGTGGAGCTAGGACTAGTGGTGTTGCTAGGTACTCCTTGATTTCAGCAAAGGCTTACTGACATTCTTCATCCCACTAGAATGGGACCCCCTTGTGTAGCAGTCGATTCATGGGTCGATATTTATCTGATAGTTGTGTGATAAATCACTTTATGGATGCTACTTTGCCTTGTAAGCTTCTCAGTTCTTTGATGTTCATGGGTGGGGCCATTTCTAGGATAGCCTTTACCTTTGCTGGGTCTACCTCGATGCCTCATTTAGAAATGATGAATCCCAAGAGCTTTCTAGAAGTTATGCCAAAGATGCATTTCTTGGGGTTCAACTTGACATTGTGCTCAATCAGGTGATCGAAGACCTTTCTGAGGGTCTCAACATGCTCTTCTCGCAGCAATGACTTGGCTAGCAAGTCATCGATGTAGTCTTCCAAGATCTTGTGCATGTAGTCATGGAAAATGTATGTCATAGCTCGTTGATATGTGGCACCAACATTTTTAAGGCCGAATGGCATCACTTTGTAATAGAATGTCCCCCATGGAGTGGTGAACATGGTTTTATGTTGGTCTTCAGGTTTAATCCGAATCTGATTGTAACCAGAAAAACCATCCATTAGGGAGAGCATCTCATGACCTGCAGTTGCATCTACAAGAGCATCTATGTTGGGCAATGGGAATGAATCCTTTGGGGTTGCCTTGTTGAGATCCCTAAAATCCATGCAAATGCAGACTCTTCCATCAGGTTTTCCTATGGGCACCATGTTTGATACCCATTCTGGATAGTCGATGGGAACAATAAAGACTACATCCAATAGTTTTTGCAACTCATTTTTAACCATCAAAGCGATGGTTGGATGCATATTTTTGAGCTTTTGCTTGACCGATTTCTTTGTAGGGTCTAGCGAAAGGTTGTGGACAACCAATTTTGGATCCAGCCCCGACATGTCTTTGTAGGTCCAAGCAAAGAGATTTGGTCTCTCTTTCAGTAGAGGAATTATGATGGCCTATTCTTCTGGAGATAAGATTTCTTCGAACTTGACTTTCTTTGGTTGAGAAGGATCATTGCTGATGTCCACCTCAAAAGTTTCCTCTATTGCCATATGTGACCCCTCCTCAAGCTGGTGAGGAGTGGGGATTAAATGGATGTCATCTACTAGATTTATAGTTCCCACTGACTCAGGGTCGAGACCAACATGATAGACATCATGTGCATAACCTGATGCAAAATGGAATGGTTGTAGCATCTCTTCATTAGGGAAGAAATATTTAGGCTCTAGGGGTGAATCAACATGATCCCAATCAATAGCATCTACATTAAGACACAATGGTTTTGATGGATCTATTGGGTCATGGAGTGGAGTGGTCAAATCAATGGAGATCATGTTGATGGATGGAATGAAATCTCCAAGACCACATGGGTGAAACTCTATATCAAAGGTGTGCCCTCCATACTCGTGATGAGGCTCTAGGGGCATAGGGATCTCAAGATCTAGTCTATGGATAGATGAGATGATGGGATCATTAGGCAACAGCTGCTCTCTAAATGTTGGGGGATCTAGGTTGACCATGTGATGGATGGCATCTAGGTTTACTGGTCTTCCTAGGAAGTGAAGGTTAGGATCTATGGCATGGAGCACCACTTCTCTCTCCACAAGTAGATTGACTGGATGCAAGTGTCGAGGCCCAAGATAAGCCATCTTGATCTCATCCTCAAAGTCATCATCACTTATAAAGAAACCATTGGCATTTATTTTTAGCCCTAGGATGAGGTGGTGGCTTACCTACTGATGCCCAAGATAGGCCAGCTCAATCTCATCTTCATAGTCATCATCACTTATGAAGAATCCATTAGCATTTATCTCTGGCCCAAGGATGTGGCTCATATGTCTAGGCCATAGGTAGGCCATCTCTATTGAGTCCTCTGACTCATAGCCACTCTCATATGACATGTATCCACCCTCACTCGAGATGTATTCACTCTCATCTGAGATGTAGCCACTCTTTGTGTGGCCTATCCAAGCAAGGTTTTGCACATACCGAGGCCCATGGTAGGCCAGGCTAGATCCATCTTCATCCTCGCTTGGGACATAGTCATACTCCTCTCACTCATATCCATGCATTGGCTCTTCCTCCCATAGGATGGCTCCTGATGGGGGTGCTTCAAGAGAGGATTCAAGGTGATATTGATCAGGTGGTGCGACATTGACCATCGACACCCATCCATCACCCAAGTAGTTTTTGCTAGGGGGTTGATAGGGATTCCAATCGATGTCCTCCCTGAACCCGATGCTTAGCCTATCTAGGGCTGCTTCTAAAGAGTCATCATGACTCCACATTTGATAGCCTAAACCACACCTATCAGTAGGTAATTGGTACTATGGCTGAAATGGTAGTCGATACCCTTGCTCATATAGGCCTAGGCCATAGCCTTGCCAGTGATACTGCTCAAAGTACTTCAGAGCAAACTCAAGATTTGACAAGTAATGAACATTCATGGTGAATGGCTCATCCTCATCCCTTTCCAGATCAGGAGCAGTATGGGCATAATCTAGACCAACATATATGAAATTTGTTTGGTTGGGTGGAACCCCTAAGGGAACCACTATCCCTACTGGTAGATTTGGGACTCTTGGTCATCCCATGTCTTGTGTAGACTCAATGATTGGTGTGAAAGTCACGTTTTGCACAAGATATTCACCTAGTGTTGTGTTGGCTAGGTGAACTATCACCTAGGGTGCAGATGATATTGTTGATGATGCAGGTGAGGTAGGTTGAGGTACCTCCTCGACTA
The DNA here is from genome assembly GCA_028583015.1 of Wollemia nobilis. NCBI lineage: Eukaryota > Viridiplantae > Streptophyta > Pinopsida > Araucariales > Araucariaceae > Wollemia > Wollemia nobilis. Next base: position 17,323,290 of record JAQPPZ010016943.1, read on the forward strand.
TTTCTTGGGAATGTTCCTCCTCCATGGGAGTAGGGATTCCTATAGTTGCTATGGTCGAAAGCTCCTTGGGTCCTTCCTCCACTAGGGGTGCCTTCAGATTCTATTTATATTTTGCCTTAGATGTCAAAGGCTTTTCAGAAGCACTAGTAGCTTTGGATGTAGGAGGTGGTGCCAACGTGGATGGGTCACCTCACATTGATTTGCTTTTGCTTCTTGGATGCGTGGTTGGGGATGAAGGCCTTATGTACAAGTGCGTTGATGGAAGGACAAAGTCCCTTGACAAGTCGACTTGATGCACGTACTTGAATGGCTCTTCATCGGATGGAACCACATGAACTTATCCCTCATGCACATACTTGATGCATTGGTGTAGGATTGAGGGCATGCACTGCATGTCCCTGATCCAGGGATGCCCTAGAAGGATGTTATATTGCATCACCCCTTCTAACACATGACACATCATGGGGATGGTCTTATGTCCTACCTTTATAGGAAAAATGATTGTGCCCATGGTGGAGCACAATGCATCATTGAAAGCCTTGAGCATGTAGGAAGTTGGGATAATGTTGGACTTAGGGATCTTCAAGTGCCCTATAGCCTTGGTAGTGATGATGTTGATCGATGAGCTTGTATCGATCAGAACCTGCTTGAATGGTATGTCATTGATTGATGCAATAATGTGTAGAGGTGGGTCTATTGAGGTAGTAGGGACTACCTTAATTTTGTGATCATAAAAATGAATCATGGGCTCTTGGCACTATTGTACTTGCCCCACAAAATGTGTGAACACATCTGGGTTCTGGGGTTGGAGCTCGATTGATCTCAAAATCTCCATTAGAGTCTCCCTATGCCTAGGGGACTATTGTATAAGCTCATAAATGGATAACTTGGTCGAAGTCATTTGTAGATTTTGTTCTAGTCTACTACGAATAGTTACCATAGGTCTTGTTGGTGGACCTGGAGGATTGTCATGCACCTATCTCTATCGAGGTGCAGTCAAGATATTAATGGGAGCCACTAGAGGTTGTGGTTGCCCATATCTTCGACTCTTGGTTGCCACATTAACTAACTCAACCATTCCGATGCATCCCTGAATAGGTGGCTCGACCTAGACCTAGTTGACTTGGGTGCCCTGATTTCTAGGGGCCTCATGATTGGGCAATGGGTTCTTGAATATCCCCATATCTCTATTATCGAGAGCTAGCAGGTTGTCAACTCTTAGCTCTCCCTTTTCAATCATGTTTTGTACAACATTCTTGAATCCGATGCAATTCTCGATATCATGCCCCTGTATCCTATGATATGGGTAGTATTGATCTTCCCTATATCCCTTTGGCTTGGGATGATTAGGGTCAAGAAGTTGTATGTCAAGAAACCTTATCCTCTGTGCCTCATTCAATTGATTAAATATTAACTGCATCAATTCATTTAGAGGCATGTAATAATGAGGTGGTCGATGCTCCTTGTTTCAGCCCTGGTTGTTCTTAGGATCATAGTTGGTTGGTGGAGGGTGAGCCTGATAATTCTGGGGTTGCTGTCCATTCCCCTCCTTTGGCATGGCCAATACAACCTGATTAACCTGAGTAGGCTTGGCCTACTTCTGCTTATTCTTGTTATTCTGATTGTTCTTGCTCCACTCTTTCTTGTTGTGGAGCTTGAGGTCTCCCTCATCGACCTTAATATCTTCAATAAGCTTGGCTTGAGCCAAGGCTTCTTTGAATGATTCATATTGCTGTAGCTGTAATAGTAGAGAGATGTGCTTTGTGTAGCTCTTTATGAACATTCAGATGAGCTCTTCTATGGGGATGGAGAATGATAGTTTTGCCATGATTTTTCTCCACCTATCCCCATAGTCCATCACTAGCTCATCATCATACTATTTCAAGTTGGCCAGATCAGACAGGTTCACCTTCTTCTTGGCATCGAAGGAGAAGCATTCAAGGAATGCATTCACCAGTTGCTCAAAACTGGTGATGCTATGCTTGGGCAACTGGTTGAACCATTGAGTTGCTGCACCCGAGAACATCATGATGAATGTCCTCAACATCAGGGCATCATTCTTCTCAAGGTGGAAGCACACATTCATGAAGTTGGTCACGTGTTCTTGCACATCTCCCTCACCCTTAAACTTATCTAGCCTAGGCATCTCAAAGTGCCTAGGATATGCGAGACTCGGGACTGAGGGGCACAGAGGTTGGTTGTGTATCTTGCTCAATGTCGGCTTCTATCCACCCATGTCCTGCTTCTCAAGAGACTTGACTCTCTCGATGAGTGTCTAGTATACCTTCAAGGAAATAATCTCATGTTCCTGAAGGTTTGCTCATGGTGGTAAGGGAGGTAACCCTATGTTGGCCTAGTTTGGGCATCTATACTCATCTCCCATAACCATGGATGGAGGTTCAGGATATGTCTATTCTTGGTCTTCCATCCCTACCCTTTCCTCATTGAATTGTGTTTGTTCGAGGTCCAGGTGTTGTTGATGTTGTGAAGTGTGGTGAGCACATTCATTTCCTTACCTAGTGCTTCTCTCCTACTGAGAATCAGCACATCTCTCATGTCAGTATCTCTCACCACCTATGTGTGCATCTATTTGAGCTAGCCTCTCTACTAGCTCCTCATGCTCAACTCTTTCTTCTCTTGAGCATTGTTCTTGTAGGTGTAGGCACCTCTTCCTTCACTCTTCTTGCTCAAGAGCTTCTACATGCTCACGCTCGATGCGCAACGCTTCCTCTAACCTATGTATTCGATCAGATCAACCTACTATAGAAGGTTCATGCCTTTCTAACTTCATGCGAGGAGTTCTAATGCTTAGGCCCCTCGAGGAGGCTCCTATTATGTGCTTGCCCTTGTCTACTAGGGTGACCTATTCTATGTACTATGTTATGGGTTGAGTACCCCCATGATCTAAAGTAGTGTATGTGTTATAGGGTCACTTTGAAGCTTCCCCTAGTTCATTGGTGCATCTAGTGGCTATGCTACATGAACTTCCTAAAGTAGAATGTTTGGTAGCAATACTTCTAGGAGCTGGTCTCGAGGGAACTCGATCCAACTCATCAAGTTGTTGGGTTCTCCATGGCTGATCCCATAGAGTCCCATTGGCACCAATGAGCTCATAGTCCAAGGGTACCCTCCCATATATAAGGAGGCTATAGGATGTCTTGGGTCTACGACTAGGCGTAGCCCTAGGGTCTTACCCCTCAGTGGGCTGATCTATCCTATGTGTATCATGTGAAACTTGGGGTCTTGCAACCCCTGCATGCCTATGCGATGATGGAGGTCTTGATGCCTCCTCATGATGGTGTGATGATGGAGGCCTTGAAGCCTCTGCATGTCTATGCGATGAGGGAGGTCATGATGCCTCCGCATGTCAGTGTAAAGAGGGAGGTCATGATGCCTCCGCTTGTCTATGTGATGAGGAAGGCCTTGAGGCCTCCTCATACCTATGTGATGAAGGAGGTCATGATGCCTCCATGTGTCTAAGTGATGAGAGAGGCCATGAGGCCTCCTCATGTCTATGTGATGAGGAACCAGGATGTGGCTCTCTTGTTAGGGTTTCTCGAGGAGTCCCCCCAAGGGTTGAGTTATCACCCCTAAGACTTGCCAAACTTCATCTGATGACACTATGGGTGGGTGGCTCAATGCTAGTGTGACTATGAGTGTGTGGAGCATTAGCTTCCCCCTTAGTGTTGGACCGAGGGTGGTTGCTCCATGTGTATACCATGGTGACTTATGAGTTATCTTCTTAAGTAGATTCAAAAGCACACAAACAAAACAAGTAGATGTTTATCTCTTTTAAGGATTTATGTGTTCCCTAAACTATTTGGTGTGTTTTGATTCATTGGATACATAAGCTAACTCTCATCATGTTTCATTCTTGTTGGATGGTATACTTATATGTTTAAAGGTTTTCACCTATATACTCACACAAGCCAAATATGGTGATGAAATCCATACTCGATGAGGTAGCATAGGTACTACCAACCCTCACCCAACACCCTATGTGTAGTGATACACCCCTCAAGGAGGAGTGCATGCTATTTTTCATGGTTAGGATAGTTCTTGGGTTGGCCTTGGCCATGGATGGGTCCCGATGATACTCTTCCTCATGAGCCAAACAAGTGGTAATGACCTCCACTATTGGTCTCGATCAACGGGTTGGATGTGAGAGCCCAATGCCATTGATGTTAAAGATGAAACATGATGTGTGTGGGGTTCTTTTTAACCTTGCATGTAAGAAAAATGCATCACCAAGCAAGCATGATCTTTCCTATATGCCTAAGATAAAAGATGTTTTATTTCAGAAAGATGCATGTATTCAACTTATATGATCTTCAAAGAATGCATTCTATTTTATGAATTAAGGGCCATTGGTTGGGCCGCATGCAAGCAAACTAACACATAGAAGCCTAGCATGCTGGAGACTAGGGTAGACCTTACAAGCAGAGGCCCACTATTCCTAGAAGCGCCTAGAGAAACTAAAGAAAGTCCTAAGAAACATCAAGTGCAATCTCTTTTCCCATTTTTATTTATATTTCCCTGATTAAACTATGATTTCACTTGCTATTTCTAGAAATAAAAAGTTGTAGATAGAAACACAGAGAAAATAGAGGATGAAACCAACCTCAAATCCCACTTGATGATGGAAATTCTGACTTCTATTGCACTTTGTTGCTGGTCATTGTCGACAAGAGTGACTGATTCTGGCCATTGACTATAGGAGCGACTGAGATCAGCTAGTTGCTATCGACCAGAGTGGCCAAGACCTACGGGTCATTATCGACCAGAGCGACCAAACCTGCACATAGAAAAACCCATGAATGTCAATAAATTGACTAAAAAACAAAACCTGGTGGGGGTCCCACCATGATCACCATATGTGTGACCTCGGGAAGCACGCACCTAGCTACCCTACTTGCAATTTGATTTATTATGTATATTATTACTTGCACAAAATGAAAGTACTAAAAGCACATGCAACACAAAAATAAGAAACAAATAAAGATGCTTTATTTATTGATATCTCAAGTCCTCGATTACAAGTTCATCCCTCTGAGGGATACCCATCATTTTGATACAAATATTTACACAATAGAGTAGCAGCTAGATATATTCCCTGCAAGGGAATGGTGCACCTACGTAGGCCTCCTGGTCCTACACATGAAACTGTATGGGGGCTTACAGATGCCCCCTTCTCTAGATCTAGTCCTGGAGGGATATTTGTGCTCATGATGCTTCAATCTGATCCTAAAGATCTGTACCTACACTCATGTAAACAACAAAGTATGCTTAATAGGATGGGCTACCTCTCCAAATGAGGCATTTATCAATGGATCCAATAGATATGATAATATAAGCATAAACAAAACAATAAATGCATGAAAATCTAAGAAATATGAAATAGATGGGTTAATGAAATCAGATCTGAGCTATGACTAATCAATAAATCAAGAAGTAATGAATCTAAGCTAAAGCAAAAGAAAATAATGTCTACACCCTAAAATATACCTATGGGCCACTATCCGAGATAGTGGCCATGATATGAAACTCTTCTCCTCATGAATCAGGGGCTATAGCGCTATCCTCAAGGGTCGCTAGGTGTGTCTCCTACACTAATTGGTGGTTAATAATGATGGATCTGAATACTGATGTGTGGACATGGCTCAACTAGATGGCACTCCAATGCTTCTCAAAAGGACATAGCTTGGCTCTCCATTTCGATAGGGCTCCATTGCATAAGCTCTAAAAAATTGTGTCTTTTTTGCTCTTTGTGGGAGAGTCCATATGTAGACTTCCCTCTCTTCCAGATCTGGACCTTGGCTTCCTAGAGAAGCTTCAATCCAAATCTCATGCGATTGACCATCTCGGGTGGGAAGCATCAGTCACAAACTGGCATTGAAGGGGCAGTTAGGAGGAACTCAAGGAGTTCCTCACCAAAATCCTCTCGTAAACAATGCAAAGGTGTAGTCAGATTGCATGATCTAGGCCCATTTTCATGGCTAGACTATGCATGGTGCTAGCCATTATCAGGTCCAGTGGCTAGGTGTGGTCACTATAGTCTTCAGTGGCCAGGTGTGGTGGTCGCTCTACCTGAGAGCGGCCAGGCCTGGATGGGCTAGAACTACCCTATTTGAGTGGTTAGGACCATTGCTTGCTCTTGGAGAGATCCAAGAGGATTCATATGGTCTGTGAATGTGTCCATATGGGTAGTCTCCTAAACATGACATATTTTAGGTGTCTACAAATGCACCTTTTTGGGATGCGTTGTGGGAAAACATAGCACGAAGCAAAAATAGACCACCTGGGGTCACATTGTAGGTTGGATGATGATCATTGAACTGATTAATGTTGGATGCCCCAGTCATGAGAGAGGGTCTAAATCCTAGAATCATTGCTTCCAATGGAATGGAAGGCTTAAATGTGTGGAAGCTCTCATGAATTCCTTAGAGGCTATTCGGGTAGCCAGGATGCTACGATTGGTCCAAACGGAGGAGAGGTTGAGCTTGACTATCATATTTGCTTTTTACCCGAGCAAAGGGTAAGTTTATGATAGTTTTTGGAAATGATTCATAGGACAAATGAAATTTGACATGATCAACTGATATTTTTTTGACTTTGATTATGATTGTTGAAAATTTTGACTACCCCCTCAAGCGACGATTCGATGAGGAAAAGACAATTAATAAAGTGACGAGTCACTTGACCAAAATTAATGATTTAAACCTCTTTAGAGGGTTGCTCTATTGTTATATATTAGTTCCCATCCAAGTGTGATTTCAACCCTATTTGGTAATTGTACATCTCTATCCCATGGGGTGGTTTGGCCATAATGGTCTTCTTAGAGAATCAAGGTGACAACAATTCTATTATAGCTTGTATTGAATCACTATTTGCTATAGGATAAATGAGATGAATCCTTGCTCTCGTGGGGTAGTTCGACCGTCATGGTATTCTTTGGGTTTGAAGTGAAGCATCTCAATTCTACCTTAATTTTTTTACCCCAAGTGGCCTTATGATAATTTGCTCATCTTTTTGAATTGCATGGAGCGCTAGTCACTGCAATCTCCAAGTTTATAGGGCAAATAACTGAATACGAGGCTCAATTGGTATTTTTGTTGTTATTTAATTGTTAATTTTGAATTTTATGATATTTTTGGATTTTGATATATGTAATTGTTTGGTATTTATGCTTATCTTGGTTGCATTGGATCGAAAAGTGTCCTTTACGACCTATTTTGAGGTGCTCTATGGTGAGAAATTAACAAAATTTCTCCTCATTTTCTAGTCAATGTTAGTTTCGATGACCTCCAATTGCTATTTCTTAGCCACTGTCACGTCCAATAGCCAAAAATTATGGGTTTTTGATGCCAGTAGTGGTGAAGGCAAAAAGGGAAAATATAAATTTAAAAATTAGGGTTTTTCACCTCATTATTTCTAGCTGTTAGTTTGTGCTTATGGAGCTTTGAGGTGTGATTATCTGATTGTGATATGAAGTGCTGCTAAATTTGTTGTTGAGTGAACATGATGGCCGAGTAGGGGGAGTATTTGACCTCTCTAAACCCTAACCCCCTCATTTATTAATGCGATAAAATAAACCTAACTAAAAAATCTGGTAAAGGAACCTCATTAACCCTGTTGGAAATGAACTAAACCCGTAGATAGGACTAGTTTAGGATTTTAGCAGATAAGTTTCCTTCTATTTTAGATATTTTTGAATTTTTTTTGGATTTTTTCCATGGAAGAATGTCGTTGGCGTGCTACCTGCTAGTCGCTACTGCTTAGAGTGGTTAGCTTGGCCTATGGCTGGTTGCTATCACTGTTAGTGGCTAGCTTGAACTACAATGATTAGATTTCTCATTGTTGGAACCTAGCTTTCGAAGATCATGTCATATTAGGCTTACCTTAATACCATAGCCCATAGATGGGACTGATGAGAGGATATTTGGCATATATTTCTATAACAAATTATTTCATTATTATGTTTAATTGATGATTATAATATGTTTTATGTAAGTTATTATTGTATATTTTTGTAATTTGTTAGTAAAAATGTTGAATGCAGTTAATCTGATAAATGTGTGCATTTTATGTGAAATATTTTTGAGTTATGAGTAATAATGCAGGAAGTGTTGAATAATGTTCCATGGACGAATAATGCATCAATGCGAGATTTAGGATACACCTTGGATATTAGAATATGGATGTAAGAACAAAAGATGAAAATATTAAGGGCATGGTAACATAGCAGTAGCAGACTATTGTTACAAAAGATGGGAGTTGAAGCATGTTACGGAAGATAGTTATAGAAGTATGTTACAGAAGGTAGCTACTGAAGTATATTACCAAAGGATATTTTTACCAGCAGTTACCAAAGATATTTGACCAAGTTAGTTAATCCATGTTGTATGCTTAGTCAGCTTGACTAGCTGACTTGTCAAAGAACATTCACATGAATATTACGGTTGACAAAGTTGTTATCAAAATATTTTTTAAAGTTGTATTTAGATTATTATTAGAATTATTAGATCTTCACGCAATTTTTTTAAGTCTTTTACATGAATAAAGGACATATTGTTGTGTCAAATCTTACAAGATGTCAAAGTTAGTATTATTTTGTTACAATAGTTTACGTATTTCCACTTGGACCATTGAAGTTGTTTACCCAGTCCAAGTAGAGTTAGGAGTTATGTCAAAATTAGATTATTCTTGTTTAGTACAAGGTTGTCATATTACCAAGTCCAACAAAACCACATGGTAAAAATACATAGAAGAGTTATATTAAAATTTTTCCAAGTGACATTATATATTATATAGGAGACCTTTGAAAAGGTCTAGGGAGCTAATGGAGAAAATTTCTAATCTGTGACTATTCCCTATTTAATCTTCTGGATACAATTCTGAAATTTGGATGTACAACCATGTACATTTGAGTTTTAGTAATAAAGTATCAATAATTTCTTCTGAATATGGAAACTGTATCAATTAATTTCTTTATGCTTTGCTTGCCTTGGTTGTTGAGCAAAAGTGTCACAATATCACGACAAAAGCAAAGCCGAGGCCTAGGGGGGGAGGGGGGCCGTGTTTCCTCCCCCCCTTTCTCCTCCTAAGATTAGGTTTTCCCCCCCACTAAGATTGGGGTTTTCTTTATAAAAAATATTTTTATAAGGGGGGGGGGGGGGGGGGGGGGGAGGGGGGGGGGGGGGGGGGGAGAAATGTCCCCGGGGGGGGGGGGGAGGGGGGGGGGGGGGGCCTAAGTCCAAAATTTGCAAAGAGATAAAAGGGACAAAAGGGAGAAAAAAGTTGGTGGGAAGGAGGGTGAGAATAAATACCTGAAAAAGAATGCAAAGGGTGCAAAAAGGGGGGGGGGGAAGTTTTTTTTTTTTTTTTTTTATATTTTGTACTAGTAATATTTTTAAAACAAATTTAAGTTTATAGGCTCACTAATTCACCCCCCCCCCCATTGGTAACTTCCATTTCTTTTATTTTTCATACAATCATGAAATAATTAGCATTAGATTCATTTAATGAAATAGATTACTGAAGTTAAAATAGAGTAGAGAAATGGGAGGAGGTTAATACTAACCTTTTAGAGGCAAGGCCCACTTCAAAAGGTTAGTCCCTAAATCTCTTCCCCCCAAAATACGATAAATAGAGTTAGAATGTAGAATAAGTCTTAAAGCATAAACTTAATTAAATTACATAATAAATAAATTATAAATTATACTATGCATCATTAAATCATACGTGCATCCAAACATATTCATATAGATCAAATCATAACTTACATTTTGCTTTCATTCATGCACAATCTAATTTTTGTTTGTAAACACCTGAAACTAAAATAAATTTGAACTAATCTTAGCATTGATCCCTATGGTATAATCTATACTGGATTTCTATTCTTTAAATCTCACCTTGATTACCCTCATATTGACAAATTTAAATGTAAGCTATTACAACCAATCAGTGACTCTAGGACTAATACCTTTCATATGCCTATTGATGAGATGATGATCACTTTGTAATAAATGTATAGGATCTTCTAAATCCCATTTTATGGAGTACCCATTGTCTCTTCTCCTACTGGTGTCAAAGATGCAATATTTTCTAGGGTCTTCGAGAGGCATGTCATTGCTACCTTTCGAGATACTTGTTTTGGCAAGATTTATATTTCTCGGTGGTACTAGGAGCACATATTCTCCTGGAGGCATGTTGTCCTATTGATGGTGATTTGCAAAATCCTCATACTTGACTATTCTGGAGCAAGGTTCCCATGGAACCTCTTGGTGATGGTACAAGACTTTATTGATAGTGAGGCACCTATCATTTATGCTTGGTGGAGCGCACTGATGGCATAGTGCTATGATGAGTTATACCACATTTAATGTTGTGGATGGGATAGCATTGCATGTATCTTGATCCTTTAGATCTAGGGATGGGAGCACATTATGGTGGATCACCCAAAAGGACTTCCTATGAAGATCATTGTTGTAGATGATGATCCCTAGTGCTATGGATCCAGGTGGCCCAGAGCACTTGAGGAGTGCAAGAGTTAGCCTTTTTTAGGGGATATTTCCTATTACATGATGTCTTTGACTAGTCTATAGGCCATTAACATTATTTGGAGGCCCTATCATGAGTGCCCTACTTGGGAGGACCAAGGCTAGCTTCATAGCTCACATTCAACATGACCGATGGGTTATTGGCCACAAGGTTAACATTAGAGAGTTTTTAATACTATTTTTAGGTGCTCAGGAAGTTTGACATCAAGTAGGATGTCCTTCTTGAGCTAGTTTTGTACCATCATATTGTTGTGGAGAAGAATCTTCTACGACCTCAAGTTACAATAGTCAGAGGAGGATGACTCCTACAGTTGATCCTAGCATAGCTAATACTAGAGTTACAGAGATGTATACATGTTGTTGGGGTATGTGATTGTGGTAGGGTGATAGTCGCTTGGGGTTGACTTTGGATGAAGAAAATGCTAAGGATCTGGATAGGCATCGAGTGTGGGCTCAAACATATGATTGGGGGTAGGTAGGGCAGCAAGAAGCATAGGAGTAGGTGGTATAGGAGTAGGTTGCCCCTGAGGAGGAGGAGTTATCTCCTAAGGAGGAGGAGTAACCTCTCTAGACTTAGCTACATTAGGTTGAGGTTGAACTACATATGTATTAGATTTAGGTGCAGTAGAGGAATTCCACCATTGTTGAGTTTCGAGCTTAGGTTCAATACCTTGAGGCAAAGTGGACCGCACTACAGGATAGGATAGACCAACTTACTACTGGTGGGGGTGCTACTCACGGATAAGTTGTGCCACCTATTATAGTGCCACAGGGACCTAGTGGTTTAAACACAAGTGCAGAGATCTAATGCTTGCATGGGATTTTAATAGAGGACTTGGAGCAGCGGACCCTCGATGCATCTTATATCCTGGTATTGGGGCATGCGGTCAAGCTTCGGGGAGGTTGCCTACTAGAGTGTCATATGGCAGGAGGGTCAAAGAGGACCAACCAGAGTACTTCAAGGTATTCATCAACCCAATCAAGCCATAGGACTAGGTCTCAGATAAAGTAGACTAGGGATGCCAATTCTATGCTACCTCCCAGAGGGGGCGATGAGGGTAGAGGTGATGCTAGTCGTGTAGGTCACTCTTGAGTGCTATGGCCCCTTGGGTATCTTGTACCTAATTTGAGTGTAATATCAGTATACCTACATGATTGTAGCCTTATGGTTACTTTTGTACCTTTATGTACTTATTTGGACACACATTTATATGATATCTAGACTTTGAGAATCATTATGTGCATCCTTTATGATTATGTTTTTATGTTTGTGGATGCAGTATCATGATCTTATGTGATATGATGTGATGTGATGCTTTAGATGTGTATGTGTAGATGGAATACTTTATGATATTATATTTTGTGGCTTACATGACTTATGCTTTATGATGGCACGGATGATTAGATGACATGATATAAATGATGATGATGGATGTATATATGGATGCACTGCTTATTGTTAAATGCATGTTTGATTTAGATGTATTATATGAACCTAAATTATATTGTTATGATATGGTAAATGCAATTTGTTATGCATTATATGAAGATCTAATTTTAATGAACCTGTATGCTTTAATCACTTAAAATATATGGTATGATGTGACATGGGTTTTGACAATCTAATGGACGACACCACAAAATGTATAAAAATCATGAATAAACAATAATTCTTATAATAAGAATTAATCATTTAAACATCAAATATGAGGTGAGATGATGTGATATGTATGTATGATTTGATTGATGGAATTATTTTTTTGCTATGAATAGATTTTTGAGGTTTTCCATGAGACTCAAACACCCTAGTTGCCCTATCAAAGTACCTATACTGATCGTATCGAGCTTCTGAAGGATAAATTTTTTATTATGAATACTTAGCTATTCATTATCCCTATGTGTACAAATGAACATATTAGATAGAACATAAGCATACCCCAGTGCCAGATAGAATTCATTCAGTCCATTACTGTATTGGAGATCCTCAAATGTCTATCCTAATCCTAGGTTAAACTTAGTTGGACTCAACCACTAGGTGATATAGGACACCTAAAACTAGCTCTTCCACATGCAAAAATTGGTCTGTACAAAAGTGAGATGCTAATGTGAAAGACATATCATCGTGCATAAGGCTTGTTCACACTGAGAATTCCAAGGATTCAAGTTTAGTACTCTCTTATTTTCTTCATATCTATTTTGGGATACTTGCTCATGTTTAGTGATGAAAACCACTATTTATTTAACATTTTTGTTTTTCTTTTGAGCAAGGGATTTATATAGTGACGATGATCACTGTTTAGTTTTTTTTAATTGTGCTTTGTTTAGGATTTTTTCTTATTTTGATTAAAGCAAGGGATTTCCTTGGGTAGCAGTGAACTTGTCCTTTTGCCAATTCTTAGCATTCCTGAATTGGTCACACAGGGGTATGAGCAAGATAAATTTTTCACATTAGGATACTTAATAATGCTTCGTATATTTCATATTTCCATTTTTTCAACTAGGATTTTAGTGTTTTGAATAGTGATAGAATTCTGAAATATACCAAGTGCTATCAAAACTAAACCTTACCTATAAAAATCTAAGATAAATTTCTATAAAGTTTGATAAAACCACTAGGTATGGTTGAGTGACCGAAAAACCCTGGTATATTCCTTATAGCAATAGGAGGGATTGTGTTGAAAAACACAATTACACACATGGGTGATGGATGATGATGAATTTTTAAGATGCATGATTGGTGTACAAATGTGGTGTCATTTGTGAGCCTGCAAACACACATGTATCTAATGCAAATGTGATGGATGGAAATACCTAATGAAATACGACTATATGAATGTAAATGCGGAATGTAAATATTTTTGATGCTTTTAATTGTTTTTTTGTTTTAATTATTATGATTATTTTTGACTTTTTATTTATGCGCTATTTTTGTGCTTTTATGTTTTGCTGTTGACCAAAGGGTGTATGGTACCTTTGGGGCTTTTGTGATTTGACCAAAGGGCTTTAAGATGCCTTTGAATCTTTTAGTGAATTGACCAAAGGCCTTAAAGATGTCTTTGGAACCTTTTTTGAGTTGACCAAAGGTCTTTAATATACCTTTGGAGCTTTTTGTGAATTGACCAAAGGGCTTTAATATGCCTTTGGAGCTTTTTGTGAATTGACCAAAGAGCTTTAAGATGCCTTTGGAGCTTTTTATGAGTTGACCAAAGGGATTTAGGGTGCCTTTGGAGATTTTTGTGAATTGACCAAAGGTGCCATGCTACCTTTGGAGCCCTTTTTTTTTTTTTGATATTTTTTGATTTGTTTGGATTTTTATGATTTCTATTTTTTTTGGAAATTTTGAAATTTATATGAATGTTTTTTATATTTTGCTTATTTATGTGTGAAACACCTTTAGATGAATGATATTGAGAGTATCTAGCTCCTCAAAAGCCTCTAGAATCATTAGGTGATATGCCCTAGGTCCAATATTCTCAGAGATGATATAAGGACCTATCCAATTGGTCATAAATTTATCTTGTAGATGCGATGACATATCTGAGTTATGTTGGTTTTATTT